>JAWHQI010000088.1:5187500-7587500 GCA_033032865.1 Dactylorhiza incarnata | reverse complement strand
AGGTTCCAACATCGAGTTTTCACAGTAATCAATCACTAAGAATCACCACAGACCTCCTTCATGACCGATCTTCACACCACAAGAGGAACAAAAAACATTGATCTCCTGACCCACCAGATCCTCATCTGGGTATTTTGTTCAAATTTTATTTTCTTATTGTTAGGTCACAAGAATGAAATGGCTTTCAAATTGATTACTATTATTTGGTCTGATGTCTATTACTTTCTGTAAACCTTATGTTCAGTTAGGAAATCTGAAGTGTTTGAAGCAGCATTTTTACTCCGGTGAGTTTGGACAAAACGCCGCCATCATAGAATGTATGTTTGCATGACAACAGTTATGACAACGACCAAGAAAAAATACTAGTTTTAAGATAAAAGTGGATTAAGTTCCTCAGATAAGGTCGGGCGTTCACGAACTATGGTTCATAACACCGTTCACGACCGCACCGTTGTGCCAAACAGAGCCTATTAATCTCTTATTATGGTTTTCCACCGTAGCGACAATGGGTTAAATCTAGACCATACACATGGCTAATAATTGGCTTAATCATTTCATTAATAAATCTTGATATATTATTGAATAAAAATTTGAGGTTGTGAGGATTGTGTAATTGGAAAACTAAAAGCAATCTGACAAACATCCATACATAACTCAACTGAAGCTTGCTCAAATAGGAATAAAATTCAAGAAGTAACACAGATTTAGAAAGTATGAGCATTCTATGCACTGCTCTATTATTGTAACGAGTCTTTATATAATCACAGAGACATGTCCTATAGTAAACTAAAACAAGATCAACGCCACCTTGAGATGATAAAAGATAAACAATCTTGCTGCATTATAGACCAAAATCATTTTTTGATACAAATTACAGAACCGGAAGTAAAAGTAAGCTTCACCATGAATATTCCTGGAATTTTACTTCTAATATGCAGCATTATAAGGATAAAAACTTCTCTTGCTCACCCCGCAAAGCTAAAACATAATAAATATACTAGAAAAAATATGAAATTCAACATGAAATTACATAGATTTTGATCAAGTGAAGCATCTGAATCTTCAATCGCACTATCTCATACCAAAAACGATGATCACAAAGATATAAGACAAGATATGAATATATGATGCAATAAAATGAAATGAAAAGAGCACAACTAAAAATAATTGAATAAAAATGCTGCATAGAATACTTAAAATCATAGAAATACTATATTATATACAAAAGGTCGGTACTTGAACCTAGAAGAATCACATATATAGTATGGCATACAATAAAAATCAACACATTAGCATATGAAAAGAAAATATGTTAGATAGTTAGACGTGTTGAACATGCCGCATTGACCATGCCCAGTGTTGAACTATGGATGTAAAAAGATGTCTGTTATGGAAATAACAATATATACTTGCAATCCCTCCAAATCATTCCTATTCTAATAGAAGGGAAAGCCTTTAGGAAGAAAAAACTTAAGTTTTTAATTTTTAAATGACAATGTCTATACTAATATATAAAAATATTCACTACAAATTACAAAACAGGGGGTAAAAGTAAAATAAGCTTCGCCCTGAATTATTCCTGGAATTTTACTTCTAATATGCAGCATTAGAAGGATAAAAACTTCTCTTGCTCACCCCGTAAAGCTAAAACATAAGAAATATACTAGAGAAAATATGAAATTCAACATTAAATTACATAGATTTTGATCAAGTGAAGCATCTGAATCTTCAATCGCACTATCTCATACCAAAAAGATGAATCACAAAGATACAAGACAAGATATGATGCAATAAAATGAAAGAGCACAAAAAAAAACAATTGAATAAAAATGCTGCATAGAGTACTTAAAATCATAGAAATACTATATTATGTACAAAAGGTCGGTACTTGAACCTAGAAGAATCATATATATAGTATGCCATACAATAAAAATCAACACATTAGCATATGAAAAGATAATATCTTAGATAGTTAGACGTGTTGAACATGCCGCATTGACCATGCCCAATGTTGAACTATGGATGTAAGAAGATGTTAGTTATGGAAATAACAATATATACTTGCAATCACTCCAAATCATTCCTATTCTAATAGAATAAGGGAAAGCCTTTAGGAAGAAAAAAATTACTCAAGTTTTTAATTTTTAAATGACAATATCTATACTAATATATAAAGATATTCCCTTATGGTGTAATGGTTGTGGACCATCTATTTCATCCTGGCCATCCATTTTAAATCAAAAATGATCTTCTTCAAGGAAAAAAACAATCTTGGTCATTGACTTAAAATAAAAATTACTAACACTCTTATTTTTCCCCATGCCACGACAGTACCTCCGCCCGCATGTGGTCTCATGATGCTCACGAACGAAGGTACTTTCGAGGTCTGGGCACGGGGAGCCCCCCATGCATTGTCACTCGTTGCTTCAAAAAATACAGATCCACTCTAGTTATGATATAATGTAAGGTCCCAAGGAACCAAAATGAAAAGAATTTCGGAAATGCAAGTTATAAAATATGAATATAATATAAAAAGAAAATGATACAAAAAGATGCAAAAGAAGGTCCATGCGCAGATATAGCATCAAAAGCAAGAATCACATTGGTATAAAGATTTACAAAATTAAATGGATCATAGAACCAGTGAAACTAATGCCATGCCGGGAGAAAAAAAACTCAATTTAGATATTTGTCATCCTGCGCTTCAATGCATCATGAAGATACTATATGAAGCTTAACATTCAACAATAACAAGATAACTCAACTCTTTGTCAAAAAATTGATAATAGGACTTAGGAGGAACAAAAAGCGCAAACCTCGTTGATGGCAAGGACTTGACCATTGGTTTTCTTCACCTTCTTCAGTTTTCTCAGGAAGTACCTATTGAAAGGGTAGAAAAAACCCAAATGAATACATAATTGATCAATGTGCAAACACAAACTCAAGAATAAATTTGAAGGTAGGCCGCTACCAGAACTTGGATTTCGCTCTAACTTCATTAGTAGCCCATAACTTCATGCGATAAATCTTCGGATGCTCATCTTTTGGGGTCGGAAGCGCGCGGCCAACAACTTGATACTGATGAAACTACGGGAATCGAAAGAAAAAGTTCAAATTCTATGTCAAAAAAGAACAGAATCTGTGCTTTTGTCTTACCCTAAAAACGCCCATTGATCCTACACTATTCCGAGTCGATCCCGCTCCTGCGAGAAAAAACTGCGGTGGCCCGAGCTTGCAAGAAGAATCTGTTGCCCGGAAGAAGAATCAAAGCACGAACGGGACTATGGAAAACATAACGAAAATGTAGAGAGAGAAAAATACCTGCGGGAGGATTTGGCGAGGGAGATCCGGGATTTGGCGGCGGGCTGCGAAGGGATCTGGAAACGTTGCGAGGGTTTGTGTAAGGGCGAGCGGAGGGATGTCGATTTAGGCTGTGTAACAGATATTATATTAGTTTGCTAAGGGTATATTAGTAATTGAGTCTGTATATTATATTAGTATGCTAAGAGTAAATTAATAATTGTGTTTGTGTAAGAGGGTATATTAGGCGCTGTTGACTCTCTTCCTCCCAGCAACTGCGCTCCTTAGCACCGTGTCGGACTCACCCCACCTTCAACCCGGCAACAACGCTCCTTACCACCGCATCGGACTCGCCCCTCGGGCTAACGATCAACAACTGTGATGCTTCTTGATATGTTCTTTAGACGGATCAGCCCCATCTCTCGTTGACTCTCTTCCTCCCCCGCAATGGCGCTCCTTGCCACTGCGTCGGACTCGCCCCACCTTCAACCCAAAAACGGCGCTCCTTACCACCGCGTCAGACTCACCGAACCTTCAACCTTGCAACAACGCTCCTTACCACCGCATCGAACTCGCCCCTCGGGCTGACGATCAAGAACTGCGACGCTTCTTGGTGCTATGTTCAGACGGATCAACCCCATCTCTCGTTGACTCTCCTCCTCCCATATGAGTCCATCATGTTGGGTTTTCTTTGAACAATGCATCAAGTGCACGCAGCGGAATATACGAACAAGAACAACTCAAAATGATTAAAGGACCTTGCGATTTCATGAATCAAAATATAGAGAAACAACACTTTGCAATATACTTGAATGGAGTTGAGTCAATACTCAACCAAGATGCTCCAAGATTTGATCCCGAAGGCAAACTCTGAGTTCCAAGCACAGAAATTGATCGGTGCCTCTATAGAAGTCCACACAGTGAAGGAGAACCCCACGACCCTTATCCGACAAGGGCTGGGATGGAGAAAGAATGCCCTCTACATCTCCCACAAACTGCTAGATCCGACGACAGGGAGAGGCAGCGGCGGCGATCTTGCGGAATGCGGACGGAACTGTCGAGACCTATACGGAACCCTTCCGTTTCGGCTCTGTCAGTTTCGCGAAAAGAAGAAGATATACAGGAAACCTAAATCGCTTCCTGTTTTATACTTAGGGCATAAAACACGTTATCCGCAGATCCGAGACTTTATTGGAGTAAACACAGAAATTCGTCGAGTAGACCAAATTCGTCGAATACAATACATTCATCGAAAACAAATCGACGATTCGGCGTGACGAATCAATACGTGTTCTATCGAGACAATCTCGACGATTCGTCGAGTACATCTAGTTTGTCGAGTCATATCGACGAATTCGACAAGACGAATTAACACACATTTCGTCGAGACAATTCGACGATTCGTCGAGTACAACACAATTCGTCGAGACTCTATCGACGATTCGTCGTGTACTACTTTTCTCATCGAGACATTCTCGACGCAACTCCAATTAGTCACAGGATTGGTCTTCCACTCATATCCAATATGAGTAAAGCCAACACAATCCTTCATCCAACTTCTCCAACACTTTTATGTGCGACCCTATAGGCTCATATTGCGTTGGCAGTATGGCTAACTTTTTGGTTGCTTTGAGATTACCTTCGAAAAACCAACACATCCAACATCACTACCCGCCACGAATTGCACGTGATAGATAGTCAATAACTGGAAGATAAGATATGGCATGAGTTCAATCATCGCCAGGAGATCTATATGGACCAAAACGAAAACACCTGATAGGAGTTACGCTCTGAGATCCAGCATTTTCATCGTGTATTCATCAAGAAACAGAGCGCCTCTCTGAGCAGCAGCAGCGCACCACTGAATCGAACAAGGATTTCTACAAGGAAATCGTGAATTCAACACCACGATTTCCAGATAGCCTACCATCTCCAGTCCGACCAGCGTCCCACACCGCCGACCCTTCTTCCTCATCCATGTCGGCTCGCCGGCACCTCTTCAGTTTGGTTCCTATTTGCACGAACTTCATCAAGGTCCTCATGTTGGACCACCATTATCTTCATACCAAGAACTTTCTCCAAGGCATTTCATCGGACCTCGCCCGACGACATACCCAGACTTTTATCAAAGTTCCGCTTGTTGCAACCTGGGTACCGGTTCAACTAAGTTCGAGACTAGGGGAGTAGCTTGGGTTACTAGCTTCTCTCTTTGTTAGATCCCAAGATCTAAGTATTTCGAGCTTGGAATTGGCCCTCATTATTAGGTGAATGAATGTTTATGAACAGACCCACATGTTGCAGCAAGGAGGTCACATCACTAACCCGGAAGCTTTATATCACTTCCTGTCCTAAAACCGGGAGCTGAGCCCGCACCTCAGATGTGACGACTCGGAGCCAACCCACTCCGGATCACACTAGATCACTGTGGCCTCACCTGACATCGTCCGGGCTGCATCTCAATCATCCAACCCTTCTCCATCCACAGGCAGGTTGTTGGTGGCCACAACCACCCTTTAATGAGGCAAACACGATAGTTAAGTGGGCAGCACGGGGACTTCCAAGGAGGTCACCCATCTCAGTACTACATCAACTCAATTGATGATGAGAAGTGGAAAAACTTCATAGTAAAGCGTGCTCGGGCTGAAATGGTACTAGGATGGGTGGCCTCCTGGGAAGTCCCCGCACTACACACTTAATTATCGAGTTTCGGTCATCAAAGAGATGTTGTGGCCACCAACAACCTGCTTGTGGGTGGAGAAGGGTTGGGTGCATGGGCTGCAGCCCGGATGAAGCCAGGTGAGGCCATAGTGATCTAGTGTGATTCAGAGTGGGTGGCCCTGGGTCGTCACATCAGATAGCACGGAAAGGAACGGAAGAAAGCTCTGGCTCGCTATGGAGGGGGGGGGGGGGGGTGAATCTGTGTTGATCTGAGGAGAATAACGGGTTCTATTTATAGGCAAATCCTTCTGAGTGCAAAATAGTCTTATTGGTTTGCAGGTAGCTACCTCCGCCTTAATCAAATTACTATCCGCAGACTCAAATGGTCTACGAATAACCCCTCACATTTTATCGAAAGTACTAATCGCAGCTCTGTTGGTCTGCGGATAGAGAGGGAGGGCTCGCGAGTCGAATCAATTCGAGCTCGCCTTGCCTTACCCTGGGGTGAGTTCACCTGAGGCGTACCGACTCGCCCCGCCTTACCCTAGGCAAGTTAGGTTGTTCTTGGGCTTACTCGCCTAATACGGGTTGTACGGAAATCTCCGCTATTTGCGACCTCGCCAGAGGTCGGAAAGAAAAGTCTAACCCTTATTCGGCGAGCTCAACCCTAGGAGAGAGGAGCGCTTACTCTCACATTGGTCTCCCTCTATAAATATGGTGGGGGTGGCGCTACTAATCATTTATGCTGAGAGATGGCTTTGGGGAAGCATTCTTCCGTGGTCGCCAACCAGATGCCCGCTGACGATGAGCCCGAGGCGGCCGTGTAACATCCTGACTTTTATTGGGTCACCATAGTAGACCCAATAAAAGTAACTTGAACCCCTACCCAAGGCCCAAAGGAGGAGAGAGATGACCATATTTGGGGAATTTGAGCTAGAGAACTCCGAATTGAGTTCTGTCAGTTTCTACAGCCTCATGTAGCCAATATGAGTGCGATAGAACTCGGTTCGTTAAAATCCAAGGTTGTGTGGTGAATACGACCGTTTCTCGTAAAACGTCACTTTTATGAGAAATTTGAATATTGAGCTAGAGAACTTCGATTTGAGTTCTGTTAGTTCTTATAGCCCCGTATAACCAATATGAGTGCGATAGAACTCGTTTCGTTAAAATCCAAGGTTGTGTGGTGAATATGACCGTTTCTCGCAGAACGTCACTTTTACGACAAATTTGAATATTTAGCTAGAGAACTCTGATTTGAGTTATGTCAGTTCCTATAGCCTCGTATAGCCAATATGAGTGTGATAGAACTAGTTTCGTTAAAATCCAAGGTCGTGTTGTTGAAACCGACAACTCGGTCTCCGTGGAGTTCGGGGTCCCAAAAAAGGGGTGGTCTCACACCTACTTCTATCGAGCCAACTCTCTAGGCAAGAGCACTTGGACTTGGAAACGGACCCTAGGCTACAGCGAGGAGGTCCCACCTCACACCCGGAAGACCTGAGAGATCTTCCCCTCCCTAGCCAATGCTGAACCAGAAGCACCAAAGGAGAGCTCTAAGGGAAGAAGAAGATCCGAAATTTGGAAAATCTAGAAGTCCCCTCCTTTGGTGCCCCTTAGGGTCTATTTATAGGTTTTCCAAGTTGGGCTGCAAATAGCCAAAAACTGATCTGCCAGATTACCAAAATACCCTCGGATCTGGACTGCGAATAGCCAAAACTGGACTGCAAATAGCCAAATCCCGCTGTTCTGGGATACTAAACGCAGACCACCGGACTGCGCATAGCCAAAACTGGACTGCGAATAGTAAACTGGACGAGGGGACCTCCCCTGGGCGAGAGAGGGAGGGGCGAGACCCCCCTCCCCTCTCTCCGCCTCTCCTGCTGGGCGAGAGAGGGAGGGGCGAGACCCCCCCTCCCCTCTCTCCGCCTCTCCTGTTGGGCGAGAGAGGGAGGGGCGAGATCCCCCTCCCCTCTCTCCGCCTCTCTTGCTGGGCGAGAGAGGGAGGGGCGAGACCCCCCCCCCCCCCCCACCCTCCCCTCTCTCCGCCTCTCTTGTGGGGCGAGAGAGGGAGGGGCGAGACCCCCCCCCCCCCCCCCCTCCCCTCTCTCCGCCTCTCTTGCTGGGCGAGAGAGGGAGGGGAGAGACCCCCCCCTCCCCTCTCTCCGCCTCTCTTGCTGGGCGAGAGAGGGAGGGGCGAGACCCCCCCTCCCCTCTCTCCGCCTCTCTTGTTGGGCGAGAGAGGGAGGGGCGAGACCCCCCCCCCCCCCCCCCTCCCCTCTCTCCGCCTCTCTTGCTGGGCGAGAGAGGGAGGGGTGAGACCCCCCTCCCCTCTCTCCGCCTCAACCTCTTCTTCTGGGTGAGAGCTATGAGGGTATCGCCGGGTGATACCCAAAGGTCTAAAAACCTCCCGGGATCTAGTTGACACGTCTCGGCGGCCCTCCACGCTGGGCCTCACTCGATGGATATGGGGGTTGTACACAATCCCCGCTCTTTGCGAGGTTGGCACAACCTCGGAAAGAAAAGTCCAAGCCCAAATATCCATCGAGGGGGGCAGAACCTCCCCCCTCGAGGCACGTTTGACCCATCCAGCTAGTGAAAGCCTGGAGTGAGGAGGACATCTCAGCGTTGATCTTACCCATCCGAGGATCATTCGACCCACCCAGCTAGTGAGAGCCTGGAGTGAGGAGGACATCTCGATGGCAAGCTCTTCCTTCCGAGGATCATTCGACCCACCCAGCTAGTGAGAGCCTGGAGTGAGGAGGACATCTCGGAGGCAAGCTCTTCCTTCCGAGGATCATTCGACCCACCCAGCTAGTGAGAGCCTGGAGTGAGGAGGACATCTCGGCGGCAAGCTCTTCCTTCCGAGGATCATTCGACCCACCAAGCTAGTGAGAGCCTGGAGTGAGGAGGACATCTCGGCATTGAACTTACCCATCCGAGGATCATTCGACCCACCCAGCTAGTGAGAGCCTGGAGTGAGGAGGACATCTCGATGGCAAGCTCTTCCTTCCGAGGATCATTCGACCCACCCAGCTAGTGAGAGCCTGGAGTGAGGAGGACATCTCGGCGGCAAGCTCTTCCTTCCGAGGATCATTCGACCCACCCAGCTAGTGAGAGCCTGGAGTGAGGAGGACATCTCGGCGTTGAACTTACCCATCCGAGGATCATTTGACCCACCCAGCTAGTGAGAGCCTGGAGTGAGGAGGACATCTCGGCGTTGATCTTACCCATCCGAGGATCATTCGACCCACCCAGCTAGTGAGAGCCTGGAGTGAGGAGGACATCTCGATGGCAAGCTCTTCCTTCCGAGGATCATTCGACCCACCCAGCTAGTGAGAGCCTGGAGTGAGGAGGACATCTCGGAGGCAAGCTCTTCCTTCCGAGGATCATTCGACCCACCCAGCTAGTGAGAGCCTGGAGTGAGGAGGACATCTCGACGTTGAACTTACCCATCCGAGGATCATTCGACCCAGCCAGCTAGTGAGAGCCTGGAGTGAGGAGGACATCTCGGCGCTGAACTTACCCATCCGAGGATCATTCGACCCACCCAGCTAGTGAGAGCCTGGAGTGAGGAGGACATCTCGATGGCAAGCTCTTCCTTCCGAGGATCATTCGACCCACCCAGCTAGTGAGAGCCTGGAGTGAGGAGGACATCTCGGAGGCAAGCTCTTCCTTCCGAGGATCATTCGACCCACCCAGCTAGTGAGAGCCTGGAGTGAGGAGGACATCTCGGCGGCAAGCTCTTCCTTCCGAGGATCATTCGACCCACCCAGCTAGTGAGAGCCTGGAGTGAGGAGGACATCTCGGCGTTGAACTTACCCATCCGAGGATCATTCGACCCACCCAGCAAGTGAGAGCCTGGAGTGAGGAGGACATCTCGATGGCAAGCTCTTCCTTCCGAGGATCATTCGACCCACCCAGCTAGTGAGAGCCTGGAGTGAGGAGGACATCTCGGCGGCAATCTCTTCCTTCCGAGGATCATTCGACCCACCCAGCTAGTGAGAGCCTGGAGTGAGGAGGACATCTAGGCGTTGAACTTACCCATCCGAGGATCATTCGACCCACCCAGCTAGTGAGAGCCTGGAGTGAGGAGGACATCTCGGCGTTGATCTTACCCATCCGAGGATCATTCGACCCACCCAGCTAGTGAGAGCCTGGAGTGAGGAGGACATCTCGATGGCAAGCTCTTCCTTCCGAGGATCATTCGACCCACCCAGCTAGTGAGAGCCTGGAGTGAGGAGGACATCTCGGAGGCAAGCTCTTCCTTCCGAGGATCATTCGACCCACCCAGCTAGTGAGAGCCTGGAGTAAGGAGGACATCTCGACGTTGAACTTACCCATCTGAGGATCATTCGACCCACCCAGCTAGTGAGAGCCTGGAGTGAGGAGGACATCTCGGCGCTGAACTTACCCATCCGAGGATCATTCGACCCACCCAGCTAGTGAGAGCCTGGAGTGAGGAGGACATCTCGATGGCAAGCTCTTCCTTCCGAGGATCATTCGACCCACCCAGCTAGTGAGAGCCTGGAGTGAGGAGGACATCTCGGCGGCAAGCTCTTCCTTCCGAGGATCATTCGACCCACCCAGCTAGTGAGAGCCTGGAGTGAGGAGGACATCTCGGCGGCAAGCTCTTCCTTCCGAGGATCATTCGACCCACCCAGCTAGTGAGAGCCTGGACTGAGGAGGACATCTCGACGTTGAACTTACCCATCCGAGGATCATTCGACCCACCCAGCTAGTGAGAGCCTGGAGTGAGGAGGACATCTCGGCGTTGATCTTACCCATCCGAGGATCATTCGACCCACCCAGCTAGTGAGAGCCTGGAGTGAGGAGGACATCTCGATGGCAAGCTCTTCCTTCCGAGGATCATTCGACCCACCCAGCTAGTGAGAGCCTGGAGTGAGGAGGACATCTCGGAGGCAAGCTCTTCCTTCCGAGGATCATTCGACCCACCCAGCTAGTGAGAGCCTGGAGTGAGGAGGACATCTCGGCGGCAATCTCTTCCTTCCGAGGATCATTCGACCCACCCAGCTAGTGAGAGCCTGGAGTGAGGAGGACATCTCGGCGTTGAACTTACCCATCCGAGGATCATTCGACCCACCCAGCTAGTGGGAGCCTGGAGTGAGGAGGACATCTCGATGGCAAGTTACTAATCATATAAGCAAAATAACTTCATCCATCTAATGGGGGGATTTCCCTTGTCAAAACCTCCTGGCCCAACCAGCGAGGGGTAGAACTTGCTACAAATGAAAACAACAAAAAACAAAAAATAAACACAACATACCCCCCCATGGCACTCGCTTCTCAGGCTGCTTGCGCGAGATGATCATTCCTCTGCTTTTCCTGCCACTCCCATCTGGCTCATGCTCTCCATGATCTTCTCCATCTCCTCCGCCCCCGCTTGCCAAGAGATGCTGTTGACGGCTCAGAGCCGAGATGATAAGTTCGCTAAAGGGTGACCCCCCACTCGTCGGCTTCGCGAGCTCCACTTGCGCGACTCCGGCTCCGAGCGAGACCCCACTCACCGGGCTAGGAAAAAGCACTCGCCCGGCGAGGTCCCGCTCGCCACTCTCAGTCACTGGTTCCTTGCCTGGCCGACCCCCTGGGGAAACCTCTCCTGACCCCCCTGGGCGAGCACTCCTTGCGACCCAGAAGGTGGTGTCTGGGGGGAGGGAGCTGAGCAGTCACCTCCCATGGTGATGCCTTGGAGCAGCTCCATGATTCCCTTGATGACCGTCATGAACTCTCCCCTTCCCACCGACTCACTTGGGATGTGAGACCCCTCATCGTCTCCTCCTCCGAGGTCTCCTGCCATGAGATTTGGTTCAAGAACTTCTGTGCTGACCACTCTCCACGCTCACCGCACCAAAAATGTTGAAACCGACAACTCGGTCTCCGTGGAGTTCGGGGTCCCAAAAAAGGGGTGGTCTCACACCTACTTCTCTCGAGCCAACTCTCTAGGCAAGAGCACTTGGACTTGGAAACGGACCCTAGGCTACAGCGAGGAGGTCCCACCTCACACCCGAACGACCTGAGAGATCTTCCCCTCCCTAGCCAATGCTGAACCAGAAGCACCAAAGGAGAGCTCTAAGGGAAGAAGAAGATCCGAAATTTGGAAAATCTAGAAGTCCCCTCCTTTGGTGCCCATTAGGGTCTATTTATAGGTTTTCCAAGTTGGGCTGCAAATAGCCAAAAACTGATCTGCCAGATTACCAAAATACCCTCGGATCTGGACTGCGAATAGCCAAAACTAGACTGCAAATAGCCAAATCCCGCTGTTCTGGGATACTAAACGCAGACCACCGGACTGCGCATAGCCAAAACTGGACTGCGAATAGTAAACTGGACGAGGGGACCTCCCCTGGGCGAGAGAGGGAGGGGAGAGACCCCCTCCCCTCTCTCCGCCTCTCCTGCTGGGCGAGAGAGGGAGGGGCGAGACCCCCCCTCCCCTCTCTCCGCCTCTCCTGCTGGGCGAGAGAGGGAGGGGCGAGACCTCCCTCCCCTCTCTCCGCCTCTCTTGCTGGGCGAGAGAGGGAGGGGCGAGACCCCCCCTCCCCTCTCTCCGCCTCTCTTGCTGGGCAAGAGAGGGAGGGGCGAGACCCCCCCTCCCCTCTCTCCGCCTCTCTTGCTGGGCGAGAGAGGGAGGGGAGAGACCCCCCCTCCCCTCTCTCCGCATCTCTTGCTGGGCGAGAGAGGGAGGGGCGAGACCCCCCCCCCCCCCCCCCCCCCCCCCCCCTCTCTCCGCCTCTCTTGTTGGGCGAGAGAGGGAGGGGCGAGACCCCCCCCCCCCCCCCCCCCCCTCTCTCCGCCTCTCTTGCTGGGCGAGAGAGGGAGGGGCGAGACCCCCCTCCCCTCTCTCCGCCTCTCTTGTTGGGCGAGAGAGGGAGGGGCGAGACCCCCCTCCCCTCTCTCCGCCTCAACCTCTTCTTCTGGGTGAGAGCTATGGGGGTATCGCCGGGTGATACCCAAAGGTCTAAAAACCCCCCGGGGTCTAGTTGACACGTCTCGGCGGCCCTCCACGCTGGGCCTCACTCGATGGATATGGGGGTTGTACACGTGTGATGAATATGACCGTTTCTCGTAGAACGTCACTTTTACGAGAAATTTGAATATTGAGCTAAAGAATTCCGATTTGAGTTTTGTCAGTTCCTATAGCCTCGTATGGCCAATATGAGTGCGATAGAACTCGTTTCATTAAAATCCAAGGTTGTGTACCATATGAATGTTTCTCGTAGAACGTCACTTTTACGAGAAATTTGAATATTGAGCTAGAGAACTCTGATTTGAGTTCTGTCAATTCCTATAGCCTAGTATAGCCAATATGAGTGTGATGGAACTCGTTTCGCTAAAATCCAAGGTCGTGTGGGGAATATGACCGTTCCTCATAGAACGTCACTTTTACGAGAATTTTGAATATTGAGCTAGAGAACTCTGATTTGAGTTCTGTCAGTTCCTATAAACTCGTGTCGTCAATACGAGTGCAACGAGACTCGTTTCGGTGCAATCAGAGGTCCTATGAGAAATACGACCATTTTGGGTTTCGTAACACGCCACGACGCACATTTTTAAAATATTAAGCAAATAAACTCGGAATCAATCGCGGTTACTTTCATTTGACTTATAAAGTCAAAACAAGACCGACGAAGTTCGTTACGATCAATTCCGTCATCAAGAGGTCAACATATGGTTAAATCAAGCTTTATGGCACACCGAAAAGCGTGCGCGCACCCATATTAGTTTAATACCCCAACATTGACTAGTCACTAGACAACTTGGACCCACTACGACCTTAAAACTACATGGGGGGGGGGGGCCCACCCCAGAGTTGACTTTGGTCAAACCCTCCAAAAGTCACAAATTTATAATAGAGACTCCCCCACCCCATTTGGTGGTACTTACCAAGGCCACATTTGGGCCCACTCCCAACCCAAATGGGCTTTAGCCTCATGCTTGAAATGGAGGAATAGTCAAGAAAATCTCCCTCCATCTCCCTCTTCTTTCTTCCCCCAAGATAAGCCATGATAAGGACACATGGCCATAATTGCCCCACTAGATGTCTGCCAGCACACTAATCCAGCTCTACCAAGGTTAAGCCAAACCCTAACCTCAAGGGGATTAGTCCCACATCGAGAGAGGAAGGAGGGGTCAGACACCTCAACCCTATAAATAAAACCCCTTCCCTCCAGAGCAGCTCACACCCTGCATAGCTCAGGCCGACCCCAAATCGCCACCCTGCCAGAGCTGCCTCGCCGGAAAACCCACACCCGAGCCCTTACCATCCTCGCCACCCCTCATGGCCCATCTACCCGGAAGCTCCCAACGGCCCCAACACCAGGTAAAACCTCCCCCCCTCCCCCTTCTACGCCATCCTGATGTCTTGTATGCCTCCCCCGGCCACCGGAGCGCCGCCACCACTCGAGCCAAGCTCCAGGCTCGGGTGTGGCCGCACGAGGTATCCTTGCCCAGCGCCGGTGGTGGCACTCGGGGGGGGGGGGGTACTAGTCTGGAGACCCCCCCTCCCCCGACAGAGGCAGCTGGTGGTGCCGTCGAAGAACGTATCTTCGGCTGCACCCATGAAGCCCGTCTATTTGACGGGCTCTGTTTTCAGTTTCTGGCGACGGACGGCGGCCGCCGCCGGTGCCAGGCCGCCGGGTCACTGTCGGGAGAGGACCGACCCCTGGCGAGTTGGCCTGGGGTGGTGGTGGCGTGGCGTTAAATCACCCAGAGAGGAGGGGCAGCACGACACGGGCGAGAGCAGGGACGGTCGCGCCGCCTTGCCCTTTGTTTAATTAAACTTCGGCGGTGGCCGACAGCGCCAGGCCGCTGACCACCGCCAGGGGTTTCGCCGGCCCCCAACGAGTCGGACGGGGAGGCGTCGTGGCCTGACGGACGCCGGTGGTAGAAGACGGCAAGCTTTCGCTGGCCAGGACTCTCCAGTTGTCGTCTGATCTTCCTAGAAGGTCAGACGGACATGAGATCCTTAAATCCGGCCCCTGCCTCAACTTCTGCGCCCTCACATCGAATCAGTTCAGATCCGCTGTGGGGGGTAGAAGGACAGGACGCGCATCCTGCGGCGCCATCCCAGACGCAAGATCCAGATTCAGGATGGCTATTCGCACCCCAACTATACCAGTCGACTTCCCGATTTTTCTAAGGCCAATATAGGCACCTAGGAAAGAAAAAAAAATGAACATGAAAAATGTTCCCCACCAAGAGGACCGTCTGCCATAAAATTTTGGGATTTTTAAGAATTCATTTAATATTTTTAAAAATAAAAATAAGGCAAACTTGATTGATTTAAGGGACCTAAACCTACTATAAATACTAGTAAAATTTTCAGTGATTCCAAGGTCTCATATAGATGCTCCGTAAAATTTTGGGATTTTCATGAAACCAGTTAATATTTTTAGAAATTAAAATAAGGTTTACTTAATTAATTTATGTGCCCCAAACCAGTCATAAAATCCTGGAAAAATTTCTAGTGATCCCAAGATCCCCTAGAGTTGCTCTGTAAAATTTTGGGATTTTTATGGAATCATTTAATGTTTTCTGGATTAAAATAAGGTTTACTTAATTGATTTAAGTGCCCTAAATCAATTATAAAGTCAGGCTAAAATTTTCAGTGACTCCCAGGGCCATGCAAATACTCTGTAAAATCTTAGGATTTTTCTAAAAATAAAGTTATAATTTCAGAATTAAAATGAGGTTTGTTTGGAGGTTTGCTTTGGAATTTAAAAAAATGAGATACGAATAGTTGCAGATCGATACTGTGTAACTCAAGATAACTGGAAATATGAAGTCGGGGACCTGTTATTCCTAATCCCTCAACACAAAAAATATTATATCATGTTGTCATGTGAAAGTGCTTGCAAATCATAAATTCGAGAGTCTGAGTGTAAATGAGAAACTAACAATATGGGCACTAAATAACATAAGCCCCCAACTCAAGTAAAGGGTTATGGACCCTTCTGATATCCTAAATATCCCATAATAGAATGGTGGAGTCTAGCGCACTAAGAAACTTCCTAAAAACAGAGTGAAAAAGCTGAGCGCCTATAAACGGAGATGGAACAGAACTTTCCTCCTATGAACGGAGATAGAACAGAACTTTCCTCCTATGAACGGAGATGAAACACAACTTTCGTCCTATGAACAGAGAGAACTAAGGCCTCCTGATAATTGAACGAAGGACTGCTAACCCTTTTATTCGATTGTACTTTCTTTTACTTCAATCTCGTACTGGTCCAGTTCGATTCAGTACTTTATTTACTGTCATTTACATTCAATTTCTTTCCAATTCAATTCCAGTATAGTACTGATCTAGTTCATTTCAGTACTTTATTGCAATCATCAGTGTGGTACTTTTACAGTTCATCAGTTCATTTCTACAACTTATTTCGGTAGCACTTTTTTCCTTACCACACTTAATTAAATGAAATGGTTGTAAACTTGCTTACGATATAAAATGGTGGGTCAGTCACGTCTGCAGTCTGCACGTACCAGTGCCGGATGGTTGGCGACTCTATACGACAGAGAGATGTGCACCTCAGGAGCTCGGTTGTGCCTTATATGCCCCGCCGGGTCTCTCCGCTGATTGGCCAAATTTGGTTTTTACCGGACATATCCTGTGTCCAAAAGTACACGTGGTTGTACGTTGGGGTCTGGGTAGTGCGGTACGTTCACACTCAGAAGTGGCAGGACTGGCCACTATCACTGGCGCCCACATCGGTGATACCCGCGGGGTTCGCTACCATGCTGGAAGAGAAGCAGTCCAAATTATGTTGACATAGAGTGAGTTGGCGGGTTATGAACACCTGCGATTTAACTGCAGGCTGGAAGTACCAGTTGATAGATCGACTGCTAGTTGAACTATTCTTATACATGTATATGCCAATTGATATTACTATAGCTCCCAATTATTTATTGCTGGACATGTGTGTTGTTGAAGCTTGAAAAATCCTGGCTCCAAAATTCGGATCAATGCAGCCGGAGGCTACTTGCCTAGCGGTTCGACAAGAAGATTTGGTTAGCCACGACGAGCGAAATAGAGAGATAATGATCACAACCCCAGGTGCTACGGCAGGGAGGTCCCACCACGTACCTAGAAGCTCAAAAGAGTCTTCTCCTCCAAAACCACGAATGACCGAGCTTGGTACTAGGAAGGCACTGGCTAGGGAGGATTCTCACCTATAAGGGGGGGGGGGGGGGGGGGAGCTCTGATTTTTTGAAAAGTGCCATTCCTGGTACCCCTCGGGGTCTATTTATAGACAAATCTTGAGAGAGAGGAAGCAGACGACTATCCCTGATCCCCCTGGAATTGGTTTTTTAGCAAAGGCATAGGTAGGCGAGTAGGTGAGGACCTCGGCCTAAACAGGCGAGTTGGTTGGTGCAAGTCGCCTATAGGCGAGAATGTCCATTCCTACGCCCTTCTTGCTCGGCCAGGTTCCTTCTCGCTCAGCCAGATTCCTTCTCGCTCGGCCAGGTTCCTTCTCGCTCGGCCAGGTTCCTTCTCGCTCGACCAGGTTCCTTCTCGCTCAGCCAGATTCCTTCTCGCTCGGCCAGGTTCCTTCTCGCTCGGCCAGGTTCCTTCTCGAGTCTCTTATCTTCGACGAACTCTGGAAGGCTCCTGTGTTGACCTTTTGACCTTGACTTCTGCCTACGTGGCTTTGAGTGGGTCCTACCCTTGGAGAATATGGGTTGTACATGTGTCACATCCCTTTGTTTGAGAATAACAAATCTCAAATTGTATTTGATCTTGCTTGTCGTGTGTTTATAGTGTGCAGAAACTATAGGTGCAATACTCCACGGGTAGAAAGCAGCATGAAATCAACAAACTGAACTGAATCACTACCGCCAGCGTTATGGGTTAACGCAGGCGCTAGCGCTACCGCCTGGCGCTAGCTCAAGTTCGTGCACAGCGCCACGCCGCCGACGATTTCGCAACCGCTCCACACGAACGCTACCGCAGACGCTAGGTGCTACCGCAGGCGCTAGCTCTAAGGTCAATAAAAAGAGCCAATTTCCATCATTTTGGTTATCCATCCAAGGTCTCTTTGTATTTCATAAGATACGACTTACAAATCTTAAGCCTAATGTTTTAACAAATCAAATTGAATTGAAATTGAACATAAAGTCATATGTTTTTAAAAGTGACCTATCTCTCATTTTTTATATGTTTTATCCTTTTTAAATCTATTGCGTATAAATGTCTTATATTATCATTATAAATTGAACTAAATTTGCTAAATGATATTATCAAGACTAATGAAATTACATTCAAAATTGGATTTAAATTGATTTTTTAGGGGTCTTAGGCTAAAAATATTAAATGCACAACTTATTGTATATTTGTCTAATTTCTTTGTTGCATATGATAGCCCCTATATTGAAAAATCATAATCAAGAAAAATCAGAATCAAATGATATAAAAGAAACCATGTGTTTTTAAATCAAAAATTGTAACTCAAAATTGTAAATCTAAAATCATGAGTTGCTAACGCCAGGCGTTATCACTAACGCCGGCGGTAGCTTATTTTTAAAAAAAAATTCAATTTCTCTAATTATTATTTCCTGAAAAATTATGTCAAGTACCGTTATCTTCTACTTTCAGATACTTTGTATTAAAATAAAAAAGAAAATTTACAAAATAATTCAAAATAACCAAAACATTTTTTGTCCTTTATATAAATGTAGTATAATATTCATTTTACAAGCAGTCACTACATATTAAAAAGGATGAATATGAACTATATAATCATCATCATGATCTATTAATATCATATGCTAAAATTTACTATAATAATATATCATAATTCATGATCTAACAAGAATTATCTTAAATCAACTAATACTATCAATCTTAGGAATTATGAAATATGTGATGACTATTGATATTATTGTTTCATATCTTATTTTGTGTGTGATATGTATCTCTATTGTTTGCATGCATCTCATTACATTTAGATCTAAGAATTAACTTGATATCAAGAAGATGAAATCAAATAGAATAATCATTTCATTCTAGGTCTAAAGAAAATTAACTTGAAATCTTCTCATATTACATGCAACTTTATCTCCATTATATCATATATAGTAACATTGCATTCAAACTCATCATTCTAGCATCACTTCTTAGTTTGTGCTTAAATTTATATGCTAGGTATAACATTTACAATGTTGTTAAAATAGCATGATAACTATGTGATTTGAAATTATATAGAATACTAAAATTCCAACAAACACATAGTTTATGGACTAATCATTAGAATATTTATGAATATTGTTTCATGAATCATATATTATCATGCAAAACCAAAGATCAATAAATTCAATTATTGAATGCAATTTTATTATAAATTTCAAAACTTTATTGTACAACCCCGATATTCGCCAGGAGGCGAGCGGAGACTAAAGGATTGGAAGGCGAGAGGAATAAGATAGAAGGCGAGCCAGAGTCCCTGGACAGGATCGCAGGGAAGCGGGCGACGAGACTCTGGCCGACGGCTCATAGGGAGTGGGCGAGCCGGGTTCTCGCAGCCGCTCGCAAGAAGGCAAGCAGGCCTGGACCTTTGTCACTCGCTCGCAAAAGCGAGCCAGGGAGAGCGAGTCAGGGGCAAAAGCCCACTCGCAGGAAGCAGGCGAGCCGGGTATCCGGTATCCGCCGACCGCTCACGAGGGAAATGGGCGAGCCAGATCGTCGTGGTCCGCTTACATAGATGTTCTAGGCAAGCCAGCTTCTTCACAAGTTCCGGTGTTCGACGATATCAGCTCTGCGTTCGACGAACGTCTTCCTGCGTTCGACGAACGTCACGCTCCAGCTCGACGAGCCTGTCTCAGCGGGAGAGCTCGCAGGAGGGAGTGCGAGACCCGGCCTCGGCGGACGTCACCAGAAGGAGGGCGAGCGAGCCTTCGCAGAGCGCTCGCCTAAGGGGGTTTTTTGCGAGCCATACTCGCGAGGAGGCTCGCGGGAGGTCTCGCGAGTAACCTTCTAGCGGGCCGCTTGTATATGGGTTAGGGAGGTGAAATTACCCCACAGCCCCTGGTGGTCTGCAGTTAGCCTCTCCAAACAGCGGAGTATGGCTATTAGCAGGCCAAATTGGGGTGCGTTTAGTAAAAACAAAAGGCGGAATTCCGCTATTAGCAGGCCTCGGACAAAAAACTATAAATAGACCTTGAAGGGCACCTTGGGAGAAGATTCCAATCTCAGATCTCTGAGCTTCTTCCTCTTTTGGTTACTTTGGTTTAGCTCTCTAGCTCTCCAAGGTGCCCGAGTCTCAGCTTTGGCTTGGGAGGGGAAGCGCTCAACGATCTTCTGGGTTAGTGGAGGGACCTCCTCGCTGTGACTAAGGTCTTAGTCAAAGTTCCAAGTCTTCAGTCATTCCATTCCAAGAGATTAGTAAGGGCTAGCTGCCCCTCAACTCGTTGAGGGCCCGAGCTTCACAGGAGACTGAGAAATCGGTTTCAACATTTATATATGTGCTCTTTGTCTTTGATATGATAGCATGATGATCATTTTCTAGACTTACAATTCAAACATGCTCGTTTAAAAGAAAATCACCAAATCATATTGCCATAAGTCTAGAAGGAATAGAATTCACATACATCATGATGATCTAACATATATTCTATGCAATAATTCATGTTCTATCAAGAAATATCTCAAATCAATAATATCTATCACCTAGGAATTATGAATCTTATGATAAAAATTTGAATAATGTTTTCTTTACAATATTTGGTGTATTGCTTTGCTTTGCTATTGATTGCATGTATCTCACATATATGTAGACTTTAGAATCAACTTTGTAATAATACAACTAAATCAAACTAAATCAAACTAAATCATTACTTTAATCTAGATCTATAATTTAAAACTCTATTTTGGAATACATGCAATATTAATGATAATTTTATTACGCGACATTAAACCCAAAACTCATCATACTAGCATTATCACTTATTGAATATTAGTAATTGTGCTAGTTATCTCATATCGTCATCTCATAAAAGTAGAAAAACTATGTGGTTTATATTTTTCTATAATTCTTCACTTTAAACAAAAACCATAGTTTATTAATCAACCCATAGTTTAAAAAGCATATGTTGTCCAAAGATTATTCTCCTTTGACTTCTTATCTCACAATCGCGGGGGCGTAGGGTTGTATGCATTAGAGACCTAACCTCTAAGTCATGTCTTGTCCTTAACTGGGAAGGGTTCCAGTTGGGCCTTGCGAGGCACTGGGGGAAAAGAGTGCTAGGTTGAGCATTCTCTAGTTTGTGCATATGGGACTAACACCCCAACCTACGGTATTTGTGCAGCTCCTCATGCCCATCCGTCACTTAGTACGGGGCTAGGGTGTAGACATTTAGTCCGGGTTGTTTTTTAATCTTAGGACTTACTTATATTACTCACTGTATGAACATTTTATTTACTTATCACATAAATCATGCATATTTTGGGTTGTTCAAAATTTGTCCTCTTGTGTTTTGCATAATTTATTTATTTTTGTGCTTAAATGATTTTGTAAAACTAAGTGTTTGAAAAAACCAAAGTTTAATGCAAATTTGATCCACCTAGAGATCTCCAAAAATTCTAAAATTTATGCATGACACTACTCTAAGGACACTCAATCAAAATCAAAAATTGAAAATTTCAATTTCTCAAAAAATCATGTACTGTTTCCCGCGCTAGCACTAGCGCCGGCGCTAGCGTGGGTTTGTGATTTTTCTGTGTTTTAAAATTTCTAAGAATCTATAAAAATATGTTAGTTCATATGTACTACTTATTTGTTGTGTTTCTGACTTTTGTTATTTTTGCTTTATTCATATTATGAATAATTAACTACAAAAGTTCAAAATTTAAAAATACAAAAAATATGTTTTTGAGATTTTCTGTTTTTATTTATATTATGAAAAATCAACTACAAAACTTTAAAATTCAAAAATATGTTTTTGTGTTTTTCTGTTTTTTATTTCATTAAAAATTTTCAAAACAAAAAAACTGTATGATCATTATTGCTAATATCAAGCATGTATGAATTCTATTATTTAGAATTATCTACAATGTTAAAACTTGTTTCTTCATATTACTATGAACATTGTTTTGTTTTATCATATTTTGATATATTTATTTAAAGTGCATCAATTGTATTTAATAATATGTGTAGAACCAAACTTAGCATGTCTCTAAGTATGAGTAAATGTATTGTGATTGATAATGATACTTTTACACTCACTTATGTTTGGTAATGTGTCTGTGTGTTTAAATCTAAAATGCTTGCTTGTGTATTGTAATTGTACAATAAATTAAAATTTGCATAAGTTTATTATCTACACTACATTTGAATTGCACTTAAAAATTAAGAAAAGTGGTTGAGTTTAAAAAAAAATTTAGGTTTGCAAAACAAGTGTATTCGAAGAATCTCACAAAAGTGAACAAAAAAAATATATCGACAAATATAACTCCACCAAGCACTACTTGAACCTCCTGATAAGTCTTCATAAGCATTATGAGGTTGAGCACCTTGGAAAGAATAGTAAAGTGTCTTGTGCAAACCTTGGTTATTACACTACTTTGTTAAAAATAATATGCATTAAAAGTGTGTGAAAGTTGATATACTTGTGTTTTATCGTGCACTTTACTCTACATATGTCTTGTATTTTGTGATTTAAATCAATTGTTAACATTGCTCAAAATACACTTATGTGCACATCATTATCTTTCATCACACTTCTTCTCATGAGTATTGGATTCTAATGTTTTATCTATACTACTCTTTATATAAGAAATGCACTAGATAACCTTGTATGATCTCTACAATATTTTGGTATCTCTTGAACTTAAAATTAAGTAACATTGTAGTATATTTTCTTTTTGATATGTTCATTTCATGTTTGATAACTTTATGAAAAACAATGAGATTTCAAAAAGGTTAAAACATCTTTCAATTTTGAACTAAAACTCATATTTTTAATTATGCTTTTCATGCTTACAAAAAGATGTTTCTTATAATCTTCCGCTTGCTTACAACTCTTATCTTTTTTATTTGAAATCTCTTATATACTATGCTTAAAATCTTTATCATTATCTATATTACAAAAGCTCGATCATGCTTTATCATTTATAAGAAATGCCTCCTTACTACCATCACCCTACCTTCTTTTGATAATACCAAAAGGGAGAGATTAATTGAAGAAATCTATATAGGAGAAATATAGAAGAATAAGGGGAGACTAATTCATGTAATCTATCATTTAGGGGGAGTAATACATAAATTGCATTTATGCAGGGGGGCATTAAGATAGGGGGAGTATGCACTATTCTCATGCTTATCATATACTATTCTCATGCTTATCATATACTATAGTTGCATTTTTATCTCGCTTATCATATACCATAAACACCTTTGTGGATTTCTTGCTAAGAGGATTTGTTATTATCAAATGGGGGGAGATTGTTGGACATGTGTGTCACATCCTTTTGTTTGAGAATAACAAATCTCAAATTATATTTGATCTTGTTTGTCGTGTGTTTATAGTGTGCAGGAATTATAGGTGCAATACTCCAGAGGTAGAAAAGCAACATGAAATCAACAAACTGAACTGAAGCACTACCGCCAGCGTTAAGGGTTAACGCAGGCGCTAGCGCTACCGCCTGACGCTAGCTCAAATTTGTGCACAGCGCCATGCCGCCGACGGTTTCACAACCGCTCCACACGAACGCTACCGCATGCGCTAGGTGCCACCGCAGGCACTAGCTCCAAGGTCAATAAAAAGAGTCAATTTCGATCATTTTGGCTATCCATCCCAGAGAGATTGCTTGTGCCACAATTCTACTGCTGCTATGCTGCCGAAGATGGATCTCCCACAAAAAGCTTAAGGAGAATTCTGGAGGAGGACTACGTCACGCTACATCCGAAGGACGATCGCTTGACTTCGCTCATATTACAACGATATCCTTCATCTCCGACTTCAGAAGATCTCATATAAGGAGTTTTTATTATTGTTATCATTATTTTCATTCCATATATTTTTGTAACCGTTTAGAGAATTCGCCTTGTGTTGGCGACTAGGTCCTTGCGCGGCTTAGAGGGTAATTCGCCGCGTGATTTGGCGACTAGGTCTAGGAGATTAGATCTAGGGGGTGCTCGAGGACATATCCGGGGAAGGATTGGCTAGAGCGGCTTAAGGCCATATCCGGGGAAGGATAGGCTAAAGCCAACCGGTTCGTGGGGATACGAGTCGGTATAGAAAAGGGGAAATTATTTACATATTTGTCGCCTACGATTTCTAGCGTTATTGAAATCAAGTATTTGTAAACACTTTTAAATATATATAATCATGCCTCTCTTTGTGTTTACTTGATTATCTCTTATGACATATTCTCTATTATTTTGGTTACAAAGCTTTCAATTCAAATCACTTTGTCTAAATTGTTTATTTTAATCTCTTTCATCATAAAATAATTTAGCACTTATTTCTTAATTCTAAAATTGCAAATTATAATATTCTCTTCCTTTAGCTAAATTGTTATTTTGTCTTCTCCTATTATAAAATAATTTAATAATTTTCATAAAAATATAAAAAAGATTTTATTCCCTTATTCACCTCCCCCCTCTAAGGGCGCCAATCGATCCAAAATTTATATGCTACTAACTACTTTTTGCTTAGACTATCTACTTGTTTTGGTGCTTAGGCTCGTCCCCAGGATATGGATCCGGGGAGGAGATGCGTTTCTACTTAGCTCTGTAACAAATGATTGATTATATAATCATTCACAAGAGACGGAGCATCGCGAATTCCAGTTACCGCTTGACGGTATACCAGCAGTTGAGATTACTCGAGCAGGGACACCCCCATCATCTCCCGACTTACGAGACATGAGTTCTCTATAGCAGGAAGAGTAGGCGAGAGTTCTAGCTATAGTCTTTTGGAGCCTATAAGGCGGTTATGTATAAATAAGGACACATTATTTTGCTTATATATATATATACATATGTCTGTTTCGTCTTCCTTATGATTGCTACTGCATTGTGATCTGATGTGATGTGTTTCCTTGCCTAACAAGGCGATCATCCAACGCTCCATTGAGTGGTCCATTGCCACTTGAAGAGCGTTGGGTGGCCGTTTTGGGCAATAAGACCCGGTGGGGGAGCGGGGGGTCTGATAGGCCGATGTTCTTGGCTTTATTGACGAGTTCCTTACTCCTCGCCCCACTGATCCCGCAAAGAAGAGGAAGCTAAAAAAGAAGAGGGTAACTGATCCTCTCCTTAGCGAGAAATCCTCTATTGACCCCGAATCTACCGCGAGGTGCGGGCATTCGCTAAAGGGGTGGCAACCTCGCCTATTGTCGAGGAACATGTCGTCGATCTGCCCCCACCGGGAGGGTGACGGCGTGATTAAGGCGATCACTGGCGGGATGGGAGATGTGGGGCAGGCTCCAGGTGACGCGAATGTTTCGTCACCCTCCCCTGCTCATCACACTACCTTGCCGGGTAAGAACCCTACTTTTTTTACTGTTGAGATCAAACTCGCATTGATTCAATAATATCATGCAATATCTGCATCCACTATCCCTACAAAACTCCCCAAATGATGGTAGCCTTTGACTCCCTCCACAATTCCCACTCCGTTTTTTATTGTTGATCTCATTTATTCTTTGGTTACCTAAATCATTTAACAATCCAGTTTGAGTTTATAGCAACCTGATCGAGATCAACATTCAAGATGCAACCTTGATCTCATTGCAACCTCTGATCAACATGAACACAAATTGAAGCAACATTCTATCTCATTGCTAAACATCAATATGAAGGAAAAAATATGTAATGCAACCTTCTTAGATCAACATTAAAAAAAATCAAAGCAACATGTGACCTAATTGCTAAAAGTTATATTTACAAAGAAAACAATAGATGCCAACTAAAAAACTACAAATGGAAATTTTACCTAAGTTTAGGAGATCAGATTTTATTAAAGCTCGATTTGATATATAGATATTTGGTGAGCGTGATGAGATAGCCGTCTTGAGGGATTCCGACGAGTATAATGCATGTCTTCAGTGAGTTGTCAAGGGCTTACGTCATGGACCATAGAGAAGTCTTTAATGAGACGGTTTGAGCGAGAGGGTTTCTAGTGAGAGTGGGGAGGAAGGAGATCCAAAAGGTATGATTTAAAACCTCAGAGAGGGTGGGAGGTTTCCGGGTATCTTTTCACCGAGAAGGCTTCAGAGGGTGGATTCCAAAGTGTGTGGAGTAACAAAGATGATCTTCTCAAATTTGACTTAGCGCGACTAGAGAAATCATGATTTTACATTGGATTCAAAGCGGAATCATAATTTCACTATTGTGCGGGGTCCTAAACCGAGGTTTGTTGGCTTTTTAGTTGCCCCAGCTCCCAAGTGAATTTAAATCCATCTTCAATTCGACAATACATGAACGGTGGTAGATAATGGTAAAATTGTTTAATTGAAATTAATTTTTGTACACTAGTTAGTCAGGTGTAAAAAAACACAGTATACATGTGCCAGACCCCACGCTTGGGCATTTTTCCTGGGAACACTTTTTTGTTTTGGCCTTTTTCTAAGAGTTTTTGAGCTCTGATTTCAATTATTTTTTTAGCGTTGGAAATATATTATAAATACATTGAATACAAAGTTCATATCACTTCAATTTATTTTGTAGTTTCTCTGAAATTAAGGAAAAGCATGCAAGATAGAAGATAAAAGTGTCAGAATTCTGTCAAACTATCAGGGAAGTACTCATATGCCACTTATTGAAAATGACAAAATTGTATAGTTTAGTTTAATGTTGACTGAGATGAACTAAAACAGACAATACTTTGATATTATAGGGGATGAATCGTTACAAATGATATTAGAGCAGACATCATGCACCATGATGTGTGGTTCGAGGAAGAACCATGTGGAAGCTGGTGGACTTATAACATCCTGAATTTAATGAGTGCGGGAGTATTTTTGTTAGACACAGCAGCTCCTGACAGATTTCTACAACGACAACCTTTTAAGTGATAGGAGGTGAATGAATGAATCATATTTCACATCAAAATTAGAGAGAAAAAATTAGTACACTTGAATAATATGGTGGACCTTAAATACTACACTCTTTTGAAGCAAGCGGTGCAGTTGTATTGGAAGCTTCATATTTAAGCATGTTCCGATAGAAGTAGTTCTATGTGTTAACTCCTGAGAAGTAATCATAGATTATCTGTGACTAAATGGACTGAATCAATGTACAACCCTCATATTTTTCGAGTCGGTGTGACCCGACGCAGATGAGGTCGTGGTAGTAAGGGTGACCATGGCGCGACAGACCGAACCATCGGAGGCCGTCAAGACCAGAAAGAGAAGGCCCGGGGGGGGGGGGGGGGGGGGGGGTAGACCTCCTTGGACGAGTGGACCTTGGGTCCACTCGCCCAAGGCCCCGGGCGAGTGGACCCTTGGTCCACTCACCCAAGGGCCCGGGCGAGTGGACCATTGGTCCACTCGCCCGAGTGGGGGGGGGGGGGGGGGGGGGAGTGGACCATGGGTCCACTCGCCCAAGGGTAAGGGCGAGTGGACAGGTCCACTCGCCCCGTGCAGCTGGGCGAGTGGACCAAGGGTCCACTCGCCCGGTGGGTTGAGTGGACCATAAGGTCCACTCGCCCAGTAAGGGCGGTGGACCTCGGTCCACTCGTTCGACCCCCGGCAAGGGAGGGAGTGGACGTCTCGTCCTCCACTCGCCCCTCCTCTCGCTTCGATCATCCAGGTTGGTTGTTGGGCTGCGGATAGTAGATTTTGGCTATCCGCAGCCCAATTTTTGGGAAGTCTATAAATAGACCCCCATGGGCACTTTGGGAAGGGTTGTTGGTACCCTCCTCCCTCGCGTGTGTGTTGTGAGCAAGCACTACCCCTCGCCTTTGTCATCGAAGGTGGACGGTGAGGTGATCCTTAGTGCCCTCCAAGGTGCCCAGGCTCAGCATTGGCTTGGGAGGGGAAGTTTCTTGTGAGCTTCCGGGTATGTTGTGGGACCTCCACGTTGCAGCTTAAGGGTTCCGTTCGTGGACTTAGGTGTTCTTCAAGGGTAGGGTTCTTCGGTTCTTAGTGACTGGTCAAGGGTCTAGCTCGGGTCAAGTAAGGGTTAGTTGCATCTCCCTTTCGAACGTCGAGACCAGTTCTCTGGTTTCAACATTCTGGTGCGGTGAGCGTGGATCGCAGCTAGTTCGGAAAGCTCTGGGCAAGTCCCATGGCTGGAAGCGATGAGCCGGGGGACTCACCCCCTATAACATCCCCCAAACAGCTAGACCCCTAGGATGGTTTTGTCATGACTAGGGCATGAAAAAACCATAGGAAGCTCAAAGGGAGCATAAAAGCTTAGGAAATAAGAAGAAAACCCAAGTGGTCGGCAAATAGCAATTTTTAGATACTCAGCCTAGGGTTGGACTTTAGGGCCCCACCTTGAACCTTGACCCCACCATAGCATCCCTAACCCATTAGGGGTCTCCTTGGAGCCCCAGGGACCCATTGGGGTCAGCCTAAGAGGTCAATTTGACCAAAGTCAACCTTGTCTCAAATTAGGTCAAAATAACCTAAATTGCCCAAATTGAATCCAATCCATTTGGGCTAGGCCCAAATAAAGTGGTCCACCATCTAGTGGGCCTGGTAATTACTGAAATTACCACTTAATTTATGTAATTGGTGATTAGGAGAGAGGAAATGGAGGTTTCCCCCAAATTTGGAGAAAGAAAGAGAGCATTCATGGAGATTGAATGCAATTGATCCTTCAATCCCTCCCCAATTGATGAGCATTCACCTCCCCCCTTCAATTACAAATAAATTCTGGAGTTTCTATGGCCAGGGGGGGCTGCATTAAGGGAGAATTAGAAGTAACCGAAATCTTAGGCTTAATGGTCATTAATGGTAGAATCAAGGTGGTGGCTCCTCCTCTCCCCAAATTGATCCCTTTAAAATCTTCAGAGGACTGCGAGGTGTGGTTTCCCCCTTTTATTTGGAGAGATCGAGCAACTTGGTGTAGAAGTTCCATGGAACCTAAAGCTTTGGATCGTCCATGGAGGACCACCCAATCGGCAAGGAATCAACCCTCCATACAGGTCTGGTTCTTCATCTCTCTCTCTGTGGATAGATCTCATCAGATTGCTTGCAAGGATTGGGGCCAATTCGTCCCAAATCGGGTAGGCCAAAAGCTCCACTTTCGGAGCTTTAAATCTCGCCTTCGTATCCCTGTTCTGGCCACTTTCGGTCGGCCAACCACCGCTAATCGCCGACCACCACCTCAACGAAGGTGGTGGTGGCATTGGCCGGCCGGGGCGGCGCTTAGGTGGCCTGGAAAACAAGGAGGAAGGTAGCCCAGGTCGGGGAAATCTCAGCCGTCGGCTGGAGGTAGAAGATGATCATCAGTCGTCAGTTTGCTTCAAGATCTGTGCAAGATCTTATATTAAATGTTTTAAATGTTTACGTTATTTAATTAAATTCGTCGACCGGAGTAGAAGAAATTCGTCGAACGGAATGCGTTCGTCGAACGCATTTTGGAGGTCGTCGATCTGATAGGTGAGTTCGACGAACTGAACCCGGAGTTCGTCGAACGGGATTAATTCGTCGATCTGAATTAATTCGCCGAACAGAATAGATTTTGTCGAGCGTAATTAGTTTTCGTCGAACGCATATTTGTTCTGCTTTCGTCGAGCACAGTTAGTTTTCGTCGAACGCAGATTTGTTCTGCTTTCGTCGAGCGCAGTTAGATTTTGTCGAACGTAGAGTCAGTTATTTAATTAAATGTTTATATGGTTTCTGTCACATATTATGCAGTCACTACAAGAAAATTGGCATTTAGTGACGAAAACATAGTGACGAAATTTAGTTCGTCACTAAAGGTGTGTCTTTAGTAACGAAATATAGTTCGTCACTAAAGATACATCTTTAGTAACGAAATAAACTTTTGGTCGCTAAAAATATATCTTTAGTGACGAAATATCAGTTCCGTCACTAAAGTAAAATTTCTAATGTATTTAGTGATCAAAAATAATTTAGTCACTAAAATATTTATTTTGTGACTAAAAAAATTAGTCACTAGTCATCAAAATTTTGAAGTTTCTTTCATAAAAATGTTCATATATTCTCTCCAAAAATGAAAATCATGTTATAGTAAAATATCATTAAATTTATAAGCTAAGCTAATTAACTTCGGCTAGCAGTGACTGACGCAGAAATTTTTTCCAGTGTGGTCGGATTAAAAAATTGCAAAGAAAATTGAAAAATATGAAACAAGTACATTAATCAATAATATGACAAAAATTATACAAAAGTTGCACATACAATAGTAGACAGATATAAATAACCTTGTTTACAATACTCCTCTTCGAGCTTTTATGTTTTGAAAGCATTTCATAATGTCCTCATAAGCTAATAACTCACTATGCTGCAAATTGCAATCCCTAATAAAACTGGAGCTAATAACAATTTCTAATGGCAGGCTGACAGCTCACTATGCTCTATCAATTTCTAATGGTAGCTCCATCAATTTCTAATGGAGCACTATTAATTATTAAGCTTGTGCATTGCTACGGGCTGCAGCTAATAACAGTTTCCTGGAGCAAAAAACCTCTTGTAGGCAGAGGCATAATAAGAAAAACTGGAGCAAATAAAATTCAAAATTCAAAGAAATGTGTTCTCACTTCTGGGAGACATGCATGCATTGATAGCTTACCAAATAAACTAAATGATTTTGAACAAAATGCTCAAAAAATGCTAAGAAAAAAAAAACAGATCTACAAAAAAATGCTCAGAAAAAAGCAGCATTCAAAAAGATAATATCCCTAATGAAATCAGATCTGCTGGGTTCGTTCAGGAAAATTTTCAAAACAGATCGTTTTGGATAACATAATGATTAGCTAAATAAAACAGATTCGCATCTACAAAATCAAGATCTATAAAAAAATTGATGAAATCAAACCTTCTGAGGCATTCTACTGAGAGGAGGCCGGAGGGTCGGAGTCGGAGGGATTCCGTCGGTCGGATTGAGAGGGGGAAGGCTTCCTTCGGTCGGATTGAGAGGAAGAGGGCCTTCGTCGGTCCGATTGAGAGGATGAGGGCTTCCGTCGGCTAGAGAGGGGGGAGGGATTTTGCTGGCTTGTGGCATGTCGCGAGCTGTCGGGGGTGGGTGGGGGGGGGGGGGTTGAGAATAGGGCATTGTACTATTAAGTTTAAAAAAAAGGGTATTAGCCACGGCTTTTTGCCGTGGCTAATAATATTAAGTTAAAAAAGGGTAAAAGTTTTTGCCGTGGCTAATACTATTAATTTTTTTTAAAAAAAATTTGAGTGTGGGCGGCCGCCCACATTCGCCCCAAGGTGGGTCCGCCCCTGTCGGCTAGGTTAGATCCCCTCGTTCCCTCCTAATTAATTGAAATAATTTCATAACTTCCTTGACGACATCTCGTGTCGATCATTGCAAGATTCCTTCAAGTCAGTAACTTCTCTCCAATGTGAACTTCGAATTATATCTATGATTTAAGTTAGCGCCCCTACCTTTTCCAAAAAACTGCAGCCCATCCCATGCAAGACTTCCAGTTTAGTGTTGAGATGAACCGTTGCATATATATTTTAGGTATTTGAGAAAGTATACGAGACATTAAATCAATCCTATCCACGGAAATAAAACACTAAAATCATCCCAGCCTTTTCTCAATTGAATGCTCTTAATATTTTTAATCTCCATTTTGAGATTCCTGTCGACACCCCCGCACGTTCCTCTACCCCATTGAGCGGTTCAACAGAAGCCCTAGATCTGAGGCCCTCGCCGCTCACAATTTCCTTCTCTCCCGCGATGATATTTCTCCTTAATTTCCTCCGTTGGATCTCTCTATATCTCTGCTCTCTCCCTCTCTCAGCGCGCACACTCTCTTCCGCTGTTCTCAGACATCGCCGACGCATTCCAGGGGCCGAGCCACTCCATAGGTGGATGCATTCAAGGGGTGTATGCTAGGGCTTGGACACACATGGTATTCTCTCCCCCCTCTCTCTCTATGTTCTCTCTCTCTCTCTTTCACTCGCTCTCCCTCTCACATAGTCGACGCATTCCAGGGGCCGACTCAATCCAGAGGTGGATGCATTTAAGGGGCGGATGCCAGGGCTTGCGCACACGGTTAATCTCTCTCTCTCTCTCTCTCTCTCTCTCTCTCTCTCTCTCTCTCTCTCTCTCTCTCTCTCTCTCTCTCTCTCTCTCTCTCTCTCTCTCTCTCTCTCTCTCTCTCTCTCTCTCTCTCTCTCTCTCTCTCTCCTCCCACAGTATCCAGGAAAAGACACAACAGAGGTGGATGAATTTCAGAAGCAGATGCTCTCTCTCTCTCTCCCACTCCCTCTAATGCATTCCAGGACCGCAATATAACCTCTGATGCATAGTCCAATATCATTTGATAACAGCGAGATCGTCAATTATTTCCATTATCTGGTTGGTAATTGCATGTTTTCTTCATAAATCCAACCATTTTAATTAATAAGGTGGTTGTTGGTGAGTTTTTTCTGGTATTCTAGTTTGGGATGTTTAGTTTATCTAAATGTACTCTATTGCTCATCAATCCTCTTGATGTTTTTCGAGATGGCCAATCTGATAGCATTGTTCCCGACTTGCCGATATTGAGAATATGGTTGGGTCTTACATTGAAAAGGTTAGCATCTTTGGGATGCTTTCCATCATTCAATTTATTAGAATGCATGTATTATGACTTGTATATTTTTTCACTATAAAATATTGGTACTTTGTGGATAGTATTATTTATTACATTTACTAATGACATGATATGCTTTTTAATACGTTGTTACTATAAAGGTATCTTTAGTGACGAAAATCAGTGATCACTAAAAATGTACATTTAGTGACGAAATTTAGTTATCACTAAAAATATATCTTTAGTGATGGAAATTTATTTGGTCACTAAAGACATTTTGTGACGGCCATTTTGCAACCACCTTGTGACGGATTAAATTTGGTCACTAAATATCTTTAGTGACCAAACCGCAATATTTAGTGACCAAAATTTCCGTCACTAAATGTCAATTTTCTTGTAGTGAGTGCTTCATTTTAATTATTAAAAATACCAGATCACCTCTGATGAAAAAGTGCCCAACACCAATATTGTAGCCCTTGGTGTGTAGATTAAGTAAAAAATTTGTTTCAGCCCAAAAAGAGTACTGTAGCTCCCCGTAGGGCCATTTTGGTGGGACTGGTCCCTAGTGTAGGACAACCACCATTTCTTGAATATCTTTTTATTGGTCGATGCTATGACCTTGATATTTAAAACCTAGGCTAGTTACATACACCCACACAACATACTCAAAGATGGGATTTTTAGGAGAACCTTTTTCTAAGGTTTTTGAAATAATTTCATAAATTATTTATTAATTAATTACTGGGTCAAATGATCTCCAATGCCCTCCGAATTTTGGTGGGTGCTTCTTAGGGTTATCACATGACCCTGGTAAAAATCTCAGCCCAATTGGGACTGTTTTAGTTTGGAAATTGGTTAACCTAAGTTGGGTCTAATTATGTCAAAATTAGGGCATGGTCTTTAGCTTGGGATATTGTGGTCAAATCTCCTCACCATGAGGTGAAACCTTGGCCACTGGTTTAGGATCACCTAAAACACCCCCATGAGTGAGTTGGGGTGGTGTGGAGGTGGATATGCCCTAGGACCCTAGATTTACCCCTTGGGGTGCATATAGAGCATTGTGAAGGACATGTGGTCAAAAGCTATAGAATGGTCATGGAACTTGGTGGATAAATTCATAGGGTTCAAATAGGCCTTAGGTAATTTTATAAGAATTTTATGAACAATTATTCCCTTGAAATAGGTCATAACCCATTTAGGGAAATTCCTTATAAGAGAAATTTACATGCTTAAATGGTTTTGGATGATGATGAAACTTTGGTAGTGTCTTTATTATCATGATATACACCTCTGGTAATTTTTGTGTATTTAATTGAATGATTTAACCAGTACTTCATTCTAAAGGCATTTATTTTGTCTTAGGCTTAAGAAAAATAATTGAGGTTCCAATGCTCTTTAATAAATTGTGCAAATTGGTGATAGGACATTTCAGAGCATTAGGAAGCTCTGTGAATTTTTATATAATATTTGGAGACTTAAATGAGTATGCTACTTCACAACTTATCTTATTTGAGGATTTCTTAAAGTATTTATTTAAGTGATAAAATGATTTCCATAAATCCTGAAATTTAGTCAGTAGACTTTTCTGATGAATACAAAGGTCTGGTAATTTTTCCTTAATTTTGGTGTAAGTATTTTTGGTGGTTCCTTCATAAATCTACAAATTGGGATATAAGTTGAATATTAGAAATAGAGGACAATTCCTTACTTTAAAAATATGATATGCTGCATTTGCTGATATTTAGTCATCATAGATTTATCATAATTTTATGGGGGTCATATCATAAGAAGATCTTACACTTCATGTTCATTTTCATACTTGGCAAATGTTTGGAGAAATTATAATAAATGCTAAATAAATAAGGAAGAATAGGATTCTCTGGATTTAATCTTATAACATCATGATAGACCTCCATTAAATATCTTGAATCAGTTGGATGAATATTTGGAGTACCTCTAGTTATAAACTTCATATAGTTAGTTTGGTCTGCGTTTAGTAAAACTGTGAAATTTGGGTAACTAGTGGCCTACTAAGTGGAAATGACATGTAGTTGATGTACATGGTTAGGATGAAGAGATTGAGGTCACTAAAAGGAGTTTATGTGACTAGGAGTGATTGGTGAGTTAAGGGTAAGTTGTGCTCGGGATTGACGAAGGATCGTCTTTCCCCTAGCGGGTCATAAAATACTTAGGGTAATCCAAGTGTAATGACAAGAAGGGTATTCTTACGGGTAGCTACCAATAACACTACGTGTCTTGAGAAAGGGAACTTTGGGGTGTCATCCCATTATAGTTCCTAGTACCGTAGCGAGCCCCTTATAGGGTAATCCTCAGGAAGTCCAAGATTAACCATAAACGATAGGAGTAAGATGTTGTACAAGATTAACTTAACAATACACACACCCAGACCCCGTGGTTACGAGAGGTTAGTTGGTTTGGTTTTACGAGCGGTAGGCTCAGTGGTTGAAGCAGCGGACTAGTTAGTCCGGTGAGCTTGTGACTAAGTAGTGTTTGTTGGTACGGACGGGTTGGTCCGGCGAGTCGGTGGCTCGGAAGGTTATTGATGACGGGCAGGTTAGCCCGGGGAGTTTAGGGCTCGGGATATAGTAGAACATGTTTGCATGTGCATAAAGGTGGTGGGTCTCCGGTATTGGATGGTCGTTCACACCGACGTCAATACGTTGACTCGGCAAGTGTGGAATTTGCACTTAGCCATGAAAGTCTGGTGGTCCAGCCAGTAAGAGTATGCAGATGCTTCGAGTTTTGCGTTGAGGCGTACGATAGGTCTAGGTTAGGTAGTGTGAATACCAACCTAGAGGTGGGCGAGGCCCAACCCACCGCTTTCGTTTGCCACTACGGGAGTATCCTGGGAGTCTTGCTAGCTCTAAAAAGGGGGAACTAAAGGTCTATGCGCATAAAGTCGAAGTGTGTGAGTTGCACTTGTGTGAACATAACATTTAACAACATACTTTGCATGACATAGCATAAACTTTGCATTTCAACCCATACCCCTATCATATAAGTCGGTTATGGGACTTCTTATACGATAGGCCTTGCTAAACGACCCCTTGGTCTATAGGTTCGTGTGGGCATTCATATAAATCAATGGTTTCTTTTATATTATATACATGTCCTTAATTACAGCACTTTACTTATTCTTTACCTGCTCTTACTATGCTCTTTTACTGCTTCAATTATATATATATACATGCGTAGTGTAGACATTCCCTGTACCCTGTCACCTGCTATTGTTATTGTTGAAACCGATTTCTCGGTCTCTGTGGAGTTCGGGGCCCCCAACAAGTTGAGGGGTGGCCAACTCTTACTCCCCCCAAGGGAGAGCTCTAGGTTGAAGGTGTTGGAACTATGAACTGGACTAAGGACTCGGCGAGGAGGTCCCACCACATACCTGAAAGATCTTTAGAGCGCTTCCCCTCCCAAGCCAACGTCGGGCTTGGGCACCACTGGAGGCTCTCCTCACTCACTCCACTAGAGAGATTTGGGTAAGGAGAGGGATAGAGAGAGAGCTAGCCTAGAACAAGCTTGCCTCCAAGTGGTGCCCCCTTGTCCTATTTATAGGATTTCTGGATTTGGGCTGCAAATAACAAAAAACCGGTCCCTGAAATTACCAAAATGCTCTCGGAAATGACTGCGGATAGCCAAATCTCGCTGTTCTGAGGCGCTTAACGCAGGACACCCCCCTCTTCCGGAGCGGGGACGAGAGGAGCTCGCCCCCCCCCCCCCTTCGGGGAGCGGGGGCGAGAGGAGCTCTCCCCCCTCTTCGGGGAGCGGGGGCGAGAGGAGCTCGCCCCCCTCTTCGGAGAGCGGGGGCGAGAGGAGCTCGCCCCCCTCTTCAGGGAGATGGGGCGAGAGGAGCTCGCCCCCCTCTTTGGGGAGCGGGGGCGAGAGGAGCTCGCCCCCCTCTTCGAGAGCGGGGGCGAGAGGGGCTCGCCCCCCTCTTCGGGGAGCGGGGGCGAGAGGAGCCCGCCCCCCTCTTCAGGAGCGGGGGCGAGAGGAGCCCGCCCCCCTCTTCAGGGAGCGGAGGCGAGAGGAGCTCGCCCCCCTCTTCGGGGAGCGGAGCCGAGAGGAGCTCGCCCCCCTCTTCAGGGAGCGGGGGAGAGAGGAGCTCCCCCCCCCCCTCTTCGGGGAGCGGGGGCGAGAGGAGCTCGCCCCCTCTTCCGGAACGGGGGCGAGAGGAGCTCGTCCCCCTCTTCAGGGAGCGGGGGCGAGAGGAGCTCGCCCCCCTCTTCAGGGAGCGGGGGCGAGAGGAGCTCGCCCCCCTCTTTAGGGAGCGGGGGAGAGAGGAGCTCTCCCCCCTCTTCAGGGAGCGGGGGCGAGAGGAGCTCGCCCCCCTCTTGCTCGCCTCCTACACAAGCTGGGTGAGCGGGAGGCCTCCGCCTCCACCGCTCGCCCCCTTTGCCCATACTCTTCCTGCCTGGGACTATGCTACCACACAATGTTCTAAAGGACCCCTGGGTCTCAGAAAAACACTCGGCGAATACGGGGTTGTGCAGTTATACCCCTTGTTGTCCTCCGCTTCATCCTTCCCGCCCGGTGCCTAGGAGTCACCAGGGGAGGGGTGGGGGATTGGCTTAGTCTTTTGACTAACGGTCGGTGAACCATATCATTGTAGGGGATCGAGGAGACGCAACAACACCAGAGACCGGTGCAGACGGAGGCGGGCCAGTCTAGTACAGGAGCACATGATTCAGGATCAGTGAGTGATTAGTAGCTAGCGTCCGCGAGTGATCTTGTAGTGAGGATATGATGTACAAGGCATGAGCCCTTTATTAATGTAATCTTTTACTCAGTTATACTATGTGGACATCCCTTATGATGTTTTACTTTTCTATGTGATGTGAACTTGGCTCTTTTGTTTAAGTTTCTTTGTTCTTGCTTCTTTGTGATCGATTTGGCCGGCAGCATCGGCGTTTTGTGGTGGCAACCTTCCCGATCGAGGGTGTCACCGCAAAGCGGCGATTCTGGGCCTAAGACCCCGGATTTGAAAAGAAAAAAAATGGGGTCTTACACCCCCTACCAACAGGTGCGTGACGAAAGATGACTTTGAAGAGTTCAGGAAGTCGATCCTGGAGCTCTTGCGGGTCGCACTCCCCCCTCACGGCGAGTGCTCAACACCACCCGCACCCATGCTCGCCTCGCCATCTCCGATGGAGGCGGAGCAAGCGCATCAGCAAGGAAACGAGCCGACCGCAGAGGAAGGCTTGGTTCCCCAAGCGAGAGAGCTCTTTGACAGCTCTCCGGGGACCGGCCATCCCAGTAAGGAGGCAACGAGAACGCCCTCGATTTGCCACAGAGGGTGGGGGAGTCCCTTTCGCGAGCTGATCACCTCGGCCCCCGTTCCAGATGGGTTCAGCAAACCGGACATGTCTTACGGTGCAGGGAAGGACGACCCTCATCAGCACATCCAGTGGTGTGAAGACATGGTCTCGACCAGGCAGATGACAGACTCTTCCAGGTGTGAGCTCTTCTCCATCACTTTCAAGGGAAATGCGAGAGACTGGTTCCACCAGCTCCCATCAGGTACCGTCTTCAGCTTCGAGGATCTGTGCTGAAGCTTCATGCTGAGGTTCTCCACCCCGAGGAAGAAGAAGGGGGCGGAGGCCTTGTTCCTAGTTCGACAGAAGCCGAAGAAGACGTTGGGGAACTACGTCGACCGATTCCAGGAAGAAATCCTCCTCGTCAACGAGGCGCCCGCGCACACCCTGCAGTATGCCTTTATCTTCGGGCTACAGCAGGGAGCGTTTAGGATGAGCCTGACAAGAGATCCCCCTCTGACCTTCGAGAAGCTGATGGAGCAAGCTGCTCGAGAAATCGAGCGCGAGACCACCGACCAGGAGCTCGTGGGAAAGTTAGGCAAGGGCACAGAGGATGAGAAGAAGAAAGAGAAGAAAGATATGGAAGAGCAAGGGGGTAAGAGGAAGGAGGAAGCGAGAAGTCAGAAGGATCAGGGACCTCCCGTTGGGCAGGAGCAAGGCTGGGAGTCTCAACCACCAGTCGCCCGTCCAACCTGGAGGCCGCCAGGAGGATCCCCTCAAGGTCAGGGCAGAGGCCATTCCCAGGAGAGAGAGAACTTTCAGGGAGGGAAGGGGCGGTTCAACCCAGCAGGGTGGCGACCGGATCCATGGCCATTGCAACCCCAACCCCTGCAGGCCATGTCAATTGGTCGAAGAAGAGGAAAAAGAAAGAGGGGCCGCGCCAGGCCGAGATGGTTCGACTTAGCAGGGTGGCAACCGGACCCAAGGCCAGTGCAACCTCAACCCCAACAGGCCATGTCGATTGGCTGAAGAAGAGGAAAAAAGAGGAGAGGTCGCGCAGGGAAGAAAGTAGAGCCCCGGTAGAGGGGAGAAAGCTTTACACGGAAGGACAAGGAGCGAGCTGAGAAGGAATGGATGAGACGATAAAGGAGATGGCCAGGGTGCATGTGGCCAAGCAGGCCCAGGGAGGCGCGTTGTAATAAACATGTAACTTCTCGATTGTGAATGTAAATGGTTTTTCAGGTAACACCTATAGGTAAGATCCTCGTTTAGAGACCATTCTCCGGGCTCAGTCATGTCGGCAGATGGGAGACTCATCGGGTCGACTCGCTACTTGACTAAGTAGCTTGAGAAGGTGTTGAGTTCCTCTGCCTCCAGGTGAAGGTAAGCACCTAGGACGTGGATGGGTACTCCGCCCCCATTTGGTAAGATCCCCGACTAGAGACCATTCTCCGGGCTCAATCATGCCGACAGATGGGAGACTCATCGGGTCGACTCGCTACTTGACTAAGTAGCTTGGGAAGGTGTTGGGTTCCTCTGCCTCCAGGTGAAGGTAAACACCTAGGACGTGGATGGGTACTCCGCCCCCATTTGGTAAGATCCCCGACTAGAGACCATTCTACGGGCTCAGTCATGCCGACAGATGGGAGACTCATCCGCTCGACTCGCTACTTGACTAAGTAGCTTGGGAAGGTGTTGAGTTCCTCTGCCCCCAGGTGAAGGTAAGCACCTAGGACGTGGATGGGTACTCCGCCCCCATTGGGTAAGATCCTCGACTAGAGACCATTCTCCGGGCTCAGTCATGCCGGCAGATGGGAGACTCATCGGGTCGACTCGCTGCTTGACTAAGTGACTTGGAAAGACGATGAGCTCCTCCGCCTCCGGGTAAGCTAGGCCCAAGGACGCGGATGGGTATTCCACCCCCAGTTGGTTTGAAAAAGTGTTGAGTTCCTCCGCCTCCAGGTAAGCTAGGCCCCTAGGACGTGGACGGGTACTCCGCCCCCAATTAGTTTGGGAAGGTGTTGGGTTCCTCTGCCTCCAGGCAAGCTAAGCCCCTAGGACATGGATGGGTACTCCGCCCCCAATTGGTTCGGAAAGGTGTTGAATTCCTCTGCCTCCGGGTAAGCTATGCACCTAGGACGTGGACTGGTTCTCTGCCCTCAGTTGCTTTGATAAGATGGTTGAGTTCCTCTGCCTCTGGGTGAAAGTAAGCACCTAGGACGTGGACTGGTTCTTTGCCCTCAGTTGCTTTGATAAGATGGTTGAGTTCCTCTGCCTTCAGGTGAAGGTAAGCACCTAGGACGTGGACTGGTTCTCTGCCCTCAGTTACTTTGATAAGATGGTTGAGTTCCTCTGCCTCCAGGTGAAGGTAAGCACCTAGGACGTGGACTGGTTCTCTGCCCTCAGTTGTTTTGATAAGATGGTTGAGTTCCTCTGCCTCTAGGTGAAGGTAAGCACCTAGGACGTGGACTGGTTCTCTGCCCTCAGTTGCTTTGATAAGATGGTTGAGTTCCTCTGCCTCCAGGTGAAGGTAAGCACCTAGGACGTGGACTGGTTCTATGCCCTCAGTTGCTTTGATAAGATGGTTGAGTTCCTCTGCCTCCAGGTGAAGGTAAGCACCTAGGACGTGGACTGGTTCTCTGCCCTCAGTTGCTTTGATAAGATGGTTGAGTTCCTCTGCCTCCAGGTGAAGGTAAGCACCTGGGACGTGGACTGGTTCTCTGCCATCAGTTGCTTTTATAAGATGGTTGAGTTCCTCTGCCTTCAGGTGAAGGTAAGCACCTAGGACGTGGACTGGTTCTCTGCCCTCAGTTGCTTTGATAAGATGGTTGAGTTCCTCTGCCTCCAGGTGAAGGTAAGCACCTAGGACGTTGACTAGTTCTCTGCCCTCAGTTGCTTTGATAAGATGGTTGGGTTCCTCTGCCTCCAGGTGAAGGTAAGCACCTAGGACGTGGACTGGTTCTCTGCCCTCAGTTGCTTTGATAAGATGGTTGGGTTCCTCTGCCTCCAGGTGAAGGTAAAGCACCTAGGACGTGGACTGGTTCTCTGCCCTCAGTTGCTTTGATAGGATGGTCGAGCTCCTCTGCCTCCAGGTGAAGGTAAGCACCTAGGGCATGGACTGGTTCTCCGCCCCCAGTTGGTTTGGGAAGATGTTGAGTTTTTCTCCACCTCAGGTCAAGTTCAATTCGACCTAAGGTGTTGAGCTTTCTCCACCTCCAGCTGAGCTCGGCTCACAGGAGGGTTGTTAAGTGGAGAAAGGTTTACCTTCCACCTCAGGTCGAGTTCGGCTCGACTAGAGGTGTTGAGTTTTTCTCCACCTCAGGTCAAGTTCAATTCAACCTAAGGTGTTGAGCTTTCTCCACCTCCATCTGAGCTCGGCTCACAGGAGGGTTGTTAAGTGGAGAAAGGTTCGCCTTCCACCTCAGGTCGAGTTCGGCTCGACTAGAGGTGTTGAGCTTTTCTCCACCTCAGGTCAAGTTCAATTCAACCTAAGGTGTTGAGCTTTCTCCACCTCCAGCTGAGCTCGGCTCACAGAAGGGTTGTTAAGTGGAGAAAGGGTTGCCTTCTGCCTCAAGTCAGGTTCAACTGATAAACTCGGCAGGAGTATCCCGTTGGCAGGGCCCTTCGTGGATTCCTCTAGGGTCCCACCTACTCATCAAATAGGTGGGTTGGACTTTCTTTCCGAGCTTATGACAAGCTCGAAAAGAGCGGGGATTGTGTACAACCCTCATATTTTCCGAGTCGGTGTGACCCGACGCAGATGAGGTCGTGGTAGTAAGGGTGACCATGGCGCGACGGACCGAACCATCGGAGGCCGTCAAGACCAGAAAGAGAAGGCCCGGGGCGGGTAGACCTCCTTGGACGAGTGACCCTTGGTCCACTCGCCCAAGGACCCAGGCGAGTGGACCATGGATCCACTCGCCCAAGGGTAAGGGCGAGTGGACCTATGGTCCACTCGCCTCGTGCAGCTGGGCGAGTGGACCAAGGGTCCACTCGCCCGGTGGGTTGAGTGGACCATAAGGTCCACTCGCCCAGTAAGGGCGGTGGATCTCGGTCCACTCGTTCGACCCCCGACAAGGGAGGGAGTGGATGTCTCGTCCTCCACTCGCCCCTCCTCTCGCTTCGATCATCCAGGTTGGTTGTTGGGCTGCGGATAGTAGATTTTTGGCTATCCGCAGCACAATTTTTTGGAAGTCTATAAATGGACCCCCATGGGCACCTTGAGAAGGGTTGTTGGTACCCCCCCTCCCTCGCGTGTGTGTTGTGAGCAAGCACTACCCCTCCCCTCCCCCTTGTCATCGAAGGTGGACGGTGAGGTGATCCTTAGTGCCCTCCAAGGTGCCCAGGCTCAGCATTGACTTTGAAGGGGAAGTTCCTTGTGAGCTTCCGGGTATGTGGTGAGACCTCCACGCTGCAGCTTAAGGGGTCCGTTCGTGGGCTTAGGTGTTCTTCAAGGGTAGGGTTCTTCAGCTCTCAGTAACTGGTCAAGGGTCTAGCTCGGGTCAAGTAAGAGTTAGCTGCATCTCCCTTTTGAACGTCGAGACCAGTTCTCTGGTTTCAACAATCAATGTTCGTTAAAATTACTTTGAATGAGAGAATTAACAATACTAAATTGTTAAACTTTAAGAAGATTGTGCTGTGAATTGTAAATTGTGGATTTATTCATTTATTATATATATATATATATATATACGAGTGACAGTGCAAGGGGGCCCCCCGTGCCCCGCGCGATAGTACCCGGCCCGCGCTCGGCGGGCTTCGCCCGCACCCGACACGCACCCAGATATATTTAAAATTTTTTGTATTTCTTTTTAGAAAATAAAAAAAATAAAGTATTAAATATAAACAATATATTATATATAAATTTATATATAAGGAAATCCTCTTAATGGTGTAATGAGACGCCACCAATCAGATTTGTGACGTTTTGTACGATTTCTCCTTAATTTTTATTTTATTTGAAAAAGTGATCAACATGAAAGTTGTAGATCTCATCGAGGCGAATAACTTTCATGTTGATCAGTTTTTAATTTGAAGCCGTTTAGGCTCCCGATTCGACGTGACCTTTTTGGAGTCTTAAATCGGGGCCCGAAACAACTTCAAATCAAAGAGTGATCAACATGAAAGTTATTCTTCTCGATGAGATCTACAACTTTCATGTTCATCACTTTTTCAAATAAGATATAAATCGAGCTCAAAATCATAAAAAACAAGACTATGTTATAAAAGCCTAGATGCGGCCGAAGACCGCCTGACAGCAACGCGCCAGGGGCCGGCGAAGCCCGCCTCCGTGAGCCGGGTACTGTCGCGCGGGGCACGGGGGGCTCCCCGTGCACTGTCACTCGTTATATATAAATTTATGTTTTTTTTTTATTTTGTATTTCCTGCGTTCGACGAACGGCCACCTGCGTTCGACGAACGGCCTCCTGCGTTCGACGAACGGCCTCCTGCGTTCGACGAACTGCGACATGCCTGCGTTCGACGAACGGCCTCCTGCGTTCGACGAACTGCGACACGCCTGCGTTCGACGAACTGCGGCATTAAACATTAAACAAACTGCGGCACGCCTGTGTTCGACGAACGGCCTCCAGCGTTCGACGAACGGCTTCCTACGAATAGCTCGTAGTTCTCGTCGCCTTGCATTACGCGCATCCCGTTGTTGTTGTGTTAACGGTGTTCTTGTGTTGGTGTTTCGTTGCCGGTTCATTTTTAGGATGAAATAGCCGGATACAGAAACTAATCAGCCTTGCATCTTCTTGCCTGTCGACTGCGACTGTGTAAACAAATGTCAAATCTAGTGCTTCTGAAAAATGATGGCATTAGAATGTATAATGAATTGAGAAACAATTATGTCATTTGAGCATTTCATCAAACATATATAACATATGCATAAAATGAATAATATTTGGATGAAACTCCTACTGGATAAATCAATTAGGGGGTGACAGAAATAAAGAGAGAGGGAGTAAAACGAATATTATTTGGATGAACCTACGATTGGATAAATCACTTAGGCTAAGAAAGAAATAAAGAGGGAGGGAGAAATACTTCAATGCCTGTAACAGTTGGACAGGAGAATGGCGTGAAGAAGATTAGGTCGCTGAAGAAGTTTAGGTAAAGCCTCGAGAAAACGATGCAGGTCAGATCTGCTTGATACCAGTAAAATTCCAAAGAGTTTGGTGGGATTTACATTCGCCTCTGCTGAGCTTCCATCGTGGCACAGGTCTTGTAAGCAAAGAGCGGGAATGGGCGCGACCAAGAAGATTAATAAATATCGCTTAAGGAGGCGGAGACGCTTAAGGATGCGGAGAAATATCTGTGGAGGAGGTGAGATGTCCCGTCGGGTGCTGTTCTTCGCGTGAGAGGTAGATCTTCGCAGCGGTGGATCGGCGAGGGTTTTTTGCGGGGGAGAGGGGTGGTTGAGAGTAGCGGGATTAGGTATTATGTGGAGAGCGGGATATCGTTCGTAAGGCTAAGATCTATTTTTTCATTAGCGAACTGTTCAAATGTTTTTGACGGGCCTCAGGTCAGGTGTTACGCCAAAAGAGACATGATACATCTTTGCGCCTATCTACAGTGCCCGGCTGTGTCGCAAATAAAGATGAGGCGGTTGCTTCTTAACTCGCGTGTAGCACTGCTCATACCCCAAAAGCCCGCATTCGCGTCTCCGGCAACGTCCTCCTTCATCCCGCTCGCTTCTCACGCCGCCACCCCCGCCGCCGCCGCCTGCCTACTCCGCCTGCAGATAGGCTCTCCCGCCTGCTCTGGTGGTAAGTTCCCAATTTTGTTCCAATCGGCAATTTCGCCTCTCGGTGTCCTCCTTCATCTCACTCGCTTCTCATGCAGTTGCCGCCGCTGCCGCCGCCGTCGCTGAGTTATGCTGAATCCTGCCCTGCGGGCTTTTGGTGTAGGAGCCCTGCGTTCGACGAACTTCAGGAGCTAGGGTGTTGATACTCAAGCAAGGGGGTCGATTCTCACTGCGTGCTTGCTTCTTCTTCCGACCCAGGGCTCCATTGACGTTGTCGCACGGTATTTAGGTCATCCACTCTTCTGTTTTTTCCTCTCTTTTTTTACAGTTATCAGATTTCTTCCTTACTCTTTCATTTCTTCCTCTTTATTTCACAGTTCTGAAATTTCTTCATTACTTTTGATGAACTCCGCTTTTTACAGGGGGAGAGAAAGCTGGGCCATAGGAATTTGAAGTGCTTCTAGCGGACTCACATAGGTTTTCATCTCATTTAGTTTCATTTAATTTTTCTAGCGGACTCACGTAGGATAAACTATGTATATTGTTAAAATTCAATTTTTCAACGCATGCCTCTGAATGTTTATGAACTTATTCAAATTTCTTCCAATTGCCGGTTCTTTTTTTTTCTGTTCTTTTTTACCATATTTTTTTTACTCTAGATTCACTCCTCCCCCGATAAGTCATCAGCAAAGCAAATTTTCCAACTTGCACTTCATCTGTTTGATTTATTTCCTTCAAGAAAGAACTTAACATCAGTTTTTTGCTTCAGCTTAGTGATAGACATTTAGAATTATTTACTTTCTTACTTGCTTCATCTTTTCTGTAATTATTATTTTCCGCTTTGATCCATGTCAGTTGTATCGCGGTCTGAGTGATTCCAATAGTTTTTTTTTGAGTAATTTGTTATAAATAAATTTGTTCTATCCAACTGCTTGCATGCCTCCTTCCCCTCCAAACCCACTTCTTCCTTGATAACTCATCAGCAAAGGAAGATTTTCCAACTTGCTTCATCAATTTGTTCTGAAAAAACTGTTTCACCTTTAGAATTATTTACTTTCGTCCTTGCTTCATCAATTTTGTAATTATTATTCCCCAGTTTGATCAATGTCAGTGGGTCCGATTGATTCCAATAGGGTTTATTTTAAGGTATTTGTTATAAATGAATCATTTCTTGAGGATTTTATCGTAGTTTCGGATCTTAATTTATATGTGGAAAACGTAATCTCCTCCTCATGATTGACGTTATTTGAGGATTTGAGGGTTGTGGATTTTTTACTTAGTGTGGTGTTTTACTATAGGTTAGTGGGGTTAGACTATCCAGTTTTTTCCTGGGCATATTTTTTGTTGGCTACTTCAAGATATATGCTTTACATCTCTTATTTATGTATTGTTTAGATATTTTTGTATTTCATTTAAGTGCGAAGGATAGATTTTAATTTTCTTCGTATTCATTTGATCCAAAAAAAAATTCAGATATTCACTTGATCCACTTCAGTGGAAATTTGAATGGAGTTGATAATATATGATTGTTTTCATTGTTGGCTTACAATTTATTTTTTTGCTCCATTGTTCTATCACGCAATTTTCTATTTGCAATGCAAGTAGAGCCCGTTGTACAACAATCAGATGACATTATTCATCCTCATGTTCGACCTAGAAAAAGAATAGGAGAAGCCTCTATGACAGTTGATCAGCGTGTAACACAACGTATATATAATCAAACTTTTGCATCAAGGAGAAATGCACAAATGACAGAAGCACAACGCGCTGCTCAACGAGCTTCAAATCGAGAGCGTGCACAACAGAGACGAGCACAAATGACCGAACAACAACGTGTAGCACATCAAGATTATAATCGATCACATCAAAGAGTTAGGCAAGTTTACTCATAACATTCACTGCTGCTCGGAGAATTTGCATCATACCTGAAAATATGAATTTGCACCATCCCTGAAAGTATGAATTTGCACCATGCCTGAAAGTATGAATTTGCACCATGCCTGAAAGTATGAATTTGCACCATGCCTGAATGGTTCACTCTCTAATGTTAATCATGATGAAGATATGCTCATGAAGCCTGCATTAAAAATCGTGAATGCTCATAAAAAAATTGATTTTCTCAATCAACCTAACTAATAACAAATTTGGATCTCATTGACTAATTCATCAATCTAACTAATGAATTTTAATCCTACCACCAAATTGATGTTCTCAATCTTCTTTTACAGATCAGCCAAGCTCCATGGATCCTTCCAAGGATCTTACTGCATATGATTATGGAAGCGTGTCATGGAAGGAGAGAATGTAGAATTGCAAGCAGAAGCAATATAAAATGCAGATGTCTAGAAATGAAAATGGGGGCAAGGATTGGAACAATGACGGCGATGGACCAGACTTGCCATTGTAAGCAGCTGCATTTTTTTGATCTTTCGAAAGTTTGTTCATTGTTGCTTAAATTCAGAACTCATTAATAGTCAATCTTAATTTTGCGCTCCGATTCACGCCCTTTCGTTTTGTTAGCATATATGTATGCTGGAGAATTGGCAAGAATATTACTCTTTTAGAGCGTAATTAAGAAATAAAACTCTATTTTGATCTCAACAATTTGCATGATAGTGTCCACTCATTCTTCACTAAATTGAATACCTTGAATAAACTTTTCTAGATGTCTCAGTCTATTACTATTGTGTATTGTATTATTCTCTTTAATTTGTATATTTAATAATTAATTGATCTTCATTGTAATATATGGATACTGCATAAACTGGTGATAGCATATTGTTGAGAAGCCGCCCTCCGAATTTTGTTTTATAAAGGCTCCGTTTGGCACGACGTCTTTGCTCCGGTGAATTTGGACAAAAACGCCATCGTCACAGAACGAAGTTCCTTAGGTGAGGTTGGGCGTTCGCGAACGATGGTTCATAAACACCGCTTTCAGAACCGCCACCGCTGCTCCAAATGTAGCCAAGATCGCTAATACTTCCATGTCTTGAATTAATGCAGGAATTGAAAGCTTAGGGCTGAAAGGGTTAGGGCTGGGGGCTGTTGTGCATCGTGGAAAGCCCATCTTCTTTTAAATTAATGCAGGAATTGAATAATTATCTTTCTTATTCTTGCCATCTCTCGAAAGTGGAGGTAATAATTTCAGCTGCTATTTGGAGGTAATAATTCCTTGATCTTTATTCTGACTATGGCATGCTGAAAGGGTTTTCGCTGCAATTGTTGTCATGATTGTCATTAAATAATTAATAGAGGGTGGTTTCAATTAATTCCTGAACTATATATTAGATTACGAGAGATTGATAAGACCAACGGACCATGAATTCATGAAATGCTGATAATTTCATAGAAAGAGTTCTCAGATTTGGGAAAGCTTAGCACCACCAAAGAGCTTTCAATTTTCTTTTTCTTATTCTCCTTCCAGTAAGATTGAATAATGGATCATCAAGTTATAGGCATTCTGTATACATTTTTGGCACATGATATTTGTTGGAAACGTGACGTGGGCACGCGACTTCACTTCCTCGGCACCACCACTACGAGCACCTCTCCTTGACGAAACACCACTCCACTTCAGCGAGCACTCTCACGCGAACACCTACCACGGCGAAAACTCCTCACCGACAAACACCTCCACACCCGCGAACTCTTTACGGCGAATACACTCACGGCAACAACACAACTCCGGCGAGACCTTCTATTCTCGTGAGATGCACCCCACGCGAGCTCTCCTTCCAACTCCTGCGAGCACTCCCTCAACTCACGGCGAGCACAACCCTCTACTACACGAGGTCCTCCGGCGAGAATACCACCAATGAGTGCGAGCTCTGCAGGCGAGCTCTATCTCTCTCGGCGAGATACACTCCCACAACTTCCAGGCGAGATGCACAGTCCTGCAGCGAGATGGAAGTGGCGAGAACTCCACCAGGTGAGCTCTCCACTTGAGTCACGGCAAGGTGCAGCCTACTGCCTTCCACACCTGCGAGTACTCCACTACTCAGCGAACTCCAACCCTCCGGCGAGATTCCTGTAGGTGAGCTGCTGCGAGATCTCCTGCGGTGGAGGCTGGCGAGAATAAATATGGCGAGATGAACAGGAAAGAGCACAGGCGAGATATAAATTATTCCTGCGGGAATAATAAATACTCCACTCTCTCTCTCTCTAAACTCTCACCCTCTCTCTCTCTTAATTCTGCCGAAAGCTTTTCAACTTTTCTATTCACCGCTATAAAATTATACAAAGCAAGCCTTTATATAGGCAAAGAAAAAAAACATAACCCTCTCTCCTCATTAAATGCTACATTCTCTCTCCTCTTTTTCAAATTAAAATACATATAAAAACACATAAAATAGTTGACCTGGTCAACACAGCTCAAACCAACAAACTCCCCCTCAAGCTTGGCCGCACATGCCGAGCTTGCCTTTGAGCTTCGCGAACGTGTCTGCCTTCAATGCCTTAGTGAATATGTCCGCGACCTGCTCTCCGGTGGGGCAATACTTTACTTCGACCGTCTTCAGCTCCACTTGCTCCCGAAGAAAATGATATCGAGTCTCGATATGCTTGCTCCTCCCATGCAGCACTGGGTTCTTCGCGAGCTGGATGGCCGACATGTTATCTACTAACATTGTCGTTGGCCAGTCCTGCACATGATGTAGCTCCTCTAATAGCTTCCTGAGCCAGATGGCTTGGCAGGCGCATGCCGCCGCAGCTATATACTCCGCTTCGCATGATGATAAGGCTATAGTAGCCTGCTTCTTCGAGCTCCATGAGAACGCCGCCGTCCCCATGTGAAAACAGTATCCGGAAGTGCCCTTCCGATCATTGACATCTCCACCATAGTCGCTATCCGAGTAGCCGACTAGCTTCAACTCTCCTCCTGATGAGTACTTCAGGCCATGGTCCCTTGTTCCGTTCACATATCTTAGGATTCGCTTCGCTGCGGTGAAGTGATCCTGCTTGGGCTCCTCCATGTACCTGCTTACTACCCCGACTGCATACATGATGCCCGGCCTAGTGAAGGTCAAGTACCTTAGACTCCCGACTAGGCTCTTGAACATCGTCGGGCCCACACCTTCCTCCTCAGAGTCCTTCCTCAACTTTGTCCCTGGGTCCGCTGGAGTGGAGATAGCCTTGCTACCCTCCATCCTGAACTTCTTCAGAATTTCTTCTGCATACTTCTTCTGGGATATGAAGATCCCGTCTTCCTCCTGCTTCACCTCAACCCCCAGGAAATAACTCAGCTCTCCCAAGTCCGTCATTTCGAACTCCTTCTTCATAAGCCTCTTGAACTCCTCAAGCATCGTTGGGTTGTTCCCGGTGAATATCATGTCGTCCACGTATAGACACAAGACCATGATGTCCCCGTTCTCCGCTATCTTCACATATAGGGCATACTCGTACGGGCACTTCACATATTCATGCTTCTGGAGGAAGGCATCTATCCTTCCATTCCACGCCCTTGCTCCTTGCTTCAGCCCGTACAAGGCTCTATCTAGCTTGCAGACTTTTCTCTCCTGGCCCTTTACCACATACCCTGGAGGTTGCTCGATGTACACATCCTCCTCCAGGTACCCATTCAAGTACGCCGCCACAGCATCCATTTGCAAGATTATCCACCCATAATGAGCCGCCAGTGCGATGATCAGTCTTATGGTATCGATCCGCGCAACTGGGGCGTAGACTTCATCATAGTCCACTCCTTGGACTTGTCTATACCCTTTCACCACCAGCCTGGCCTTGTGCTTCTCCACAACGCCGTCTTTGTTCTTCTTCACCTTATAGACCCACTTCACCCCGAGGGGTTTGTGGCCTGCCGGTGGATCCACTAGCCTCCAGGTATCGTTCTTCTTGATAGAAGCCATCTCGACATCCATCGCCGTCCTCCAAGATTTCTCCTGGGCAGCTTCTTCATAGGACCTTGGCTCACAATCTGCTAAGAGGCAATACAATGAATAGTTAGTATGGATTGGGGCTGTCTCCTCATAGAGCTCCCCCACCCTCTTCATCCTGGGTGGTGGACTCTCGGAGTCACTCCGGCTCCCGCTGCCTCCTGTAGAATTTCCTCCACTTGAGCTTTCCCCTCTTGAGTGGGAGGTGGAAGCTCCCCCTGAATCTCTGCTCGGTGGTGATGGTGGCTCCACTCCACCATCCTCGGCTCCAGCCTCATGACCTCCTTCATCTTCATCCTCGAAGAACATGCCCTTCATGCTCCTCGTCTTCTCATCCCAACTCCAGCTGCCGCCTTCTTCAAACACCACGTCTCTCGAGATGATGACCTTCTCTATCACCGGGTTGTAAAGCTTGTAAGCCTTGCTCTCCAGAGCGTAGCCAACAAAGATACACTTCTCGCTCCTATCGTCGAGCTTCTTCCTTCTCTGTTCCGGGATGTGAGCATGAGCTACACACCCGAAGACCCTTAGGTGCTTCACGCTTGGATTCCAGCCACTCCATGCTTCAAACGGCGTCATGAACTTCACGCTCTTTGTGGGGCATCTGTTCAGTAGATACACCGCACACTGCACTCCTTCCGCCCAGAAACTCTTCGGTAGCCCCTTCTCCTTCACCATGCTCCTCGCCATGTTCATGATGGTGAGGTTCTTCCTCTCTGCCACTCCGTTCTGCTGCGGTGAGTACGCCGCCGTCAGCTGGTGTGAGATCCCATTCTCCTTGCAGAAAGCATCAAACAACCTCGAGGTATACTCCCCACCCCGATCTGTCCTTAGCACCTTCAGAGCCTGGCCGCTCTCCTTCTCCGCCATAACCTTGAACTCCTTGAACTTGTCAAGGGCCTCAGATTTCTCCCTTAGGAAATATACCCAACACTTCCGACTGAAGTCATCCGTGAAGGTTATGTAGTATCTGCTTTCGCCTATTGAGGTGGTCTCAAACGGACCCGCAATGTCCGAGTGAACCAGTTCAAGCTGCCTCCTTGCTCTCCAGGACTTCCCTCCTTCAAAACTCTGCCTCTTCTGCTTCCCCTTCGTGCAAGCTTCACACACCTTCTGAGGTGGTGAGATCATTGGCAGATCTGTCACCATCCTTGAGTGAGCCGCCAGTGCGATCCTTGCAAGATTATCCACCCATAATGAGCCGTCAGTGCGATGATCAGTCTTATGGTATCGATCCGCGCAACTGGGGCGTAGACTTCATCATAGTCCACTCCTTGGACTTGTCTATACCCTTTCACCACCAGCCTGGCCTTGTGCTTCTCCACAGCGCCGTCTTTGTTCTTCTTCACCTTATAGACCCACTTCACCCCGAGGGGTTTGTGGCCTGCCGGTGGATCCACTAGCCTCCAGGTATTGTTCTTCTTGATAGAAGCCATCTCGGCATCCATCGCCGTCCTCCAAGATTTCTCCTGGGCAGCTTCTTCATAGGACCTTGGCTCACAATCTGCTAAGAGGCAATACAATGAATAGTTAGTATGGATTGGGGCCGTCTCCTCATAGAGCTCCCCCACCCTCTTCATCCTGGGTGGTGGACTCTCGGAGTCACTCCGGCTCCCGCTGCCTCCTGTAGAATTTCCTCCACTTGAGCTTTCCCCTCTTGAGTGGGAGGTGGAAGCTCCCCCTGAATCTCTGCTCGGTGGTGATGGTGGCTCCACTCCACCATCCTCGGCTCCAGCCTCATGACCTCCTTCATCTTCATCCTCGAAGAACATGCCCTTCATGCTCCTCGTCTTCTCATCCCAACTCCAGTTGCTGCCTTCTTCAAACACCACGTCTCTCGAGACGATGACCTTCTCTGTCACCGGGTTGTAAAGCTTGTAAGCCTTGCTCTCCAGAGCGTAGCCAACAAAGATACACTTCTCGCTCCTATCGTCGAGCTTCTTCCTTCTCTGTTCCGGGATGTGAGCATGAGCTACACACCCGAAGACCCTTAGGTGCTTCACGCTTGGCTTCCAGCCACTCCATGCTTCAAACGGCGTCATGAACTTCACGCTCTTTGTGGGGCATCTGTTCAGTAGATACACCGCACACTGCACTCCTTCCGCCCAGAAACTCTTCGGTAGCCCCTTCTCCTTCACCATGCTCCTCGCCATGTTCATGATGGTGAGGTTCTTCCTCTCTGCCACTCCGTTCTGCTGCGGTGAGTACGCCGCCGTCAGCTGGTGTGAGATCCCATTCTCCTTGCAGAAAGCATCAAACAACCTCGAGGTATACTCCCCACCCTGATCTGTCCTTAGCACCTTCAGAGCCTGGCCGCTCTCCTTCTCCGCCATAACCTTGAACTCCTTGAACTTGTCAAGGGCCTCAGATTTCTCCCTTAGGAAATATACCCAACACTTCCGACTGAAGTCATCCGTGAAGGTTATGTAGTATCTGCTTCCGCCTATTGAGGTGGTCTCAAACGGACCCGCAATGTCCGAGTGAACCAGTTCAAGCTGCCTCCTTGCTCTCCAGGACTTCCCTCCTTCAAAACTCTGCCTCTTCTGCTTCCCCTTTGTGCAAGCTTCACACACCTTCTGAGGTGGTGAGATCATTGGCAGATCTGTCACCATCCTTGAGTGAGCCGCCAGTGCGATCCTTGCAAGATTATCCGCCCATACTTGTTACAATTGTAACATTGTACTTGGGACATATCTCCTCGACCTCTTCCTCGGCCTCTTCCTCTTCCTCTTCCTTCTTGCCATCCACCTTGATGTTGCTCCCTCTCTTTCTGGTAGTTCTGGTTTCTCCCTTGATTTCTACCTCCTCTTCTTCCTCTACCTCTTCCTTGGTGACCTCGGCCACGCTGGCCGCCTCCTCTTCCTGAACTTTCCCCAAAGTTCAACTGGGTCTGGAGTGCTTTTCCCAAGCCACTCGCTTCTTCATCATCCTGCAGCATCCTGTACTCATGAGCTTGCAAAGAGCCTACAAACTCATCATCGGTCATCAAGTTGAGGTCCTTCGATTCTTCGATCGCCACCACTATATGACGGAACTTCTTGGCCATAGATCTCAACAACTTCTCCATGAAGCTTACATCTTCGATCGCCTCCCCATTTCTCTTCATCTCGTTTGTGAGCGTCCGCAGACGAGTCACATAGTCACCGACCTTCTCGGTGCTTTGCATCTTGGTTACTTCATACTCCGCACGGAGTGACTGCAACTTCACCTTCTTAGCCTTCTCAACCCCTTGCATGGAGCGTTGCAACACCTCCCATGCTTCCTTAGAGGTCCTCGCGTCTGAGATCTTCTCGAAGGTTGCTTCGTCAACCCCTTGGTATAACAAGAACAAAGCCTTCTTGTCCGCCTTCCTTGCCTCTCTAAGTGTTGTCTTCTGGGCGTTAGTCAACGTCGCCTCTACTGCAGCAGTGCGCTCCTCATACCCATTCTCCACTACATCCCATAACTCTTTTGATGCGAGTAGTACTTTCATCTGGATGCTCCAGTTCCCATAGTTGGTCTTCGTCAACTTGGGCACTTGCCCCGGCATGGCTCCGCTCGTCTCCATCACTTCTACTCCTCAAACCTTCCGAGTCACCGCAAAGGTTTGCAACTTGGCTCTGATACCACTTGTTGGAAACGTGACGTGGGCACCCGACTTCACTTCCTCGGCACCACCACTACGAGCACCTCTCCTTGACGAAACACCACTCCACTTCAGCGAGCACTCTCACGCGAACACCTACCACGACGAAAACTCCTCACCGACAAACACCTCCACACCAAAGAACTCTTCACGGCGAATGCACTCACGGCAAAAACACAACTCCGGCGAGACCTTCTATTCTCGCGAGATGCACCCCACGCGAGCTCTCCTTCCAACTCCTGCGAGCACTCCCTCAACTCACGGCGAGCACAACCCTCTACTACACGAGGTCCTCCAGCGAGAATACCACCAATGAGTGCGAGCTCTGCAGGCGAGCTCTATCTCTCTCGGCGAGATACACTCCCACAACTTCCAGGCGAGATGCACAGTCCTGCAGCGAGATGGAAGTGGCGAGAACTCCACCAGGTGAGCTCTCCACTTGAGTCACGGCAAGGTGCAGCCTACTGCCTTCCACACCTGCGAGTACTCAACTACTCAGCGAGCTCCAACCCTCCGACGAGATTCCTGTAGGTGAGCTGCTGCGAGATCTCCTGCGGTGGAGGCTGGCGAGAATAAATATGGCGAGATGAACAGGCAAGAGCACAGGCGAGATATAAATTATTCCTGCGGGAATAATAAATACTCCACTCTCTCTCTCTCTCTAAACTCTCACCCTCTCTCTCTCTTAATTCTGCCGAAAGCTTTTCAACTTTTCTATTCACCGCTATAAAATTATACAAAGCAAGCCTTTATATAGGCAAAAAAAAAACATAACTCTCTCTCCTCATTAAATGCTACATTCTCTCTCCTCTTTTTCAAATTAAAATACATATAAAACACATAAAATAGTTGACCTGGTCAACACAGATCAAACCAACAATATTGAACAGCGTGGCATAGAAGAAACCAAATAATTATTGTGAAAGAAATTAACATAAGATGATTGGTCACTTGCGGTCCTTCTCTCATTGCTACTGGCAATTCATCACATTATCTGCACACGCGACCTAAAGCCTTTTAAAGTGCAGATTTGATGTTTGAAAGCTACTTTCATAGAAAACTTATAAATATAGCAATTAGGCTCCCCCACTAGCCTGCCTACTTCGCCTGCAGATAGGCTCTCCCGCCGGCTCTGGTGGTAAGTTCCCAATTTTGTTCCAATCGGCAATTTCGCCTCTCGGTGTCATCCTCCTTCATCTCGCTCGCTTCTCACGCAGCTGCCACCGCTGTTGCCGCAGTCGCCGAGTTATGTTGAATCCTGCCCTGCGGGCTTTTGGTGTAGGAGCCCCGCGTTCAACGAACTTTAGGAGCCCTGCGTTCGTCGAACGCAGGGCTGCTGCAGTTCGTCGAACGCAGGGCTCACGAACTGCAGGAGCCCTGCGTTCGACGAACTGTAGGAAAGAGAGCGATAATGAGCTGTGAGGCAACGAAGAACTCCATTAATGGAGACAGGAAGCTCTTGGGAAGGTGTCGTGAATCGATGTAGAAACAAATTAAAGTGCATGCATGCAATAATATTGTGTTTATTTTGTGGGGGTGATTTTTATAATTAATTTACATGATTATGATAATTAATTAAGCTGTAAATCCTGAGGTGATTAATTAGATGCATGTCTTATCTATATATACGAGCATCTTCGCACGGGCTACGCCCGTGCTCGATGCTCTCCGCATCGACAGTACTCCAGCAGTGACAGTACCTCCGCCCAAACTCGCCCGCTGTAGAACGCTCATTCAATTGACAACGCATATGTAGCCCCCGTGCCCCACGCGACAGTACCCCCGCCTCGACATTGTCCCGGCGCGACGGCGCTCCCGCCGCTCGCGAACCCCCGTGCGTACGGCGAAATCGAGGAACTCAACCATCTTATCAAAGCAACTGAGGGCAGAGAACCAGTCCACGTCCTAAGTGCTTACCTTCACCTGGAGGCAGAGGAACTCAACCATCTTATAAAAGCAACTGAGGGCAGAGAACCAGTCCACGTCCCAGGTGCTTACCTTCACCTGGAGGCAGAGGAACTCAACAATCTTATCAAAGCAACTGAGGGCAGAGAACCAGTCCACGTCCTAGGTGCTTACCTTCACCTGGAGGCAGAGGAACTCAACCATCTTATCAAAGCAACTGAGGGCATAGAACCAGTCCACGTCCTAGGTGCTTACCTTCACCTGGAGGCAGAGGAACTCAACCATCTTATCAAAGCAACTGAGGGCAGAGAACCAGTCCACGTCCTAGGTGCTTACCTTCACCTGGAGGCAGAGGAACTCAACCATCTTATCAAAACAACTGAGGGCAGAGAACCAGTCCACGCCCTAGGTGCTTACCTTCACCTAGAGGCAGAGGAACTCAACCATCTTATCAAAGTAACTGAGGGCAGAGAACCAGTCCACGTCCTAGGTGCTTACCTTCACCTAGAGGCAGAGGAACTCAACCATCTTATCAAAGCAACTGAGGGCAAAGAATCAGTCCACGTCCTAGGTGCTTACCTTCACCCGGAGGCAGAGGAACTCAACCATCTTATCAAAGCAACTGAGGGCAGAGAACCAGTCCACGTCCTAGATGCATAGCTTACCCGGAGGCAGAGGAATTCAACACCTTTCCGAACCAATTGGGGGCGGAGTACCCATCCATGTCCCAGGGGCTTAGCTTGCTTGGAGGCAGAGGAACCCAGCACCTTCCCAAACTAATTGGGGGCGTAGTACCCGTCCACGTCCTAGGGGCCTAGCTTACCTGGAGGCGGAGGAACTCAACACTTTTTCAAACCAACTGGGGGTGGAATACCCATCCGTGTCCTTGGGCCTAGCTTACCCGGAGGCGGAGGAGCTCATCGTCTTTCCAAGTCACTTAGTCAAGCAGCGAGTCGACCCGATGAGTCTCCAATCTGCCGGCATGACTGACCCGTGCGAAGATGCTCGTATAGTATAGATATATATCTTTACCATATACAAAGAAATATCAAACCCATAAATTTTTAAGCCGTTGAAATGATTACGGCTGTTGAATCTGGCATGAACTTTCATCAGCCGTCGGATCAAACCTCTCCCTCTCTCTCCACTTTTTCATAGGTCTCCTAAACCTACTAGAGGGTGGCCTAAAATTATGAAGGTGTAGAGTACCCTACAACATGAAATTATGATTTTACCCCTAAATTTATTGAAAAATGAGTTCATATGACCCGTTTTTTAATCTCACAAAATTTGTCAATGGTGATAATTGAACCCAGGTTTCCACTATGTCAAACAAAGATGACAACCATCACACCATGTGGTTTTTGTTGAATAAAATTGAATTATGTTATATATATATTGATATAAATATAGATCGCCCCCAGCAGAAAGTTGCCGCCCCTATCGAATGTCGCCCCGCCGAATGTCGCCGCCCCCGCCGAATGTCGCCTCCCGCACGGGGGCCCTCCGTGCCCTGTCACTCGTATATATATATACACACAAAACTATTTAAAATAGTTAGAAAAAGAGAATTGTCAAGTGCACTATGATTTTGGCTATGCACATTTTTTTGTTAAATGCACCGCACTATGATAAGTGCACAGATAATTATTTGGGGCACCACATTATTTTTAATAACAAACCAACAAGAATAACTTGATATATAATGAACGGCAACATGATTTCACTAAAAAAGAGAATTATTAAGACACACACTATACATTACATCAAAATTGAGAAAACTAATTCTACATTCTAAAAAACTATCTAGAAGTCGAGCAGTATTGCTGATGCACTCGGGAAGAAAAAATTCAACACTCAATGAAATAGTATCTGAAGATGCATCCATCTTCTGCTCTAAGCTCGTGTACTTGCAAAATTCTCCTTCACTACATAAACCAGGCTTCTCCTCGACGTCATTTTCCATGAGAACATGAGTAAAATATGTTAGACATTGACAACAATGGCTAGATTCAACAAGCATAACCACAAAAATACTATTGAACAAGCATATCAATAATGACTAGATTCAACAAATGTAAGATTCTTTCGAAAAATTATTGAACGAAATAAAAAGTAATACGAAGGTTATATCCGCTTGGGAAGCTAAGTTAAGTACTGCTATATTGACTCCTCATACCTATTCAGATGTAGAAGAATGAGAAACAATCCGCATGGAACCACTGTTCGCGTGAGGAACAATCCACATGGACAACTGCTCTATGATGTCGACGTCGAAGGGAAGAGCTGGGCGGTCCGAGTTGCTGTAGAGGCGTCGAAGGGAAGCTTGGCTGCCGGCGAAGACTTGCGAAGACCGTCGTCGGGCGGGATTTGGCGAGGAACGATCGGTCAGGATTTTCGAAACTCTAGCTATCACGGTTGCGGGCTGGAGAGGCGAAATAGGAGCAGTGCACTCAAATGAGTGCACATATTGATTTTATTGAAAGAAATAAAATTTTATATTTTTTAAAATTTGTAAGTCAGATAGCCCAAAAACATGCACTTAATAATTCTCTTAAAAAAATAACGATGGACTATATAGGTTTTAGACACGCGGATACTTCTACATCAAAAGTAGACACGTGTATATCGGTTAAAAAAAATCGAACAGTTTTCGGGTAGACCTGCAGCAGGTTGCAGCACTGGACGAGCAATTCGCGGCGCGGGCGCTTCATCTTCTCCAATCTCCCCCCTGAAAGTTTCAATCATTTCCTTCTTTTTCCTTAGTCTTCACACTCTCAAAGGCACCGCCCGGGGCTTCGTTGATTCGAGGCTGCTGAGAGTTTCTGAAACCCTAGAATCTGTAGGTCTAAGTTTCTCTCCTTACTGAACAACGTACCATCGCTTAGGCGGGGACTGAAATGCTGTGGTGATGGGTGAAAGAGAGTTTGCGATTTCATCTGAAATCAGCGACGGTGAAACGCCCTGTCGGTAAAAGCCGTCCGCCCTCCGTTTATATTTATTTATTTTTTGCTTTCTTTCTTGTGGATTGATTATGTCAAGCAAGCAAATAACGGCTATAGTTAGGTGACTCGTGTTTATGTGCATCTGGATGATCCCCACACGCATGCATCTTTCCTTCTTTCCTGCTCGGATTCTTGAACTAGGAAAGAGTGTCGAATGAAAATCTGCACCAATAAAATGCTATCAGCCTTGTATTAAAATGCTTGTAACGCTTATCTGATAACTGCCACCTAATCTCATTTATTGCTGTTAATCCAGAAGTTACCATATGAGTATTATAAATACCTGTGTAATGAAGATCAGCAAGATTAATCTAAGAAGTAAAACTTTCTCTGGTAATACCCGTGTCTCCTCTTCCCACTTCAATTTCATTTCATTTTATTTTAAATTTTTAACAGTGGCATCAGAGCCACAATTTCCAGGAGCCTTCATCATCATCGAGCAATCTCACTACATGGTCTCATCATCTACCATCAACACCCTGAGCCTCACTCATACTTCCATTCCCATCTTCACGGGGGAATGCTATGAGTTATGGAGCGATAAAATGGAAACATTGTTGCGTTCCCAGGATCTATGGGAAACAGTCCGGGACGGCCTCAGAACATCATAAAAAACTGCAGAAGGGGCATAACCAAAATTCACAAAGGAGGAGAAGATGAGAGATGCACTGGCCCTACACCTTATTCAGCAAGGTGTAGCTACAAATATATACCCAAGGTTCATGGGGTCAAAATCTGCCAATGAAGCATGGAGCAGGCTGGCAAACGAGTGCAAAGGTTCTAAGAAGGTAATCAAAATAAAACTCACTGCCTTATGCCGCAGCTTTGATGCACTGCTGATGAAACAAAGTGAAACTTCACAAGAATTTTTTGGAAAAATAACTAGCCTCGTCAACCAAATCAGGACCTTAGGGGGTGTGATAGAAGAACAACAAGTTGTGGAGAAAATACTGAGATATGTGCCCAAATCACATAAACATATTGTTTCCTCCATCTTAGAAGGAAATGATATTGAAACACTTACTGTCACAGATCTGCTGGGGTCTCTCCAATCCCACAAGGAATTACTCTACGAGGATGAAGAGACCTTAGACAAGGCATTTCAATAAAAAGTCAACTTTAAAAGCAAAACAGAGGGGAAGAAGAAGCCCATTGAGGGGAGCAATAGACCTTCTTTTAACCCTTATAAGCATAAACGTTTTGAAAATAAATGAAAATAAAAGCTTAAAGAAAATTTCTCACAGAATCATGGTTGTCATATTTGTAAAATACAAAACCATGAAACGAGAGATTGTTTCTTCTGTTGCAAACAGTGCAAAATTCAAAACCATTCAGAGAAAAACTGCTGGTATAAATCAAAAGAGCAAGCTAAAGTTACTGAAACTGAAGCCGAAGAGTATCTATTTGCCCGCACTTTTTCCATCAGTAACACCTCTGGGCTCTGGTTCATTGACAATGGATGCTCAAGCCACATGGTCAATGACAAAGCCTTTTTTGTTAACATAGATGAAACATATAAATCAGATTTTGTTCTTGGGGATGGAAAGAAGGAAAGAATAGAAGTGAGAGGGACTATAACTGTTCAGACCAGCACGGGAGAAAATAAGCTAATAAAAGATGTACAATATGTTCCTACACTCACACAAAATCTCTTGAGTGCTGGACAACGTGCACGAAGAGGTTTTAAAGTAGTGTTTGATCAAGAAGATTGCTTCATAATTTATGATGATTCCAAAACTGTGAAAGCCTCAGCCAAGTTAAATCAAAACAATATATACACTATCACCTTAAAACCATCCCAGTCATCAGTTCTTGCCTGTCAGGAGGATCAACTCTCCCACTCAGCTAGACTTTGGCATCATAGACTTGGGCACATTAATTTCATTTCCCTTCAACATTTGCATAAGAAGAATCTAGTCACTGGTCTTCCTCCGATTGAATGCATATCAATCAAATGTGACATCTGTGCACGATGCAAGTTTCACCGTTTGCCCTTTCCTCAAAATGCCAAGAGTAGGTCTTTAGAGCCTCTAGAACTACTACACATGGATCTATGGGGTCCTGCAAGAACTCCCACACTTGGAGGAAAGATGTATTATATGTTGATTGTTGACGACTATACCCGTTTCATGTGGATCTTTTACTTTGCACACAAGTCAGACACAGTTCAGTTTTTCAGGTCATTTAAAACTCATATTGAAAACCAATGTGAAAAGAAGATTAAAACAATCAGAAGTGATTGAGGGGAGTTCTTGTCATCAGAATTTACCTCATTCTGTCATGACAATGGAATATATAGGCAGCCCACCACACCAGGAACACCCCAATAGAATGGGATTGTAGAAAGGAGGAACAAAATCGTAGTAGAGATGGGGAGAACCATGTTAGGCCACACATCCTGTCCCAAGACCCTGTGGGGAGAGGCCACCTCAACAACTGTCTACATTTTAAATCGAAGCATCACGAAAGCTCTCTCTGGTTCAACCCCCTATGAAGCCTTTCAAAACTGCAAACCAGAGGTCTCACACTTGATAACCTTTGGTTGCATCGCTTACGCCCACAAAGTTACAAAAATGAAGGATAAGTTGGATGAAACAAGTCAGAAATGTGTCTTAATAGGCTACAATGACCAAAGCAAGGCCTATCGCTTGTTAGACTAGTAACAAATAAAATCATGATCTTCAAAGATGTTACCTTCAATGAGGAAGAGGGGTGGAATTGGGCATCAGTTTGTAATACAAGCTCTCCACCAAAGCAGCTTCCAAGCCCCATCCAGGACAACGAGAGGAACTTAAAGTCAGGAAATTTTGATATTGATCAAGAATCATCATCGCCCAAGAGGACAAGATCGTTGCAAGAGATCTACCAGAGGGACGAATTTCCTCTTTTGGCATCATCCCATTCATCCTTTGAAAAAGCAGAGAAGCAGGAGGAATGGAGGAAAGCTATGAAAGAAGAACTCGACTGCATCACAAGAAATCAGACCTGGTCTCTCGTATCCAGACCTGCCAATCGAGATATAATTGGTTTAAAATGGATCTACAAGTTAAAACAAAATGAGCAAGGGCATACTATGAAGCACAATGCGCGACTGGTAGCTAAAGGGTACACTCAAAAGCCTGAAGAAGACTACAATGAAACCTTTGCACCAGTCGCACATTTGACAACAATTTGAATGATACTAGCCATGACAGTCCATCTGGACTACCCCATTTACCACCTTGATGTAAAGTCGGCTTTCCTCAACGGTGATTTGTCTGAAGAGGTGTTCGTCTGCCAACCTCAAGGCTTTGTGATTCCAGGTGAAGAAGACAAAGTGCACAAGCTTCATAAGGCACTTTACGGTCTCAAACAGGCGCCGAGAGTCTGACATAGCAACATTGACAAATATTTCCCGAAGGAAGGTTTCAATAAAAGTTCAAATGAGCCCACACTATACATTAAACAAGAAGGGGGAGAAAAGTTCATAGTTAGCCTCTATGTCGATACCTTATAGTAACTGACACTAACTCTAGCCTGATAAAACAATTTAGAGAGAAATGAAGAGGGACTATGAGATGACAGACATGGGAAATTTGTCATTTTTTCTGGGGATGCAGATCAAACATGTTGAAGACGCAATTCAACTTACTCAGGAGCATTACATTCAATCACTACTAAGTACTAAGGAAATTCCATATGAAAAATTGCAATCTGACAGTTACCCCCATGTCTACTGCTGAGAAACTCACATGTAAAACTGAAGAAGACGAAGGCACACACAATGAGGAATATAGGAGCTTGGTCAGCTCCTTGCTATATCTCACTCATACGAGGTCAGATATTGAGAATGCTGTCAATATCGTGGCCAGGATCATGAGTAATCCATCCAAACTTCACTTCCTAGCAGCCAAACGAATCCTTCGCTACCTAAAAGGAAGAAAAAAGTATGGAATTTGCTTCAAAAAAGGCGAAAACATCAACCTGGTCGGATATTCCGACTCAGATTGGGCCGGTGATCTACACGATAGAAAGAGCACTAGTGGTTTTATCTTTTTTTGCAGGTCCAAATCCAGTTTCCTGGAGCTCGAGGAAGCAGCAGACAGTTGCCTTATCTACTACGGAAGCAAAGTATATGGCTCTGAATTCATCGCTTGTGAAGCCATCTGGCTACACAGGATAAAGAAAGAAATAGAAGACGAAGAAATTGGGGATAACACAAAGATCTACTTCGACAATACATCCGTTATTACCCTCTCGAAGAACCCCGTTCATCACGGAAGGAGCAAACACATTGATGTCCGCTACCACTTCATCAGAGAGATCTTAGAGAAGAAAGAAGTTGATCTGAACTACTGCACAACAAAGCTTCAGCTCGCAGACACTTGATGAAGCCGTTGTCGGGAGATCGCTTCATGGAGCTTAGGGAAAGGATGGGGGTTTTTCTCGGCGCAGCTTTTGGGGGAGTGTCAAATGAAAACCTGCACCAATAAAATGTTATCAGCCTTGTATTAAAATGCTTGTAACGCTTATCTGATAACTGCCACCTAATCTCATTTATTGCTGTTAATCCAGAAGTTACCGTATGAGTATTATAAATACCTGTGTAATGAAGATTAGTATGATCAATCTAAGAGTAAAACTTTCTCTGGTATTATCCGTATCTTCTCTTCCCACTTCAATTTCATTTTAACAAAGAGAACATGTGTGCCGGTTCAGCGAGTAGAACTGGAGCAGTAATCCAGGAATTTATTGGCATGAAACACCTATATCATTGTTTAGGCGTTTCGTATTAGTATTTTGCAAGATACGTGTGTAGTTGTCGGGGTTCTTCTACTTTCTTTACATACTATTATTCCCTGTTTTATTATTGTGTTTATATTGAAAATTAGTAGCATCACGAAATTGTACCGTCAGATGAGGTGGATGCTAAGGTGGAAACAAGTCATTTGATTACTGATGGTTCTCTGTTTTGGAGATGGAAGAGGTTTAAAATATTGTGAGCTCTGGAATTCTGAAGTTACTCACGAAATTTACAAACTTGGATTGAAATTGTTAATGAAGAATTAAGCTTCAAAGGTCTATTTCTGAACCTTGGAACCTTAACACTCCGGACAAAGAAGTCTGCTATTAAAACTTATACCGAGTAAACATGTACCTCTTTTGGTGCCGCGAACCATCCCTTGTTGAGTTATGCTGCCTATTTTAGTGCATTTATTTACCTTTTGTCAGCATTACATGGATAGATTTACCAAGTTATGTTAATATTTTCTGTGGAATTCTTATGTGTAATCTTCAACATAGTATGTATCCTTTTACATATTGAAATAGAACACTGCAGAAGATGAGGATGTGCTGAAAGATGATATATTGCCCTGTCTTATAGTTCTTAGACTGGTAATAATGATATAATTATGATGAGGATGTGTGTCTCACAATCTCACTCTACATAAGCACATATTTATCCATATTATATATGGAGGACTCATACTATCCTCTTGTTGTATCATATCATATGCTAGACCGGACCTCTTCCCAGTTTCCGATCTGGTCAGTTTCGTCCGACCTCAAGCGCAGAGCGTTTCCCCATATTCTCTCCATTCATGGAATTTGGATATTGCCTAGAATGGCTTCTTGTTTTATATTAAAGTTCCTTCTTAGTTCCCCGTGTCTTCATTTTTCATGCAATCACCTGCTAATGCAAAATATTATTTGTTTTTGCTATTTCCTAAATGTTGTTTTTAGTTGTTTGGTTGAGATCAATAATCACTTGTTGATATTTTATCTTGCATTCTTTTTCCAAAGCAGGCATGAATTATTGAGCATGGTGAGAAAATACTCAAAGTTGTTATCAGAATCAACATCAAATGAGCAAGATGCTTCAGACACTGAAATGGATGAAAGGTTTTGGCGTGAAGTACTCGATATGTATTTTATTCGTGGTGCTGTTGCCAAGGAAAGACAGGATGATGATCTCATCTTTTTTGTTGGATACATGGTAATATAAATGAATGTACCGTAGTGCATCATGGCATCTCCCCTAATTCGACCTCTCCCTCTCTCTTCCACCTTCCTTGTTCTCCACATCTCACTTCCTATCTTTCTCTCACCCTCTACCTCTGCCCCTCATTCTCTCCATACCCTTTATCCCTCTCTCCCTTTTCCCGTCTTTCCGTCTGTTCCTCTACTTCAATTCCTAATGAGATACAGAAGTAAACTACATCTTTCATTTGCAGAGATTAAATAGACATGGTTTCAAAGACGATGTGGAGAGTGATTCTCCTTTCTTTGTCCGTAGATGGGCTTCTAAGGTATATTTCATTGTTTTCTTCCTATTATTTTCAATGAATTTCATTTGTAGGTTCTTTTTGTTTGATATGAATCTTGTTTATTATAAATTTCTATGGAACTTCACCTTTTTAAGATTGAACTATTTTGTTTTGGTCATTATAAATATCCCTTGAGTCCATTTACTGGACTGAATTACTAGTCCAAATTGTTGCCTAGCATGGGTTTCAGCTTTAAAAGAATCAATGGCTGGAAACAATCTTATCTTTCCAAACGATCATTTGAGCTTAATTTTATTTTTCTGAATAAATTTTTATTCCACTGTATTCTCTCGGGAACATCTAATTGTATTAATGAACCATCAAGGTATATTATTTCCGTATTAGTATGGTTCCTATTACTAACGTGAATTTCTTGAAATGCTCATGCCATCAGTTGGAAAAAGTCCTTGGTGATGATCCTGTACATGTTGATTGGAGGCAATCATTCTATTTGAATTTTGTCGCTCATACATCGTACACGGTGACTGTTGCAATATGCAGGTATTTACCTTCCATTTATAAATTTAATTATTATTGGATATTCTTGTTATATCCAAGATACTAGTGCCTTGTGAAAGTACATCCCAGTATCCCACCCAGCCAGGAAGGTTAAAATCTCGTCTCAAGTACTAAATTTGGTGACTCTACTAATATAGCCAGTTCATTAACAATGCGTTAACAATTTGGGCCTAGGTCAAACAACACTTACAAATATTTCTACCAAAATAAAGCACAAGTCTACCTATTACATCCGTTCATCACCAAAGGGTTCTAAATTTAAATGAGTAGAAGGAATATACGCTAGTCAAAATCAGTATCACTGATCTCGCAGCATACATTCAATTTTTAGCACATTTTTTTTTGTAAATTACCTGTTGATCTTTAATAACGGTTCAAATGGTATACTTTATTTGAAAAGTAACATCCTATACATGTGTTATCACTATACTCATTAGATTGTGCCAAACCTTATAACCTAAGTACCACAGAAGGGTAAGTCAACATATATATGGAAATATCTCAAACTCATCAAATGCCAAGGGATTAATGATAATTTGCAACCCCTCTGCGGCTATTTGATTTGTGTCCCTCAACATTGAATGTGCTTTGCGTCATCCGATCTGCACCATGATAGCATTGATCTACTTCTCAACAGTTTGATCTCTTACATTCTACTTACACTCCCATTCCCCATTCGCCTCCACCACAAGCCCTAATATTGTGCTTACATATATTACTAGTCGGAACTCTACCTTGTTGAACCTGTCTTACATTTGCAACTCCTATACAACCCTGCACAATCATACACCCTCTACTTCAATTTACAACTTCCACAATTACCCTCCGCTGTTTGATGTTCTACGTCATGGTCAAAAACACCAACATAAAACACATAATTGAAGGCAAAGGAGCTCTTAGAGTGTACACGTGCGTCCAAATCACATTCATCATCTTAGGTACTTTCAAATAATATTTTCCATCACTTATCCTATCTCTATGTTGAATTAAAGGGTTTCTTGGTAATGTACACTCTTTTAGAATTTTATATATCAAATGCATGAAATGGAGGCTATAAATTAGAGTATAACTAAATGAAATCAGAATTTTATTTTTTATTTTTAACCTTAACTCAAAGAAAATCTACTCTAAGAGAAAGCCAATCAAAGTGCAATAAGAGTTTTCTATATGGTGTGGGGCTTAAAATAGGAAGTGTTGTCGCCGTACGAAATGAAGCAACGATAGAACGCTAAGATAAACCACTAGGAAAAGGCATAACCTTTCTGTCTATCTTTCATTCACGTTGTAATTAGATATGTCGTGGTTCCTGTTTGGTTTCATACTAAAATCGAGAACCGAACCGTAATGGTTCTTCAAAATGGAACTACAACTTTATTTGGTTGACCGATTCCGGTTTCAACATAATTTTTGGAACCACCATGTCAACGGTTTCAGTTCTGGTTGAACAAAAATCAGAACTAAATTATTCATTAACGGTTCGGTCTGGTTCTATGCGTTTCTGGTTCGGTTCCTATTTCTAAGGACAGTTAAAACAGGCTGTCTTTGTATTTATTAATTCTTTATAAGAATCTTTATCTCATATTTCTGATCTCTTTCTTAGAGCTATGAAATGATTTGAAGAGATTGAGTAAAATTAATACTATCCATCAAGTTGAACATAGATTTTAAATATAAATTGAGAATTTAAAAGAAATATACTTAACAAAGAATAGAACATTGTAACAACAAAAATCTGTAATAGAAATAACGTAGCAACTATGAAAATTTAGAAAATATAAACAATACTGCTTCCAATTTAGCTATCTCCTTGTTCTCTCCGGTCATTTAAAAGTATGCATTGCACACTTCCGAGTCCTGCAAATATGACTTGGTGGCCTGCATGAAATTTAGTAGTATATGTGAGATGAAAGGAGTACTTTTGAATATATAAATAGAGTCGTCAGGCTTAAAGAGAAGCACTTCGTTGTTGAGACAATCGATTTGTGCTCCATATTCGGTCAACCAATCCATCCCGAGAATTAGACCGAAGCCAATGATCCGTAGAACGGTGGTTACAACATCTAATTCTATCTCGTTTAGAGTGGCCTTGAACATGCAACGGTTCGATGATGTCATCTCAAAACCGTCCGGGAGTCTCTCCCGGAAAGAACTTCCATGGGCATGGGTCACACTAGGCTCCTTGCTTATGAAGTCTTTATAGATGAATGAGTGTGAAGCCCCGATGTAATAAGGTATTGGCGAGTTTCTGGTTTATGAATAAAATTCCTGGTTGGCTTTATAATATGTTTAAATTCAGTGACAGGAGCTTTTCAGGAGCGGATGTGGCACAACCAGATGGTGAGGATCTTTTCTGGCAGGGCAGGAATCGACTGCCTGGCGATGGGGCGGAGCAACGGCTGTCTAGGAGGGGTTGGCCGGAAGAAATCAGAGGAGATGTTCAGAGGAGGGACGGGAATGGGATGTTGGTGGTCGACCGACCTTCAGACAGAGGAATCAGTGGCAACGGCGTCTGTTGCGCCAGGAAGATTCAGGAACCTGTGAATCAGGTAGTTCAGGGAGTCACGATCCCACCTGGGAGTGTTCGGGAAGAACTCGCCGGTGGCAGTTCCGCAACTGGGCAACTTGTCAGAGGCAAGCTTGCAGATGTCAGATGTTAGACTCATGTCGGTTTGGGTTTTTTATGCGGGATGTCGGATTGCGGGGGATATATCAGGGATATTTCAAAATGTCGGATTGTAATATTATATATATATATTATATATCATAATATTTTTTTAATTATATGGTAATTATTTTATTTAATGAAGTATACACTAAAATTCATATTAGAAAATGAAACTACTAACACGTGTTTAATCAATTTGTAATAAATAAGAAATGTTGCATACTTTCAATCAAGTAATAGTATAATGCAACATCACAAAATCATATTAAAGTATTAAATATTTAAACTAGAAAGTATAATCGTACCTCAACTTATTACCAAAATTTTAATGCTCCACAAAAGCTGTCACTCATATATAAATCTACAATATTTTTTCCTGAAATTAATCAACGAATATTTGAGTAAGAACTAAGAACTATATTAAAGAATAAAGAGTAATGAATATGATGAAAAGAATTAACTTAATTCAACTCACTTAAATAACATCAAGATTCTTCATCAGTTGGGTAGTCATCGGAAGTGTAAAACACTAGTGCATCATCAACAATGTCCTCCTCAGAATTCTCATCCACATCCCTCTCTGACATATGTCGTTTTCCTTTCGCTTTTGTCGTATATGTCTGTTTTAAAACCGGCCTTGCACTTCTCCTACAACTCACGTCAACATCAACCATGTCACCAATCTGAGTTCAAGTCAATCCTTCTCCAGGAAACACTTCCTCCTCCTCATCATCATCTTCAACATCAGCAGCAGGACCCGCTAAGCACTCAACAACTTTTCCTTCATCAATACTCTTTGCAGACAATGAGTCTCGAGATGGACGGAATATTTAGACTTCAGCTTAGAATTGAATTTTACAAATACAAGATCATTCAATTTTTTGCTTTCTAGTCTATTCCTCTTTTTCGAATGAATCTAAATATGATATAAACATTAAAAATGGTTAAACTTAAAATATTATTGTAATATCGTTTTAAAATATATATGTACAAGTAAATTACCATCTCAAAAGTGCTCCAATTTCTTTCGCAACCGGAGGAACTAGTTGCCAAATTCAAAATTCTCATAGTCATTTTTCTCAAATTTGGAGTTTCCATTGCATAGAACTTCCACCAATGAGCTTATTAAAAAAATAACAAATTATTAGTAGTTCAGTAAAAAAATAGTCCAATAATTGTTTGGTGAAAATATACCTGGATTAAACCCTGGCAGTACTCTTTGCCTCTTAGCTATGTCCTGGGAAAATGCTCCTTTCTCTAGATGATAAACCTCAACCTCAGCAGTAATGACATCTTGCATAGAAATGTCATGAGAGTACATTCTAGTGAGGCAGTCAATAAACCCACCCATGAACTTTGGGTCTTCATCTATCGCTTCCCTATTTGGGAAGTAGAAAAAGGGATTCAGTAAATAGCCTGTTAGATGTAGAGGATTGCTCATATTACTTTCTACTCTTCTATCTATCAACTTCCATACGGGAAGATATTTACTCTCCTTAAAATCAAGAGCAACATCAACCTCCTCTCTAGCCTTCTTCATATCACCATACAACCAACCCATTGAAGGTGTGTCCACATCAGCTCTTCTGAGGACTTTCACCAATGTGGCAAATACAAGAATAGCAAGCTCAACATTTACCCAAAAAGTCCCACCCAAAACTGTAGCTGTAGCCTACAACTCGAAAGGATAGATAGATGATAATTAACAGAATAATTATATTCATAGATCAATAGGTAGTATAGTACTAAGATACCTGTTTGCCCGCCTCACTACCGGATAATTTGGTAGCATCCCACCTTGTTGATGTAAACATCTCCCGCAACTGCCTCTTTTTCTCATGGATGCTCTGTAATGAAAGAAATGCTATAGCAAATCTGGTCACTCCGGGGCGCACAAGATCATGGGACTCCAAGTCTTTCGTCATCTCCCTAAACATATCAAGGGAGATAGTATGACCATATATAAACACTGTCAATTGACGTCCCATTGCAATTGCATTTTTGATTTGCTTTAATCTAGAAATGTCCTGGAGAAGTAAATTGATTGTGTGTGCAGCGCATGGAGTCCAAAAGATTCGTGGCCTCTTCAAAGACATCAACCTTGATGCCGCCATGTTATTGGATGCATTGTTTGTCACCACCTGTATTATATTCTCCTCTCTTGGGCTGGCAATCGCCTCATCCACAAAATCAAAAATAAATTTCCCATCATGTGTGGATGAGGACACATTCTTGGATAGCCAAAATGCCACCCCAGCAATAGTGTGCACCACTATGTTCATGATGCTTCTCCCCTTTCTATATGTTTGAGTGAATGTACTTAGCATCTCATTCGTCCGTTCAACCTCCATCTTCAAGAATTTCCCCCTCATCTCATATGGGATTGGCCCCTTCATCCCTGGTCCACATTGCCCAACTGTGTGCAAGGCTTGTTGGAAGGATGTAGCATATAAGACATTGCAAGGAATGTCTGTTTCGTATGCCCACCTAGCAATAAACAAGCATGCATCATCTCTAGCTTTTTTTATACTTGCTATCAATTGTGGTTTGTACCACTTTGCTGCTCTCGGCGGGTTGAGTTTGGAAAAATTGATCCATCGGTCCTTTAGTACCAACCCCTGCATAAAGACTCCTTTGCATGGCTTCTTCTTTCTCACTATCCCCTCCTCCAACAACTACATCGTCCAATGCTGTTTGCAACCTTTCAGTCTTAGACTTTTTGGTTGCTTGTGCAGAGTTTAAATAACCATTAACCTTCTCTTTAACATCAGATGGTACCATCAGACATGCCTTAACGTTGCCCTTTATCCCCGCCAAATGATGCTTCAATCGTGCACTACCACCATTCACAATTTGTTTGCAATATATGCATCGTATCCTATTGGTGTCATTTGCAGTCACCTTCTCACCAAATGCCAAACACGGATCTCGACCTACTGTAGAGGAAGAAATACTGGGAATCTTGCTCGAACCTTCTGATGAATTCATACTACACACAAAAAATAATAATATCGATGTAGCCACGAATAATAATAAAAAGACATTCAGTAGCTAATTAGCATAACATTTCAAAAATTAGCATTTAGCATAACATTTCAAAAAATAGCTAATTAGCATATCATAACAACAAAGAAGAAGAAGTAGTACAACATAACAGAGAAGAAGAAGTAGTACAGCAGAACAGAGAAGAACAAGAAGTAGTACACCAGAATAGAGAAGAAGAAGAACAGAGAAGAAGAAGTAGTACAGCAGAACAGAGAAGAAGAAGAAGAAGAACAGAGAAGAAGTATTACATCAGAACAGAGAAGTAGTACAACAAAAGAAGAAGTAGTACAACAGAAGAAGTGTACAACAGAAGAAGAAGAAGTAGTACAAAAGAAGAAGAAGTAGTACAACAGAAGTAGTACAGCAGAAGAAGAAGTAGTACAGCAGAGGAAGAAGAAGAAGAAGAAGAGAAGAAGAAGTAGTACAACAGAAGAAGAAGTAGTACAGCAGAAGACGAAGTAGTACAACAGAAGAAGAAGAAGAAGAAGAAGAAGAAGTAGTACAGCAGAAGAAGTAGTACAACAAAAGAAGAAGTAGTACAGCAGAAGATGAAGAAGAAGAGAAGAAGAAGAAGTACAACAGAAGTAGTACAGCAGAAGAAGAAGTAGTACAACAGAAGAAGAAGAAGAAGAAGCTTACAGTGCAGAAGAAGAAGAAGAAGCTTACAGTGCAGAAGAAGAAGAAGAAGCTTACAGTGCAGCGGGAGACGGGTCGAGGGCAGCGGGAGACGGGTTCGATCGAGCAGCCGCCGACGGGATCGATCGAGGATCGAGCAGCAGTGACGGGATCGATCGAGGATCGAGCAGCAGAGAACAGCGGGGCAACGGGAGACTTACAATGCAACGGGATTTTAGGTTTTACGGGTGTTTTAGTATTTTTTGGGGTGCTGATAGCCATTAATGGGTTCATAGTTAATGTCACCGCCATAAGCCGCCATAAACCGACATGTCAGGCCGACATGTCGGCCGCCATACTAGAAAATGTCATTTTTTCCATTTGTGTCGCTAACGTTGCGATTTCCCCTCAAAAATGACACGTCGGCCGACATCTACAAGCTTGATCGCGTTATCAAAGATTGGTTGAGAAACTTATATATCTATCCCATACACGCCTTGACATTACGTTTGCGGTCGGTATCCTTAGCAGATATATGCATTCTCCCAGGATCAAACATCAAGAAGCTGCGTATCACGTGCCACGATATTTGAAGAAAGCCTCTGGTCATGGTCTCATATTCTCCAAAAACAATAACTTGAAGATTGAAGTTTTTACTGATGCTGATTGGGTTGGATGCCGTGATGACCGAAAGTTCACAACAAGATATTGTTCCTTTGTTGGTGGAAACCTTGTGACATGGCGTAGCAAGAAGCAGAATGTGGTGACTAGATCAAGTGCAGAGGCAGAATATCGTGTTGTCTCAAGGCCTATGCGAGGGTCTATGACTGCGTACTGTGTTACAAGATCTGGGTTTCTCTGAGACATCCCCTTTCTCCTTGTTCTGTGACAATAAGACAGCTATTAACATCGCTCATAACCCAGTACAACATGACAGGACAAAGCGTGTTGAGGTTGATTGACACTTTATCAAAGATCACTTGGATAAAAAGACGGTGGTCACTCCTTTTGTTCATTCCAAAGATCAACTGGCCGATGTGTTCACCAAAAGCTTGAGATGTGACGTGTTTACCGATGATATTCAAAAGCTTGGGATGACTGACATTTTTCGTCCGACTTGAGGGGGAGAGTTGTAATTTATATTTAATACATTACAAGTCGTCTGTACTGTATTTATCCTGGTTTGGGGTAGTTTAGTCCTTTTTCAGTTTTTAAGTTTTCCCTTACTCAACCCTTACTCATGTATATGTACGAGTATGGCCCCTATTGATGAATTAATCTATTATTCATTATTCTACTGATTCCTTATCTCATTCATGCATCCCATACACCTCACATCTCTTCTTTAAGGTTACATGACCTCTTTTTTATAGATTTGTTAATCTGGGCACTCTTCAAAAAGTAGTTAGATAACATTAAACATATCTTGTATTTGTCGTCTTTACCCCCTGCAAACTAGCTGTCAATCACAAGAAGTATTTAGGCTCTGTTTGGCGGAGCGGCTGCGGATCAGGGAGAGATTCCTGATCCGCAGCCATGGACTTTCTCCCGTTTGGCGGAGCGCCTCCGCTCCTCCAACCGCTGATTTAAGGGAAAAACGCTGCTCCTCCAACCGCGGCTCCCCACGGTTGCGGATCGCTCCTCCAACCGCCGCTCCTCCAATCCGCCGCTCCTCCAACCTCCGCACCAAACAGAGCCTTACTCTTAAAAATCCAGCTATTATCACCCAGATGGTGTAATATTAATAGGCTTTATGGGTTTTTTATTTAAATACTGATCCTAAAAGCTTATCAGCTCTCTGCTTTTCTCAAAATCATCACATTGAATATGAGTTTTCCATCACATCTAATCCCCGGCTTTAACCCAACCTTTCCATTGTTTGTTACATAAAACCACTGCAATTTTTTTCATTCACCATAATTGTTTTGATATTCATATCATTTTATGTTTCTATTTCTCACAAGCTCTTGAATGATAAAGAATCTGATATAGTTTACTTACATAGCAACCAGGCTTTGCGCAGACACCAAAATGGGGAATATGCATCATTATCTCCTATATACAAGGTATATTGATGCTACCACATTCTTTATCTAGAATGTCCTCCAGCTCATTTATTAGGTTTGTTTGTTTTCTTTGAAGGCGTTTTACCTTTTCTTTACTGTCTTCCCTGTGTGTGCAAATTTTGATGATTCATTATTTCATGATGCTTGAATGTAATTGTAATAGTCATGTGCTAGTAATTGCCAGCATTGCTGACTTGAATTTCTAGAATTGCAAGTGCATGATACCGTTCAGTGTCATCAATGTAATCCTTCATTGATAAGCTTTCTTTCCAGATATGCTTTTTGCACTCTATAAACAACAGTAAAGTTCCACAAAAATATCTGCCCAGAAAATATTTTACACCTACATTAAAAAAAACTGACAGAAGATGAGGCTATAAGGGTAGTGTGGATCCAATTCTAAATGAGAAATGCGTGTATGCACCAGGGTTGCAATTCGGGTCGGTTCGGTTCCACCGAAAACGAAGAATCCATATAGGTATTGTTCCAACTTTTTGGAACTTGAACCGACTCATGTGTCCGAATTCTATAACCTGACCCGAACCAAAAAATTGATTCAGTTCCAATTTGGTTCTCAGTTGTACCCGATGCATAATTATGATACGAAAATGCGTATATAAATTATCAAAAAATCTTATTTTCCTACAAATTTTTTTTGCACATCTTATTTTCCTCTATGTTCCTTATGTTCAACAATAAATTTATAAAGTATTGCTATAAACTTAAGGTTTGTTTTTGTTTTATATAGAGAAAATCAAATTAGATTATATTTATTCGACTTAATATTTAAGCGATAAGTATTGGGCATTCGATTCTCGGGTATCCGACCATAAGAACCGAGAACCGACCCCAAAAGTTGGTTTTTGATTTTTAGGGAGCCATACCCGAACTGAGAACCGTCAAAACTGACCCAAATTGTTAAGTTCTGTATAGTTTCCGGTTCTCCAGTTCTTTTTGTACACCCATAGTAGGCTCATAGTCAATGAACAATTAAGTAATTCCAATGCAAACAACCTAATGGCATTAGTTAACTACTTTTAAGCTTACATCGAAATACCAGCTGATCCCAATGACTTCAATTTAGAACTACGTGTGACAATTACAAAATAAAGATAGAGCTATAAAATTGACTACTGAGTCCTGAGCGAATACGTAATATGCATTCATTGAAATAAAGAGATAAAAATACAATAACTGGGTATCGCTAATTGATACAAGAATGTTCGTACAATGTAAAAAATTTGACAATTAAGAAAACACTCATCGGACATGAGGGTTGGGTGGAGTGGGAATCAAAAGCAGCCCAAAGACTAGGAATAGTGTTACGGGCCTCCCTATCAGGTCACCCGCAACAGGGCCGCGACCCATACACCCTAACCCATCTCCGACACTGTTCTCATGCACAGCGGGTTATTGGAGCGGTGGCAAGCCACCGTCGGGGTTTGAACCCCCGACCTCTTACTCCCTTGACAAGGTCCTCTCCAAACAGGACTCATCGCCAACTGATCCGCGGCTCAGTTGGCGATGAGTCCTGTTTGGAGAGGACCTTGTCAAGGGAGTAAGAGGTCGGGGGTTCAAACCCCGACGGTGGCTTGCCACCGCTCCAATAACCCGCTGTGCATGAGAACAGTGTCGGAGATGGGTTAGGGTGTATGGGCCGCGGCCCTGTTGCGGGTGACCTGATAGGGAGGCCCGTAACAAATAGTGTGCATGATGAATCTATTGGTTCCAACGCTGACCTAGTTCTATATGAGAATGCAAGCAGACTTGCAACTAATTTGATTGGACGATCAACTTAACACTAATGTGATGCACTTATATGATATAACATGTAATTGTTTTCCGACACAATTATTTAAATAACAAAAAATTAAAAGTTGCACAAGATTACAATGAATTCTAATCATGCTAATAAGATAATAATTGCTCACAACTGAAAGTAGTAGGAACTTAATTGCCAAGCAAATAAAATTACACGCCTATTGAAATAGATTAGCCAAAAATAAGCAGAGCAAAATATTATTATAAATAAAAAGCACATCCATACAATGGGAGAATGAAATCTAATGTATAAAAGCTCACCGAGTAATTGGTTTCGAAGCGAGGAGGATGTGGTATTGAGCTCTCACTTTCGTTTCCTGTGAAATATGCCTACCACGTGGATTTTCTTGATTGAGCCCATGGAGCTCGCCGAGTACTCTAGACTAAGGGTCTTATTCATCATCTGACTCATGTCCCGCTTATTGAGCCTACCGAACAATGGCTCTAGGATGATGACATTGTTCAGTCTTGGATTTTGAATTCTATGGAGAGTGAACCATATCGCATGGCTATGCACCACGAGACTGCAAAGGCTATGTGGGATGAACTAAAGTTTCTATACTTCAGGCGTGATAGCCTTCAACATCTATTCGATCTCTTTAGAGACCTCCAGACCGTCGAACTAGGTTTAGACGGAGATCTGACATCGTTCATGGCGCAGTACAAGACTCTCATCGAGGCTTGGATTCAACACCAACCTCTGACTTTGGATTTCGCTACCCAATAGGCTCAGAAGGAAGCTGTTGGCATAGTGTTGATGATGGCATGTATACCGCCCCATCTATACAGTGTCCATGTCAACATCGTATCCTCTCCCAATATTCCCTCTATATCAGATGTTTTCTCCATGATTTTGCAGGTCACTCCGCCCACCGATGTCTCCCTGACTCCACTTACTACCCTACTCAAACACTCAACCGAATGAGTCTCACGACGGTGGGCGTGATGGAGGAAATCATTTCAAGGGACACAACACTCGCATATGTACCTACTGTGGCTCATAATTTAATTTTCTCTCTGTTATTTGACTTACTCGTGATCATGATTGCCTCATTACTTTTTCCTCTTCTTTCTTTATGGTACATGATCGACAAACGCAGAGTATCATCGGTAGAGAACGATTGTGTAATGGGCTATACATTCTGGACATCCTCATCTCAGCTTTATACTCCGTCACTTCGGTCGATTGGCACCGACGTCTTGGCCATGTTCCTCTTCCTATACTGCGGAAGATTCTTCCTGATTTGTCTTTTTTTGAATTTACCTGTGTTTGCCCGGAAAGCCCGCGATCTCGTCTTCACAGTGTAAAATGGCGGTCTCAGCGGTCTTCGTATTTTGTGATCGCCCAGATCGCCTGCCATCTGCCCAGCCAGATTTTTCTAAGATCCAAACAGTCGAAGCCGATCGAGATCGCCAGTCCAAGCGGTCTGGACATCTCCTGTATTTTTACTATTTGCACCCCTGTATCCCGGGCAGCCCGTAGTTTTCAGTTCTGCCCGTTTGGGAAGCTCCCTCGTCTATAAATAGAGGGGTAGGGGTACCAGAAAAAGTACTTTTGCTCCGAGGATCCAGCTTACAACCTGTGTAAGCGGTCTCACTTTTTCGTGATCGCCATTTCATGATCGTTCTCTTTTTTTCCAGCATCTTCTGTCTTAGTAACCTGCACTTCGCAGTCTTCTCCCGTCCCTCTTAGTGTGTGAATTTTGGAGGTGCCATTTTTGGTGCCAACAGAACGAACACGCGACCTTCAGATTCGAAGTGTCAGGTGAAATTCATAGACTTTCAAGATGGCTGATCGCCGTAGAGGTCGTCCCCTGCGATCTCCCAGCGTTCCCCCTTCCGATCACAACCCGTTAGAAGCGCATGAGCGCCGCTTCGAGCTTCGTGTTGAACAAGCTCTCCGCGAGGCCGCCCGAGCTAGGCAGGAGACCGCCTCTGTTCAGCAGGAGATCGCGCGGTCTCAGCAAGAGGCCGCTCGAGATCGGCAAGAAGTTGTCCGGACTCAGCAGGAGTCCGCAAAGCAGATTGAGGCCATGAACCAGGTTCTGGCCGCGATCTCCCAGAAGATCCTTCCTCAAACCTCTCAGGTCGCCACTCCTGACCGCATGGCAAGCGGTCACCCGAGCGATCACCCCGTCTTCCAGCCCGCAACTCCTCAGCGATCTCAGCATGAGGAGTTCGCCGCCCGTCATAATTCTTTCCGAGCCGCAGCCTAGGGGCCTCCGGCTCATGCCCTGAATTTTGAAGAAGGGTTTGCTTACCCTCAAGCTCCTCCTGCTTCCTTTCTCCCTCCTCTAGAACCTTCTGAATTAGGGGAGCCTTCCCCCTTTACCGATGAGATTCGTCGGGATCCGATTCCTCATGGATTCAGAGAGCCCCGCCTTCCTGTGTATACAGGAGAGACCGACCCAATGTGTCATCTTCAAGCCTTCGAGTCTGTTGTTGCCCTCAGGACCATTTTGGATGGAGTGAGGTGCAAGCTGATGGTCACCTCCTTTGATGGGTCGGCCATGGAATGGTTCTATAAGCTGCCCTGTCAATCTATCCCGAGCTTTGCTGCCCTGAGGCAAGAGCTCCTCCTAAGGTTTGCCACCGCGAAGAAAAGGAAGAGTGGTCCTGCGACCCTCTTCAAGATTAAACAAGGGGACAACGAAACTGCAGCGCATTTCGTTGACCGCTTTCAAAAAGAGATCTTGGGAGTCAGAGATATGGATCCTGAGCTTTATATGGTAGCTCTGATTAGCGGCCTGCAGGAGGGCCCTCTGAAGTTTAAAGTCACCACCAAGGAGCCTGGCTCCTATCAGGAGTTGATTAGCATTGCCAATCGCTACATAGAATGGGAGATTAACAACCCCACCTATGTGAGCAATTTGACCAACAGAGCCACTCAGAAAGGCTCTGCGGGATTCTACCCGGCTTCATCTTCCTCAAAGCCTCGACAAGAGCTCCCACCTCCAGCTCCGAGAGGTAAGAACTATCGCAACAACCGCGTCAATCGAGGTAATCAATCTTTCCCGCCTCAAGGTTCATTTCTTCAAACCTCTGCTACACCTGCTCCGCAAGCTACCCCAGTCCACCAGATTCAGTACATCCAACCTCCTCTTCTGGCCCTCCCGTCTCCTTACGATGAATCCCAAGAGTCTTTTACAGACTTTGGGGTTCCAATGAGTGAGGTACTCCAAACCGTTCAGAAGCAGCCTTTTTTCAAAAGGCCGGTTCCGCTGAACTCTGATCCAAGAACAAGAAATCCAACCCTCTACTGCGAGTATCATAGAGAAAGGGGTCACTCGACGGAGGACTGCAGAGCCCTCCGCTTGTTCTTGGAAAAGCTTCTGAAAGAGGGTAAAATCCCTGATCTCATTCAGAAGAGCGATCCTGCTAAAGCCTCAACCTCCAAGGCCAAGGAGGTAGCTGAGGTTCAATGGGCATGCGAGGAAGTAGATGATGTTGGCCATCTGGGCAACATCGGTTTTCCCGGCGAATGCGTGGACGCTAATGATGAGGGTGCCTTGGGCAACCTTTTCTGCATCCATGGGGGTGCAGGTCCGGAGTCCTCGAGAAAGGCAAGTCTGAAAAGAGTTTACCAATCAGAGGTTGCTGCTACCTCTTCAGCTCCGGTCCGAGGGACAGTCACTTTTGGAGATGAAGATCTTCCTCAGACCGCGAATCCCTTCGACGACGCGGTCGTTATTAAAGCAGTGATAGAAAATTATACGGTGGAGAAAATTCTAATAGATACGGGAAGCTCAGTCAACGTGCTCTTCAAACCAGCCTTTGAGTCATTGAAGACAGGTAAACCCCTCCTATCAACTGAATGACCTCTTTATGGTTTTTCAGGAGAAAAAAAGGAAGTTGAAGGGCTCGTCACTCTCTCCGTGATTCTGGGAGGAATAGTAAGGCTGGTCAAATTTATAGTCGTTGATGCTCCTAGCAGCTACAACGCAATTTTTGGGAGACCCTTTCTGAATGGGTATCAAGCTATTGTTTCCACCTATCATCAAGCGGTGAAGTTCGCCTTGAATGGCAAACAACACCGGATCAGGAGCGACCCAAGGAAAGCTAGGGAATGCTACGTAAAGACGGTCAACATGATCGTATCATCTCCTCCCCAAGAAGTCATGATGGCTGAATCAGTTGAAGTTCCTGAGCAAGTCCAAGTTGCAGAAGAAGTTGAGGAGGATACAAGAGATGGAGTTCGCTTGGAACCTGCCCAAGCAACTCAAGCTGTTCGGATCAGCGAGGAAGATGAGAGCAAGAGTCTCTCTATCAACGCTGAGTTATCCGAAGCTGACAAGAGTCAGCTCATCTCTTGTCTTCTGCAAAATCTAGATATCTTTGCGTGGTCGGCAGATGACATGCCTAGAGTGGACCCGGATGTCGCTTGCCACCATCTCAATATTGACCCAAACTTCATCCCGATCCAGCAGAAGAAGAGGTCTGTTGCAACCACTCTAGCTCAGCCTATCCGTGAAGAGGTAGAGAAGCTTCTGAAGGCAAAGTTCATTCAACCAATCCAATACCCTGAGTGGGTATCAAACGTTGTAATGGTGAAGAAGTCAGGTGGGAAATGGAGGATGTGTGTCGACTTTACCAAACTCAATAAAGCTTGCCCCAATGATTGCTACCCCTTGCCTCGGATAGATTCTTTAGTCGATTCCGCGGTAGGTTATTCTTTTATGAGTTTTTTAGATGCTTTTTCAGGTTATCATCAAATCAGAATGCATAAACCAGATATACCACATACTTCGTTTATCACAAATGACGGTTGCTTCTGTTATCTCGTAATGCCTTTTGGGCTAAAAAACGCCGGAGCAACGTACCAAAAGATGATGGATACCGTTTTTAAGAGTCAAAAAGGAAGAAATCTTGAGGTTTATGTCGATGACCTCTTGATCAAAAGCAAATCATTCACTTCTCATCTTAGAGACCTCTCGGAAACTTTTGCAACCCTTCGAACTTTTAATATGAGGTTGAATCCGTTGAAGTGTGTTTTCGGGGTAAGTAAAGGAAAATTTCTGGGTCACCTCCTTACTCCAGAAGGGTTGGAACCCAATCCTGACAAAGTAAAAGCTATTTTGGAGATGCCACCTCCCAAGTCCCCCAAAGAAATTCAGCAGCTGGGAGGGAGGATGGAAGACTTAAGTCGCTTCATCTCCCGATCAGGGGATAAGAGTGCACCTTTCTTTAAGACCCTCCGGGGAGGGAGAAGATTTGAGTGGACAAAAGAGTGTGATGATGCTTTCAATCAGCTTAAAAAACAATTGACATCAACCCCTTTGCTCCAAAGCCCGCGAGAGGGGGAAAATCTTTTTCTGTATATGGGAGTTGGAACCGATGCTATAAGCTCTGTCCTGGTCCGCGAGGAGAAAAAGAAGCAATTTCCAGTTTATTACGTGAGTCGAATTCTGAAAAATGCGGAGACTCGCTATCCAATCCATGAAAAGCTGGCCTTAATGCTTGTAACCTCGGCAAGAAGATTAAGACCATACTTTCAAGCTCATTCGATTCTGGTCGTTACTGATCTTCCATTGAAGAATGTCTTGGAGAAACCAGAACATTCAGGAAGGCTGGCAAAGTGGGCAATAAAGCTCAGTGAATTTGACATATCTTATGTTCCAAGGGTGGCGATCAAAGCTCAAGTTTTAGCAGACTTCATGGTGGATGCCAAAGAAGTTGAGTTGCAGAAGGGGGTCGGAGTACCCCTTGCCTGGACAATCTTCGTGGATGGAGCCTTAGGGAAAAATTCTTCCGGAGCTGGAGTTGTCTTAATCAACCCTAATGGAGTAAGGCTGGATCAGGCGCTGAAGTTCTATTTTCAAGTAACAAATAATCAGGCGGAATATGAGGCTTTGCTAGCCGGTCTTAAGTTTGCTAGAGAGCTGGGGATTGACGATGTCAAAGTCTTCACAGATTCTTTGGTGATGGCCTCTCAAGTAAATGAAACTTTCGAAACTAGAGACAGTATTTTAAAGCGATATCTAACCCTGGTAAAAATTGAGGTGGGAAAGTTTAAAAGCTTTACCATCGAACATATTCCAAGGGAAGAGAACGTGGAGGCGGATGAGTTAGCAAAGTTTGGACTTCTCTCGGGAGGAACAACTTCAGAATTGTTTCGTCCAGCAATTGAAGAAGGAGAGGTTATGGAGATTGATCAGCATCCGTCTTGGATGGATCCATTCGTTCTATATCTTTCGACGGGAAAGTTCCATTCAGCAGTAAAAGATAGGAGAAGGTTTAAACAAAAAGCAGCTAACTATTATCTTGTTGCAGGAGTGCTTTATAGGAGAACTTTCCTTTCTCCACTAGCACGATGTGTCTCGGAAGAAGAAGTTCCAGTAATTCTTCAAGAAGTTCATGCAGGAGAGTGCGGAAGTCACTCAGGAGCAAGAACTTTAGAGAAAAGAATCCTGAGGCAAGGGTATTTTTGGCCTCAAATGAGGAAGGATGCAGAGAAGTTTGCTAAGAAATGCGTCAAGTGCCAGAAATTTGCTCCTCTCCAAAATCAGCCGGCTCAGCAGCTTAAATCGATAGCAACCCCATGGCCATTTGCAGTTTGGGGGATGGATTTGATTGAGCCTTTTCCTATGGCAAGTGGTCAGCGCCGATATATTATAGTCATGATTGACTACTTCAGCAAATGGATAGAGGCAAAGACATTGGCCAAAATTACTACCCAAGCTGTGAAGAATTTTATTTGGGGGGAGATAGTATGTCGGCACGGAATTCCAATGGCAATCATCACAAATAATGGTTCTCAGTTCAATAATTCAACTCTTATTAATTTCTGTGATCAAATTGGCATTGAGCTACGTTTTGCTTCTGTGCATCATCCCAGAAGTAATGGGCAAGTAGAAGCTGCCAACAAGCTTATCATAAATCTTTTGAAAAAGAAAGTGAAAAATCTCAGAGGCAACTGGGCAGAACAACTACCTTCAGTCCTCTGGGCCTTAAGAACAACTCCAAGTTCTGCCACTGGAGAGACTCCTTTCAAGTTATCGCATGGTTCCGAAGCTCTTATTCCAGTAGAGTTCGAGGTAAAAAGTCCAAGGGTATTATTAGCACAACAAAATCAGATTGATTGGATGGAGGAGAATGATGAGGAGTTGAAATGTAGCCTCGACTTAATTGAAGAATTAAGGGATACGACAACCATCAGGCAAGAGGAGGTGAAAAGAAGAATGACGAGACTATTCGATAAAAACGTGAGAACCAAGGAGTTTGTTGTTAGGGACTTGGTTTTGAAAAAAGTAGATGCAACAGCAAGAGCCGGCTCGGTTGGGAAGCTTAACCCAAACTGGGCAGGGCCATTCGTGGTAAAAAAGGTGCTAAGAAATGGTGCCTATCATCTCCAAACCCATGAGGGAGAGGAGTTGCCTCACTCTTGGAGTGGAGATGATCTCAAACTTTTCTTCTCTTAAAAAGTTCGTATTCAATTTTTTCCCATTCTATCTCTCACTTCTCTTCTTTTAAGTATTGTGCAGATACGGCCAAGACATTCATGATATACATAATGAATGGCAAGTTTTAAAACAAGTTGTTTATAAAAACCAAAAACTTGTCAAGTAAGACATCGACGGATCCTACTTCATTCTCCCTCGGCTTGTTAGCTTGACGTGTAATTCTGCCAGGACCACAGATGTCGGGGAGATTTCGAATCTGTGTAGCAGTGGCTCGCCAAGCTCGAGCGGTGAAAGTTTAGGATGCCGGGTCCTAGCTAACATCTGACACACCTTAGCAAGGAGGTCTGGGTGGCTGGCTCAGCTCTGTCATGCATTAAAAAGGACATTGTTATGGTCTTGATGATCCTCGGGGAAAGCAATGCCGGTATAAGCCTCATCGGCATGACCACACCTGCCCTACCGATCATTTTGATCTATAACTCGAATATTCATTAAAACATGGTTAGGTAAGGGGCGGTCGGAAACATCTATGACCGTCACCTGAACCTCGAAATATAATCTATCAGGGAAAGCAATGTCGGTATAGCCTCATCGGCATGACCACACCTGCCCTGCGGATCATTTTGGAATTCTCCCTCTCTCCTCTTCCCTCTTCTCTTTTCTACAAGGTCTTATTTACTTCTTAATACTGAGATCGAGCGGTCAGAGTTTTTTGAGACCGCATGTTTCCTCTCTTCAAAGGGTGATCTACATTATTCATGATTAATGACTTGATCTTCTCCAGGATCTGGATGAAAGAGATCGCCAATATTGATTTTTTAAAGGAAGTTGGAATCGGCCTTGGTTTTTTGTAATCGCCAGGCATGATTTTCTAAAGAGGCTTGGTTTTCAGAAACTGTATAAAGAGATCTTGGTTATTTGCGATCGCTGGTTCGATCTTCTCCAGGACTTGGATGGAAGTAATTGTCAGCCTTGGTTTTCAAAAAGTTGTTGAAAGAGGTCTGAGTTGTTTGTGATCGCCGGCTTCATCCTCTCCAGGACTTGGGTAGAAGTGATCGTCGGGCAAGGCTTTCCAAAGATGATTGAAATCGCTATTCAGGAATCTCTTAAGTTGGTTTGATAGTGATCGGTCTGATCATAATGAGATCGCAATCTAGATATCTCTTATTATTCAAAGCTATATGAGAATGCTCACGATCCTTCATTTCCCATCAAGTGATAGTTGGGTTTTCTTCAAAGTGGCGGTCTGAGTATATTGTAATCGCCGGATTGATATTCATGAAGATTTATTATCAAGTGAATCTGACCAAGTGTTTTAATTTTCTAGTAAGCGGTCTAATTATGTTGAGATCGCAGAGTTGTCTTTCTTATACGAAGTTTTGGATTTCTGTCAAGTTTTCAACATCTTCATAGACTAGAGATCGACGAAACCTAAAGCATTGAGATCGAATGCTAAGTCTATTATGCTGTGATTGCATACGATAGAAGCCGTGATCGATTTATGTGAATAATATGACAAAAATAAATACAGATAAAAGAGATTCATTCATGAACAAAATAATTTTCCATTCATTTCAAAAATTACAATGTTTGGTGCGGTCAATGACCGGAGATTACATCATTTTTTCTAAAAACAAAAATCTATTTCTTCTGCTTCTTTTTCCGGGGAGACCGCTCCTCTGACGAAGAAGTTGATCCTTCTGAAGACTCACTGCTGCTATCAGATTCTCTTCTCCCAGAATCTGAGACCGCCTCCGAGATCGTCTCTTCACCCTGGATAGAAGAAGCGTGATCATCTTTATCTGGGCTTCCAACGATCTCGATAGACTCATCCTCGGTAGCCTCCCCGGTTCTTGATTCCTTAGCTTTTTTCTTCTCCTCTGCCTCCTCGATCATCTCCGCGACCTTAGGGAAGAGATCAACAAAAGTGGTATCCTCGAACTCGGCGGTGAGACCGCCTTTTTCACGAAGGAGAGCAATGGTTTTATTTGATGCATCTCTAACATGAGTATGCAGAGATTTGAGGTAGTCAGGATTGTGAATATCAAATGCGGTTTTCTTGTAATCCTGAGGAAAGAAAACGGGTCAGATCGCAAGCGGTCAAGGTAAAACAAATTTTAAAGATCGCGTTTTTTAATACTTACGTCAAAACGGTCTTGCAGGCGCTCTGCATGCTCCAAAGATGCTCGAAGAGACCGCCCCATATGATGATTAAGAACTAAACTTCGGACGGCTGCTTGCGAGCATATGTCGGGAAGGCGATCGGTCTCGTGACTTAATGCCTCATTGGCATTTTTCTTCCCGTAAAGGGCAGCAGTGACCGCGAACGCATGATTAGTCAGCCTGCCTCCCCAGAAGGGGAGATCGGTAGACACCTTCAAGGAGTTCCCGGTCTCACTCCATTTCAGGAGTGGTCTCCCTTTGTTGTCTTTCAGTTTCTTTCCAAAACCCATTAAAGCGAAGGGCCCATCTTCCAGATCACCCTCTTCAGCGATCTCCTTCGCCTTTCTCTGGCGATCTTGATGCAATCGTTTTTCCCTCTGAGTAAGAACCTCTCCCCTAGGAGTCACAGGGTCAACATCCGGGACGGCGAAAGAAGCTGTAGAATAAACAGTTGGTAGAATAAAATAAAATTATTTAGAAGCCACAGGAGACCGCGAGAATTATCACTTACTCTCTTCAGGCAAGACCACAGCGACATCTGGCCAGATCGCCAGGTAATGAATCAGATCGAAGCGCTTGCCTGCAAGCCACTTCAAGATCGCCAGCTCCTCCTGTGAAATAAGCTTCTCCTTTCTGAAAATCCGCTCTGCTCGCGGGGAAGGCCGGCTTGGGAGACCGCCGAGATCGCCCTCAAAAATCAGATACCTCTCAGTCCAAAGAGGAACCTTGTTAGGAAGATTTAGAACTTTTATACCATTGCAGCTGAAATACATCAATCCTTTAAATTCTTCTTTCTTCTGACCCTCTTTTAATACCTTAGCAGAGAAAGTTCCTCGGAAGATCGTCATGGTGAACCTTATCTTGGCCGATCTCAGGTAATTGATGAAAACATTCATCAGACCGATTGAGTTCGGTGGAAGTTGAGCCAGCACAAGGCCATAATACTCCAACACTGCCAGAATCTCCCAAGGAATGGGGATTTGAAGACCATAGGAGAAGTGATCGATCGGGATGATGTACCTACCTTCATCCCCAGAATTCAAGACTTCACCCTCGAACGGGACTCTGATCGTGATTTTGTCATCGATCTTACATCTCTCAATAAAAGAAGAATATTCTTCCTCCGGGATTAGTCCATACTCGTGATCGGAGTCCAGGAAGATTTCAGCAGCCTTGGAGCGCGCGGACACCATTTTCTGAGATCGCAAGAATCAACAATCTAAAGAAAATTCAAGAAGAATAAAGTAATGGTCCGAGAAATCAACTATTTATAGAAAGTGAAAGATGATTGTGTAATGATTACACTTCTTGAGATCGCCCTGCAGATGGGTCAGATCGCCAAAAGCTATATGAGTTCGAAAATGGCAAGCGACAATAATAAAGACCGCATAATCCTCAGCTTTTTTAGGTTCGCCAAACAGTTCGCACGAAGATCGCAGTACACATAATTCACAATACAAACACAATTCAATAAGATCGCATTCATAAAAGCCAGAGATCGCAAAATGTATATCACAACATTAAAGTCAACACCATGAAACAGAATCAAATATATCTTACAGACCCAGGAATTAAATAACAGTGTTTTCAAAGAGATCGCTAAATATAAAAAGGAAAAGCTGCGATCTCATTTCCTCTGATCTCTTCTTCTTCCAACAAATGCTGCCACGTCTTGCATCTCGTTGACCGCAGTCCATGCAGATGCCAAGCTGTGATTGGCTACCATGACAGCCCTATGGATCTTAGACATTTCGCGGTCTACTTGCTCCATAGGGATTACCACGATGTCCGCCGATCTCTTATCTGGGAGAACGCTGGAAGAGCCCGCCTTCATTGATATTTGAGGGCCACCCCGAAGGGTAGCGATTTCAGTAGCAAGTGCAGCGGCCTTCCCTCTATAGTACTCGGCATCCTTTTCGGCCTTCCGAAGTTTTTCTTCAAATTCTCCTCGAGCCTGTTTTTCTTTGACCACAAAACTTGCAAGGATCTGCTTCTCCTTAGCTTCGAAATTCGCGGTCTGGATGCGGAGGCGATCTTCTAGCATCCGCTCGCGATCTCGCATGGTTCTCATATCATCAAGCATCGGCTTAAGGAGATCAGCGAACTCTGGAGGAATTGAGACTTTTACTGGTATCTCACCTTCTTCGGAAGCTGAATTCATGTTCTCATCTGCAATCAGGAGAAAAACGGTCAAAAAATCAGAAATGGTTATCAAAAGGAAAGGAAGGATTTTCATGTGAAATACTTGACAGTGTAGCAAGACCGCAGTCAAGTAAATTCCTTTCAACATCTTTTGAGACCGCAGCATTGGCGGTCAACAAAAGGCGGTCAGATCCCCTTAAGCATTCTAAGTTGATTTTTTCTAATCGTCTTTTTCGTGACCGCTCTCCTTCTTTTCTTCTTCTTTTTAACTCGGCATTACTAACAAGGATATCGTCAGTTTCTATAAGAACGATCTCAGGCCTCTTCGCGGGGGATGAGGGTCGGAAAGCAAGTACGGGAAGAGAATCAATCGACCTCACAACCATCTTCGCCTTACCAGTCTTAATAATGTCCAACGCGGCTGCGCGATCTGCCTCTCCAGAATCTGGCTTCTCGCCCATTTCAAGGAAGATATCGCCGCGATCGCTAGATGTTGCGGTCTCATTTCTCTCCTTTCTCTTTTCAGTTGAGACCGCCTCTTCGACGATCTTTCTCTTCCTCTTATTCTTCTTCTTTTCCTTATCCTTTTTCTTCTCGGTAACTAGGGCCCGCTCTTTTTCCCTCTCATTCTTCTCTATCTCCATTGCCAAGGAGATCGCCTCCTTCTCTTTCCTCTCCTTCTCTTCCTTGGCAACCTTCTCTTGCTCTTTCTTCTCTTCTTCTTCTTTCCTCTTTCTCTCACCTTCAGCGACCGCTGCGAGCCTGGCGGTCTCCTTTTCTCTTTCTTTTTCTCTTTTCTCTGCAGCTTCTTGCTCTTTCTTCTTTTCTTCTTCTTTCCTTTTTCTCTCTACTTCCTTTCTCCTCTCCTCTTCTTCCCTCCTTTTCTTCTCCTCCTCTCCTTTCTTCTTCCTCTCTTCTTCTTCTCTTCTTTCTTCTTCAGCAACCTCTTCCTCGGCGATCACTCGAAGTCGTTCAACTTCAAAAGGATCCATTGACTGTAATAATCAAGGAAAAATCAATAGAAAAGTCAATCTTAAAATAAGTACAAAATTCGATCACTTACGCCTGAAACATTCTCAACAATGTTATCTTCTGAAAGATAAGTCTGAAGATCGATGTCCCCGACGATCACAGTTTGTCCATCAGTTTTTATCCTCTTAGCAGTCTGATCAGGAGAGCTCGCTTCTTTTCTTTTCAAATCTCTAACGACTTTTTCTTTGTCAGCGATCTGGCTTCTTAGATTCTCAGCTGAAGCCTTCACCTGCTGCATAGCAGCCTTGATCGATTCTACAGAGGCGGTCTCTCCAGGACGATCAGCGGGCTGGTTGACCACTTCCAGGGGCGTCTTAATAACAGCTTCTGGGACCGTTAAATCAACGACAGCCTTTGAAGCAGGATCATCCTTTTTCTTTGAACTCTTGACCGATTTTTCCTTGCCAGAACTAGCGGTCTTCTTCGAAATAACTTTCTTCGTTTTCGACGCAGACCTAGGAGATTTTCGGGATTGCGCCGACACCTTCATCAAATCCAAAGCATCCATTTCAGAAAAGGCTTTTCCCACGGTCTCAACAAATGGTGACCGCTCAAGGATCAGGATTTCTCAATACCTTGAAGATTGAAGATCTGAGGTGGTATTTATAGCACAAGCCGCATTTATGACATTCGCGGTCTCAGCGGTCAAAGCTTACATTTTCGAAGTTCTAGCATAACTTAAAAATGTGCGGGGATTATGTTTGCCCGGAAAGCCCGCGATCTCGTCTTCACAGTGTAAAATGGCGGTCTCAGCGGTCTTCGTATTTTGTGATCGCCCAGATCGCCTGCCATCTGCCCAGCCAGATTTTTCTAAGATCCAAACAGTCGAAGCCGATCGAGATCGCCAGTCCAAGCGGTCTGGATATCTCCTGTATTTTTACTATTTGCACCCCTGTATCCCGGGCAGCCCGTAGTTTTCAGTTCTGCCCGTTTGGGCAGCTCCCTCGTCTATAAATAGAGGAGTAGGGGTACCAGAAAAAGGACTTTTGCTCAGAGGCTCCAGCTTACAACCTGTGTAAGCGGTCTCACTTTTTCGTGATCGTCATTTCATGATCGTTTTCTCTTTTTTCCAGCATCTTCTGTCTTAGTAACCTGCACTTCGCAGTCTTCTCCCGTCCCTCTTAGTGTGTGAATTTTGGAGGTGCCATTTTTGGTGCCAACAACCTGAATCTTGTATCTACGAAAAACTTAATTGTTCTACCTTTCCCCATCATTGTACTAAGACCTCTGCTCTATTTAATTTAGTTCATTCTGACATTCTGACATTTAGGGTCTTATAAAACTGCTAGTTTATTTGAATATCATTACTTTCTTATTTTTATTGATAATTATTCTCACATGACATGAGTGTATTTACTGCGTGATCGCTCCGAATTGTTATGTTTCTTTCGTCCATTCATCGTTAAAACTCGTACTTAATTTTCGAGCTCCATTAAATACGTCAGACCGATAATGCTCGTGAATATACTAGTCATGAATTCAAGGAAACTTGCAATACGTTGGGTATTATTAACCAAATATCTTGTGTCTATACAGCCACCACAAAATGGCGTGGCCGAGCGGAAGAAATGCCACCTCCTTGAGGTTGCCTTCTCATTTATGTTCAAAATGCAGGTTCCTAAGATCTATTGGAACTTCACTATCACCACCACATTCTATTTAATTAATCGCATGCGCGCCTTTGACCATCTTGAATTTTGCGACTCCTTCTCCATTCTGTTTCCATTGGCACCTCCCTTTTCCTATGATTCCTCGTGTTTTTGGGCGTGTCTGTTTTGTCCATCATCTTGACCCTTCTATGGACAAGCTGACCCCACGTGCTACTAAATATGTGTTTTATTCTCATATTGATTGGAAAACGGTAACATCAGTTGATGTCACCTTCCTCGAGCATCAACCCTTTTACTCATCATCTTCTCTTGATAACTTCCCACCTGTTATCCAATGCCTCAATGTACCGATCAACTACTCACCACCACTCGTGCTACCGACACCACCTCCTCCTCTACACGTGTGCACTCGTCGTCGTCCTCACTCAGATGCCTTGGGACAATTGACCCCTCCTAATGATGCTCCTTAACCAGCTGATCTGATTGCGGCTCCCACCCAGGATGTACGCCCCTCTACAACTCATCCTCTCTTTCATTGCGTCTCATTTCAACACTTATCTCCAGAACTTCACAGGTTTGCAACCTCCTTATCTTCTATTTTCACCCCCTCTTATGTACATGAGACTCTCTAGCATCCGGGGTGGTGGGCCACGATGGATGATGAAATGGATGCCATTTGGGCTAATCAGAAGTGTGACCTTTTTTCCCTTCCCCTTGGCCAATCCCGTGTGGGACGTAAATGTGTCTTCATTGTTAAGCACCGTCCTAATGGGATGGTTGAGCACCTCAAAGTCCGTCTTGGGCTCGCGGTTACATTCAATAATGTCTTCAACTATGAAGAGAGTTGTCTGGGAGTGGTGGTGGTCAGAGGAAGTGGAGGTGACGACGCTGGTAGGCACATACTGTTGGAATGTCGGTTGTAGGTTGCTCGATGGGTGCTGTGGGGGTTCCCTAAAATCTAATTCATTAATATATATAAAAATCCCGCCCAACGTGATGGCAGTGTCCAAGTGTCCATGCAGCGATAAAAAAACTGTCGATCAGTAAAATCAATTAAATGTGACACGACCAATGTCCATAAAGAAGCTTTCTATCTTCTAGTTTCTTTATGCATTGGGGACCTTACTATTTTGGTTCTTATCATTGTCGTCTAATGCTTTTCTCATATTGTCTTTGTCTCTTGTTACTCAATCCTCAAAGTGCTACCTGTCAAAGTTAAACCAAAGAAACATTCTGGGTGAATTTCCCATAACCTCAACCACAAGGCCAAGCAATTAAGTTTCTGTTTGCAGTGTTCTTTTTGTGCTGTTTTGACTCATCCCCATTGGTCTGCCTCACAGTGATGGCTCTATCCTTATATCTTTATGTTCATGAAACAACTCTCCATGTGCGTTAGCAGGTTGTGAAGACTGTGTATGCATCTCCTAGCCGCGTGAACTTTCAACTGGACTTCAAAAAGGTTGGTTGGTTAATTTTTGTTATAAGCCGTGCGAACTATTTCAAGTCTGTATTACCAATGCCTTTTTTCTGACAGTATCATGTTGTTTTCAGGCTGTGGAAACTGTACCTGCTTACCCTAATGTTTGCTTTGCAATTGATGACTTTGATGACAATTTTGATGCCGTTGTAAGAAAAACCCTTTCATATTTGCCCTCATCTCCCTTCCTTCTACTTATTTTTCCCCTTATTTCTTACCCTTTTGTAGTTCCAGATAGTTTATGACATTCTTTAATTAGTTAGTGATGCAGTGGTAGGTGGACTTTTGGCGGACTAATGAAATGCAAGGTTAAATGCAATGTTCCGATGCGGATGCAAGAGGCGGTCTGCTTAAAACAGCAACAATAATTAATTATTATAACTCAAGTAGAGACACGACGTTTGCAAATATTAATTAAAGAGAAGCAGATATGGATTGCAAACAGTTAAAGCGCAAGTAATTTTAAGCGCACACAAAAGGGGTCCTGCAAATCAAACAACCAAAGGTACTACTAGCATATAAAATATTGTCCACAACAAAGCATATGTGCTGAATATTCAACAATAAAAGACTAAACTCCAACTAACAACTTACACGTGCAAATAGAGGCGAGTAGGGGCTGGTTGAGGATTTCGATGCGGTAGCGGCTGGAACGGTACTCGGCGGAGGGCTGATGGTGGTGTGAGAGGGATATAAGGGTTGTTGGCGGGCTATTGGTTGTAGCAAGGGAAAAGGGAAGAAGGATTATGGTTAATTGTGGGCTGGAGTTGGTAGGGATGTATTTTCGGTGGGGGGAGTGGATGGGGTGGGCTGAGGTGGAGGCGTGTGGGGCTGGATGTGGATTGGAGGTGGCTGCACGAGGGAGAGGAGGGGAAGGGGTGCGGCTGGAGGTGGCTGCACGAGGGAGAGGATGAGGGGAAGGGTGCGGCTGGAGGTGGCTGTACGAGGGAGAGGAGGGGAAGGATGCGGCTGGAGGTGGCTGCACGAGGGAGAGGATGAGGGGAAGGGTGCGGCGGGAGGTGGCTGTACGAGGGAGAGGAGGAGGGGAAGGATGCGGCTGGAGGTGGCTGCACGAGGGAGAGGAGGGCTTACCGGGGAAGGACGAGGGCGGCGGGGGAGGGGCTTCCTGGAGTCGCACCAGGCGGGGCTTCTGACGTCGCACCGGAAGGGGAGACCGAGCGGTTCAGCAGTCCAGCAGTCCAGCAAAACCTTCGATCCCTAAAACAGCCCCACTTTCCCTATTTATAATAACATGACTAGGGCAACCCGAAATGGACGGCTCAGAATGTCCGGTCCGATCGAACGCTAAATAGACTCCGAAATATAGAAATAAATATAACAACTCGACTCGCAACGACGATCCAGGCGCAACCGTAGGCTCGGATCGAACGTCCGAGCGAGGGTTCACCGCCTCCTGCGGGAATAGACGCGCGCGCTATCAACTCTCCCCGGCTTGAAAGCACTCAACTCCGGTGAGTGAAGATGATCATAGTCTCGGCGAAGCTGCGGGGCGAGTCTCTCGAGCTCCTCTGAAGAAATCCAAGTGGCATCATATAGCGGACGACCGCTCCATCGAACTAGATAACAGGCAATGGATCGTCCGCTAACAGTATAGAAGTCGTGGCCCATGATCTGAAGTATGTCGCCGGTAGGAGTGGGTGTCTCTGGCAAAGATGTATCTTCGTCTGACTGCTGGCTCGGCGGGATCGTAACCGGTGTCGGATGAACCTCCTGGAGTGACTCCTCGGGTGGGAACAGGTAGGGGATGGTAGGGGACACAGATGGCAAAAGCTCAGGTGAGGGTGTGGAGAAAGGGTCAGCATACACGTGCTCCTCGTAGTAAGGAGTCAAATCCTCTACGTTAAATACTCGGCTAATGCCCATACCATGAGGGATGTTGATCTCATATGCGTTAGTGCCAATGCGTCGCACGACTGTGTAGGGGCCCATTCGGCGGGCACTTAATTTCTTTGCAGGGCCCTGTGGGAGCCTCTCTGGCCGAATACGAATCAACACCTGCTCTCCCGCCTCAAAGATCTGCTCACGCCTGTGCTGGTCCGCTCGATCTTTATAATAATCATTACTAGCTGCAATTTTTTTACGGACCGACTCATGAAGTGTATGCACATGCAAATGATAAACAAACGACCCAACAGACTTATGCAAATGATGTGAATGAAGCACGACATGCTCGACACACTTCCTAAGGGAAAGCCCGACAATGACTTGGATAACTCTAACATGGGGCGGCCGATCAGGAGGCTCTCTGGGTGGTCGATAGAAAATTTCAACGTGAATGACGCCATCACCCGTAGGAACATCGTGGATGGTGCCACAAGAGCACGACGCACGGGTGATGGGTACCTCTCAAATGATGAAGCCAGTCAGGCGGCTCACCGGGAGGTGTATACGAAAATTCATCGCGCACGTGATGACACAAACCAACCAAACTAGAGTGAATGCCTTTTGGGAGGGGAAGATCGTCAAATGAGCCTCTCGGGGACTTAATTCCGATGGGGTCAACAATGTCAGGATGGCCCTCCAAGGGGAAAGCATCAATAACGGTAGTGTCCATGGGATCAAGTATGACACACACAACAAAGTCAATGCTAGCCTCATGAACCTCCCAAGGGAGTAGTGGCTCATCAGGAGGCTTATATGGAGGTTCAACAATGAGGTCAATACTAGTGGGATGATCCTCCAGATGAGTATCACTGATAGAAGTAGTGTCCTCGTAAGTGGGTGGGGCAGTCACTATGAAGCCAACACTATGATCTCGGATCTCAGTAGTGATGTGACTCGGGATAATGACAGGGGCAGAGCGGGAAGAGTCTCTACTCAAGTGTTGGTCAATCGGTATAGTGTCGAGGACCGGACCCCTAGCCAAAGGAGGCACTGGGTGTAAGTGAGGTGCGGAGGATGGATATACCATCACAGTGTTACTGGGCCGCTCGTCCTCACTCTCGTAACCACACTCACTAGTCATACTAGTATCACTCTCCACATGTATCATAAGTTTATGATCAGACTCGATTCCAAAATCAAGTGGGAACTGAGTCTCATCCGGACAAGATGAATCAAAATCAGGTGTCGGACCTCTCATGTTAGTAGGAGCACTACTAGTTGCATCGATGACTTGACCTAAATCCCTAGTCTTTCTCCTATTGATTCTTCCTATGGCAAATCTCATATGATCAAAATGAGCATCTAAGCGATCAAACTGGGTAAGAACTAACCGCTGAAATTCGGCCTCAGGTATCTCTATCTGCGGAACACTAGGAGGGACTTAACATGTGATGTGATCCTGGTGATGGTGACCTCTATGAGGCTCCTGAGTGTCATCTAGACGATCATTCCTAACATAATCAGACCTTGCTCGTGGGTGGACGTGATCCCTACGAACGTGCGGTGGTGGTCGCGTATATTCAGACTCAGGTTCCTCAAACATAGGGGATGCATAGCGACGATGACCGGAACGACATTCAACTAGACCGTCATAAAGTCTTGGAGAGGTGTAATGGTGATAACGTGAGGACCTCTCATCATGGTGATCGTCTCTAGCATAATGGAACCGCGTCGAGGAGTCGACACGATTTCTAGGAGTGGCGTGCGACGAGCGATAATAATCATCATAATAACATGAGGGTTTCTTCAAAAGGGCTCTATGGGATCGAATATTGGTTGATTCGGGGTCTCCAAATTGAGGGGACGAACGACGAGAATAACTGTCCATAAATGAACCTAAAGACTCTATAAGACCTACCACTACGTAACATGCAAGGGGTCCTAACCTGCTCTGATACCAATTTGATGCAGTGGTAGGTGGACTTTTGGCGGACTAATGAAATGCAAGGTTAAATGCAATGTTCCGATGCGGATGCAAGAGGCGGTCCGCTTAAAACAACAACAATAATTAATTATTATAACTCAAGTAGAGGCACGACGTTTGCAAATATTAATTAAAGAGAAGCAAATATGGATTGCAAACAGTCAAAGCGCAAGTAATTTTAAGCGCACACAAAAGGGGTCCTGCAAATCAAACAACCAAAGGTACTACTAGCATATAAAATATTGTCCACAACAAAGCATAGGTGCTGAATATTCAACAATAAAAGACTAAACTCCAACTAACAACTTACACGTGCAAATAGACGCGAGTAGGGGCTGGTTGAGGATTTCGATGCGGTAGCGGCTGGAACGGTACTCGGCGGAGGGCTGACGGTGGTGTGAGAGGGATATAAGGGTTGTTGGCGGGCTATTGGCTGTAGCAAGGGAAAAGGGAAGAAGGATTAGGGTTAATTGTGGGCTGGAGTTGGTAGGGATGTATTTTTGGTGGGGGGAGTGGATGGGGTGGGCTGAGGTGGAGGCGTGTGGGGCTGGATGTGGGTTGGAGGTGGCTGCACGTGGGAGAGGAGGAGGGGAAGGGGTGCGGCTGGAGGTGGCTGCACGAGGGAGAGGATGAGGGGAAGGGTGCGGCTGGAGGTGGCTGTACGAGGGAGAGGAGGAGGGGAAGGATGCGGCTGGAGGTGGCTGCACGAGGGAGAGGATGAGGGGAAGGGTGCGGAGGGAGGTGGCTGTACGAGGGAGAGGAGGGGAAGGATGCGGCTGAAGGTGGCTGCACGAGGGAGAGGATGAGGGGAAGGGTGCGGCGGGAGGTGGCTGTACGAGGGAGAGGAGGAGGGGAAGGATGCGGCTGGAGGTGGCTACACGAGGGAGAGGAGGGCTTACCGGAGAAGGACAAGGGCGGCGGGGGAGGGGCTTCCTGGAGTCGCACCAGGCGGGGCTTCCGACGTCGCACCGGAAGGGGAGACCGAGCGGTTCAGCTGTCCAGCAAAACCTTCGATCCCTAAAACAGCCCCCACTTGCCCTATTTATAATAACATGACTAGGGCAACCCGAAATGGACGGCTCAGAATGTCCGGTCCGCTCGAGCGCTAAATAGACTCCGAAATATAGAAATAAATATAACAACTCGACTCGCAACGACGATCCGGGCGCAACCGTAGGCTCGGATCGAACGTCCGAGCGAGGGTTCACCGCCTCCTGCGGGAATAGACGCGCGCGCTATCAGTTAGAATTCCTTCAATCATTTTTGGTAAGCCTAGACATGAATTGTTTAACATTAGTTCAACTTATCCAGGTTTTGTCAGACGCAGATCATTGCTATTGTGTGCTGCTTAATGCGCATGGTGGAGCAGCTTTTCCTGAAGACTTTTCTGTAGGCGAAACTTACTCTCATGGCTCTCCCAATGGTAGTAATTCCGATAAAGGCATTCTTCCTAAGGTATAGATATGCACATCTAGTTTCCTTAGCACAAGAAAGATGCAATAGCTTCTCTGCACCACTTTCCATCGATTTTTTACTGCGATGGTGACTTTTTAGTTTTCTAGCACTCTATGAATATATGCTGCTTGTTATACTTCACTCATAGGCTAGTACTGCAATTTGTTCATATCTTTTTTTATCCCACTTTGTGGCAATCTGTTCGTATATGTGTATATCTCACTCTGACATATGCTTTATTTTATTAATGTGATTCCTAGTTCATGGATAGGCTAATAACTCCTCTTCCTTATGCTTATTTACTTAAAGTGGCTACTGCCAAGACAAGAAATAGCCCTCAGAAATTTTATGCCCAAGGAAATTAAATTAAATATTTGCTCTTTACATTGCATTTGGCACTGTCATTTTTGATGGCTAATAAGCTTGAAGTCTTTCTATGACTATTTCATATGTCAATAGCCAAAAGTGCAGTTAGTCATGACTGGAAGGTGGTTATGGAAATCCTGCAACTTGTTTGAATTAAATAAACACCTTAGGCATCATCCCTAGTTTTCTTTAATAATACAAACACAAATCATATTAATACACGGACGACCTTCACCTCATATTAATACATGGACGACCTTCACCGTTGAGTGCAATGAGATCATCCATTGCAAATATATTTTAATGCAATAAGCTTATGGTGTCCACAAATGTAGATTCACACACAAGTTTGTATGCCGATATAGATATATGCGTAATTCTATATTGAGTTAAATGCATCAAAATAAATTTAGTGAGAAAAATGACAGTTATTGAAGTTTGACGTTAGTAATTTTGTGAGAATGCCACTTATTTTTAATATGCATGTGAAAGTAGAAAGGAACTGTATTTGTCACACACTGTAAGACCCCATTTTGTTTTTGCAAAAACCACCGGGTCTTAGGCCCAGAACCGCCATTTTGCGGTGACACCTTCACTCGGGAAGACCGCCACCACAAAACGCCGATTCTGCCGGCCAAATCGATCACAAAGAAAAGTTCAATAAGGAGAAGACAAGTCCACAGAATCAACATGAATTAAAAATGTCCACAGATAATAACTAAATAGATAGATAAACAAGATACAATAATAAAGGTACAATAAATAAGGGGCTCATGCCCTGTACATCATATCCTCACTACAAGATCACTCGCGGAAGCTAACTACTAATCACTCACAGATCCTGAATCTTGTGCTCCTGTACTAGACTGGCCCGCCTCCGTCCGCTCCGATCTCTGGTGTTGCTGCGTCTCCTCGAACCCCCTAAAATGATATGGTCCACCGACCGTTAGTCAAAAAGACTAAGCCTTATGTTCCCCACCCCACCCCCAATGGCTCCTAGGCACCGTATGGGGAGGAGGAAGCGGAGGACATTCAAGGGGTAAAAACAAAAGCAGGTGGCGGCTGATCTACAACTACACAGGTGTATATATATGAAGCAGTAAGTAAGCATAGTAAAGTGCATGTAAAGAACAGTAAACAGTATATATAATGGCAAGTAAAGTAATATAAAAGTAACCATTGATTTATATGAATGCTCATACAAACCTATAGACCAAGGGGTCGTTTAGCAAGACCTACCGTATAAGAAGTCCCATAACCGACTTATACGTTAGGGGTAGGTTGAATGCAATGTTTATGCTATGACATGCAAAGTATGCTGTTATGCTATGTTCATACAGTGCAACTCACTCACTACGACTCTATGCGCATAGACCTTTAGTTCCTCCTTTTTGGAGCGAGCTAGACTCCCAGGATACTCCCGTAGTGAAAAACGGAAGCGGTGGGTTGGGCCTCGCCCACCTCTAGGTTGGTATTCACACTACCTAACCTAGACCTATCGTACGCCTCTCGCAAAACCCGCGGAGCGTCTGCGTACTCTTGCTGACTGGACCGCCAGACTTTCAAGGCTAAGTGTAAATACCACACTTGCCGAGTCAACGTATTGACGTCGGTGTGAACGACCGTCCAATACCGAAGACCCACCACCTTCAATGCACATGCAACATGTTCTACCTCCTATCTCTGAGCCATAAGCTCCCCGGGCTAACCTGCCCGCCATCAATAACCTGCCGAGCCATCGGCTCGCCGAACCAACCCGTCCGTGCCTACAAAACACTACTGAGTCACAAGCTCTCCTGACTCAGCAATCCGCACCTTCATCCACCGAGCCTACTGCTCGGTTCACCAAACCAACTAAACTCCCGAAACCACTGGGTGTGGGTGAGTGTGTTATTAGTTAATCTTGTACAATGTCTTACTCCTATAAGTTAGAGTTAGTCTTGGACTTCCCGAGGGTTACCCTGTAAGGGGCTCGCTACGGTACTAGGAACTACAATGAGATGACACCCCAAAGTTCCCTTACCCAAGACACTTAGTATTATTGGTTACTACCCATAAGAAAAACCCCTTAACACTTTACCTGAATTAAACCTAAGTGCTTTAGGACACTAAAGGGAAAAGACGATCTTTCGTCAATCCCAGGATGACCTACCCCAAGGGTGGCACCCCACCACCCTAGGACTCATCAAACCCTAATTAACTCAAGGGATCCTCACATAGTCATATGATCACCAATAAACTCCCACATCTCCAATCAATATACCCCATTTTGGCCCACAACCCCAAAATTGCCAATTTGCTAAACGCAGACCATCCTTAATGTTTTGAAGCTCATGAAGGGAGGTACATTAAATAATCAACTCTATAACCCAATATTTTTACTGGGGTCCAGGTCACTTATTTAAGATCAATTCCAGAGTTTCATAATTTTCCCAACATTATTAATATTTAAAACCATTTTTTTCCAAAATACGACTTCCTGAGGTTTAAACTACAAGTGCACTTTTCTGATTTCCAATGCCTACCCAACTTTTTACATAAATCAAGGGTACTTAATAATCAGTAGATATGAATTTGTAGGAAAGTCCAGCAAGGTTTACTATATCTAATAATTCCAAAACACATTTATTTCCAATAAATTCCAAAGGAGGTACCCTCATATGAACTCCAAACCTTATGCAAATTTATACAGAGGTGATTCATATTAAAATATTCAGCCCTACAACATTTGATCATATTCCATAGAGGTTACATTTGTAATTTCCACAAAGGATATATTTGCAATTAATTCCAAATTGAACTAGAGGTACCAAAAATATTAATCCATAAATTATGAGAAACATACTGTGGGTTCATAATGGTATGAAATGTCATTCAGCAAATTTTCATGCAATTACAGAAAACTAACACCCTAAAATTGTTCATCCCAAAAATTGTCAACAATATGAATAATTACAATTTGGACCTCCAAAAGTTTTCCAATGGTTCTAATAGAATCTCCAGGGATTAATAACATCAAAACTAAGTGGGTGACAGAAGATGGTTAATCACTAAGTACTAATTATTCATAAATCCCAAAAACCTAATTATTTACAAATCTACCAAAGGATTTATTACCTAGGGTTGGCAACTCCAAACCTCTTCAATTTCACAGGGGAGGCTCCTCTGGTCACTATGACCTGCTCTCCAAAATCTTAGGTCAACCATAAAGGTTTGACCCCTCTTCCTTCATTGACCTCTAAATGCACCCCTTTAGGGTTTACCCTAGGGTTTGGGTCCATACTTCCCCAAATCCACCCAAACTTCTTGTGAGGGTGTTATATCACTCATAAAGTTCAGAGGAGTCTAATACACCCCTCTCCAAGGACAAACTCTCCTATGTCCTTCACAACCCCAAATTCCACTCCATAGGGATCAACCCTATGGCCTTGAGCAAATCAACTCCTCTGCTCACCAATCTTCCTCATGGTGTCTCAAATTGATCCCACTGACCTTTCCAAGAAGACTCAAGTCTCTATGGACCCAATTGGCCAATGGTTCTCTACTTGGCTAAATGCACCCCAAGGTGCTCCAACTTCATGTCCCAGGGCAATCCAACTCCCCATGACCCCAAAACTCACTTGGAGGTGTTTTGGGTGGTATTAGGGCAGTAGCCAAAATTGCACTCCAATTGGAGGTGGTTTGACCATGAAAAACCCCAAATAACCCTAATCACAATTTTCCCCTTATTAGACAAATTTTTGGCCCAATGACTACCTAATCAAATGAACCCCAAATGAGTTGAAATTTTAGCCAGGGGTTTATCAGGACCCTAATAACACCCCACCAAAATTTGGTGGAGATTGGAGGTCATTTGACCCTCCAAAAAAATTTATAAAAGGATTATTAAATTTTTACAAAAACTTTAGGGAAAAGTTCTCCAAAAATTCCCATTTTTGGATAGGTGTTAGATGTATATAAGAATAGCCTACACCCCAAATTTTAAGCTATTTGGAGTTCTGGATTGTTGTGGGCATCCAAAACAATCTCTGGTCAGCCCTACGGACAGTCCCCACCAAAATGAGTGCTGTGACCTAACCAGGGCTCCAAACCAAGTGATCTCAATTTTGTATAAAACTAGACATCAAGAGCTGCAACATTGGTGTTGAACACTTTTTCATTTGAAGAACCTAAGTATTTTTAAAAATTAGAACCATTCACTGAATAATAATGAGACTAAAACAATAAAACATTATTATAAAGAGTGGCACTAAGTATTTTTAAAAATTAGAACCATTTACTGAATAATAATGAGACTAAAACAATAAAACATTATTATAAAGAGTGGCACTGTTCATCTTCTCCAACCCGAACAAAAACCAGTCCGAATTTTCCCATTTCCTGTAGCTTTTCCAGTGGCAATTTTCGGCCATCCGGCCACCTCCCTGGCCGGCCACCACCACCACCACCTCCGTTGAGGTGGTGGCTATCGCTGGGCGGCGGCACGGCCGCCGGAGGGGCCGATTCCGGCGAACTCGACGGAAGAAATTCCATGAAAATTCATGGATTTCGCTCACCGGATCGGGCTCAATTGAGCCCGATTTCTCTCCTATTTGATCTAAGATATAACCAAAGAGAGAGAGGAGGAGAACCAGACCGTTATTGGAGCACGACGACGATGGCGGTGGTGGTCGGCCATGGCTTTTCCCCTCTCCGGCGAGCTTGCCCGATCCCTCGATTCTCCACCAAAACATTCGATCCAATACATTATTTCGACTGCCATCCATCCTTTGAAGCTAATGGTGGAGTCGGATTTGAGAATGGGTGGCTGTATAGGGGGGATTTGAGGGAAACAAAATTCGGCCATGCCATTAATGGCCATTAAAGGTGAATTTCGGCCACCATGAAAACCCTCCAAATTCAGCCCCCTTGTGGCCTTGAATGACTATCTATCTACTCCAAACTGAAGAGGGGAGATGCACCACTTAATTGGGAGAGGAAAGGGTGGCCCTTGGTCTCCTTTGGCCATGAATGGCCATTATTTCTCTCTTTCTCTCTCCACCATTTTTGGGGAAAATGGGGTTTCTCTCTCCTAATCATCATGGATGATTTTTCTCTCTCCTGGGTTAATTATCAGTCAAGCATGCTGGTTGACCACTCAATTTGGGCTAGCCCAAAGGTATTGGGCTAGGTTTAAGAGATTTGACCTAATTTGGGCAAGTTTGACTTTTGGTCAAATTGACCAATTGGGTGACCCTAGGATGGGGCTTTTGGGTCCATTGGATTCCAAATTAGGTTTAGAAACTACTGGTGGGGTCAATTTGGTCACATGAGCCTTAGTTGACCCAATTTAAGTTGATTTGACCAAAATAGGCTAAGTTGACTTTGGTCAAATTGAGCCCTAGGGTTGGCCCAGTCATGGGGCTTTTTGGTCCACTGGGTCCCCTATAATATGATAACACTATGGGTAGGGTCAATTTAATATGATGATGGTCAATTAGGGCACTTAGTGAAGAATTGCCATTTTGACCTAAAAGGGCATTTTGGTCAATTTGCACCACTGGGGGTCCCAAGATGGGGCTTTTAGGTCTACTAGGTTTCTTATGATATTTTAGACCTAGAGGAGTGGTCAATTTGGCATGGAGGAGGTCAGTTGACTCTAATTAGGCTACCTTGACCAATTTAGGGTTAGGGTTGACTTTGGTCAATTTGGCCTCTTTGGTTGACCCCAATGGGCCCCTGGTGCCCTAAGGGGACCCCTAATGGGTTAGGGATACTATGGTGGGGTCAAATGGTCAAGTTGAGGCCCTAAAGTCCAACCCTAATCTTGGTCACTGGAAATTGCTATTTGCAGTCCAAGGCACTTTCAACCCTAATTTTGCCTAAGTAAAAGGGATTTCTACACTACCAAGGCCTTGTCACGACCTTGTCAAGACAGATTCACCTGGGGGGTCTAGCTGTCTGGGGGATGTTACAAATCCCAATAAACAAAAAAAATAATTTCGTTCTCGAAATTCAGGTTAGGCTTGCGGGGTTTTCACCGCGAGTGACTGAACGTAACATCCCCTAAGAATCAAAGTTATTCCTGGCTCGAAGAGCACCGACTATCTATGCCACACCACCTCTAGTGGCTCAAAGTTGTGCTCCTACTGACCCCAATTTCACCACATGTCTTATTCTTCGGAACCTTCTTGCGCCGCAAGACTCGCACGTCATATCATCTACCCTGACCGGGGTGACCTAGCTACCTTGGTCAAGCTATCCTCGAACTTCCACTCTAACCTGGGCAGACTCTTATGCCTCCTAAAGTTTTCTTCTCGCATTCAAATTCTTACTCTTTCAGGTACGTCCGAGTAATCAATCGTCTCTACTTTACAGCTTTTCCAGTTCCTACTATTGATGGAACTAATCAAATCGTCTAGCATCCCAATCATTCCTAAATTTTAATGGGGGTGCACTTGTGAACTTTTATGAGTATATGCTAACTAATCATAATGGTAAGATGACTCCCAATCACTTTCTACGTGAAGTTTGATTCATAAGGGCAAAATTTTGATACCTTAGGTTTTTTCACAAGTCAATTTTATCAAGGAAAAATCATCATGTTTATTTCTCCAAAATCATGTCACTTCCACTTATGCTAGTCTTGATCACTCTCAAATGGTCCTAAGCAAGATAAACTTAGATCGTTCTTATCATAGTAAACTCAAACACTAGATTCTAAATCCAATAAGTCATCGTCTAAGATCTCTGGTTATTTATCATTAAAGCTCACAAGGTATAAAACTATTATTGTAGATAAAATTATCAACTATGACGGGGTATGATTTTTAACAAGACATGAGTTAATCACTTCCGAACGCCCAAAATCACAAGAACTTCAAATATAACTACAACTTGTACAACCTAGTTTCTGTCCATAACTTCTATACTAGGACATCGACATCCCTAAGTGATTAATCCTAGCGACTTTACATTTCCAATGATTCACTAAGGTCAAGTTGTTGTTCGATCAATGATGTCTATCCATTGGCCTGGTACTTCTACCGGTCATCATTCCAAACATACTGTTACACCGTCTCGTCTTCTTTCAAGTAACATTGAGTAAGATCGACTTAAAAATCATTATGTTCACGACACAAAATTTTCTAACTTAGGTCTAAGGGAAATCTAAGTCCGTCATTAATTTGCCCAATAAACAAAAGGGTACGCCTCAATAAACAAAAGATAAGTCACTATCTGTTTTGGGCTGAGTATCTTCAATATCACCAAGGTATATTCGTCCCAAGTATGCAAACAATTCTTAGGGCATACAACCTTAGACTTGGGGTTCTATCTTGAGGCTCACTGGTGTACTCCACACCTTAGACTCTTATAGGTACCTTCTATGACAACCTTATCAGGGTCAACATGTCACCCAATCCCAAACGGGTCCCTTCTGGACTTCAATTCTTATCCGACCCTCGGTGTTTGCCACGGTGGTTGTCTTAATGTAATCCTGTCACGGATACGAGGATTGTGTCTATCTCATACCATTCTGCTTATGTGTCAATCTCTCTTTCTCTAGCCTCTTTGGGGTATCCTCATACCTTCACCAAAAGCTATACATACGGTCTATTTCAGACTAGGTCATGGTATAAATTGTCCTAGTAAGTCACGTGTCCTAGTGGGGTTGAGTCTAACTCATTGACTAAAAGACTATCTAAAGAGATCTTTGTAGCCGGAGGTATTCCCTGCTGGGGGCAGGGTTCGCCGCAGGCTACAAAAGAAAACTTGACGCTCGTAGGGAAAATAACTAAGAAGATTCAGTTAAAAGTGGACTTTTTCAATGTGATTCCCATATGGGCACACCACTGCTTCCGCTGCTAGTTTGTCCTCAAACTAAGCTCGCGCGGGGTGGCTCAGGGTTTTGTGGACTTCTTTTCTTCGGATCGAGGTTTGAACTACAAGTGCACTTTTCTGACTTCCAATGCCTACCCAACTTTTTACATAAATCAAGGGTACTTAATAATCAGTAGATATGAATTTGTAGGAAAGTCCAGCAAGGTTTACTATATCTAATAATTCCAAAACCCATTTATTTCCAATAAATTCCAAAGGAGGTACCCTTATATCAACTCCAAACCTTATGCAAATTTATACAGAGGTGATTCATATTAAAATATTCAGCCCTACAACATTTGATCATATTCCATAGAGGTTACATTTGTAATTTCCACAAAGGATATATTTGCAGTTAATTCCAAATTGAACTAGAGGTACCAAAAATATTAATCCATAAATTATGAGAAACATACTGTGGGTTCATAATGGTATGAAATGTCATCCAGCAAAGTTTCATGCAATTACAGAAAACTAACACCCTAAAATTGTTCATCCCAAAAATTGTCAACAATATGAATAATTACAATTTGGACCTCCAAAAGTTTTCCAATGGTTCTAATAGAATCTCCAGGGATTAATAACATCAAAACTAAGTGGGTGACAGAAGATGGTTAATCACTAAGTACTAATTATTCCTAAATCCCAAAAACCTAATTATTTACAAATCTACCCAAGGATTTATTACCTAGGGTTGGCAACTCCAAACCTCTTCAATTTCACAGGGGAGGCTCCTCTGGTCACTATGACCTGCTCTCCAAAATCTTAGGTCAAACCATAAAGGTTTGACCCCTCTTCCTTCATTGACCTCTAAATGCACCCCTTTAGGGTTTACCCTAGGTTTGGGTCCATACTTCCCCAAATCCACCCAAACTTCTTGTGAGAGTGTTATATCACTCATAAAGCTCAGAGGAGTCTAATACACCCCTCTCCAAGGACAAACTCTCCTATGTCCTTCACAACCCCAAATTCCACTCCATAGGGATCAACCCTATGACCTTGAGCAAATCAACTCCTCTGCTCACCAATCTTCCTCATGGGGTCTCAAATTGATCCCACTGACCTTTCCAAGAAGACTCAAGTCTCTATGGACCCAATTGGCCAATGGTTCTCTACTTGGCTAAATGCACCCCAAGGTGCTCCAACTTCATGTCCTAGGGCAATCCAACTCCCCATGACCCCAAAACTCACTTGGAGGTGTTTTGGGTGGTATTAGGGCAGTAGCCAAAATTGCACTCCAATTGGAGGTGGTTTGACCATGAAAAACCCCAAATAACCCTAATCACAATTTTCCCCTTATTAGACAAATTTTTGGCCCAATGACTACCTAATCAAATGAACCCCAAATGAGTTGAAATTTTAGCCAGGGGTTTATCATGACCCTAATAACACCCCACCAAAATTTGGTGGAGATTGGAGGTCATTTGACCCTCCAAAAAATTTATACAAGGATTATTAAATTTTTACAAAAACTTTAGGGAAAAGTTCTCAAAAAATTCCCATTTTTGGATAGGTGTTAGATGTATATAAGAATAGCCTACACCCCAAATTTTAAGCTATTTGGAGTTCTGGATTGTTGTGGGCATCCAAAACAATCTCTGGTCAGCCCTACGGACAGTCCCCACCAAAATGAGTGCTGTGACCTAACCAGGGCTCCAAACCAAGTGATCTCAATTTTGTATTAAACTAGACATCAAGAGCTGCAACATTGGTGTTGAACACTTTTTCATTTGAAGGGCCTAAGTATTTTTAAAAATTAGAACCATTCACTGAATAATAATGAGACTAAAACAATAAAACATTATTATAAAGAGTGGCACTGTTCATCTTCTCCAACCCGAACAAAAACCAGTCCGAATTTTCCCATTTCCTGTAGCTTTTCCAGCGGCAATTTTCGGCCATCCGGCCACCTCCCTGGCCGGCCACCACCACCACCACCTCCGTTGAGGTGGTGGCTATCGCCGGGCAACGGCACGGCCGCCGGAGGGGCCGATTCCGGCGAACTCGACGGAAGAAATTCCATGAAAATTCATGGATTTCGCTCACCGGATCGGGCTCAATTGAGCCCGATTTCTCTCCTATTTGATCTAAGATATAACCAAAGAGAGAGAGGAGGAGAACCAGACCGTTATTGGAGCACGACGACGATGGCGGTGGTGGTCGGCCTTGGCTTTTCCCCTCTCCGGCGAGCTTGCCCGATCCCTCGATTCTCCACCAAAACATTCGATCCAATACATTATTTCAACTGCCATCCATCCTTTGAAGCTAATGGTGGAGTTGGATTTGAGAATGGGTGGCTGTATAGGGGGGATTTGAGGGAAACAAAATTCGGCCATGCCATTAATGGCCATTAAAGGTGAATTTCGGCCACCATGAAAACCCTCCAAATTCAGCCCCCTTGTGGCCTTGAATGACTATCTATCTACTCCAAACTGAAGAGGGGAGATGCACCACTTAATTGGGAGAGGAAAGGGTGGCCCTTGGTCTCCTTTGGCCATGAATGACCATTATTTCTCTCTTTCTCTCTCCACCATTTTTGGGGAAAATGGGGTTTCTCTCTCCTAATCATCATGGACGATTTTTCTCTCTCTCCTGGGTTAATTATCAGTCAAGCATGCTGGTTGACCACTCAATTTGGGCTAGCCCAAAGGGATTGGGCTAGGTTTAAGAGATTTGACCTAATTTGGGCAAGTTTGACTTTTGGTCAAATTGACCAATTGGGTGACCCTAGGATGGGGCTTTTGGGTCCATTGGATTCCAAATTAAGTTTAGAAACTACTGGTGGGGTCAATTTGGTCACATGAGCCTTAGTTGACCCAATTTAAGTTGATTTGACCAAAACAGGCTAAGTTGACTTTGGTCAAATTGAGCCTTAGGGTTGGCCCAGTCATGGGGCTTTTTGGTCCACTGGGTCCCCTATAATATGATAACACTATGAGTAGGGTCAATTTAATATGGTGATGGTCAATTATGGCACTTAGTGAAGAATTGCCATTTTGACCTAAAAGGGCATTTTGGTCAATTTGCACCACTGGGGGTCCCATGATGGGGCTTTTAGGTCTACTAGGTTTCTTATGATATTTTAGACCTAGAGGAGTGGTCAATTTGGCATGGAGGAGGTCAGTTGACTCTAATTAGGCTACCTTGACCAATTTAGGGTTAGGGTTGACTTTGGTCAATTTGGCCTCTTTGGTTGACCCCAATGGGCCCCTGGTGCCCTAAGGGGACCCCTAATGGGTTAGGGATACTATGGTGGGGTCAAATGGTCAAGTTGAGGCCCTAAAGTCCAACCCTAATCTTGGTCACTGGAAATTGCTATTTGCAGTCCAAGGCACTTTCAACCCTAATTTTGCCTAAGTCAAAGGGATTTCTACACTACCAAGGCCTTGTCACGACCTTGTCAAGACAGATTCACCTGGGGGGTCTAGCTGTCTGGGGGATGTTACACACACACACATACTTATGAGAAAATGGAGTTTTTGAAAGAAGCAATGGCCATGACTAATGAGGATCACGACACACATAGGCCTACACGACGATCAGAGATTCATTTTGTGCAGATCGACGATTCATGAATTTTAGTTATTTTTTTGTTATTATTTTAACGTATTTGAGGGTCATCATGATTGGAGAATCATGACCGTTCATGGTGTACCCTTAGTCTATAAATAGGGATAGAAGGATGGATCATTTAGAGGGTATTGAAAGTGAAGTGCAAGAAGACTCCTTTTGATCACCAATGTCGAAGTCGGACTCCAAGTGCGAAGAAGTTATCTCCTTCCTTCCCCTCTCCATCTAGCGGCCACCCTCCTAGCCCCTACCTCCTTGGCTGGCCTCCCTCCTCTCCCTCCACCACCTTAGAGCCTTCCTCCCTCCTATCCCTCCACCACCAAAGGGTCGACCTCCCTCCTCTCCCTCCACCAAGGGGCGGCCACCACTCCCTCTCCCAATCTCCACCACCGGCCACCTTTACTTTCCCTCGACAAAACTCCACTATCATCATCACTTAATTTCTATCCATTTTCAGTTTTCCAACGATCTCCGAAAATCACCTCCAACCACCTCCCTCAAGCTACCACCACTTCCACAAAACTCCACCACCACCACTTTATTTCTATTCATTTTCAATTTTTCGATGATCGCCGGAAATCACCTCTGACCACCACTTCCGGCGATCCTCTCCGGCCACCCTTGGCCGGCCACCACCCTCCCACCACCATCCCTACTCCATAGCCAACTCCTCACTACTCTACTACCCTACTCCACTACAACTACTACCTAAAATATAGGCTCACTACTCCTACATTCACCCCTCTCCCATTTCCCCACTAATTCCTCAACTCTCTCACGTGGAACCACCTCCCTCATCCCCAATTGAGCTCCCCATTACTCCCAACCAGCAGACCCCCATTTTTCCTAACTCTACCCAACTTCCAGCACACCCCTACCCCACTAAATTGCCGCTGGAAATTGTCCAGGGAGGAGCAGCTCTTCATCCAGAGTCTGGAACTGATTCCTGTGGCTGGTTCCTCTGCTCCTCGGCCCTCCCCGGACTCCCGGACTCCAACCGGCTTCTAGAACTGCACATCCAGCCGCCCCTGTCGTTTCCCAGACCCGACTTTCAGTTATTTTCCTCCCAGCCCCCTGCTGGAACTTCAAACAGCAGCCTGCACTCATAATTCTCCACTTTCCTTGCTGTCAGTCACTGTCCAGCACCAATTCTGGGTTTTCCACACTGCAGGCAGCCTCCCCCCCCCCCCCCCCCCCCCCCCCCCCCCCCCCCCCCCCCCCCCCCCCCCCCCCCCCGCAACCAGCCTCGCCGACTCCTCCCAGCAGCTGTCTTCACCCATCCAGGCCTACAGCAGCCCAGTTTCAGCAAGCTGAGCTCCCCCGGAGGCCCTAATCCAGTCAATGCTTCAACCCCGGCCGCCGATAACTCCTCGGACATCCACCGAGCCTTCTACCCTGTGATTATTGTGAGTTTATTATTTCGTTGTTATTTCTTTTATGTTGAATCTTGTGTGAATTCACTATTTGGAAAATATTAATTTGTAAACTTTGTGCCAATATTATCTCGTGATTTATCGGGTTTTGTTCGTTCAAGAATTTGTTTTCTAGAACTATTGCATGTGTATTACAATATTTGTTCCCTTAATTGAGACTCAATTTGAACGTGATTATTGTGTCATTATTTATACTGTTCATTGTTGCAAGTTTAGTAGCCGGATTCGTGTTCAATTCATTTAAGCATCAATAGAGTCGACATATACACTTTTGTTCACCCGGCCTGCGTCAATGGCGTAGGGCTTGGTTTTTATTTGTGCGCACACAGGGACAGAGAAGAATGAATAATATAATAGTTCTGGTGGAAGCAATGTTGCATGGAATTTGAGTTTGATTTTTTGTGTTGTGTATTGGCGTGGGCCGGAGATTGCTGTGAGCTATGCTTTTGGATTTGTGATGGGGATCAGCCGCAGGATCGACACTAGACTTCGGGCCACCAATTGTCGGGGCCCGCAATTGTGTACTCGTGCAGGAGGCGTTGATCGGATTGCCGATCCGGGACCACGAGTGCGTTCGGAGCGTCATTTATACATTTTATGTATTTTTATTTATTTTGGACATAATTTAATGTTATTTGAGCATCAGACATAGCGACCAATCATAGCCATTCACGCCGAGTGCCCTAGCCCCCATTTCGCTATAAATAAGGGGGAGGCCTGCCAGTTTGAGGCATTGCTAGCCTTGTGAGAGATTCTAGAGCCGACAATCAAATCGTGGTGCGATGCCGCAAGATACTTGGGTGCGACGTCCTGGTTCCCTTTTTAGTTTTCACATTTTCCCCTCTCCCGTAGCCCCTCCACCGTAAAAAAAAAATGCCCTCTCCCTTAACCTTGAAATCCACGACTGCCCCCTTTCTCTTTCCCACAATCTGATCCAAAGAACCACCCTCCATCTCGTTCATGCCAATAACCAGAGATCTCGCCCCTCGATCACTCTACTACACGCATCCTCTTCGGCAGGTGCACCTCCGTCCGCCTTCCTCACACTCGATTAGAGGTAATATGCCGATCGATTCCCTCTACCAGCCGCGAATTCACCTCCCCTCGCCCGACCGCTGGACTGTCAACCATCACTGCCCCCCTCCCAGAATTGCAAGCCTCTTTTTGGTCTTTCCCCTACGAAAACAACTTCTTGCTGCTAGTCCCACCTCTCCTTGTAGCTGACAGTCCCTCCACAACCCATTGAGGCCGCCCCTGTCCTGTTCCTGCAGTCGAAGCCTCTTCCATCTACAAGAGCCGACACTCCTTTTCCTCCACTGCAGGGTCTAATGCTTGTGAGTATAAATTTTTAGTGTGTTTCTTTATTCTATATTGAATATTGGATGGACATTGCATATGTAGTTGGCAATCATGTCTCATTTATGCCCTTGTTTCAATTTCTTATTTTTCTATACAATCCAATCGCGAAAGTTAAGCTTGAAACCCTTCGTGCGAAGGAGAAAGCGACTTTGTTTGTGTATTTGAAAATTCTTGCGAGCGTTGTGCTTGATTGTTAAACTAATATAATTTTATTTGCTAAATTCAATTCCGGATCAAATCGAATCATATAGTTTTAAGGCCGTTTAAGTCAACCCACCATTCACACAACTTGCATTAGTGTCGGCAAAAGCCACAGCCTACCCTGCGTCACTTTGTCATGCTAGGATGTGTTGTCTAGATAGGTTTAATATTTGAATGGGCTCGAGGTTGCTTTGAACGGTCCTTGTATGAATCTAGTTGAATCGAAATCTTTAGAATAAGTTAGTATTTGGACGGGTAACTTGGTTGGAAGTTCATTTTGAGTCAATTTCAAGTCTCCAACGACTCCCTTATATCTCATTTCAATTTGGCACAAAATTATCTCTCGACATTTATGTGTATATATATGTATATCTTTAACTACTATATAGAAGAAGTTGCCTTTGGTGTAATATTCAAAATTGCCAAATATATCCTCATTCTTTTACTCCAATGACTTAACATATATAAAAAAATGGAAATTCATAAAATGTAATGACTATTTGTGTAATTACATCATATCCTTAAAATAAAAATAATGATGGAAATTCATAAAATCCAAAACTTTTTAGTAGATCTCCTAGACCTACTATGGTAGGTTATCATTAGGCCTACAAAAATTAATTTCGAAATATAATGACATACTTTAAAATGATTTTTTGTTAAAACATAAATGTTTTTGAAAAAAATAATTATAAAATATTGATGTATATTTTTTTACGGTCATTTTGAGTACTCATATGTATATGTTGCGGGCGAAGCCGGCCGGGGGCTGGCGAAGCCCCTGTCGTCGCCAGCCGGGTACTGTCGAATGCGGGCGCAGCCCGCTAAGAGTCAGTGAGCACGGGCGAAGCCCGTGCGGAGCTGCTCGTATATATATATATACACACGAGTGCCCGACACGGGGCTCCGCCTCTACGGCCAAGCGCTACCGTTCCCGGCCGGCGACGGCGGGCTTCACCCGCTCCTGGTGCGATGCTGTCGGGCGGCCTTCGACCGCATCCAGGCGGGCTTTGCCCGCCTCCGCACGGGCTTCGCTCGTGCTCGATGCGTCTGCGGGCTGCGCCTGCAACATATACATATGAGTACTCGAAATGACCGTAAAAATATACATAAATATTACAATATTTATTTTGTAAAATAATATACATATATAGTTAAAAAGATTTTTTTTCTCTCTCTCCCTCACCGCCGCACTCTCTCCCCCTCTCTCCTCTCTCCTCTCTTTCTTTCTCTCTCTCTTCAGTTTTAGCCATGGGGGGCTCGGGAATTCAGCGTGAGGGAGGGAGAGGGATTTGCTTCGAAATGATATTTGCAGTCCAGCATCAGGATTAGATCTTGTGGTCGAATGGACAGGATTTGTTTGATGGTTTTAAAAAACATGGAATTAAAAAGCCATCCCATATTTCTTTATAGATAGTATATATATATACCCGTGTTTGTGTGTGTCTATATGTCTATATATATAATATATATGTGTATGTGTAATCTATTCATGCCCTTTTGCTCTGATTGTAAGTTTGTGTAATTTTTTTGAGGATTTTGTGCTATATAGTTTTTGAAACTAATGTTAATTAAGTTTGTAATGGATTCTTGTTAAGCTACTTGGTGCTCTTTTGGTAATCTTTACGGCATTCCATTTTTGATGAATCTGAGTCTACATGTAACGATTTGGATTGAATGAAAATGTGTGCCGATTGTTGTTTTATAATTCCAAAGTCATTTTTGGGACAAAAGGCCCAGATCCTGAATATATATAATCTCCTTGATCATTTGTCCACACTAAATACCTATTTTAATGGAAATTAAACTGTAGGTCTATTTGAAAAAGGAAAATACCTCAAGGACCCAAGTGAAGCGAAAAAATCAACCTCAGGGACCAATTTGGAATTTTTTTTTAAATGTGGCCCAATATGATTTTGAGCCTCCTTGTGATCGAGTAATTTTGGTGAGTCAAGTCGGCTCAAAATTAAATTGATTTCTGAAAGTGTTTTCTTCCCCCCATTTTTTTCCTGTAGCCGAATTTCAGTGTAAATTACTGCTTGTTAATGTGTTCTTATAGTTGCTACTTCCAAGTATGATGATTTCTATAATTCTAATGTCTGCTCAACCTATAATTTATTGTTTTTGAGGATGCGAGTTTATATTTCCTTGGACATCTTTTGGTGCTTACGCTTTAGAAGTTCCACTGATATGTTGTTATTCACCGCAGCTTACTCTTTTTTCGGGATTTGTCAGTTATCAGATGGTTCGAGACGCTTATGAAGGTGTGCTGCCTTATCTGCATCATTCTAAATTTAAATTAAATCTATGAAGTAAATAATGTTGTATATTTTTTATATAGTTTTCAATCCAATATTGTGCAATTTTATTTTAGAATGTGTTATGGGCCCACATGATCTATTATCCATACGTTTAATTACATGTCGTGTCATGTACTTGCTCAATTAAATGTCTTGACGCTTATTTTATATTTCGAGCATGTTTTAGTTGATCCGAGTATAGGGACATAATCATTGTGTCTTGTATCTTTATAATTTGTATCGCACCACGTAGTCTCTATTTAAAGAACCCTTGGGTCATGAGTAGAATGAAGAAATAAATTAATCCTTTTAGCGTTTCTTTGTTTCCCTTCTCTCCTCTACAAGCTAGGATTAGGGTTGAGCAAAGCTCCCCTCTTCCGCCTTTATCTCCCTTCTCCCTTAGGTTGTGCTCAGCTCCCTCCTCACATTCTCCATAGGTTGAGCACAACTCGTCTCTCCGCAGCCACCACCACCTCCAACGAGATTTTGATGCGCTATAGGTTAGCCTATAACAACTGGTATTAGAGCAAAAACTTCCACCAGTTGTTGTAGATGCCAATTCCTCCTCCACAACTGTTGTTGTAACCTCATTCAGGCATACAACAGACTGATGAACTCTCGCTACCTACATCCTCTATGTAGAGCAACAAAACACTCGCAAACGACCTACACAACGCCATCTATTTCGTCCAGCTCATCTGTGGAGGGCGCTTCAAAATCAACATGTCTCCTAGCCGAGCTCGACCAATGGAGCAATGCAATTCAAGCAGACACACGTTATCGATCGTCCCCGATCGTGTCGATCTCCTCCTACGCTAGTTAACTGACCGTCATTTCTTCCGCTTCCAGTAAACGAACACAACGACGGCTCCCCTACCGAGGATATTTTAACTCCGTTGATCCGTTGTAAGGAGTTATTCTGGTGCGAAATTAAGGAGCTGGATTAACCACCTTGCAAGTTTATATACCCTTCTATGAGCTTGAGGACAAGCTCAATGTCAATTCGGGGGGATGCCTAGGGCTGCACGATCCATTATCTATACGTTTAATTGCATGTCGTGTCATGTACTTTTATATTTTGCATATGTTCAATTAAATGTCTTGTTGTTTATTTTATATTTCGAGCATGCTGCCGTGTGTCTCAGTATATGGACCTAATCATTGTGTCTTATGTCTTTGTAATTCGTGTATCGGCATATAGTCTCTATTCACGGACCCCTCTTGGGTGATGAGGAGAATGAAGCAATGAATTAATTCTTTTAGTATTTCTTAGTTTCCCTCCTCTCCTCGTTCTCCTCTATAAGCTAGAGTTAGGGTTGAGCAAGACTCACCTCTTCTGCCTTCGCCCCCCCTCCCTTCTGTTGAGCTCGACACCCTTCTCGTATTCTTCATAGGTTGATCATGGTGTTCTTGTATCTCCACCGCCGCCATTACCTCTGGCGACGAGATTTTGATGCGTTTCTTAACAACTTGGTATCATAGCCAAACTTCCACCATTTGCTGTAAATGCAGCTTCCTCGTCCATTGTTGTCGTCATAACCTTGTTCAGTCATACAACAGACTGTTGAACTCTCACGACCTTCTCTGCAATCTACATCCTCGGTGAAGACCAACATCAACATCATATGTGTATATCAACGTAACACCGACAAAGCAACCTGCACGACTCCATCTCTTCCGTTTAGCTCGTCCATGGAGTGCCCTTCCTAATTGACGCGTCTTCCAGCCGAGCTTGACCAACGAAGCATCGCAATCCAAGCAGACGCCGCACGTCATTGATCGTCCCCTGTCATGTCTATCTCATGTTCTCCTTCTACGCCAACTCATCGACCGCCATTTCTTCCTCTTTCAGCAAATGAACCTGTTGATCTTCTTCGACGTCGCAGAAATCGATATCCCATATCTCCCGCTTCCAGTCTGCACATCTTCTTCCTCTGCATTGCCCGACAAGTGCGCCATTTTTCTCTTTACCTCTGTTTCCGACAGATGCAATTTTATGTTACCCTACTCACTCGTGATGCACGCTCCTCTGCTACACCATCTAAGTTGATTTGGTCACACCAGCGGTCAACTCTTCTCCTTCTCCTACCCAAGTCATCCTGCCTCCGCTTCGAGCCCAACGCCTAGCAATAATGGGAAATCCTTTTAATTACAAATTATTTTATTAATCCTTTATTAGATTAAGGCATTGATTAATTAATTCACTTAAGCATGGCGGCGAGTTCCCACACTCAAGTTGCAATCTGCGAGGAACTACGAATGTTGTGTGAGGTATCAACAACAATTGCGACGACTCAAATCGGCGTTGGCACTGCTCTCCAAACTGTTGAAACGCTATCCGAGGGGGTCTCGATAAAGATTCGGGGTCCGATCGAAACAATGAACAAAGCCGCCGTCGCCACTTCCGATCACTGCGGTTCACATTCCGCAGACTCCTCAGTCGCTCTCTACCGTCCACAACCACCAATGACACTTTCTCTGACTCCAGGCATTTAATTACAGTGGTCTCCATTCAACGCCCTCCTCCCCAACCACAAATTTAATCATTTTTAAGCTATGAGTCACATGTAATCCCGGTCATTCTCCATCCATTATTGCAAGCGGTCCCTCTCCTTCGCAGACACTTCTGCTCCAAATCATTGTTGTAATCATCCTTCCTCAGCCACCCAGCTTCACACCCATCATTATTCATTGATTTCGCCTCTCCGTAAGCACCGCCCCGGGTCAATATCACCATAGTTCTTATCATCGGTGAACACGAGTTGGTGACTCCCCTCCCAAGGACATCCTAGCTTTGACGACCTGTACAAGGAGATGTTCCAGCGTGAAATAAAGGAGTCGGATAAACCACCTTGCAAGCTTTTATACCCTTCTATGAGCTTGAGGACATGCTCAAAGTCAATGAGGAGTGGGATGGGTCCGCCTTAATCCCTGATCCATTATCTATACGTTTAATTACATGTCATGTACTTTTTTCACATAAATGTCTTGTTGTTTATTTGATATTTCGAGCATGTTGTTTTCGGTCCGAGTATAGGGGCCCAATCATTGTGTTTTGTATTTTTGTAATTCGTGTCACATCATGTAGTCTCTTTTTAAGGACCCCTTGGGTCATGAGGAGAATAAAGCAATGAATTAATCCTTTGTCTTTCTTAGTTTTCCTTCTCTCGTCCTCCCCCACTACAAGCTAGGGTTAGGGTGGAGCAAGGATGCCCTCTTCCGCCTTCGTCTCCCTTCTCCAATAGGTTGAGCTCGGACCCCTCCTTGCATTCTCCATAGGGTTAGCACAACTCCCTTGTTTTTCCGCCACCATGACCACCTCCGATCAGATTTTGATGCACTGGGTTAGCTCGCTACAGAATAAGTCGAGATTGCAATAAAGGTCACGCAAAGCGATAAGGTGTAATTTTATTGAGCTTATGGCTTCGTCGCTCTTTTGAGAATGAGATAATGTGTCTTGTATAGTATTAGAATTAAAGTTCAAGGCGTGGGATAGCATACACAATTAGGTTTGTGAAGTAAAAAAGGCCCCGGTTAATGAAAGTTAGAAGCTAATAACTGGAAGATGTAGGGTACTTCTGGGATGATTTCTGGATGTTTAATTCTTTCTAAACCCTAATGCTATCACTAATGTTTTCTATCATTATGCATTGCACCTTGTGCGGCCTTTCCAAGGACTGGGATGAAATGATCAAAATTCAAGTAGTGGTTGCCAATACTCAATGTCTTACACAAGTCACTTTGATGCTTATCACTGACAAACATTGCATCAAATTTATTTCCTTTTTATAAAAAATTTATCTTAGAAGGGCTTAGATATTTGAGTTTGGTTTTTCAGCTGGCCACTGAGAAAAACTCTCTAGTCTGAACTTACAGACTAACAAGCAGGTTTGAAATTCTCAATGTATGATTGGGAAATTGAAGTGCACTGCAGAGAAGCAGGGGGTTGTTATGGCCATAGGCTAGACACCCTATTATGTTATAAATTATGTATGTCATGTCGCACTTTATTTAATGTCGTGTCTTTCTTTATATGTATCAAGTATAGCATAGGTTGTCCTTCTGAGAGTATTATTTATTAAGAGTTATGAGTCATTATGAGGATGTTAGTTGTTAAGAGTTATTTGTTATCATTACTATCATGTGAGCCTATTTAAAGGCATGAATGTGTGCTCTTGTACAATGCTTGTGATGATGGAGATGTCTATATCTCCTTGCTCGAAATTCGACTATGTGATGTACCTAGACCTCCTATTAAGAGGTGAGATGACCCTATACCTCCCTATTTGTGGATCTCTGTGTCTAGTTATGATATTGTGGTAGCTTTGTCTCCTGAGCACATCCCATCTAGGCAGTCGTGGTTCCGTCTCCATAATATCCTCCTCTGTCTTCCCCGCCTCCGTCCGCTCCTCCGACAACTCTACCGACATTCTACGGGTTTGCCCGTAACAGGGGTCTCGGTTGTATTAAAAGGGAAGAGAAATACTTGTGTCTGCTCCAAAGTTCATTACAATGTATAGTTTTGATTAATCTATGAAGTCCCAACAAATATAAGTTGCTCTTGGCTACACTGGAACATGCAACAAATTTCAACAAAAGCATGGTTGCCATCTTGTTTAAAGCTGGATTCATAAGTTCTACTGATATCATGTAGTCTGCTTGAATGTTTATCTGTGAGCGTTTAGGTTCTTAATATGTGCTTCAGTTTCGTAAGATATATTGATTCACCATAGCTGCCTTAAAAGATTCTTGGGTATTTGAAAGCTCACCCGATTTCATGATCCTCTACACTGATTCATTACATTTATGCCATCCATGTATTAATAGTTCAGGTGATTACTTTTTTGTAATCCTTCTTCGGAAGTCAAGATTACTGATGTTAACCTAATCACAGATTTTCTTTACCAGATTTGAAGGAAAGCAATAATTTCTAATTGAATACTCGAAATATTGCAGCTGGAAGGTCAACCTTTGGGAACATTTTATCTCTTGGCAATGCTTCATCTAAAACAGACCGCCTTTACATGAGGGGTCCAGGAGGGCATGGGGAAGTGGAAGTGGCTGTTTCCGGAATCACCGGTTCGTTATACATATTTACATTATTTATAAATTATTTTATTGATTATGATATTTCTATATTTTCATCTTAAATGGTAGGTTCATTTTAAGTAATATAATTAATTAGCTATTTGTATATGAGATGGACTTTCCCCTCTTCGGAGAAGATAGACATAGAAGCACCGGTGATTGCAATCCACTGCACGAAAATCATTTTTGATGGAGCATGTGATGAAAATAGATTCAAGTGGTTGGACATGCACAAATGCAGGGTAGGAAAAATAGATAAATCTAAGAGTGCCCAAATGCAGGGTGATTGCAATCCTAAGATAATATGGCTAAATGATTTGCGAATTTCATGTTTAATGTTTTAGGGAACACTTAGGCTCCGTTGGACGGGTTTTTTTTTGCTCCGGTGAGTTTGGACAAAACGCCACCATCATAGAATGCATGTTTGGCAAGGCAATGATTATGACCACCACTAAGAAAAGAAAACTAGTTTTGAACATAAAGGTGGATGAAGCTCCTTAGGTGAGGTCAGGCGTTCATGAACGCCAGTTCATTACAACCGCTTTCACGACTGCCACCACCGTGTCAAACGGAGCCTTAATAAAGAACAAAAGGAAAATGAAGATTTTGAAAGCTAACCTCAAATAATTATGAATAATACATGTACACCTCTGCTATGTGAAACCCTTGGATTGAGGAGTCACTCGGCTTTATGTTTGTGCATGCAGATCAAAGTCAGCAGGCAGCAGCTCCCCATCCACCCCTTCAAATATCAAAGAGGATACTTGGCCTTAGCACGATCTTCAAAGCAGCTTCTTCTTCTGCTGCATCTGTGTTGGCAAAGCACACAGCAGCCGCCGCCCCGGCCGGGAAGCCCAACAAAGAGATTCTGCCCCTCAAGTGCTGCCTTATGTCCATTTCATTGCCCTGGGATTTGATTGCCCGCGACCTTCTCTTTAAGGTTTATAATTATACTGCTACCCTAAACTCTGTCCTTCAATCTTTCTAATCTTCCAAGACTTTATTATGCTGAGTTTATAATGACATAGAGCTGACTTTATTTTTGTTTCTTTGGCAGGCAAGGCCTCCGGTGAACTTATGACATTCATTTCTTCTATTAAAGTTTTACTTGGCATCATTCCCTGTGCATAAAGCTTTGGGCCAGCATTCAGAAAACTCATTTGTTCATTTGAACGGAATTGTGGCTCTGAAATTTTAAGTGGAGGTCATTTTTTTTTATTGGAATTGAACCTCCAATTTCAATTTTGAAGCCATAATTTCATCCAACCAAGCCCTGGGGCTTATTTGATGTTCATTTCAGTGTGTATATGTATGTATCTCTTCTGTTTTATGTAGTGATAAAAACATTCAGTTCTTTTTTTTCTATGATTCCTATTAAACAGTGTTGGTTTAACAGAATAGTGTGGAATTTGTGGGTGTAAACCATCATGAGTAAGGATTTCTTCTTTTCCATCGGATTTTATTTTCATTATTTGCTGCTGATTTTGAAAGTTTAATGTGGTTCGGACCATCAATTCTCATCTGTGTAGCCGCCCGGGCGGTGTAGCCATCAATGGCTATGACCGCTTGTTGGTGGTTTTGCCTAAAACTTAGGCTCCGTTTGTCGGCGTTTTTGCTCTAGTGAGTTAGCCGCCCGGTCGTGAACACCACAATCACAGAATGTATGTTTGGCATGACAACTGTTATGACCGCCACAAGAAAAGAAAACTAGTTTTGAACATAGAAGTGGATGAAGTTGCTTACGTGAGGTCGTGGACGACGATAGTTCATGACCACCACGTCAAAAGGAGCCTTAATTAGAATTGGATTTAATAGTGTTTTTGTAAGACAATTTGATATAGCTGTGTTTACTTGGATTTAATTATAATTGGATTTAAAATGCCGTTTACTTTTTTTTTTATTCTCTGGTTTGGTCATTAATATTTAATTAAAAAGTAGAAGTTTTACTTTGATCGTTTTAATGATAATAATCATAAAAAATCTAGCAAAATATGGGACACGTACAGTTCTGGCATAGGCGTTGGACCTTCTTTATTCTCTGGTTTGATCATTAACCTTTAATTAAAAAGTAGAATGTTTTACTTTGATCATTTGAATGATAATCATAAAAAATAATCAAGCAAAAATATATGACACGTGCAGTCCCAATATATATATATTAATACTGTGGAAGATAATGAATAAAACAAATCGGTTGTTATGTAATGATAAAGAACGGTGAATTAATAATCGTGCTGTTTCTCTCTCTTTCTTTTAAAATATTTTATTTATGATTAACTATAAAATTGTCGGTCTGTTGGTCCTTTGCGTATGAGATGATGCTAACCGGTTAGGGATTAAAATATCTGTTAATAAATAAAAAAATATACTTAAAATTAATTGAGCACCAGTGGTCTAGTGGTAGAATAGTACCCTGCCACGGTACAGACCCGGGTTCGATTCCCGGCTGGTGCACTTTTTTTTTTAATTTGCTCATTTCCTTTTGGGAAATTATTTAAAAAAACAAAACATTAGTAAATGGGCATCACGAGTAAATAATCAACAAGTGTTTTCGTAAATAATAATTATGAAAAGCATAAAACATATTCAGGAGCGTTACGTGGCATTTATAAGTAAGTATTACTTTTGAGCCGAGGTATGGTGAGGGAGCTACATCACTTCCAATTACAAGTCTTGCTTTTGCATAATCATACTTTATAGTGCATTATTATTATATTAACAAACAAAAGAACTGATTATTGCTTTCCTATCATCCAGCAGTTCGGGGTGGGTCCCTGGGGAGGGTAAAGTGCAGCTCGACCGACAGATGCGAGCCGCTGTATTTTATCGTGCAGTGCAATCCGACGGATGCGAGTGCGCGGAGATGAGTGTACATCTCAACACACACATCTCAAAGCATGCACACATCTCTGCGCGAGCTGAAATGTGCTCGCAGTCGTCGGATCGCCCGCACTGCACGGTAAAGTGCATTTGCTGCACTTCACCCTCCCCGGATCCGTTCGGGGTGGTCACCAAGCCCGGACCCACACCAAATTTTTAAAAAAAAATCACTAATACAAATTAAATTAAAATTATTTTTTATCATTATATATTTTATATATTATAACTATTAAATAAAATTTCAATGAAATAGAATTGGTACAGGCAGGCATCGGGATTCTATGTTTATAAGTGAAAGATCATTGGTTCGATTTTTCATTGTTTCATTATTTTGTCAACAAAAATTGGCATAAGAAAATCATCGAAAATTGTATATATTTATTTTAAATTAATAAATAATATTTTAATTCACTAAGCGGTCTGAACTTGGGCCAAAAGCCTGGCCATCAGGCCCTCCCAGACCACCTCTTAGAAAGGCGAAATTTTTGGGTCCGGGCTCCGATTATAAATCGTGGTCCGAGTGCTACGTGATGCTGACACGTGGCATTAAATTTATTTTTTTATATTCTGTTTCCCGCTGTATATTTTCTCCCGCCAATCTCCCGCCAGCCATCGTTAGCTCCCTGTTAGATAATTTATTTGTTTTCCCTCTACATTTGCTTCCGGCGACGCGTCTGAGACGATGACACATTTAAGGCGTGCGAGCAGACGACGCGAGATCACTGACCGGAGACGAAGAACCTGGAGTTTACTCTTTACGTGTTCTTGTTGAAAGATGGAGAAGGTAAATTTCATTACCAACGCCTGGACATGCTGCAATGATCATATCAAGAATTCTGTGTAGTAACAAATCACATCTCAGATGTCATTATTGACTACTGAGATGTCACAAATCACATCTGAGCCAACAACGATAATATCTGAGATATTTAGTATAACAACTGAGATAGAAAAAATAATTGTTTTCTTTGTTGTTTTAAATAAAATCTCAGATGTCACAAATAACTTCTGAGATGTCATAATGGAGATATGCGATATCACCAAATGACATCTGAGATGGACGAAGTCGTTTGCTACAATGACGAAAACGCAGATTTACCTAAGTGTCGTGAATGCTATGGGAAAGAAGGTTCAGAGTGGCCAGAACTGAGGAAGAAGAACTACAATGGCGTCGTATGATAGCTGATAGATTGCCGGAGAGTTCCCGAAAGAAGCAGACAAACAATCGCAGAGAGAAGAAAAACTCCAGCGACCGGTATGGTATCTGAGAGATTGACGGAGAGTTCCTAAAAACCTAATAAACAATGCCCGACAAAACCTAAACGTCTTAGGAAAATTCATATTTAATTCATACATAACGCCATGTGTCAGCATCACGTAGCACCCGGACCACGATTTATAACCGGAGCCCGGACCCAAAAATTTCGCCTTAGAAAGGGGGGCCTAGGCATAACAAAGCCTGACCCAGAAGACCTGGGTCTGGGCAGATAAAAGAGTGGGTCTGACAAACCCGAGTCTGCCAAGCGTTTTGCGCACGCCTATACGTATGGCTCTGATATCAGGAGGCTGTGGAATGCTACAAGCCTAATCCCAATTGAACTTTCTTGATGTAAAAGTGAAATTCTTATAAGGCTGATAAATATGGCTTACATTGGAAGTTAATTAGGTAAAAAAAAAATTAATTCTCTTTTGAGTATAATGTTATTACACACAGCTGCTATTGTGCGAGATGAGTTGGGGGTCATAAAACACACACAGGCATCGCAACCGATCAGCAGCGAAAACGTGTACGGCTGGGATCTCTCTGCTTCCTTCGCGATTAAGCTAATACGCCGAAAAGGATGACCTCTCATCCCGTGCTTCTCCCAGCCTGCTGAAACGCCGCGAAATACACCCTTTGTGCACCCTGGCTCACCGGGCCCCACTCGTGCTCTTGCAGAGCGCCACGTCATGTCACGTCTCCTTCCGTGGGACCCTCAATCCGCCCTTAAATACCCGTCCCTTCCTCCTCCTTTCTTCCCTTTTCTCCCTCCGACCTCCCTCACTCGCTCAATTTCTCAAACCGCCTCCTGTCGCTTTTACCCCTCGCTTTTTCTGTAATATTCCGTTCTGCCTTCGGGCGGCTGAACCGGCCGTCGAGCCCATGGAGTTCCTGGCCGCCCTCGAGGGATGGGAGCCTCGCCCGAGTTCCGAACCGGACCGGTCCGAACGGGCGGTGAGCCCGGAAGAGGAGCGGCGGCTGAAGCGGATGATATCGAACCGTGAGTCGGCCCGGCGGTCGAGGATGCGAAAACAGCAGCACCTCGAAGACCTTTTCAACCTGCTGAACCGGCAGAGGGAAGTCAAACGAGAGCTGTCGAACCGGCTCTGCGCCGTCGCACAGTACTCCCTCCTCCTGCGGTGCGACAACGACCGGCTCCGCTCCGAGCGGACCTCGCTCCGCTGCAGGCTCGCCGAAATCCGCCGGGTCCTACTGTACCGGGAGTTTCAGCGGCTGAATTCACAGTCCGCCGCCTCCGCCTGCGGCGGTTTCGGCTCCGGTGCCGGCGGCGAACCTAATCTCCCCTCGTTAATCGTTAATAAATAAGCTAATCGCAACCTTAACCCAAAATGACCTTTCCTGTAATTTTTAAAAGGAAAGAAGGCATCAAAGACGGTTGTATTTGCGAAAACGCCATCTCAATTTTTCTTTATTGTTTTTTTTGGCGTCATGTTATATGCAGTCCAGTTTGAGCTGTATGCAATTCAAGGATAAATGCAAGCCAAATAATAAATCTATAGGAAGTGTGAACCCGTTCAAAAATTGGCTTGCATATAGTCATTTTCAAATTGCGCGGCATACACATAGCTGAAGTCGGTCTGCATATAATTATTGCCTTTTTTTTGAATTTATTGGAAGGTTTTTGTTATATATTTTGTACATTATATATTAGAAAATATGTTAAAAAAGAAATTTTGAGGGAGTTTTGAGTAAGTTGGGGCGTATGACCGGAGACTTTTGTTTGATACTGTTGCGGAACGCTTAGGGCTCTTGGTAGACCGGTTCACTTGAACCACCTTAGCTCGTGAGCGAACTAATCGCGCAAACAGTCAATTAGAGATTTGCTGAGTACGCATGGAGTTTTTAACGTGGAAAACCCGGAAAGGGTAAAAAACCACGCGGCCGGAGCTGTGCCGACCAATCTTCACTATTTTCTGGGGGTTACAACTTGGAAACTAGAACTTGAGCGCGACAGGCCGCTGCTCGCTACAATATTTGGAGAGAGAGAGAACGAGCTCCGAGGGTGACAGGCCACCTCTCGGAAAAACTAAGTCTTTTTCTCTTCTGAGAATGCTGGTCGCCTTTCGGAAGTGAGAAGGCTAGTCGCCTTTTTCTTCTAAGAATGCTAGTCGCCTTTCGGAAGTGAGAAGGCTAGTCGCCTTTTTCTTCTGAGAATGCTAGTCGCCTTTCGGAAGTGGGAAGGCTAGTCGCCTTTCGGGATGATGAAGATCTTCAAGTCCACGAAGGAGATCTCCAAGCGCCGAAGGAGAATTCCGCAAAAGTTTGCAAGGAGCTCTCCCGGGTCCAGAAGTCAAGGTCCTTTCAAATGAAGCCCTGGGGCTCCTTTTATAGCTTTAGCCGGGGGCGGTCCGGTAATTTTGCCGTTGGCAGTTTCCATAAATGCTTGGTGGACGAATCATATTTTCCGATTTGGGGCACACGGATCGCCATTTTTCGTAAATGACCACCTTGCCCTTCGGGCAGCTCGGGCGGCTCGGGCAGTTCGGGCAGTTCTGTTGGAGGCGAAAAAGGCGACTGGCCGTTCCTGAAAAGTGAGAAGCCTGAAAGACAAAAAGTGAGCACGCCGGAAAGACAAAAAGTGAGCACGCCGAAAGACAAAAAGTGAGACAGTCGGAAAGACAAAAAGTGAGACAGTCGGAAAGACAAAAAGTGAGACAGTCGGAAAGACAAAAAGTGAGAATGTTGTGAGCGCGCTCAGAAGCGTTCTGAGCGCGCAATAAACATGGAAGCGCTTTGAACGCGCTAGGAGGCGTTCTAAGCGCGCGCGAGCGCGGGGACGTTCTGAGCGCGCAACGAACATGGAAGCGCTTTGAACGCGCTTGGAGGCGTTCTGAGCGCGCGTAAGCGCGGGGGCGTTCTGAGCGCGCTCAGAAGTGTTCTGAGCGCGCGACGAACATGGAAGCGCTTTGAACGCGCTTGGAGGCGTTTTGAGCGCGCGTGAGCGCGGAGGCGTTCTGAGTGCGCTCAGAAGCGTTCTGAGCGCGCGATGAACATGGAGGTGCTTTGAACGCGCTTGGAGGCGTTCTGAGCACGCGTAAGCGCGGGGGCGTTCTGAGCGAACGGTGGAGCGGGGAGTTGTCCCCCGAATAGAAATTGGGATCCGACGCACCTGACGAGCGGGCGCGACTATGGCAGGGCCCCTTGCGAGCCCCCTTACGGAAAAAGGCGAGGGGAGGGGGCCGGACCGCACCCTATAGGCGGTGCGGCTGAATCGCACCCCGGGGGGGGGGGGGGGGGGGTGGGGCTTGGCCGCACCCCAAGGGGGGTGCGGCTGGGCCGCACCCCCAAGGGGGGTGCGGCCGCACCCGCCAATGGGTGCGCCTGGACCGCACCCCCAAGGGTGGTGCGGCTTGGCCGCACCCCCTTGAGGGGTGCGGCTGGGCCGCACCCCCAAGGGGGGTGCGGCTTGGCCGCAACCCCAAGGGGGGTGCGGCTTGGCCGCACCTCTTGAGGGGTGCGGCTGGGCCGCACCCCTTGTGGGGTGCGGCTCCGCGTGAGCTGCACCCCGAGGGTGTGCGGCGGGGTCGTTCCCCCGCGACGGGGGGCGCTGCCCGTGCGCTACCGTGCGTGCGGTAGCGCGCACGCTTGCGGTTTGTTCTCCGCGCGCTCTGTTCCTGGCGGTTGGCGGCGGGAATGACGGGCTCGGTTTCTTCGATTCGAGCGATTGCGTGTTGACCGTTGACCCCATCTCTCTTCAGTGGAGTTTTCTCTAGACACACCCCAAGGCCTTTATGGATGGTATGACATAAGCCCCCCAAACCTTCGGAGTCCGAGTCTCGGCGCGGAGGAGTTCGGAGGTTTTTGATTTTTCTGCGGCAATTCCGACCCTCGCATATTCGAGCGACGCGTTGTACCATGTCAGAGGTAAGCTGTTGCGACTTGCGCAACGATGAGCCTGTTGTCGTGCGTGCTTTCCGAAAGCCGTTGCTTGGCTCTTGTTGTGGGAGAAATTTATATCTCGCTTTGTTCGGTTGCGAGCTGGTCGCCCTGTGATTGTGTTGGAGATTGTGACGAGCTTGCCGTTCAGCGTTGAAGCTTGAGTAGCTTGGGAGCGATGCAACGAAGCAGCACTGAGGCGAGGTTCCCAAGCAGCGCTGAGGCGAGGTGCGCAAGGTGTGTTGTCGGGCGTTAGTACCGAAGATCGCGGACTTGAATAGGACCAATTTTAGGACTCCCAAAGTTTCTGCGAATGGCTGACGCTTCGCACCGTGACCTAACATGAGGGCGAAGTGCGGACGCTTTGTGTTGTAGTAATGAGGTCACTGGGGGAGGAGAGCGAGCTCTCGCGTATGGTGGACGTTGGGTCCTTTGAAAAATATCAGAGCCTCTACTTTGGGACACCCGGTCGTTCTGTTCGGAAGAGCTCGACGTTTTTGTATGACATATACAAGCACTTGTTATAGGAGTGGTCAGAGTCTCTTGTCGGACGATCCGAACATTCTGTTCTGGGAGAGGTCAGAGTCCTTTGTCGGACAATCTGAACACTCTGTTCTGGGAGAGGGCAGAGTCCATTGTCGGACAATCTGAACACTCTGTTCTGGGAGAGGGCAGAGTCCTTTGTCGGACAATCTGAACACTCTGTTCTGGGAGAGGGCAGAGTCCATTGTCGGACAATCTGAACACTCTGTTCTGGGAGAGGGCAGAGTCCTTTGTCGGACAATCTGAACACTCTGTTCTGGGAGAGGGCAGAGTCCTTTGTCGGACAATCTGAACACTCTGTTCTGGGAGAGGGCAGAGTCCGTTGCCGGACAATCTGAACACTCTGTTCTGGGAGAGGGCAGAGTCCGTTGCCGGACAATCTGAACACTCTGTTCTGGGAGAGGGCAGAGTCCGTTGTCGGACAATCTGAACACTCTGTTCTGGGAGAGGGCAGAGTCCTTTGTCGGACAATCTGAACACTCTGTTCTGGGATAGGGCAGAGTCATTTTGTCGGACAATCTGAACACTCTGTTCTGGGAGAGGGAAGAGTCCATTGTCGGACAATCTGAACACTCTGTTCTGGGAGAGGGCAGAGTCCATTGTCGGACAATCTGAACACTCTGTGCTGGGAGAGACAGTACAATTGAAAATGACGCTGGAGGTTTGGGTGCTTGATGAAGAGTAATAAATAGAATGATATTTGTTTGTTACATGAGATACAAGTAGATACGTCAGGCATAGAACATGATATTCTTCGGGACTGTCCCTTTGGGGATTGCTCCCCTGCTGGATCATTCTTGACTTGTTGATTCAGGATCCTTGGTTTGGAAAAATTTTTCAAGGAGTCCCCGACGTGCGAATCGTTCGATCTCTGCGCTCAGTCGCGAACAATCTTCTGTTTTGTGGCCGCGGCCTCGATGGAAGTCGCAGTATTTGGATTGGTCTCCGGAATTTGGTGCAAAAGCCCTAGGCCTCTGGAGAGAGGGATGATCATGGATGGCAAGGAGAACGTTAGTCCTGGTTGTGTTCAGGGGAGTGTAGTCCTGATGTTGGTGAGATCTTCGTCCTCTGCTGGAGTTATCGTGACGCTTGTTGTTCTTATTGGGAACTGTCTGCGGCAGCGACTCCTCTTTCTTCCTCTTCGAACTCCCCTCGAACTACCGGCGGTGCGCTTCAATTGCCTCATCTGCTGCTATCTGGGCCTCGACTCGCTGAACGAGGTCGGGATAGCTTGATACAGTTTCTCTCATTAGAGCTGAGTAAAATCCACTTGGGCGGAGTCCTCCAAGGAAAACTCCCCGCAGGAGCTCAGGGTCAACTCCTGGGATTTGTCGGGCTTCCGTAGTGAAGCGTCGGAAAAAATCCTTGAGTGTCTCTCCGTTGTTTTGGCGGATCCCTGAGAGATGGGAGGGATCTCGGACGATTCTGCGGTTGGCGATGAATTAATCCACGAACTGCTGCGCCATTTCTGTGAAGTTGTTGATGGCCCCATTCGGCAGGGAGTGGAACCAAGTGCGCGCTTGCCCCTTCAAGGTTGTCGGGAACACCTGACAGAGGAGCTGATCAGGGGCGCTGTAAATCCTCATGATGGTGGTGAAGTGATTGACATGTTCCAATGGGTCGTCCGTCCCGTCGAATGTTTCGATGTTGGGAAGCTTGAACCCATTTGGAACTGGATGGGTCAAGACTTGAGGCGATAGTGGGGAGCCGTGATTCGCGGGACGATGGGCGAGAGCTGCATGTCGCCTTGCCTGGTCGTACTCTTCTGCTATCATGTTGCGTATATCCTCTCGCGTAGTTCTTTCTACCGCACGACCGGGGACAACTCCTCCTGGGCGATGGTGATCAGTTTCTGGCCCCCTGGCCGGCGGAGCAGGTTGAACGGAGCCTGCTGCGTCGGAGAACCCTTCTGAGGCTTCTCCTTCTCGAACGGCCTCCTCGTTCGGGGCATGGTTCGGAACTGGGGGTGGCGGTGCGTTCAGGGCCGGCGGTTGAATCGGGACTTGAGGAGCCCCGAGATTCCTTACGAGAGCCAACATCTCGGCTTGGTGTTCTTCAATATGCTGCATGCGCACTTCCAGCCCAGCTACGGGAGCAGGCACTGCCTCCTCCCCGGGAGGTGCATTGATAAGCGAGTGGGAGGGAACTGGGTCGACGCGCCCCTCCGGCATTGATCCTTCAGTAGTGCGAGCACTCTTTCTTGCCATTGCAGTTGGCCTTCAGAGAGTTTTTGGGAACTTTCCCACAGACGGCGCCAAACTGTTGCGGAACGCTTAGGGCTCTTGGTAGACCGGTTCACTTGAACCACCTTAGCTCGTGAGCGAACTAAGCGCGCAAACAGTCAATTAGAGATTTGCTGAGTACACATGGAGTTTTTAACGTGGAAAACCCGGAAATGGTAGAAAACCACGCGGCCGGAGCTGTGCCGACCAAACTTCACTATTTTCTGGGGGTTACAACTTGGAAACTAGAACTTGAGCGCGACAGGCCGCTGCTCGCTACAATATTTGGAGAGAGAGAGAACGAGCTCCGAGGGTGACAGGCCACCTCTCGGAAAAACTAAGTCTTTTTCTCTTCTGAGAATGCTGGTCGCCTTTCGGAAGTGAGAAGGCTAGTCGCCTTTTTCTTCTGAGAATGCTAGTCGTCTTTCGGAAGTGAGAAGGCTAGTCGCCTTTTTCTTCTGAGAATGCTAGTCGCCTTTCGGAAGTGGGAAGGCTAGTCGCCTTTCGGGATGATGAAGATCTTCAAGTCCACGAAGGAGATCTCCAAGCGCCGAAGGAGAATTCCGCAAAAGTCTGCAAGGAGCTCTCCCGGGTCCAGAAGTCAAGGTCCTTTCAAATGAAGCCCTGGGGCTCCTTTTATAGCTTTAGCCGGGGGCGGTCCGGTAATTTTGCCGTTGGCAGTTTCCATAAATGCTTGGTGGACGAATCATATTTTCCGATTTGGGGCACACGGATCGCCATTTTTCGTAAATGACCACCTTGCCCTTCGGGCAGCTTGGGCGGCTCGGGCAGTTCGGGCAGTTCTGTTGGAGGCGAAAAAGGCGACTGACCGTTCCTGAAAAGTGAGAAGTCTGAAAGACAAAAAGTGAGCACGCCGGAAAGACAAAAAGTGAGCACGCCGAAAGACAAAAAGTGAGACAGTCGGAAAGACAAAAAGTGAGAATGCTTTGAGCGCGCTCAGAAGCGTTCTGAGCGCGCAATAAACATGGAAGCGCTTTGAACGCGCTAGGAGGCATTCTGAGCGCGCGCGAGCGCGGGGACGTTCTGAGCGCTCAGAAGCGTTCTGAGCGCGCAACGAACATGGAAGCGCTTTGAACGCGCTTGGAGGCGTTCTGAGCGCGCGTAAGCGCGGGGGCGTTCTGAGCGCGCTCAGAAGTGTTCTGAGCGCGCGACGAACATGGAAGCGCTTTGAACGCGCTTGGAGGCGTTCTGAGCGCGCGTGAGCGCGGAGGCGTTCTGAGCGCGCGACGAACATGGAGGTGCTTTGAACGCGCTTGGAGGCGTTCTGAGCACGCGTAAGCGCGGGGGCGTTCTGAGCGAACGGTGGAGCGGGGAGTTGTCCCCCGAATAGAAATTGGGATCCGACGCACCTGACGAGGGGGCGCGACTATGGCAGGGCCCCTTGCGAGCCCCCCTACGGAAAAAGGCGAGGGGAGGGGGCCGGACCGCACCCTATAGGCGGTGCGGCTGAATCGCACCCCCGGGGGGGGGGGGGGGGGGGGTGGGGCTTGGCCGCACCCCGAGGGGGGTGCGGCTGGGCCGCACCCCCAAGGGGGGTGCGGCTTGGCCACACCCGCCAATGGGTGCGGCTGGGCCGCACCCCTTGCGGGTGCGGCTTGGCCGCACCCCTTGCGGGTGCGGCTTGGCCGCACCCCTTGTGGGGTGCGGCTCCGCGTGAGCCGCACCCCGAGGGTGTGCGGCGGGGCCGTTCCCCCGCGACGGGGGGCGCTGCCCGTGCGCTACCGTGCGTGCGGTAGCGCGCACGCTTGCGGTTTGTTCTCCGCGCGCTCTGTTCCTGGCGGTTGGCGGCGGGAATGACGGGCTCGGTTTCTTCGATTCGAGCGATTGCGTGTTGACCGTTGACCCCATCTCTCTTCAGTGGAGTTTTCTCTAGACGCACCCTAAGGCCTTTATGGATGGTATAACAGATACATTATTCATTCCAGGAGTTTTTCGTAACAATTTATTCTTCTGCGTTTGGCGCAGTTTATTTGCTCCGGTGAGGTTGGACAAAAATGACATTCTCATGGAATGTATGTTTGGTATGACAAATGTTACTACCGTTATCAAAAAAGAAATTAGTTTGAGGCATAAGATTTTGATATGACAATGACATTTTTGTCCAATCTCACCGGAGCAAATAAGCCATGCCAAACGTTATTGCCTTTGTATAATTATTATTAATAATAATATACAAATTGAATATAATAAGAGACCACGAAGGCACTTGGACAAAGAAGGCACCAGCTCATCGCACGTGTGGAGATGGTGACATGACTCCCAATAATGTAACTAATTTTAATAAGACACTGGATAGACAATTGTACTTTATGGTGAAGTGCACTGATCCAACGGTCTTCGTGTATTCCACTGATTCACGCTGACCATTGGATCATTACACATTACCGTAAAGTGTATTTGTGCACTCTATCCCCCATCTCCCCACTTAGACAAAGAAAGCTCCAACTCATAGCACGTGTGAAGATCACCCCATCCTCATGGTAGACCAAATCTACTCTGAATTCGTCCTCAAAAATGAGATGGTCCCCCTAAAATATGACCGATGGGAGTTGGGCCCACTTTCGCTTTGGCCAATTAGAGGAAAGAGACTAGAAAATAAATGTTTAATAATAATATTAATTAGAATAATAATAGATTTTTTTTCGTCCATCCGAATTCGGTACACACAAAAAACAACCCCATGCACAAAGCATCCTCGAGCAGCGAGGGTCTGGGAAAGGATCCCACCACAAGGGGGTGAAATGTCCTGCATTTTTGCAAAAGGCTGCTTTCAGGACTCGAATCCGTGACCTCAAAGACACACGACAACACCTTAACCGATGTGTCGAAATTCTGTACACACCAATGAATAAATTTGGGGAGTGCTCAATTTTCCATACGTATAACACACAGAAATTTCATGCGTGAATAAATAGCCTGAGACCCATCATTTTGCTTCCTTCCATTTTTTCGCTCTTTCCGTCTTCTGTTCGCTCCAGCTGAAATAGAAAACCCTCGCCGTTGCCAAGCTGTTGCTGATCTCCCTCGCCATTGCCAAGCTGGGAAGCTCCACACCCTCTGCTTCTACTTGTCCATCCCTCGGGCTTAAACCGAAAACCTCGAGCTCTATAACCAGCAAGAACAACTCCCGCCGAAGCTCCACCTTCTCTGACTTCTGAAATCTCTTTTATGTGGATGTCCGCTGCCTAAAGCTTCGGTAGAAACAGGGAAAAAAATTGAAATCAAACTGCATAAAAATTGGCAGAAATCCGACTGTAAAACTGCTCAAAAAAAGAACTGTATAAGAACCAGCAAAAATCCGACTGTAAAACTGCTCAAAAAAAACTATATAAGAACGAACATATATACGATTGTAAAATAACTCAAAAGAGAAACTATATAAGAACGGACATATATCCGACTGTAAAACTGCTCAAAAAATAATTATAAAGAACAAGCAGATATCAGATTGTAAAACAACTCAAAAACAAAATTATATAGCAACGACCAGAGATTTTCGACGATGTTTGTTACAAAAAAACAAAGTGAAGTACTAATCCACCCGTGAGTACCAAATGTGGAAGGTAAACTACTATAAGAGGTTGTTCAACACAAAAAATGTCAGAAAACTCATACCCTTGGAAGCAGTCGAGGAGGTGTCCGCGTTTCGTCCGGCTTCGCCAGCGGAAGGGGAGGGGGCGGAGCCTTTGACAGCGGATGTGGTTGTCCTCGGGTGGAAGAATCTCTAAACGGCGATGCCAGACTGAAATTTGGGTGGCCTAGGGCGACAACGGGGAGGGAACGAGTCGGGAGTCAAAGGCGAAACAACGAAAGCTCAAGCATGCCACATCCGCTGGCGAATGGAAGGAAGCTATATGATGGGCCCCATTCTATTTATTCACGCATAAAATTTCTGTGCTGGAAAATTTTCTTCCCGCCATCACGCCAAAGCTCAAGCATGCCGCAGTAATTCATGCCACATCAAAACATTTCTAAATTAAATAAAAAATATTTCAATAATTGATACACAATGGTCCTCCAAATAATAGTGCCAAAATAAACTAGTTATATAAGGTGGGGTGTAAGAGAGTTGAGAGGCCTGCAGTTCTTTTATTTGTAGTTTTTCGTCCGGGCTTCCTTTTCCGCGTAGAAGAAGAACAGCGGTCTTCCACTCATACGCGCAGAAAAAGGCAGACTCACCCGTTCACAAACCGGCGAACGGTGCTGCGAGCTGCGGTGGGAAGTTTGCCTATACGCGTCTTTTTTTAAAAACAAAGTTTTGATATATATATTTCTCTATTTTGGGGCTGGGCACCGGAGCTCATCAGCTCAAACAAACGCGGTCTTAAAGTCAGATTATGTTGTTTATGATGATTGAGGATGATGTTCGTGAGGCTAGAAAGCAAATTCGGTTGGAACATGAAGATCATACGGATGTAGCTGACCGCGATGGGATGGATCTATGATGGTTATGCGGGAGAGTGGTTGACTCATAGACGAAATAGTTAGTGCGAGAAAGTTTATCACAAAAGCCTTCTTCTCGGCTTAAAATGCGAACAAATGTTGGAGAAATCGCTGGATTTGTCGAGCATTAAATCCGAAGATTTCTAACTCTAGTTTTTGTTATGTTATATCTTGCTTGGAAGTGTAGAGTGCCCTATGTTTTATGCTATCTTTTGGAGCTATGTTTTCTCATTATTTTGTTGTGTCTTGTTTGAGTTGTACCATGTACTTATTTTCCTCTAATATATTATTAAAGGGTACTATTATTAGCAAACAAAAAGAAACCTGACTCAGTCAATTTTCTCAATTTTTTCTATCCTACAAAAATACTACTAGCAAACCTCCCGCCCTTTCGTTCTCTCCCTCTTCGATCTATGCATCTCGCAGGAGCTGCTACGTACTCTTCCTTCTCATCATATTGGATGTCACAGGCGGCATCGATGACATCATCAGGGAGCATGATTCCAGCCCTTGTTCGAGACCAGCAGGGCGACATCCAAGACGAGGTCAAGGTAACCTTTGATAGTGCAAACTAACTATGATTTTAATCTTGCAGGAATAAGAAACCGAGAGAGCATAAGACAGGTTTTTACTGGTGGGAAAGAACGTTTTTATTCCTTGTTTCAACTGGATGGTCTCATACGGTATTTATACTAGTATGAGAATACTCTTAATACAGAACATTATTCTAGACTTCGTACATTTATGAGAGGAGTAGAATATGATACATCAAAAAGAAGTTCAAAGCATTACAATAATTATTTCACATTTCTAGCATCTTCTAAAATGCAGATTTCTGGTTTTTCACCCCCCCTCTAAATCTGTATTTATGAAGAGTCCTATTTTTTTCCTCAGCTCAATGAATCGGTCACGAGGTAAGGGTTTCGTCATAATATCAGCGAGCTGTCCCTTAGTTGGGCAAAAGTTCAGGTTGACCATCTTCTTCTCCATCAGCTCTCGTATGAAATGGTATCGAATATCAATATGTTTGCTTCTGCTATGGTACACGAGATTCTTCGATAAAGCGATGGCAGAAATGTTGTCGCAGTGAAGCTTTACTCCTTATTTTTCTCTCCCCCTCTTTCTCCTTCTATGAGAATACTCTGGATACAGAACATTCAAGATTTCATACATTTATGAGAGGAGTAGAATACGATACATAAAAAGGAAGTTCAAAGCATTACATTAATTATTTCATATTTCTAGCATCGTCTAAAATACAGATTTCTGGTCTTTCACACCCCATCTAAATTTGTATTTGTGAAGAGTTCTATTTTTTTTCCTCAGCTCAATGAATCGATCACGAGGTAAGGGTTTCATCATAATATCAGCGCGCTGTCCCTTAGTTGGGCAAAAGTTCAGGTTGACCATCTTCTTCTCCACCAGCTCCCGTATGAAATGGTATCAAATAATATCAATATGTTTGCTTCTGCTATGGTACACGAGATTCTTCGATAAAGCGATGGCAGAAATGTTGTCATAGTGAAGCTTTACTCCTTATTTTTCTCTCCCCCTCTTTTTTCTTCTATGAGAATACTCTGGATACAGAACATTCTAGACTTCATACATTTATGAGAGGTGTAGAATACGATGCATAAAAAGGAAGTTCAAAGCATTACATTAATTATTTCATATTTCTAGCATCTTCTAAAATACAGATTTCTGGTCTTTCACAACCCCTCTAAATCTGGATTTCCGAAGAGTCATATTTTCTTCATCAGCTCAATGAATCAGTCCCGAGGTAAGGGTTTCGTCATAATATCAGCGAGTTGTCCCTTAGTTGGGAAAAAGTTCAGGTTGATCATCTTCTTCTCTAGCAGCTCTCGTATGAACCGGTATCAAATAATATCAATATGTTTGCTTCTGCTATGGTACACGAGATTCTTCGATAAAGCGATGGCAGAAATGTTCACAGTGAAGTTTTACTCCTTCTTTCTCTCCCCTCTTTCTCCTTCTATCTCGTTCTTAAGTCGCAGAAGCCAAATGGCTTCACACGCAACATTGTTGAGAGCCATATACTCGGCTTCAGTGGCCGAGAGAGCTACCGACCGCTGTTTCCTAGAGCTCCATGGTATAGGGCATGATCCTGCGAAAAAGATAAATCCTCCTGTGCTCTTTCGATCATCAATATTCCTGGCCCAATCTGAGTCAATGAAGCCTTGTAGTGAGTTGGCTTGGTTGCTTTGATAGAGAATTACATAGTTCTTTGTGCCTTGCAGATATCAGAGAATTCATTTTGCAGCAACGAAGTGTTCCTTGGAGGGATTGCTCACAAATCTTGCAATGATATTGACTAAATTCTCGATATCTGGCCTTAAATTTGTGAGATAAATGAGACTCCCTACCAGGCTTCAGAACTCTTCCTTACCAGTTGCTTCTTCTTTGTCTGTTTTGGAGTGTAATTTTTCGGTAGTAGACATTGAGGTGACTGCAGGGTTGCATTCATCCATTTGATATTTTTAACAACATTTTTACGTAGTGTTCCTGAGAAATGAAAATTCTGTTGGAGTTTCTAAGTTGATCCGGAAGTTATCAAGCAGTTTGTCTCATTGCCAACACGATATGAGCCTATATGATCGCACATAAGAGCATTTGGGAAAAATGGAGAAAAGATTGTGTTGGCCTTGCTCATATTGGAATGAGTGAAAAGACCAATTCTATGACTATTTGGAGTAGAGTTGGTTCGGGAAAATGCTCCTTAGATATTGTGAATATTGTATGGAGCATGTCGAAAAAGCTTCAAGATGATATCGTGAATATCGTCGAGAAGACTTCAAGACGACATTGTGAATGTCGTCGTGACAGATAGCCTATCGTCGGGATCATAAATCGATATTATGAATATCGACTTGTGATCAATGTCATCCAGACTATATCGATGACGCACTGTCACGACTATTTCATCGAGACTGTTTCGACGATTTCGTCGAGAATGTCTCGACGATTTCATCGAGAGTGTCTCGACGAGTGAGGTCTTCCCGACGAAATTCTTTGTACTCTGATATAGTTTGGAGTTTGTGGATAGTGGGAGCTTTTGTGTGCTTTATACCCCTGGGTATAAAGCGCCAGACGATTAGGTTTTTTCTACTCTGGTGCATGAAAAACCGGAAGCCGCTTTGGAGATCGCAAAGGAAGAGTTCCTGTGAGATCTCGCCGCTAGTTCCAGAACCCGCCCGACCATTGCCGCCGTTACCGCCTCTCCTTAGACGAATCTAGTAATTCATGGAGACGCATATGACACTCCTTCTCTGACCTATTTCTTGTTCGACAAGATATTAGGAGCGCTTGTGTGGACTTCTGTAGAGGCGCAAATCCTCTTCTCCGCTAACTCCTTCAGGCGAGCTTGCCGATCTCGACAAAGGCGGAGAACAAGCATAAGGAGGACTTGGATTGTGAATCCGATTCTGGGAAGCTTTTTGTTGGAACAACCCTATTACTGATTTGGGCTAGGATCACTATATGTTGATTAGGATCTGTATTGACCCCATTGTATAGTCTTAGGGTCAAGTTTTTAGGCTGATTAGATTAGTCAGAACTTAGGAAAATTCAAGCTCGACAAATGGCTAGCGGCGTTCGACGATTTGTCTGTCAGTGTTCGACAAACTCCTGGCAGTGCTCGACGAATTTCAGACAGCGCTCGACAAATTCCTTTCTGAAGCTCAGATTAATATTTTCAGTTGGATATCAGTTCTCTGAACACAAATCGACGGAATAACGGATATATTTATTTCTTTTTGGACGTATTCAGACAGCTATGTAAGGATATCTTTCTTATTTATTATATCCTTATATTCTTTCTATTCCAAGAAAAAGAATAGCTGTTGACATTTAATGCCAAGACATCTTTCACGACAAAAGGAATTGAAAGGACCTGCCAAAACTGCTTTGGGTGGCTGCATAGTTCCAAGAAGGATTTAAGTCAGAATAATATATTCCTTAAAAGCAGATGATTTGAATTTACAAGATTACGAGTCATAAAAGAAGAAGCAGAACATAGTAGTCGATTGGTTCCTTCAAACAGAGTATAGAGATACATTCAAAAATCTCTCTCAGTCTCTCTATTATTACAGAACAAGAAGAACAAAGAGAAGTATTAGAGAAAGAAGAAGAATGACAGAACATTATTCATTTTTCCCAGTCTTCTTCTTACTCAAGGCAGCACCCTCATCATTCTGAGAACAACACTCAATCTCTCAGAACTGCTGCAAGTTAAAGTCTTTCAAAGAGCAACAACAATCTGAAGATTCATTTCTTCCAGATAATCTGCTACAAAAGACTTGTGTTAGAGAAAGCTCTGTCCACAAACTGTCATCAACTCTCATCAGACAGGGGGAGCTTTCAGCTTCAACACCGTCTTGTCTTCTCTCAGATCATTGACAGAGAAGAACACTCTAAACCTCTTTATCTCATCTTGTACAGGGTTAATTCTCCCTCCAAAAGTTTACCCAGTGGTGGTAAGACACCTTATCAAAAAATCCTTGTGTGGTTTTTAAGCACCTTATCAAAAGCTTATTGGTGTGTGGACACCTTATCAAAAACCCCTTAGTGCTAGGGCACCTGATCAACCCTCCTAGTGGATTCCTACCAAGGGTGGTAGAAGAGTAGACGTACCCAGATTTATTGGGGAACTACTATAGCTCCTTGTGTCTTCTGTGCTTGCTTATTCTTCTGTGCTTGTGCTGTGTGATTTTCTTTTTACTGTTTCTATTTTTATCTTTAACTCTCTCTGATTACACATATACTTAATAATATTTTAAATTCCGCTATAAAACTAAATAAAAAGTTTTTAATACTCTATTCACCCCTCTAGAGTAACTTAAGATCTGACCTCCACTTTCAATTGGTATCAGAGGGGTGTTGATTCTTTACAGGCTAACACCTGAATCACAAAGATCAACCAGATCTTAAATTTCCTCAGAGTTTCTTTCTCTTTAATTTATCTTATTTAAAACTCATGGCACAAAACAAGGAATATTCCAACACAAGACCTCCTATGTGCAATCTCAATAAGTTTGCACTATGGAAAGCAAAGATCAGGCTGTATATGAACTCCATTGATGAAGAAATTTTCAATGTCATTTTGACAGGACCTCCAGCTACCACATCATCAACAAGTACTGATGCAGCAACAGACAATACTGCTGTTCCACCTCCTGTGTGGACTGAAGCTCAGAAGAAGCAAAGAAATGCAGATGCAAAGGCCATGAACATTCTGGCCCTAACTATGTCAGATGACATATTCCAGAAGGTTGTTGAGTGCACCTCAGCAAAAGAAATTTGGGAATCTCTCAACAACATGGTGGCAGGCTCAGCAGATGAAAGAAAAGATAGAAGATCTCATCTGATTTCTCAATATGAAATCTTCAAGAAGGGAGAATCAGAAAGTGTTGCTGATACGTACAATAGGCTCAGCCTCATAATAAATGAGCTGAAGTCTCTGGACAAAGTGATCTCACTCACAGAGATCAATGACAAAATTCTTATGTGCTTCCCCAGCACATGGGACTCCAGAATCTGGCCAATCAAGGAAGCCAGAAGTCTCAATGAGATCACCACTGAAGCTTTGTTGGGCAAGCTCAAGTCTTATGAGCAGCTTATCAAAGCTAGGGAAGCTGAAGAATCTACTTCATCTCCAGCACCCAAGAAGGAAAGAAGAATAGCCTTCAAGGTTGCAGAAGAAGAAGGAAAAGCTCCTGACAATGAGGAGTTTATGAGTCTGATAGCCAAAAGATTCTATAAAATAGCTAGAAAAGATTTCAGGAAAAAGTCATCCAGAAGCCATGACAAGCGAAGGTATGACAAAAATCACTCTAATGAAATTATATGTTTTGGTTGCAGGAAACCAGGACACATTGCTCCTGACTGTCCAGATAATCAGAACAAAAAGGACAAGAAGGACAGGAGAAGAGAAAAGGAAGAAAATAAGAGCTCTAACAAATCTTCCTCCCACTCTCACAAAAAGAAGGGAAGAGGATTTGTAGCAAAATCCTGGAGTGATACAGAGTTTGAGTCAGAATCTTCATCATGCTCATCTGATGAAGAGGAAACAAAAGACAATGACCAATGTTTAATGGCTATTTATGACTCAGACAGTGAGTCACAATCTGCATCATCATCCAGCTCCAGTGATGTGAAGAAGAAAGAAATTTCTGTATGATGGCAATCAATGCCTCAACCAACAATTCTGATGAAGAGAAATCAGAATCAGAAACAGAAGATGATACTGATCAGGTATTATCTGGCTTTGATTTTACTTATATTGAATTCAAAGATGATTTCAAAATTCTTTGCCAAGACTTAATAAAATCAGAGAAAGAAGTAATCTCTCTCAGAAATAAGTTAGTTGAGATGAATAATATAAGTGAAGAGAATGCAAGTCTTAAGAAAGAGTTGGCTGCCTCCAAAGAACACATTATTCTCATTGAGAATAAGTTGTCTGAAGCCAAGAAATTTGAAGAATCTCTCAATGGGAGAAGCATCAAACTGATGGACATCACAAGCACTGTCAATGCTAGATTTAACAATAACAAACTGGGCTTGGGTGCTTCATCAAGTGAGCCATCTCTGATTAAGAGAAACATCCTCTCCACACCCATAAAATTCATTTCTGCTAAAAGCAAAGAGGCTGCAAAAAGAAATAAAGATATTTCAAGCAAGTCTGTTAAGGATAAGAGAATTCAGAAGAATTCGTCGAACAAAGCTCGACAAAAAGATTCAAATCTGTTGAACGGGGATCGACAAAAACTGAGAACAGATTTTCAGTGTAGTTATAATATGGACGGCGCTCGACAAAAACATGCACATTCGTCGAACGGCGGTCGACACATTTACCCAAATTTGTCGAACAGACATTATACAGAAAACTCTAAGAATTCTAATCCTAAATATACTAAAAATCCTTTTACTGAGTGTACTATACCTCCAAGGAGATATCATCTACAAGACTATAAGGATCAGCCTGAAATGTCATTTATCTCTGAATTTTGTGGTAACATAAAAGGACCCAAGGTAGTCTGGGTCAAAAACAACTAGTTTATGTTTTTGTATTTGCAGGTACACAGCTATCCAAGATTAAATCAAAAATGGTACTTGGATAGTGGCTGCTCAAAGCACATGACAGGAAACAAGGCTAACCTGAACAACTACAAGGCAAAGCTTGGACCCAAGGTGATCTTTGGAGACTCCAACTGTGGACAAACCAAAGGCTATGGTCAAATTAAAGTTGGAGCAGTGACATTCAAGGAAGTAACCTATGTCTAGGGTCTGAAGCATAACCTCATCAACATAAGTCAGTTATGTGATGAAGGTTATCAGGTAACATTTAATATGTAAGATCTCTTTTTCCAAAACCCGTTCGGGTACTTGAAAACTCGAACCTCTCCCGTATCGCACGGTTGAGGTGGACCTTCGCCCAGAATCGCTGCCTTGCGGTGTCACCAACACTCGGGTTGACTAACACCGCTCAGCACCAACCCTGCCGGCTATACGATCATAAGTAAAATATGCCAAAAAGTAAGTACATAAAAGAAGGCATGTCCACAATCACAGCATCATATATATATAATGAAAACAGAAAGTCCATAAGAGAAGTACAACTAAAGGGGCTTAAGCCCGATACATATGCAAAGTAATGTACTATCTCTCTCTCTCTACAACATATGGAAGTCTACAACAAAAGCTCTCAAAAGCGGAAGTCTAACTATCTAATCATCAACCAACGACGTCGTGGTAGTGCGCTGCATCTGCTGCTCAGGTCCTGCCATCTCGTCCTGCTGCGCGCGGGACGACTCCGTCTCCTCGGACTCCTGTGGTCACACCGACCGTTAGTCATAAAGACTAAGCCGTTTTGTCCTCGTCTCCCTCCACGACTCCTAGGCACCGAGCGGGAGGAAGAAGCGGAGGACAAACAAGGGATAAACAAGAAGGTGGTGACATGCCACTACTCTAGCAGGTATAAGTAAAGCAATAAAATCTAGCTAGCAGTATCGTGCAAGTATAAGGCAGTAAAGTAGAGCAATGAAATAAGCAGTAAATAGGAAGAAAATGCAGTGCAGTAAGTAAATCTAAACTACCATCACAGATTCATACCTTAACTTATATGAACGCCCATACGACATATAAGTTAAGATGTCCAGGTAACCCATCATATAAAAGAGCCCATACTAATTTATATGATGGGGGTATGCTAATGTGTATGTTATGTTATGCTATGGTTATGATGTTTTAATGAGTTTCTGCAATGTGACTCACACACACGACTCTATGCGCACAGACCTTTATAGTTCCCATTTTGTTTGAAAGGAAGCCAACCTTTCGGGTACCGACCGTCGTGGCTCACGGTGGTAGTGGATCGGGCACTCCACATCCTAGGCGGGTATAGTCACTACCAAGCCTAGACCTCATATTTGCCTCAACGCTAAGAACACAACAACGGAGCTCCTGCGTACTCTTGCTGGAATCCACCAGACTTTAAGGTCGGGGTGGGTTATTAGGGATCGTCCTCCAGACCGCGGTACTCAAACTTACCGGCCCTCTAAACCTCACCCTCACCTGAGTCAACGTACTACCGTCGGTGACACGACTAGCCTAGTACCGAAGACTCGTCACTAATTGAATAAGTAATAGGTGTTAACATGTCCACCCGAGCTTCCAGCTCAGGGACTAACACACCAGCTGATCCACCCCATCTCCTTCCCGGAGGAGATCCATACCAGTCTGCATACCCACTTAGGCTACTCTTGCCTACAATTTAGTTCGTGTTATATTTAGGGTGAATCTTGAACTTCCCGCGGTGTACTCCGTAAGGGCCCCCTAACGGTACTACAGATCAATGAGCTCAACCCCACAATCCTCTTCAAGACAATTAATTTAGTTGGTGATTAATATTTGGTTCACCCTTCATCATTTCATATAGTTAAAGTGACTTAGTTCATCCCCCGTCCCACCCAATCGGGTTGGACGTACCTTCATTCCTTCTACATTAACTCTAACACCACCCCACAAGTAACCCTAGGATTGACCCTCCTTGAATGATGGTGTGCTACAACCCATTTACTGATTGTATATACCTCCTAAACACTACTTAGGGGTCTGAATTGTCTAAAACTCAAAATTCTGTTTTTACTAAACGCAGACCACCAATTTGAACTATCCATCAACCCCATAAGGGAACCCTTTTAAATACTCATCACCAAGGTATATAATAATTATCCAAGGTTCCCACTGACCTTAATAGGGTATGTTCCAATTTCCATAATTTTCCATATTAAATTGCTATTTAATATAATTTAAAGTAGTTAAGGCCTTAAGACAAATTACACATGACCTACCCTCAGAATGATGCTACATGCTACATGAAAATTATTAGTAAGGTAATATCCCATATCAAGGTGGTTCACTGAGTATCATGACCCTAGGATGTCATTTGGCCTACGATATCATCATAATTGTATAATTACCAAAATGCCACTTTAATTAGGAAAAATAGTATTTCATTTCTGAAAATTCTCCAAAAATTACCAAGTGTCCAAATGGGGACCTAGAGTCCTCTGCCAAATTATTGTGTTATTACCATGTGATTTGATATTTTACAATGATTAAACATTCAAAGGTAGCAATTACCAATTTCTACACGAGGTACTTGAATTACACATCTACATGCTTCCAAACTGTTGTCATGGGCACATATTAACATAAAATGATAGATTCCCAAGTATCATAATATTACCCTATGATTTGATATTTTAAATGTATTAAATACTCTAGCGATGTAAATTTCACTTTCCACATGATGTACAAGAAATAGAATTCAACAAACTTCCAAACATTTATCATGGGCACATATTATCATAAAATGACAGATTCCCAAGTATCATAACATTGCCCTATTGTTGACGCCAGGAAAATCCTGACCTCAAAATTTGGACCTTTGCAGCCGGAGGCTACTTGCCCAGCTGTCTGACGAGATGGACAAGCTGGCGACTACGAGGAAGCTAGGAGAGCAACAATAATAGGACCCCTGGTGCTGCGGCAGGGAGGTCCCACCACGTACCCGAAAGCTCAAAGGAGTCTTCCCCTCCACAACCAAGAATGACCGAGCAGGGTACGAGGAAGGCACCGGCTTGGCTAGCAAGCAGGGGTGACGGGCTCGAGAATTCGGAAGTCGGGATCCAGAAGCTCAAGCACAGATGCCAATCCAAGTACCCCTGGGGTCCTATTTATAGGCAACCAAGGGGTAGGGGGTTTTTATAGCCCAGCCCTAACCTGGCGACATACGGGATACTCAGCATGTATCTCAGACCATAGTCGCCCATATGGCGAGTATTAGTTGCTGCTCGCACAAGCCGGGCCAATACTCGCGCAGGTCTTCTGTGGCTTGCCGGGCACCTGGGGCGACATACGGGATGCTCGGCACGTATCTTCGACCATAGTCGCCCATCTGGCGAGTATTTAACCAATACTCGCCAAGCCCTCTTTTGCTCCTGCTGGCTGATCTGTCTGCCTCTTTGACTTTGACCTCTGCCTGCATGGCCTTGAGTGGGTCCTACCCTCGAAGAATAAGGGTTGTATACAATCCCCGCTCTTTGCGAGTAACATAGTTGCTCGGAAAGAAACATCCAACCTTTATTCGACGAGCTTCTGTCTGGGCGAGTATTTGGGAGATACTCGGAATCTTGCTGGCCGACGTCTGGGCTCTATATATAGGGGGGGGGGGGGGTCTCTGACGGAACCACCTTTCTGCACTCGCCTACAATGTCGCTAGCTTTTGCTGAGGCTTCCAAAAAGGCCAAGGCTGATCTCGCGAATCTGATCGGCGTTCCCACTCCTCCTTTTCGCATGGACGCCGAGGTAGACGCCTTCCTTGCTAATAAGAAGAGGAAGAGGGCGTTTAAGAAGAAGAAGAGAGAGAAGAAGAAGGGGGCGACTATGGAGAACGTCGCTGATCCTCTGAGCGAGCAGCGTCAGCAGCTGCTGGAAGATTTGGGTCTCTCTCACGAGGGGCTCTCGCCTGCTCCTGCTCCTCCTCCTCCCTCGACAGAGGTCGCCCCGGAGGCGAGTAGGGTTGGGGCCCAAACTCTAGCCCAACCGCACCTTCCTCATGCACGAGGTGAGCTCTTTAGTCGCTGTTCTGAAGACTATGCTGCTATAATAACCACTCCTGGCGAGATTTCTGACGCTTTTTGTTTCTGTTTTTAGATCCGCCGAGTACCGAGGTTCGGGAGGAACCTTTGGACGTTCTGCCGCTGCGATCATCCTCGATGATTTCGCCTGAGGGTGGGTCTCGGGGTGGTCGCACGGTGAGGATTCTCCACATCTCTTCTGTGGAGAAGAGGCCGATGAGCGAGCATGGGGCTCCTCTCTCAAGCATCAACCCTCCTCCGCCACCACCTACCTTGTGACCAGAACCGGCGAGCAGCTCGCACCTACCCGGGGTCGTGCTGCCACCGCCTCCTCCTGGACTTCCGCCCTCAGTGGCTCCTCCGGGCGATCAGCGCCCTTCTACTTCAACTGCTCCCTCTACCCACCAAGGGGAGTCCTCGCGCAGGGGCGGGACTGGAGGGTCTTCTGCCTTCTTCGCTCCCAAGGGTGGAGGGCGCGTAGGAGATGGTCGCGGCCGGGGGAACATGCCCTTCAACCGGGATCATCCTGGCGGCCATTCTACTCACCGAGATGGTGTCCATCGCTCTCCCTCCCCGCACCGAGGAAGTGCTTCTCCTCATCGGCGATCTCGCAGCCCTGCTCGCCGACGCTCCCGTAGTCCTCGACCAGGTACTTGGTCGCTGCTTTTGGATAGTTGCCACCTCTCTTTTGATTCTGCTGGAGTTCTGACTCTTCATCTGCTCTTCTGCAGGTCGCGCTCATACTCCCGTGGGAGCACTGATCGACGCCGTTGGGCTCCCCCCTCGCGAGTATCAAGAGAAAGCTACTCACGCCATCTTGGACTTGGAGTCAAGGATAGAGCGGCTATCGATCTGCGAGCCTCATCGGCGCTTGACTGAGGTGGAGTCGCGGGTTGAGCGCCTAGCGGCCAGTGACCCTCACCGCCGCCTGACTGATTTGGAGGCGCGAGTATCCCGGCTGGAGGAGTTTGATACTCGCCTGTCGGGTACTGAAGCTCGCCTCCAGTCTATCAGCGACTTGGAGCGCAGGGTGGCACGGATCGAGCACCGGCAGCAGCTGCATCATGACGAGCTGGTCGGGATGCGCGCGAGCATGGGTTCGGTGGGGAGGCTGGCGAGGATCGAGGACCAGCTGCGACAAGGCGAGGACGCTATGTCTGTGGCCTCCGAGCATTTCAAGCGTGCTCGCAGCATGGGCTGGGTCGGACGACATCCTCAACCTCAGGATCCCCAGGCGACCACTCAAGCGCAACCCTAGCTGTTGCCCTTTCTTCAGTTTCTTCTTCTTTGTATCTTGTAGCTCCTGGCGAGCATGCTTTGTATCTCTAAACAGCTTATTATTCGAAGTAGTATTGATTTGCCGAGTAATTGAATACTCGCCTTTCATTCTTGTCTTGCTTTACTTTATCTGTTGTTGTTTGGATTTTTTCTATCTTCTTTTTGCTGTTTGCTGAGCATATATTGGATGTCGCCTGCATCCTGGCGAGTTTCTTCGTGTTTCTGTGATCAGGTACTCGCTAGCTGAAGGTCGGCATTTTGACGTGCTCTGAGCTTTTGGCGATTTACTTCGATACTCGCCACCCCTAGTCGTACCCGCGGAGTCGTGTTCGACAAGCCAGGCTATCCGACTACTATAAATAGGGGGGTGGGTGAGTTTTAAACTACGCTTTCAGCGATCTCTGGCTTCTTGAGCGAGTATCTTTCAGACTTCCTCTCTTCACCCTTCTTCCAATACTCGCTCTCTTCCCCAAGATGACTGACGAGGCGAACATTAGGCGAGCTAATCATGCGAAGAACTTCGAGGAGAACATCTTCAAGAAGCCGATTACCCAGCAGAAGGACTTGGACGATTTCAACGCCAAGTTCGCAACTCCGGGCTATGTCGCCAGGCTTCCTCGCCAGTCTGAGTGACTAAACACCTCCTCGCCCCTGGCGATGATCTTCCCCATCCGGCATTTTGAGGTCGGCCTGCGACTTCCCATATGGCCCGAGTTATGCAAGATACTCGCATTCTATGGGATAGTCCCCGCCCAGATTAATCCCAACGGAGTGGCGATTATCGTGGGATTCCTGTGCTTCCTGCGGGAACAGAATATCGTCTTTGACCTTGCGGTCTTTAGGCGAGTATTCTCGATCATGGCGACCGGCGAGGTGGTCATTTTCCTGTGCAGCCACGTCTGCACTCTGGCGGGCACTTCCAACAAGAACCATCGCTGGGTGGAGCGACTAGTCGCCATCGAAGGCGACTTCGCGGGCATCTCCAGCTCGCCCCTCCAGCCGTCGGAGAATGTCTTCACCGTCCCCTTCTTGAAGGACGGTCAGGAGAAACTGCTCGATTCCTTCAGGCATCGTCGCTTCGATGTGATATTCTGGAGGAGGCGAGTAGACGAGCTCACGGAAGTTCGCTTAGGGGAAGGTACTTTTTGTGCGAGCATCAACCATACTCGCCTTTGAGCCTTGATTTAGGCGACTAATTTTTGGTCTCCTTGTTTGCAGGTGTGCAAACTCTTTCGCGTGACGCTCTTCCTCCCGCGGTGAAGGCGACGGCTGCCACCCAAGGGGGTGCGGGAACCTCGGCGCGCGAGGTTGGGGGCTCCTCCCCAATCGTCTTGTCGCTAGGGGGCGACAACCCCAAGGTCGCCGGCGATGAGGCCGGGACCTCCAAGAAGCGAACGGGCAAGGCTAAGGCCTTTGAGCCCAAGAGGAGGAAGAAGGAAGTCGCCCACAGGGATTTGGGCAAGAAGGCGGATCCTTCGGAGGCTGGCGAGCCGAGCGACCATCCTCTCTTTAATGAGGGCACCCGCAGCGAGGACGCCTATGGTCGCCCATTGGTGACCTGGGCTGAGCGCGCCCACGAGGTGACCCTCAGCTCTAACCTCCCCGCCTGGTCGGATGAGTGGGAGGACAAGGGGGAGGCCTTCGATGTGACCTACGCCCTCTATGGTCGTGCGGACGCCGAAGTCCTGCAGGACACAACTACCGAGGATCTGGCTCACCAGACCTCACGCTCCCTCTTGCGGTCAGCCGAGCTGGCTCATGCAACAGCAAGGAGATTACTTGAGTACGAGCAGGCGATCAAGGTGCAGGGTCCGAAGCTGATTGCCCTCGCGCTCCGGATCAAGGAGTTCGAGGTATTCGCCTTTGCGTCTTTGCTTGTTACTAAGATACTCGCCACCTTGCAAGCTGTCAAACTTACCTTTCCCTTTTTACATTCTGCAGGCTGCCGAGCTGGAATCAGCGAAGAGATTGTCCCAGGCTGAGTAGGAGTTGGAGGATACTCGCTCGGCCCTGGAGGTCGCCCAGATCCGTATCGCCGAGTTGGAAACTCGGCCTGCCGAGCAGCAACCGGCAGAGTCGGCCATTCCTAGGAGCAAGCGCATAAGGATGCACGGCGACGACATGCCTTATATTCGCCGGGAGATCGCGCGAGCAACGGGGGAGGTCATCCTGAACCAGATGAAGGCAGATGATCTTCTGAAGCCGGAAGCTATGGGATTGACAGTGGGGGACCTCATTCCGGCATTGCTCGCCGAAGAGTCTTCCTCCCCCTTGCGAGCATCCTCGCCGCAGCCCAGCGATGCCGAGGATGAAGATGATGAGGACGATGATGACGATGATGATGACGATGATGACGATGATGATGACGATGATGACGACGATGATGGCGCTGCTGATGAGGCCGATGTAGATATAGAAGGCGAGGATGTCGCCTAGTCGCTTGGGCTCCCTTTTTGCTCGCCCAGCGACCTTTTTGTGCACCCTTTTTTTATATACCTGTAATTTGTACACATTTTTTGAAACAATGAAAGGAACTTGACAAGTCTTACTCGCCTCTTTCTTCATGTATTTACTTCCTTGTTTGTATGTCGCTTAGGCTCCTAGGCTCGAGGCGAGGTTGAGTGCTCGCTAGGCTCTTAGAATTTTGGCGAGGATGTATGCTCGCACCTGTATACTCGCAATGCATGCTCGCACCATCATACTCGCACCTGCAGACTTGCTCCTGAGGCCTTGACTTGCACCTAGTGAAGAGCGCCGTTAGGATTTTAAGCAAGAATCAAAGGAGCTCTTCAAGGGAAGGAAGAAGCAGGGTTTAGCAGTCGGGGAGGCCCGGGGGGACATATCATCCCGAGGCCTCTCTCCTACTCGAAAGCCTGGTGTCTTCAAAGGATGACGTCAAGTACGGCATGGCAGCCGGACAGGTCCAAGGGGACACACCGTCCTTAGGCCACCATCCTACTTGGATGCTTGAAGTCTTCGTTCTTCGGTCGGTTGAATCGATCACCTCTTTCTTTCAAGTTGGGCTATCGGCGTCCAGACTTCCTCCTGGTAATCCCTCCAGTCGAATGAGAAGCGCAGTCGATACGAACCGTGGCCAACATGCAAGGGGGGAGCTGATCTCGACCGTCAATTTAGAGGCTTGGTCTTAGAGGGTTGCTGAACTGAGGCACTGTCCCATCATCCGTTCCGGGGTTTTACGAGGTTCAAGTCGGAGGCTCATTTTCCGACCGTGCCTGTGGATCAATTCGACCTGCTGCTCTTTTTTAGGAGCCTCTCGCTCGCAAGGGTATACGACACCTTTATTCAAGGGTCCCCTGAGCTAGTGAAACTGATCACTTCCTTGCCCAATTGGAAGGTCGGCGTCCAGACTTCTTCCCTGTAATCCCTCCAGTCGAATGAGAAGCGCAGTCGATACGAACTGTGGCCAACATGCAAGGGGGGAGCTGATCTCGACCGTCAATGCAGAGGCTTGGTCTTAGAGGGTTGCTGAACTGAGGCACTGTCCCATCATCCGTTCCGGGGTTTTACGAGGTTTAAGTCGGAGGCTCATTTTCCAACCTAGCATGTGGACCAATTTTACCGGCTTTTTCTTCTCTTCTCTGAAGATTCTTGCTGTAGATTCTTGCTGTGACAGAAAAAGCTTCCCAGTCCCGTGTTTCAGGGAGAGGAAGGGTTTTATTTATAAATCAATAGGGATTACAAGGGTGGGACATACACATTCCCCCTTAGGGGTAGAACCTTTTCAGGTCATCACCGCTCCAAGTATTCCCAAGCAGCTCTCCTTCCTGGTTCTGCAGACGGTATCCTCCGGTTAGGAGTGACTCGTGGATGATGAAGGGCCCTTCCCAGTTTGGATGGAGCTTTCTGATGGCCGCTGATCGTCCCGCCACGTCTACCTTCTTCAGGACCAGGTCACCTTCTTGGAAGTGCTTGAGGCGAACATTTTTATCGAAATGCCTCGCCATTCGTCGCTTGATCTCCTCTTGCCTGGCGGAAGCTAAATCTCTAAGTTCTTCGATGTAGTCGAGAGATAGCTTCTGAGCCTCCTCATTCTCTAGTCGCCATCCCTCACTTCCGCCCTCGGCGGCGATCACCCTTGGACTTCTGACTTCAAACTCTACTGAGATGAGAGCTTCCGATCCGTGAGAGAGCTTGAACGGTGTCTCCCCGGTAGCTGAGCTAGGAGTGGTCCTCAAAGCCCACAGAACCGAAGGGAGCTGGTCCGCCCAGTTACCTCTCAGGTTCTCCACCTTTTTCTTCAGCAGGTTGATGATCAGCTTGTTGGCGGCCTCCACTTGGCCATTGCTCCTCGGGTGATGCACGGAGGCGAATCGAAGATCAGTTCCCAGCTGTCTGCAGAAATCTTCCAGCTCCAAGATGGCAAACTGAGGACCGTTGTCGGTGACGATGGAGAGAGGAATCCCAAACCTACAGACGATCTCCCCCCAGATGAAGTTCTTCACGACTTGAGAGGTGGTCTTGGCCAAAGCTTTGGCCTCGATCCACTTGGAGAAGTAGTCGATCATGACGAGAATGAACTTCCTCTGGCCACTAGCTAGGGGGAAAGGGCCAATCAAATCCATTACCCAAATGGCGAACGGCCATGGGGCGGTGATTGATCGGAGCTGCTGGGCTGGCTGCAACTGGAGGGGGGCGAAGAGCTGGCACTTCTGGCACTTCTTCGAGAAGATCTCAGCATCCTTCCGGATAGTAGGCCAGAAGTAACCATGCCTCAAGACCCTCAGCTCTAAAGTGCGAGTCCCAGAATGACTTCCACACTCTCCCGAATGGATCTCTTCCAACACCCGGGGTACTTCGTCTTCAGAGATACATCTGGCTAGGGGGCCCGAGATGGTTTTACGGTACAGCTCCCCATCCTGCAAAAGATAGTACGCCGCTTTGTACCGAAACCTTCTCTGATCCCCTTCACTTGCTGGAAGCTGGCCGGTGGCAAGGAATGCCACAAAAGGATCCGTCCATGAGGGGCGCTGCTCGATCTCCATCATCTCCCCTTCTTCGATAGACGGCCGGAACAGCTCGGTGATAGTTTCTCCAGCTCTTGGCCCATACTTGGCCAAACGGTCCGCCGCCGAGTTTTCCTCTCTCGGGACGTGCTCGACGAAGAATGACTGGAAGCCTCCAATCAATCCCTTGACCTTCACCAAGTACTTCTGTAGGATGGTGTCGCGTACTTCGAACTCTCCTCTGATCTGCGACGGTCCCACCATTGAATCCGTAAAGGCCCGAACATCACGGATCCCTAACTCCTTGGCGAGGCGCAAGCCTGCCACTATGGCCTCGTACTCTGCCTGATTGTTTGTGACGGGAAAGAGGATCTCGACGGTCTGCTGATGAGTCCCAATTATATACACATTTATGGACTCATCTGGGCCGATTATCTAGTCTTTGCACTACATTTTAGGCATGTTTTCATTCATATTTGATCACGTTGCCCATTTCATTGCTTAGTGCACATTTATGCCCCATCTTGGTGTGATTTCATGTAATTCTGAGGTCTGGTATATTTTCATGCAGGTCCAAGGGTTGTGCGACACTCGGGATTGGTTCTGGGGAATTTTTAGTCAAAAAGGCCACTAATCGTGCGCATTCCTTAGCGCACGATCAGGCGCACGACCAGTGGTCGTGCGTTAATTCCCCTCCCAGACTGAGCGACGGCGCACAATCATTGGCCTTCTTCGCGCACGACCACTGGTCGTGCGCCGCTGACCGTGCGCTTTTGTGCAGATCTGGATTGAGCTACAGGTTCTTCGCGCACGATCATAGGCATTCCTTCGCGCACGACCATTGGTCGTGCGCCTGATCATGCGCGTTGTTTATTTCTGCTCCGCCTATAAATAGGCAAGCACGATTTTAGGTCGGGATCCATCTCCCGACTCCGCCCAGCTGCGTCGTTTCCTGCTCCAGAGCTCCCATTTCGCCCCTCCATCGCCGCCCACCATCTGGAGGTGCTCCGGACATACTCTCCACGCCAATCTCGAGCCGGAGTATCCTTTCGGCCTCCTCCATCATTCAGAAGCTTCCAAGCTCCATTTCAACGGATTGTGCACTATATCCTTGGAGTTCTCCGGCAAGATCGTAGCTGAAGGCTATTGACGAAGAAGACAGGTCAATTGGGAGGTAGTGACAACCCTCTTCTACCCCGGATGGCAGTTGAAGACCGAGCACGGACGAGGATTGACAACCCTAGATTCCGGCCGTGAATCTCCAACGAGTCTTCGTGCTTCGGTTGTAATCTTACCTCCTCCTTGTTATTTTTGCTGATTCTATCTGATATGTGTGGTTGTATGTTTCTATACGAATGATGTCCATAAACCCTAAATGTTATTAGTGTATTTTTTCATAGTTTTGTGGTTATCTTTGTGGTTTATGTGATTTGAGGAGCGCCCCATTCCATCCTCCATCCCGCCGTCACGTTCGTGTGCCGCACTAGCAATTGCTAGTGGCGTGCTTATCGACGAGGTGCTTGCGACCCTCATCCGTTGCCTACTCTTCCATCCGCCTAGCGAAGCGTGGCATAACGGCCCGTGTAATCCATTCCGACTCCGCCGGTGCGAACCATTCCATCCGCTAGCCTTCTCTTCCTTCCGCCTAGCGAAGCGTGGCATAGCGGCCCGTGTAATCCATCCGCCCAACGAAGCAGTGCGCTCAAGGCCTGCACAGTTCGATTCCGCCATTCTCTCCACTCCATCCGCGAGCCTACTCGTCCATCCGCCTAGCGATTCGGTGCATTGCGGCCCGTGTAGTTTCCATCCTCCCGGCGAAGCAGTGCGCTCAAGGCCTGCATAGGAGTAGTTTAGTTGTTTTCATTGATTTTCCATAAGCCAATTCACCCCCTTCCGCATCCATTCGATTTTAGGACTTCGATCTCAAGTCCTTCCTCGAGCCGGAAGGATTCAGGGATCCTGTGTTGAAATACTACACCGGGAGGGACGACCCTGTTCGTCACATCCAGTGGTTTGAGGATATTATCTCTATCCGAACCATGTCGGATGCGTTCAAGTGCCGGCTGTTCGCCATCACTTTTACGGGGAAAGCCAGGGACTGGTTCCACCAGTTGCCTATGGGCTCGATCTACAGCTTTGAAGATCTGTGCCGTGGAGTAATGACCAAATGACCTAAACTCAAGGCCAAATGAAAGTTAAGACCAAGGCCTACAACTTTCATGTTGAGCACTTTTTCTAAATCGGCCATTAAGAGGCCTTAATTAATTATTGAAGTGGACTGATGTATAGAGACAGAAAAACCAAGCTATTGAATTAATTAATACAAGGAAAAATAAGATCTGCACGGATCTTAAAGCAGATCCGACCCTCCCCCTTCATCTTCTTCCTCCAGCCAACGGCTGGGATTTTCCCGAGCTGGGCCAACTTGCCCTCTTATTTCCCGGCCACCTGGTGGCCACCACGGCCGGCCACCACCTCCACCACCTTCGTGGTGGTCGGGGCTACTACTTCCCGGCGACAAGGTGGCCGGAGGAGGTGTTTTCCGGCGAACTAGCATGGCCGAAAATCAGCCAAAAACCATGATTTTGAGATTTTGATTCCGACCCAATTGAGCCCGAACCTTCAAATAAAATAGATGGGAAGCTAGCATAGAGGGAGGGGAGGAGAAACGAACCTAACATGGAGCTTGGCGGTGGCGGCGACGGCGGTTGGCCATGGAAATGCTCCTCTCCGGCGACCTTGCCCATTTCCTCCATTCTCCACCAAAAGCTTCGATCCAAAGGTCGATTTCGACTGCTTGCCAGCTTCTGAAGCTAATGAGATGGTCAAATGGGAGTGGGGAGGAGAGTATAAGGGAGTTTGAACTAAGAGGCCCACATTTTTGGTGTTTTGTCCAACCAATCAGCTGTACACCTGCCCCTCTGCCCTATTCTCAGGTGCCCAGCAATCACCCAAGGCCCTAGGCTGATTGAGATGGAGTGTGGTGGTGGTGTGGGGGGGGGGGGGGCAAAGCTTTATAAATCCTCTTTTTGTCCCCTCTTTTTCTCTCCTCCTTTGCTTTTTAATGAATCATGCACACATGTGACATTTGCCCTTCATAACCAGGTGTCATAAGGTATTAATTTGATGAAGATATTTGGTGGGGTCACTTGGTTTGAGCTTGGTTCAAGTGTATGAGGGTTAAGTCACTTATTTTGGGCTATGTTGACCATGATTGACCTAGGGTTGACTTTGGTCAACAAGGTGAGTGGGTTGACCCCACTTGGGGGTCATGGGTCCCTTAACATCACCCAACATTGGTTGGTCTATGGTGGGGCCCCAATTGGTTCAATTTAATCAAAGGGTGTAGATTTGACCAAAATTGGGTAAAGTTTGACTGGTCAATTGGGGTCAACTGGTCCCACCATGATGGGGCTTTTTGGTCCAATGGGTTCCTTAAAGTGTTTAGAGTGTGGTGGAAAGGTTAATTTGAACATTTGGAGTCAATTGAACCCTAATTGACTTAGTTTGGTTAATGTTGACTTATTGTTGACTTTGGTCAATTTCATGCAATTGGGTCTCACCCAAGTGCACTTCTCATCCTATAGGTCTCCCTTGGTGGTTAGAGTGGTATGGGGGAGGTCAATTTGGTGAATTGAGGGTCAATTAGCCTAAGGGAGTGGTATTGGGCTATGTTGATTTTGTGCCCTTGGTGTGCATTTAGCACACTCCACTTGGCCCAAGGGCCTTAGTGGCCACTATGCACACCACCCATGCCCTAACAACATTTAGGGGTCTAGAAGGATTGGGGATGTTACAAATCCCAATAAACAAAAGAAATATTTCGTCCTCGAAATTTAGGTTTGGGTCTACGGGTTGCAAGTACTTATAAGAGTAAAGGATTTCAAAGATGATTACTTTGCACCTGAGGTGAGGAGTTCCGGGAAACATTGTTGCATGAAGTCTAAGGGCACTCAACTGTGCTCCTCTTGCCCATGATTGAACTTTAATAATCGGGCATCAAAATCTCCTTCCACGGAAGAACTCGGACCTCTACTATAAGAGAACTCAAACCGGAGCAACATTCTTTACCAAAAATTTCTCATTGCACTTCTACTATTCCTTGCTAAGATTGTCGGCAATATTCCCACTATGGGTTAATTTAAGGTTTATCCCGCCGCTCAGACCGTCGTGCCATTAACCACAATGCGGGTTCTACCTACTCCATCCCGGTAATGAATAGAAAATAGACACTTCAGAGAAATCAAAACAAGCTAACCAGGCGCGGGCGTTATCAAATCACTACACTCCTGAAGGAGGATCTACCTGAAATACATAGAACTTACCGGGTTAATTCATATTATCATGCCGCGCTAGATGGCATCAAAACCTTCGAGTTCAACTTAACTTCAAAAGGTTATATTCACGAACCGTGTTTACTTAACACGCTGCTCATAAATCGATTAGCCAGGACGTGGTCATTTAGCCAACCGTCATTGCCTATTCCGATTCTTCACTATACGACCAAATGACCTAAACTCAAGGTGGCCGGAGGAGGTGTTTTCCGGCGAACTAGCATGGCCGAAAATCAGCCAAAAACCATGATTTTGAGATTTTGATTCCGACCCAATTGAGCCCGAACCTTCAAATAAAATAGATGGGAAGCTAGCATAGAGGGAGGGGAGGAGAAACGAACCTAACATGGAGCTTGGCGGTGGCGGCGACGGCGGTTGGCCATGGAAATGCTCCTCTCCGGCGACCTTGCCCATTTCCTCCATTCTCCACCAAAAGCTTCGATCCAAAGGTCGATTTCGACTGCTTGCCAGCTTCTGAAGCTAATGAGATGGTCAAATGGGAGTGGGGAGGAGAGTATAAGGGAGTTTGAACTAAGAGGCCCACATTTTTGGTGTTTTGTCCAACCAATCAGCTGTACACCTGCCCCTCTGCCCTATTCTCAGGTGCCCAGCAATCACCCAAGGCCCTAGGCTGATTGAGATGGAGTGTGGTGGTGGTGGGGGGGGGGGGGCAAAGCTTTATAAATCCTCTTTTTGTCCCCTCTTTTTATCTCCTCCTTTGCTTTTTAATGAATCATGCACACATGTGACATTTGCCCTTCATAACCAGGTGTCATAAGGTATTAATTTGATGAAGATATTTGGTGGGGTCACTTGGTTTGAGCTTGGTTCAAGTGTATGAGGGTTAAGTCACTTATTTTGGGCTATGTTGACCATGATTGACCTAAGGTTGACTTTGGTCAACAAGGTGAGTGGGTTGACCCCACTTGGGGGTCATGGGTCCCTTAACATCACCCAACATTGGTTGGTCTATGGTGGGGCCCCAATTGGTTCAATTTAATCAAAGGGTGTAGATTTGACCAAAATTGGGTAAAGTTTGACTGGTCAATTGGGGTCAACTGGTCCCACCATGATGGGGCTTTTTGGTCCAATGGGTTCCTTAAAGTGTTTAGAGTGTGGTGGAAAGGTTAATTTGAACATTTGGAGTCAATTGAACCCTAATTGACTTAGTTTGGTTAATGTTGACTTATTGTTGACTTTGGTCAATTTCATGCAATTGGGTCTCACCCAAGTGCACTTCTCATCCTATAGGTCTCCCTTGGTGGTTAGAGTGGTATGGGGGAGGTCAATTTGGTGAATTGAGGGTCAATTAGCCTAAGGGAGTGGTATTGGGCTATGTTGATTTTGTGCCCTTGGTGTGCATTTAGCACACTCCACTTGGCCCAAGGGCCTTAGTGGCCACTATGCACACCACCCATGCCCTAACAACATTTAGGGGTCTAGAAGGATTGGGGATGTTACAAATCCCAATAAACAAAAGAAATATTTCGTCCTCGAAATTTAGGTTTGGGTCTACGGGTTGCAAGTACTTATAAGAGTAAAGGATTTCAAAGATGATTACTTTGCACCTGAGGTGAGGAGTTCCGGGAAACATTGTTGCATGAAGTCTAAGGGCACTCAACTGTGCTCCTCTTGCCCATGATTGAACTTTAATAATCGGGCATCAAAATCTCCTTCCACGGAAGAACTCGGACCTCTACTATAAGAGAACTCAAACCGGAGCAACATTCTTTACCAAAAATTTCTCATTGCACTTCTACTATTCCTTGCTAAGATTGTCGGCAATATTCCCACTATGGGTTAATTTAAGGTTTATCCCGCCGCTCAGACCGTCGTGCCATTAACCACAATGCGGGTTCTACCTGCTCCATCCCGGTAATGAATAGAAAATAGACACTTCAGAGAAATCAAAACAAGCTAACCAGGCGCGGGCGTTATCAAATCACTACACTCCTGAAGGAGGATCTACCTGAAATACATAGAACTTACCGGGTTAATTCATATTATCATGCCGCGCTAGATGGCATCAAAACCTTCGAGTTCAACTTAACTTCAAAAGGTTATATTCACGAACCGTGTTTACTTAACACGCTGCTCATAAATCGATTAGCCAGGACGTGGTCATTTAGCCAACCGTCATTGCCTATTCCGATTCTTCACTATACGACTCTCTTACACGTAGGAGTTCAACACCACCTACACCAAGAGACCTTATCCCTTAACATATGAGGTCTCGACCGATAAACCGTTTCCGACTCCGCGGATACAAGGTCAGGTTTACCAGCTACAAAACAATAACATAAACCTTGTTTGCACCTGGACCAGAGTCTCTTATGTTCTACGAATGTTACACGAGGTTAACACTTCTACACGTTAAATAAATGTAGATATCTTCCAAGCTTTCCTTGAGGAACATACGCCTGTAGTTTAAAAGATGTTACCGAAATGACTCCCAACTAATTTCCAAATCCCTTTGTTTCGTAACTCACGAGGGTAAAACCCTCTTTATCATGACAAGTTTTGGCACAAATTGATTTCAACATGAAGGGTGACTCATTAAAAACCCATTAATCCACGAGAAGTTTCATCAACTATATCTGGAGAACACACCTGTCTCCCTTATTCTTGAATCTTCCTAACTGGGATTATAATTCTTGGAGAAAACGTAAACTTCTGGTTCTTAAGTTCAAAGGATTCTTGTAGATTATATATCTTCAATGTATCATTCGTCAAATTTCACTTTAGATTTCCAATATTGAGTGGACCAAACTTCCACAGACGGGTAGTCTTGTCTCACTTAAGCTATAGATCAAGTATTAAAGGATTCATCATAACGACCATTCTCTTAGTTATGTCATCCAAAAATTACGTCGCTACATATCATCAAGTAAAGTTAATAATCCTAAGCGGGAGTTGATAGTAACGGCACTAATCAATCGTTTTAACTCCCCATTCCTCAACGTTTCAACACATGACGGTCGTTGTCATCTTTCCCGAGATCTGAACATAGTAAGATTCTCCATCTTAGCCCTAATAGATTAAACCATCACATTATAAGATCCAAGGAGTCACCTTCCTAAGCTCTCTGGTGGTGCATAAACCAACTCTAAGAGTAAAATGATCTTAACTAAATTTTCACCAAGGAGAGGGCTTGAATTTTAATTAAAAATGCTATCCGAAAATTACCCTTGAAAGCCCTGGAGTGCAAGAAACTCCAGTTGTAATCCTTACTTGCGAAGTCTTGACTCCAAACTTCAAAATCCATGATGTGACACATTTATCCCAAGCTACTAAACCTGGCATTCTTTCTTGTTTTCAATACTTGACTAAAGCGAGACATTTGTTCGGACGCCAATGATTATTAATTATTTGGATAACTCTACAAATCGATGTCTCGAGGTTAAGAAGGTGTATCTATAACAATACACTTGCAAGTTTGTTACGATGAACTGATTATTTCAGATGGTCATGTGGACTTATAACCCAGTCTTACTTCTATCCATTCTAAATTTACTTGGTCTTGCACTGGATTCGCCGTTTATGACATTCTTCCCTTGTGACCGGTAAGAGCTTGATGACCAAACGTCCTTATAAACGACAAGACCACACTGCTTGGACCAGGAAGTTAGTAAAATTCCCTAAACTCATAACCTGACTTTCTTGATTCCGAGAGTCTTACGCCCATACACTGGACAACCCTTTAAGTATAATCAACTGATTAACAAGTTAATCACTTTTGTCGACTCAGCTTCAGCCTTGGAGCAATAAGATGAGTATCCGCTCATGCTTGAAGTGCACTATTCACCTAACTTGCCAGCGAAACTATAGCGGTCACAACTTGGTATAGACAATCCCCGCTATTTAAGGTGAAGTAACTCTCCAAGGGTCTCAAACTTCTAAGGGGGGTTGGTCCACAAACCAAAAGGTGTATGAAAAAAAAGAGATCTCGTCATTACCCGAGTATCATTGAATGCTCCAAACCTCGAGATTACTACGAAAATGTCACAACCTTTTCTAAACAAAGTCTAGGGGCAATCCAAGTCGGTATTTTATTGGCCCAATAAACAAAAGGATAAGCCCCTACCGATTTGGGCTAGGTCTCTTCAATACTTCTACGGTATATTCATCATTCATACGAACATAAACTTTAGGGCATATAATTTTTGACTTGGTGTTCCACCCTGAGACATATTGTTATGATGAGACTTAGGCTCCCAATGTTATAAATTATGCTAACATTTCCGAGTTCCCTATATGATTAACTAGGAAAGGGGCCTTCTCAAAACAGAATATTCAAATTCCAATTCGACCACTGGTATTTTATGGTGGTTGCCTCAACGTACTATACTGGGAAGTATCAAGTTATGGTAAGGGGTTATGCTTATGGGTCTTCTATTACTCTAAAGAAGACTACAGACACCCGATCTCCTCGAGATGGTCCTACCACTTGATGGTAAAGCGTAACCCTCAGCGTGAAAGTCTCCACGTCAAGACTTATACTAACTTCCTCCCTTAGCTACGTTGGGTATCCTTAACCTTCAACCAAATCTAGACCCGAGGTCGCTCCTTAGACTAGGGTGCGTCACTAAATTGTCTAAGTAAGTCAAAATTTGACCTAACTTGCTGCTTAATGGACTGTTTTATGTGATTTCATACATGGGCACACCACAGCTTTCGCTGCATAGTTTGTCCGCAAACTACACCCGAGCGTGGTGACCCAGTATGTTGTGGACTGTTCTCTTATGATCGTTCGTTCAGTGATACCATTTGTAAGATCTCTTTTTCCAAAACCCGTTCGGGTACTTGAAAACTTGAACCTCTCCCGTATCGCACGGTTGAGGTGGACCTTTGCCCAGAATCGCTGCCTTGCGGTGTCACCAACACTCGGGTTGACTAACACCGCTCAGCACCAACCCTGCCGGCTATACGATCTTAAGTAAAATATGCCAAAAAGTAAGTACATAAAAGAAGGCATGTCCACAATCACAGCATCATATATATATATATAATGAAAACAGAAAGTCCATAAGAGAAGTACAACTAAAGGGGCTTAAGCACGATACATATGCAAAGTAATGTACTATATCTCTTTCTCTACAACATGCGGAAGTCTACAACAAAAGCTCTCAAAAGCGGAAGTCTAACTATCTAATCATCAACCTGCGGCGTCGTGGTAGTGCGCTGCATCTGCTGCTCAGGTCCTGCCATCTCGTCCTGCTGCGCGCGGGACGACTCCGTCTCCTCGGACTCCTGCGGTCACACCGACCGTTAGTCATAAAGACTAAGCCGTTTTGTCCTCGCCTCCCTCCACGACTCCTAGGCACCGAGCGGGAGGAAGAAGCGGAGGACAAACAAGGGGTAAACAAGAAGGTGGTGACATGGCACTACTCTAGTAGGTATAAGTAAAGCAATAAAATCTAGCTAGCAGTATAGTGCAGGTATAAGGCAGTAAAGTAGAGCAATGAAATAAGCAGTAAATAGGAAGAAAATGCAGTGCAGTAAGTAAATCTAAACTACCATCACAGATTCATACCTTAACTTATATGAACGCCCATACGACATATAAGTTAAGATGTCCAGGTAACCCATCATATAAAAGAGCCCATACTAATTTATATGATGGGGGTATGCTAATGTGTATGTTATGCTATGCTATGGTTATGATGTTTTAATGAGTTTCTGCAATGTGACTCACACACACGACTCTATGCGCATAGACCTTTATAGTTCCCATTTTGTTTGAAAGGAAGCCAACCTTTCGGGTACCGACCGTCGTGGCTCACGGTGGTAGTGGATCGGGCACTCCACATCCTAGGCGGGTATAGTCACTACCAAGCCTAGACCTCATATATGCCTCAACGCTAAGAACACAACAACGGAGCTCCTGCGTACTCTTGCTGGAATCCACCAGACTTTAAGGTCGGGGTGGGTTATTAGGGATCGTCCTCCAGACCGCGGTACTCAAACTTACCGGCCCTCTAAACCTCACCCTCACCTGAGTCAACGTACTACCGTCGGTGACACGACTAGCCTAGTACCGAAGACTCGTCACTAATTGAATAAGTAATAGGTGTTAACATGTCCACCCGAGCTTCCAGCTCAGGGACTAACACACCAGCTGATCCACCCCATCTCCTTCCCGGAGGAGATCCATACCAGTCTGCATACCCACTTAGGCTACTCTTGCCTACAATTTAGTTCGTGTTATATTTAGGGTGAATCTTGAACTTCCCGCGGTGTACTCCGTAAGGGCCCACTAACGGTACTACAGATCAATGAGCTCAACCCCACAATCCTCTTCAAGACAATTAATTTAGTTGGTGATTAATATTTGGTTCACCCTTCATCATTTCATATAGTTAAAGTGACTTAGTTCATCCCCCGTCCCACCCAATCGGGTTGGACGTACCTTCATTCCTTCTACATTAACTCTAGCACCACCCCACAAGTAACCCTAGGATTGACCCTCCTTGAATGATGGTGTGCTACAACCCATTTACTGATTGTATATACCTCCTAAACACTACTTAGGGGTCTGAATTGTCTAAAACTCAAAATTCTGTTTTTACTAAACGCAGACCACCAATTTGAACTATCCATCAACCCCATAAGGGAACCCTTTTAAATACTCATCACCAAGGTATATAATAATTATCCAAGGTTCCCACTGACCTTAATAGGGTATGTTCCAATTTCCATAATTTTCCATATTAAATTGCTATTTAATATAATTTAAAGTAGTTAAGGCCTTAAGGCAAATTACACATGACCTACCCTCAGAATGATGCTACATGATACATGAAAATTATCAGTAAGGTAATATCCCATATCAAGGTGGTTCACTGAGTATCATGACCCTAGGATGTCATTTGGCCTACTATATCATCATAATTGTATAATTACCAAAATGCCACTTTAATTAGGAAAAATAGTATTTCATTTCTGAAAATTCTCCAAAAATTACCAAGTGTCCAAATGGGGACCTAGAGTCCCCTGACAAATTATTATGTCATTACCATGTGATTTGATATTTTAAAATGATTAAACATTCAAAGGTAACAATTACCAATTTCTTCATGAGGTACTTGAATTACACATCTACAAGCTTCCAAACTGTTGTCATGAGCACATATTAACGTAAAATGACAGATTCCCAAGTATCATAATATTGCCCTATGATTTGATATTTTAAATGGATTAAATACTCTAGCGATGTAAATTTCACTTTCCACATGATGTACAAGAAATAGAATTCAACAAACTTCCAAACATTTATCATGGACACATATTATCATAAAATGACAGATTACCAACTATCATAACATTGCCCTATGATTTGATATTTTAAATGGATTAAATACTCTAGTGATGTAAATTTCACTTTCTACATGAAGTACAAGAAATAGAATTCAACAAACTTCCAAACATTTATCATGGGCACATATTATCATAAAATGACCGATTCCCAAGTATCATAACATTGCCCTATGATTTGATATTTTAAATGGATTAAATATTCTTAAGCTAGCAAGCACTTAAGCTTCCCATACAAAGAATAATGCTTCAACAAATCATAACAAAATTACTATAGTCTACTTTCATCACTAATCAGCCACTGAAAGAGTTACAACACCATACAAGGTCCTATGACTATGAATTTCATTTTAATAAGGAAGGGTGGCAAATTCATTTATTAGGAAGAAATACACTTAAATACCCCTAAAATTTCTCATTAAATTTACTAAGTCATTTTATGTTCCCACAAACATATCTACAAAGTCCTAAGCCATGACAAGAACATTTGATCCTATGTTCTTCACAAATCCCCACTTTGCACCCTTAAGGATTCACCCTTAGGGTTTTAGGTCACACCACCCTAATGACTCCAAATGGACCATTAGGGTGTGACACTAGCATTTGTATATACATACCCACATAGCCAACATGATAGGAGGAAGCTAACACACTCAACTCCTCAAAATGACCTAAGCCTAATTTGACCCTTAAAGGCCCTCATTAGGGTTTCCAATTTTCCATATCAAATCAACTCCAAATGGAGTGATATTTTAGGTAGGCACTACTCATGTACAAAAGAGTATGCCACCAAAGTTTGGTGTCATTTGGACATCAAATGCTCCAAAAATCAACATAATTTAAATAATCTAATTACCACAAAAACCCTATGTAAAATTGTCCACCAAGGGCTGCCCCTTTGGCAGGGGGTGCCCCTAGGGTATACCAACCCATGGTTAAAAGCACAGCTCCAAAGATGGAGGGGTTTGACCTAGGGAATTTTTATAATGGACTGACCTAGTGTAGGACCAGTCCTAGTAAAACAGCTCCCTGGGGAGCTGTAGGTCACCGAATGACCTAAACTCAAGGCCAAATGAAAGTTAAGACCAAGGCCTACAACTTTCATGTTGAGCACTTTTTCTAAATCGGCCATTAAGAGGCCTTAATTAATTATTGAAGTGGACTGATGTATAGAGACAGAAAAACCCAGTGGATCGATTTTTAGAGTTGTTATACGCAAGTTGAGCATGTGGTAAGATCAAATCCCAAGTGCCTTTGTGATCGCCCACTAAGCAATGGAGTAACAAACCCAAACTCCTATTGACTACCTCTGTTTGGCCATCCGTCAGGGGATGATACGCCGTAGAAAACAGTAATTTGGTACTCATGAGTTTCCATAACGTTTTCCAAAAATAACTGGTAAAACGAACGTCACGATCGCACACAATAGTCTTCGGAACTCCCCTATGGCTAACGACCTCTTTGAAAAATAACTTGGCGATGTGGGATGCGTCACTAGGTTTGTTACATAGAATAAAGTAGGCCATCTTGGAAAACCGGTCTACCACAACAAGGATGGAGTCATGTCTCCGTATCATGGGCGGCAGACCCAACACGAAGTCCATGCTAACATCCTCCCAGGGGATGGAGGGGATCGGAAGGGGTGTATATAACCCAACATTAGTCTTGTTTCCCTTTGCTAATTGGCACGTGCGGCAACTATTAATAACCTTAGTAACTAGTGACTTAAGGTGTGGCCAATAAAATTTGTCCTCAACTAGCGAGATAGTTTTATCACGCCCAAAGTGACCTCCAAGGCCACCTCCATGCAACTTCCACACTATGAAGTCACGAAGAGAAGAGCGTGGAATACAATGCCTAGAATGCCGAAATAAGTATCCGTCCCTAAGAAAATAAGCTGAAATGGTGGTGGGGGATTCTTCTTGGGCGGCTAAGTAGATATCCTTAAAGTCTGGGCAAGTTGCAAACTCATCTTTAATGCGCTCAAATCCAACGACCTTGACCGCCATCGTCATCAGTAATAAGGAAACGCGGCTAAGGGCGTCAACCACGTGGTTTTGGGTGCCTTTAAGGTGCTTAAGGACAAACGAATATTCTTGCAAAAATGAAACCCATTTCGCATGCCGGGGGCTAATTTTGGTTTGGGAATTTATGAATCGTAAGGCTTCGTGATCCGATAACAACACAAACTCCTTGGGGAGGAGGTAGTGGCGCCAATGGTGAAGGCATCGAATCACGACGTAGAATTCCCTATCATAATTTGAGTAATTTAATTTCGGACCGGACAGTTTCTCGCTAAAATAACCTACCGGATGACCCCCTTGGCTCAGGACTCCTCCAACGCCCGCTCCGGATGCATCACACGCAAGCTCAAAAACCAAACTAAAATCGGGTAGGCGAAGAACAGGTGCTTCCGTCATTTTATCTTTCACGAGCTGGAAGGCACGTGCCGCGGACTTCGTCCAAGCAAACTCTCCCTTCTTTAAGCGCTCGGTAATGAGAGCCATAATGCTACTAAAGTCTCTAATAAAGCGGCGATAGAAGGTAGCTAGACCATGAAAACTACGCACGTCCCGGATGGTGGATGGCTCGGGCCAATCCCGGATGGCTTGGACCTTTTTAGGGTCGACGTGGATGCCCTCGGAAATAATTAATAGAAGGAAAAATAAGATCTGCACGGATCTTAAAGCAGATCCGACCCTCCCCCTTCATCTTCTTCCCCCAGCCAACGACTGGGATTTGCCCGAGCTGGGCCAACTTGCCCTCCTATTTCCCGGCCACCTGGTGGCCACCACGGCCGACCACCACCTCCACCACCTTCGTGGTGGTCGGGGCTACTACTTCCCGGCGACAAGGCGGCCGAAGGAGGTGTTTTCCGGCGAACTAGCATGGTCGAAAATCAGCCAAAAAACATGATTTTGAGATTTTGATTGTACAACCCGGGGTTCGCCCGGCTCCTCCCAGGGATCTCGCAGAACATCATTAGTTCTCGGCAGCCGGGGCGAGGCGAGATCAGTGGCTTGATCTCGCTCTCTCCGAGCTCGGCAGGAGGGCCTCATTCCTAAGGTTCAGCGAGACCCTCGAGGTCGCAGAGACAGCAGGGTCTCGCACATACACTTTGGCGAGACCAGGGGGGCGAACAGTCCTCGCAGACCCCTCTTCCATGAGGCTGTAAGCTAGAATTACCTCTTTGCCCCTGAGGGTCTGCCAATAGCCACCCCGGACAGCGGAGTTTGGCTGTTAGCAGACCAAGTTGTGGTGCGTAGAGTAAAATCGAGAGGCAGATTCCTGCTATTTGCAGGCCAGATCAGAAAATCTATAAATAGGGTCCAAAGGGCACCTTTGGAGAGGGTTCCTTTTTTAGAGCTTCTCTCTCTTCAGGCCATCCTTGAGCTCTCCAAGGTGCCCAGGCTTCAGCTCTTGGCTTGGGAGGGGAAGCGCTCTAAAGATCTTCCGGGTGTGTGGTGGGTCCTCCTAGCTGAGCCTAAGGATCAGTGTCCAACTCCGAGGCTCCGGTTTGTTCTCTCGCGAGTTTAGTAAGTGCCAGTCGCCCCCCAACCCGTTGGGGGCCCCGAACTCCACAGAAACCAAGAAATCGGTTTCAACATTGATTCCTACCCAATTGAGCCCGAACCTTCAAATAAAATAGATGGGAAGCTAGCATAGAGGGAGAGGAGGAGAAACGAACCTAACATGGAGCTTGGCGGTGGCGGCGACGGCGGTTGGCCATGGAAATGCTCCTCTCCGGCGACCTTGCCCATTTCCTTCATTCTCCACCAAAAGCTTCGATCCAAAGGTCGATTTCGACTGCTTGCCAGCTTCTGAAGCTAATGAGATGGTCAAATGGGAGTGGGGAGGAGAGTATAAGGGAGTTTGAACTAAGAGGCCCACGTTTTTGGTGTTTTGTCCAACCAATCAGCTGTACACCTGCCCCTCTGCCCTATTCTCAGGTGCCCAGCAATCACCCAAGGCCCTAGGCTGATTGAGATGGAGTGTGTGTGTGTGGGGGGGGGGGGCAAAGCTTTATTAATCCTCTTTTTGTCCCCTCTTTCTCTCTCCTCCTTTGCTTTTTAATGAATCATGCACACATGTGACATTTTCCCTTCATAACCAGGTGTCATAGGGTATTAATTTGATGAAGATATTTGGTGGGGTCACTTGGTTTGAGCTTGGTTCAAGTGTATGAGGGTTAAGTCACTTATTTTGGGCTATGTTGACCATGATTGACCTAGGGTTGACTTTGGTCAACAAGGTGAGTGGGTTGACCCCACTTGGGGGCCATGGGTCCCTTAACATCACCCAACATTGGTTGGTCCATGGTGGGGCCCCAATTGGTTCAATTTAATCAAAGGGTGTAGATTTGACCAAAATTGGGTAAAGTTTGACTTTGGTCAATTGGGGTCAACTGGTCCCACCATGATGGGGCTTTTTGGTCCAATGGGTTCCTTAAAGTGTTTAGAGTGTGGTGGAAAGGTTAATTTGAACATTTGGATTCAATTGATCCCTAATTGACTTAGTTTGGTTAATGTTGACTTATTGTTGACTTTGGTCAATTTCATGCAATTGGGTCCCACCCAAGTGCACTTCTCATCCTATAGGTCTCCCTTGGTGGTTAGAGTGGTATGGGGGAGGTCAATTTGGTGAATTGAGGGTCAATTGGCCTAAGAGAGTGGTATTGGGCTATGTTGATTTTGTGCCCTTGGTGTGCATTTAGCACACTCCACTTGGCCCAAGGGCCTTAGTGGCCACTCTACACACCACCCATGCCCTAACAACATTTAGGGGTCTAGAAGGATTGGGGATGTTACATAATAAATCAGAATGCATTATTAAATCCTCTGATAATGTTATTATTCTATCAGGTATAAGGCAAGGAAATATATATTTAGTAAATTTTAACTCATCCAAATAAGAAATTTGTTTATTTAATGAGCTAAGCAAACCTAGTGAATTATGGCATAAAAGATTAGGACATGTAAACTTTAGGACCATTGCTAAACTAGCTAAGGATAATCTTGTTAGAGGCTTACCATCAGGATCATATAAGAAAGAAGGTCTTTGTAGGGCATGTCAGTTAGGCAAGCAAACCAAAAACAGCTTTAAATCATTATCTAAAAGTGATTCACCTAGAATCTTGTATTTGCTATATATGGACCTTTTTGGACCTATAGCAATAAAGAGTTTAGGGGGAAAGTCTTACACTCTAGTCATTGTAGATGACTTCTCCAGATTCACTTGGGTGTTCTTTTTGAGAGAAAAGTCAGATAACTTTAAAGTTCTTACAGAGTTTCTTAAGAGCATACAGATTGAGTACTCTACTATAGTTGCATTGATCAGAAGTGATCATGGCACTGAGTTTGAGTCTCTTCTCATGCAAGAATTCTGTGAGATGGAAGGTATCAGGCATTGCTTCTCAGCTCCTAGAACTCCTCAACAAAATGGGGTAGTTGAAAGGAAAAATAGAACTCTAATTGAATCAGCAAGAACATTGCTTGCAGATGCTAACTTGCCCCTATCTTTTTGGGCAGAGGCTGTCAGCACAGCAAATTATGTTCTGAATAGAAGTTTGATACACAAACTTAACGGTAAAACTCCCTATGAATTACTTAAAGGGAAGAAACCTAAAGTTGATTATTTTAGAACTTTTGGATGTAGATGTTTTGTTCATAACAATGATAAAAAGTACCTTAGAAAATTTGAACCAAAATCTGAAGAAGGAATCTTCTTAGGGTATTCATTAGTTAACAAAGCATATATGGTATTTAATAAATCTTCTCTTAAAATAGAAGAGTCTATGCATGTTTCCTTTGATGAAACTAACATGTTTTACAAGGAGAAGAATTCTTCTACCAAAAACAATATACAGGTACCAACTCTATGTGAAGAGATTGATGGATTAAATCTTCAGACAGAAGATTCACTGCATCCATCACCTCAAACTCTTGAAGATAGTGAAGAAGAAGATCATCCAGATCTTGCTGTTAACCTAAATCAAGTAACAGCAGAACATCCTCCACAGGACACAACAGCTGAACAAATTCCCCAAATGGATACTGCTGCTGAACCAATTTCAACTGTTGACCACATCACAGTTAGAGATCATCTAATTTCACAAGTAATTGGTGATATCACAGCAGGTGTTCAAACAAGGCATCAACTACACCAAAATCAGATGCATACTTGTTTCCTATCACAAGTTGAACCTTAAACCATAAAAGATGCAGAACAAGATCCAAACTGGATCCTTGCAATGCAAGAGGAACTCAACCAGTTTGAAAGGAACAAGGTTTGGGATTTGGTTCCAAGACCAAAAGGCCATCCTGTTATTGGCACCAAGTGGGTCTTCAAGAACAAACTTGATGATCAAGAAAATATTGTGAGAAACAAAGCTAAGCTAGTAGCTCAAGGGTACTCACAGGAAGAAGGAATAGACTATGATCAAACTTTTGCACCAGTTGCAAGGTTAGAAGCAATCAGAATCTTCCTTGCATTTGCTGCATATAAAAAGTTCAGAGTATATCAAATGGATGTGAAGAGTGCATTTCTAAATGGAGACATCAAAGAAGAAGTCTATGTGGAACAACCACCAGGTTTCATCTCTCCAACTCATTCCTCCTATGTATTTAAGCTTAATAAAGCTCTTTATGGTCTCAAACAAGCTCCTAGAGCATGGTATGAGACTCTAGCTAATTTTCTTTTGGAAAATAATTTTTGTAGGGGCATAGTAGATAAAACATTATTTTTCAGGATACATAAAAATCAAACTTTACTAGTTCAAATATATGTAGATGATATTATCTTTGGCTCTATAGATTCAAATTTATGCAAAAAGTTTTCTAAACTAATGCAATCTAAATTTGAAATGAGTAGCATGGGTGAATTATCATACTTCCTTGGTCTTCAAGTGAAGCAAACCCCATCAGGAATCTTCATTTCTCAATCTAAGTATGCTAAGGAATTAGTGAAAAGATTTGGAATGTCTGATTCTTCTACCATGAAAACACCCATGGCCTCTAATGCTGTTGTTGATACTGATGAATCAGGGAAACCTGTTGATCAGAAAGTGTATAGGGCAATTATTGGCTCTCTACTCTATTTAACAGCTAGTAGGCCAGATATAATGTTTGCTACATGTATTTGTGCTAGGTTTCAAGTTAACCCTAAAGAATCTCATCTTATTTTACTAAAAAGAATTTTAAGATATATAAACGGTTGCCCTAATCTAGGACTTTGGTATCCAGCAACATCTGAATTTGAATTAACTGGATTCTCAGATTCAGATTATGCTGGATGTAGAGTAGACATGAAGAGCACATCAGGAACTTGTCAATTTCTTGGTGATAGGCTTGTGTCTTGGTTTTGTAAGAAACAAACATCTGTGTCTACATCAACAGCTGAAGCTGAATACATAGCTGCTGGCAGTTGCTGCTCACAGATATTGTGGATACAAAATCAGCTCCTAGGCTATGGTGTCAACTTAAATAATTCAATTATATTTTGTGACAACACTAGTGCAATATCTATAGCACAAAATCCAGTTCTCCATAGTAGGACTAAACACATAGAAATTAGGCACCACTTCCTTAGTGATAATGTGGATAAAAACAAAATTTGCCTACAATTCATTTCTACTGATTTGCAAAGAGCTGACATTTTCACCAAGCCCTTGGATGAAAAGAAGCACATCTTCTTTATAAATCAACTATGAATGATAGATGGAGACTCAATATGTTAAAAATTAATATTTCCATTTATCCTCATAAATTCGTCGAACGAAGAACGACGAATTTGAACCATTTGTCGAATGGCAGTCGACAAAACCTGTTAACCTCAGAATCGATAAAGACAGTTTCATTTGTGGAACGGTGGTCGACGAAAAAGATGTTTTCGTACACAGTCTGACGAAGAAATAAAGCCTTTTCGACTTCTAATTTTATTAGGTTTTATCGAACGGCGGTCTACGAATGCGCCCTCATTCTTCGATCTTTCTATATAAGCTTTATTTTATCTCTTTCTAAGTTTGCGCCTACAGAAATCGTCTTTCCCTCCAGTTCCCCTCTGCACTTGATCTTCGTTTTCTTTGCAGGAACAATGTCGATTTCTCAGGCCTCTCTGCACTCATTGAAGTTTGACGCAGGTTTTGAGATCGACATGGATTCTTTTGCACAATCTGACCAAATCTTCAAGGACGTTCTTCAACTACTGGAAGACCAACATCTAAAGAAGTTTTTGAACACCAGGCAGAAAATACCAGTTGCAGAGATTAAATAATGGGTTCACACTGTTCAGACAGAGGATGAGAAGATGTCTGACACCATCTCAGGTCATCAAGTCTCTCTCTCTCCCACCATTCTTACTGAAATTTTTGGTTTTGAGAATGGTGATGATGACTTAGACATAAGCTCAGAACAATTTGATGAAGCTTTAGTCAAAATGGGTCACTTAACTGGAAACCCTAATCACTTACTGAAAAAGAACTTGTCTCAGGACTACAAGTTCTTAGCTAACATTGTTGGAAAAGTCTTGCTGGGCAAGACTTCTAGGCATGACTATATCAACAGACACCAATTTCTGTTAATGGTGGCCTTGATGGAGAAGAAGAAAATTAACTGGGGATCAATTCTCTTTGAATTGATTAAAAAGAAAAATTCTAAAGATAGTGTCAGTTTTGGAAGAGTTATTGGTATTTTCCTGCAGGAAAGGCATCCAGACCTTCTAGTGTCACCCAAAGTGACTATAAATGCCAGCAAGAGGCCGACCTCAGCACTCTTTGCTAAGTGGGATAGGGTAATCCCCAAGAAGAATACAAGAGCTGATGCTTCTAGGAAAAGGAAAACTTCTGAGGACACAAGGACTGACCAAGTCACTCCCTCTACCCTTCCAGAAGTTCCTCCCTCAGTTCCTTCTCCTTCTCATATCCCATCTCCACCTGCTCAACAATCTCCTGAACAATTTCTACCTCCAAACTCTCCACCACCTCTTTCAACTGATATACCTCTTTCAACTGATATACCACCTATCAATGATATTTCCCCTCTATCTCCAGAACCACTGCCTACCCTTCATCCATCTCCTATCAACACTAATCTCAATTCCTCAACTCTACCTCAATCACCTATTCCACCTCCATCTCCAATACATGATGAACATCAGTCACCAATTCATCCCTCAAGTTCAAACCATCCAGATAGCATTTCCACACATTTTGAACCTGTCAGAAATATCCTTCTACCAACTTTCATCCCATCCACTTCATAACCATCTACATCACTTCCTTTAGACTATCTATCTCTCAACCTTACCTCTATTGCTGATCAAATTTTTGATCACATTCTTCCTAAAATAAACCATCTCCTGGATGCAAAATTTGCTCCAGTCCTCCAAGCTATTTCTACCTTATCTGCTAAGCTTTTTTCCCTTCCTTCCTCTATTGCTGTCCCTTCTTCTAGGGGCCTAGATTCAGGTGTCCCTGAAGCTAGGCAGGGGGAGATGTCCTGTGAAGAAGCTCCAGAAGCAGAAGTTGCTCCAGAAGTAGCAGAAGTTACAGTTTTTGAATTAGATAATTCTGAGATAGTACAAAGTAAAGAAGATTCAATTATAGTTTATGATACAGATATGGTTGATTCTTGTATAGTATCATATATACAAGTTATAAAAGAAATAAATAATATCTGTATCTGCATTCATCCCTCTTGTGATTTGCATAGCTTATTATCAAAATTTGATACTAAATATACATCAAGGGTGTCACCAAAAGTATACATATAGGATTTATCAAAGGCTCTGATATGCCTTCCTCAGAAGACTCATTCTGACATCATAAAAGGTTTCATCTCTTCTATTCCTTCAACCTCTGATCAAGTTATTCAGATGAAAGACACTTCTGCAGAATATGAGGATGATCTTGCAGATTTTCTAAATGATATAGAAGATCCCCTTACTCCATCAGATGATACTCCATCAGATGAAACAGCTTCAAGAATTGTTTCCTCACCTCCAACTCTTTTATGGAATGAAGAACCAATGCCAAGTTTTGATGAAATCTGGAAAGAGATAGATGCAGAGTTTGACAAAGTTGAAGAAGAAAGATTAAAAGCTCTTGAAGTAATCAAAACAATTGATGATTTATATAATAAGCCAATTTCTTCTTCTGACTCTGAAGATGATGATGATGATAACAGTGATTCTGATGACACATTATCAAGGAAAAGAAAGAAAAGAAAAGCTAAGTCAAAGGCTGTTCCCAAGCCTCCAAATCCTGAGAATGATATCCCATATTATGTTCTTCATAATATTACTCTTGACAAAGATACACCTCATTGGATGAAATTCTCAAGGAATGAGAACAAAAGAAGGAAGAAGATGAGGAAAACTGGTTACTATTCTGACAAACTTGTCAAATATAACCATCCTCCTCCTCCTCCAGCAACATGCTCAGTATCACCATCATCCTTCTCTCAGAAGTCCAGCTCTCAACATTCAAGGATTTCTGGTAGTTCCAGTGGATCTCAAGCATCAGGATCAGCCAGCAATCCTCCTTCTAAGAACTCAGCAGTTGCCTTTCAAGAAAGTCAAGTCATTGTTCCATCTCAAATTCCTTCAGAATACAAGTATCACATTTCTGATGGATCTCTTCACAGAGACAAAGCACCTCAAAAGTGTTGAAACCGATTTCTCGGTCTCTGTGGAGTTCGGGGCCCTCAGCAAGCTGAGGGGCGACCAACCCTTACTCCCCCCAAGGGAGAGCTCTAGGTTGAAGGTTGAGGAACTATGGACTGGACCAAGGGCTTAGTGGGGAGGTCCCGCCACGTACCCGGAAGCCCCTTAGGAACTTCCCCTCCCAAGCCACTACTAAGCTTGGGCACCACTGGAGGCTCTCCTCACCCCTAGAGAGACTTGGGGAGGGAGAGAGAGAGAGAGAGCTAGCCTAGAATAAGCTTGCCTCCAAATGGTGCCCCCTTGGTCCTATTTATAGGATTTCTGGATTTGGGTTGCAAATAGCCAAAAACTGGCCCGCGGAATCACCAAAATACCCTCGGATTGGGCTGCAGATAGCCAAATTCCGCTGTTCTGGAATGCTAAACGCAGACCGACCCCTCCCCCCGAAACTGGGCGAGAGGGGGTACCTCGCCGGTCTCAGCGAGCACCATGCTGGTCTCGGCGAGCCCCCTAACTGGGGTACCTCGCTGGTCTCGGCGAGCCCCCTAACTGGGGTACCTCGCGGGTCTCGGCGAGCACCCTGCTGGTCTCGGCGAGCCCCCTAACTGGGGTACCTCGCGGGTCTCGGCGAGCACCCTGCTGGTCTCGGCGAGCCCCTTAACTGGGGTACCTCGCGGGTCTCGGCGAGCACCCTGCTGGTCTCGGCGAGCCCCTTAACTGGGGTACCTCGCGGGTCTCGGCGAGCTCCCTGCTGGTCTCGGCGAGCCCCCTAACTGGGGTACCTCGAGGGTCTCGGCGAGCGCCCTGCTGGTCTCGGCGAGCCCCCTAACTGGGGTACCTCGCGGATAAATGATACTCTGAAATGCCTCTTGGCTCAAGAACCTACTCGGCGAATACAGGGTTGTACACAATCCCCGCTCTTTTCGAGCGAGGTACACGCTCAGAAAGAAACGTCCAACCCTGCATATTCGACGAGTGTCGCTGGGAATCCGGCTAAGAGTGCTATCTCGGAAAAAACATATAGCCTCCCCGAGAGTTCCTCTAACCCTGCCGGCTAGCGAGACCATCTCGGGGGAAAGGACATTGCCTCCCTGGGAGGTCAACCTGCACCTGCCGGCTAGTGAGAGTCCGGTCAGCGGAACCATCCGAGGGGTAACAACACTTACCTCCCTGGGAGGTCAACCTGTCCTGTCGTCTAGTGAGAGCCCGGTCAGCGGAACCATCCGAGGGGAGCATCGTTTACCCTCTGGGAGGTCAACATGTCCTGTAGGCTAGCGAGAGCCCGGTCAGCGGAACCATCTGAAGGGGACATCACTTACCCTCCCTGGGAGGTCAACCTGGCCTGCCGGCTAGTGAGAGCCCGGTCAACGGAACCATCTGATGGGAACATCACTTACCCTCCCTGGGAGGTCAACCTGTTCTGCCAGCTAGCGAGAGCCCGGTCAGTGGAACCATCCGAGGGGAACATCACTTACCCTCCCTGGGAGGTCAACCTGTCCTGCCGGCTAATGAGAGCCCGGTCAGCGGAACCATCCGAGGGGAACAATACTTACCTCCCTGGGAGGTCAACATGTCCTGCCGTCTAGTGAGAGCCCGGTCAGCGGAACCATCCGAGGGGAACATCGCTTACCCTCCCTGGGAGGTCAACCTGTCCTGCCGGCTAGTGAGAGCCCGGTCAGCGGAACCATCCAAGGGGAACATCTCTTACCCTCCCTGGGAGGTCAACCTGGCCTGCCGGCTAGTGAGAGCCCGGTCAGCGGAACCATCCGAGGGGAACATCTCTTACCCTCCCTGGGAGGTCAACCTGTCTTGCCGGCTAGTGAGAGCCCGGTCAGCGGAACCATCCGAGGGGAACATCTCTTACCCTCCCTGGGAGGTCAACCTGGCCTGCCGGCTAGTGAGAGCCCGGTAGCGGGATCGTCCGGGGCAATCCGGCATAAAGAATTTGTCACCTTGCCAGCCTCTCCGCGAGATCAACCTGACCCACCGGCTAGTGAGAGCCCGATAGCGGGATCGTCCGGGGCAATCCAGCATAAAGAATTTGTCACCTTGCCAGCCTCTCTGCGAGATCAACCTGACCCACCGGCTAGTGAGAGCCCGGTAGCGGGATCGTCCGGGGCAATCCAACATAAAGAATTTGCCACCTTGCCAGCCTCTCCGCGAGATCAACCTGACCCACCGGCTAGTGAGAGCCCAGCAGCGGGATCGTCCGGGGCAATCCGGCATAAATAATTTGTCACCTTGCCAGCCTCTCCGTGAGATCAACCTGACCCACCGACTAGTGAGAGCCCGGTAGCGGGATCGTCCGGGGCAATCCAACATAAAGAATTTGTCACCTTGCCAGCCTCTCCGCGAGATCAACCTGACCCACCGTCTAGTGAGAGCCCGGTAGCGGGATCGTCCGTGGCAATCCAGCATAAAGAATTTGTCACCTTGCCAGCCTCTCCACGAGATAAACCTGACCCACCGGCTAGTGAGAGCCCAGCAGCGGGATCGTCCGGGGCAATCTGGCATAAAGAATTTGTCACCTTGCCAGCCTCTCCGCGAGATAAACCTGACCCACCGGCTAGTGAGAGCCCGGTAGCGGGATCGTCCGGGGCAATCCGGCATAAAGAATTTGTCACCTTGTCAGCCTCTCCGCGAGATCAACCTGCCCACCGGCTAGTGAGAGCCCGGTAGCGGGATCATCCGGGGCAATCCAGCATAAAGAATTTGCCACCTTGCCAGCCTCTCCGCGAGATCAACCTAACCCACCGGCTAGTGAGAGCCCAGTAGCGGGATCGTCTGGGGCAATCCGGCATAAAGAATTTGTCACCTTGCCAGCCTCTCCGCGAGATCAACCTGACCCACCGGCTAGTGAGAGCCCGACAGCGGGATCGTCCGGGGCAATCCGGCATAAAGAATTTGTCACCTTGCCAGCCTCTCCGCGAGATCAACCTGACACACCGGCTAGTGAGATCCCGGCAGCGGGATCGTCCGGGGCAATCCGGCATAAAGAATTTGTCACCTTGCCAGCCTCTCCGCGAGATCAAACTGACCCACCGGCTAGTGAGAGCCCGGTAGCGGGATCGTCCGGGGCAATCCAGCATAAAGAATTTGTCACCTTGCCAGCCTCTCCGCGAGATCAACCTGACCCACCGGCTAGTGAGAGCCCAGCAACGGGATCGTCCAGGGCAATCCGGCATAAAGAATTTGTCACCTTGCCAGCCTCTCCGCGAGATCAACCTGACACACCGGCTAGTGAGAGCCCAGCAGCGGGATCGTCCGGGGCAATCCGGCATAAATAATTTGTCACCTTGCCAGCCTCTCCGTGAGATCAACCTGACCCACCGACTAGTGAGAGCCCGGTAGCGGGATCGTCCGGGGCAATCCAACATAAAGAATTTGTCACCTTGCCAGCCTCTCCGCGAGATCAACCTGACCCACCGTCTAGTGAGAGCCCGGTAGCGGGATCGTCCGGGGCAATCCAGCATAAAGAATTTGTCACCTTGCCAGCCTCTCCACGAGATAAACCTGACCCACCGGCTAGTGAGAGCCCAGCAGCGGGATCGTCCGGGGCAATCTGGCATAAAGAATTTGTCACCTTGCCAGCCTCTCCGCGAGATAAACCTGCTCCACCGGCTAGTGAGAGCCCGGTAGCGGGATCGTCCGGGGCAATCCAGCATAAAGAATTTGCCACCTTGCCAGCCTCTCCGCGAGATCAACCTGACCCACCGGCTAGTGAGAGCCCAGTAGCGGGATCGTCCGGGGCAATCCGGCATAAAGAATTTGTCACCTTGACAGCCTCTCCGCGAGATCAACCTGACCCACCGGCTAGTGAGAGCCCAGCAGCGGGATCGTCCGGGGCAATCCGACATAAAGAATTTGTCACCTTGCCAGCCTCTCCGCGAGATCAACCTGACCCACCGGCTAGTGAGAGCCCGACAGCGGGATCGTCCGGGGCAATCCGGCATAAAGAATTTGTCACCTTGTCAGCCTCTCCGCGAGATCAACCTGACCCACCGGCTAGTGAGAGCCCGGCAGCGGGATCGTCCGGGGCAATCCGGCATAAAGAATTTGTCACCTTGCCAGCCTCTCCGCGAGATCAACCTGAGCCACTGGCTAGTGAGAGCCGGGAGCGGGATCGTCCGGGGCAATCCAGCATAAAGAATTCTTGGGTCTCGGCGAGTGGGGGTCGAGGACCTCCCCACGCGCCCACTTGGGTCTCGGCGGGTGGGGGTCGAGGACCTCCCCACGTGCCCACTTGGGTCTCGGCGGGTGGGGGTCGAGGACCTCCCCACGCGCCCACTTGGGTCTCGACGGGTGGGGGTCGAGGACCTCCCCACCCGCCCACTTGGGTCTCGGCGGGTGGGGGTCGAGGACCTCCCCACCCGCCCACTTGGGTCTCGGCGGGTGGGGGTCGAGGACCTCCCCACGCGCCCACTTGGGTCTCGGCGGGTGGGGGTCGAGGACCTCCCCACGCGCCCACTTGGGTCTCGGCGGGTGGGGGTCGAGGACCTCCCCACCCGCCCACTTGGGTCTCGGCGGGTGGGGGTCGAGGACCTCCCCACGCGCCCACTTGGGTCTCGGCGGGTGGGGGTCGAGGACCTCCCCACGCGCCCACTTGGGTCTCGGCGGGTGGGGGTCGAGGACCTCCCCACGCGCCCACTTGGGTCTCGACGGGTGGGGGTCGAGGACCTCCCCACGCGCCCACTTGGGTCTCGGCGGGTGGGGGTCGAGGACCTCCCCACGCGCCCACTTGGGTCTCGGCGGGTGGGGGTCGAGGACCTCCCCACGCGCCCACTTGGGTCTCGGCGGGTGGGGGTCGAGGACCTCCCCACGCGCCCACTTGGGTCTCGGCGGGTGGGGGTCGAGGACCTCCGCACCCGCCCACTTGGGTCTCGGTGGGTGGGGGTCGAGGACCTCCCCACCCGCCCACTTGGGTCTCGGCGGGTGGGGGTCGAGGACCTCCCCACCCGCCCACTTGGGTCTCGGCGCGTGGGGGTCGAGGACCTCCCCACGCGCCCGCATGCGTCTCGGCGGGTGGGGGTCGAGGACCTCCCCACGCGCCCACTTGGGTCTCGGCGGGTGGGGGTCGAGGACCTCCCCACGCGCCCACTTGGGTCTCGGCGGGTGGGGGTCGAGGACCTCCCCACCCGCCCACTTGGGTCTCGGCGGGTGGGGGTCGAGGATGCTCTCGCCCACCCGCTGAGGGGAGGCCTCCGGACCACTTTCTCTCCTGCCTTCGCTTATCGTGGCGAAAGCTACCTGCAAGGTCTGCATTACCTCCCGCTTGAGATTTTCAAACATCTCCAACGTCACCCCAGCCACCGGGGGCTGTGAGTGACCTGGGTCGGATCCTCCACCTCCAGCCATGGAGCTCATCTTGAGACTTTCTTGAGTTGGTCACACTCCACGCTCACCGCACCAAAATGTTGAAACCGATTTCTCGGTCTCTGTGGAGTTCGGGGCCCTCAGCAAGCTGAGGGGCGACCAACCCTTACTCCCCCCAAGGGAGAGCTCTAGGTTGAAGGTTGAGGAACTATGGACTGGACCAAGGGCTTAGTGGGGAGGTCCCGCCACGTACCCGGTAGCCCCTTAGGAACTTCCCCTCCCAAGCCACTACTAAGCTTGGGCACCACTGGAGGCTCTCCTCACCCCCTAGAGAGACTTGGGGAGGGAGAGAGAGAGAGAGAGAGAGAGAGAGAGAGAGAGAGAGAGAGAGAGAGAGAGAGAGAGAGAGCTAGCCTAGAATAAGCTTGCCTCCAAATGGTGCCCCCTTGGTCCTATTTATATGATTTCTGGATTTGGGCTGCAAATAGCCAAAAACTGGCCCGTGGAATCACCAAAATACCCTCGGATTGGGCTGCAGATAGCCAAATCCCGCTGTTCTGGAACGCTAAACGCAGACCGACCCCTCCCCCCGGAACTGGGCGAGAAGGGGTACCTCGCGGGTCTCGGCGAGCACCCTGCTGGTCTCGGTGAGCCCCCTAACTGGGGTACCTCGCGGAGAAATGATACTCTGAAATGCCTCTTGGCTCAAGAACCTACTCGGCGAATACAGGGTTGTACATGACCTTCTTCTCATTTTACTTCAAATCCTTGCGGCTGATGGACATACATTTCTTCTGAGAGCTCCCCGTTGAGGAAAGCTGATTTTACATCGAGCTGGAATGCATAGTACTTGTATTGAGCGACAATTGCAAGGATTAGGCGAATTGTTGTCATTCTTGCAACTGGCGCCAGCGTTTCATTATAATCTTCACATAGTTTTTGGGTGTACCCTTTGGCAACGAGCCTAACCTTGTGCTTTAGAACATTGTCATCCTCGTCTTGCTTCAGCTTGTAGACCCATTTGAGGCCTATGACATCACATTTTTCTTGGTTTGGTAACTAAGCTCCATGTTTTATTTCGTTGTATGACTTCAATTTCTTCTTGCATTGCTTGTCTCCATCTCTCCATCTCTCATATTTTTCTGCTTCTTCAAAAGTGGTTGGCATGTCGGATGTTAAGAGGACAAATTCTCCTCTCTGATATATATCTTGAAGTGATAGAAACCTTTAGGGAGATGATGACATGAGTTCTGAGTCTGAATTATCAGGCTCAGAAACTGCTGAACTGTCTTTGAGGGAGCTTAATTGGAGGTATTTCCAACTCAACCGGCAGCTCCAGAGAATGAGTTGACTCACCATCCGATGCCCAGTCCCATGATTCCTCTTCATGGAAGATTATATCTCTTGAAACAATGAACTTGTTGCTCTTTGGTTCAAGGAGGCGATAACCTATAGTTTGATCGCTATAGACAAGAAGAATGCATTTGTGATTGGTTTCTTCTAGCTTGTCACGTCTTTCAGTAATTTTGTGAGCGTAAGCAATAGAGCCAAATAACTTGAGGTAAGCAACAATAGGCTTTTGATTGTACAAAGCTTCATATGGAGTTGAGTTGATGAGGGCTTTGGTGGGAGTTCGATTGAGAATGTATACTTATGTTGGTGGGAGTTCCTCTTCATCTGATTGTTAATATAATCTGCTTCTTCACAAGTAGGCTTCTGATTGTATCAAAAGTGGTCGGCAATAAACGAACCGTTAGAATTTGAATTACATGCTTGGATACCTTCTGAAAAAGCATCATAAAAGGACATCAGAAAATGTTCTATTTATGTCTGTATTCAACGTAGCGTCGAATTCATTTTCCTTCTAATCGACGCACCTCTGAGTACTAATAGAAGCAGCTTCGAATTCCTTCTCAGTGTTGAATAAACTCAGATATCGACGTTGCGTCGAATCCTTATCGATGTATCCGCCGAGTTGAAGAATTGGACTTTGAACTTCATTTTCTGCGTCGAATTCAAGTTGAAGTTGCGTCGACTTCTAATATTGCTTTGACAGACTCTGTCTTCTCCGTCGAGTACATCTCGACGGTGCGTCAACTTTAACTTATACTTCGACTTCAGTCTGAGTTACTTCTACTTGTATTCGAAGTTGCTTCGACTTCCAGTCGAAGTTGCGTCGACTTCTATTCGACGCAAGTTTAACTTAACTGAATTTTATGTTTAATTTGGACTGGTCTTGACACTCTAGTGTGAGTGTGATATCCTAGGGTATCTAATGACCAAATTACCATCTCTATATAATGTGGGTAATACATCCTAGAAAATGAATCACTTGCATATAATTTGTAAGATAAATCAAAAAGTGTTTTTCCCAACAATTGCTGAAACCACATGATTGTATGTTTTTGGCAGGGATCTAAGGATCTTTTCGATAATTTGTGATTCTTCTAAATTTCCTCCCAAGGCCCTTATTTGGTTTGCCAAACTGGTTATTTTAGCAAAATATTCTTGTGAATTCTCTCCTTCCTTCATTTTGATATCATCAAAATGTCGTCGAAGTGTTTGGAGTTTAATTTTGATTATCTTTTTTGTGCCCTCTTTTTTGAGGTGTTCCCAAGCTTCAAGAGAAGATTTGGATCTCATGATTCTTGGGTAGATGCTGGTGGAGACGCCTTGTTGTATTAAGTGCAGTGCTAGTACATCCTTCATTTTGTCTTCTTTATTATACTTTGTGGTTGCATCATCTGCTCCCTTGTCGGTGGTCTTGATTCAATCATGCACAATGTCCCACAGGTCTTGTGAGATTAGCAATGTCTCCATTTTATCACTCCAATGCTCATAGAGAACTCGAGTGAACACATGAATGAAGGAGTGGGTATATGCTGAGATTTTAGTTGTAGATGATGAGGCCATAAAAGATGAAATATGGTTCTATGATAATGCCTCTAACCTTTGCTCAGATACCACTGATAGTGCAAGCTAACTATGATTTTAAACTTGCAGGAATAAGAAATTGAGAGAGCAGAATACATGTTTTTACTGGTCGGCAATAACATTTTTTTATTCCTCGATTCAATTGGATGGTCTCATACGGTATTTATACTAGTATGAGAATACTTTGGATACAAAACATTCTAGACTTCATACATTTATGAGAGGAGTAGAATACGATACATCAGAAGGAAGTTCAAAGCATTACATTAATTATTTCATATTTCTAGCATCTTCTAAAATGCAGATTTCTGGTCTTTCACACCCCCTCTAAATATGTATTTATGAAGAGTACTCTTATTTTCTTCCTCAGCTGGATGAATCGGTCCCGAGGTAAGGGCTTCGACATAATATCAACGAGTTGTCCCTTAGTTTGGCAAAAGTTCAGGTTGATAATCTTTTTCTCCAGCAGCTCTCGTATGAACTGGTATCGAATATCAATATGTTTGCTTCTGCTATGTTACACGAGATTAATTCTTCGATAAAGCGATGACAGAAATTTTGTCGCATTGAAGCTTTACTCTGCTCAATGTTCTGCATCGTCGAAGTTCCATCCGACTTTTTCTACACACTCTCTCGCCATCAACATGGCATCGCCACTCCGGTTGTTGGGCTAGAGAGCACGCAAGCCCGACCAGAACACCTGCAAATTAGTTCGAGCAAGTATCTGCACGTCCGCTTAGCGGTATGCCGATACACAACCAAAACACAGCACAAAATAACAGTAATAAAAGGTGACACACAGATATAACGTGGAAACCCAATAGGGTAAAAACCATGGGACGATCGGAGTCCAACCCGGAAAGCCGCCACTAAAAATGTGTAAAACAGATAGGCAATTACAAGGCTTTCCCTCCTCGATCCACACAGGATCTTCACCAACTTCGCACCACACAAGAATACACAATAAACAGTAGCAAGAAAATTGCAAGTTACCGACAGTGGCCGACGAGACGGATTACACAAATCCTCTCCAAGATGCCTCTTCGAATACTTGCCAAAGTCTGCTCCAGATCCAATCCGTGTATGCGAAGTATTCCTCGTCAACGTCGCAGAGACGTCCGAAAGCTCTTCCCAAATCAAGACGCTTGCCACAAAGGCCTCTCTAAGAACTCTTTCAATGCTTGAGATAGGAGATGAGTGGATGCCTTACCCCTCCTCCTTCATGCCTATTTATAGGCCAAAACCAAGGGGTAGATGGTGGTAGATGGCATGTGGAGGAAGCTTCCTTGAAGCTTCCATGAAGCTTTCATGAAGCTTCCCTCGGTCAAAGAACACATGTCAAATAATATGAAGCTTCCTTTGGCCACCTTCCTAGAAGCTTCCTTTAAGAGCACATGTTGACTTTCCCTCTTTCTAGGAAGCTTCCTTCAAGTCAAAGACGGCTAGCCTCTTTTCACACTTAGGAGAAAATACCTCATCAAATCTCCCCCTTTTCGACTAAGTGAAAAAAATGTGTCCTTCTAATAATCTTCATTTGGTAAGACCTTCATGTCTCCTCCATATGTCGATAGATCCAGCGCCACCAAGTTCGAGTTAGTAAAACTCGAATCCACAGTTTTCTCCACAAAGGACGGGAACTGCACCCAGCAATTTATCCCCTTTCACATCAAGGCGGAAGAAACCGCCATCCCGGCGATCCTAACGCAATGCTCGAACTTCCCCCTTGGCACGGACTTGGTCAGCATGTCTGCCCCATTTTCATCAGTGTGCACCTTCTGAAGATCAAGCTCCTTCTGCTCCAGGACATCTCGTATCCAATGATACCGAGTGTCGATGTGCTTCGACCTCGAGTGAAACGTGGGGTTCTTCCCCAGGTGAATAGCGCTCTGACTGTCACACAGGAGTGTGTATCGGTCCTGAGTGAAACCAAGCTCTTTGATGAACCTCTTCATCCAAAGCAGCTCCTTCCCGGCCTCAGTGACCGCAATGAACTCCGCCTCCGTGGTAGACAGTGCAACGCACTTCTGCAGTCTCGAAGCCCACGAGACAGCTCCCCCTGCAAACAGAATCATGTACCCGGACGTCGACCTCCTGGAATCTACATCTCCAGCCATGTCGGCATCAGTGTAGCCCAACAGCTCTGGCTCACTGTCTCCAAATTTCAGTGTCAAATCAGACGTCCCCTGCAGGTATCTCAGTATCCACTTCACTGCGCTCCAATGCTCTCTCCCAGGATTGGAGAGAAATCTACTAACGGTCCCAACCGCATGCGCAATGTCTGGACGGGTACACACCATCGCATACATGAGGCTCCCAACTGCAGATGCATACGGAACCTTCTGCATAGCCTCGATCTCCTCGGGTGTGCTGGGGCACTGATCAGCGGTAAGCCTGAAGTGAGCTGCAAGAGGCACGCTCACCTTCTTCGCCTGATCCATATCAAATCTCTGTAGCACTTTGCGGATGTACCGCTCCTGTGACAACCAAAGCAATCTGGCTCCCCTGTCTCTGCGAATGTGCATCCCCAAAATAGTCTTCGCAGCACCCAGATCCTTCATCTCAAAGGTGGAACTCAACTGCCGCTTCAACTCAGCAATGCGCGCAGTGTTCCTCCCGACGATCAGCATATCGTCCACGTACAACAATAGGATAATGAAATCCTCTGGAGCGTACTGCTTGATGAACACGCAGTGGTCAAGGGTGGTCCTCCTGAAGTCGATCTCCCCCATGAAAGAATCAAACTTCTTATACCATTGCCGCGGGGCCTGCTTCAGGCCATATAAACTCTTCTGCAAGCGGCACACCAGACCTTCCTTTCCCCTGACACCAAAGCCCTCAGGCTGCTCCATGTAAAGCTCCTCGTCAAGATCGCCATGCAGAAAGGCGGTCTTGACGTCCATCTGCTCTATCTCCAAGTCAAGCCTCGCAGCGAGGCCAAGTACCACACGAACAGACGACATCTTCACCACTGGTGAGAAGATCTCATCAAAGTCAACGCCCTGTCGCTGTCCAAAACCTTTCACCACCAGCCTGGCCTTGTATCTGGGAGGTGTGGAGGAATCTCCCTGCTTCACCCTGAAAATCCACCGATTCTTCAAGGCCTTCTTGCCCTTAGGCAATCTCACCAGGTCATATGTGTGATTCTTCTGCAGCGACTGCATCTCATCCTGCATAGCAGCCATCCACTGACGCTTCTCGATACTCTCCACAACCTCGCCATAGCTCTCAGGCTCCCCCGCATCAGTCAATAGTATGAACTCTGATGCAGAATATCTAGCGGACGGGTGCCTGGCACGATCTGATCTCCGCAAGGCAGGCTCAGGGGCCGGTGCAGGCACATCATCAGCAATGTCCTCAGCGACTCCTGGTTCACCATCAGTGGTGATATCATGATCTGGAAGGGTATCAGTACCCTGTGCTGGCTCAGGCTCAGTAGCCTCCTCAGTATCGTCATCTCCAATCATAGGTGACTCTGCAGCAGTGCGAGAGTCAACCTCAGACTCAACAGTCTCCTCGGGATCACCAACAGTCTGATCCTCACAGAAAACAGCATCACGGCTACGTACAAGCTTCTTCTCAACTGGATCAAAGAACCTGTACCCAAACTCTCCACTGTAGCCGTACCCCAAGAAAATACACTGTCGGGTCTTCGAATCCAACTTGGATCTCTCGTCCCTGGGGACGTGCACAAAGGCTTTGCAGCTAAATACCCGCAAGTGACTGTATGAAGGGTCTTTCCCATACCAGACCCTATCTGGGACATCCTCCTGCAAAGCTGAACTCGGCGAGAGGTTGATGACATGCGCTGCAGTAAGAAGAGCCTCGCCCCAAAACATCCCTGGCAGCTTCGACTCAGATAGCATGCACCGAATCCTCTCCATCAGTGTCCGATTCATCCTCTCAGCTACGCCATTCAGCTGCGGCGTCTTCGGCGGGGTCTTCTCATGTCGGATACCATGGTCCCTGCAGTACTCATCAAAGGGACCAATGTACTCTCCCCCGTTGTCAGACCTGATGCACTTCAGTCTCCTCCCGGACTGTCTCTCCACCTCAGCGTGGAATCTCCTGAAAGTATCGAGAACCTGATCTTTGGTCTTGATAGCATAGACCCAAAGCTTCCTCGAATGGTCGTCAATGAAAGTGACGAAGTATGATGCTCCTCCTCTAGTCTGGACCTTCAGTGGTCCGCACACATCAGTGTGAACAAGCTCCAACGGCTCTGATCTCCTGGTGGACGTGTGGCTGTGGAATGAAACCCTGTTCTGTTTCCCAGCCATACAGTGGTCGCACCTCTCCAAGTGAACATCAGACATGTCACTAATCAGCTTCTTCTTCGCCAGACATCCCAATCCCTTCTGGCTAATGTGTGCCAGCCTCCTGTGCCATAAGGAGGTGGATGTCTCATCTCTGACGGAGTTGGCCTGAGCAGCTTCAGGCCTCCCCTCCATGTAGTACAGGCCAGTATCTCTATAACCCCTGGCCAACACAAGCGATCCCATGATCAGCTTCCAGAAGTCTCCTCCAAAGACACTCAGGTGTCCTTCATCTCCAAGTCTGCCAACGGATATCAAGTTGAAGCGAATGTCTGGCACGTGTCTAACATCCCTCAGAATAAGTAGGGCACCAGTACTCGTCTTCAAATGCATGTCTCCACGCCCAAGAACCTTGGACGTATCCCCATTGCCCATCCTCAACACCCCACAGTCATGAGTGGTGTAGGTGGCAAATAACTCCCTGTTGTGGGAGACATGTGCAGAAGCTCCAGAATCAACGATCCAGCATTGGTCGTCACACGCAAGTGCAGCTGTGACGTCGTCGCCAACAATAATGACGTCGTCCTCCTCAGTCGAAACAGTAGCTGCCGTGTGACCCTCATCCTTGCCTTCAGTGGCAATCCCCTTCTTCTTCTGATCGTTCTTCAACGAGTAGCAAAACTTCTTGATGTGTCCCTTCTTGTGGCAGTAGTGGCACTCCACGTTCTGATAACGTGACTTCGACTTGCCCCTACTCTGACTCCTGTCCTCCTTCCTTCCTCGGCTCTTACTCCTTCCTCTCCCCCTGGACTCAGTATAGAGAACGTCAGCTCGTGAAGAAGAGCCTGAAGTCCCTTGAGACTTTCGTCTCACCTCCTCATTCAAGATCCCACTCTTGGCGATCTCCATGGAAACAATCCCCTGGGGGGAAGAATTGATCAGAGAAACTCTGACCATCTCCCACGAGTCTGGAAGTGACTTGAGTAGCCACAAAGCATTCACTTCGTCTTCAAACGTCACCTTCATAGCAGTCAGGCGATCAATAATTCCCTGGAACTCGTTGACATGATCCAAAATGGGTGAGCCATCTCGGTATCTGAACTCTCCAAGCTTCTTCAGTAAATACAGCTTGTTGATGCCCGTGCTCTTGGCATACAACGTCTCGAGAGTCTTCCACAAAGTCTTCGCATCAGTGATGCTAGCCACATGGTTGTAGACGTTCGGCTCCACGAACCGTCTAATGAACCCACACAGCTTCCGATGCTCCACCTTCCACTTTGCCGCATCCATGTCCTTTGGCATCTCCTCAAAGATAGGAGCATGCCAACCCTTCACGTATATCAGATCCTCCATTAGAAGATGCCAATGGTGATAGTTTGCGCCGTTTAGTTTTACCATTTACTCGGAGCCTGAACCTGAAGTGGACTCCATTATGCTCTGTCACTGATCGGACTGACCTCAGTTCTCTGAGCCGACTATTTCCAAGAAAGGAATCAAAGAGGATAGGGAGCGGACTAATTGTCGTCACCTACCGCACCCGATCACTAACCCGAAATATCCGATCGGCTCGTCTCGAATCTCAAATAGGTCAGCCCGATACCAGCTCTGATAATGAACCTACCTCTGATACCACTTGTTGGGCTAGAGAGCACGCAAGCCCGACCAGAACACCTGCAAATTAGTTCGAGCAAGTATCTGCACGTCCGCTTAGCGGTATGCCGATACACAACCAAAACACAGCACAAAATAACAGTAATAAAAGGTGACACACAGATATAACGTGGAAACCCAATAGGGTAAAAACCACGGGACGATCGGAGTCCAACCCGGAAAGCCGCCACTAAAAATGTGTAAAACAGATAGGCAATTACAAGGCTTTCCCTCCTCGATCCACACAGGATCTTCACCAACTTCGCACCACACAAGAATACACAATAAACAGTAGCAAGAAAATTGCAAGTTACCGACAGTGGCCGACGAGACGGATTACACAAATCCTCTCCAAGATGCCTCTTCGAATACTTGCCAAAGTCTGCTCCAGATCCAATCCGTGTATGCGAAGTATTCCTCGTCAACGTCGCAGAGACGTCCGAAAGCTCTTCCCAAATCAAGACGCTTGCCACAAAGGCCTCTCTAAGAACTCTTTCAATGCTTGAGATAGGAGATGAGTGGATGCCTTACCCCTCCTCCTTCATGCCTATTTATAGGCCAAAACCAAGGGGTAGATGGTGGTAGATGGCATGTGGAGGAAGCTTCCTTGAAGCTTCCATGAAGCTTTCATGAAGCTTCCCTCGGTCAAAGAACACATGTCAAATAATATGAAGCTTCCTTTGGCCACCTTCCTAGAAGCTTCCTTTAAGAGCACATGTTGACTTTCCCTCTTTCTAGGAAGCTTCCTTCAAGTCAAAGACGGCTAGCCTCTTTTCACACTTAGGAGAAAATACCTCATCACCGGTGACAACCATTGCCGCCGCCTCCTCAACATAAGTTCAACCCTCTGGATTCAGCCCGTCTGGAACCCATCCCCAGGTATATACTTTTCGACTTATACTTCAGATCCATGAACATATCAAAAACATATCTTAGGTTTCCGTTTATTGATTGATCTTCACTCTCGCAAGCAGGCCGGTATATTATAAGGAGAGGTTTTCTCCATCCACCAACGGCGTAAACCCCATCCTTGATTCCCAACGCGAAGAATCCGTCCCCAGCTACGTTCTTACTTCCATGACACCACCGAAGTAGCAATTCCGTCAGCGTCCATCTTAGCCGGGAGCTTATTGAGGGGGGGGGGATGACAACAGTTCTTTCTCGAGCTCACAGATCTCGTCGCCAGTGCCGGAGAAGCTAGCCGAGAGGATTAGATTGATAACTTGGTTATCGCAACAAATTTTCTTTAAAAACAATTTCTGGTGATTTGTTAGTGACAACTTGATTTTCAAATAGTCATTCTCGAATTTCACGGTTTAAAAACAGGCAAAGCCGACCGAGTCGATCGAACCATACCGATTTTGGAACCAAATTGGTCGGTTCGGTGCGGGCTTGGTTTTGGAACCGAACCCTTATTGGTTCAGGTCTATTAATCCCCAATTTGATGATATTTATCTAACGACCGAATCCAAAATCCAGCCTACCACTCGACCATCTGCGCTGGCCGCGCCGTCCTATTAATGGAATTATTATTGGTTCATTTGACCGTTCCCATCTCCGATCCGGTCACCGTTTTAACCTCACCGAAGGTAACTCGATCGCGCTATTTCAAATGGGAGCCGCGCCTCTCCAGCGCACCAGGATCCTCTCCATTTCAAGTGAAATCTCGCCCCCCAATCTCTCTCTCTCTCTCTCTCTCTCTCTCTCTCTCTCTCTCTCTCTCTCTCCAACACGCACATCTACTTCGAGCTGCCCGCGCGTTTCAATGGAGAAGATCGCCGTCGCAGTCCGATTCCGTCCGTCGATCGCAGAAGAAACTTCCGACCGCCAGTGGAGGATTGATGACAATAGGATTTTACTTCACAAACCCCTCGGCACTCCAATCTCAGGAGTCTCTTTCGCCTTCGGTAAGTCCTGTTCACGTCCACACTCGCACCCTTCTTCAACCTAAAACCCCTAAACATTTTCACTATTTCTCTCACTATCAGATCATGTTTTTGAAGAGAGCTCCACCAACTCGTCTATCTATGATATTCTCATCAAATCTATAATCCACGCAGCCATAGATGGATTTAACGGTAAGCAGTTCTGTTCTTGTGATTTTTTGTTTTTCATGAAACCCTAGAATTTTATTTCCTTTACTTTTCGCTTTCAGGGACTGCCTTTGCCTACGGCCAGACCAGCAGCGGTAAGACCTTCACAATGAATGGCTCTCAAGTTGACCCCGGAATCATTCCCCAGGCCGTGAGGGATATCTTCTATACAACTCATATGGTTTGTAATTCTCTTTTAATAGTATATGATTTAACTCTTTCAATTCCTATTCTTCAGCTCTCTGGTATTGCGGTTGCAGATTAAAGATCGTGAGTTTCTAATTAGAGTTTCTTATATGGAGATTTATAATGAGGAGATCAATGATCTTCTTTCGTTGGTAAACCAGAAGCTTCCAATCCATGAGAGCTTGGAGGTGAGATGCTCAAGCACTAATCATTTAAGCAATATCCAGAGTGTGGTTTGATCTGAGAGTATCATTTATTATGTGTATAGCGTGGGGTATATGTAGCGGGTCTTCGGGAGGAAATAGTTAACAATGCTGATCAAGTTCTCGAGCTCATCAAACTCGGTGAAGGTATAATTAATCAAATTTAGTTCCTTTGATCTTTTATACTTGTTTTTAATGTGGACATTGAGGAGGAGCTCAACATCACTGTGTAGCTAATCGACATGTTGGCGAGACAAATATGAATGTTAGAAGCAGTAGATCGCATACAATATTTAGGATGGTACGAATATCTGCTCACTGTATACTTTGATTTTTTTCTTTATTTATCTTAAAGCCACTTTGGATAATTTGTTGAATCTTGCATAATGTACAAACTAAAATCCAGGTTATTGAAAGTAGTGCTAAAGATTCCATCTCCTCTTGTGATAATTCTAATGCAGATGCAATACGAGTCTCTGTTCTGGTTCGTCTCAATCTATGGATTGTGTCATTTTGTTTTTCATACCTCTTCCCTATTTTCTAAATATATTTTGGGGCTTAGAATTTGGTAGATTTAGCTGGATCAGAAAGAATTGCTAAGACAGGAGCTGGTGGGGTTCGTTTGAAGGAAGGAAAACACATTAACAAAAGCTTAATGATCCTTGGGAATGTGATCAATAAGTTAAGTGAGAATGGAAAGCAAAGGTACCCTTGTTATAATTTTTACTGATTATTTTTTCTATTACTTCTGAATTGTGATTGTTTGAATCATATATTCTTGACACATATTATGCTACAATATTGAGCTAAAATAATCTAATGGTGGGATTTCTATATATGATCCAATTTCAAGTTTGTATTACATAACTAACAATTCTTTTTGATGTTGTAGGGCACATATTCCCTATCGTGATAGTAAACTAACTCGAATTCTTCAACCTGCTCTTGGTGGAAATGCCAAAACTTCAGTAATTTGTACGGTAGCACCTGAGGAGGTAATTGTTGGATGCTTCCTCCTATATTTGAAAATTTTGCAGTGTACTATACTACTATGCCTATTTCTTGCTAACTTCACTTAGAATTGTGTAGGTGCATATAGAGGAAACAAAGGGAACTCTCCAATTTGCTAGCAGGGCTAAACGCATTACAAATTGTGCTCAAGTAAATGAGGTAATCTGGAATTTTAATATATGCTAAACGCATTAAAAATCTGCAGTGCTCGGATGAATTGTTCATCATATATAGCCATTTTAATATATGCTAATTTTATTTTATTCCTTCACACTTGAAATCATGTTAGTGTTACTTTTATTCAACCAAAACATTTTATTTAGCCATGCATTGTTGTTGTAATAATATTCTAACATTTTCCCTCAAGATGGAATGTAAAAATTGTTAGGAATTAGGGCGCTCAAGATATTCTACAATACGGCATCAAGTTTGGAATGCGTATATATAGTATCTCCAGCTTAGGGCGGAGCCCTAGGTCGACACGCAACCCGTTAAGGCTTATCGTGTCGGTTCGGACACGCGGACATAATAGTTAATGCGTTAACAATCTCCTTCTATGTCCGCGGTAAACCCGACGACGATGAGGGTGGTTTGTGTAAGTTCAACCGGATTGTGAACAGTACACAACCGTGTCCAACACCTGCAAAAACTGATTAGACTCAAAGAAAATAGTATGCACGCATAAAGATAAACAATAAATCCTAGCTGCACTACAAAACAGTCTAAAGTACGATCATAGCACAAGTCCAACAAACGTAGTGACTAGAATCAACACAAAGAGCAAAAGTCTAAAAAGCAAGTGTATCAAAGAGAGCTAAACAGTGTTCTAAGCAGAGATAAAACAAAAGAAAGCAAATAACACTCTAACTGCCGTCGGCCTCAGACGTCCAGCAAATCATCCTGCTCAGGATCTCATCCTGCCAGTGCTCCTCCATTAACAGCAACTCCTGTAATTTCCAACATGGAATGTCATTAGAAATGAATTCATGCTTTGAAAATGTATAAGTATCTAGTTCAACAAAGGGAACGTAGTACTTAATAATTAAGTTTGAAGGAGTATTTAGAGTATTATAGGTTCAACCTCAGAATCTAACATCGGTTTTCAACGAAATGATTTATAGACTTCTGGACACCGCAGCGATATCTGTGTTCCAATGTGGAATGTCCGGGTTACTGTTCTTCTAAAGCTAAGTGGAGATCATCAAGTTTGGAATGAAGACCCCTTAACAGAAGAAGAGTTAAACCGAGTCAGATTGTGTTATCAAATTTGGAATAACACTCTCTTCCAAGGTAAGAGAAGACGAATCCAGGTAAAGTTATTAACATCAGATTTGGAATGAGATAACTTACCAGATTCGTGCTCAGCAACCAAAACATCAACGGAGCACAACATGCTTGCTTTGACAAAGGAAATCAGGGAAAAATCAAAACATCGATGTAGGCTAAGGTGATCTAAATCGCCTGTAGTCCCATTTCCCCCACTGTTTTGATTAACCGGTCTTTGGGCATTCCTTTCGTCAATGGATCAGCTAGATTATCTTTTGATCGCACTGTACAACCCTCATTCTCCGAGGGTGGACCCCCCCAAGGCCCCGTAGGCAGAAGTCAAAGTCAAAGAGGTCAACACGGCAGACAAGCGTAAGAGCAGAAGACAGCCTAGGCGAGTAGGGGTGCACTCGTGCGAGTAGCCCGGATACTCGCCAAAAGGTGGGCGACCATAGGTTATACTCGCCCATTTGCCCGGGGAGATCGCCTCAATGTCGCTAGTCGCCGGGCAGGGGCTGGGCTGTAAAACCCCCCCTACCCCTTGGTTTTCCTATAAATAGGACCCCAGGGGTACTTGGATTGGCACCTGGACTTGAGCTTTCGAAACCCTGCTCTTGCATTCTAGCATCTGTCGCACTTGGTCGCTACTCCCGGTACTAGCCAAGTCGGTGCCTTCCTCGTACCTTGCTCGGCCATTCTTTGGTCTTGGAGGGGAAGTCTCTTCGGAGCTTCTGGGTACGTGGTGGGACCTCCCTGCCGCAGCACCTGGGGTCTTGTGTGTTGCTCTTCTATCTCTTCAGTAGTCGCCAGCTTAGTCGTCTCGTTGGACTGTTGGGCGAGTAGCCTCCGGCTGCATCGGTCCGAATCTTGAGGTCGGGATTTTCCTGGCTTCAACACTTTGGTGCGGTGAGCGTGGATCGTAGTCGGAAAAGGAAAGTTCAGCAGGAAGTCGAAATGGTCGTAGGTGGCGACCATGAGGGGGTAGTCGGCAACTCGGCCGCGAGTGGCGAGTTCGTGACACTAGCGGTTCTAGAAGCCTTCGCACAGCGTATGGAGGGAGCCTTCGCGCAGCGCATGGAGGGGATCTTGCAAACAGCGCTTCAGCCGCGCGCCGAGGTCACGGCGACCTCGCCGCATCGCCCAACTCCGTCCAAGGGAGGGAGTCCCCCTCGACGAGCAGGAAAGGAGCACGTGGAGGATGAAACCGAGCGACCAAGGAGGTCGCAATTCTACCAGCCAACCTCGCAAGGCATTCGCTTCCGCGAGCCGTGCGAGCAGGGGAGATACCAGGATACTCGCCCATATGGCGAGTATGGAGGTGATACTCGCCAGGTTGAGGATCGTCGCCGGGCAGGAGGGAGGAGCCCCTTCTGCGAGGAGATCATTGTCGCACCGGTGCCAGTCATAGATCCCGCGATGAATTATTGCTCGGGGAGAGACGACTCTATCCGTCGAGGGAAGAGACGTAACCGGAGGAATAGCTGGAGGAGGTATAGGGATCGGGTCAGCCAAGGATGTCAAGGAAGTATCAAGGTCGGGGAGGTAGGAGTGAGTTTTGGAGAAGCGGAGCTCGGATCTTTCCGCAAAGCGAATTTCCACCAGGCCTACCGCCAAGACTTCGCTCCAACCTCTCAAGCGCCATCCCCGCTAGAAGAAATCACTTTCTCAGAGGAGGACATGTTAAGGGATGAGAATCCCTTCCATGAGGCCCATGTGATTGATGCGATCGTCGAAGACTTCACCGTCAACCGAATCCTGGAGTGCAACGGGGGATCTGTCCGTGTCATCTTTACGTCATTCTCACGCACATGTTTGACGACCTGGAGATCAAGGAGAGAAGAATGACGATCTTGGATGACTCCCCTTTTTGATTTCTCAGGTAAGCGAAAGAAGGCGGACGCGACAGGAAAAGCAGCCGTCGTCGGGAAGCTCATTCCAAGACGGGAAGAACCCTTCATCGTGAAGGGGAGCTGTTAAGAAACACCCGGAAAGGCGATAACCTGAAAAGGCGGGAGTATGTACACATCTCACCTCTGTAAATGTATTATCCATAAATAAAATAATCACCTCCCTGAAACATGGGAAATGGTGAGTCTTTTGTCACTTCCAGATACGTGTTTTCACGAAAAAGAAGAAAAGCAGGCAAAGTCAATCTCCACGCTAGATTGGAAAATGAGCCTCCGACTTAACCCTCGTAAAAACTCAGAACGGATGATGGGACAGTGCCTCGGGTGTGCGTTCCCTTAAGACCAAGCCTCTGCAATGACGGCCGAGATCAGCTCCCCCCTTGCATGTTGGCCGCGGTTCCCACCGACTGCATTTCTCGTCCGACTGTAGAGATTACCAGGAAGAAGTATGGACGCCGACCTTCCGATTCGGCGAAGGGATGATCGATTTCACTAGCTCAGGGAACCCTTGAAAAAAGGCGTCGTGTACCCTCGAGAGCTACAAAGCTCGCAGCAAAGCATTTCATTTTCTACATTATTGTGTTAGATCATATGAGTTATTGTGCCTAGAGTGTGCTTAACTCCCTGCTAAACTCATTGAGCAACAGGAAGCAGGTCCGATCCACATCCAGCATCCAAGTAGGATGGAGGCCTCGGGATGGTGTATCCCCTTGGATCTCCCCGACTGCCACTCCCTGCTTGACGACGTCCTACATCCATATTCGCCGCCACAGGTTGGAAGACGAGCCTCCGACTTGACCCTTGTAAAAACTCAGAACGGATGATGGGACAGTGCCTCGGATGTGCGTTCCCTTAAGACCAAGCCTCTGCAATGACGACCGAGATCAGCTCCCCCCTTGCATGTTGGCCGCGGTTCCCACCGACTGCATTTCTCGTCCGGTTGCAGAGATTACTAGGGTAAAGTCTGGAAGCCGATACTCCAACTTGAGAAGGGGAGCGATCGATTCGACCGGCCAAAGGATGAAGACGTTCCGGCATCCAAGTAGGATGGAGGCCTCGGGAAGATGTGTCCCTCCAGGCCTCCCCAACTGCCCTTCCCTATCTCTTTTTCCCTTAAAAATCCATTATTATTAAAAGAGTCTGATGAACTCTTCACCAGGTGCCAGGCAAGACCTTGAGAGCCTGTGTCTCACGGTGCCCTCCAAGTAGCCTCCATTGAAGAAGGCGAGTATGTATGCGCGAGCACCTAGGCGAGTATGCAGGTGCGAGCATCTAGGTGGTGCGAGCATCTAGGCGAGTATACATGTGCGAGCATGGATGTGTGAGTATACAGGTGCGGGCATGAAGGAGCACTCAATCTCGCCGTGACCCTAAGAGCCGAGCGAGCACTCAACCTCGCCCCGAGCCTAGGAGCCTAAGCGACATTCAAAAAAGAAAGGGATGCGAGCATCAAAGAAAAAAGCGAGCAAAATGATTATATTCATTTACTGACGTAAATACATACACAAAAATGATTGTACAGATTTGCAAAAAGAAGACAGGCGACTATGCATCCTCGCCACCATCATCGGCGTCGGGATCGAGATCTTCCACATCATCAACCTCGTCCTCAGAATCGTCGTCGTCAGAATCGGTGGATGAGGATGGGAGATCTCGCATGGGGGAAGTGGACTCTTCGGCGAGTAATGCCGGGATGATGTCCATGACCGTCAGATGCATTGCCTCCGGCTTCAAGAAGCCATCAGCCTTCAAGCTGCTCAGGACCACCTTCCCGGTTGCTCGAGCGATCTCCCGGCGGATATGCGCCATATCATCGCCGACTATCCGGATCTGCTTGCCCACCCTGGAGGGGCCCGCCGACGAAGGCTGTTGCTCGGCAGGCCGAGTTTCCAACTCAGCGATTCGCACTTGGGCGGCCTCCAAGGTTTGCCGAGTATCCTCCAGCTCCTTCTCGGCCTGGGACAGCCTCTTTGCCGACTCCAGCTCGGCGGCCTGCAGCGAGCGAAAAGAAGAAGGTTAGTTTAAATAAGTTTGCAAGGTAGCGAGTATCCCAAAACGCGAGTAAAGTCGCATCGGTGAGTACCTCGAACTCCTTAATTCTGTTCGCCATGGCGATCATCTTCGGGCCCTGCACCTTGATCATCTGCTCATATTCGAGCAGTTTCCTCGCCGTCGCATGCCCAAGCTCGACAGCCCGCAGGTTGGCTCGCGAGCTCTGATGGGCGAGATATTCGTCCGAGACCTCTTGCAAGGATTCGGCGTCCGCGCGACCATAGAGGGCGAACGAAACGTCGAACGCCTCGCCCGCATCCTCCCAATCCTCCGACCAGGCGGGGAGGTTGGTGCTCAAGGTCACTTCATGGGCTCGCTCAGCCCAGGACACCAAAGGGCGACCATAAGCATCCTCGCTGCCCCCACCTTCGCCGAAGAGAGGATGGCCGCTAGGCTCGCCCGCCTCCGATGGATCGGCCCTCGCTTTCAGATCCCTCCTGGCGACCTCCTTCTTTCTCCCAGGCTCGACGGATTTTGCCTTGGCTTTCCTCTTCTTCGAAGGCCCAGCATCATCGCCGGCGACCTCCTGATCATCGCCGCCGGGCGACAAATCAACCAAGGCAGGAGTCCCCGCCTTCGGCGCCAAGGGAAGAAGCTCGCTCGGCAAAGAGCGAGTAGCTACAACAAAATATAAAGAGAAAAACGTTAGACACCGGGTGAAGACGAATTGGCGAGTATGACCTAATGCTCGTTTAGGCGACTACCTTCACCAGGGAACACCTCCGCGAGCTCATCTACTCGCCTCCTCCAGAAGACGACATCCAGCTGGCGACCTCGGAAGCTGTCGAGTAGCTTCTCCCGGCTTTCCTCCAGGTAAGGAGGGAAGAACGCACTCTCGGCCGGCTGGAAAGAGGAAGTCGGCACGACGCCAAAGTCGCCCTTAATGACGACTATGCGCTCCGTCCAGCGATGGTTCTTGTTCGCCGTACCGACTAGGGTGCAGACATGGCTGCACAAAAAGACAACGCCTTCGCCAGTGGCGCCAAAGTGGAATACTCGCCGGAAGACGGAGAGATCAAAGGCGATCCCCTGATCGCGCAAGTAGCAGAGGAACCCCACAATCATCGCCACTCCGTTTGGATTGATCTGCGCCGGGACTATCCCGTGGTAGCGGAGGATCTGGCAAACCTCCGGCCACAAGGGTAGTCGCAGGCCGACTTCAAAGTGGCGGATGGGAAAGACCAACTCGGTCGCCAAGAAAGAATTCAGGCGTTCATCCTCACAAGGGAGCCTGGCGACATATCCCGGCGATAAGTACTTGGCGGAGAACTCCTTCAAGTCGCTCGGCCGAGTAATCGGCTTCTTGAAGGAATTTGCCTCGAAGTTCTTCGCATGACTTGCACGACGAATAGCTGCATCGTCAGCCATCCAAGAGTGGAAGGATCGAAGAAGCGAGTAGCGAAGCGGCGAGAAGAGGAGCAATCGAGAGATAGTCGCCAGAAGAAAGGGAAGATCGTCAAGGGAGTAATAAATACGTATCCACCCCCCCTATTTATAGTACTCGACAAAGCTTGGCTTCCCGCGTACGCCACCGCGAGCGCGAGTAGGAGGTGGCGCGTATCGAGAAAAAGTCGCCAAAACCTGGGATGCGCGTCAAATCACTGATGTCGAACGAGCGAGCACCTGCATCGAACTTTTAGGATACTCGCAACCTCAACGCGACATCTAACAAAGACTCGCGGAAACAAAAGACAAAAAAGAAAATCAAGACATCACAGCAAACGGGAAAGACAACAAAGGCGATATTCATACTCGCCAAATACCAATTTAGTTAAAAGAAATCAAATAGTTCAGCATTACAAACATTTGCCAGAAGGCGACAAGCGACTACAAAAAGGAAAAAAAGGCAGGATCCTAGGGGTTCGGTTGAGCATCGGGAAGTTGTGGTTGTCGCCCAACCCAGCCCAAACCACGAGCTCTCTTGAAATGCTCGAAGGCCACGGACATCGCATCCTCTCCTTGTCGCAGCTGTTCCTCCATCCTCGCCAGGCGACCTACGGAGCCCATGCTCGCGCGCATCCCCACCAGCTCGTCATGATGCAGCTGCTGGCGATGATCCATCCTGCCCACCCGGCGCTCCAGCTCGCCGACAGACTGAAGGCGAGATTCTACACTAGCCAGGCGAGTTTCTAACTCTTCCAGCCGTAATGCTCGGACCTCCAGCTCGGTCAGACGACGCTGGGAGTCAGCAGCCGCCAAGAGCTCTATTCGCGCTTCAACCGCGGTCAGACGCCGATGAGACTCGCTGATCGCCAGCCGCTCCAACTTCGCCTCCAAATCCAGGATGGCGCGAGTAGCCCTCTCCTGATACTCGCGAGAAGAAAGCCCGACGGCGTCGACCAGAGCCCCGATAGGGGTAGGGGCGCGAGCTGCAGGAAAAGACATGGAAGCAAAATCTTAGTGACGAGTAGCGAGAAGACTCTTCTTAGAAGATACTCGAAAAAGCAGCGACTCCACTTACCAGGCCGATAGGCCTCACTCCGCGAATCGCGGCGAGGACTCCGAGATGGTCGGCGAGGAGAGCTCCTTCCCCGATGCGGGGACGGACTGCGACGAATGCCATCTCGCCGGTTCGAATGTGAACCGCCGATGTGCTCCCTGCTGGAGGGCACATCACCCCGACCGCGACCATCCACTGGTCGCCCTCCCCCTCTGGGAGCGAAGAAACCAGAAGATCCCGCCATCCCACCTCGACGCGAGGATCCAGCCGGATGAGCGGTAGGAGCCGAAGAAGACAGGAGGCGGCGATCATCTTGCATGTCGGCCGGAGGAAGAAACGGAGGAGGTGGAGGAAGTTGGTCCGCAGGTAGTTGCGAGCTACTCGCCACCTCAGGTCGCTGCAAAGGCGGTGGCGGCGGAAGAGGATTGCTCGCTGAAGGAGTCCTCTGCACGCTCATCGGCCTCTTGTCTACCGCAGAGCTATGAAGGATTCGCACCGATCCGCCCTGGCGAGTTCCTCCCCCAGCCGTGTTCAGGACCATAGGCGAGGATCGTAGGGGAATGGCGCTCAGAGGCTCCTGCCGAGCATCGGCGAGAAGCGTATCTGCGAAATGATACAGAAAACGTCAGAGACCAGCCGACATTTGGGCGACTAATAAAAGTGGCGAGTAGGTAACTCTCACTTTGCGCAGGAGTAACTTCAACCGGATCTTGAGCCGAGATCCTCGCAGTGCTCGCCTCTGGAGCAGTATTCGGCAAAGGAAAATCAGGAGCAGGCGAGCCACCTGACTGGCCGAGATCCAAATCGGCGAGCACCTGCTGAGTAGTGCCGACCTGGGAATCAGCGACATTCTCGGAGGCGTCGGCACTCTTCTTCTTCTTTTTCCTTTTCTCCTTCTTCTTCTCCAGGCGCTTCCTCTTCCGGGAAGCGAGGAAGACTTCGAGCTCAACATCGCGAGCAGGCTTCCGCAACGGCGGCAGCAAACTGGCAAGCTCGGCCAAATCCGCAGCAGCTTCCTCGGCAATACTCATCGACATCTTGAAACGAGAACCAAAGAAACCTTGGCGTCAGAGACCCCTCCCCCTCTATATATAGGGCTGGGGAGTCAAAACAGCGGGATGCCGACTACGCACTGATACTCGCCCAGAAGACAGCTCGTCGAATCAGGGTTGGATGATTCTTTCCGAGCAACTACGTTACTCGCAAAGAGCGGGGATTGTGTACAACCCTCATTCTCCGAGGGTGGACCCCCCCAAGGCCCCGTAGGCAGAAGTCAAAGTCAAAGAGGTCAACACGGCAGACAAGCGTAAGAGCAGAAGACAGCCTAGGCGAGTAGGGGTGCACTCGTGCGAGTAGCCCGGATACTCGCCAAAAGGTGGGCGACCATAGGTTATACTCGCCCATTTGCCCGGGGAGATCGCCTCAATGTCGCTAGTCGCCGGGCAGGGGCTGGGCTGTAAAAACCCCCCTACCCCTTGGTTTTCCTATAAATAGGACCCCAGGGGTACTTGGATTGGCACCTGGACTTGAGCTTTCGAAACCCTGCTCTTGCATTCTAGCATCTGTCGCACTTGGTCGCTACTCCCGGTACTAGCCAAGTCGGTGCCTTCCTCGTACCTTGCTCGGCCATTCTTTGGTCTTGGAGGGGAAGTCTCTTCGGAGCTTCTGGGTACGTGGTGGGACCTCCCTGCCGCAGCACCTGGGGTCTTGTGTGTTGCTCTTCTATCTCTTCAGTAGTCGCCAGCTTAGTCGTCTCGTTGGACTGTTGGGCGAGTAGCCTCCGGCTGCATCGGTCCGAATCTTGAGGTCGGGATTTTCCTGGCTTCAACACGCACGTCGACCAAAGAGATAATTCCTTGTTCTTTCAGATAGTTTAGCAGAGCGTGTCTCAGTCGTACATGTCTCCTCTTAGTATTGTAGAGGGCATTTTTAACAACTTGGGCTGCTGCTTGGTTATCGCAATACAAGCTCAGTGAGTTGACTTGTAACCTAGACAAGGGAATATCTAGTATCAGATTCCTGATCCAGTCTGCCTCTTCACCAACCGAAGCTAAGGCAAACAACTCGGCTTCCATAGAAGACAATGCTATACAGGTCTGTCTTTTGGATTTCCAAGTGATAGCAGCTCCACCTAGAGTGAATATGTATCCACTGGTAGATTTGCTGTTACTGACTTCTGAACACCACGAGGCATCAGAATATCCATCCACAGTAGGTGGGTAACCAGTGTAGCACAAGGCGTGATTCTTGGTACCTGACAGGTATCTCATCAGCCTATCGAGAGCATCCCAGTGCTCTTTGCTCGGACTACTGGTAAAGCGACTCAGCATGCTAACAGAGTAGGCAATGTCTGGTCGAGTATAGCTTGTAGCGTACATGAGACTCCCAATAACTTTGGAATATTTGACTTGATCAATGCTTGTTCCAACACTTGGACTCAATTTAACATTATGATCGAAAGGTGTCTCTACAGGCCTACAGTTTTTGTATCCCCAGGTCGAAAGAAGTTACTCAATGTAATGAGCCTGACTAATAGTAACTCTACCCTTATCAACTCTAACCTTCATACCTAACAGGGTATCGACTGGACCGAGGTCCTTCATATCAAATTCTTTTGCGAGTGTGGATTTGATATCCTTTACTGCAACAAGATCTGAACCCAGGATCAACATGTCATCCACATATAAACATATGATGACTGTTTTATTTGACATAGAGCGGTGGTAAAGGCATTTGTCTGAAAGACTAGACTGAAAGCCAAAACTTTTCACCACTTGGTCAAACTTCATGTGTCACATCTTGGGCGCTTGTTTAAGCACATAGATGGATTCGTCTAATTTGCACACTTTGTCTTTTAGATCTGGATGGACATAACCTTCAGGTTGTGCCATGTAGATCTCTTCATCGAGCTCTCCATTCAAGAAGGCTGTCTTGACATCCATCTGATGAACTATGAAGTTCTCAATAGAGGCCAAGGCGAGAAGAATTCTAATCGTGGATAGGTGACACACAGGTGAATAGACGTCAAAGTAGTCAATCACCCCTTGTTGCTTATAGCCTTTAGCGACTAGACGCGCTTTGTATCTCGCTATAGACCCATCACTGTGCAATTTCTTCTTCAGCACCCACTTGCATCCAAGTACTTTGGCTCCTTTCGGGAGGTCCACTAGATGCCAGGTGTTATTCCGTAGCAGCGAGTCCATTTCATCATCTATGGCTTCTGCCCACATTAAAGAATCTCTAGATCGCATTGCTTCCTGGTAGGAAAATGGATCATCCTCTAAGTGGTAGGTGACAAAATTTTCACCAAAATTCTTAGGGACTCTATCTCTTGTAGATACTCTTACAGGGATAAGATTATCCTCTACAGGTTGGGAAGCAGTGTCAGAGGGGCCAGCCTCAGGTGCTACAGGAGATTCGGAAATCATCTCAGTAGACCCGGAGGCGGTTAAACCATGATCTTTGATAAATTTATTTTCAAAGAAAATAGCATCCCTAGATTCTATCACAGTATTGGTGGACAAATCTAGAAACCTATCTGCTGCACTATCTTCTGCACTACCTAGATATACACAAGTTGTTGTTCTAGGTCCCACCTTAGGTCTCTTAAGGTCTTGTATCCTAACATAGGCAATACAGTCCCAAGTCTTTAGAGTGTCAAATCTACAAGGATGACCATGCCACAGCTCATACGGAGTGGAGGTGAGCTTAGCATGAGGCAATCTATTCAGAATGTGATTAGCAGTTCGGACTGCTTCTCCCCAAAAAGAATTAGGCATGCCAGCAGTAAGGAGCATAGAATTCAACATTTCTGTTAATGTTCTATTCTTTCGCTCAGCAATACCATTAGACTGGGGTGAGTAGGGAGCTGTGGTTTCTAGGATTATACCCGCAGAGGCACAAAAGTTTTGAAACCCTGTAGCAGTATACTCTCCTCCTCGATCACTTCTAAAACGCTTAATCTTCAGGTTTAATTGATTTTCAACCCGGGATTTGAAGATCTTGAAGATCTCAAAAGCTTCATCTTTCGATTTCAATAAATAGACATGACAGTATCTGGAATAATCGTCAATGAACGTGATGAGATACTTCCTTCCCCCTCTAGTGGCGTGACTCTTAAAATCACAGAGGCCTGAATGTATCAAATCAAGAAGTTGTGTACTCCTAGAAACAGACTTAAACGGTTTTCTAGTGATCTTGGTTTGTGCACACACCTCACATTTATCAAATCGAATAGAAAGATCTAAGGGGATGTTATGACTATTAGCTAGATCACGCATTTTCCTGTAGTTCACATGTCCTAATCTGTTATGTAACAATTTAGGATCTATTAAGTTTGAACTCACTTGGTTTATGCTATCATTATTAAGGCTAAGTCTATACATTCCGTTGATCAAATAAGCACAACCATAGTAATGAGAATTAACAGTTAAAGTTATTCTACCGCTAGAGGTTGTAAAGGACATTCCTGCTTTATCTAGCAAACTAATGGAAATTAAGTTTTTAGTTAAACTAGGAACTACTCTAACATGTAATAAAGTTAAAGTTTTACCTGAAGAGAGAACCAGGTGTGCTGTCCCAGCATACTTGACTTCAGTCTCTCCTCCATTGCAGTTTTCTACCTTGTCTCTGACCTCAGTAACGTCAGTGAGAAGAGCTCTGTCATTCGTCACATGACAGGTTGCACCACTGTCCAGCCACCACTCTGAAGACGTGCTGCGGTGACTGCTTCCAATCATGGCCACGAATGACGAAGGACCGGAGATGTCAACCAGCATGTTTGTAGTGTTCGGTGGGGCTTCCTCCTTCTTCTTCTTCGGTCCTTTGCATTCAGCTGCCCAGTGACCCCACTTGCCGCAGTTATGGCACTTGCCTCTTTTCCTTTTGAGAGATGGCTTTTTGGCCTGTACCTGTGCAGAGGCATCACTTTTGGGAGCTGCGGGCTTCCAAGGAGGCTTACTGGGTCGTGAAACGAAGTTGGCAACCTGTGAGGGTTGACCAGCTTGCTCCAGGCTTTTTCCAGCAGCGTTTTGGTCTTCGATGTGGATGAACCTTTTGAGTTCATCCAATGCGATCTGCTCCTTCAGTCTGTGCATTTCAGTCTTGAAGGTATTCCATTCAGGAGGCAGCTTGCTCAGGATCAGACTGACGAATAAATTATCGGACATGTCAGATTGTTCGTCTTCCAGCTTGAGACGCAGATTCTCCAGATCGATCAGTTGGGAGGTGACTGACGAGTTTGCATTGAACTTGAAGTTGAAAAACTTCTCGCCAAGGAGAGTCTTCGAAAGTCCCTCTTCTTTCTGAAATTGTGCGTTCAGGCGATCCCAGATTTCCTTTGCTGTTTTGTATGCACTGTAGGTCATCGCGAGGCGAGGGTTTAGAGAATTCAGGAGATAGTCCCTGCAGAAATCCTCGTCCTTGCTCCACTGGTACTCGTCCACGTCTTCGCGCGTCGTAGCAAAATCACTGAGTACGGTGTAGAAAATTTCGCGCTCTTTCATGCCCAATTGGACATGGATTTTCCAAACATGGAAATCCGTAGCGTCGAAAGACTGCAACTTCACGATGTCGTAGGAACTACGCTTTGACATTTTTCACACAGAAAAAATAAAACCAGTAAGAAGTCACCTGATCCGGTCGTAGACGCGTCGAGCACTTCAGATCCAATCCAGAAAAATTATGCTAGCTCCTCCACGATATACTGCTTAATTCGTAACAGATCTAGGTTCTGAAAATTCAGAGGACAGAAATGCTCCTTTGCTTATGATCTGTCAATCGGAGGATGTTTTGCTGAAGGAGAGAGGATGGAGGAAGATCATATGGATGCTTTACTGATCTGCCAATTGGAAGATGATCTCTTCCTCTCCAATCGACAGGGATGCACTTCTTCAGCAACAAACCAAAAAAGAAAATAGCTGATCCACGTTTGGCTCAAGACGGGAAGAGGAGTACCAGAGCGACAACCAGATTTGCGATTGGGAAACCTTTTTCTTTCCCTTTTTCCAGATCCGCGACAGGAATACGTTCCTTCTAAGCGTTCGACGAAATCGCAGACCGACGAAGAGCAGAGTCTCCTCCTCTCGATCGCCAAGATCGACGATCACCTCTTGGATCTGAGCGACGGCTACTTTGCTTCGATCTGCAACCGGAAGATGTGCGATTTATGACGGGAACGAGCGCACGGGAGGAGCTGGAAAGCCTATACAATCGGTGACGGTAGAAAACTCGTGTGGCTTCTCCCTCCGATCGGTTGCAGTGAGAACGAGAGCGACGACATGCAGCGGAATACGCAAATCGGGAGCGGCGTCGACGGGAGACTTGAGCGGAAACCCTAATCGTATATCTTGAGAATGTTAGGAATTAGGGCGCTCAAGATATTCTACAATACGACATCAAGTTTGGAATGCGTATATATAGTATCTCCAGCTTAGGGCGGAGCCCTAGGTCGACACGCAACCCGTTAAGGCTTATCGTGTCGGTTCGGACACGCGGACATAATAGTTAATGCGTTAACAAAAATTATTTCATGCTGCAAATAAAATGTCTCTGAATTTTTTCAAGAGGCTTTATACATATACTTGTTAACTTAATATTAATTGGTTTCAATCACTAGACGATGATCTTATGTAGAAAATAACTATATGGAACCATGTGACAGTCATTCTCAATATGTTTAGTTCTCTATCAAAAATTAGATTGTAAGTAATATTGATAGTTGCTTGATTATCACGATTCAATCTCCCCATAATATCATTCTATGGATATCTAAGGTCTCCTAGAAGTTGTTTGAACCAAATCATCTCACGAGTGATATTGGTCATAGCATTGTACAGTAACTTCACACTTTAACTTAGACACTACATTTTGCATCATTGTCTTCTGAGATTCTAAGGCTTCGTTTGTTTCGGTTGTTGCTTATCGAAAATGAGCTTGTTAGAAATTGAGTTTGAAAAAAGAGATGTTTCTGAAAAATGAAGTTTGCAGTAAAATTCTGTTTGTGTAAAATGGAGTTTGCAGAGCTGTTCGAAAATCAGTGCATAAAAACTGTTTGTTAAAACAGATTTTTGTAAAATGATTTTTTTAAAATGCAAAACCATGAGCAACATGACAAAAAAATAACAAAGTTTTTTGAAATGCAAAACCATGAGCAGATTTTTGAAATGATTTTAAACATAACATAAACATACAAACCCATACATATCAACTTTTCACCAATTCATTCTGAATTTTGTTATAGAACAAAACATAGGATTGAAAATAAAACAAAAAGAATTAAACTGATAAATACTGAGAACAAAACTGATAATCCAACTGATACAAATCTGAGAATTACTACATGGATGCAATAAGAATGCTATACACCAGCAAATAACAAATATCCTTTTCAGATTTCAGAATTGTTACATGGGAATCTATATGGATTTTATAACGCAAAAAACCGAAAAGCACAGAGAGCTAATCAAGGATATGTTTTTTCCTGCCATTTCTGTAGCATCTCTAATCAAGCAAGGATATGCTTTTCTTGATATCTAAACAAAATCGTAGGAAGAAGAACAGATCAAGCACTAGAAATGACCGATCAAGCATTGGAAGAAGAACAAATCAAGCATTGGAAATGGTAGGAAGAAGAAGAGATCAACTAGAAATCGTCTAGAATTTCGTGATTCTACCTGCAAAATCTGTATAGAACCATATCTACTATAAATACTCTTCTTCCAGGCATTTTTGAACGAAAGAGCTGAAAATACTTGTGGATGAAAAAAATTTGGAAATGGCAGGAAGAAGAACAGTCATGGACCAGCAACAACAACAACAACAACAACACTCAAGCCTTTATCCCACCATAGTGGGGTCGGCTATATGGATCCTCTGTCGCCATTGCGCCCTATCTTTAAGCATAGTTTCATTAATGCCTAAGTACATCATGTCTTTCTTTATAGTTTCATTCCAAGTCTTTTTTGGTCTACCCCTCCCCCGTTTAACATGTCTAGTGACTAAATTCTCACAACGCCTAACAGGTGCCTCTAATGGTCTCCTATGTACATGTCCAAACCATCTTAAACGAGCTTCTCGCATCTTCTCTACAATTGGCGCCACTCCTATCTTATCCCCGATACATTCATTCCTAATTTTATCCAGTCTCGTGTGACCACACATCCACCTAAGCATTCTCATCTCCGCGACTCCCATTTTTTGCTCGTGTACACCATTCACTGCCCAACACTCAGAACCGTAGAGCATTGCAGGCCTAATTGCAGTACAGTAAAACTTGCCTTTAAGTTTTAGTGGTACTTTACGATCACATAGGATCCCAGACGCGCCTCTCCACTTCAACCAACCTGCTTGGATTCTATGAATCACATCTTTATCTACACCTCCATCTTTTTGAATTATCGATCCCAGATATTTAAAGCACTCACTGCGGGAAATATCTTGGTCACCAATTTAATGACGGAGTCATCTGACCTTCTTGCACTACTAAATTTAAGCTCTATATACTCTGTCTTTGTCCTGCTCAACCTAAAACCCTTCTTTTCTAAAGTGTCTCGCCAAGATTCCAGTTTCGCGTTTACACCCTCGCGCGTCTCATCGACCAAAACAATATCATCTGCAAATAATAAACACCAAGGTATTGCTTGCTGGATATGTCCGGTGAGCTCATCTAAGATAAGGGTAAAGAGGTAAGGGCTTAAAGCTGACTCTTGATGTAAGCCAACAGCGATAGGGAATTCCTGTGTTAATCCTCCAGATGTCCTCACCCTGGTCACTGAATTTGTATACATATCTTTGATTACGTCAAAGTATGATACATTTACACCTTTCTTTCCTAAGACTCTCCACAAGACCTCTCTTGGAACCCTATCATACGCCTTCTCCAGATCGATAAACAACATATGCAAATCTTTTTGTCTTTCCCGATAGTTGTCAATGAGTCTCCTCAAGAGATGTATAGCTTCCATGGTTGACCTCCCTGGCATGAATCCAAATTGATTCTCTGAGATGCTAGTCTCTCGTCTAACTCGTCTCTCTATTACTCGTTCCCATAGTTTCATAGTATGACTCATTAATTTAATTCCCCTGTAATTGACACAATTTTGTATATCTCATTTGTTCTTATACAAAGGTACCAAAATACTTTCTCTCCATTAGTCTAGCATCCTTTTTGTCTTCAGTATCTTATTGAAGAAACTTGTAAGCCATAAAATTCCTTCCCTCCCTAAGCATTTCCATACTTCAATGGGTATATCGTTTGGTCCAACCGCCTTTCCATTTTTCATCTTCTTCAGAGCGTCATCTATCTCTGATGCTTGAATTTTACGATAAAAAGTTATGTCTCTATACTCCTCCGATTTACTTAACTCTTCCAAGTTAGTTCATTATCTTTTCCTTCATTGTATAGTTGATAAAAGTATCTTTTCCATCGCTCCTTAATAGCCACATCATCCGTCAAAACCGTATCTGTTTCATCTTTTATGCATTTAATTTGGCTTAAATCTCTTGTCTTCCTCTCTCTAGCTCGAGCAATTTTATATATATCGCGCTCTCCATCTTTGGTATCTAGTCGTTTGTAAAATTCTTCATAAGCTTGACTTCTTGCTTTACTTACTGCATTTTTAGCTTCTTTCTTGGCGACTTTATACTTTGTCAAGTTTTCATCATTCCTACAAGCATATAATGTTTTGTAGCTGACCCTCTTTGCCCTCACTTTGTCTTGCACTTCCTTTTTCCACCACCAAGATTGTTTTTGTGGGGGCGCGCGACCTTTTGACTTTCCAAGTACGTTCTTTCCACTTATCCTTAAATGAGAAGACATAACTTCCCATGCGACACTAGGATCAACATAAGGATCATCAACTAGTCGTTCTATAACTGCTGCCTTGAAAGCAACCTGTTTTTCCTTCATCAAGTTCCACCACCGAATTTTTGGCAACACTTTTGTCTTTCTCTTAAAGTTACTATATTTAATTTGCACATCCAGCACCACTAGCCTATGTTGCGTTGTCACTTTCTCCTGGTATGACTTTGCAACACAGTGGAAAAAAGTCATAAATCGTCTTCTTCAGGATGAAACAAGATAAAAATTGAACGTATTCTTCAGGAAGAAGCACACCTGCGAAATGGAGCAGAAGGCCGACGACGAGCAGAAATAGAGCAGGGAAGGCCTCGAATACCTTGATTCCGTCGAGGGAGAGGTTTGCGCGATCGGGAGGAGCCTTACAGGCGGCAAAAAGGAAAAGGATGGATCGAAAAGTAGGAGCGAGCTGCGGTTGGGAAATACCCATCAAGCTGCTTATTTTAGAAACAAAGGCTAGACGAAAATTTCCCACAAACGCATAAAATCAGGAAAATGGCGTTTTGACCATACCAAAAAGGAAGGGATACACGAAAACAAACGAAGCCTAAATTTCCTCTAACAAATGCACAACAACATATGACATTTCTCCTATCAATCAATGAGCCTGCATTGCATGCAGTGCAACTAAAAAGCCAATTGCATGCTAAGATCCTTCTTTTGGAATTTCTCTTGAATATATATTTTCTAATTCATGATACCTTGTTTATGATGTAATGTAATAACTATTTTATCTATATAAACCACTTGAAAAATCTTGCATCCTTGGTGGTGATGATAAAAGATTGAATGATCATTGTGATACTAAATACAAAATCCTCTCATAACCTCTGTAAGCTTCTCAAACCATGCACGCGGCGATTGTTTCAACCCATACAATGGCTTCTTCAACTTTCACATTACGCGACTCCTCCTAAGCAATAATACCATGTACTTGTCTTATACATCTCAAGAATGCCATAAATAACACTTTTTACCTTTAACTGTATGCAAAGACCAATTAAAGCTTTTAGAGGGATAATAATACAGACATATGTTGTTTGTAGAAAAGAAGAAAGTGCCCCGTGGTAGTCAATGTCATAATTCCGAGAATATTTCCTTCCACTAACCTTAGCATGAGCTCATTTGTAACCAATTGATTTCATTCCATTGGAAAGCGCTACAAAATCCTAAGTTTCGTTATATACTATAATGCAACCATTTCCTAATGTATGGCTTGTCTCAGACATGAATTTAATATGGCCTTAGAACATTTATTTAGGATTTAAACTCAAAAGCAGAAACAAAGACCTGATGAGAAGGAGATAATTTAGTGTAAAACATAAATTTTGATTTACAATAATGGGTACCTTTATGTTGTACAATAATAATTCAAGACCAAGCGTACTTTGGCGACGGAGTGCCCTAGGATCCTGACGGCGACATGCCTCTGGACAATCTCGACGGAAGTGTGCTTGTGGTCTCGGATCCCATCAGTCGACGTGGTTTCACTAAGATTGCCCTGCGTTTTCGTAGTTGACGTGCCCTTGTCGATCTCAGGAGACTGTGGCCTCGACTTAGCTCACATTTTTGTTGCGGCGGTGCTTGTGGTCTCAGAATCTGTCGGGCGGCGTGTTTTTTCGGTGAGTTGTTGCTCTTCCTTCCAGTCGTAGTTATGATTGAGGTTTCAAATTGAATTATACGAGAATTCCTTGCGACGATGCCCGTGATTCTCCTTTGTAGCTATTACGGTGCGTCTCTGGAGGCCTTCACCGGCACGGTCTAATAGCTACAATCACGACCTCTCCTCAGGTTCCTTCCTATACAAATGTTGTTTCTTCTTGCTCGACTCATTCTCGCTCTTGTCTTATAGATCGGACGCTAAAGCTCTTTGCGTCTGGTGATCTCATTGCATTTTCACGGAGAAACAACGACATCACTAAACTTTTGTTTGATGGCCAAATGTGCATATGACAAACCCTTCATAGTGGCATTCAAAACCTTTTTTGACTCAACATATGAAGCTTTCTCACGACTTTAAGTTCCCCAAATCAACCACAAAAATTTAACACTTTTGAAGTGGAGGACGACTTCAAGAAAATCTGGCTTAAGGAGATTCTGGTATTCAAAATTTTCTTGTTTTGAATTCAGAGATGGTCTACATATTATTCCCCAATTCGGGAACCTGATGTTGTCCTTGCATGGATAAATATACGGGGCCTTCCGTTCTATAGTTTTGATGATGACATTTTACGCATCCTTGTCAAATCTTTATGTCTGCTCCTATCTTTGGATGCTCACATGTTGCATGGTAGACGCACTGATCGTGCACGAGTTTGTATCGAGTTCAATCTCAAATCCTCTCCACCCTCACATATTTTCATGGGGTAATTGGGGCTAACCGGCATCACGTTAGTCATTCCTTCCTAGTTACATTTGAGATAAATCTACTGTATTGCTTTGGTTGTCACAAGCAGAGTCATGTTATTAGAGATTGTAAGAGAACCAAGAAAACCTACCAGAAATTCTTGTCCATGCTCCGATGGATTTGCAAGCTTATTATGGTATCTCTATTGTGTCTCTACCCCCTGTGGTGGGGACTGTGATGGTCGCTCTATCTAATTTGATTCCTCCTGTGATGGTGAGTCAGTTTATATCTCCATTCCCTGGCGTGGTGAATCAGGTAGTGGATTGAGACATCACCCCTTTCGCAAACTTGAGAGTAGAGGACAACAACTCTAGGATTGAACGATCAGCCACGACTTCTTGCAAGCGTCGGCATGCTCGGTCTGAGCCGTGCGGTTCTCAGGCCCCTCTGGTTCCACTATCCGATCTCCTGTCTGATTATGTGGCGGATGATGATGAAGGTTACGATGACCTTGATTCAGATGATCAGTATGTGTAGATCAACAACATTGATGAACTTATAGCGCAACAAAAAGAAGTCACTGGTAACCGGAAGGATAACTCTGATGTTGAAAAGCATAAAGAAATATGATAATGAGGACGTCGGGGAGTGGCAAATCCAACGTCGTTGTAGGAAGCGTAACAAAAAAGCCTACACCAAGAGAACATCGCCTAGGCCCAACCGTCATAAACTAAAGCATGGGAAGTCTCTAAATAGCTTAGAATCCGAGGATTTAAGTTTGCTCTCTGCTTTTTTACACATGTACATGTCAAAGTAGTATTAGATAGTGATTTTTTTGTAGCCTCTGTGGACAACTATGTTATGTTGCTTGTATCTTTATCTTAACTTCAATAATAATATAACCTTATCTAAAAAAATGTAAAACAAGAATCAGATTTGAAGAGATAACTGACACTGAATTTTAATGCTAGGACACTTATTCATCTAGAGATGTTTCGTACCTTCTAGTGTAGACATTTTTTGATACGATGCAGGCCACCATACATCTTTAGTATTCTATGTAGCCCTAGGGGCATGTTCGTACTTTGTTTCTTCCCCACCCTATATATATGAGTTGGAGGGCCTTTTTATCTTTATCTTTTGAGATCTTGTTTAGGTTAAGCTCTCTAAGGTGAGAGAGGCTCTTAGAGGGAACCAGCCTTCAGGAATTCGGGTCGAGCTTTTCTTGGCGATTATATCCTTTTGTGTTTGAGCATGCAATTCCTAAACCCTTAATAGTGTGAGTCTATCAACTGGCCCGACCTGCCCCTCATTATATACATTGTATCCTCCGAAACCCTAATTGGAACATCTTCCTTGTTCCAGCTGACACTCCTTTCCTTCCGTCCGCCAACCGTCCAACCCGCGCACCTCGCAGCATGTCGAGCTCCACTCTCCTATAGCCACAGCAAACGGAGCCGGTCTTCCACCTATTCCAGCGCCTGTCTGTTAGTGAGCCCATTGCCGTTTCCAACAGTGTGTCCGCTCGTTCGCTAGTAGTCCGCCGATCCGACGCGTCAATCCGACCACTCCTTCATTCGCAGTGCCGGTTCCGTGCCGACCCCGCCTTGCTTTTTCGCGCGCCGAAGCATTCCAGGGCCGCCAGTGCCAGGCATTCCAGCGCCGCCAGCACCAGGCATTCCAGTGCCGCATGTGCCTTGCCGACGTCCCCTCTTTGGTTCAACTTTTTCCAACAACCCTATCATCTAAATCAAGCAGTCCGCCTCGCATATTTTCCACATACCACGAGATATCACTGCTCCTTCCCGTGTTCTTCCTTCCTCCAGCACATTATTCCCATGCACTTTCAACTTCCTGCACCCCAGTCCACTCTTCTTCTCCTCTGGCCGTGTCATCTTCCCTCCTGTAGCTCTTGCAACGCCCCGACGCTTCTCGCTGCTACAACCACCGTCGTTCCATACCCACGCTTCGTTCAATGGCCCTCCACGCCGGTGAGAACGTCGTTCTCCGTCATTGCCTCCGTTGAATCCCAGTGCATGGATCACATCGAAGCTCAGCTTGTGGATCTGGCTCTCCTACTTCGAGGGATTACGACCATGGCGGTAAATCGCCCTCCGACCACGCCACCACTGACACCGCCGCCACTTCAGCTCGTCCCGGACCACATGGGGTTTCTGCACCCCGCTACGAACATTTCCACGACCCATCTCCGCCGGATTGAGATTCCTGTGTTCGACGACACCGAGCAGTTCTTTGACCTCCAATCCACCCCCAACCAGAAGGTCCCCCTAGCCACTATCTATATGGAGGGGTCGGCGCTCCATTGGGTGCGTTGGAAGCGCCAACAGGTTCCTGACCTCGCCTGGCCTACATTGAAAGAGGAGATCCTTCTCCACTACGACACCCGCCAGGCGGGAAATGCATTTGAGCGTGTTTGCTCCGTCCGTCAGTCGGATACCGTGGCCACCTACATCGACGAGTTCATCGCAATCCCACCACCGGGCGCGCCTTCGGGTCCACAACCCGTCTACTCTTTCCCGCACCATGGAGCAGGCTCGATACCTCGACGAGGAACTCTACCCAGCTCCACCATCCTCCTCGATTCGGCCTCCCCACTAGCCACCGCCGCCACCGCCGCTTCTTCCTCGCTTGGCTCCCTTGCAACCACCTGAGCCCTAGTTGCTAGGCCCACCTCCACAATTGCCAGTTCCGCCAGTTCCGCTTCCACGACACCCCGACGACCCCAGCAGTACCTAGAGCTTCGCCGCAAGGGCCTCTGCTTTCGCTGCGAGTAGCCATACTCGCCCACCCACATCTCTGCCCTCTCAAAAACCTGTGTATGTTGCTTGGATTTGAAGATAGCGGCCCTGATTTCAGGGACTTGGATACGTTGACACTCCCCGAAGACCCCTACGGACCTCGACCTTGAGGACAAGGTCTCTTTTTGGGCAGGGCGTGTTGATACGATGTGGGCCACCACACATATCTTTAGTATTCTTTGTAGCCTTGGGGGCATGTTCGTACTATGTATCCTATGAGTGGGAGTGCCTCTTTATCTTTATCTTTATCTTTTGAGATCTTGTTTAGGTTAGGCTCTCCAAGGTCAGAGAGACTCTTAGAGGGAACCAACCCTCAGGAGTTCGGGTCGAGCTTGTCTCGGCAATTGTATCCTTGTGTTTGAACATGTAATTTCAATTTTTGATAGCGTGAGTATCATTTTTGTTCTCTTGACATCTCTATAGTAGAATGTCTAATAATGCTCAAATAGATGAAAGCTCACTAGTTTCTGCAAGAGGATTAAAATAAATGAAAAACTCTTCATCATAACTACCAGACATTTTGGGTACTAAGTGAAAAATAAGACTGATGCTCAAAGAAGGTATCAATAGGGATAAAACATGTCTTCAGTTTTTTATTATAACACTTATAATTTTTTTATTCCTAGAATAGAAGAACTACTTTAAGGATAAAAAGATGCCCTACTTACAACTTCCTTCAAAACATGGCCTGAGAAACTGAATAATCTCAAGATAGGGCCATCTTTTCTAGAATAGTGCGATTGCAAAAAAAGCTTAATAACTCTTGCATGGTCAAACAATGAAGTACCAAATCCTGCACCTCAATCTCCATGACATTGAGTGACTAAATGTAGATTTGTTTGTCATCGCATTACCAATCAATTACCTTCATAGAGGGAGGACCCTGAGTTAGATGGTCTTCCTACCCTTTTATGTTAGGCTGATCTCTATAATTGTACACCATTATTGAAAGTTGGTGTTTTTCAACTTTTTATCCATAATTTTCCAGACCATAGTCATTTCTTTCTCCCAGGTCATATTCACTCATTAGATTACTAAACCAAATAAGAAACTCTAATTACAATATAATTCTCCGAATATTAATCAATACAATGCTCCCTTAAAAATACCAATTTTCCATCCAAAATTAAACTCTAAATCACATATATGTAACTCAAATATCTAATAACCAAATAAATACAAATTAAAGAGTTGGCATGCAATCGACTTCTTTTGGTGAGGGAATTTAGTTTCATATGTGATTTGAAATTTGCGGGTGCATCAAGGGAACAATATGTGGTTTGGGCAAAATTGATAGAGACGATAACAGAGCAGTTCGATGGGAGGAGAAAGTGACATCAGGACATCAGAGCGACAACTGTTCAATGGGAGGAGAATGCAACAAAGTCGGAAGGTGAGGCTTGACAAGAAGGGAGGAGAATAGGATTGGGTTGATGGGAGGAGACACCAACTTCGAGATGTCAAGGGGATAGTGGTATCAGAGGAAGCTAAGGAGGAATACATTGATGAGAGGCGAAGCTGTTAGAGGGCTCAAAAATGAGAACCACCTTTAACATTGAGGGCTTGAAGGAAAAGTCAATGGCTTCAACATCAACATTTAGGAGGCAACAACTCTAGAGGTTGGTAGCTAGGGCAACCTTACTTTGATACCTTTTAATGTGAAAGCATATGACATTACTTTTAGTAAATTGAAAAAGTTCTATTTATACATACATGATAATAATAATATTCCAATTTTTACATCTAAGGTTTCTTTAGTTGTGGACACAATCAATATATTGACTATGTTATGTGTTGAAACCAGAGAACTGGTCTTGACGTTCGCAAGGGGGATGCAGCTAACCCTTACTTGACCTGAGCGAGACCCTTGACCAGTCACTAAGAACCGAAGAACCTTGCCCTTGGAGAACACCTAAGTCCACAAACGAACCCCTTAAGCTGCAACGTGGAGGTCTCACCACATACCCGGAAGCTCACAAGGAACTTCCCCTCCCAAGCCAATGCTGAGCCTGGGCACCTTGGAGGGCACTATGGATCACCTCACCATCCACCTTCAATGACAGGGGGAGGGGAGGGGTAGTGCTTGCTCACACGTGAGGGAGGGGGGGGGGGGGGTACCAACATCCCTTCCCAAGGTGCCCATGTGGGTCTATTTATAGACTTCCCAAAATTGGGCTGCGGATAGCCAAAATTCTGCTATCCGCAGCTCAACCACGAACCTGGACGATCAAAACGAGAGAGGGGGCGAGTGGAGGACGAGACGTCCACTCCCCCCCTTGCCGGGGGTCGAACAAGTGGATCGAGGTCCACCGCCCTGACTGGGCGAGTGGACCTCACGGTCCACTCCACCCTTCGGGCGAGTGGACCCTTGGTCCACTCGCCCAACTACATGGGGCGAGTGGCCCAAGGGTCCACTCGCCCACACCCTTGGGCGAGTGGACCCTTCGTCCACTCGCCCAACTACATGGGGCGAGTGGACCCTTCGTCCACTCGCCCACATCCTTGGGCGAGTGGCCAACTACATGGGGCGAGTGGACCCTTGGTCCACTCGCCCCCCCACTCGGGCGAGTGGACCAAGGGTCCACTCGCCCGGGGCCTTGGGCGAATGGACCCAAGGTCCATTCGACCAAGGGAATTTGCCCCCCCGGGCCCTCTCTTTCTGGTCTTTGATGGCCTCCGCCGGTTCGGTTCGCCGCGTCGCGGTCACCTCATCCGTGTCGGGTCATACCGACTCGGAAAATATGAGGGTTGTACACAATCCCCGCTCTTTTCGAGCTTGCCTTAAGCTCGGAAAGAAAGTCCAAACCACCTATTTGAGGAGTAGGTGGGACCCTAGAGTGATCCACGAAGGGCCCTGCCAACGGGATGCTCCTGCCGTGTTTTTCAACTGAACCTAACTTGGGGCGGAACGCGAACCTTTCTTCACTTAACAACCCTCCTATGAGCCGAGCTCAACTGGAGGTGGAGAAAACTCAACACCTTAGGTCGAATTGAACTTGACCTTAGATGGAGAAAAACTCAACACCTCTAGTCGAGCCGAGCTCGACCTGAGGTGGAAGGCAAATCTTTCTCCACTTAACAACCCTCCTATGAGCCGAGCTCAACTGGAGGTGGAGAAAGCTCAACACCTTAGGTCGAATTGAACTTGACCTTAGGTGGAGAAAAACTCAACACCTCTAGTCGAGCCGAGCTCGACCTGAGGTGCAAGGCAAACCTTTCTTCACTTAACAACCCTCCTATGAGCCGAGCTCAACTGTAGTTGGAGAAAGCTCAACACCTTAGGTCGAATTGAACTTGACCTTAGGTGGAGAAAAACTCAACACCTTTAGTCGAGCCGAGCTCGACCTGAGGTGGAAGGCAAACCTTTCTCCACTTAACAACCCTCCTATGAGCCGAGCTCAACTGGAGGTGGAGAAAGCTCAACACCTTAAGCCGAATTGAACTTGACCTTAGGTGGAGAAAAACTCAACACCTTTAGTCGAGCCGAGCTCGACCTGAGGTGCAAGGCGGAAACTCCACACCTAACAGGGAGCCGAGCTCACCTGGAGGTGGAGGAAGTCAACACCTAACAGGGAGCCGAGCTCACCTGGAGGTGGAGGTCAACAACTAATAGGGAGCCGAGCTCACCTGGAGGTGAAGGAACTCAACACCTAACAGGGAGCCGAGCTCACCTGGAGGTGGAGGAACTCCACACCTAACAGGGAGCCGAGCTCACCTGGAGGTGGAGGAACTCCACACCTAACAGGGAGCCGAGCTCACCTGGAGGTGTAGGAACTCCACACCTAACAAGGAGCCGAGCTCACCTGGAGGTGGAGGAACTCAACACCTAACAGGGAGCCGAGCTCACCTGGAGGTGGAGGAACTCAACACCTAACAGGGAGCCGAGCTCACCTGGAGGTGGAGGAACTCAACAGTCTCATCAAAGCAACTGGGGCAGAGAACCAGTCCACGTCCTATGTGCTGCTTACCTTCACCTGGAGGCAGAGGAACTCAACCGTCTCATCAAAGCAACTGGGGCAGAGAACCAGTCCACGTCCTAGGTGCTTACCTTCACCTGGAGGCAGAGGAACTCAACCGTCTCATCAAAGCAACTGGGGGCAGAGAACCAGTCCACGTCCTAGGTGCTTAGCTTACCTGGAGGTAGAGGAATTCAACACCTTTTCAAACCAATTGGAGGCGGAGTACCCGTCCACGTCCTAGGGGCTTAGCTTGCCTGGAGGCAGAGGAACCCAACACCTTCCCAAACTAATTGGGGGCTGAGTACCCGTCCGCGTCCTAGGGGCCTAGCTTACCTGGAGGCAGAGGAACCCAACACCTTCCCAAACTAATTGGGGGCTGAGTACCCGTCCGCGTCCTAGGGGCCTAGCTTACCTGGAGGCAGAGGAACTCAACACTTTTTCAAACCAACTGGTGGTGGAATGTCCATCCACGTCCTAGGGGCCTAGCTTACCTGGAGGCGGAGGTGCTCATCATCTTTCCAAGTCGCTTAGTTAAGTAGCGAGTCGACCCGATGAGTCTCCCATCTGTCGGCATGACTGAGCCCGGAGAATGGTCTCTAGTCGGGGATCTTACCAAATGGGGGTGGAGTACCCATCCACGTCCTAGGTGCTTACCTTCACCTGGAGGCAGAGGACCTCAACACCTTCCCTAAGCCACTTGGTCAAGTAGCGAGTCGACCCGATGAGTCTCCCATCTGCCGGCATGACTGAGCCCGGAGAATGGTCTCTAGTCGGGGATCTTACCAAATGGGGGTGGAGTACCCATCCACGTCCTAAGTGCTTACCTTCACCTGGAGGCAGAGGAACTCAACACCTTCCCTAAGCCACTTAGTCAAGTAGCGAGTCGACCCGATGAGTCTCCCATCTGCCGGCATGACTGAGCCCGGAGAATGGTCTCTAGTCGGGGATCTTACCAAATGGAGGTGGAGTACCCATCCACGTCCTAGGTGCTTACCTTCACCTGGAGGCAGAGCAACTCAACACCTTCCCAAGCCACTTTGTCAAGTAGCGAGTCGAACCGATGAGTCTCCCATCTGCCGGCATGACTGAGCCCGGAGAATGGTCTCTAGTCGGGGATCTTACCAAATGGGGGTGAAGTACCCATCCACGTCCTAAGTGCTTACCTTCACCTGGAGGCAGAGGAACTCAACACCTTCCAAAGCCATTTAGTCAAGTAGCGAGTCGGCCCGATGAATCTCCCATCTGCCGGCATGACTGATCCCAGAGAATGGTCTCTAGTCGGAGATCTTACCAACTGGGGGCGGAGTACCCATCCATGTCCTAGGTGCTTACCTTCACCTGGAGGCAGAGGAACTCAACACCTTCCCAAGCCACTTAGTCAAGTAGCGAGTCAACCCGATGAGTCTCCCATCTGCCGGCATGACTGAGCCCGGAGAATGGTTTCTAGTCGGGGATCTTACCAAATGGGGGTGGAGTACGCATCCACGTCCTAGGTGCTTACCTTCACCTGGAGGCAGAGAAACTCAACACCTTCCCTAAGCCACTTAGTCAAGTAGCGAGTCGACCCGATGAGTCTCCATCTGCCGGCATGACTGAGCCCGGAGAATTGTCTCTAGTCGGGGATCTTACCAACTGGGGGCGGAGTACCCATCCACGTCCTAGGTGCTTACCTTCACCTGGAGGCAGAGGAACTCAACACCTTCCAAAGCCACTTAGTCAAGTAGCGAGTCGACCCGATGAGTCTCCCATCTGCCGGCATGACTGAGCCCGGAGAATGGTCTCTAGTCGGGGATCTTACCAAATGGGGGTGGAGTACCCATCCACGTCCTAGGTGTTTACCTTCACCTGGAGGCAGAGGAACTCAACACCTTCCCAAGTCACTTACCATAGGCGTTACCTGAAACCTTTTTCATTCATCATCGAGGAGCTACCTGCTTATTACAATGCGCCCCTCTGGGCCTACTTGGTCACATGCACCTTGACCATCTCCTTCATTACTTCCTCCATCTTTTCCGTCTCCTTATTCTTCTTCTTTCTCCTGGTCCTTCCTGCTTCGCTTGTCAACCTGGAGGTGGAAGACTTGCCCCTGGAACTGATCTGCGTAGCTTCCCTGCGTCTCCCCGTGCTTTTGTTGAATCAGGAACAGGGACTCCACCCCCTTCCTGGTGAGACGGAGGTATCCTCCCTACCCCCTCACTCGGGGCAAGTTGGCCCCAGGAGAGCTGTTGAAGAGCGCTTGCGCTTGGAGGCTCAAGCCTCCCTCCGAAGCTGGCCCCTTCCCTTACCGACATGCTTGCTCTATCTCCACCAAAGACGGCGAGGCGAGCACAGGTGTTGGCGATGCCGAGCACTCGCCCTGAGGGGGGGAGTGCGACCCGCAAGACTTCCTGGATTGACTTCCTGAACTCCTCGAAGTCACCTTTCTTCACGCACTCGCCGACAGGGGTGAGTCCCCCAGCTCATCGCTTCCAGCCATGAGACTTGCCCAGAGCTTTCCGAACTAGCTGCTTCCATGCTCACCGCACCATAATGTTGAAACCAGAGAACTGGTCTCGACGTTCGCAAGGGGGATGCAGCTAACCCTTGACCTGAGCGAGACCCTTGACCAGTCACTAAGAACCGAAGAACCTTGCCCTTGGAGAACACCTAAGTCCACAAACGGACCCCTCAAGCTGCAGCGTGGAGATCCCACCACATACCCGGAAGCTCACAAGGAACTTCCCCTCCCAAGCCAATGCTGAGTCTGGGCACCTTGGAGGGCACTATGGATCACCTCACCGTCCACCTTCAATGACAGGGGGAGGGGAGGGGTAGTGCTTGCTCACACATGAGGGAGGGGGGGGGGGGTACCAACATCCCTTCCCAAGGTGCCCATGGGTGTCTATTTATTGACTTCCCAAAATTGGGCTGCGGATAGCCAAAATTCTGCTATCCGCAGCTCAACCACGAACCTGGACGATCAAAATGAGAGAGGGGGCGAGTGGAGGACAAGACGTCCACTCCCCCCCTGCCGGGGGTCGAACAAGTGGATCGAGGTCCACCGCCCTGACTGGGCGAGTGGACCTCACGGTCCACCGCCCTGACTGGGCGAGTGGACCTCACGGTCCACTCCACCCTTCGGGCGAGTGGACCCTTGGTAATGCATATGTCGCACTCTAGCCAGGAGTGGACCAAGGGTCCACTCGCCCACACCCTTGGGCGAGTGGATCCTTCGTCCACTCGCCCAACTACATGGGGCGAGTGGACCCTTCGTCCACTCGCCCACATCCTTGGGCGAGTGGACCCTTCGCCCCCCCCCCCCCCCCCCCCCCCCCCCACTCGGGCGAGTTGGGCGAATGGATCCAAGGTCCATTCGACCAAGGGAATTTGCCCCCCCGGGCCCTCTCTTTTTAGTCTTTGATGGCCTCCGCCGGTTCGGTTCGCTGCGTCGCGGTCACCCCATCCATGTCGGGTCACACCGACTCGGAAAATATGAGGGTTGTACATTGTGTGCCTTCTTAGTAAAAAAAAAACACTTTCTATCTTAAATTTATTGTTGGTATTGTTACTGTAATGAGCTTTGGTAAATATTATATTTAACCCTACAATTTTGTAAAGTTTTCCACTGATGGGAATAACCTGCAGATTTTGACCGATACTGCCCTTCTGAAGCGGCAAAAACAAGAAATTGAGGAACTTCGCAGGAAATTACAGGTAATTGGTCATCATGTTAACCACATTTGTGCATAGCTCCATATTTATCTATAATGGTATCACAATTCTTTCTTTTATAGGGACATCACTCTGAAGTATTGGAGCAAGTGATCTTAAAACAGAGAAACGACATGCATAAGGTAGATTATTAATTATCTATTCCTATGTCCTCAAATTATAAGTGATCATGGGCATTATGTTCTCTTGATAACTCATTTTATCTTTGCTTCTTATTGTTCTTGTCAGTCTGAACTTGAACGTGAAAAGCTTGCAATGGAGCTTGAGGAAGAGAGGAAATCCCGTCAAGTACTCAAGCTCCGCATAGAAGAGCAACAGAAAAGAATTGAGTGTCTCAATGAACTTCTTTCTTCAAATCAAGCCAGCTGCTCCGTCCATGTACGATAATGATGATGTATAAATTTTATCGTATCAATATTAAATAATGTCAATGTAAGCCTAGAAAGTAATTTCTCACCAGATATTTATTTCTTGGACTAAACATGTGCCCCTTACATATATTTATAGTATATATGATACGTGTTAGATATAGCAAGAACGAAGAACCATGAACGATAGCTTGCATTGTATGAAAATAAAAAGATACAATCCGGGAAATGAGCTCTAGCCAAGCTCCTGGAGGTGGGTCCTCCAATGCACTCTTCTCTCCTTATGAGAGCCCAAAAGACAAACACTTCAAAGATACCTCATTCGCAATCTAAGGGCTCCTTATATAGATGTAGCCCCCACTACAGGACAAAATACATAATAATGCATAATAAATTGTGAATACAAGATAATCCATGACGGTCGTTGTGTCTCTGCTCACAAGGCGTATATGTAAGGGTAGGATAATAATGGGGTTAAGACGTGTTGAAAAAGAGAAGTTGGGAGATAAGAGAGATGACAGGCGGGCGGGGGTCTCCAAGAAATCGCGGGGAGCAGAAAAAGCATGTGGCGTCGTGTGAAAAGCTGGCGAACTGCCAGTAGGTAGTGTTTATTTGGAATGAAGCCCGGTGGAAAGTCTAGTCAAAGTGGGAGAGTGATAAGATGTAAGGATAGGATAATAATGAGGCCGAGACATGTTGGAAAAGAGAAGTTGGGAGATAAGAGAGCTGACAGGAGGGCGGGGGTCTCCAAGAAACAGCGTGGAGCAGAAAAATCATGTGACGCCGTGTGAAAAGCTGGCGAACCGCCAGGTGGAGCCTCTGTCACGGATTTGTCGGAAGACGAGCAGATTGGAGGACAGCCGGTGCAAATCGTAAGATGAGAGTATTAAGGGGGTGCGTGTCGCGGTTGGCAGTGAGAGAACAAAGGGGGTGTTGGGAAAGGAGGAAGCAGCATCGTTTTCGATGGTCGAAGACCCACTGGGGGTGGGATGGAGGGAGGAGGAGGCTCATCGGGAAGCAGAGAGGTGGACATGGGCTGAAATGGGGCGTATGGGAAAAGCCGACAACGAAGCGCAAGTGCCATGGTAATGAGGTTATCCATGTTAGCTTTGATTCGATCGTTTCGAGCAACACTGAATCAGGATGGAGGGCCATGACAGAAAAGAGGGATGAGGGCCGACGGAATACGACAAGAGGCTCTGGAGGACTGTTGGGAAGCATAGGGAAGTGCAAAAGGTCGACGGGATGCTGAAGGAGATGCTGGAGGCCGTCGGGAGGCTGCAGGTGCCGCTGGAGTTGCGGTCGGACACGACACTGGTAGAAAGCGGCCGGAGAGGCATTGTTTGCGTCGATCTGTAAGAGGGAAGTGCAGAAGGTCGACGGGATGCTGACGGAGATGCTGGAGGCCGTCGGGAGGCTGTAGGAGCCGCTAGAGGTGCGCTCGGACACAACACCGGTAGAAAGCGGCTGGAGCGACATTGTTTGCGTTGATCTGTAAGGGGAAGACTGATTGCGGACGAACGACAGCAGGGAGGCCAGCCGCGGATGAGCGGAAGAAATGTGGTTGCAAGCGATCGCAACAAGAGGCCAGACAAGAGTGGTAAACGCACGGGGAGGCTCAAGCGCGCGGGGGCCTGGTTGGCAGAGGTGTTGTTGAGTGGAATCGACGTCGTGTCATTTGCGAGGGGAGCAGTGTTGGAGTGTGAAAGTATCTAGTTTCCTACCTAAATCACCTAGAGGGGGTGAATAGGTGGATCTATGGCTTTTTGCGGAATTAAAAACTTTGAATTAAAGCGCACAAAAACCAAAAGAGCACAACACAACACAAGGATATATAGTGGTTCCCCGATGTGGGTAGTCCACTTTCCACCTCACCTATCTAGCACGACCGGCTAGACTAGGCTACTTCACTATTCTCAGATTATGAATAATCCTACAACTTGGAGTCACCACTCCTACAACTCGGAGACAAAGCTCCTAAAAACTCGAAAGAAAATCTTCCTACAAGCTCGGAGAAAACTCTCCTACAACTCGGAGACAAAGCTCCTACAAACTCTAATGAGGTCGAGACATGTTGGAAAAGAGAAGTTGGGAGATAAGAGAGCTGACAGGAGGGCGGGGGTCTCCAAGAAACAGCGTGGAGCAGAAAAATCATGTGACGCCGTGTGAAAAGCTGGCGAACCGCCAGGTGGAGCCTCTGTCACGGATTTGTCGGAAGACGAGCAGATTGGAGGACAGCCGGTGCAAATCGTAAGATGAGAGTATTAAGGGGGTGCGTGTCGCGGTTGGCAGTGGGAGAACAAAGGGGGTGTTGGGAAAGGAGGAAGCGGCATCGTTTTCGATGGTCGAAGACCCACTGGGGGTGGGATGGAGGGAGGAGGAGGCTCGTCGGGAAGCAGAGAGGTGGACATGGGCTGTAATGGGGCGTGTGGGAAAAGCCGACAACGAAGCGCAAGTGCCATGGCAATGAGGTTATCCATGTTAGCTTTGATTCGATCGTTTCGAGCAACACTGAATCCGGATGGAGGGCCATGACAGAAAAGAGGGATGAGGGCCGACGGAATACGACAAGAGGCTCTGGAGGACTGTTGGGAAGCATAGGGAAGTGCAAAAGGTCGACGGGATGCTGAAGGAGGCGCTGGAGGCCGTCGGGAGGCTGCAGGAGCCGCTGGAGTTGCGGTCGGACACGACACTGGTAGAAAGCGGCTGGAGAGGCATTATTTGCGTCGATCTGTAAGAGGGAAGTGCAGAAGGTCGACGGGATGCTGACGGAGATGCTGGAGTCCGTCGGGAGGCTGTAGGAGCCGCTAGAGGTGCGCTCGGACACGACACCGGTAGAAAGCGGCTGGAGCGACATTGTTTGCGTCGATCTGTAAGGGGAAGACTGATTGCGGACGAACGACAGCAGGGAGGCCAGCCGCGGATGAGCGGAAGAAATGCGGTTGCAAGCGATCGCAACAAGAGGCCAGACAAGAGTGGTAAACGCACGGGGAGGCTCAAGCGCGCGGGGGATGGTTGGCAGAGGTGTTGTTGAGTGGAATCGACGTCGTGTCATTTGCGAGGGGAGCAGTGTTGGAGTGTGAAAGTATCTAGTTTCCTACCTAAATCACCTAGAGGGGGTGAATAGGTGGATCTATGGCTTTTTGCGGAATTAAAAACTTTGAATAAAAGCGCACAGAAACCAAAAGAGCACAGCACAACACAAGGATATATAGTGGTTCCCCGATGTGGGTAGTCCACTTTCCACCTCACCTATCTAGCACGACCGGCTAGACTAGGCTACTTCACTATTCTCAGATTATGAATAATCCTACAACTCGGAGTCACCACTCCTACAACTCGGAGACAAAACTCTTACAAACTCGAAAGAAAATCTTCCTACAAGCTCGGAGAAAACTCTTCTACAACTCGGAGACAAAGCTCCTACAAACTCGAAAGAAAATCTTCCTACAAGCTCGGAGAAAACTCTCCTACAACTCGGAGTAAAACTCCTACAACTCGGAAGCAAGCTTCCTACAAGATTGAGTAAGGGATATTACAAATACTTTGGATTAAAGAATCCAATCTTCTAGAATCTCCTTTAGATTCTATTTCTTCAGATCTGAACTGATAGTTCTTCTTCTTCCTTGAGAATTGAATTTCTGAACTTGAGACGGGAATGGAAGAACCTTGATTCTTGAAAGCTTTTGATCTGAATACTTAATCACCCAACAAGATCCAGGGCCTGTTTGGCTAAGCTGCAACGCTGGGAAAAGCAGTGGTGGGAAACAGTGGTGCAGGAATCTGCTGTTTTGCAGTGGTGTAAAAATTCATGAAACTGTTTGGAAAACTGTATTTGCAGTGCTGTGTGAAACAGTGGTGCAGAATTAAACAGTAATGAAAATTAAACAGTAATGGAAATTAAACAGTAATGAAAATTAAACAGTACGCATAATTTACGAAGTCCAACTAAGAATTAAACAATTTGCTCAACACAAATATTTGCGATAAATATAATTCAATTAGATGACGTTCTCTTTTCTCCAACGCAAGTAAATATCATCTGCAAAAGAGAATTACGCTAGATTAGATAAATTTAATATAAAATAAGTAGTTTATATGCAAAAGAGAATTACCCGTGAGCATTTTCTAATTGGTCCGCAATGAATTCTCTTAAAGCAGACATCTCAGGTGCACCTTTCCCCTCATGTGTAATTGGCTCTACGCTCGGAGTTGTGACTCTGTCGGTTCGTCGACGTTGTTCCCTATGTTCGTATGCCTCTGGATGCACGAAGGTCTCATCAAGATCACATGCTCTAAACTCTGGATCAACCCTAGACGGATGTCTTCTTATGTAATTATGGAGGGTCATTGTAGCCACCACAATTATGCATTGCTTTGAAAATGAGTATTGTGACATCTTTCTAAGGATGCGTCATTTATTTTTTCATACGCCAAAGCTTCGTTCGATAACAGTACGCAGAGATGAGTGCGCTTGATTAAATATTTCCCGGCATCAACCAGATAATATTTCCCGGCATCTCCTCGAGCAAAGTCCGACAAGTGATATCTTGTTTCTGGGAATGGCTTCAGAAGACCCGTTTCTAATGGATATCCAGCATCAACCAGATAATATTTCCCTGTATTTAATTGATTAAATATAAGTAAGTTTTAAATATTAAGTGATAAATAATAAACATTCATTATAAATGCGGTGATAAATTTACCTGGAGGCGTATATGGAAATTTACACCTTCTATCTCGCACAACTCTGTGATAAATGCGGCTATCATGAGCTGAACCTTCCCACCCAGGTACAACATATGTAAAACACATATTGAAATCACACACTGCCATTACATTTTGAGTTGGTGATCCATGTCGGCCAATATATGCGACTTGCTCATGTACTGGAATGCAAGCATCTACATGTGTCCCATCAATTGCTCCAATGCAGTCCTTGAAATAAGGCATGTACCTGTCATCATTTTCAATATGGGAGGGAATATGTCTGAACTGTGGATCAGTGGGTGCTATGATATCCATTGAAAGGCGTGTCAGTGCACGTAGCCCTTTGTCAAAATATTGATTAATTGTTTCAGTTGAATGTTGGAAGCATTCAGACGTCTTTCTCATAGTTTCATGATGCCCAAGAATGTATAATGTCATTCCCAACACCTCCCGGGTTGCAGTCCTTCTGGATCCTTTAAGCCATATGATTGTTGTAATAAGTTCAATAGGTCCAAAAAGATTTGTTTCAACATGCGAAAATTATCGAAAAATCTTCCTGGATGCCCTTCTAATAACTCTGCGACCCATTTGTCCCCAGTTTGCTTTGAGGTCATGCAAGGTATCTTATTAGGAGACGGGAAGACGTATTCACCTATTACAGAAGCTGTCGTCGCAACGAGATTCTGGTAAATAATAAATCGGCGTTGCCGGTTCGTTTGGTGAATTAACATGAGCTCTTCGTCATCAATCATAACATCGTTATCGTTGTTTTGTTCTTCCATAGTGATAACCTAAAAAATAATTAGGCATGGATACATAACATTAATAACAAATATCAGTACACAATGTTACAACTATGACATTTTTAATACAAAACATGAGTTACATATCATAACAAGCTCCTAAAATATGATACTACAGTAATATTACAATGAAGTACATGATCCCACAAAATGTCACTACAATAATAACAAAAGGAAGCACATCATCCCAAAATATCATTCTACAAAACTATAAAGGCTTTACTTCAGCGATTCCATGTAACGTTTCTTCAACCATGACACCTTCCTATCATCTGGGAGATTCATGAAAATTATCCTATTGTTGAGATTAATGAAGTACAACGTGGCAAAATCGTACAAGTCCTCGTCATCGAATAGGCATGGAAACTTCTCTAGCTCGTGTACTGCTTCACTCAACATATATATACTGGGAGCAACAATCGGTGCTGCAACTGTAAGTCCCACAGATCGTGTTATGTCCAGTAACCCATCAACTCGTGCCATCATGACATCTTTTGTGCCTACTTCTTTTATGTTACCTTTACGGAATCTTTTTACGCCTGCCATCATTTTTTAAGTCGAGCCACTCTCAGTTTCTTTACTTCTACTCATGCCACCATCACAATGTGTGTGCCCACTATCATTCATATTACCAGCTGGGGTGGCAATACTCTCCACTACATGATCATCGTCATCGGAAATCGGCTCAGGTTCATAAAATAAAGGGTGCATTTCCCCCATGGATGGGATCCATGATTTTTCTCCCGTAGCAACTATCAAGCTAAACATCTTATCCATTTTGTCTTCAAGCTCGGGTGCTATGCCGCCATATCGAAACTTCTTGGCGGCTGGTAACATCTAAAATGAGGAAAAATGTTAACAGGAATATATATAATTGTATATAAGTAAAATAATCAAAAATGTACAATTCCTAACCTTAATGCGCTCTTCCCACAATTCATCTGAAGCATCAATTGTTCTTTTTGTTGGGTTCCAACTCAAACCAGTCTCCCCTCTTTTGAGATCCCGCCATAGCTTCCACTCACGCTTCAACTGATCTCATTTCTTCAATTGTGCGCGAGTGTAATTAAATGTTGTACGCTCTTTGAAGTTTTTAATCAAATTTAGCCAACCATCTCTGCTGAAATGAGTGTTTGGCCTATTGCCTAATTCAATCTCTTGTATACATATGTCGCAAAATATGTGTACGTGCGCAGACTCCCATTGTGCCGAAATGACACCATCCTTTGGTTTACCCATCACTCGCCTAAAAAAATGAGTTGATATTTTCTAATTATTCCGGCAAACTCTTCAACCATTAGACAACACAACCTAATAATGAGAAAAAAATGCTTCATGTCTATAGATTTTTTTCTGAAGATTCACACAATAGTAGCAAAAAAAAAGTCACCATTTTTTCTGAAAAATGCAAAACATAATGCTTCAAGATTCTTGATTTTTTCTAGACATTCACACAATAAAAAGGTGTATGATTTTTTTCTGAAAATGGCTTCAAGTATAATAATTTCTCCTGAAAGTATTTCTGAAACTAATTTGATTTTTTCCAAAAAAAAATTGTTCCAGGAGATCACCAGGAGGTAGTATATAGCTGCAATTATCAGTGAGAGAGCATGCCTGCAGATCGGGAGAGTGGCAAACACCAGAAGGAGATCACGATCTGGGCTCGGCTGCTGCAAACACCAGAAGGTGATTCACGACCAGAAGAGCGCCGACGTGGACGACGGGAAGGCGAGAGGAGATATCTGAGAACGGCGCCGACGATGGAGGCCAATATCTGCGTCGGGGAAAGAGTTAGGAGGATCGGGGAAGATCGCCGGCGATGGGAGGAGTTAGGAGAAATTTGCACGAGGTACATACCTTTATGCGAGAGCTATCGGAGAAGAGCACCGGGAATGCGAGAGCTATCGGCCGGAGATGAGGCAATCGACTGCAGTTAGGGCATATGCGAAAAATCGCTGGAGAGAAATGGGCGGAAATCCTTATGCCGATGTATTAACGCGAATCCGCACTCCCACCGCACTCCCACCGCAGGCGTTCGTTTTCTGTTTGGCGCTGATTTCTGTGCCGCAGCAGTGTGCAGCTGCTGTACTGCTTTACCAAACAGACCCCTAGAGGAGTATCTAATCAGCACAGAGATCTTGTTGAATGAGAACTTACAAAGGAATCGAGCAGATATTCGATCGACAACTGTAGATCGTCTTCTTCGAGAGCGAGAGCGCACAAGCCGACGAGATCCTTTTTCGTTTTTGGCGATATGCATGATTAGGGTTATTCGAGATAATCTCTTAGCTATTTATATATCCTTCTCCTAACGGCTAGAAATGAGACTTGCGGGATAGACACCACGTGTACTGTACAGGATGCCCTAAATGTTTAAGCCGTCGAACTGAACCGGAAACACAGCTTGTCCGATTCGACTAAATGGAATAGCCGAAGAACAATAACCGAATTCGGTTAAAGACTATAGCCGAATTCGAGACAACCTTTGGCCGAATTCGTCTATATTTATCTGAATCATATAGCCGAATTATTACTTACACCATTTTTCCTTCTAAGAAAAATCAGCAACATCTTATAACAACGATTGACGAAGGTATAAGAGTTCGTCGAACGGTGATAGACGAAAGGCTTTATCTTCAGCAAAATCGAGATCGACGAATCTTCTTCAATTCGTCGAACGGCGATAGGCGAACTGCGATCGACGAAATACTTCTTCTGTTCGTCGAACGGAGATCGACGAACGTGATCGACGAAATCAGATAAACTTCAGCAAATCAGCGGTCGACGAACTCGCCAAAACTTTGTGTTAGACGAACGGCCAATGCTCTGCGTTAGACGAACGACCAATGCTCTGCGTTCGACGAACGACCAATGCTGCGTTCGATGAACGGCCAATGCTCTGCGTTCGACGAACGACCAATGCTCTGCGTTCGACGAACGATCAATGCTCTGCGTTCGACGAACGGCCAATGCTCTGCGTTCGACGAACTCCTTCCTGCGTTCGACGAATTCCTGAAAACTTTGAAAAAATGTTTCTTCATTCCAGCAGCAACTTTCTCTTGGCAATTTCTTTGTGTTTGAATATGAAGTACATCCCAATAGAGAGATTTCACATGAGTCAACACCTTGGTCCATACAATGAGGAATTACATTGCATAGGCCTGTGTTTAACGACTCATTGAAACCTGACATTGGTTTGTACTTAGCCATTTAAAACCTGCAAACACATACTAGATAGCAACATCAAAAACAATATCAATTCATCTTAGTTCAAGGGACATTTCTTCAAATCATGGTAATTGTGGCTACAATACCCAACAGAGTGGGTTCAGCTGAGTGGAGGAAGTATGTACGCAAGGAGGAGCAGAACCCGGTCGGTGCAGACGGAAGAGGCTTGAAGGGACACAAGCAAGTAACATCTGGAAGCTCTCCAAGTGATCATCCATGGGTTCGAATTGCTTGAGATTCACGAGGTCATCTAAGAGATTGCTATGGAGAGGTGTCTCAAAATGCAGATTGCATGAGTGCTTGAAGGTTGCCCAATTAAAGTAGGGGTCTCCCTAGCCAGTTGGCCGTACCATAGTTGCGTTGATTCCAAGAGGTGGAATGAAGCCAACCCGATCCAATCCTCCAACGACGTGAGCTGGTTGGTGAAGAAGTGCTCGCAACGCGTGGGACAGGCCAAGGGTCGACCGATCGATCGGCAGATTCGTCGTGGCCTGGGCAGAGAGGACCCGCGCGGGAGTCGTCGGTTTGTGGGAGTCGGTGTGGACTATCGAGGGCTGATCGGGATGGGATGCGGTTTGGCCAACGTCACTGTTGGAAGGGAGACATGATGGAAACAAGGGCTCAGATGCTACTATACGCCAGGACGTGATTCAGATACAGTGGCCGGAGAAGGACGGAGGCTCTGATACTAAGATGTTATGGGCCTCTGATTGCAAGCGGGACGGTCTTGAGAGGGAGTAGTCTCGGAGAAGATCGTCTCGACCCTTCCTTGACCTAGCCTTCTCAATGACAGAAGATACAATGGGAGTCAGGCTCGAGTTTGACCGAGAGGAGGAGAGTGAGGGGAGTCTTGCTAAACCCAAACCCTAAGAAGAGAGAGGAGAAGGAGAAGGAGAAGGAGAAGGAGAAGATTCAAGATGAGAGAAAGTTAGGTTTATCATCATGCCCACCAAGCCCACCCTCCTCACCTATGTATAGTGAGAGGAAAGGTTTTACAAAATTTACCAAAAATGCCCTCACCCAAGCTACATAATGCGTGAGTAATAAAAGTGCGTGAAATATAGCAATGCGGAAAAGTAAAGATACAATTCAAAAAAAGATACATTTCGCCCCAAACACGCATTGTCACCCCCTGCGTGGGCCCACAACAGGATGATGAATGAAAAGCTAATTTCCTCTCCCCTTGAATCTTCTTCGTTCTCCTCTCATCTTCTTAAGCTAGGGTTAGAGTTGAGCAAAGCTCCCCTCTCTCCTCCTCTCATCTTCTTAAGCCCGACTCCCGTTGTATCTTCCTCCATTGGGAATGCTAGGTCAAGGAAGGCTCGAGACGATCCTCTCCGAGACTTCTCCTCTCAAGACTGCACACCCGCTCACAATCGAAAGCCCGCAATAGAGGCGTAGAAAAATAGTTTGATTGTCTCCATTCTTACTTCAAGTGTCATGGGTTTGAATCCTAAATAATTGCTCCCCAATGCAAAGTGAGGCTGCATGAATGCGTTCTACATTCACAATAAATTCATGTGCCAGCTATACTACGCCTTTTGGAGTTTTGGTTCTGAATCTTCTTTGCTTGCATCAAACGACACCTCAGTAAGTTTTTTACAAGAATCATCATTATCTACAGCGTTATCCCAGCTATTTAGGGCTGGTTTATGAGTCTTACAATTATGAATGAATTAAATGATTCACAGAATCAGTGAATTGAATAATTCACACAGCAGTTTTTAATAGTTGGAATGATGACAACTTGCTGATGACTGAATGTCTTATCTATTTGACTACCTATCATCCTCACCCATCATGTTTATGTTAATATTTTAGGGTAAAAATTTGGCGCCTAGTTGATAGTGAATGGAGGGAAAGATGCATAATCAAGTAACACCTTTGGAGCTTCCAATTTTGTGTGTCTTTAGAGTGCATCCGTCTGCTTTCATAAAAATGAAATTGAAATGATTGTGAACCTTACGTTTTAAAGTAAGGAAAGAGTATTATTGCCTTTAAGGGCATTCCATGTCTTCCATGTCACTTATTCTATGGAAGAAAAACTTTGCAAAAATCATAGTTTTATCTGACTGTTCTATTTCATTAATAGGATCCCAAGTGCATGATTGACTCACACTGATTTTGAGCTTAGTTCAATCACCTCACCACAGCCATAGACTTAACTATAATAAAATATTGGAATCAATGCGAAATAGCACTAGTCCCCATATGTTCTCATTAACACTGTTAACCATTTAAAGACACCACACTATCCTGGGTATTTTCAGCAGTACTCTACTGCAGCAGGTTTTGCATGTCTATTCCGTTATTTGTTAAAACTTCTATTGATTGAATTGACAAATCTGTGTGTTGTACCTCTTTGCAGGACATTTTTCATTCTGATTCTGTTTCCGAAGAAATGCATAGTAAGAATTTGTCACAAAACAATCTTTTTGCAACTCCTATTTTCAAAGCTATGCCAGACCACTTTGTCATGAAGCGACCAAATCATTCCAAGGCACATGACTCAAGTCCACTCCCAGTAAATTTTACTAATATAGCAAAAGAAGATTTGTGGGAGCAGCTAAATGATGGGTTCACAACCGATCTTGATGCACTACAAATGACTCCAAACATAAAATATGGAGCTGTTGACTCCAACAATACATCTATTGTGAGTATGATCTTAATAATTATTTATGTTGGGCCAATCCTCTTTATTTATTTTCTGTTATATTCTTTTACCTCAACTGTTATCTGTGTTTTTGTCATTGATCCAAAAATTTAGTATTTGTTATCTTCTACAACTGATTACGTTTTGTAAAAGTGAGAATGATCAAAATAGGCTATTCACTATTTTAATCGTACATATACATTGGGCTACAAATATAATGCAACATAAAATCTCATTAGGGTGAATCTAACTTGGGCTTTGGCTTTGGAATGTAAATCATCATAATAGATTTATCTGTGTTTTTCCTTGAGCAAGCAAGCAAGCAACTTGTGAATTTACTAGCTAGGCAATTCATAAACTTGAGGCATTAACATGGCTGCTAGGTAAATTTATAGAAGATGCAAGTTAAGTACAATGCAACCACAGTTACCAAATGATGCTTAACTCAAGACACCGTTAGGCGACTTTTAAGTCTATTTACGAAAGTGTAAACATTTAAGTAGAAACACAAGAACTTTGCTACTGAAAGAATAAATAAATAAAAGGGCAGCCTGGTGCACAAAGCATCCTCGCGCAGCGAGGGTCCGGGGAAGGGTGAAATGTAGACAAACTTTTCCCTGCATTTTTGCAAGAGTCTGCTTCCAGGACTCGAACCCATAACCTCAAGGTCACAACACCTTAACTGGTGCATCAAGGTTCCCCTTCTCTTGCTACCGAAAGAATGTGACTTTAAAATTTTCAATTGTTTCAATTCTGTAGAAATCCAAAATACAAATAAAATAATAATTTTTATTCTCCAGAATTCTACTTATTACATGGGTGCACCCCTTCTTATATAGAGTAGAGGAGAGAGAATGTACAAATAACGATGTGGGACTAAATACATCAGGCGGTTACAAGACATGTAACCGCCCAGACTACAAGCAGGAAGAGACCCTGGGCGGTTACGCAAGGGTAACCGCCCGACCTTTTACAGAGAGCAACCCCATGCGGTTACACAAGGGTAACCACTAAGCCCTTTACAACGTTGCAACACCACCAGGCGGTTTTACACACGGGTAATCGCCCGGCCTTTATACATAGTTCTTCAACACGACCTTTATGCGAGGGCAAGCTGGAGCATACAAATCGTAGGAGCCAAACTTGGACAAAAACGGATGATATAATGGTCGAGGTAAGGCCTTAGTGAGGATATCAGTAACTTGCCCCGCAACAGACACGTGTCTCGGGTCTATTTTTCGAAGTTAAACCTTTTCCCGAATAAAGTGACAATCGACCTCGTGTGCTTGGTGCGTTCATTGAATACAAGATTTTTGACAATATGAATAGCAGCTTGGCTATCACAGAAGAGACCAGAGAGGTGAGTTTCACACCCAGACCGCTCAGAAGACTCTCCAACCATGTGAGTTCGCCAAGTGACAAGATATCCACCAAAGTATGTGCAGTACCCACTTGTGGAGCGGCGATCATCAAGAGAGGCGACATAGTCAGCCTGAGAGTATGCAACAAGAGATAAAGAGGAGGGCTTATACACAAGCCCTTGTCTTGGAGGAGTCTTCAGATATCGGAGGACGTGCTCAACAACCTGGAGATGGTAGTTCCTAGAGCATGTATAAAGCGACTAACCACCCCAACGACAAAGGATATATCAGGTCTCGTGACTATAAGGTAAATGAGCTTGCCTACAAGACAAAGATAGTACTCCGGGTTAGGGAGTAGATCATACTTGGATGCATGAGCGCGGAGTTTATGGTTGGCATCCATAGAAGTCAGTGGGCTTGCATCCAAAGTAGTCGACGTCATGAAGTAGATCAAGGAAGTGCTTCCATTGAGACAGAACGAGACCATCGGGTCGACGAGCCACCTCGATGCCAAGAAAATATCGGAGAGACCTAAAATCCTAAAATGTGTACGTCAGGTGTTTCTTGATCATAGTTACACCATTGAGATCATCACTTGTGATGAGAGTATCATCCACATAGTCTAAACGAATCAATGTGCCAGTCGGGCGATGCCAAGTGAATATGGAAAAATTAGTCGAGCTCCAAGTGAAGCCAACATCGCGAACAACCCGACTGAACTTATCAGGCCAAGTCCGAGGAGACTGTTTGAGACCATAGAAAGATTTCTTGAGGTGGCATACAAGAGACTCCTCCGTGGTCTCATAACCAGACGGTTGCTGCATGTAGACAATCTCAACGAGGTCGTCATTCAAGAAAACATTTTTTATATCGAGTTGATGTAACGACAACATCAATGAACAACCAAGGAGATCAGGACCCGGACAGTGTTCAACTTTGCGACAGGTGAGAAGGTCTCTTCGTAGTCGAGGCCGTGTTGATGAGTAAAACCACGAGCCACAAGACGAGCTTTCAGACGTTCAACTGCCCCATCAGGAGGACTATGCTTTACAGTGAAGAGCCACTTACATCCAACACATGTTTGACCTGAAGGAAGATGGACAAGGTCTCAAATGTGATTAGCCCAGAGGGCTTCCATTTCCTCATCCATGATGGCCCGCCACCCCGGCTGCTAGAGAGCCTCCTGTAGAGCAAAAGAAGTGAAAATACAAGACAGAGAGGTCGCAAACCTGTGAAACAACGACGATAAGCGATGCAAAGAGAAATAATTTGAGAGAGGGTGAGCCCATTAGAGAGTATAGCCCATTAGAGAGTCGCGGTGGAGTTGTTCATGACCGCCCAAGGTAAGGGGAGAGAGTAGTCTGGGCGGTTTCAATAGGGAGGCCGCGCAGACTGGTCCCATTTGAGGAGTCTGGGCGGTTGCACTAGAGAGACCGCACAAACAGGGCACAACAGGGAGACTGGGCGGTTGAAACAGAGAAGCCACACAACAGGGAGTCTTGGCGATTGCTAGAGAGAGGCCGCGCAACTAAGTCACAACGAAGGCTCCACATGGGTGGTCTTGCGGGAGGGGAGACCGCACGGGGATCACTCGAGAGAGGAGTCTGAGCGGTCTCATAAGAGATGTTCGCGCAGAGTAAATTGGGCGGTTTCAAGAGGCAGTCCGTAATGCGTAAATATCATGTAGAAACCCAAAATACTAATAAAATAATAATTTTTATTCTCCAAAATTCTACTTATTACATGGGTGCACCCCTTCTTATATAGAATAGAGAAGGAGAGAATGTACAAACAACTATATGCGATTAAATACATCGGGCGGTTACAGTACATGTAACTGCCCGACCCTTCACAACGCAACAACACCGGGTGGTTACACACGGGTAATCGCCCGGCCTTTATGCAGAGTTATTCACAAATTCCATGTTAGATATGTTGCTTATAAAATTTGTGAGGTAGCCACTGAATTATTTGTGGATATTTTAATGTGCATTTTTTTTTGCTTTTGTATTTTATATTGAACATATGAAACTGTAACTTGAATACTTGTCGTGTAACAATTCATTCCTTGCTTGGTTAAACTTTGAAGAAAGGTATATTATGATATGTTAATTAAAAAAATCATATTCATCGTTATATAACTTGTGAGCAAATCTCCATTTTCCTAAAATAATTCCATATGGTCTTCTTTTGTTTGCTAACGGCTGTTTTTTCTATATAGGGAACTGACTTGCAGGAGAGAAGAAGAACCATGGAAAGAAGCCACGTTGATGAGGGGTTAAAGGAACAATATGCCATCTTAGAACAAAAGTGTGGTCAGTTAAGAGACGAAAACACGTGTTTGGCTCAAACACTCTCCCTCTCTAAACAGGATGCCGTGCTCCTGAGAGCTGAGAAAGAAGAGCTGGTGAGAGACCTGGAGTATGAGCGGCTGAAGATGAAAGATCTTAAAGCGGGCATTCGGTCATTCAGCCTTGCATTTGCGGAGCGGGAGTGTTTGCTGAATTCCCTTTATTCAACATCCAAGGCCATGATTGAGAACTACTCCATCTCCCAGGTCCAGTGATATATGAGCTTAGTTTTTTCAACTCCTCGCTGTTCATGGGGAAAAATGCCTCAACATCTGGCCATCCTGGGCTTCAGAACATCCTTTCAAATTTATTTCCATCTCTCTCAGGACATGATCAAAGCGGCGGCATATGCGGTCTGTATATCTAATTAATAAGTGTGCCATTTGCGGCTTTATTATTCTTTCTTCACCCACAATTTTCATCAGGATCTATTCAGAATGCCATTTGTGGCTTTATTATTGTTTCATTACTATTACTAGAGCCATCATATATGCACACTCGATATTAGTTACTAATTTGTTTGAAAAAGTGGTGTTAGGGAGCGACGACTCGAGGGGATCAAAGTTGACTGTGTTTTATCAGTAATGATCAAATTCATTTTCAACTCGGAAGTCTATGACAGGAAAAACTATTTGGTATTCTCGGGTCGACTTTGATCCGTTTGAGTGCAAGCCTTCCTGAGCACTTCATGTACACTTATAGTAGTTATGGACTGACCTGAACACAAATGAACCGCCGACTGAGATAAGATATCAATCGGATCTCTCCTCAATCAACCTGGCTTCACTGCGGTGGCTTCTCCTTGGCCATAGATCTGGTTCAGTAATACTCTATTAATCCACATCTCCCATGAGAGATTAGTGCACTGGCATCGTTTTCCGCCTGATGATTTGATGGAACTCGGATTATATAGGTTATTTACTGGGACCTCCCCTCGAAGTTTGCGTAATTACAGCTTGCACCCATCTAACTTTTCAAATTACAAAAATCTCCCCTCAATGTTTACATTTCATAACATTCATGCACAAAAGGTACCCCCTTGGAGTAAATCTTCAGGCGGGGGTCTTTTGGTGCATGGATGTTATGAAATGTAAATATTGAGGGAGGTAATTGTAATTTTGATAGTTAGCTGCAAGCTGTAATTACACAAACTTCGAGGGGAGGTCTCGGTAAATAACCCTGTATATACATATGGTTACTAACAATAGTTCTTACCGTGCGCAATCATCCGGGGGCAGGTAATGCAATTTGTGGCCGCCTACATAATGCATTATAAATATAAAGTTATATCCACCATTTTGTACTGTCAGAATTGGTAATGCAGTAAGTATAGCATCCATCTTTTTCTGAGAGACATCAGAATTCCAGTAATAATCTGCTGCAAGCTGTATGTATTCAAACACATTTTTTTGAGGCAAACTAGTTATAATCAGCAGCAAGCTTACTCACAAAACCTCCCGGAGAATCTCTTCCTTCAACAAAATTCATAGTAGAGTAGAAAACACCCCCATAACCTTGAAAGTAACAGCGAGCGCATAAGCATGAAAATAAAAACATACAACAGATTTTAAACCTCATACTCCATGTCTGAGTCGGCAGCTCACAGCTCGAACCAAGTTCATCACCTTTTGTGCAACCTGACAGCGAAACTAAGCAGCAAGTTTTCTGCAAACACTCTGGTTGGCGATGAATCCAAGACCATCAACGAATAATTTGAGCAGTTCGTGATTAAGGATTTCAGCGATCCTCCTTTTTTTTGTTAAAACTTCGCCAAGAGGTCCGCCGCCCCTCATAGGATCATCCCAAGAAATTGGTATCCAGCTCGAATGTTTCTTGTTATCTTCAAGACGATTGAACTCGTGAACTAATCGAATTGGTGATAATGAGTAATCTGAGGAGTCATTGGGGATTGAAATAGAGAGCTGGGTTCTGTCTGCAATCACTTTGTCTTTTTGGGGCCAATCGTCAATGAAATGAAGAAGGGGATGGGTTATGGATTGTTGAGCATTGATTTCTGGTGTATGCATAGAGATTGTTTTCTGGGAGTTGGAGTTTCCTGCTGGGATTCCTTCAAAGGAGTTCTGTTGTTTGAATTTGGAGAACAAGGTGCTCTCCGAATCCCGAGCTACTTCCCCGACATTTCTCTTGTTCACAAGTGTCCTGCAAGCATGCGATTGAAAAAAGTAAGCGAGGAGATGAAAAATGAAAGAATGAACGAAAAACTGAAAAGAAGATTGGGATTTTTTCTTGCGGTTCGAAGAGAAGTCCTCCTTCATCCATGGACGTACGGTTCCACTATATTTTCTATGATTATAATTATAGGATACGACGCTAGCTATACAAAAGTTTAGGATGTTCATGGAAGGAACAATTTTTTCCTCAAATATTTGAATAGAATATCCTCCTAGAATCTATGAAACATCACAACAGTCTGAATTCTTGACAAAACAGTGAAAAAAAATAATCTTTGTATATTGATCTAATCGATTACAGAGTTCGTGTTGATATACGCGAATACAAGAAACTAATTGATGAGTTGTCAAAGCACGTGATAGGCGCGAGCTGAAAATAAACTATACGTAGTTGATAAGGAACCGAACAAATAAAAACTCCAGATACAAATAATTTCAACAATTTGACATATCTCGTGCTTGAGAAGGCTCGGTGAATGTAAAGAGGATTCAAACAAATTCCAGATTAAGAGGCCGATTTCAAGGGCGAGTTTTCTAACCGATGTCGTATGTTTGCCGGATAGTATGTAGGGTTCACGAGATTTTAACTGCACTAAAAATCAGATAACAAATAAGAACTGCTCGAAGAAAAAAAGGATTGGGAGCATAAGTACCATCACTCTCTCTTTCCAGTTTGCACCACCACAGATGTGATTGGAAAAACAAAGAGGGAATACAATGTTTTGAAGTGCCAACTAATAGAGTTGCAATAAGAGATTCTGAGTTGATTTTTTACATTGAAAATTTCAGTAAATTGAACGAAACAATCAATCTAGCATCATGCTATGGGCTTCAGGCCTAGTTATTGTTATGGGTTCGAGTTGTTAATTGTCTTTTAATTATTATCGAGTCAATCGATGCTGCCTTTTCTTTAATTGTCTTTTAATTGTTGTCGAGTCAGTCGATGTTGTTTTTTATTTAATTCTCCTTTATAGAAGTAGTCGGTTGCTAGGAGACATGTAGCCAATTAAAGACATGTAAGGCTGGAATGAAGACATCGAATAATTTAGTCTTTTTCTCTTAGCTTTGTATGAAATTGTGGTATCTCTCTCTAGCACACCCCACTTAGATAGTTGTAGTTGAAGGAGAGGTAAAATGAGCAACATTTCCCCCATTGTATCTTTCACCCCACTAGGGAGAAAAGATTGTACTCACTAAGCAATGACGCATTGGCTTCAAGACATCATTACAAAGTGAAGGAGCTCCTGCTGAGCGCGAGTCTGAGGCTTGGTGAGCAAATCGGCAAGCTGATGCTCGGTGGGAAGATAATGAGGAACAAGAGTATCCTGAATGTGTTGATCACGAAGGAAGAAGGTATCAACACCAATATGCTTGGAGAGTAAGTGCTTGGTTGGATTCAGGGTAATATGACTAGCACCGGTGTTATCACAATAGAGAGTGGTAGGACCAGAAGGAGCAGCGCCAAGATCAACAAGCAACCAACGAAGCCAGACAATATCCTCAGCTGTAGTGGCCAGGGCACGGAGCTCTGCCTCTGTTCCAGAACGAGAAACGCCGGTCTGCTTCTTCGATTTCCAGGCAATGAGTGAAGAGCCCAAGAAAAGACAAAAGAAGATGACAGAACGACGATCAACAAGATCACTGGCTCATGTAGCATCAGAATATACCTGTAACTGGAGAGAGTTGTTGCAGGGGTAGAATAGGCCACGAGTCATAGTAGCACAAAGATACGGGAGAACACGCAACAGGTGAGCGTAGTGAACTGATGTGGGAGCACTCACAAACTGACTGAGCACATGAACATCAAAGGCAATGTCATGTCTAGTAATGGTGAGGTAAACTGTTATGCTACCGCTAGGGTTCTAGAGTAAAAGAGAGGAAATCTAGGAAAAAGAAGACGGCTAGGGTTTCAAAAGAAGAAAATACCTGAATATGTTTTTGCATGCCCACCAAAAGAGGGGGGAGATGGTTATTTATGTGAACCCTCTCCCCTAGGGCCGGCCGGCCCCAAGTGAGGGCTGAACCGGTTCGGTTCAGCCCTCCTTCTCTTATTTAATTAATTGCGGGCTGAACCGGATGGTTCAGCCCGGTCTTTTCCCGGCGCTCCTTTTGGTCGTCTGGCGTACTTGAATCCTCGAAAGCGCGTGTCATCCGGGGGCATAACACTCCCCTCCCCTTCAAGAGGCAGCTTGTCCTCAAGCTGAAAGTCCGGAAAGAACTCCTTGAACTCTAGTAAATCCACCCAGGTGTTGTGGGCCTCGGACAGATCTTTCCACTTGACCAGAACCTCGGAACGGTATTCCGTGCCATGTTTCTTCCAGTGTAACAGCAGTACATCCTCGGGACTGGGGCGTAGCTCGCCAGTCGTAGTAGCCTCGGGAAGGAAGGGAGTCACAGTGACCGCCGTCCCAGCTTCTTCTTCAGCAGCGATACATGGAACGTGGGATGGATTCTGGACCCTTCAGGAAGAGCGAGAGTGTAAGGGTCCGTTTGGTTGGGCTGTTGCTGATGAAAAGCTGTTGATCAGAAATGGAGTTTTGAAAAAGAGCTGTTTCTGAGAAATGGAGTTTTGTTAAAAAACTGTTTGAGTGAAATGGAGTTTTCAGTGCTTATTGAAATGGAGTTTTATAAATTTTGTTTGGGTTAAATGGAGTTTTTGAAAAAAAAAATTGTTGTTCCATAAAATACACAATATTGATAATACTGACTATAATAGATATAAATACCAATAATTCATCTCACCATCTAAGATCTAGAAGTGTACAACTGTTGCGCTATATTTTCACGCAACGTGATCATCTCATCTACCCCGCCTGCTGTATCAGGACAAACTACTTGATGCCCTTGTGTGCTCACCCCCTCATCACCACCTCCCTGGTCGAACTCATTGAAATCAATATCCCTCCGCGACGGGTGCCTCCGAATAAAATTATGCAATGTCATTGTCGCCATCACAATATCGGTTTGTTTGGCGAAGCTGTAGCTCGGCATATCACGCAATATGACCCACTTTTTCTTCCAAATCCCGAACGATCTTTCAATGACACTTCTAAGGGATGAGTGCGCATGATTGAATATCTCTCGGCGTCCTTCCGGTGCACGCCCGCCACGAGCAAAGTCCGGGAGATGATAACGTGTCTCTGGATATGGTTTCAAGTATCCCTTTTGTAGCGGATACCCAGAGTCCACCAAGTAATATTTTCCTGAAAACCAGGATCAATATTCGTTATGCTTCAAAGGTGAGAAGTATAAAAAATGGAGTAGAAATCTTATTACCTGGTGGTGGATGTGGAAATTTGTAACGGGGATCCCGAAGCGCATAATTGAAAATGCGGCTATCATGCGCAGAGTCTTCCCAACCTGGCATAACAAACGTGAAACACATGTTGAAATCACAAGCAGCCATCACATTTTGTGTTGGCATGCCATGTCTCCCAATGTACGGTACTTGATCACGAACAGGTATGCATGCATGAACATGTGTTCCATCAATTGCACCGACACAATCTTTAAAGAATGGCATGTAACGTGTGTCATACAGAATCTCTGGCGGTGTGCTACTGAAAGATCTATCTAATGGTTGAATCACTTCGGCCGCCAGTAGTATCAACACGCGAATGCCTTCTCCAAAAAACCTGCTAGCAGTCTCTGTCGAGTGCTGAAACCGCTCACATGTCTTCCTCATGACCTCGTTATGAGACAGTATGTCCAAGGTCAGTGCCAAAATCTCTCTAGATGCAGTCCGTCTCGTCCCGTGAAATCCGTACTTCTCCTCCAAGATATGCAATAGATCCATAAAAATATCTTGGGACATCCGAAATGAATTATGAAACCGGACTGTCGAACCTGCTAGCATTTCTCCTACCCATTTATCACCTGTTTGCTTCGAAGTCATGCAAGGTACTGGTTGGTTGAAAAGAGAACTGCTTTCAGCTAAGATACTAACTGCTGCTACCACATTTTGATGATGTGCGATCGCATAATTTTGAATAGCCTCAAGCTATCTTCTGAATCATCAGAGTCATTGGTAGACATATTCTGATACACAAAAGACAGGACATTAATAAGAATAATGTCTAACCACAACCACAACAACAATAACATAAAACGTCGTAAACAGTCTAGCAGAAACATACAAATACTAGAAATATCCAACATTGTAGCAGAATAACAGTAACAATCAAACATGAATAACAGTCTAACAGTAGCAACAGTAGAAATACTAGAAATATCCAAACACAACATCAGAAATAAAAATAACAGTCTCAAAGTCCATGACCCTACCCAGCATAATTCTACCCCCCACCATTGTAGCGGTTATAAATCCACTTTATGTTCATACCCTCGGGTAGGAACATAAATGCCTCTCTATGACCTTTGTCCAACAGAAAAGTGATGGCAAAGTCATAGAATTTCTCGTCCGCTACAACGTCGGGGTATCCACTTAACCGCTCTAATGCCTGAGTAATAGTATAAGGGTTGCTCTTTGGATGTTCCTGAATGCATCGACTGATGGTCTTTGAAGCTTCTGCCAGATCTTCTAAGACGGAGCTGGTGGCACTTCTCTTTCCTTTCTTCCTCTTCCTCGTCGATGTGACCTCGGGGGGAGGTGGTGCAACATTATCCTCCTGGATGTCATTCTCCCCACCGGACAACGCTCTCTCGTCGGTAAACTCAGGTGGATTACTCCTTAAGTCCGGAATGGTAGCATGACGTCCACATGCAATAACTGAATCGAACATCCTCCTCAATCGTTCCTCTAACTCAGGGGGGATGCCCGCATATCTGAACTTTTTGGCCGCTGGGACAACCTACAATATTATAACACAAATTAGGAAGGGCAAATAATTGAACATAAAGTTAAATCATCATTTTTAAATAAATGAATACCTTCAATCTCTCGGTCCACCACTCGTCCGAAGCATCTATAGTCTTTGTAGTCGGATTCCAACCCAGACCAGTGGAATCCCGCTTTAGCTCACTCCAAATCTTCCACTCCTTCTTCAAATGATCCCATTTATTCTTCATTTGAACCTTATCATATTTTTTTCCAGTTTGTAGGTGGAATTTGGAAGTCACATTAGCCCACCCCTTCTTGCTAAAATGGGTTGTCGGTCGGTTACCAAGCTCTATCTCATGAATGCATATGTCGCAAAAAACCAGAACATCATTTGAATCCCATATAGCGGACACACCGCCATCTCTCGGCTTACCCATCTTAAAAATGAAAAAAAAAAGTAAGCATATAAACATATAAAAAATACACACACACACACATACACACAAACACACACATACATACATACATACATACACACACACATTTACATAAACACACAAACACACACATACAAACATATATATACACAGCCACACACACACATATATACACACACACACACATATATACACACACACACACATACACACACAAACATATAAATTCAGCCCCCCCCCCCCCCCATATTTATAAACACACACACACACACACACATACATACACACACACACACATATGAACATAAACACACACACACACATATGAACATAAACACACACACACACACACACACACACACACACACATGAACATAAACACACACACACATACTTATAAACACACACACACACACATACTTATAAACACACACATACACATACACCCACACAAAACACATACAACACAAACTCACACACACACATACACAACACATAGAACATATCACACAAACATACAACACAAACACACACACACATACAACACAAACACACACACACACACACACACACACACACACACACACACACACACACACACATATATATACACACACACACACACATACACACACAAACATATAAATTCAGCCCCCCCCCCCCCCCCCCCCCCCCCACATATTTATAAACACACACACACACACACACACACACACACACAAACATATAAATTCAGCCCCCCCCCCCCCCCCCCATATTTATAAACACACACACACACACATACATACACACACACACACACACACAAACATACACACACACAAACAAATATACACACACACAAACATATATGGAGTTTTTGAAAAAAAAAATAAACATATAAACACATAAACATATAAAAAAATATAGCGGAAACACCGCCGTCTCTCGGCTTACCCATCTTAAAAATGAAAAAAATCTACACACTTACATATACATACACACACACATACAAATCTACACATACACACACACATACAAATCTACACACACACACACAAGCATATACACACACAAACACACACACACACATACAAACACACAAACACACACATACACACATACACACACATACACAAACACACATACACAAACACACATACAAACACAAATCTACGCAAACACATACACACATCTCACACATACAAACACAAATCTACACACTCACATATACATACACACATACAAATCTACACACACACACAAGCATATACACACACACACAAACACACACACAAATCTACACAATCACACATACACACACACATCTAAAGACTCACAAATACACACACACATCTACACACACACACACATCTACACACAAACACATATGAACACATACACACAAATTCAAATGAAAAAAGGGAAATAAAAAATACAAGCCCTAAAAAGGAGGGAGTGAAGTGAATACCAGTCCTATCAGTGGAGGAGGTCAGCACCCTCCCAGAAATCCAATGGAGGGAAGAAGATCCAACACACACAATCGATGCCCTAACAATGGAGGAGATTCGATGCCCTAGCAATGGAGAGTCGTCTACACGATCCAGCACCCACAGTCGAACTCCAACGGCAAGGAGAAGATCTGGACGAGGACGGGGAGTCGGCGGCGTTCTACCGGCGGCGCAAATAACCAGCGAGGATGGGGGGCATCGAGGAGAAGCGGGGGAGAGGCGAAACGAGAAGATCTGGACCAGGGGGCGTCGGGGAGAAGCGCGTCTGGACTGGGGTTGTCGAGGCCGGCTGTCGATATAATAGAAACGGCGGTTTTAAGTAACCGCCGTTTCTATTAAACCGGAGCGCCAAACGCTACTTCTGGACGAAACGCCGTTTTCCTCCAGACGCACCGGAGCATATCAGCTCAACCAAACGCGCCCTAAGCAACCGGGCCCACCCGGTGAGTGATGCGGAACGGCCCATAGAATCGGGGAGCTAACTTCTGATTGGCCCGGCGAGCAACTGAAAGCTGTCTGTAGGGTTGGAGACGGAGAAAGACCTCGTCCCCCACCTGAAACGTCCACTCCGTCCGGTGCTTGTCAGCCTGTAACTTCATCCGGTTCTGAGCTGAACGAAGATTGTCCCGCAGGAGGACCAAGGTCTGATCTCTGGTCCGTAGAGCGCGATCCACGGCAGGAAGAGCGGTGCTACCCGGCTCGTAGGACCGAAGAGAGGGCGGTGGTCGCCCGTAGACAACCTCGAACGGAGTGATCCTGCTGGCGGTGTGAAACGAAGTATTGTAGCAATACTCCGCCCAATGTAACCATCGTGTCCAAGAACGGGGCTCATCCATGACGAAACAGCGGATGTATGTCTCTACCCCCCGATTGAGGACCTCGGTCTGGCCATCTGTCTGCGGGTGATGCGCTGTGCTCATGCGCAACCGGGTCCCCTGTAACCGAAACAGCTCCTGCCAGAAATTGCTAATGAAAACCGGGTCGCGATCGGAGATGATCGAACTCGGAAGACCATGTAGACGCACCACCTCCCGGGCAAAAAGATCGGCCACTATCTCCGCGGAGTACGGATGGCTGAGGGCGAGGAAGTGGCCGTATTTGGACAGTTTGTCCACTACGACTAAGATCACGGTCTTGCCCTGAGAGCGGGGTAACCCGTCGATGAAGTCCATCGAGACCGTCTCCCAAATGTGCTGAGGAATCTCCAAAGGCGTTAGCAGCCCCGCAGGTGAGGTCGTCTCGTATTTCTGTCGCTGGCACACGTCACACTGCTGAACGAAACGCCGAGCATCCCGTCGTAACCCCTTCCAAAAAACATTGGCCCGTAGCCGTTGTAGGGTACGGAGCACCCCCGCATGGCCGCCAGTCGAGGAAGAGTGGAACTCCTGTAACATAATCTCCTTCCAGGTAGACGAGGCGGGAATGACCACCCGCCCGTGGTAGTATAAGTGTCCCCCAACCAGCTGGTAACCCGGAGGTGTGGGGTGGCCCTGGGACAGGGCCTCCACAATCGGCTGAAGCTCTGGGTCCGCGGCGACCTCCCTCTGAATGTCATCCAGGGACTCAATCAGTGGCCCCGACAGGTGGAGGATGGTACTCTCCGGTAAGCGGGACAGAGCGTCGGCCACCAAGTTCTCCTTGCCCTGCTTGTACACGATCTCATAATCATACCCCAACAACTTGGTCAGCCACTTTTGTTGGAGAGGGGACGCCAACCTCTGATCCAAGAAATGCTTCAGGCTCTGGTGATCAATGCGAACTTTAAAATGGTGGCCCAGCAGGTATGGGCGCCACAGCGTCACGGCATGTAAGATTGCCAGCATCTCTTTCTCGTACGTGGAGAGGCCCAGGGTCCGAGGTGCCAAGGCTTTGCTGAAATAAGCCAACGGCCTCCCCTCCTGCGTCAATACCGCCCCAATGCCAACTCCGGAGGCGTCCGTCTCCAAGATGAACTCCTTGGTGAAATCCGGTAGGGCGAGCACCGGCGTGGTCGTCATAGCCCCCTTGAGGGCGGAGAAGGCCTGCTCAGCTTCATCATGCCAGGTAAAGGACTCCTTGTGGAGGAGCTGGGTAAGAGGGCGTGCCAATTTACCATAGTCTTTCACAAACCTCCGGTAGTATCCAGTCAAGCCCAGAAAGCCCCGTAGTGCCCGCACCGTAGTGGGTCGTGGTCACTCCACCATGCTCTCGATCTTCTTTGGGTCCGCCCTGACCCCCTGGGCCGAAACCAGATGGCCCAAGTACTCCACCTCTGGTTGCCCAAACGAGCACTTCGACAGCTTGGCGTAGAGCTGATGCTGCCGCAGGATGGTAAGAACCTGTGTCACGTGCTCGATATGCTCCTCCCACGTCCGACTGTAGATCAGGATATCATCGAAGAAGATGAGCACCGAACGCCGAAGTAAAGGCCGAAAGGTCTCATTCATCACCGCCTGGAAGGTCGACGGGGCATTGGAGAGCCCGAAAGGCATCACCAAAAATTCATAATGCCCGTCGTGTGTGCGAAAAGCGGTCTTGTGGACGTCTTCCGTCTTCATCCGTATCTGGTGATAGTCGGACCGAAGGTCCAGCTTGGTAAACAAGCTCGCCCCATGCAACTCGTCCAAAAGCTCCTCTATCATCGGAATCGGGAACTTATCCTTGATCGTGGAGTCATTCAAGTTGCGGTAATCCACGCAGAAACGTCATGAACCGTCCTTCTTCTTTACCAAGATGATAGGGGAAGAGAAGGCGCTGGTGCTCGGTCGTATGATGCCGGTCGCCAACATCTCCTTCACGCTCCTCTCGATCTCGGCCTTCTGGATGTACGGGTACCGGTAAGGTCTAACGTTTGGGGGAGCAGCCCCCTCTTTCATCTGTATGCCGTGATCCCTAAATCTGGGCGGGGGAAGGCCCTTAGGCTCCCGGAACACATCCTCGAACTGAGACAACAGTGTCTGTATCTCCTCTGGAATGTCTGGAGGGGTTTGGCCCGACGCCTCCACCCCCACCACCATGGCCATGGGAGAGCCCTGCTCCTCCAACAGCTGTAAGCTCCGCACCGAAATCTCCTTCAGAGGAGAAGACCGAATGCCCTGCAGGCAGTAGTCCGTCCCCTGCTGGGTGAACTCCATCGTCAGCCGTACTCAATCAGTAGTCACCCTCTGCAACTGCCGTAACCACTGAACCCCCAACACCACGTCCGAGCCTCTGATCGGCAGCAAATACATGTCCGTGTGACACAAGTAGCTCTGCACGCGGATTTCCACCCCCTTCATCACCCCCTCGCACTTCAGCTTGCTTCCATCTGCTACCATTACCTGGAATGCCGTCTCCTTATCAATCGTCTGTCCTACCTTCAAAGCCACGGCGGGGTTGATGAAATTATGGGTACTCCCACTGTCCACCAAAATGGTCACTCGCTCCTTGCCCATCCGGCCTGTAAAACGTAGTGTCAAAGGAGCCGCACTCCCCTCCATAGCCTGCATGGAGATCCCGAACTCCGCTAAATCCAGGTCCTCCACCTCGACATCCACAAGTGGATCCTCCTCTCCATCCTCCTCTCGCAGCATAAACACCTGGACCTTCTGGCAAGCGTGCCCTCGGGTATACTTCTCATCACAATTGAAGCACAGTCCTTTCTCCTTTCGGGCCTGCATCTCCGGCCATGTCAGTTTCGTCACCGTGGGCCGTATGGGAGGTGGCTGATCTCTCCGTCCCACTGCGGGAGCCGCAGGTGGCCTGGTCGTCGTTCGGTTCCGCTGCCTGTTATAACGCTCTTCCTGTATCCGAGCGATGCTAATAGGATGGCTCAGACTGCGCGGCATGTACGCGTGGACCTCGTCGTGCAAGTAGTCCTTTAACCCCGAGATGAAACAACTCAGCATCGTCTGCTCTCCCCAATTGACCCGATTGGCCAGCTTCTCGAATTCCGTCCGGTATTCCGTGACTGTACCCCGTTGGCGAAGTTTCTGCAGACTGGCCTCCACGTCCTTGTACTCCAGGGGCCCGAATCTAGCCGAGAAGCCCTCTATGAACTCGGCCCAAGGAGCGTAGGTACGTCCCCGCAAAAACCATTGTGTCCACTGGTACGCATCCTCCTCTAGATGGAAAGCCGCCAACTGTACCCACTGGGCCGCCGGGACCTCCTGATATTTGAAGAACAGCTCGGCCTTTTGGATCCATTCGAGTGCGTCGCCTCCCCGGAACTTCGGAAAGTTCATCCGTGTCAACTTGGGCTGCATGTAGGGGCGCTGAAATGCCCCTCCCAAGCCGCCTCCATCTTGGCCCATCGGTCCGTGTTGCTCATGATCTCCATGAAGTCCTCCATGGTTCCACCCCGGAGGCCTCCCCGGCCCCATATTAGCTGGCCCATACCCCCCGTTGGGAGCGTTCGCTGGTTGGGGAGGAAAAAACCCCGTTGCGCCTCCGAGAGGAATCGCGTTTGCCCCGGTTGGGCGAAACAGCCCAAATCCGTGGTGTTGCGGCCTCCACGGCTGCCCTGGTTGTTGTCCGGGGACAAACGGACCAGCTGCTCCCTGTCCCGTACCTCCTCCGTGCCGCAGCGGCCCTCCCGGTCCTTGCGGCGACTGTTCGAACCCCCAGGAAGCAGGCGCGCCGCCGCTGATCCCCCAGGGAGCAAATCCTGCCTCCGCCGCCCTGCTGGACCCCGCCCGGGGTGGCTCCGCTCCTTCCCGGCACCCTGGGTGGCCGCCGACTAGGCCCCAGGTTTCGGCCGTGTCGATCGGCAGCCCGCCTGCGCGGAAGGAAGAACCGCTTCCCCTTGCTGTTTCCGCGCCGTCTCCCGCGCCCGAACCCGCTCCGGAACAGCGTGTCGGGTCTCCTGTGCCATTGCCCGTCCCGTTGCCTCCTTCCCGAAGGGGGTTTGCTGTCTCGGCGTCGGAGCCGTCACTGTTCACCGTTTTCCCCTTCAGATTTTGAAAGAGGAGGGATTTCAACTCCTCCATCCTTGCGTCGATGCGCTCCTCCAGATGTTGCTGTGAGTTCTTCACGCCTTCCTCGAAGGCCGCAACCGAATCCGACAAGGCGGCATAGTTCTCTTAAATGGCGGCCAAGCGCGCCATTTCCGCCTCTGTACGCGTCACCATGGTCGGAGGAAAGAAGCTCTGATACCAAATGTTATGCTACCGCTAGGGTTCTAGAGTAAAAGAGAGGAAATCTAGGAAAAAGAAGACGGCTAGGGTTTCAAAAGAAGAAAATACCTGAATATGTTTTTGCATGCCCACCAAAAGAGGGGGGAGATGGTTATTTATGTGAACCCTCTCCCCCTAGGGCCGGCCGGCCCCAAGTGAGGGCTGAACCGGTTCGGTTCAGCCCTCCTTCTCTTATTTAATTAATTGCGGGCTGAACCGGATGGTTCAGCCCGGTCTTTTCCCGGCGCTCCTTTTGGTCGTCTGGCGTACTTGAATCCTCGAAAGCGCGTGTCATCCGGGGGCATAACATAAACTAGGCTCCCAACCAGATAGCAGTACCTAAAGCTGTCACTTAAAACCGAAAACCGTAAACCGAACCGAAACCGAACTGGAACCGCAAAGAACCAGACCGAACTGGAACCGCAAAGAACCAGACCGAACCGTTGACAAATTATTTGGGTTCCGGTTTAAATTTTGGAACCGTGAATAAAATTGGTCCGGGTGTGGTTCTTTCATTTTATTATCCGGACCGGAACTGAAACCGCAATATACAAGTCTCAAGCGGTTTCAAGATTTTTAGAACCGATCCGAACCGGACCGAAGCAGAACCGAACCGCAACCGGTTTATTATTAATATTATTATAATATTTTTTTTATAATATATCTATAATATTTATACTTATTATTATGAGTGAAACTAGTGCGGTTTGAACCCAAACCGCAATCACAACAAAGAGGGTCGATTTTGGATTGAACAAAATCGCACCACACCAAAACCGTATTGTGTGGTTTGACATTGGTACGCTTTGAAGTCGATTTTTGAGGTGCACTTTCAGTTTTTGTACAGTCATATAATATATTTTCAATTTTATTCACATATTTTTGTGAAATATTTTGTTATAAAAATATAGAGGATATATAACCACTATTTAATAGTAATCACGAATGACAAATCTAATTGTAGCTGATAAATTAGTAAAATTGAATTAACTAATATATTCTTCAAACAAAATTTTAATTGTAAAATAAGATTTCAAGAGCAACAATTCAATGTTCTTTACCCTATGTTGAGTCGTGATCTTCAACAACATGAACATTGCATCAGCATTACACAATCGTGATCTTTGAATTTTTAAAATCGGTGCGGTCTGGTGCAATTTTGTGGTTTTGCGGGTTCAATTTTAACTTTCAGCCCGACTTACTATATATTATACAAAAAGTACTTCACTTTGGTGTAACGCGAAATTCCTGCGCCCGGGCCTCAGACTTCGAAGTCCCTCTTGCAAAACAAACCGAATGGGTATACTTTTCCCCTCCGTTTTTTTATTTTTAACCTCCCTCATTCATTCCGCCAAGTTTGGTTTTGATTCTAGTTGGAACTGATTGGAACCAGACCGAACCGCATAGAACCGGACCGAACCGTTAGTGGCCGGTTTGGTTTGGGTTCTTGTTGAACCGTAACCGGAACCGTTAACATGACGGTTCCAAAAATTATGCTGGAACCAGAAACGGAACCGGTCAAACCAAATACGGTTTTGGTTCTAATTTGAAGAACCGTTACCTTAGCGGTTCAGTTCACGGTTTTAGTAGAACCGGAACCGAATCGGAACCGTGACAGCTTTAGCGGTACCATGTCGGATTGGAAAGAGGAGAGCCCTCATCCGGACGCAGCTGAAGGTGGAGCTCCATGGGAGTACCAGCAGTGCAAGAGTCGGACAGTGCAGCACGGGCCAGTAAGTTTGAGGTGTAGCGCTGCTGAGATAACTGGTAGCCAGTAGGAGTAACAGAGAACTCGATGCCCAAGAAGTAACGCAGTGCGCCAAGATCAGTCATCTGGAACTGTTGCTGAAGGTGTTACTTGACAAACTCAACATGGGAGGCATTGCCACCAGTAATAATCATGCCGTCCACATATAACAGGAGAAGGGTCCGACCCCGTGATGAAGAGTAGTCGAACAGATCTGGATCATAGTGACTGGACTGAAAACCGGCTGCAAGAACTGCTGAACTAAAGCGATTAAACTAGGCTCGAGGATCCTGTTTGAGACCATAAAGTGCTTGACGGAAACGACAAACAAGGCCAGGAGCGATAGAGAGTCCTGGGGGAGGAAGCATGTACACCTCCCGTTGCAAGTCACCGTGAAGAAAAATATTATTCACATCCAGCTGAAACAAGGACCACTGACGGATGGCTGCAACGACAATGAGGGTCCTGATAGTAGTCATGTGGGCCACAGGGACGAAGGTCTCATCATAGTCCCTACCGTGGTCCTGTTGAAAACCACCGGCCACCAGCCGGTCTTTTTATCTCTCCACTGTGTCATCCGAGCGAGTCTTCACTTTGAAAACCACTTGCAGGTGATAGGGACTGCACCAGAAGGTAATGAGACTAGATCCCAAGTAGAAGTGCGCTCCAAAGCACTCAACTCGTTAGACATGGCAACCTGCCACTCAGGAATCAGGACAGCCTCCCTGTAGGTACTAGTCTGGAACACCACAAGTAGTCGTTGGAAGGGTTGGTAGATCAAGCAGTTGAGTGGCAAGGTTGAGCCAATCGGGTGGGTGTCGATCACAAGTGGGGTAGCCTCGTGTTGGAGGATCATCCACAGGTAGATCACTGGAAGAGGCCGGATGGGGAGGGACAGATGGCGCATCTGTAGAACAAGACCGCCGAACATAGTGTTGAGGAAGAGCAGAGGGACGAACTTGGACAAGAAGGTCAGGAGACTGGGGGGATGACTCAGGAAGAGCAGGGGCACGAACCTAGACAGGAAAGTGAGGAGACAGTGGAGATGACTCGGGAAGAAGGACAGGAGACAGTGACCCTGGTGGAGACCTAGTGTGGTACGGAGAGAAAAATTACGTCATCAATTGTAGTGGAAATGTGAGTAGAGGAAGGAGACGAAGGCGAGGATGAAACAAAAAAGGGGTGGTCCTCAACAAAAGTAACATCTCGGGAGATACGAACACGACTAGCTACAGGGTCGTATCATCTATAGCCCATGTGCTCAGGACTATAACCAAGGAAAACATAAGCGATGGACTGAGCACATAGTTTTGTGCGCTTATAAGGAGGAAGAAGAACATAGCATAGACAACCAAACACACGTAGGTGGTCATAACGAGGAAGACGACCAAACAGATGCTCACAGGACTGCGACCATGTAGGAAAGTAGATGGCTGGAGGTTGATAAGATAAACAACAGTGGATATGGCCTCAACCCAGAAGTGTAGAGGTACATGAGAGGCAATGAGGAGAGTACGACCCGTCTCAATGATATGACGATGCTTCCTTTCTGCAGTGTCATTCTGAGAATGAGCACCAGGACAGGAGAGCTGAGGTAGAGTACCATGAGAGGCCAAAAGATCACGGAAGGCATGTGCCAAGTACTCCCCCCTGAATCGGAGCGAAACGTACGGATAGACGTGGAAAACTGACTACGCGTCATGGAGACAAACTCAATGTAAATGCGAAAGAAATCAGTACAAGAACGCATCATGTAAACTCATGTATAACGAGATAAATCATCAACAAAAATAACATAATAATGGTGACCACCTTTTGAAATAAAAGGGGCAGGACCCATACATCAGAATGAATTAAAGCAAACGAATGATCGAGACTCGTTGGATCGATATGAGAGTTGCAGTTGTTTGCCAAGCTTACAGCTCATACATGAGTGTGAGCGATCAACAGACACACGGCCTAAGATACCTAACAAACAAGATAGGAGAACCGAGCTCCAATGGGATGGCCGAGACGGTGATGCCACTGCAGAAAGTTGATCGACGAAAGAAAGATGGGAGATGCAACAGGGGAAGCTGATAGCGAAGTGGGTGAAGGAAGCCGAAGATGGTCGAGCACATAAACCCCGCTACGGCGACTGCCAGTTCCAATTAGCGTCCCTGTGTGACGATCCTGCACATGACACAAAAGCGCATTAAAAATAACAAGACAACCTCGGGAAGCAAGCTGACTAATAAATATGAGGTTCATGGAAAGCTTAGGGATATATGCAACATCGGGAATGTGAAAGCGGGCGGTATGCAGGGTACCGCAGCTAGCAATGGGCAAGGTGGTGTCATCAGCAATGACGAGACGTAGGGCAGAAGAAACAGACAGGCGGGAATGTACGGGAGTTGCATCAAAGGTCATATGAAAAGATGCACCAAGATCAAGTAACCAGGAAGCCTTAGTGATACCTGCAGAGGAAGATGCAGCCGCTGAGTCGGTCTATTAAACGGAGGCATGACTAACAACAGACGCCGAGGACGAGGGGGCACGACTCTGAGAGAGCTGCTGAACGAGCTGCTTGATCTGATCAAGAACAGAGGTAGGGCTTCCATGAGCAAGTGGCAGGATAGGAGCATCTCGATGTGGTGCGCCCTGCTGGCTTAAGACACATTGTAACTTGCGACACTCTGAACGGACGTGTCCCAAGTTGTGATAGTAGTGACAGCGGGGAACACGACGTTGGGAAGGCCCGGATCCCAGTGGTGCACCCAACAAGGTACTGAGTGAAGTAGTTGAAGACGGGCGATACGAAGGAGGTGCACCTAGGAGGTGGTAAGACCGGCGGATCAGGTGCCGAGAAGCCGTACTGAGGAGCAGCGAGTACTGAGTGTGGCGAGGAGGCGGGGCGCATGCCCTCCAAAGAGTGAAGACGGGGCTCCTCAGCGACAACAACAGCAAGACAGTCACGCGGGGATGGTGGAGCAGCTCGGTGTATCAACTGAGCACGTACATACTCAAACTCTGGTCGAAGACGCATGAGGAACTCATACATGCGCAAGTGATCCCTCTACTCAGCAATAGTGGTGCAACGAGCACAAGTGGTGTAACCAGAGGTAGACATCCCATCAGCTGAAGCCATAAATCACTGAGCTCCGCAAAGAAGGTCTGAACAGAGCGATCGTGTTGATGGGCAGAAGCAAGCGTCTGCACCAATGAGTACTTATGTGCCTGGCTGAAGGGCAGATAGAGCTGACGTAGATGATCCCAGATCTCCCTCGCAGTAGGAAACCCACATACAGCCATACGAATGGATATCTCAGCAGAATGGAAAAGAACGACAATTATTCAGGCGTCATCATCATGCCAGTTCTTCCAATCTGTCCCACTGGTGGCAAAAGGAGAGGATGCATCTGTCCTACTAGTGGCAGAAGGAGGGGATGTATTATCAACAGATATGGATGGTGGAGCCGGAGTAGAACCATCAATATGACCCCAAAGATGCAATCCACGAAGAAGCACTCGAACCGTAGAAGACCATTCCTTGTAGTTGGTCCCATTAACGATGATGTCGGATTTCAGAAGGTACGAAATGTGGGTTGAGGTCATTTGATCAGGGCGATGGACGAGAACAACAGTTGCAGGCCCGACGGAATCGCTGGATCGGAAACAAGAAGCTCGACAACGAACAGCTGCGGGATCCGGAGACGAGATCGATGACGAGGAGCTCGAATGGACCCGTTGACGCAAGCGGAGACGGGATCGAGCGCCGGTTGTTGCCAAGCCACTGACAATGGCAGCGGACGATGATGATGCATATTTTGACTCAAATTATCATATCATAATTATTATATTTTATATATAAATTATATATATCTTCTCTTAATTATATTATAATTATCTTATTACTAGTATTTTATAATTATTCGCACTAATATTATTTTATTTTATTTTATGACAGACATGGAGGGAATTTCGGCAGGTCCAGACATAAAAACCCGCTGTCAACCTTCTACGTGAAGATTATCCATGCATGGCCACCTTTTGCATGAAATTATCACTTCCATTCCACCGCCTTTTCTCTCTCCTCACCATGCATGAAATTATCCTTAACTTATTATATTTAATATTTCATGCATGACCACCTTTATTATGCATAAAATATTTTATAAATTTCAAAACATGTGCACTCTTTCTCTCTCTTATATTATTTCTCCATTTAATCAATACATGCAGCCTCCTCCACTTGCATGAAATTATTCTATATATATTCTCATATTGCCACATCACCATGCTTCCAATTATTACTCATTTGCATGAAATAATATTGCATATTTAAATTCATGCATGGCCGAAATTTCCTCTCCTTTAATTTTTCATCAAACCATGTATGGCCGAACCCATCCCCCCTCATCTTTCTCTTTATTTTATTTTATTTCAAAGCATGTGGCCTAACATCTTCCCCGCTTTATTTCTCTAAATTCAATTCATCTTCCACCCCTTCATCTCATCTCCCTTCATTTTAATACATGCATTTAACCCTTCATCTTCTCCTCCACCTCTTCATGTCCCCACTTAATTTTCCCATTTAATCCATTCATGCATGTGGCCGAATTTTCCCCTTGTGCCCTTTCATTTTCTTTTTCTTCTAGATCCTTCCATGTTGGCTATAAAAGGAGCATCAATCCAAGACATTTGGAGAGGTTAAGAGGTTGGAAGAAGACAACAAGTTCAAGAGAATTCGGAGTAGTGTAGAGAGTTGGAGAGTTTATATTGTATAAATGCTACATGTTTGAGAGTTTATTTTAGAAGTTCTTCTTTTATGTGTATGTTTTCCCTTTCCTCTTATCATCATAGCTGCTATTTCTATTTTTGTACTCTTTCTTTTTTAATGAAAATGAATATTTCTTTTTCCATTATTATTGTCTCTTTCTCCTTTACTATGAGTAGCTAAATCTTTTCTTAGTGCTTGATTGGTTAGTATTGGGATGAAGATTAAATCATAATCCGTCGTCTCTAATTTTTAGAGTTTCATTTCAATTTATTTTCGATTAATTTTTTGTTGGGAGTTTATATTGTCGGTATATAAATTTCGTAATTCGATTGGCGTCCTAGTGGCCGAGAGGCTAGTGGATGGATACCTTAGATCGCTCGGAAATAAAAAGATTGGTGTATTTTATTTGAGAATTGGAAATATCAAGTCTTTTGGATTTGTGATTAATCTTTATGCGATTTTAATTTATTTCAAATTTTAAGAGATTATGTTTGAAGTATTATTAAAATTAGGCGGTAGTCGACTCTAGCGAGCTTCTATCGTATTTTTCAATCCTCCAATCGAAATGAAAATTTAAGAATTAGAACGCATCTTTTGCAATCGGATTCCCAAGAACACCCAATCAAGTGCTAAGGTTTATTTTTAAATTGTGATCTTTTCTCTTTAGTAATTTTCAATTTGCAATCTTTAATTTTCCAAAAAAACAAAATCCAATTTCCAATCGATAAATTAATAGAATTTTGCGTGAGTAAGATTACTCGACAGACCCCGGGCTAATACGACATTTTTACTATACTATATTTCGATAGGTACACTTGCCTACATCGGGACATTAGTTGAAATTATTTGTAAAACTATAAAATCTTTATTAGACGACGGGATCGAGCTCGACAAGAAGGAGATCGAGTGCCGCTCCCCAGGCAGCAGCCAGATGAGACGGGATACGGCTTCGATCGGAGTAACAGGGGGGACGAGCACGGTCGGGACGATGGATTCGGGCGCAGTCGGCGGGATGCCCTAGCCTATCCCTCTGATACCATGTTACCTAAAGCAGAACCGGAAGCGGGAAGTGAGCCAAGTAGTTCAACGGGCCTCCATATATGTATATTTCTAACACAAAGAACTCCTCTGCCATGAGATAAAGGAACCAGGTGATCCAGCAGTCAGATTCTCCTTCTCCCTCCAAGCTTAAGGACAAATTCGAATTGAAGGAGAGGTAAAATGCTATGTATCTTCTTATGGTTACTTTAGGTATATCTTTTAACTAGGGTGTTAATTAGTATTTTATTTAATGCAATTTGTATTTATATCTCTATTTCTATGTTGGGAATGAAAGTACATATAGTCCAGTTATGTGAAATTTTGCAAACATGGTGCTGTCTTTATTTAAAGGAGACTTTGGGCATAGGAACGGTAAACAAGGAGAAATATTCCTCCTATTTAGTTCTTTAGCTCTCTCTCTCTCTCACCTCTGTCGGTCATGATTAAAGGTTCAGTTTTGATGTGTAAAAGTCCAAAGGCTCATTGCACATTTTCTCTTTCTTATGTTTAGTCTCACATCTCCAAATGTAAATTCTTCCTCTTCCTCTACTCTATATAAAGAGGGGAGCTCTAATGTAATATATAATTTTTTTGGAATAATATCATTTAATATTTCAATGTCTTACATGGTATAGAGCGGAAGTAATTTCTCGTTGCTCTCCTCTCATGTGATCTTTCCCGGTCTTCAAAGAAATCTTTTCAGTCTCGTGTGAATGTTGCCGACCTCGCATAAATTCAACAGCACATGTACTTGATACATCCGCACCAGTACTCACTACCTCTTGGGTCCTCCTCGACGGGGCAGCCCTCATCAAAATAGACTCCCTTCACGGATATTTATAACTCTACTGTGTTGAAGCTCTCGTCGCTCCTCTGTGCACTTTTGCAAGTCCTTCACATCGTCAACGAAAATTTCCAGCAAGAACTCTGCCTTCTGCTAGCCGCGAGATGTCTCCATGCGGATTCCATCACTGCAACACTCGCCGCTCCAGCTCATCGAGCTCGCATCCATCTAGAAGTCGAAGAATTCGTTGATCTCGTGAGCTCGACGATCCATCCCAAGAAGTTTCCGCCAATCCTGTGGACTCAACACTCATCAAACTCACATGTTCTGCTTCTATCCTGAAGTACTCGTCGATCACATGGATTCAACGCTCGCCGATTTGCTGATCCATCTCACAAATTTGTGGGTCTCGGCGAGATCCTATTCGTGCGAGCTCCTTTCTACTAACATCAGTCTCGAGAAACCATTCAGTGTATCCTCTTCAGCTTCCTGCCAGCTCTCGCGAGTTCTGTCCTCGCTGCCACCCTCCCAAATCATCCTCTTGTGAGCTCTCCTGCCACCGCGAATTTTCATTCGAGCTCTCCCTGTGTAGTCGCCGCCTCTCCTTTCGTGCTAAGCACACTTGTTTTCAACTATGGACAATCCACCACTTCCTTCTGCTCCCGCCAACATTACGCCTCCTACAATCATTTCCAGTACCTCTGGAGGCACGACATCAAAATTAACTGGACCCAATTATTCAGATTGGAGTGTCTCCTTCACCTTCCTTTTGCGCTCTCAACAAAAATGCCACCATCTCACTGACGCTCCTCCTGACCTCGCGTCTCCCGCATATGTTGATTGGGATGCCAATGATACACTTGTTCGCACCTGGCTTGCAAACAACCTTTCTAATGCATTTTGCCCATCATCCACCATGACGACACTGTGAATGCAGCCTATGATCATCTTGTTGCTCTTTACTCCAAAGGTGCCAAGACCTCTCGCATATACACCCTGTATTCGGATCTCTTTGCTTGGTCAACTCTCTCTCCCGGTGCTGCGTATCGGGAAGTTCAATCTCTCGGAGCAGAACTCCTTCAGCATCGCCCCTTCTATGCTGACCTTACCTCCCAGCAGAAATATTTTCAAGAACTCCTGGTGGTCTGATATCTTCTCCGTCTTCCAAATTCCTATGAGATGATCCGCCAACAGATATTGGGAGAACTTGACACTCCCACCTGGAAGCAACAGCTGATCGCATATCTGTTATTACCAACCTTCGGCAACGGCCTCCGATTCTGCCTCCCATGCCCTCCAACATTTTTGCTCATACGGCCGGTCGTGGAGCTCAACGCGGTCGTGGAGGCCGCATCAGGGGTCGTGGGGGACCTCGCCCTCTTTGATCCCATTGTGGTCGGCTTGACCATCTTGTCGAGAAATGCTTTGTAAAGCATCCTAACCTTTGCCCTCAAGCTCATGGCAGCACTACTGCGCATGAGCCTTCTGCCACACCGTCCACCCCGCCACCAAAGTCTAGCCACTGATTCTCTTCGACAGATATTTAGGCTCTCATCAATGCCTCGAAGCAATCTGCATCAATTGCTACTTCGTCAGGTAGTGCATGTTGTTACTCATGGTAAGTGACTCATCGACTTAGGTGTCACCAATCATATGACTGGAAACCCTCTTATCTTCTCGCACCTCGAGAAACATAACCGGCTACCTCCAGTTTTTGTGGTTGAAGGCTTTCCTGCTCCTGCTTGTGGATCTAGAGTTGTGACTACCGCCTCTCTTCTGCAGTTGGACGACACTCTATTCATCCCTAATTTTCCTTGCAATTTGTTGTTTGTCAATGCCCGCTCACGACAATTGCAATGTTTTATCTCATTTTCTCCTCCTCCTTGTTATTTTCAGGACCTTCACTCGCAGAGGACAATTGCTACTGGGACTGAACACGACATTCTCTACCACCTCGATGATCTTCCCACTTTCTCTGCATCTGTCGTCTCCACCTTTCTACTCTAGTGGCATCATCGTCTTGGATATCCACCGTTGAGTCTCCTCCACAAGCTCATGCCCTATTTCAAGGATGACTCCACTTTAAACTATGTACAAGTTTTGTTCATCCTTTTGACATTGTTCATTCGAACATATGGGGTTCCTGGTCCTTCCAAATCTGTTGGTGGAGATAGTCTATACTATGTAACTTTTATTGATGATTTCTCTAGATGTAGTCGGGTGTATCTTTTAAAAGAACGTTGTGGACTTTTTTGTCCTCCAAATTTTATAATGAAATTCGCACTCAATTTGGTATGCCGCTCAAAATTCTTCGAACCGACAATGTAAAGGAATACATGCCAACATTTCTTATCTTTCTCCACCTCCAACGGTATTATTCATCAAACCGATTGTGGCATACGTCCCAACAAAATGGAATGACCGAAAGGAAAAAACCGTCATCTCTTCGATGTTACTCGGACACTCCTATGTCAGATGAATGTTCTCTGCTTCTATTGGGGTCATGCGCTTCTCATTTCTTGTTTCCTCATTATTCGTTTACCTTCTTCTACCCTTCAAGGTAAGACTCATTTCTCTCTTCTATATTCGATCGGTACACTTTTTCCCCTCACCCTGCGGGTGTTTGGTTGTAGTGCTTATGTCCACACTCTTGCATCTGGTTGCGATAAATTTTTCGCTTGCGCCACCAAATGTATCTTCGTGGGGCTACTCTCCAACTCAGACGGGGTTATCGTTGCTTCAACTCTATCTCCAAATGTCAATACGTCTCAGTTGACGTCACTTTTTTTTATTCTACCCCTTATTTTTCCAAGGACGGAGGGCCTATTACTCTCGACAACTCTCCTCTCTCTACCACCTCTCCTCCTCCCACCTCTATTTCATCGTTCGCTCTCATTCATGCTTCTTCCCCAGATATCCCTCAGTCTACACCAACTCTTGCACGTGTCCCTCCAATTTTACCATTTCCATTCCATTATCGTTGATGGCATGCTTCCCCACTTGTCCTCTCTCCTTCTACTCTGAAGTCCCCGCCGACAGCTCACAGACCAGTGCTCTCCTCTTCGGAAGGTTCCCACACTTCAGTAGACTTGGACATGGATCTTCCCATTGCTTTGCGCAAAAGGGTAAGAGAGAGCACACAACATCCTTTTACTAATGCTGTCTCATATGACAATACCGGTCATTCATGCAACAAGTTTGCATGGGCTCTCTACCACTACCGTTCTACTACATATGAGGAAGCTCTTTGTATACCTTGCTGGAAAGCATTCATGGATGAAGAAATATCTGCCTTAAAATCACGAGGTACCTGGAATTTTTCCCTACCCCATCTAGGGGAAATGTTGTTGGTTGTTGTTGGGACTTCATCATCAAGTTTTTCCCAAACAGTAATGTGGATCGATATAAGGCTCGTCTAGTTGTCAACAGGTTCACCCAGCCATATGATATTGATTTCTTTGACATCTTCTCTCCAGTAGCCTTTATCATGTGTGTAAGCATAAGGACATTTATGATCTCAAACAAAGCCTTTGCGTATGGTTTATCAAATTCAGTCAAGTTGTCTATATCATTGGTTTCCAAGAAGCAATATTGATCACTCTATTTTTATACGAAAAAACAACCAACGGCCTGGTCATTCTAGCTATCTACTTTGACGACATTCTCTTACCGAAAAAGACCCATCTGGAATAGAAAAAACAAAGAAACTTCTTCGGGAGCATTTTATTACCAAAAATATGAACCTCCAAGATACTTCTTGGGAATTAAAATTGCTAGACACAATAACTCCATAGTTATTTCCCACAAGTATGTCCTATGTTACCTGGAATCCTGCAACCCCAGCCGTAGATGGAGCTAGTCCAGTTCAGCCAAAGCAAGCCTTAATGCTCGGCAGTAGGGGCGGTTACGTTACTTGTAACCGCAACCCCTTTCCAGTTTCAGCAGGTCGGGCAGTTACGTCCTAAGTAACCCCCCCCCCCCTCTCCAGCTCCAACAGCCGACCAACCCGGCCGACCCTCCGCAGCAGCCAAAGTCCTGAGAGTTTCGGGCGAATACCTTGGGTGTCTGCTCCCGCTCTCCTCTCTTCTTAGCTGGCAGCGGCTTATGCGGGTACAACCTTTTGTAACCGCACAAGCTCCCCTTCTATCCCGCCTGCCAAGATTCTCCGGTTCCCCAGGCTGTTAGTATTTAATGTGACATTAAATGCTCTCAACCATCTGGGAAGCCCTCCCGTCTCCATCGGTTGCCTTGAGTTCTCTCCTATTCGCCTGTAATAGCTTGTGATAGCCCTTTTTGTGAAATAATATCGTCCGCAGCAAGTGGCATTCGCCGCTGCGGGCAAATATGGGGTGGCCATTCATGGCGAGCTCGTTGTCTCTCCGTTTTGTTCGCCCAACCCATAAGGGTTAGTAACCGATTGCTTGCAGTCCCTGATTCCTCCATCGCCTTCAAGTCCCGTCGCTGAGTGTCTGGAGGTTGGTGACATTTTTGGCACCAACATCCCAGATCTACTCAATGAAGTCGGTCTCCATGGAACTAAACTTGCTAGGAATCCCATGCCTATGGACGCTGACAAACTTTGGGATGAGACATCCCCTCTTACAGGATATTATTCGATACAGACGTCTGATCGATAAACTCATCTATCTTACCGTAACCAGACCTGACATCTACTATGTTATAGGGAGGGTTAGTCAATTCATGCACGCCTCGAGAGAATGTCACATGTAAGTTGCTTTAAAAAAATTATAATACATCAAATGGTCTCCAGAAAAAGGACTGATTCTTGTGTACTCTAATGCAAGCAATGCAGATGATAAAGGAGATCGAAAATCCACTTTGGATTTGCACATATATCGGGGGAAATCTGGTCACATGGAAAAGCAAGAAACATGCAGTAGTGTCTATGTCAAGTGTCGAAGCTGAATACAGAAGTATGGCTCGGACTGCTTGTGAGTTGAAGTGGTTGAGAATACTTCTAAAAGGCTTGGGAGAAATTTACGACTATCTTCTACCAATGTTTTATGAAAATAAAGTTGTTATTTACATACCTAAAAATCCAATGTTTCATGAACCGACAAAACTATTGAAGTTGATTGTCACTTCATCAAAGAGGAATTTATCAAAAAATAATATGTGCTCCGTTTGTTCCTTCAAACAAAGAGCTGACAACCGTCTTCACCAAATTAGTTTCTTACTCTTTTCGAATATTTGTGTCAAGCTGGGAATGATCGATGTATATGCTCCAGCTTGAGGAAATGTTAAAGACCAACATTAAAAGCCCCAAAAAAGGCTCATTATACATTTTCTCTTTCTTGTATTTAGTCTCACATCTCCAAATGTAAAGTCTTCATCTTCTTCTACTCTATATAAAGAGGGAAGCTCTCATATAATATTTAGATTTTTCGGAATAATATCATTTAATATTTCAATTTTCACATGATGCACTCCACCAAGAACTCCACTATCATAACGATCTCGGGCCATGGCCCATGACAGGTACGTAGAGGAATGTTTTGGAAAATCAAAGATTAAGTTTTTAAGTTGGTTAAGAAGTCCATCGAAAGGGGAAAATGAATGTGTTTTAAGGTTCTAATGGTCTGGATTTTGAGGAATGAATGTGTTGGAGCCTTTAATGAGGTGGAATTTGGAGATATGAAGTTTAATTTCCGTTCATGATGAGGGAAGGGGCTAGTTTTGTTATGTGGGCCTAGTTGTCAAGTTTGGGTTATTAGATTGGGTTTTGGCTTCTTCCACTTCTATATTAAGCAATACATAACTATGACTAGAACATAAAATAAAAATACAACTAATAAAATGCACATGAGCTTGTCATACTCAAAAAGAAAATTACATAATGATAAAATGTCACATCTAGAAATTTCGTTGTCGTTTCTGCTTCTATTTTTCATGATGTCTGGCATGATGGCATCCTTACTCATATTGTTTGAGGAATGCGACTCTGTTTAATAAAAGTCATGGTATGTCGGTAAAAGCTCCAGAACCAGCTGCTGTGGATCTTTCATGTGATGCATGAGCTCTTGATCGATGATAACTCTTTCCAGCGAATGTGAGACCTGAGACGTCTTGAAGAAAGATTAGGCGGTTGATGGCCAGTGAAACCCTGCATCCAGAAGTAGTTGAATATGCGGCACTGGAAATGGACGGAATTTCTTGGAGACTACCACATCAATATACCATACATCCTCAGAAAGATCAATGTAGTAGCAAATACTTTCGAAAAACCTCTGATCCAAGTCCCAAAGAAATCGAAATCGAATATTCCATCGATGATCTAACCGCTAGGTGGTAAGGCTTCCCACTCGAGCACTAGGCCAAGAACAACTAGCAGTAACCGATTGGTATAGGGGGTAAGGCTTACCACTCGGGCACTAGGCCCAGAACAACTAGCAGTAACCGATCGGTAAGCTGTTAGTACCAACAAGCATCAACTGGAATATTTTTGGTAAAAAACAGTATTCCCTGGAGTATCAAGTTTGAAAGCCGCATTATTAATCTTTTTTATGACTTTATATGAGCCACGTCTTCTATTTGTTACCTCTTTAAGGAAATACAAACTTTATGATTTTAAGTTCACAAGCTTCATGTCTTCAATCTCAAATTCAATGGGTGTCTGTGACTATCAGCAATATATTTTTATAGCTTTCATATTTCACTGTAAGCTTTTTCGAATCTCTTTACATAATATATAATATATATAAACAAATGATGATGCAATTGATGTAAGAGTGAGTTTAAATTTTATCAATAAGAGGTCTAATGACTAGTTCTAACAAAACATGATACCGTTTGAGAAATAGTTATCTTCATAAAGCATATACAAGTGATATCAATGGGATCTCAGAGAACTAAGTTCTTTGACATTATAGATAAAATATCAATACAGAAAACAACAGAGAATAAAACTTCTCGCATGAGAAATTTACAAAAGAAGTGCATTATGAAGTTGGTCGGGACAATGACAGGCATATCACCAACATCAATGTGGGGGTTAAACAATATTTTGGAGATGTAAGCATGAAAAGTTTCGAATTTTCAATGTTTGAAAAATATATCTATTGACTATTGGTATGATGTATGACAAATCCAAAGGATCCTATTTAGAATACAACAACACTCAAGCCTTTATCCCACTATAATGGGGTCGGCTATATGGATTCTTTGTCGCCATTGTGCCCTATCTTTAGTCATAATCTCACTAATGCCTAAGTACATCATGTCTTTCCTTATAGTTTCATTCCAAATCTTTAAGGATCCTATTTAGAATCCTTAATGAAAATGTCTCCTAATTCAAATGGATCTTGTTAAACCACCGCACTCATTTTCCATTCCAAAACCCGGGTCAAAGATAGGAGTGGCGGGGCCTATTATAAGCATGAGTGGACCGTCTGGGTAAGCGGCGTGGGACTAATCTTGGCATGCCTTTTTTGGTTCATGCTGGACCGTCCAACACGCCCCCTCAGCGTGAACCTAGCTCTGATACCATGTTAAACCACCACACTCATTTTCCATTCCAAAACCCGGGTCAAAGATAGGAGAGGCGGGGCAAATTATAAGCACGAGTGGACCGTCTGGGTAAGCGGTGTGAGACTAATCTTGACATGCCTTTTTTTCGTTCATGCTGGACTGTCCAACAGATCTAAAAGCAAATTTACACCTATAAAATTGAAATATTTAATTTTAAACTAAATAGTTAGGAAATTATAAAGTTTTTAAGATGATGTCTTCCATCTTTGTAAAAAGTAAATAAACAAAATTAAGATGCTAAATCATATAGTGTTATGAACTTGCTTGGGGAGAAAGAGAGATCTAGAGAGAGGCTACGGAGAAAATGAGAAATTAGGGCGTGGGGAGAGGAAGAAGAGAATACCTAAAGATAATCTTTTGATAGCCGCCAAGGAGGATCCCCGGGCCTATTAATACCCGGGGCAGGAGGGGGCCGGCCGGCCCCCTCATGTGGGGGTTGAACCGGGTTGGTTCAGCCCCCCTTCGGCCCTTTTAATGATTGGGGGCTGAACCGGATGGTTCAGCCCCGTTGCTTTGCGCGTGCTCCTTTGGTCGCCGAGAATATTTATGCCCCGCGAACCGTAACTCATGCGGGGGCATAACATTCCCCTCCCCATCAAAAACCAGCTTGTCCTCAAGGTGGAAATCTGGGAACCTCTCACGGAACTCCAACAAGTCGACCCAAGAACTATGAACCTCCGCCATATGCTGTCATTTGACGAGCACCTCTGGCCGGTACTCCATGCCCCGTTTTTTCCACTTGGTCAAAAGGATGGCCTCCGGTGAAGGCCGCAATTCGCCGCTACTAGTGTCCTCTGGGAGGGTAGAACTGGCCTGAACTGAATCCCCGATCTCCCTTTTAAGCACGGACACATGAAATGTCGGGTGAATGTGAGAGCCCTCTGGTAATGCCAGGGTGTAAGCTACTGGACCCACTCGATGGAGAATGCGGAACGACCCATAGAACCGTGGTGCCAGCTTCTGATTGGACCGCTGAGAGACTGATAGCTGTCGATACGGTTGGAGCTTGAGGAAGACCTCGTCGCCCACCGCAAATTTCCGCTCAGTGTGGTGTCTGTCTGCCTGGACCTTCATGCGCTCCTGTCGGCCCGTAAGTTGTCTCGAAGTAACGATAAGGTCCGATCCCGATCCTGTAACGTCCGCTCGACGACCGGAAGAGTGGTGTTGTCTGGCTCATAAGAACGCAACGTGGGAGGTGGTCTGTCGTACACCACCTCAAAAGGGGTGAGCTTGTTGGCCGTATGAAAGGACGTGTTGTAGCAGTACTCCGCCCAATGTAACCAACGGGTCCACGTGCGCGGTTCATCTATCACGAAGCACCGTAAGTAAGTCTCAACCCCCCTGTTGAGGACCTCCGTCTGCCCGTCGGTCTGGGGGTGGTTGATCGTGCTCATGCGCAGTGTGGTGCCCTGTAGCCGAAAAAGCTCCTTCCAAAATTTGCTCACAAACACTGGGTCTCTGTCTGATATGATAGAGCGTGGAATTCCGTGGAGTCGCACGATCTCTCGAGCAAACAACTCAGCCACTGTCTCCCCCGTGTATGGATGGCTCAAACCTAGGAAATGCCCGTATTTGGAGAGCTTGTCCACCACCACAAGGATGATGGACTTCCCCTGAGACTTGGGCAGGCCGTCGATGAAATCCATGGAGACGGTCTCCCAAATCTGGTGTGGAATCTCTAGTGGGGTAAGCAGTACCGCGGGTGATGTTGTCTCGTACTTCTGCCGCTGGCAAACCTCGCACTCCCACACAAACTGTTGGACATCTCGTCGCATGCCCTTCCAAAACACATTAGCCCGAACCCGCTGCAGTGTCCGGAGAATACCGGCATGGCCGCCCGTCGGGGACGCGTGAAATTCCTGCATCATGATAGTACGCCATGGAATGGCCGCCCCAGAAGGTAAGGCCGCCGCATGGCGACCGCGTGGAGTATGACCAACATCTCCTTTTTGTACGTGGAAAGCCCCAGCGTCCTTGGTGCCAACGCCTTGCTAAAATAGGCCAATGGTCGACCCTCCTGCATCAGGACCGCTTCAATCCCAACCCCTGATGCGTCTGTCTCCACGACGAACTCCTTGGAGAAATCTGGAAGTGCCAGCACCGGAGTAGTGGTCATGGCCTTTTTCAAGGCCTGGAAAGCATCCTCTGCCTCTGCGTGCCAATGAAAAGCATCCTTCTGCAACAACTGAGTGAGGGGTCGTGCGATCTTCCCGTAGTCCTTCACGAAATGGCGGTAATACCCCGTCAGCCCGAGGAAGCCCCGTATCGTCGTGGGTTGAGGCCACGTCACCATGCTAGCGATCTTCTTTGGGTCGGCCTGGACCCCATGAGCAGACACCAGGTGGCCCAAATACTCGACCTCGGCCTGCCCGAACGAGCACTTGGACCGCTAGGCATAAAGCTGGTGCTCCCGTAGTGTAGTGAGTACGTGTCCGACATGCTCCAGATGGTCTCCCCAGTTCTTGTTGTAGATCAATATGTCATCAAAGAAAACCAGTACATAGCGGCGTAGAAGTGATCGGAAAATCTCGTTCATCACCGCCTGAAAGGTAGATGGGGCGTTGGCCAGCCCAAACGGCATCACCAAGAACTCGTAGTGACCGTCATGGGTGCGGAACTCCGTCTTGTGAATATCCTCTTCCTTCATCCGAATCTGATGGTAACCGGATCGGAGATCCAGTTTGGTGAAGAGGCTCGCTCCATGTAGTTCATCTAGTAATTCTTCAATCATCGGAATGGGAAACTTGTCCTTGATGGTTGAGTTGTTCAGCCCACGGTAGTCGACGCAGAATCTCCATGAGCCATCCTTTTTCTTCACCAGTATGATCGGTGAAGAGAAAGCACTGGTGCTGGGCCGTATGACGCCGGTAGCTAGCATCTCGCGTACACTGCGCTCTATCTCTGCTTTCTGAATATGAGGATAACGATAGGGTCGGATGTTGGTAGGATCCGCCCCCGCTTTCAACTGGATCTGGTGGTCACGAAACCTCGAGGGAGGAAGAGTGTGCGGCTCCTGGAAAACATCCTCGAACTGTGTCAATAAGGCTTGTATCTGTTCGGGCTCCTCATGAGTGCCTGGCCTGCAGGCCGCCACACCTAGTACCATGGCCATCGTGTTGCCCTGCTCCCCCAATCTCTGTAAGCTCCGGAGAGAGATCTCTTTAAGTGGCGGTGACTGTATGTCGTGCAAGCAATGGTTCGTCCCCTGCTGAGTAAACTTGAGCGTCATCCGATCCCAATCTGTGGTCACCCGTCTCAACTGGCGGAGCCACTGCACCCCAAGGACCATATCGGGTCATCTCATCGGCAGGAGGTAGACGTCGGTGTGGCGCACGTACCCCTGCATCTGCAACTCTACTCCCTTCAGCACCCCTTCACACTTCAACTTGCTGTCATCGGCCACCATAACCTGAAAAGCGGCCTCCCTGTCAACTGTATGCCCCGCCTTCAGTGCCGCCGCGGGGTTGATGAAGTTGTGGGTGCTCTCACTATCGATCAGAATGGTCACTCGCTCCCTGCCAATCCTCCCAGTGATGCGCAACGTAAGAGGTGTCGTGCACCCCTCCATGGCCTGTATGGAGACCCCAAACTCCTCTAAGTCCAATCCGTCCTCCCCCTCAAGGCTAACAGGATCCTCCTCGTCGTCCTCCTCTCTCAGCATGAAAACCTGGACCTTCTGGCATCGATGTCCCGGGGCAAACTTCTCATCACAGTTGAAACACAGCCCCTTCTCCTTCCTTGCCTGCAGCTCAGGCCAAGTGTCGCATCACCGTTGGTTTAACTGTCGGTGGTGGGTCCCTTCGCCCCGCCACTAGGACCGTCGGTGCTCTCGTCGTGGTCCGGTTCCTCTAACGGTTGAAGTGCTCTTCCTAGATCCGGGCTAGGTTGATGGCGTGACTCAAGCTACGGGGCATATACGCATGCACCTCATCCCGCAGGAAGTCCTTCAGACCGGAAACAAAACAGCTCAGGAGTGTCCTTTCATCCCAATTGACCCGATTGGCCAGCCGCTCAAACTCGGTGCGGTACTCTGTCACGGTGCCCTTCTGTCGAAGCTTTTGAAGGGTTGCCAGGACGTCTTCGTATTCCAGTGGTTCGAAACGCGCGGAGAAGGCTTCCACGAACTTCGTCCATGGAGCGTACGCTCGGCCACGTTGAAACCATTTGGTCCATTGGTATGCATCATCTTCCAGATGGAAAGCCGCCAACTGGACCCACTGCCCTTCCGGAATCTCCTGGTAGTTGAAGAATAATTCGGCTTTTTGCACCCATTCCAACGCATCCCCACCTTCTCTGAATCTCGGGAAATTCATACGTGTCCTCTTGGGTTGCATGTAAGCTCTTGGATTCATCTGACCATGTCCCTCAACTTCCTGTCCTGGCCCAACTGGTCGGCGGTGTTCTATTGGCCCCATGGGAGGTCCCTATGGGTCGGGGTAGTAAGGGCCTCCGCGACCGTCTCCCCTGTGTTGCCCCCTCCAAGATGTAGGGCTGCCGGAGGGCGATCATAGACCGGGTTTCCATTTCTGGCCCCCGTAGGAGGTCCGTAGGCCCTTGGAAGAGGTAAAATGCCTGTGATTCCTCCAATAGGCCCGTTCGATGCTCCATTAGGTCGATAACTCCCTCCCATCTGCTCCTGAGGTCTCCAAGTGGTAGCTGCTAGCTGTCCCGCCCCGTTCTAGTCCTACGGCGCTACTCCCTGCCAAGCCGCACCCGTCAGCTGAGAGGCGGGCCTCCAGATCCCTAGCCGACTGTCGCCGACTCCATCCCGACCACCCGGTGGTGCGCCGGCCTCCAGGTGATGTGTCGGCACCTCTTCCGTCACCCCCGCGTGAGAACCGGTGATGCCGTAGGAGTCGGGTCCTGTCCAGTGCCCGATCGGTTGCCCGCTTCTGTGGATCCCGCTACCCGTCAGGTTACTGCTCCCGGTGGCTGTCCAGGACGGAGGAAGTCGCTGATTTCCGCCCATCCCGGTCCCCGGAAATTGCACGGATGGTAGATCCGATGCTTCGGCGTCCGAGCCTTCGTTGACCATCGATTTCCCTTTCAGATTTTGGGTGAGGGTCTTAATCTCCTCCATGCAGGCGTCGACCTGAGTCGGTGATTCCACTCCCAAAAATGTAGGAGGATTGAAGCTCATCCCATGCTTCATTTGCTTTTCTGTTGCTCGCTTTGCCGCCAAAGGCTCAATAGGCACTTGCCTCATCGCCACCGGCTCCACTACGGCAGCCTGCACGGGAGCCACTACAGGGTGCACTTGCTCTCGTGGCTGCGCGTTGATCATAGCGAACACTGTTTCCGCAACCAAGCGAATAGTTTCCGCAGAAGGAGGAGGTGTATGCACGTTATCAGGAGCATTACTCTCCGCAGATTGCTGAACTTGAGACTACTTTGCACCACTCCTTGTCACCTATAATGGCGTAACACGCAATTTAGTGACTAATAGACATAGCAAACAACAAACAAAGGAACGCTCAGGTTCTGCAAGCAATGTTTTTAGCATGTTTCATGTGTGTTTTTCATTCATAAGTGAGCATTCATGGGTTCTTTTCACGTTATAACGGCAACCCACATGTGTGCTCACCACCCCTTAAAAAAATTCGACCACAAATTCGAAGAAGGAAACGACACCAGAATCTGATACCAAATTGTAACACCCCCATCCGTCGCGGGTAATATAACAGAAGGTCCGGCTGGGGCCCCACGCCATATTAAACGAACAGACAGACGCATTACTAAATGAGACCATATTTCTTTTATTTTCAAAACACACCCTAACACAGAGTTGCATTCTAGCGGAAGCTTTTATGGAGTTATAAAAATCACCCAACGAGGAATGTCCACTAATAAAAAGGGAACCAGAAATAAAAAGGCATACACCAAATGGTTTTGGCCTTAAGGCCTTATATCAACAATGTTTAACCAAATAAGGTGTTTTGCATACTTCAGCACGCAGACCGGCAACACATGAAAATAATATAACAAAATACTTGTGCCTTCAAGGGCCGGCTCAGCAGAAGGGCTTCAGCCCGCTATTTCCTGCTCAACTTACCTGCTCCTACATAAGAACATTCCACCAAGCGGTGACAAACAAAGCAACGGTCAACATAGTTGACCAAATTATAACGACCCAACCCCTTTCTCGGGGTGGCGGTGCTTTTTCCCTGCAAGCAAATTTGCATATTCACATAGAGCCAAAATGTGTCATTTAAGCACCAATCATCACAGACGTTGCACGACCGGCCCAACGTCTCGTGCACTCAGGGCACCTTAACGGTGTACCGGATTTCCCCAGGTCCCACCACCATCCTCAGTCCTAGACTGGATGGCCCAACATTGAGCATTCGCTAGCCGTGACCCAAGGTCCTCGGCTGTCTCCTATGTCTGTAGCAACACACCAATTTTCTTAGGTAGTCGAACTACACCACATAGTGCAGGTACACTTCAGCCAAGCCCGTTGCTCAAATTGTCGTACCCAACACGCACGACGCGGGTCAGCCTCCCCTTGCCTGTTATCGCCTACATAACTGATTGTTACGTAACAAGGGTGGCACTCGCGGCTACCTAAGTTGGGCACTCAAGGCGCACAACTCCACACGCTAGCCCAACGGTTTCCGAGAGACGGGTTTTGCACAGACACAACAAAAGTTCCCCGGGAACTAATGCCAACGATCTATCGATCTCGTGCAAACATTAGGGTGTTTCCTGGAGCACACCTCCAGTACAAATTGCAGCTCCGTGCAGACCCACGCATTCCAAACATACAACTTCCACGGAGTCTTCTCCAGGAACCCCAGAACTGTACAACTCCGATATTCGCCAGGCGAGGAGGCGCGGTTAAAGGAGGCAACAAGATGAAGTAATAAGAGAGGAAGGTCTTAGGGCCAAAGACCTCACGAGAGAGATCTGGGAGAAATCTCTCTCGGAGGGCTCGCTGAGAGGCGAGATAGAACGGCAGGCGAGGTAAACCCCCGCAGGCAATTTAAAGAAGTTTCCTGAGTTCGACGAAAGGAGTACTGCGTTCGACGAACTCTCCCGAGTTCGCCGAGCCCACCTGTGGTCGCCGAGCTCGCCCCTGTTCGGCGAAATCATCGGCAGTCGACGAAATGTTCTATGCTCATTAAATCCAAAGGGACTGTCTCGCAAGAGGAGTTGCGAGATCCAGACCTCGACAGATATCTTCAAAGGACTGGGTCAAGCAGGGGCGGGCAAGCCAATACCTCGCAGGCCGCTGGCAGAAGAGACCCTTTGTTCAGTAAAGAGGTGTTCGGCGAAACGTGTTCACTGCGCGGCAAAGTTAGTAGGCGATCTCGCAGGAAGGCTCGCGAGTTTAGAGCCTCAACGTCCAGCGAGCTCAATTCTGTGCTCGACAAATGTCGAACGGAGCTCAGCATTCGTCGGACGGCGCCCGACGAACAAAATATATTCTTTTGCAGCGCTCGATAAATTACAGCAGGGAAGCAGCGGTCGGCGAACGGCCCGTCTCAGCGGACAGCGAACAACTTAACATTCGGCATTCGTCGAGCTCGTCTGTGATCGGTGAAGTGTCATGCGTTCGACGAAAGGTGTGTTGAGCTCGACGAAGCCAGGAGGTGGCCTCGCAGGAAGGCTCGCGAGACCGGACCTCGGCAGATACCGCCAGAATAGGCCAGCGAGGTCCTCGCAGGGCGATCGCCTAGGAGAGGCATCGCGAGCAGGACTCGCGAGAAGGCCCGCGAGAGCTTCAGCAGTAATGTTCTCGCAGTTCCATGCTCATAGGTTGATAGGGCCAAATTACCTCTTTTACCCTTGGTGGTCTGCCTCTAGCCTCTCCAAACAACGGAGTTTGGCTGTTAGCAGACCAATTTGGGGTACGGATAGAAGCAGCGGTCGGCGAACGGCCCGTCTCAGCGGACAGCGAACAACTTAACATTCGGCATTCGTCGAGCTCGTCTGTGATCGGTGAAGTGTCATGCGTTCGACGAAAGGTGTGTTGAGCTCGACGAAGCCAGGAGGTGGCCTCGCAGGAAGGCTCGCGAGACCGGACCTCGGCAGATACCGCCAGAATAGGCCAGCGAGGTCCTCGCAGGGCGATCGCCTAGGAGAGGCATCGCGAGCAGGACTCGCGAGAAGGCCCGCGAGAGCTTCAGCAGTAATGTTCTCGCAGTTCCATGCTCATAGGTTGATAGGGCCAAATTACCTCTTTTACCCTTGGTGGTCTGCCTCTAGCCTCTCCAAACAACGGAGTTTGGCTGTTAGCAGACCAATTTGGGGTACGGATAGTAAAATCAAAAGGCGGAATCCTGCTATTTGCAGGCCAGACCAGAAAACCTATAAATAGGACCTCAAGGGCACCTTTGGAGAGGACTTCACTTCAGCTTTTCTCTCCTCAGACTTTCTTTGGTTAGCATTTCCAGAGCTCTCCAAGGTGCCCGAGTCTCAGCTTTGGCTTGGGAGGGGAAGCGCTCAACGATCTTCCGGGTTAGTGGAGGGACCTCCTCGCTGTGACTGAGGTCTTAGTCATCTTCCTTGTCTTCAGTCTACCTTCTCTGAGGGATCAGTAAGGGCTAGCTGCCCCTCATTTCGGTGAGGGCACCGAGCTCCACAAGAGGCCGAGAAATCGGTTTCAACATTTTGGTGCGGTGAGCGTGGAGCGTGGCTGGTCCAAGAAAGTTACAAGGAGCAGATATGACAGGAGGCGAGGATCAAGGCGAGGAGTTCAGCGAGTCACCGCAGGTGGTGACGCCGAGGATGTTCGCGGATTTCAGGAGGGAGGTGCTTGACACCTTCGGGCTCACGGTCGCGGCGCTGCGGAGTGAGTTTGCGACCCCAACACCTCAGGCGACCCTTCCCCCAGCAGCGGTTGGTGAGAACGCCCCGGGGGGGGGGGGCGGAAAGGAAATCACAGGAAGTTCAGTTCAAGACTTGGAGGGGCGAGTACTGTTCGCCAGCCCGGCGAGCTCTTTGCCGGCAAGCTCTGTGCCGGCGAGCGCGCGCCCGGAGGATGTAGCGACTGTGGGAGTGGTCCAAGCGAACACCGTTCTCGCGAGCGCAGTCCCCGCGAGCCCGAGTCTGACGAGAGAGCTCGGGGGGGCGTGTGGAGCGAGAAAGGGCGGCAGAAGGGGGAAGTCCCTTCTGCGAGTTGGTACTTTCTGCACCCGTCCCGGCAGGGTTCGGAGAGTGGGACAGGGTGTACTACAACGGCAGGGATGACCCTGTCCAACATCTCCAGTCTTTTGAGGACTCGGTCTCTATCAGGCCGATGACAGATGCTTTCAAGTGTCGGCTCTTCGCCGTCACCCTTAAAGAAAAGGCCAAGGACTGGTTCCATCAGCTCCCTACAGGGTCGATCTACGCCTTTGAAGATTTGCGCCGAAGTTTTCTGTTGCGATTCTCGACTTCGAAGAAAAGGAAGGACGCTGAGTCCCTCTTCAAAGTGAAGCAGGAGCCGAAGGAGTTGTTGACCCGCTACGCGGATCGGTTCCAGGAAGAAGTGCTGCTCACTCAGGAGATGCCTGGGTTTGCACTCCAGCTCGCCTTCACGGTCGGGCTGAGGGAAAGTTTCTTCAAAATGGCTCTGAAGAGGAAGGCCCCGGTCTCCTACGAGGAGTTAATGGAGAGGGTGGCGGAGGAAATCGAGAGTGAAGAGGCCAACCCGGAACTCACCAAGAGGCTAGCAAAGCTCAGTGAGCCGGAGGTCAGGCAGCAAGAGGTGAGGAGAAGGGAAGAGCCCAGGGCCCCGGAGGGGGAGTGGAGGCATCATGGCGGAGGAATGCAAGGCCAGGGAAGAGGTTACGCCCCGGGGAGGGGGAATTTCAATGGGGGTCAAGGAAGACCCCATCAGTTGGGATGGAGGCAGGGTCCGAGGCCGATGCCACCTCCACCACAACAGGCCATGGCAATCAGGCGGGGAAGAGGAGGAAGAGGAAGGAGAGAAGAGGCGAGAGAAGAAGCGGGAGCAGGAAGAAGAAGAAGGAATGGGATGGCGGAGGGCAAAGCGGGAGAGGTGACGCTGCTGTATTGTGACTTCCATGATGAGGAAGGTCACGCGACGACCACCTGCCCAGAGTTCCTAGAGACAAAAAGGGCCCGAGTGCCCGGGCCGCGCAACAGCAACCGGTAAGGATCGAGGAGGTCGAGCCTCGAGAGGAGGAAGAAAGGTGTGAAGACAGAGTTGATGTGGGGAGTAGAGGAGGGATCGGGGTGATCCATGGGGGGTAGGGGTGGAGGCAACCCGCAAGGCTAGCCTCCATACCATCTATCGGCGGAGCGTGGCCTCAACATCCACTGCTCCACCCCCAACGGAGAAAATTACTTTCTCCCAGAAGGACATGCCAGGACATGAAGATCCGTTCTGCGATGCGCTGGTCATCCAGACCGTCATCGAGAACTTCACCGTCTCGCGGATTTTAGTCGATAACGGGAGTTCGGTCAACGTCGTCTTCAAGAAGGCGTTTGACGAGATGAAGGTGGAGGCCCGGAGGGTGTTGGCCTCGGATGGTCCCTTATTTGGTTTTTCGGGAGAAAGGAAGGAGGTAGAGGGTAGAGTGGGGCTCCATGTGACTCTCGTAGGACAGTCCCGGAACTGCCGCTTCGTGATAGTGGATGCCCCGAGCAGCTACAGCGCCATCTTCGGACGGCCTCTCATCAGCGCGTTTCGATGCGTCCCTTCCACCTTCCACCGGTGCCTCAAGTTCAACACAGGTGGAATCCAGGTCCGGGTCCGGGGAGACCCCAAAGTTGCGAGACAGTGCTATGTGACGGCTGTCAACACCATAGCCTGGATGGGAGAAGCGGAGGAGTGGGACAAAGTGATGGAGGAAGCGGCAGAAGCCGGAGGTGAGGAGGGAGCAGAGGGGAGGATGGAGAAAGAGGAAGTTCATGCCCAGGAAGGGGTCGCCGAGAGGCCCAGGGCGGAGAGAGGAGGAGAAGAGGAGAAAGAAGAGGGTGCCCGGGAAGGAAGGGCGGAGGAGTTGATGATGGTGGGGGAGGAAGAGACGGAGGAGGGAACCCAAGCGCTCGCTTGCGGCGGGGAGAAGGAAAGTGCTTGGGGAGAGCAATCTAGGCTGGAGGCCGTGGAGGAGGTCGTGGAGCTTGAGGTCACCACTCGGCTTGGGGTGGTGGAGAAGGTCCGGATCAGCGGAGAGCTTAGTTCGGAGGAGCAGGCCGAGATCCTAGCCTGCGTGCAGAAGAATGTGGATGTCTTCGCCTGGAGCGCCGCGGAGATGCCTGGGATCGATGCGGATGTGGCTTGCCACCGCCTCAACCTCGACCCTGGCACCCGCCCCATCCGCCAAAAGAAAAGGGCCACAGCGGACAAGCTGGAGGGACCGATCCGCGAGGAGGTGAAAAAGCTCCTACAAGCAGGTTTTGTGTCGGAGATCCAGTATCCAGGCTGGGTCTCCAATGTAGTCATGGTAAAGAAGGGGGGAGGTAAGTGGCGCATGTGTATCGACTTTTCACTACTTAATAAATCATGCCCGAAAGATTGCTACCTCCTGCCTAGAATCGACGCGCTGGTTGACTCAGCCGTCGGTTTTCCTGTAATGTCTTTCTTAGATGCTTTTTCAGGTTATCATCAAATCCGCATGCACCCCCCGGACATCAAAGATGTCTCCTTCATCACGGGGAACGGATGCTACTGTTGTAAGATGATGCCCTTCGGGCTCAAGAATGCAGGTGCCACATATCAAAGGATGATGGATCGGGTCTTTCGTGAACAAAGGGGAAGAAACTTAGAGGTCTATGTTGATGATCTCATGGTAAAAAGTCGGGACCTTGGGTCTCAACTCCGAGACCTTGAGGAGACGTTTGGGACCCTGCAAAAGTATAAGATGAAACTCAACCCCTTGAAGTGTGTCTTCAGGGCTAGCCGAGGGAAATTCCTGGGTCACTTGCTCACCCCGGCTGGGGTGGAGCCTAACCCAGACAAGGTCAAGGCGATAATAGAGTTGGGGTCGCCAAGAAACCCGAAGGAGGTTCAGAGCCTCACGGGGAAGCTGGCCGGACTTAGCAGGTTCCTCTCCAAGGCGGGTGAGAAGTGTGCGCCATTCTGCAAGGTACTGAGGGGCAATAAAAAATTCGAATGGACCCCGAAGTGTGAGGAAGCTTTTCAAGCTTTGAAAGGGCAACTCACCCAAACCCCCCTACTTCAAGGGCCGAGACCGGGAGAAGACCTATCCCTGTACCTGAGAGTAGGATCTGAGGCGGTAAGTTCAGTACTGATCCGGGAGGAGGGAAGAAAGCAATTCTCTATCTACTATGTCAGCCGAGTACTGAAGAAGGCGGAGCTCCGGTACCCAATTTTGGAGAAATTGGCTTTCGCATTGGTGGTGGCGGCTCGGAGGCTCCGGCCCTACTTTCAGGCACATTCAATCAAAGTGGTAACAGATCACCCGCTTCGCAAAGTCATGGAAGGGGTGGAACACTCGAGAAGATTGGCAAAGTGGTCCGTAGAGCTGAGTGAGTTCAACATTACGTTCGTCCCTAGGGCGTCAATCAAGGCCCAAGCAGTGGCAGACTTCATGGCTGACTACACATCCGAAGTGGGGGAAGATGAACCACCTCCCCCAGTGGCGTGGAAGATGTTGGTGGATGGTGCGTCAGGAAGGCACTCCTATGGAGGGGGAATCATCCTGGTAAGCCCTCAAGGTACAAAGATCGAACAAGCTCTGAACATCCATTTCCCGATTACCAATAACCAAGCTGAGTACGAGGCGGTGATAGCGGGCCTCCGGCTGGCCCAAGAACTGGGAGTGCAAGATGTGGAGGTCTCGACGGACTCCATGGTGGTGGCATGCCAAATCCAGGGAGAGTTTGAAGCGAAGGATCCGACTCTCCAGTGGTACCTGGAGAAGGTCAAGGGAGTCATCGGGCGATTTCGCATTTTCTCCATCAGACACGTGCCGAGGGAGGAGAGCACCCCCGCGGACCTCCTAGCCAAGTTCGGTCCCCGAGCAGGCGGAACGGTTTCGGAACTCTTCCGACCCACCATCGATGAAGGAGAACTGATGGAGGTAGATCAGCAGACCTCGTGGATGGATCCTTTCATCACCTTCCTATCATCAGGGAAGTTCCCTGAAGGAGACATAGACCGGCGACGCTTCAGGTATAAGTCAGCTTATTATTCCTTGCATGCAGGAGGGCTATATAGGAAAACTCTCTCGGGACTCCTGGCCCGCTGTGTTTCCGAGGAGGAGGTCCCGAAAGTCCTGGAGGAAATTCACTCCGGGGAGTGTGACAGTCATTCCGGGAGCCGAACCCTGGAGGGGAGGGTGTTGAGGCAAAGCTATTTCTGGCCCACCCTCAGCAAAGATGCGGTCGAGTTCGCAAGGAGGTGTTCAAAGTGCCAACTCTATGCTCCGCTCCAACTCCTCCCAGCCCAGAGACTTCGGACCATCACAGCTCCCTGGCCTTTTGCCATATGGGGGTTGGACCTAGTTGGCCCTTTCCCTCAAGCTAGCGGCCAGAGAAGGTTCTTGCTGGTCAGGATCGATTATTTTTCCAAGTGGGTAGAAGTGAAAGCGCTCGCCAAGGTAACATCTCAAGTTGTAAGAAATTTTGTATGGGGAGAGATAATTTGCAGGCACGGGCTCCCTCTGGCCATAGTGATGGACAATGGGCCACAGTTTGCTAGCAAAGAGTTTGTTAGCTTCTGCACCCAGCTTGGCATCGACCTCAGGTTCGCATCGGTTCATCACCCGAGAAGCAACGGTCAAGTGGAGGCGGCAAACAAAATAATCGTCAACCTGCTAAAGAAAAAGGTGGAGAACCTCCGGGGGAACTGGGTAGAGCAGCTACCATCCGTTCTCTGGGCCCTGAGGACTACCCCTAACACCGCCACCGGAGAGACCCCGTTCAAACTTTCTCATGGGTCCGAAGCAGTCCTTCCCATAGAGTTCGAAGTTAAGACCCCCAGGGTGATCGCCGCAGGTGAAGGGAATGAAGAATGGCTAGTGGCCAATGACGAGGAACAAAGGCTATCCTTGGACCTGGTGGAGGAACACCGGGACCAGGCCACCATCAGGCAGGAGGAAATCAAACGACGAATGGCCCGATATTTTGACAAGCACATCCGAGTAAAGCACTTTCAGAAAGGAGATCTGGTCTTGAAAAAGGTCGACGCGGCCGGAAGAGGGGCCGCGGTAAGTAAGCTCAACCCCAATTGGGAGGGTCCATACATTGTAAGCGAAGTGCTCAAGTCGGGGGGTATCACCTCCGAGATGTGGAAGGGGTACCTCTCGGCCGAGCCAGAAGTGGAGACGATTTGAAGCGATTCTACCCTTGAAAGTTTTATTATGATATTAGTTGAATACTTTACTTCTTCACTTGATAGTTATAGCTGTTATGCGAGGGCAGGCAAGGTAACAAGTATTGGTGCTGGAATGCCCCAGATCGATTCCGCTCCCGGGCTCTCACTAGACGGGGGGTTTCAGGTTGATCTCTGGAGAGGCTGGCAAGGTAACAAGTATTGGTGCTGGAATGCCCCAGATCGATTCCGCTCCCGGGCTCTCACTAGACGGGGGGTTTCAGGTTGATCTCTGGAGAGGCTGGCAAGGTGACAAGTATTGGTGCTGGAATGCCCCAGATCGATTCCGCTCCCGGGCTCTCACTAGACGGGGGGTTTCAGGTTGATCTCTGGAGAGGCTGGCAAGGTGACAAGTATTGGTGCTGGAATGCCCCAGATTGATTCCGCTCCCGGGCTCTCACTAGACGGGGGGGTTTCAGGTTGATCTCTGGAGAGGCTGGCAAGGTGACAAGTATTGGTGCTGGAATGCCCCAGATCGATTCCGCTCCCGGGCTCTCACTAGACGAGGGGTTTCAGGTTGATCTCTGGAGATGCTGGCAAGGTGACAAGTATTGATGCTGGAATGCCCCAGATCGATTCCGCTCCCGGGCTCTCACTAGACGGGGGGTTTCAGGTTGATCTCTGGAGAGGCTGGCAAGGTGACAAGTATTGGTGCTGGAATGCCCCAGATCGATTCCGCTCTCGGGCTCTCACTAGACGGGGGGTTTCAGGTTGATCTCTGGAGAGGCTGGCAAGGTGACAAGTATTGGTGCTGGAATGCCCCAGATCGATTCCGCTCCCGGGCTCTCACTAGACGGGGGGGTTTCAGGTTGATCTCTGGAGAGGCTGGCAAGGTGACAAGTATTGGTGCTGGAATGCCCCAGATCGATTCCGCTCTCGGGCTCTCACTAGACGGGGGGTTTCAAGTTGATCTCTGGAGAGACTGGCAAGGTGACAAGTATTGGTGTTGGAATGCCCCAGATCGATTCCGCTCCCGGGCTCTCGCTAGACGGGGGGGTTTCAGGTTGATCTCTGGAGAGGCTGACAAGGTGACAAGCATTGATGCTGGAATGCCCCAGATCGATTCCGCTCCCGGGTTCTCACTAGACGGGGGGTTTCAGGTTGATCTCTGGAGAGGCTGGCAAGGTAACAAATATCAATGCTGGAATGCATCAGGTCCATTCCGCTCCCGGGCTCTCACTAGACGGGAGATGCAAGTTGATCACTGGGGAAGTTGGCGAGGAGATGAGTTCTTCATAAAGTCAAGATGATATGCCTCAGGTTGGCGAGCCCTCGGCGCTGACCCGGGCCTTCTCGCTCGGCGAGCCTGTTCGCTCGGCGAGAAGAAAGATTTCGCACGATAGTATGCGAGTGACGAGAATCAACCCTAAGCACTCCGGGGTATCCGGTGTTCGGCAGAGAGGTCGCCGACACAGGGTGGGAGGCGAGCTCTCGCCGAAAAGGAAAGTATCTAACGAAACCTAAAGGAAGATGCATACCTAAAGGGTAATGATTCTAGGGCAAACGGCGAAGGGCCGGAGCAGCCGGAAACGTCCTATGCCTATCTATTCGATAACATAATATGCGAGAACGAACATCGCGAGAATAACTTTTGCGAAGACGAATATCGAGGTAAGCGAGAACGGGATATCAACACACGAAAATAACAAAACAGAAAAGGCAAGCACAATGAACAAAGCAAAATCTGCATTTACATTCCACAGTTCGGTTACAATTCACGGCGATCTCGCCGATCAAAAGTTACAAAAACAGGAATGGCGGCGAGCTTCAGGAATCGCTCGCGAACCCTTCCTCGTCATCACTGCTCTTCACTAGCGGAAGCGGGATAAAGAGCTCCGGGACGATGTCTTCCAGGGTCATGTCGGCCGCGTCGTCGGCTAGGAGGCTGGCCGCCTTCATCGTCTAGAAGATGTAGCGAGCTGACTCGGTGGACTCCAAGCGAATTTCCTCGTTGTCACGACCCGTCTCGACAAGAGTCAGAGCGCACTTCGGGCAGGCCGTGATGCCACAGGCATGAGCGAACAGGGAACCATGTCTGCTAAGGCGGAAACAGAAATGCCACAAAAGCTTTAGATTTATTACTTTTGAAAAGAATTTAGTATATTTTATAAGTATGCGGAAGCCGCAAAGAAAGATTAAAACTCATGCATTTTCATTAAAAACAAATGTCACTCATTATACTGAAATGATGAATATGAAGTGAGTCAACAATAGTAAAATGCTATAAGTAAAATGATCTGATACAAGCAAAAACACCATAAGAGTTGTCCACAATACCAGAGAAAATGACTGACAATAACTAATACAAGAAAAGTAGATCCAACAGTACTGAAACAAAATACATAGAATCTGCTGACACGGTAATCAAAATAGAACCTCCAAGCAAAACTGCAGCTGAACGAAGAAAACTCAGGGAGCAGACGGCGCGGTCACGAACCCTAAGGCAAATCCAAACAGAAGGAAAATGCCTCAGAACAAGAAAATAATAGAAAACAAGTTGTAATTTTAAGTACATGCAGAAATAATTCTAAAGTAACAATTAACTCTTGAAACAGGCTAGAGAAACAGGCAGGTAACTGAAACAAGCAAAAACTATCAAGAAAAATTAGCCTACTCCGGAGTATAGCCTAAACAAGTGTTTTGCAACGACATAAGCTGAAATCTATGAAATGCGTAGGTGTTTATAGTGGGCACACATGGTTCACGCTCAAGTCCAAGTGTAAGGCTTACCAGAATAAGGGTATTCCATGCTCACCGTGACCATGCAATCAAGACGTTGCACCACCTAAACCCTAGTTTCCACGATTTGCTTATGACACTCAAGACCTAAGTGATTCATGTCTTTTCCGAGGAGATTCCTATCACAACGCGACATATTCACGAGCGATAATTCTTGTATTATCAGAAACTGGTAATAAATTAGATACATGAAAGAAAAACTTAAGTTCTTGTTTGCAAGCGAGAGGAAATTTCTCCACTTGCCTTAAGGTGGAGCCGCAACTACCAGCAACAACTATGCGGCGCAAGCAAGGACAAGGCTCTATTAAACCTGTTCAGAAATAATCGCAGTCGATATTTGATACTTGTCAAGTAGAAAACCATACGCTAACACATGCAGTTTATTTGCGAAAACACACTCAAGAGCGGATTAGCAATTTACCTCCCTCAAGGTGAGGGGAGAAGAAGTTACCACAAGGATCCGGAGTTTGGCGGCTTTGAGGCGACGGAAACCCTAAATTGGGGAGGGTTCAAAGCGATTCCACCACCTGATTTGATGTGTGACACCGGAAACACAAACAAACGTTGGGATTAGGTGGATATACGACCAACGCAAGGCGGACCGACGAAATTACGTCGATCGGAGAGCGAAAATCACCACAAAATAATTAGGCAAATCTGAAACAATGAGGTTGGAGGAGTTTTTACCCAAGGAAGCCGAATCGGAGCCCAAAAATCCACGGAGAGGCGGATCCGAGCAAACCCTAGACGTTCCCCACGCAAAAACTCAGCCCAACGGAGAGGAGAAGGGCTGCTGGAGGAAGGCGGCTGCTGTCCACGAGAAGGAGGAGCGGTTGCCGGTCCCTTGGAGGAGAGACCTTGCTGCTGGAGGGAGGAGAAGGGCTGCTTCCGGCCAGAACAGGGGGAGACTGTCGGGCTTTGACAGGAAGAGCAGCAGGCGGCAGTGCCGGCAGGCGGCGCCGGGAGGAGCAGGAGATGGCGCCGGCGAGAGGGGAAGCACCAGGCGGCGGCGGCGGCGAAGCGCGCGCGTGACGGGAGCGGCACAGGAGCGGGAGCCCTAGCGCGTGCGGTTTGCGGGATACCTGTACCAGGGCGGGATCGGGAAATAGAGGGGGGGCTGGCTCGGGATTAATAGAGGAGGGAAATGAGAGGGTTTATTGTTATTATTATTATTATTATTATTATTATTATTATAAGTTTTAAATTAAGGGTTGTTACACTCGTCTCGCGTTCACCGCTCTTCCTTCAGACGGCGAGGAGAAGGGGGAACGACGGCACGGGCGAGCTCACAGTTTCGGGCTTTTAGCCCGGCCACCTCGCCCTCCAATTCCTGGATGCGAGCGTCGGCTCTTCCGGCGGCCTCGACAACCTGCAAGAAAGATAAATTTAGGGAACGAAATGGCCGAAGGAAAGGAGGGTGGCGAGGTCTAGGTAACTCACCACGCAGCCCTCCACGGCGAGCAGCTTTTCCTTCAGCTGCGCGTTCTCGGCAAGAAGCCCCTGATAGGACCTCGCGAGCTCCACGTTCTGAAGCTCCAGTTGCAGGCAGCGCCTCCCCGTCATGTAGGCGAGCTCGGCAGAGCGCAACTGGGACCTCGCGCTCTCAAAAGCGAGGGTCCTCGTCGTCTCGTCTTTATAAGCCCCCGCGTCCTCACGTCCATAGAGGACGAACGAGAAGTCGAAGGCGTGGCCGTTGACGGTCTCCTTCTCCACCCAGGTAGGGAGGATGGTGGAGATGTCCGCCCGGTTCGTCTCCGGCTTCCAGTTCACCAAGAGCTCGCCGGTCTCGTCTCGGCGCCTCTGGCCGAGACCGAAGTTATAATGGTTGACGGGGATGGGCGGAGCAGAGGTTCTGGCAGCCTCCTGGCTGGGCTCGTCGTCCTCACCTCCCGCGGAGAGGCCGGTGAGGTCGAACTCATCGAAAGCGGCCTCGCGAGGCTCCTTCCCCTTCGAGGAGGCGAACGAGACCTTGCTCTTTTTACTCTTTTTCTTCGACGGGGATTTTGGGGGAAGGGCATGGCTACTAGAAGCCCCCGGTCTCTTGCGAGGGGAGGGCTCACCTGGTGTGACGGTGCCTCGACAAGCATCCGCCCCCATGGTAGCGAGAGCAAGGGTAGCGTCGGTCTTCCGATTGCTCGCGTAGGGGGGATTGACGGGAAGATCCCGCTCGCCTAAAAAAGCGTTGAAATTTCAATAAATACGGAGTTACTGGGAATAAAGCTGTAGTTATTAAGCGAGATCTTTACCTTCCCCAGCGAGCACTGAAGGCAGCGAGTCGAGGTTGCGGCGGAGATGGACAACCTCAAAGTTCTTCTTACAGAAGAACTGATAAAGGAGGGCGTCATGTCCTCCGAGGGCAGTTGGCCGGTAGGTGGTCTCGCCGTGCTGGACTGGCGAGATCGGGATATTGCCGAAGTTCCCCTTGACGAAGAGGAATTTCTGGGCCCAGAAGTGGGCCTTGTTGACGGTCTCGTCGACCTTAGGACCTGAGCCCACGAAGTAGGCGGTCCCGTCCTTATAGGCGCGGAAGGAGAACAGCTTCCGAAAGGCCGGAAGACTGAACTCGATGCGCTCCTCGCGTAGGTAGCAGGCGAAGGTTGTGATCACCGCAATGGCGTTAGGGGTAAGCTGACCCGGAACAACGCCGTAATGCTTGAGCACCTGACGAGCAGCAAGAAGACCAGGATTAGTTCACATAATGAGCGAGACTTGACCTGCAGAAAATAAGAAGCGAGCGAGAGCGATTATTACCTGGCGAACTTCCGGCCACAAGGGGAGACGCAGGCCGACCGCGAAATGAGCGGTGGGGATGGCCAGTTCATCGACAAGCGGCGCGTTGATCACGTCGTTCTCGCTAGCCATGAACATAAAAACCGGGCCTGCCGGGCCGGCCCGGTCAAGGCCCGGTCAAGCCCGGCCCGGTTCAGGCCCGAACCGGGCCGAGCCCTTACCCGGGGCCCTGAAAGGGCCCCGGTTTGGCCGCACTACCCGGCCCGGTACCCGGCCTGGTCCGGGCCGGGTAAAGCCCGAAAATCGGGCTAGCCCGAGACCGGGCCGGGCATAGCCCGATCCGGTCTCGGGCTAGGCCCGATTGAGCCTAACGGCTCTTATTAGAGCCGTTAGGCTCATCATGGCAGCATGGCTGCCATGTGGCAGCCATGCTGTCATGAGAGGCAGCCAACGGCTCTTATTAGAGTCGTTGGCTGCCTTTTATATATAATAATATATATTATTATTATTATTATTATTTTTATTATTTTTTAATTTAAAAAAAAAACAAAAAAATCCTATAAATACCCCCCCTCCCCTCTCTCTTTTCTCACCCCTCACCCCTCTCTCTCTCTCTCTCTCTCTCTCTCTCTCTCTTCTCTCTCTCTCTCTCTCTCTCTCTCTCTCTCTTTCTTAGCTCTCCCAATGGCGTCGTCCTCCTCAGCTCCAGTGTCGTCTTCCCAAAGTACGGCTTCGGTGGTGGAGCACAACCGTAGAGCGAGTATTTGGGAGCATTTCGAGATTGTACAAGTCGGGACCGAAAGAAAAGCGCGCTGCAAGATGTGCTCGAAGTTGCTATCCATCAGCGGCAACTCGACGCTCGTTAGACACCAAAAGTCTTGCGAGTCGAAACAAGCTCCTCCCGAGTCAAGTCAAGCCCAAATTTCTGGAGCCGAACAGATTTGGACGTACGATCAAATGCGACAGCGAGAGCTGCAGGCGAAGTTCGTCATCAAACGTGGGCTGCCATTCAGCGTCTTCGACAATGACGACGGCACAGAGTACATACATGGGGGGCTTCAGCCCAAATACCAAAATGTTAGTATAATTACTTTAAGGCGCGACACGATTAGGTTATATTTAGAAGCAAAACAAGAATTAATTACGTATTTTGAAAATTTCGAAGGACGTGTGAGTCTAACGAGCGACGTTTGGACGAGTAATTTAAATTTAGGATTAGCTTATCTTTGCATCGTTTGTCATTGGATTGATCCCATTTCGTGGGAGCAAAATAAACGCGTAATATGTTTTACAGGTTTTGAATTCCCGCACATGGCTATAGTTTTATATAAGGTTATTATGAAATGTGCGCGGGAATTTAAAATAAACGATAAAATACTTAGTTTTTCTCTTGATAACGCCTCCAATAATGGCGTCGCAATTGAATTGTTAAAACGAGATTTAAAATCATTTCTCAACGACGTGTTTTTTCATACTAGATGTGTTTGTCACGTCCTAAATTTAGTGGTACAGGATAGTTTAAAGGCAATGTCACAATATATTAATAAAATTCGCGACATGTTAAAAGCAATTTATTGTACTAAACAACGAGCTCAAGATTTTAAAAAATTTTGTAAAGCACAAAATCAAAAATATTTGAAACCAAATTTTAATAAAAAATTTTGTTCCTAATTTTTTTATTGCAATATTAATAAAAAAAAAATTTCAAATTTTTCGTTCCAATTGTTCAATACTAATACAATTTAATTCTAAACTTAAATTTTTTCAATTTTTTTAAATTTTCCGTTCAAATTTTCAATATGTAATTATTTATAAAAATTAAAATAAAAAAATAATTAAAAATAAAAAACCGGGCCGGCCCGGATCGGGCCCGAGACCGGCCCGGTCTTGCCCGGCCCGGCCTGAAGGGCCGGAGCAGGCAGCACATAAGTGCTGCCTGCCCGGCCCGGGCCGGCCCGATTCCAGGGGAGGACCGGGCCGGCCCGGCCCGCTACAGGAAAAAGCCCGATCGGGCCCGGTCCAGGCCGGCCCGATCGGGCTTTATGTTCACGGCTAGTTCTCGCTAGGACGGCGCGCCTCGAATGGAGGGGTGATGTAGTCGGCGACCGCGGTGAAGTACTCCTCGTCTGTCAGGTTGCAGTGAAAGAAGCTATGCTCGGCGAAAGCCTTAGCAATCTTTCGCCGACCCTCCGACTCGTTAGCGTCGCCACCCATTTCAATAACCTGCGAGAAAGGAAGTAGAACGAAAACGGGAAGGAGCGAGAGCTCTGAAACGGAGGAGGAAGAAGGTTGGCAGTAAATGCGGTGGTTGACTCAGCTATAACAGCCTATTTATAGCAAAAGCAAAAGGGCGGGAAGAAGCCCAAGCGCCGGTGGGCGCGGTTAGCCAAAACATCATATCACGGCCGCTGGCGAGAAAGGCCTGCGGGGTTAGTACAAGCAACATTTTCGCGAGATACATCTAGCGAGAGCAGAGGGTCCTCGCGAGCACAACACCACATGAGAATGAAATGGACTTATTAGCAGCGAGCGAGAACTAATGAAAAGCTAGTAATAATTATTATAAACGATACAAAGCCAAGTTGCAAGCCACTACGAGATCGTCTAGAATAACGACACTCATTAACAAGTAATAATAGTGCGCGACAACGTCAAAGTTAGCGAGGATCATGGGGCAACCATTTCCACCTACCCCCACCTCGTGACCCGGAACGCGGCGGTACCCTAGAATTATAGTAATCCTCGGCCGCGCGGCCCTCCCGGTCAATGAGGAAGGCGTAATCCCTCATCCTCTCTATATGCACCTCCGGCGTCGTGACGTTCTCATCGTGATCGCGTTGTCTCGCGGCCCGGAGCCTCGCACATTCTTCCGTCAATACGGCATGCCTATCCTCGGCGGCTTCTCTGTCCCGTCTCGCCTGCATGTTGAGGTCCATCAGCATCCGACCATGTTTTCTCAGCAACTCTGCGGCTCGTTGTTTCATCATCTCCGGATCTCGTGGATCCCCTAAGAAGTCTTCCACTTGGTCAGGAAGGGGGGACATCTCGTCGTCGCCCAACTCGGAATCGGTAGGTGGATTTTCAGAATTCTCTGCGAAGTATTACGGAAAGGTTAGATAGCGCGCTTGAGTTCGCGCATGGCAAGGGGCCGTCGGAATGCTTACCCAGAGGGGGGCGAGAAGTCCCAGGGCGTCCCTGGAAGAGGTTACCATAGTAGGGGTAGAGAGATTTACCCAGACCAGGAGGGTAGGCAGCGCTGTTGATAGGAGGGATCTTTGGCGGCACAGGACCGCCGGTCTCCTCGCTCGTCAGAAGTTGGAACCCTGGCCTATCTATAGTTTTGTCAGGAGGAGGCGGAGACGGAGGCCGCAATGCCTGGCGAGCCGGGGACTCCCGGGGCGAGACTGTAAGAAGCAGAGAATGAAGGTCAGATAGTTGACAAAAGAAAGTCAATATGCGAGATTAAGGGCATACCCGCGGCATTCTTGCCAGCGAGATCCGTGACCGCTGGCGGACTTTTGCGATACCCACCAGCAGGTTCGCCAGCGTCCTCGCTCGGCAAAGCACCCTGCAAATAGGCATGAATCACGGGCGAACTTATTGACTCAAGCTAGAGGGGTAGCTCATACCTTCTCGTGGGGACGGCTATCCGGGGAGGAGTCCAGCAGCACCGAGCCGTCCCCGGTTCGGCAAGCCGCCTTCGCCTTCTTGGTCTTCAGCGATTGAGCGCGAGGCGGCCGATTCATCCAGGCGGGGACCTTGGTCGTAGAAGGTAGCCCGCCGGCTCTCACAGCCCGCCGGCTCTCACAGCCCTCAGGCGAGCCTCGGCCTCTTCAGAAAGCGGCATCTCCTGGCAGCTACAGTACGTGGGGCAAAAAGAAAGAAAAGGAAGTGGCGGCGCACGCCACTAAGGACTCGGGACGATATTTATAGCCCTCAGGGTGGGCCCTACCAAAGATTCCTGACAAATCATCAAGGGGCTGGCGAATACCAGGGGTTGGATGTTTCTTCGCGAGCCTAAATAGCATCGCGAAGAGTGGAGATTGTGTACAACCCCGATATTCGCCAGGCGAGGAGGCGCGGTCAAAGGAGGCAACAAGATGAAGTAAGAAGAGAGGAAGGCCTTAGGGCCAAAGACCTCACGAGAGAGATCTGGGAGAAATCTCTCTCGGAGGGCTCGCTGAGAGGCGAGCTAGAAGGGTAGGCGAGGTAAACCCCCGCAGGCAATTTAAAGAAGTTTCCTAAGTTCGACGAAAGGAGTACTGCGTTCGACGAACTCTCCCGAGTTCGCCGAGCCCACCTGTGGTCGCCGAGCTCGCCCCTGTTCGGCGAAATCATCGGCAGTCGACGAAATGTTCTATGCTCATTAAAGTCAAAGGGACGGTCTCGCAAGAGGAGTCGCGAGATCCAGACCTCGGCAGATATCTTCAAAGGACTGGGTCAAGCGGAGGCGGGCAAGTCAATACCTCGCAGGCCGCTGGCAGAAGAGACCCTTTGTTCAGTAAAGAGGTGTTCGGCGAAACGTGTTCAGTGCGCGGCAAAGTTAGTAGGCGATCTCGCAGGAAGGCTCGAGAGTTTAGAGCCTCAGCGTCCAGCGAGCTCAATTCTATGCTCGACAAATGTCGAACGGAGCTCAGCATTCGTCGGACGGCGCCCGACGAACAAAATATATTCTTTTGCAGCGCTCGATAAATTACAGCAGGGAAGCAGCGGTCGGCGAACGGCCCGTCTCAGCGGACAGCGAACAACTTAACATTCGGCATTCGTCGAGCTCGTCTGTGATCGGTGAAGTGTCATGCGTTCGACGAAAGGTGTGTTGAGCTCGACGAAGCCAGGAGGTGGTCTCGCAGGAAGGCTCGCGAGACCGGACCTCGGCAGATACCGCCAGAATAGGCCAGCGAGGTCCTCGCACGGCGATCGCCTAGGAGAGGCATCGCGAGCAGGACTCGCGAGAAGGCCCGCGAGAGCTTCAGCAGTAATGTTCTCGCAGTTCCATGCTCATAGGTTGATAGGGCCAAATTACCTCTTTTACCCTTGGTGGTCTGCCTCTAGCCTCTCCAAACAGCGGAGTTTGGCTGTTAGCAGACCAATTTGGGGTGCGGATAGTAAAATCAAAAGGCGGAATCCTGCTATTTGAAGGCCAGACCAGAAAACCTATAAATAGGACCTCAAGGGCACCTTTGGAGAGGACTTCACTTCAGCTTTTCTCTCCTCAGGCTTTCTTTGGTTAGCATTTCCAGAGCTCTCCAAGGTGCCCGAGTCTCAGCTTTGGCTTGGGAGGGGAAGCGCTCAACGATCTTCCGGGTTAGTGGAGGGACCTCCTCGCTGTGACTGAGGTCTTAGTCATCTTCCTTGTCTTCAGTCTACCTTCTCCGAGGGATCAGTAAGGGCTAGCTGCCCCTCATTTCGGTGAGGGCCCTGAGCTCCACAAGAGGCCGAGAAATCGATTTCAACAAGAACATCACCAATCCAGAACAACATGTCTGGATGGGCTTCACACAGCATGCTTAATTCGTACTTGCACTTCCGGACACTAATGCAATTAATAGCGGGGATGTATACATCGACCCGTCGGAGGGCACCCTTCCCCCACCCGCTGGTGGAGAGGGGCTTCCATGCAAGCATGTTAAATAAGGGTTTCACCTACCCAAGAAGAAAAGTCGTTATCCTTGACGCGCGTTTCGGAGCCATAGTTCGATCACAACGGCTTTCGTGGTGGCTGTCCCCGCGCGGATCCGGTTTTCACACGCCGATTTGAGCTCCAAAATGACCACCCAAGATCTTCCCTCCACTAGGTCGGCCAAGCTTGAGCTCCAAGGGCCGTCTTCTCCGGCTGCGCTCAAGGCCTCAACAAAGAGAAGAGGGGTCGTGCCTCCTCCTAGCCGGCGGCGGTCGGGACAAAGAGAGGGTGAGGGGCTTTGTTGCCTTTCCTCCAGCCGACGGGAGAGAGAGGGAGGGGGTAGATCGGGCGGCTGCTCCCAGAAAATCAAGAGAGAGAGATGGTGGGAGCTCAGGCTTTCCTCCTCCAGGTCGACGAGAGAGAGGGGGAGAAGGAGGGCTCCTCCTCCAAGCCAACGGGGGAGAGGGAGAGAAGGGAGAGGGGGATCGGTTCCTCCTTGCTCCAGGCGGCGAGAGAGAGAGGGAGCGACGAGAGGGGATCGGGCTCCAGGCGGCGAGAGAGAGAGAGGAGACAGGAGGGGATCGGGAGAGGAGGGAGATCGGGAAAATGAGAGGGTCGGCTGCTTAGGGTGAGGGGGAAGAGGGATTTAGGTTTTAAATAAACCCTAGCCAAAATGCTATCCGCAGACCAAACCACTAAACGCACACCACAACCCTTGTTTTATTAAATTTGGGGCGTCACATGTAGTTCTTTTCATCTCCTTCTAGGGTTAGGGTTGAGCACCGCTCCCCCTTATTCGTTCTCCTCACATTCTCCATAAGTTGAGATATGCTCTTTTATATCTTCACCGCCACCGCCACCTACGATGAGATATCTACGCCTTACGAGGTAAGCTCGTAACAGGAACATGGGTTTTTTAGATATGTAAATTGTAGCTTTATTATGACAAAACATTAGTAGACGGTAGTTGTAGGTTTCACAAAAAGTTTCCAAAACTGTGTCTGTCATCAACCATTTTAACTTATAAGCAGTCTGAGTCATGCTTTTGTATTCAGTTTTTGCACTTAACTTAGACATCGTTGTTTGTTTCTTACTTCTCCAGGTGACAAGATTTCCTCCTGCATAAGTATTGGATCCTAAAGTGGATTTCGGTCTCTTTTATCATCTGCATAGCTTGCATTTGAATAGGCTTCAATACATAAGTGATTAATTCTTCTAAACATACGTCTTTTGCGAGAGATCCTTTGATATATTTGAATATCTTAATGCAGCTTCAAAATGACACTCCGTAAGAACCTGCATAAATTAACGGACTTTTCTAACAACGAAAGAGATGTCAAATCTAGTCACAATGAGATAGAGGAGCTTACCGATAAGACGTATGTAACGAGAAATGTTGTAGATATCGGCCGACATGTCCGACATAAAGTTTTGGGAGCTAAAACGATGCATAACTGATTTTTTTTGCTTATATCGTTTTGAAAAAAACGGACCGATATATCGGTCCAAAAAAACGGTTATGTACCGAATTTTTTAGGCTTAATTTTTTTTTAAACTTCCCCTCTGATTTTATATTACCCCCCCTCGCGGTTCATTACGCCGCTCCTGCCCTAGCTCTCCCTCGCGCTCTCCGCCGGTGCTCTCCCTCGACTATCTCGTGCTCGCTAGTTGTTATCTCTCTCTCGAGCTCTCGGCGCTCTACCTCTCTGGTTATTTCTTCTCCCTGCTCGCTGGTGCTCTCACTCTGGTTGTTCTCTCGCGCACTCGGTACTCTACCTCTCTGGTTATTTCTTCTCCCTGCTCGTTGGTGCTCTCACTCTGGTTGTTCTCTTGCGCTCTCGGCACTCTAGCTCGCTGGGGCTCTCACTCTGGTCGTTCTCTCTTCTCTCTGGCGCTCTCAATCTCACGGGCTCTCGACTCTATCTGCTGGTGCTCTCACTCTCTCGGCTGGTGCATTCTTCTCCCTACTTCCCCCTCTCATTCTCTCGCTCTGCATTTTTATTTTTACCGTGCTTTGTGGTTGATGTGCTGTTGTTGTTGCCCTACTACCATGCTGTCATGTTGCCTTGTTGCCTTGCTCCCTGCTGTCTTATTGGTCAGCTGCCTTGCTGGTTGTGGTTGTTGTAGCATGGTGGCTGTTAGAATTGGTTGCCCTGTTGCCAGCCGGACGGCCCTGCTGTCTTGCTTCCTGCTGCCTTATTAACCGGCGACCTTGCTAGTTGTGGGTTCTGTAGCATGGTGGTTGCTTGCTACTTGTTGCCCTGCTGCCTTGTTGTGGCTGGTAGTTGTAGCCAGTTGGTCGTGAATTGGTGTTTGCATTGTTTTTTGCTTGGTGACTGCTTATTATTTTTATTTGGCTCATTTATAAATTTGTTAGTCAACAAATGATTTGAAATGCCTCTATTATTAATTATTTATCCAACTTTATTTTGCAATCGATGATGCATGTATATCCAACTTCATTTTCTAGTTGACTTGTTGCTTTGTGTCTTTTGATAAATAAAATGTTAGATGCTTTGTTCTGATACTAGTACTGATACTTTGAATGATAATTGGGTAATAATCTACGTGGATGCTTTGTTGGATACTTTGAATGATAATTGGATGTTTTATTCCTCTTGATACTTGGGTTGTCTACCTTAAATGATAGTTATAACTTTAATATATAGATATATGATTGTATACATTATTGAAAAAAAATTTAAATTTTCATCAGATATAATCTAAGAAGAGAAATAAACTCGACAGCAAAAGATTGAACGATCTACTATTTGTAAAGTTCAATGTTTTGCTGAAGTCGAAATATTCAGACACATCTCGAGATCCATTGGCAGCTAAGAATGTAGATTCTGGGAAGGTACAAGAGTGGATGGTGAATGTTGATCCTGAGGAGGATGAAAATGAAGATGACGATGATGAAGTCTTTCCTGGAGAGGGGTTGACATGGGCACATATTGGCAATATAGTCGACACTAATCATGATGAAAGGAGGCCTCCAAGATTAGCTACAAACAAAGAAGTGACTATTAGTTATCAAAGAAGGGGAAAGAGAAAAATATCTGAGGTGGACGAGGCAGATCTAGAGGGTTCATCAGATGAAAATCATACTCTATCTACTCTGCTTACTATAGATGAGTCTGTAAGTGATGAAGAATGAGGTATGTTTGAAATATAATTTTTAAAATTTTGATCTCATAAAAATAATATATAATTGCAAGTTGCTTAAATTACTAGTTTTACAAATTTTCTATCATTAAAGTATTGTATATTAAATGTTATATGTAGCTTTTAATATTTAAAAGTTCAATAGGTTATAAAATAAGTAATACTATGACATGTATAAAAAATAACATTTAATTACATATATAATTAATTAAATATTAAAACCCGATATATGAAATATCTCTGATATATCCCCCGATATATAAAAACTGACACGAAAACCCAAACCGACGTGTCCCCGACATCCGACATCTGCAACCTTGGTAACGAGTAATATATTTGAGAGGAGATGTCTCATCCCAAAGTCTGGCAATGTCCATAAGCGTTGGATTTCGGGTAGGCTTCGGGCGAAGAAGATATGTTTCTTCAAGTAGATATAGGACATATTTTCATTGAGAAAGCACTGTGCCATTGTTATGTCTCGCAATTTTAATCCCCAAAAAAATATCGGGAAGTTACCATATCTTTGGTAACAAAATGTATCCAGAAATATTTCTTTGTTATTTCTATGTCAGAAAAATTATCTCTGGTGAAAAGAATGTCATCTACATATATAGCAAGAATAACCATCTTTGTTCAGTCTTCCATGTGAAGAGAGAGTGATATGCATTGCTCAAGAAAAACCAATGGTAGAAACGACATGATTGAACTTGTCAAACCATGTCCTACGGTCTTGTTTAAGACCATAGATGACCTTATGCAGCTTGTATACTTGTGACTCCCCGGAGTAACATAACCAGGAGATTGCCCAATATAGACTATTTCATGTAGATCTCCATATAAGGCATTTTGACATTCAGCTGGAACATTTTCCAATCCCAATTGATGACAACTAAGAAAAGAACCTTATTAGTGCTAATACAGACAATGGGGGAGAATGAGTCAAAGAAATTCACTTCAGATGTCTGGGTGAACTCCTTAGAGATTAGACGAGCTTTATACCAATTTATAGTGCCACCAACCAGAAATTTGACGAAGAAGACCCATCGACCACCAACAATATCACCTCCAGGTTGGGTAGGAACAAGAGTCTAAGTACTGATAATGTTAAGGCAAACTGATTGCAAGAAGGACTGAAATTTGCATAAGAAACAACATTAGCAATAAGAGTGTCAATAAGACGATGTCTCTTGGTCTAAGATCGGACAAAACGGTGAAGAAGACACTCCAATTAGCATAGTTTGGCCTAGTTAACTTGGACGCCATCCTAAGATTCCCAGAGGCATTAGAAATGAGTGTGGGCAGAGGAGTACCTCGCGTCTGGTTGAAGAGGGACGAGAGAGCTCACGTCTAGTTGATGTGGCGCAAGGAGGCGGAAAGCTCGCGTCTAGCTAAGAAGTCGCGGAAAGCTCGCGTCTAGCTAAGAAGTCGCGGAAGGCATCAGAGAGCTCGCAATTGTTGAAGATGCGCGGGGAGACGGAACATCAAAAGTAGCTTTTGCTTGAAGAAAACGGGTGAGGTGGAGCTCGTAGAAGGTGTTGTAGAACTCTCGTATGGTTGTTGAAATCAGGGGAGGTGGATCGAGCAGAAGTTGCGGTACAAATCATGCATAAATTTTGGGTGATGAGTGCGATTGTTCGAGAAGCAAAGGGACATGCGTGTATGCACAGGGAGCTCTCATATAAGGTCGGGAGTGTTCATGTGAGTCCGGAGAGGTTCGTGCGAAACCGGCAGTATTCACACGAGAGGAGTAAGTGAGAGAAAAAGCAACGAATAAATTATTCCAACACCGATACCATGTGAGAATTTGAAATATAAAATGTATTATTCTAAAAAACTAACTATTACATTGGAACTCCTCTCTTTTTATAGAGTAGAGGAGGGCGAGGAACAATCTCCATTAGGAGATGTGGACTAATACAAGAGAGAAGAAGAATCTGCAGTGCGTGCTCTTATGGACTTTTATAATTGGGCTTTAATAGGAAGAGACAATGGATATAATGGCTCATAAGGTTAAGGTTCAACGAAAGGGTTTAAGGATTATAATAAGACTATATTGCAAGAAGAAGGTAAACAATAAAATCATATAGTTAATCTTCATCATCTTGACCTGAAGTTTAGTTTAGGTTAGGTTAGGTTAGATTGGGAACTATAGAATATTAAGATTTATCTGCAGAAGAGATTTAGAAATTTCATATTCATCTAACGAGTAATCATCATCACTACCTTCATACTCGCATGGTTCAACATAATCAATTGTTCTTGCAAAATAGTAAACAAGATATTGCGAGCAAATCATGACGTCATCAAAATGTAATGCAAATCATGACGTCATCAAAATATAATGCAAATCATGACGTCATCAAAATATAATGCAAATCATGACGTCATCAAAATATAATGCAAATCATGATGTCATCAAAATGTAATGCAAATCATGACGTCATCAAAATGTAAGGCAAATTCGAGGCCCTTTGAAGGATGTTGATGCATAACTCAAATAGAAATCAAGAGGTGGCAATGCCCACATTCTCATATAGTTCAAGATTACTACTAATAACTAGATCAAGATATTGGTTACCATACTCGAGCAATTAAAGTTCAATTGCTTAAATTTACATAACTTCAAATAACCTAACATTTCATTATAAATTCTTTCATAGATTACAATGGGTCAAATATACTAAGAGTGGGAAAAGCTTAAATTGAGTAAAAGTAGGGTTGTAGCGTTTTAGGGATTTAATTGTTAATATTAAAGTTCATTTCATTTTGAGAAGCTGCAACATCCATAGGAAGAATAAAGCTTGGATTTTCTGGATTTTGCTACGTATTTATTGAGTTATAATTTTTCTTTTCTAACAGGACAATAAGTTCTTTTGCATTTTCTAACAGGACAATAAGTTCTTTTGCAGAAACAACAGTTGCTGATTCTAAAGATGTGCTAAAAAACTACAGCTATCTCAGGAATTTTTTAGTAACATTTTGGGTGATGATGGAGGTACAACAACTGGGAAAGGGAATGACACAAAGGGGAAACAAGAGTGGAAAAAGCATGAATGGATGAGTTCTAAGAGTGATGTTTGGCTAGTTCGTTGGGGTTCCAAGGGAGACGTTTAGCTAGTTCAATGAGGTTCTAAGGGGGGTGTTTGTGTTACGCGCACGCGTCCTCTTATTATTATTATTTTTCTTTTAAATGTATTAGGTTATTGTGAGCCCCCCTCCCTATATAAAGAGGTGGTTTTGGGAGTTAGACTATCTTTGGATCTATTGTCTTTTGGGCTCTCATTAGAGAGAAGCTCTTTGGAGGAACCAGCCTCCGGGAGTTGGCCGGAAATTGCTCCGGATTGTATCTGTTGTTTCATTAATCCAAGCAATCTCCTTCTTGTTCGTAATATTTGGTCTGACCTACCCGGCCGCCCGCTCTAAGCCGCCGGTTAGCTCTAGTCCGTCTCGCCGTTCGACTGTGGCATCCAGCGACCGATCCAGCGCCTGCTTCGACCAAAGAGTCTTCTCGCCGACGATCCAGTCCGCCTCGCCGACGATCCAGTCCGCCTCGCCGATGATCCAGTTTGTCTCGCCGCCGATCCAGTCTGTCTCGCACGATCCAGTCCGTCTCGCACGATCCAGTCCGTCATTGACGCGTGCACGTCTTCTCGCCGACGATCCAGTCCGGTTAGCGCCTGCTTCGACGATCCAGCGCCTGCTTCGACGATCCGGTCCGGTTAGCGCCTGCTTCGATCGAACCAGCGCCTGCTTCGATCGATCCAGCGCCTGCTTCGACGATCGATCCAGCGCCTGCTTCGACGATCGATCCAGCGCCTGCTTCTCCAGCGGCGGCTCCGCCCTAAACCGACCTTGATCAGCACCATCTGCTCCGTCTCCAGGCCATCACCGCTGCGCCCAGCCTGCTTCCCACTTCCCGCCGCCAGCTCGCACCTATCCGCCCTCTCCGACACTCTCCGGCGACATCTATCTCGTGTGCATCCTCATATGCCAAAGGGGAGGATGAAATCCCGCGTGGAATCCCTCGAACACTCCCTCACCACCATCAACTCTCGTCTCGAGGCACAGGCCGAGCAGTTCGCCTCAATTATGACCATGCTCCAGAACTTGCAGCCCAGCCAGCACACTGGGCCTCCTACCACCTCTGATGTGGGATCCCCCAGCACCGTGATCCCCGATACACCCGCATTGGAGGATTTACCTACTCCATCGTACCATGGACCTGACATACCTCCATTCAACGGGACTGACCCCCTCGGGTAGATTGCCCGCGCCGAACAGTTCTTTGACATTCACCAGACCCCTCCGACACAACGGGTCTCCACAATACTTATCGGCATGGAAGGGTCTGCCCTCCATTGGGTCCGTTGGCTCCGCCAGACCTCTCCCGACCTCACATGGACAGCTCTCACCGAGGCCCTCATACAGCGGTATGACGACCGCTACTCCGGCCCCATGATCGAGCGACTTTGCGGGGTCCGTCACACTGGCTCCATAGACTCGTACATTGATGCCTTCGTGGAATTGGTCACCCATGTTCCCGGTCTCCCACCAGACCATTACTTGGGGTTCTTCAGGAACGGCTTGCAACCCCACTTTCGCTCCCGCCTCCGCACCCTCAAACCGTCAACGGTCCACCAAGTCATCAACCTCTTCCCCCTTGTGGAGGCGGAACTCCTCGCGACGTACGGCGACATTCCTTCTCCATCACCTCCCTCCAGGCATCCCTCCCAACCATATTTCTCGGCCCATCCTAAACCTCCGCCTCCGCCACCTCCTCTACCCCGACCACCAATTAGGGGCCCACCCAACACTCAGCATATCCCTACAGACCGCCTGTCCAACAAGGAGTACAACGACTTACGGAGCAAGGGTTTGTGCTTCCACTGCAAGCAACCCTACTCTCCTGGTCATGCGTGCTTGGTGAAGGAGTGTCGGGTCCTCATCGGCGACGACGTGGCCGCGCTCTCCGCCGCCGACTTTGACGCCCTGCTGCTCTCGGACGGACTACCGGACGACGCCCCGGGCACATCGACGATATCCCAACCGCGAGCATATCACTACTGAATGGCGGGCGGCGCTCCGACCTTGGGATCAAGGTCGTTTTTCTGACGGGATGTATTGTTGCGCGCACGCGTCCTCTTTTTTATTATTGTTTTTCTTTTAAATATATTAGGCTGTTTTGAGCCCCCCCCCCCCCCCCCTCCCTATATAAGGAGGTGGTTTTGGGAGTTAGACTATAAGGATCTATTGTCTTTTGGGCTCTCATTAGAGAGAAGCTCTTTGGAGGAACCAGCCTCCGAGAGTTGGCCGGAGCTTGCTCCGGATTGTATCTGTTGTTTCATTAATCCAAGCAATCTTCTTCTTATTCGTATTGGTTTGTCTAGTTCGATGGTTTCCAAGGGAGATGTTTAGCTAGTTCAATGGGGTTCTAAGGGAAACGTTTGCCTAGTTTGACGGGATTATAACGTTAATGTTCAGGATTAAGATGTCAAGGGGAAGGGGGAATGAGTGTTGTTTGAGGTTTAAATGGTGTGAATTTTGGAAGATTGTAAGGGAATAAATGTACTGGAGGCTTTAATGAGGTGGATTTTAGATTTGAAGTTGAATTTTCATCATTGATGAGACCATGGGCTATCACAAGAGGTCTAAAGGTGGGCACGGTCGGTAAGTTTTGGGTTTTGTTAGTTTGGATATTGGCTTGTTCCGCTTCTATATTAAGCAATGCATAACCATGACTTAAACATAAAATAAATTAATAAAATGTTGTTAAGCTTATATCATGCTAAAAGTAACGATAATATAAAAAATACATAATGATAAAATGCGGCATCTCGTGATGTTGGTGTTGAATTTTGTTCATGATGTCTTCTATAAGAAATGAAGCTTGTTTCAAGAAAACCTTAAAATTGTTTTTCTATTATTCTAAAATTTGCTTTAGAAAAACTTCTTTTTGAAAAGCAGAATAAGAGTAGTGGCCCCATAAGACGACTTCTATAAATTATGATATAAAATAGAAAAACATAAGTATATTAAAAGGGTGTTCCCAATATGGAGGTCCCACAGGATTTAAAAAGGTAGTTTTCGATGCAGAGGTAAGGTTGTGTAAATCAACCTTTCCCAGACCCTGCATTAGGGTGAGCTCCACATATTGGGCAAACCCTTAGCCCTTCTATTATGGCAATGCATAACCAACAGAACAACACATTTTCTCCCTAAAGAGACAAAACAACCAACCTATATTATATAGCCTATAAAGATCATTGAACCATTCCACACAATTTATAGCACTAGGCGTGATTTTTGTTAGTGTGCTTGCAAAGCAATTTTACATGACAATTTAATAAATACAAGTAGTTTTACATGACAATTCAAGTAAAAGCAGTTTTACATGACAACAGTAATAATAATGAAAGAAGAAATTATACTCAAAGATACTTGAAGGCACGTTGATTTTGAGCAAGCAATATTATGTTCATAAGGAAGCCTGATTTAGACTTGTTTGATACATGAAGCCTGATTTAGACTTGTTTGATACATGAAGCCTGATTTAGATTTTTTCATTGATTCCCAATCCAAGCCATATTTCCTACATGCATAGAGACTATTAGAAGAACAACACAATCAGTGATAGTCAATGTAGTTTAGTTCAATGTTATCAAGATGTAAATACTATCTTTTAATATTTAAAGATATTTAGATGACCAATGGATTTATAAGATGTCAGCAATATCTAGATACCAGCGAATGAAAAGGCAGACCCATGAGAAGATATAAGCTGTAGTGTACCTATCAAATTGCGTAGATGTCGATTTCGTCGAGCTCGACTGCAAGCATTTGCTCTGCAGTTGCTGAGCAATGGAGAGATTGCTCGACGAACCATCTGAAACAGCTGAAGCTGATTGTGAGGGGATCGACATCGCTGGTTTTTCAGCGTGGCCATTGTGGCCTTCCACATGCTTTCTTGAACGATGGCGGCCCCGGTTTATGTGCCGATCGCAATACTTTTGATCGCCAACTGCGTCCCTGGAACAACGCCATTTCTTGCCGTCAGTTCGGCGGCATCTCCCGGGTTCTGGATCAGTATTCCCGGAAAAACCCAGGTTATATGATCCACACCTCACTGCAAAAATTATGGATCATGATCAAGCAAGAAAAAAAAAGAAATTTATGGCATCAATCAATACATCTCAGATATGATCTATCTTTATCCAACATCTACAGGAAACCACATTAAGAAGTGTGTAACTATTTCTGCCCCTACATGTATGCAAGATGCTAAAGACTTAAATGCTCTCCAACTTTCTATTAATTGCTCAAGAAGAATGCTCAAATGGAAAATACCAAGGTTTCAGAGTATATCTTGCCATGCTAGTCTTAGTAGAATTCAGTGACTAACTAAGAAAAAAATGGTGATACACGCATGTCCATGTCTAATTCCAGAACCTCGTCATATAATGATTTTTAGCCTAGTTATATTTAATTATATAGTGTGGCTAAAGATAAGATCATTAGTAAAAAAAGAGAAATTTTAAAAAAGTGCTTTTAGTTATACTGCATTTTTTAAAATTTTCAATCATCGAAGTGAATGGAGAGTCTATTTCATCTTATGTGGCTAAAATTTTGAAACTGAAAGTTCATCATGAACAGTCACAGTTCTCCAAAGGCATTAATTAACTACAAAAGAACAGAATGTGGCCAAACCTATTGCTTTCAATCAATATTTTTGAAGGAAATATGACTAGAACACACACATTTAAGGCAGAAAGCAAGTGCACAATCACAACTTGAGCGAAAACTATACTGAAGACGATGAAGAATAGCTAGCCGGTAGGTAGGTATATACTGCTTACATGATCCTGATCTGTAAGACCCGGCGGTGAAGGAAGGGAAGCCAGACAGATTGATGGTTCTTCTGATTGGGATAACCAAACTGGATGGCACTGGCATTTTTGCATCAATGTATTTGTAGATCAAGGCCTGCTGCTCCAGTTCCATCCATTGAGCTGGAGTGAAGACTCCTCTAACCCCATTGATGCTCACATCACAGCTTTCATAACGCATATCTATAAATAAAAGTGAATCCAAATAATCTAATAAAATATGCATAAGTTCTTATCAAGCTACAAAAAAATGAAACAAGTTCCCCAGCTTTATCCAATCCTTTTTACACCAATGCGGAAAAGGGAAAGAAAAAACAAGAAGCTGCTGCTCCTTTGTCTATTTATTAAGGTTTCGAAAAGAAAGACGAAGCCGGTAGGCTGAAAAGTCGGTTTTCGGCATTATGAGATGTTCCATCATTGACAACCCATCATCAACAAACCCTAGCTAGAGATTTAACGAACGAAAGCTCATTACCTCCATTCTTAAGGTAAGATGGGGCCGAAGGAGCAGAAGAAGACGATGACATCGATAATGATGAAGGGTAATGATATAAAGACAAGGTTCCACAGTTGCCGAAGGCCGTGGAATATTCAGGTCTCGGTGTGGAAAAACTCAGCATTCTCTCCCCATTGGGAGAAGATGAGCGGGAGTTGGAGTTGAGGAGGAAAAGCTCCGGCTTGCTTGTCGCTGAGACTGTTTGGTGAATCTTTCCCATCCTGAGAAGATTCCACTCATCGTCATTATCCGCGAAATCAGCTCTTCGATTGCTGGTTTCGGCCGCTGAGGAGGGAAAAGAGGGAGAGAAGACGCCATTAGAATCACATGGGACAAAGAACATACTGTCCATTTCTACTGTGACCTAATAAAAAGATAGTTTTGAGATGGGGAAGAGCAGGGGGAGAAGCAGCAGCATTGGGTTATTGAGGGGGGGGAAGAGGTAGAGGAAGATGTTGCTGTATGCTTCTGTGATGAGGAAACCAGCAATGGTGCTGTTTGGAGTAAATAATTGAAGAGTGAGAAGCAAATTATTATTATTATTAATGGGAAATAATGATAAATGAGGCGATGCAGCTTGCAAATACATATACTTAATGTTTTTTTTTTCCAATGTATTTATTATATATTTACAGCAAGTAACTGGGAACTGTATCATCTACGCTCATGTAGTCACGTGGCTGAAGCCTCAATGTCAGCTGTCACGTGTATGACTATATCAAAAGAGTTGCGTTAAATACTTGCTATCTATAGTTAAATTATATTGACAGCTCAAATAATGCGGGAGACCGGCGAAAACGAGGGCCGCGAGAACAGAGATCGGGCTGCCGTGCGCTTTAGGCTTTGTTTGGGACAGCTTATGCAGATGAATAAGCTGCTGGTTGAAAAGTGATGATTGAATATAGATTTTATAAAAGCAATGATGAATAAGCATTAGACTGTTTGGATAGTTTGTTCATAAGTGCTTATATAAAGTTTCATTCATTCATAAGGGTCCGTTCGTTGGGACGCGTTTTTTTTACGGGACGCGTTTTTCTCTCGGGCGTAATTTTTTTGCCCGAGCGTGATTTTTTTACCCGGGCAATATTTTTTCGCCCGGGCGCGATTGTTCAGGTATGCTTGATTTGTTCGCTGTTTATGGTGAAAAATTTGCTCCCGGGCGAAAATTTCGCTCCCGGGCGAAATATTAGCGCCAGTGCGAAAAAATCTCCCGGGCGGAAAAATCACGCCCGGGACAAAATTTTGCGCCTGGGTGAAAAATTCACTCCCGGCCGAAATTTTCTCGTCCGTGCGGAAATTTCGCGCCCGCGGGAAAAAATCGCGCCCAAGGGAAAAATTTGCTCCCGGGCGAAAAATTCGCGAATGGGCAAAAATTTCGCTCCCTGGCAAAAATTTCGCGCCCAGGCAAAAAAATCTCACACGTGCGAAAAACTCGCTCCCGGGTGAAAAAATCTCGAACGTGCGAAAAACTCGCGCCCTTGCGAAAATGAGCGCCCGGGCAAAAAATTCGCGCCCGATCAAAAATTTTGCGACTGTGGGGAAAAATCGCGCCCAAGAGAAAAATTTGCGCTAGGGAGAAAAATTCGCGCACGGGCGAATAAATGCTCGCTCGGGCGAAAAAAGCGCGCCCGGACGAAAAAAATGCACTCGGGCGAAAAAAAACTTTGCCCGGGCGAAAAAAAATGCGCACGGGCGAAAAAACCCATGCCCGGGCGAAAAAAAAAACATACCCGGGCAAAAAAACCAAGTTAGGGCTTTTTAAGAGATAAGCGCTTTTGAGAAGCCGTAAGCTGGACCCGAGTAGCTTATGAAAAATCAACTTATAATCAATTTTAAAATAAGTGATTTTCTAAGAGCCGCACAAACAAATAACTGTAAAACTGCGTTTGCGTTTTGAATCGAGATTATTCATCAGCATAAGTTGTCCCAAACAGAGCTTTAAGGAGAGGAGAATTTTTAGAATGATTGGAATTTTAGAGTTTATTTTGTTGTTTATTTGTGTGTTAGCAGCGAAATATTGTTGTGCTTTTAAGTTTTAACACAACTCTTCCAAAATAATGTAATACTTTAAATTGTGTTTTTTTATTTTAAAATAGAGTAGTATTAATAATAATAAATTTGGGCTATTGTGAAAAAATTGATGATGCATTTCACGCTAGAGTGATGTTTTTTATAATAATATAGAATTGTAGATAATTATAAATTCGCAGCCTCAAAAAGATATTTTGTATTATTATTATTATTATTATTATTATTATTATTATTATTATTCAGTTTACTCAATTGGGGTTTGTGCAACTAATATTCGTTGAGGGTGAACTCATTCAGACCTCATACAGAAGTCAAAGGTCAAAACAGAAGTTAAAGACAAAGATCAAGGCAAGAGCATCCAACATGAGCAGTTGAAGGCATGTGCGAGTATGTGTGAGCATCCTCTCATACTCGCCATGTGGGCGACTATAGGAGCTACTCGCCAAAGCCGCGTGAGATCCTCTTATAGTCGCCGAGTCCAGAGAGGCAACCACGTCGGGTTGGGCCGGGCTATAAATAGACCCCCCCCCCCCCCCCTAGGAAATGCCTATAAATAGGACTTCAAGGGTACCAGGAAGAGGACACTTTTGGCTGAGCTTTTAGAACCCATTTTCGAAGACTTGGACCGTGAGATGTTGACCATCCCCTGAAAGTGCACAGTGCGCCTCTAAATATTCTCTAGAGGGGGGTTGAATAGAGTTTTAAAATATTTTCTATCTTATTTGTGCACACACAATAAAACACTAAGTATTATGCACTCAGCAAAACCAAAGACAGAATAAACCAAAGACACTAAGTATTCTCTAGAGGTCGCCCGATCTTGGCTGTCGCCCCCGCCGGGGGCGGCCTCCCTTGCGCCCGGATCGGGCGGCCAAGTTGGCTGCCCGATCTTGGTCGCCGCCCCCGCCGGGGGCAGCCTCCCTTGCGCCCAGATCGGGAGGCCATTCGGCCGCCCGATCTCAGCCGCAGCCTCCGCCGGAGGCGGCCTCCCCGCCGCCAAGGTTGGGCGGCCATTCAGTCGCCCAATTCCGGCCGGCGGCCACCTTCCCCGGCCACCGGCCTTGCCGATCGCTCCTCCCCACGTGGGAGGAGCGGTTACTTTTCCGTTGAGCCCCTAACCGCCCGGGGGCGGTCTCGTCATTTGTGGAAATTTGGTGATCTTTGTGCTCTAAACGGAGCGTTCCTATTTGTCCTTCCGGTAGTTATCGTGATAAATTACCAGGTCGCCCCTCTTAGAATCTATAAATAGACCTTCTTTCTCCTTCATTTGGATCCTCTCTTCGGCCAGAAAAATCCTCATACGGATTTTCTCTCTCCTCCTTGCGCGCTCACAAGCGCGCCTCCTCCTTGCGCGCTCACAAGCGCGCCTCCTCCTTGCGCCCTCCCAAGCGCGCCTCCGCCTAGCCCGCTCCCAAGCGCGCCTCATCTTGCGCGCTCACAAGCGCGCCTCCCCCTTGCGCGCTCACAAGCGCGCCTCCTCCTTGCGCTCTCACAAGCGCGCCTCCTCCTTGCGCGCTCCCAAGCGCGCCTCCTCCTTGCGCGATCCGAAGCGCGCCTCCTCCTTGGGCGTTCAAAAGCGCGCTTCCTCCTTGCGCGCTCCCAAGCGCGCCTCCTCCTTGCGCGCTCACAAGCGCGCCTCCTCCTTGCGCGCTCCCAAGCGCGCCTCCTCCTTGCGCGCTCATAAACGCGCCTCCTCCTTGCGTGCTCACAAGCGTGCATCCCCCGTGCGCACTGCTCCAAGCACTCCCACATGCGCTTCGTTCCAAGCGCTCCCCCGTGGGCTCCACTCCAAGCGCGCCTCCATGTGCTCTTCTCCAAGTGCGCCTCCATGCACTCTGCTCCAAGTGCCCCCCCCCCCCTGCGCACCGCTCCAAGTGCGCCCCCATGTGCTCCGCTCCAAGTGCGCCCCCGTGCGCCCCTCTTCAAGTGCGCCTTCGTGCGCTCCGCTCCAAGTGCGCCTTCGCGCCCTCTACTCCAAGTGCGCCCTCGTGCGCCCCACTCCAAATGCGCCCCTGTGCGCTCCGCTCCAAGTGCGCCTTCATGCACTCAGCTCCAAGACGCCCCCGTGCACTCCGCTCCAGGCGCGCCCACGTGCGCCCCGCTCCAAGCGTGCCTCTGTGCGCTTCGCTCCAAGCGCGCCTTCGTGCGCTCCGCTCTCAAGACCGCTTCAAGCTCGCCACCGCGCATCCAGCATCAAACACTCTGCCCACTCAAGAGCAAGCATTCTAGCCATCATCAAGACTAGCACTCTAGACTCATATCACGCAACAAGAGACAAGCCGCAGAGACAAAGGCGTGCAGAGCACACCGATCCGACCTTCAAGCAGCAGTCGAAGACTCCAGGGCGCTCAGAGCGCCTCATTCCATTTGGCGGCAGGAGAAAGACTTAGCTCTGTGAGCGGTGGCTTGTCACCCTTCGAGCACTTCTGTCTCTCCCAACAATTGTTACGAGGAACAACCTGGCGCCCTCGTCTTCTCTTAAAAGGCTTTGTACAACGCCATCAAATAGTGAAGTTTGGTCGCCACAGCTCCGACTACGTGGTTTTTCACCCAGTTGACGAGTTTTCCACGTTAAAAAAATTGCCTTGTCAGCTTTCTCTTTTTCTGTGACTGTTTGCGCGCTCGAACGCTCCCGGGATAAGGCGACCCAATTTAGTATGGTCTACCGAAGCCTTGAGTGATCTGCAATAGTTTGGCGTTGTCTGTGGGAACGGAGTTCCCCCAAAGCTTGAAGAAGAATCTGAAGACAGTACCCACTGCACAACGATACTCATGGCTAGAGATCATGGCAGGAAAAGTCATCCGCACAAGTGAAGAATCAATCCTCGGGAGGCATGCTGATCTAGCTCCCCTCTACTCGGTTATTAGCAAACCCGAAGGAGAGTTCTCTAGTACAAATGTACAAGACCGTGGGGCCCGTCCTGACGGAGGGCCTGAAGCACAGTATCACCGCAACCGCCCTGAAGCAGCAAGCCATGAGCCTGCAAATGGAAAGCTCACGCGTGAAGAAGTTCATAATTTTTGAAGGGCACCGACTCGGCCAGCGGGAGATCAGCTAGCAGCCTGCCATGAAGGACTGGGGGGCAACCCTCAATACGAATATCCCTGGAGAAAGGCATGTATAAGACAATCATTGTCCGCAGTTACGTATTCACAGCGCCCAAATGAAAGGACGTCTATTTGCATTAACAGCAACTGCCTTCGGGGCCACGCCTCCGTGACCTTACTACCCCGGATCGAATGGTTACATCCCTTCTCCCCCGTGGTAGGTCACAGCATCGTTAGGGCATGTCCGCCTCGCGCTCGCCAGCGGTTCGAATCGTTTGCCATTCACCGTCTCTCCGGGGCCGCGCCCCCCGTGACCTCACTGCCCCGGATCGAACGGTTACATCCCTTCTCACCCGCGGTAGGTCACAACATCGCCAGGGCCTGCCCCCCTCGCGCTCGCCAGCGGTTCGAATCGTTTGCCATTCACGGTCTCTCCGGGGCCACGCCCCCCGTGACCTCACTGCCCCGGATCGAACGGTTACATCCCTTCTCACCCGCGGTAGGTCACAGCATCGCCAGGGCCTGCCCCCCTCGCACTCGCCAGTGGTTCGAATCGTTTGTCATTCACCGTCTCTCCGGGGCCACGCCCCCGTGACCTCACTGCCCCGGATCGAACGATTACATCCCTTATCCCCCGCGGTAGGTCACAGCATCGTCAGGGCCTGCCCCCTCGCGCTCGCCGCCGGTTCGAATTGTTTGCCATTCTCCGTCTCTCCGGGGTCACGCCCCCGTGACCTCACTGCCCCGGATCGAAAGGTTACATTCCTTCTCCCCCGCGGTAGGTCACAACGTCGCCAAGGCCTGCCCCATCGAGCTCGCCAGCGGTTCGAATCATTTGTCATTCAGCGTCTCTCCAGGGCCAAGACCACGTGACCTCACTGCCCCGGATCAAACATTTACTTCCCTTCTCCCCCGTGGTAGGTCACAGCGTCGCCAGGGCATGCCCCCTCGCGCTCGCCAGCGGTTCGAATCGTTTTCCATTCACCGCTCTCCGGGGCCATGCCCTCGTGACCCCATTGCCCCGGATCGAACGGTTACATCCCTTCTCCCCCGCAGTAGGTCACAACGTCTCCAGGGTCTGCCCCTCGCGCTCGCCAGGGTTCGAATCGTTTATCATTCATCGTCTCTCCGGGGCCACGCCCCCGTGACCTCACTGCCCCAGATCGAACGGTTACATCCCTTCTCCCCCGCGGTAGGTCACAACATCGACAGGGCCTGCCCCCGTCGCGCTCGCCAGTGGTTCGAATTGTTTGTCAGTCACCGTCTCTCCGGGGCCCCGCCCCCATGACCTCACTGCCCTGGATTGAACGATTACATCCCTTCTCCCCCGCGGTTGGTCACAGTGTCGCCAGGGCCTGCCCCCCTCGCGCTCGCCGACGGTTCGAATCGTTTGTCATTCACCGTCTCTCCAGGGCCACGCCCCCGTGACCTCACTGCCCCAGATCGAACGGTTACATCACTTCTCCCATGTGGTAGGTCACAACGTCGCCAGGGCCTACCCCCCTCGCGCTCGCCAGCGGTTCGAATTGTTTTCCATTCACCGTCTTTCCGGGGCCACGCCCCCGTGACCTCATTGCCCCGGATCGAACGGTTACATCCCTTCTCTCCTACGGTAGGTCACAGCGTCGCCAGGGCCTGCCCCCCTCGCGCTCACCAGCGGTTCGAATCGTTTTCCATTCACCGTCTCTCCGGGGCTACGCCCCCGTGACCTCACTGCCCCGGATCGAACGGTTACATCCCTTCTCCCCTGCGGCAGGTCACAGCATCGCCAGGGTCTGCCCCCTTCGCGCTCGCTAGCGTTTCGAATCGTTTGCAATTCACTGTCACTCCGGGGCCACGCCTTCGTGACTTCACTGCCCCGGATCGAACAGTTACATCCCTACTCCCCCGCGGTAGGTCACAGCGTCGCCAGGGCCTGCCCCTTCGCGCTTGCCAGCATTTCGAATAGTTTGCCATTCACCGTCTCTCCGGGGCCACGCTCCCGTGACCTCACTGCCCCGGATCGAACGGTTACATCCCTTCTCCCCCGCGGTAGGTCACATCGTCGCCAGGTCCTGCCCCCTCGCGCTCGCCAGCGGTTCATATCGTTTGCCATTCACCGTCTCTCCGGGGCCACGCCCCCGTGACCTCACTGCACCGGATCGAACGGTTACATCCCTTCTCCCCCGCGGTAGGTTACATCGTCGCCAGTGCCTGCCCACCTCGCGCTCACCAGCGGTTCGAATCGTTTGCCATTCACCGTCTCTCCGGGGCCACGCCTTCGTGACTTCACTGCCCCGGATCGAACAGTTACATCCCTACTCCCCCGCGGTAGGTCACAGCGTCGCCAGGGCCTGCCCCCTTCGCGCTTGCCAGCGTTTCGAATAGTTTGCCATTCACCGTCTCTCCGGGGCCACGCCCCCGTGACCTCACTGCCCCAGATCGAACGGTTATATCCCTTCTCCCACGCGGTAGGTCACAACGTCGCCATGGCCTACCCCCCTCGCGCTCGCCAGTGGTTTGAATCGTTTACCATTCACCGTCTCTCCGAGGCCATGCCCCCGTGACCTCACTGCCCCGGATCGAACGGTTACATCCCTTCTCCCCCGCGGTAGGTCACAGCGTCGCCAGGGCATGCCCCCCTCGCGCTCGCCAACGGTTCGAATCGTTTGTCATTCACCGTCTCTCCGGGGCTACGCCTATGTGACCTCACTGCCCCGGATCGAACAGTTACATCCCTTTTCCCCCGTGGTAGGTCACAGCGTCGTCAGGGCCTGCCCCCTCGCGCTCGCCAGTGGTTTGAATCGTTTGTCATGCTCTAATATGCATGTAATCTAGACAATGACGTATCTCAAGAGTTGTCCAATATGACAACTGAAAGAAAATACTCAACTTCTTCCAGTTATAAGGTAGAGATGCTTCATCATTCTTTTTTTTTCTGATGCTTTCCAAATATTACATTGTCACATTCTTTTAATTGTTCTAAAATCTCATCCCCTGATAGGTCCTTCGGTGCAGATCGAGTTTCTTTGTTCCATCAAAAGACTTCTTATCTTTACGCCATCTATGACCTGAATCCAAGAAACGCCTGCTTCCCATGTAACTTATCTTGAACCCATTCCTCAATCGACAAGACCATGTATCCTTATTGCAACAAGGGCATGCTAGCTTACCTTTAGTGCTCCATCCAGATAAGTTTGCATAAGCTGGAAAATCATTTATTGTCCACAACAAAGTTGCACGCATATTAAAGTTGCACTTTCCATAAGCATTTTAAGTACAAACCCCAACATCCCATGAATGTTTCAACTCATCAATTAAGGGTTGTAAATACACATCCATATCATTCCCAGGTTGTCCTGGACCAGGAATAATCAAGGATATTATAAAATTAGGAGTTTTCATGCACATCCATGGTGGCATATTATATGGGACTAAAACAACTAGTCATACACTATAATTTGTGCTCATAAGACCAAAAGGATTAAATCCGTCACTCGCTCAACCAAGTCTAACATTTCGTGTGTCCAATGAAAATTCTTGGTGTTTTTTATCAAATGACTTCCTAACAAAGGCATCAGCCGGATGTCTCAACTTACCATCATCACGGCGCTTTTCTTTATGCCACCTCATCTCCTTGGACGTCCTAGAGCACATATACAATCTTTGAAGTCTTGGTATCAAAGGAAAATGTCTTAATATCTTGTTTGGTATATTTTTACTTTTCTTTGAAAGTGTATTACTTTTCGCATTATTGGTGTTCTTGCTTGATTGTCAACTGGATGTGCCACAAGTGGGGCAATTTACATAATCTGCAAATTTATCGTGGTACAGAATGCAATCATTCAAGCAAGCATCTATCTTCTGACACTCCATTTCAAGCTCTTGCATGCAGTTTTAGCTTCATAAAAGCTACTTGGGAGAGTTTCACTGAAAGGAATTGCCCTTTTAATACCCTAAGTAATTCAGTAAAAGATCGATCTGTCCATCCGTAATTAGTTTTAAGTGTGAGCAAAGTAACAATAAATTGAAATTTTGAGAATTCTTTGCAACCAGGATATATTTCTTTTTCAGCATCATTCAGCAAATCATAAAATTTTTTAGTTGCTTCATTTGGGCCATCATTATTACATTCTACTTCAATCCCATTCAAGTTATTATAACCAGTATTAAAATCACCCAACATAGCATGCATATCATCATGCTCTGAAATCTCTTGTTCGTCCTCACCAAAAATTGAACTATCATTATCACCAGTCGAGTTAATGTAATAGTCCTCTCCGTGACATGACCACCATTTATAAGTCCTGACAATTCCATTCATAATAAGGTGCCCAAACACAATATCTCGAGTGTGGAAAAAACTATTTCCACATTTATAACAAGGGCAACGGATATTATTTCCCCTAGCAGAATGAGTAAAAGCGAAATCAATAAATTCATTTACTCCATTGACGTAAGCTGGTTGTCGTCGATCATTGAGATCCATCTAACTCTTATTCATTGCACTACAAGTCAAAAAATTATTAAAAGGCAATTATTACTGGGTATCTCATTATTTTCTCTATCAGTAGGAGTAAAAGCAAAAATTAAAAAAAGAATTCATCGAATATGTGAAGGGCAATTAAGAAAATATATCACAAAAGAGTTCATTAAAAAACAAATAAACTTGACTATAACATGCGAAAGAGAGATGCACAAAAGTAGTTTTTTGACAAACTTGTAGATCAATACTAATAGCCCAAGAGAAAGATAAGTAATATGTAAGTTTAGTTTTAGAAGACATAAGCATGAAGTAATTAAAAAAAATAACAGAGAAGCTCAATTTCAGAATTAAATGGGAATATATGAGAATGAATATTTTGTCATGTCTAATAGTTCATGCAGACTAAAGAAATGATAGGAATGCGCAAGATATGGGCGATTCGCTATATGTTTCAGAGCCAACAAAACAAATGAGAAAATTTAGTTGCCCCTTGACAGTTAGAAGCACAAAAAATAGTGTAACACACACAGATGTTTGTGCTTATAAGGTACTACCAATGAAACTTTGCCCTAATTCAACTGTATCTTAAAAATGTAGCAATTTTTAAACAAAAAGATACATAATTTCACATGTTATTATGTCACAAGATATCCTGTCACTTCCTCCATCCATTCATATATGCAACTTAGGTGGAAATGATGAAAGAGCATAGTAATTTTTATCTTTGGATTTTCTAATGTGTACAATGCAGAGTATATAAAGCAGACAAAATAATGAAATAACAACACATAGCAGGGCCGGCTAAATTGCATTAGAACACAACAAAAAAGCACATGTTCCTTGCATTAAGCATTCCAAGCTATTTTCTGAATAGTTGTGCACACAAGATCGAGTTAGTGCATAGTAGATTACTTTTTGTTGCTATTAGCGATGGAATCACACATGCACATGACAAACGATGCAAGTTGGGACACAATCATGCATAAATTTGTCGCGTAAAACCCCGAAAGCGGTAAAAAATTAGTAGACACAGATAAGAAGGATTTATCGTTACCCAGGGGAGTCCTCGGCAGTGATAGGAAAATTTGAGCGCACCTTGGCAGGCACCGGCGAAGAGGTCGTCACAAACATATGTCCTCGCCGCGGTGTTTGTGTCTGTGTCTGTGTGTCTATGTCTGTGTGTCTATGACTATGTCTATGTGTGTCTGTGCTTGTGTGTGTCTATGTTTCTATGTTTATTTTTTCTAATTATAATATATTTGACTTTGCTCGCTTCTGCGCTTAACACAAGTTGTATTTAGGTATTATGAATGTTGCATCAAATGGTATTTTTCATTTATAGAATAATATATATATATATATCACATTTGTTTTCTTCTAAAATAGTTTGCATTATCGTTATTACTTCTTTTCTGGAGTCAACTAGCTAGTAAATTATTTCAAAATGCATTTCACCGAATAAATTAATACAACAACTAGTGTTAAGCAAAAATACACACACGACTTGTGGAAATCAATTAGAACACAGAGTCCGCGCAATCAACCGGTCTTTGTTTGATGCATTCGATCTCTTTTTACACAAATAAAAATTGAATAAGTTGGCTAGCAATCATGCAAAACTGGTCTAGCTTCCATACTCTACAAGTATATGTTGGGTGGTTTTCATGCCACTGCCTGTTTTAACATCTTCATTTCTTAGCCCCGTAAGTTGAGGACACTAAATAAACTAGTCAGTTCAAGTTTTCGTGCAGGAAATGCTATTTTCGTCGACCCTAGCTAGTAGGCCGTTCTCACATGTTAATTGACGAAACGAACCCGGAATATTATCAAATTTTAATATTTTAAATATTTTGGAATTGGTATACTACATATATTTGGCATATGGAAGATCTCCGGTTTGGGCAAAATGATAAGTTTGACTTTGCTCGCTTCTGTGCGCTAAACCTTTTCTAAATGATAAGTTTGACTTTGCTCGCATCTGTGCGCCAAACCTTTTCTAAATGATAAGTTTGACTTTGCTCGCTTCTGTGCAGAAGGTCTCGGGTTTGGCCGCTTGCGCAGAAGCGAGCAAAGTCAAACTTATCAATATTCTAACCGCAAATATTGAAGAAATGGTAATTAATTCCAACGGAAAATATTATAAATGTATGAGATTATCTCATATCTTACATCATTGTCTTGATTGAAATATTTTCATAAAATATAGTCAACTTATTTGTATAATTAATCACCAAAGCTTTGAAAAGTTTTAAAACTCTTATTAACCCCCCCCCCCCCCCCCCCCCCCCCCCCCCTCCCCCTCCGCTCTAAGGGCGCCTATAGATCCAACAAGATCGTGGGTCTAGCTCAGGGTTATATATAGACTCCCGTGGCGTAGGAACCGAGTCGCAGTGTTTGTGATTACCCATGTACTTTTTCAGAGTTCGCGCAGGCCGTGTGTTTTTTATTTCCACAAGTGTGTGTATTTTTGCTTAACACAAGTTTTTGTATATATTCGGTGGCATCTTGAAATAATTTAGGCGGCATCCTCAGTGACTCACACATGGCAAGGGTAAAAGAATAAGAATTACTAGTTGCCTCCAGAAAAGAGGTTGATAGGAATTCATACATAGACTCTCATCTGTAAAAGAATGATCGGGTGGCGGTTACTCACACAACCACCTCCCCCCACTAAGGTAGTGTGGGGTGAGTAGTAGAGCAAACCAAACCCGCCATTTCCACCGCCAACCGCCTGTGCGAGAGTGCGCGCATAGCGAGCCGCACACAGTCGTACATGTGCCAGCACCGCGCGTGGTAGCGCCCCCCCCCCCCCCCCCCCCCCCCCCCCCCCCCCCCCCGCCTATAGGGGGGGGTGCGGACAAACCGCACCCCATGGAGGGTGCGACCGAGCCGCACCCCCCTTGTGGGGTGCGACCGAGCCGCACCCCCTTTGGGGTGCGGCCGAAGGCGTCCCCCCCCCCGTCGGGACCAGGCGGAGTCCCTTTTTCCCCTTTGGGGTGCGATTCCCCGCCCCCGCGCTCGTCGTACTCAGAGCGCTTCTTCGGTCACTCAGAACACTCTTGTGTTCGTTGCGCGTTCAGAGCGCCTCCTGGCGTGCTCAGAACGCTCCCGTGTTCGTTGCGCGCTCAGAATGTTTCCTCGTTTGTTGCGCGCTCAGAACACTTCCGCATTCCAAGCGCGCTCACTTTTGTCTTTCTAATTTCTCAGATTACAGGACTCGCTTGTCGCCTTTCTTACCTTCAACGAAGCTGCCCAAACTGCCCGAAGGGCTTGACGGCCATTTACGAAAAATGACAATTTATGTGCTCTGAATCGACCAGCGTGATTCGCCCGTCAGGTGGTTACGGTGGTTACGACTGCAAAATTACCGAGCTACCCCCGCCAAAGCTATAAAAGGAGTCGCAAGCCTTCATTTAAGGGGACCTTGCCTTCTGCACCCGGGAGAGCTCCTTTGAAGATTTCCTTGGAATTCTCCTTCAGCGCTTGAAGATCTCCTTCGGCGCTTGAAGATCTCCTTCGTGGACTTGAAAATTTCCTCTCTCCCGAGAGGCAACTCAGCATTCTCACTTTCGTTCCTCAGAGCATTCTCACTTTTGTTCCCCACAGTTCTCAGAAGGAAAAAGACTTAGTTTTTCAAGAGGTGGTCAGTCACCTTCGGAACTCTCTCCCTCTCTCTATTATTGTAACGAGCAGCGGCCTGTCGCGCTCGAATTAAATTGTAAACTCTCAGAAGATAGTGAAGTTTGGTCGGCACAGCTCCGCCCGCATGGTTTTTTACCCTTTTCGGGTTTTCCACGTTAAAAAGTCTCAGTGTACTCAACGAATCTCAAATTGATTGTTTGCGCGCTTGGTTCGCTTCCGAGCTAAGGTGGTTCAATTCGACCGGTCTACCAAAGCACCCGAGCGACTCACAACATATATATATATATATATATATATATATGGACAAATTTAGAAGGGTGCTGTTATTAGCAAACCTACTTTGGTTGCTAGCAAACCATTACTACTAGCAAACCGGCACTTTTGAAAATGGCTATTTGTAAACCTTTTTGTTATTAGCAAACCACCGAAAAATTTAAAAAAAAAATCAATCATATTATATGTGGCATTAAAGCATTTTCAAATAAACATTATAGTAAACATTGTTTGTTAGCATTACATATAATCCATGTAAACAAAAACGGGTTCCAAAGCTTTCTTTAGTGCTCCAAAAGATTTTTAGATGCCCCAAAATTTGATGATCCCCTCCAAATCTTTCTTTAGCTTATCAACAAGTCTTTAAATGCAACAAAATATATATTTAAGCGTCCCAAAATTTGTATGACCATATCCTACAAACAAAAAAAGATTGATATTAGTAAGCAATGTTTTTTAAAGAATAAAATTGAAAATTTGAAAATAATTAGTAAACAATCTTACATTTCATCCCTTTAAATTGAGTATGTTCTCCCATGAAAGTGCCAATTTTGTATGATATCGCCTCCATGGAGAGTAGAGTGGAGGTAGTGGTCTCCCTTCTTTCATATATAATCCCACGAAATGATTGCCATTAATTAAGTCGATGAAGATGACTTTCGGCTCAATAGGAAGCGGTGAATCCAATGGTAAAAATGTTAAACTTTGATTTCTTGAAATATGAGCAACGCCAATATTGTAGCAAGTTGAAATCACTAACCCCATATCCGGTATGGACATCCACTTATCGTATGGTGCCGGTGAGCTTTTGCAATCTAGATTGTTGATTAATTCTTTTCTTTTTGTGCTTCCATAAATTGCATCATACAAAATATCTCTTCGCCCCAACTCATTCATTAAATCGGCTCTAACTTGTTGCCAATTTTCGCCCATGCCTAGCGATTCACTAATCACACGAAATCCACAATGGCCATCCGCGGCGACATTGAACACATCAACCAAGTGATCAGAAATACAAGACGGTAGTTGTCGGCGAACGCTATCATATAATCTATTGCTTCGCATACTTTGTTCCCTTGATGACTTTGATAGTTTTCTTTGTGTAGTTATGTCTTCTTTCAAGATGTGCTCGAAAAGGGACGGATTGCGCTTTGTAGATTTGTAGTCATTTTTGAATCTTTTTGTGCTCCCTTTTGGTCTTCCTTTTAATCTTGTTGGCAACATTGGCTCTTTCGTTCGGGTTGATGTTGGATCCATTATTTCACGCAATTTATTTCTAATCTCCTTTTGTTGATGCTCATTTGTGTTTGCATACCTTGTTATGATCCCTTCCAACTCGATGGCTATATCTATGTCTCCGGTGTTCATAGATTCTTGTGTTTGTGGTATTGCAACCGAGCTTTGAGATCAAGGTAGCCTTGAGTAAACAAATTGCACTGAAAATATGCTAAAACCTGCATAAATGGTTGTCATTAATCCTGCAAAAATGATATGCTAAAACAAAGAGATTTGCACTGAAAATTTGCTTTGAGAAAGCCAGGAAATGCTCTAAGAACTGCAATCATATCTTGACTGAAAATCTGCTCTAAGAAATGCTCTAAGAACTGCTCTAAGAAATCCTCTTTGAATCTGCTCTAAGAAATGCTCTTTGAAATGCTAAGAAATGCTCTAAGAAATGCTAAGAAATGCTAAGAAATGCTCTTTGAAAATCATGGAAGTGTACATGTTCTAAGAATTGCTCTAAGAAATGCTATGAAAAAATGCAGTGAATCCTATCAAAGGTCCGAGCAGTGAAAAAAAAAGAAGTCCGAAAAAATGCAGTGAAAACAAAAGGAAAAATCATGCCTTGACTGAAGATCCAACCAACAGAGTAAATGGGAGGCAAACGTGAGGGAGATGAAGCCTGTAGTCACAGCAGATGAAGCCTGAAAGCCTGGACGGAAGAGGGAAGTTCAGACCTAAACCACGAGGAAGAAGAAACGGGGTAGCGGAAGGATCCGAGGCCTGGACATTTACTGTACCTGGATTCACGTACTTGACGAGGAAGAAGAAACGGGGCCTCAAACCGGCAGCCGCGAGGAAGAAGAAGGGCGAATCCCGAGCAGGTATCGGCGAACGGCGCTGGCTCGCGAGGGTAGCGGGAGGAATGAACCGATGAGAGTCTGCGTAACCTAATGGTTTGCTATTAGGATTTTTTAAGAATTGAAAAAACTGCATAAATGAAGAGAACCGGGTTTATTTGGTTTGCTAGCAACCAAAGTAGGTTTGCTAATAACACCACCCATTTAGAATCGTTGAAGATTTTTGCAAGAGTCTAAATTTTTTAGATAAAGTTTGGTCAAAGTCTTGTATTAATTAGTATATTCTAACAGCAAATATTGAAGAAATGGTAATTCCAACGGAAAATATTAATGGTAAGGACAAATTTGATAGAAGCATTCAATAAAAGAAATATATATATATATATATATAAATAAAAGAAATATTAATTAGTATAAAAGAGATATGAGATAAGCTCATGGAGTAAGAACAAGTCTCTTTCAATGCTTTGGATTAATCCCCATGCACTATATATAAATGATCGAGGTTAGATTGATAATTAAGAAGCAGCATCCTTAATATATATAATTGTGTTTCTTCAACAACACAATCTGATCTAGGCTCTAGCTTAATTTACAGCTTGATTACATTTAGTCATGGAGTTCTCCCGACGAATGGTTGCAATTGCAATGCTCTTAATACTTCTCCCAAGCTTAGGTAATAACCCTAAACCCTAAACCCTAAACCCTATATATACGAGTGACAGTGCACGGGGGTCCCTCATGCCCCGCGCTACAGTGCCCTTCTCGGACCAGTCGCCCGCCTCCTACGGCCAAGCGCGACAGTATCCGGTCGACAACGGCGGGCTTCACCCACCCCCAGCGCCCGCAGCATATGCGTACTCAAAATGATCGTAAACAAATATACATCAATATTTAAAAGTTTTGACGTTAAAAAAATAATTCTCTCCTCTCTCTCTTTCTCTCTCTCCCTCTCTTTCTCTCTCTCCAATATATAAATAATTTAAATTACTTTTATAGGGTGAGCCTCATTTTTTATGTTTTTGATCATGATTTGTATTTTATTTGAAAAAGTGATGAACATGAAAGTTGTAGATCTCATCGAGAAGAATAACTTTCATGTTGATCACTCTTTGATTTGAAACAGTTTAGGCCCCCGATTTAGGCCCCGAAAAAGATCATGCCAAATAAGGAGCCTAAACGACTTCAAATCAAAAGATGCTTAACATGAAAGTTATTCGTCTCAATGAGATCTACAACTTTCATGTTGATCACTTTTTCAAATAAGATAAAAATAGACCTCAAAATCATAAAAAATGCGTCTCACAAATCATAAAAATAGTCCCACACCGCATATTTTGTTTGCAGTTTTAAGTATATAAAGCATCCCCGATGTTGATTTGTTTAAGTCTTGCAGTTATCGGGCAGTAGCGGGCTTGTAGCAGGCTTGTTTTTGGGTTGGTGGCGGGTGAGTGTTTGTGGCTAACCTGAGTTTGAAATATTTTATGCTTTGTAAAGGGCAAAATCATAATTTTTCATACGTTTAGGACCCCCTAGTAGTAGGTTTAGGAGACCTAGTAAAATATGAAGAGATGGTGCGATTTGATTGAGCTTCATCGGATGACAGCAGAATTTTGAACTTGTGCGTCTGGATATTCTAGTTTATATTTACTTTATGGTAGTTAAGATATATATATATATATAACATTTTATTATAGATAAAAGTTATTAAATGTATAAATAATAGTATATATATTTGAACTATATAATATAAAAATAATAATATACATTATTCGTTTATATATGTGTATATTATAATTGTCATGCATTTTATTAATATTATAAGGAATTAATGATGTGTTGATCTGATTTGTTTGAAGGGGCGACTGTGCAACCCGCTAAACATGGAAGTAGTTCTTCTAAACCCCTTCGTCCTGGAAGTTCTTTTGGCCCAAAAAAACGCCTTGGTCCCTCCAGACAACGTCCCAAACCCATCATTGTAACGCGATTGAGAAATGGCTGCATTCACTACTCTCACGCAGAGCCAAGTCCCCCATGTGACCATGAGGGTTGCCGTAACTTTTGCACAGAACTATATATTACATGACTTTCCAAGGTGGAGGTTGGGCTATGTAGGTTGCGAGGAGGGCAGATCCAGATGCGGGTGTCAATTATGTCCCCCACCTCGCCCACCTCGCCCACCTCGCCCACATCGCCCACCGCCACCCCGCCCACCCCGCCCACATCGCCCACTGCCACCCCGCCCATATCGCTTTATGCCCTATCATCAAGGGTCTCGTGGTGGTCCTAGCTTTCTTCCCCATGGCACAGGGTCTCATGGTGGTGAAGGGAGTCGATCGAACCGGCTGGCCTGCTCCCTCTAGCCGATGTACGTACGTAGTCTGCTCCGCCGGATATATAGCTCCGTCTCCAGGAAACTGCGGCTCACGGTGGTTTCCCCGCTGGAAAGTAAACAGCATGGCACTCTAAAGTGAAGCCCACCGGAGTGACTCCGAGAGCTCAAGGTAGTACATGAGCAGAGGCATGAAAAGAATTAAGAGGGCGAATTAACAAAAGCATGCATATATAAGCTAGTCGTTCAGCGCAAGTACTAACTTGAGCACGAGTATTAATTCATCATGAAATCTAAAACAGTGATCAATTTTGATCCAATGCAATCTTGAATCGCTCAGGATGCATGCATGCATGCATGCATGCATGCATGCATGCAGATATAATTAAACTTAAGAAGATTTGTGCTTGAATTAAAAATTACATGAATTAATGAAATATATATACCTTAATTTGGATGGAGGTTTATATATTTTGAGATCTAGATATATGAATATGAATCCCCAACAAGATCCTCCGGGCGTTTCCAGCATTCGTTCAAGCAGAAGACACAAAATTATCTGCCTTTATTAATTACTGAAAGAGAGAGAGAGAGAGATCTAGAGAGAGAGAGAGAGACGAAGAGGAGGAATCTAGGGGTGTGCCTAGCAAATAAATCCACTAATTTGTAGTGGCGCAAGTAGTGGAGGAGGTGGAAGTCAAAGTCAACCCCATTATTGAGGGAGTATTTGGGAAAGCAAGAGCAAAACCGCCGCGCGGCAACCATCACGTGGTGTCACAAAATATTGCGGTTTGGTCACTAAAGACATTTAATGATCCTCCGGGCGTTTCCAGCATTCGTTCAAGCAGAAGACACAAAATTATCTGCCTTTATTAATTACTGAAAGAGAGAGAGAGAGAGATCTAGAGAGAGAGAGAGAGACGAAGAGGAGGAATCTAGGGGTGTGCCTAGCAAATAAATCCACTAATTTGTAGTGGCGCAAGTAGTGGAGGAGGTGGAAGTCAAAGTCAACCCCATTATTGAGGGAGTATTTGGGAAAGCAAGAGCAAAACCGCCGCGCGGCAACCATCACGTGGTGTCACAAAATATTGCGGTTTGGTCACTAAAGACATTTAATAACCAAATTTAAGCCGTCACAAGGTGGTTACAGAAGGGCCATCACAAAATGTATTTAGTGACCAAATAATTGTTCGTCACTAAATGTATATTTTTAGTGACAGCTCGTTTTCGTCACTAAATGTAGCTTTTTAGTGACCACTGATGTTCATCACTAAATACACATTTTTAGTGACTACTGATTTTCGTCACTAAATATATATTATTAGTGACAACTATTTTTCGTCACGAAATATACATTTTTAGTAATAATTTTTTCTCGTCACTAATTACATTTAGTGACCAAATTTATTTAGTCACCGGTTGTGCAATGTAATAATGATGACTTTTTGTTACTAAAATTATTTATTTCATCATTAAATACAATAATAAATAAAATATTCATTTGCTAAAAAAAACTCATGAATGAAAAGAATTTTTTTTTTAATTTATTAATAGAAAAAATGTGGGAGATAACCCAAACCATTCAGTAAAGACCAATAGAGCATTTAACTTCATTAAACTCTAACTCCATTAAACTCAATACATAAAAAAAATCTATAATAAATAAACATTACATCATTCTTTCTTTACATATAACACAAAATAAATATATGACCAAATATATTGTGATTTCTCCATCCTCTCCAAGCACCCCGTCTTCAAGCTCCTCATAGGCACCATTTCTATGGGATCCGTCTCAATCTTTCTTATGCCTCTTGTGTCGGTTTTCATTGTCCGAATCAGTACCATATCTATGTTGCAAAAGCATGAGGATAAATTTAAAATTTTCTCCTTTGTAGTTAAGAGAAAGAAAATCTTCACATTTATAATTAATATGGAAGATCAAGTATTAGCTATATAACTAGATCAATCTCAACCTCTTAGCCAAAATGTACTCAATCCAAAATCTCAGTATGATGTTTCCTTCAATTTGCCCAAGCAATGACAGACCCCTTGCTGAATTCCCGCATGCCCATGTTGCATTATTATTTTACTACTCAACAGGAATATTTGTTACCAACCTCTCAAAATCTATATTAGTATTAGAGCATTTGAAGCAAATTAAACTCCTGAAAATGATAAGCCAAAAAATCTTAAATAAAGTAATAAACCTGCTAATACAAAGATTAAGAGGATTTTTTATATAATGTACAGAAGGAGAAAGAAAATAAGGAATTTGGTTTTTACTCCAAAACAAAGATAATTATATCAAAATCAAAAACTCAAACCTCTACTCATCAATGATTCAAGCATTGGAGTGAAATATTAGAGGTGTTGCAGATTTAGCTGTCAACCTGTCAGAAGAAGATTAAAAAAAGTCTCAATGACGAATAATGTTCAAAACATGGTTCCTCTTATACAAACAGTCCATCTTTTAACCTTCAGTTCTATTCTAACTTCTTGGAATCCCATGGATGGCTTCTACCTGCCCATTTAAATAAGGTTTTTCTAGAAAGAAGGTTTTAGCCACTCGGCGCTCACTGATATTGATCAGTGATTGTGTGACATTAGTTAGTGGATCGCTAATATAGGTCTATGGATAGGAATTCATTTAATTCGATAATTTAATTTCACTATTGAGTACTAAATGTCACGAGACTCTCTCATTTTATTTAGTTTTAGTTGCATAAGAGGTATGTTTACCAACGTTTTGCATTACAGGATTCAAAACATCAGACCCAACCATATAGAAAAAGGTTTGCATCAAAACTGATCAAACAAATTAAAGAAAGATCTATATATTTTGCATTTAAGCAGACAACTTTTGGTAAATAGAATGTGATTTCTTTTACTTGCAAGCAAACAGACCCTACAGATTTAATGCTCCTCTATTAAAAAAATGTTGCATAATGTAAAATCTACTTGATCATCAAGATTTCAGCATTGATAAGTGCATGAAAGGACCAAACCTTAATCCTGGTCAAAGATGCAGAAAGACCTCTTCCAGGTAAACTTTCAAAGCTTTCAACAAAACATTTGGAAGGTCTTCCCCTACACTGTGGTCAACAACTGCTCTGCAGAGCACGTGAGAAAAAGGGAAACAAAAAAGATCAAATGCAGTAGCTCTGGAATTCTTCTAGCTCTCCACCAGAAAGATCAAATACATTATCATGAATACAAAGTTAAGTCTTAAATATGATTTTCTAGTGTCCTGCTAAAACAAATGGCAACATCGTGTGTCCATTTTGTGAAAAGAAAGTAGATATGTGTAATATAAAACATGTAAACTTTATTGATTACCTGAAGCATGCATGACGCACTTACAACACCTGAGCATGTCTGCATGTGAAACACCATTCTAACCACCATTTAGCATCATAAATTTCTTTTCTAGCTTGAACTATGTCATCAATCTAGAATCGCAAATCTGCAACACATTCAATGGTAAAACCTGTAATGAAGTGCGGTGGAAAAAACAACAAATACGCAAACAAAAACTAAATTGAGTTGCATTATCCAATTCATCAACTGATAGAAGAAGTGGCGTCTAATTGGCAAGAAAAAGATGAGGTAATGTGGGTTTCAATTGAAAACAGAAAGAGATTCTATTTACAACAGTGGGGTAAAATAATCCATTTTCCCTTGGAACGATACATTTGGATCTCCAACAAACCTTCAAGTAGACAACGAAATTGATATGTAAAAGAAAAATCAATAAAATTTTCTTAAAAAATGAGCAAAGTACATATTCAGACAGTCTTGGCCATAGAAATAAAAAAAATTACAACAGTGGAACATATTAAGAAAGAAATTAATTGCCCGTGCTCAATGCGGCGCTATGGGCTCCGCCCATATCCAAGCGGGCTTTGCCCGCAGTACAACGGGTTGCGCCCACAGACATATTAGGTGGGGCGGCAACATTAGGCGTGGCGGAGACATTCCACGGCGAGGCGACAACATTCAGTAGGGCGGCGATATTCTACGGGTCGGCGACATTCGGCGGTGCGGTAGCCGGTGACATTCGGCAATTAATTGGAAAGGAACTAACAAATCTTGTTTTCAATTATGTTCTCAAATTTTCTTTAAAGCATCTGAAATCTGGTATGTCATTTGGCCTCTTCTTCTTTGTGAATTTTTTGCATGTGAGATGGATCAAATATCTTGTATTAAACTCTAAGAGTTCTCTTTTCCACAGTAAACTTCGATGGTGTTGGTCAATAGGAAAAAAACATATTGATTGGCTCGGTAATGGTTCTAGTTTTTTTTATGGAAGTCAAATTGTATTTGATACTATATATGAATTTGGTAGAAGGAAAAAAAACCTATGTTTATGTATGTATCCATTTTAGATGGGAAAATTCACATCCATATCTAGATCCTATATATGGTTTTCACATCCAAAAGTCCCAATTAATGAGACATGGTTTGTTTTGGAGGAAAAATTCTCACAATTTTGTGCCATTCACTCTAGAATGTGCAATTTGTGCCATTTTAAATCCTACACCTAATACGTAACTTTTTCAAGCAATGACGGAGAACTGAGGAACCTCAAAGGAATTTTTTTATGAAATATTAAATGAAGTTCCTCAATGCATAGGAATAATTGAAACCACAATTACTTGTAGTTAAACAAAAAAACTTCGTGCAAAATGTAAACTAGCAAAAGTTTTATCTCTCTAAGAGAAGGAATAAGGCAGAGATTTATACATGATCTAAGAAATGTATCTCTATCACTTTTGCTCTCTCCTTTGGTCAAAAATAGTTCTCCGAGCAGCATGCTTTGATGTAGATATGAGCCGCCAAACTGAGATCTATTCCAAAGACAAAATTACTTATAGAACCAATCATGAAAGAAAAACTAAAAACTATATCCTGTTGAATAGACAAGCATATGAGGCTGGGAGAAAGCCACAATGCAGCCTTTAGAGAGTAGAAATAAGATCCCGTGGGAGGAGAAATGAGATCACCTGAAATTTCTTCACCTCCGGTGCCCATTATAATTAAACCCATTATCCCCCCTCAAATGCGCTCAAGGCCAAAAATCTATGACCTTGGTCTTTGACCATAATCCTCCAAAACCTGCAGTCATGATAGTTGTGTGATGCAATAGACAGATTTCTTGTAGTAGTGAGGTCAACTTATCACACGTCTCATGCCTCAAGATACCAAAATTAATGTATTTATAATCACAAAACTGCACTATATGATTTTAGTTCTTGAACCATATCATTCTTCACGACAGCATTCAAAATAGCTTTGGTTGATGACAATGAAGCCACCATGGGCTGAAAAATAATAAAATGAAGAAACGTGATACATACAACTCACAGTCCAATGACCAAATGATATTCCATAATCAAAATTCAAGCTTCAACCTACTATGTTAACACCAATGATATAGAACTTCTAAGAGGAAATGCAAGATCAAATTGAAATGGAACAAAACAAATGATATTGTAAGAGGAAATTACTGAAATGGAGAAATTTGGAACAATATCGAAATGATATTGAATAGAGATGAGTACCAAACACCTAAACCAAAGAGCAAATTTCTGAATACAATTAACTGGAAATCGGCGGACAGGGAAGATCGGCCTATCCAAAGCCCTATCCAATTTCTGAAATGAAATACAACTGGAGATGCAGAAAATTACTTAGTAATTAAATTTTTGAAATCAAATTTAACTGGAGTTGCTTGCCCTTATTTGGAAATTTTCTAAAATTGGGAAAAAAAACTATCCAAAGCCCTAAATCAAATTTACCTGAAACTTGCGAGCTCTGAAGAATGGATATTGGTGTTGGAACATGGCCGATCCAACAATTGCCGGACAGGGAAGACCCTTCGGCGACCCTAACCGATGGAATGTTACTCGTCGGACAAGGACGAAGCTTCAGAGATGACTGGAGGCTCGCCGATGATGAACATCGCTCAAGACCGGAGGCAGGCGGACTTTAGGGTTTTGCGCGAGACGAGTTCGCTCCTGCAGGCGTTATGCGGGAGAATGATTTGCCCGTATGGTAAAATACTTAATAAAGAGTAACAGTGCAAATCTATTATGGCTATGTGCAAACCACGGTTACGGTGCAAACCAACTGCTGAACGAAGGCTTGGCAAAGGTTCAGGACTGCTGGTTGGTGGTTTTTGAGAGGGGGAGGGCTGGACATTGGCTCCAAGTGAGGGGATGAAGTCTGTGAGGAAGAAAAGGGAAGTGGTTTGGGGCTAGATGGAGGAGGTTGTACGTGAATGAGAGGGCTGGGGAGTGAATGTAGGGAGTGGAAGTGGGCTGGTTTCTCTGTCCAGGAATCGCAGCACAAAATGAACACAATAATTGGTCAATGCCGGCAAAAATGCCAGTCTATGCAGGAGAAATTCAGTGAAAAGCTGGAGCAAGTCCACAATGCATACCAGAAAATGACATAAAGATGTCAAGCGTTCGGCAATCCAACCAGCTGGCAATTTATTTTCAAGAACAGAGCCAAATTGGAAAGCCTGGACGACGCCTTCTTCTCCCGGCGAGAGCGTGGACGCGGGTTTCTTCTCCTGGCGATAGCGTGGATGCCGCGCCTCTTCTTCTCCCTGCGAAAGGATGGACGGCCTCTCTTCTTCTCCCGGCGAGAGCCTGGACGCGGGTTTCTTCTCCCGGCTATAGCGTGGACGGCGCCTCTTCTCCTCCAGCGAAAGCTTGGACGCATTTTTTTCCTCCCAGCGAAAGCTAGGGTATCGAGATCGCGGAAAGGGTAACTCGAGAAGGGGCTGCACCAGGAAATATGAAAAACCAAATACTATTTTTTTTCTGGTCTGCATCTATCCATATAATAAATATGTATAGTTTTTATTTTATTAGTTGGGGCACGTTGCTGCTTTGATAAAATCGCTCATAGGTCTCTCGGGGATGCAGGCGGAATGCGGAACGGCAATTTGTATTGCCCTGATAAAAAATCGCATTATAAAATTATTTCATTTAGATTTTAGATTTTAGTAATTGAAATATGAAAAAAAACACAAACAAATTTATGGTATTTTGCATAATGTAAAAATAAGACGTAATTTATAAATTTTTAATAGTATTTCGTAATATTCGCATGGTCATGGTGAACAGTTCTTGCGGTGCTTCATATATATATATATATATGTTCTCTTTCAAGTGTCTCTCACCGTCGACCGTCGGATATTCCTAAGCCGATAACACCTATACATTGTCTCTCTGATCGCGCAGATTATTCTCATGTCAACTCTTTTTTGTCGTTCGTTCTATCACAGTACTCCACCCCATCCGTCGGCTCCCCCAATATTGACGAAGCAATGATAATATTTGGGCGGCGACGACGTGGATCGTATTACCTCTAATGATGATTTCATAAGAAACAAGAATTTTGATAGGCACATTAAGCGCATTCTCATTAGGAGAGAATAAAAGAATTTTTTACGAAAGAAACTTCAAAATTTTGATGACTAGTGACTAATTTTTTTGGTCACTAAGTAAATAATTTAGTGACTAAATTATTTTTGGTCACTAAATTCTTTAGAAATTTTACTTTAGTGACGGAACTTATATTTCGTCACTAAAGATATGTCTTTAGTGACCAAATATTTATTTCGTCATTGAAGACGTGTTTTTAGTGACGAACTATATTTCGTCACTAAAGAGGTATTTTTTGTGACGAAATATATTTCATCACAAATTTTTCGTCATTAAATGTCAGTTTTCTTGTAGTGTAAAAGATTAAAGAGTCTCCTAAAAGACCGAGTACAAGAACTGATGACGTGGAAAACCCACAATCAGGGTGAAAAACCACGCGACCGGAGCTGTGCCGGCCTAACTTCCACTATGACGTTTGCTTCCTTGTACAGATTTATTCTTGAGAGAGCGAGAGCGACAGGCCGCGCCTCGTTACAATTACGGGGAGAGAGAGAGAGAGATCAGCTCCTTGCTCCAATGCGAGTTTGCCCCCCGAGCCCAAGCCTTGCTCGCGCAGATGGTCTGCGAATAGTAAATTCCAAGCTTCCACGGTGGACTGTGAATATGTCTCTCCAAATCTCCAATCCGTAGAGAGAGAAAAGGGGAGGTAGAGAGAGAGACAGGAAAAGAGGGGATTAGAAAATAGGAGGGCTCCGTTCGAGGCACATGGATCACCAAATCCCCGGGAAAGACGAAACCGCCCTAACACTTTAAGGGTTTCGAGGAGAGAGAGAGAGAAGACGGCGGTGCGCGGCCGCCGGAAGAGGCGGCGACCGCCCCCGCCTAGCCCGACGCCCGGCTGAGTGGTCGGCCGGACGGGGCGGCCGAGCGGCCGGCCCTCGCGAGGGCAGCCGGCCCTCGCGGGGGTCGGTGAAGCCGGTCGGCCTTCGCGAGGGCGGCGCGGCCGTCCGGCCCTCGCGAGGGAGACCGACCCTTGCGGGGGTCGGTGAAGCCGGCCGTCCCTCGAGAGGGCGGCGCGGACGGCCGGCCCTCGCGGGGGCTGGCGAAGGCGGTCGGCCCTCGCGGGGGTCGGCGAAGGTGGCCGACCCTTGCGAGGGCGGCCGACCCTTGCGAGGGTGGCCGACCCTTGCGTTGGCGGCCAAGCCAGCCCTTGCGGGGGTCGGCGAGGCCGGCCGGCCCTCGCGGGGGCGGCGCGGTTGATTTGGCGCGCTGATCGCACGTTCGGTGCGAGAGTTTCCATGAGGGGAATGTTTCCCTTTTAGGGAACATCTTCCAAATATTATATTTCCTATATTGCTGACCTTCCATATATAGTTTGACTGTCTAGCCGATATATGATCTTTGTTGTCGAGACATCAATTCGATAAAGTGTTTATCGTCGAGACCTTAAGACGACATAGTGTATGTCGACTTGACTGTCTAGCCGATATATGGTCTTTGTCTTCAAGACATCAAGTCGCTAAAGTGTTTATCTTCGAGATGCTGACTACATGTCGATTTGATCGACGAGACCTTTTCTCCTTGCCGAACCCGATTCAGTTAACACAAGATTAACTGAACCATCTCATGTACTATTATATATATTGATATGTATATTAGGTATTGTGTGAGAGGTAAGAAATACAGTTATGTTCATTAGGCTTGTCAGCGGAAACGTTCTGCTCGACGACGGCGACAGGTTCTTTTAGAGAACTGAAACTTGGCCTTCGATCCTCTCCTAGAAACGAATCTAGTACTTCGTGGAGATGAAGAATTCGATCTTCATTCATCCTGCCATCATTTGACGACGACAAGATGTCTCGGCGTTAGTGTGGATGCCCGTAAAGACGTGGATCTATTTCTACGTTCTTGAAGAACTCAATCCCGACTAAAGTGTGGATCTCAATTCTACCATGGGCTTTCAACAACAAGGCGTGAATCTTGACTCCAACATCAGGTACCATTTTGTTTAATTCTTGATTTATTGTTTTTGCAAGATCAAATCTACTCTTGTTTGGGGTTTCTAGTTTATTCTGCTGCGCATATGATGTTACAAAAGAAACCCAACACGACCATCCAGGCGACTAGGAAAAGAGGTGCTGAGGGAAGAGCCGGAGCGACTGGTGCAGTCGCAGTTTTATCCGACAAGCTCTCAGGGAATCAGGTTCTGAGATACGGAGAACCCGTCGAGGTTCCAGGATACTTACGTGGGTGGCGTGTATGGTGGTGTTTCTCACCAACTCGAAGATCGTCGCTAGTAAGGAGGAAGGAGCTCATTCTGTGATGAGGTCCTTTCAGCCCCAGTTCCGGAGGGGTTCAGGGAACCCGTTCTGAGCCATTACTTCGGAAGGGATGATCTCATTCGTCCCCTCCAGTGGTTTGAGGATGTTGTTTCCATCTGGAACATGTCAGATGCGTTCAAGTGCAGACTCTTTTCCATCACCTTCAGGGGGAAGTCCACGGAGTGGTTCCATCAGCTGCTAGGGAGCTCCATCTATTGCTTTGAGGACCTGCGTCGAGGGGTGAAGATGCGATTCTCCATGACAAATAAGAGGAAGAAGGAGGCAACACTACAACATTTTTTGCCTTTAGCAACACTTTATTCTGCAACATTCAAAAAATGTTGCCTAAACATTGAATAGAGAACAGTTTATAAATGTTGCCATTAAGTAATAGTTTTAGGCAACATTTGTGACGCAACATGCAATAAATGTTCTCTTATCAATTAGTGAGAACAATTTTGAAATGTTGTTTTTGTCTACGCACTTTAAGCAACAATTATGCGATGTTACTTTTTAAAATAATCTTTTGCAACACATTAAAAATATTCCTATAGACTTTCTATGACTATTCGCACACCCAAAATATCACCATAAAGTTATAATTAAAATTAAACTTAGTCAATCTCGGGTCTCTAAATAGCCAAATCGGCAAATTTTCACGAATTCTTATTGCACTACAAGAAGAATCATCTATAATCATTCATGTTTTAGAAAGCTTGAATATTAATTTTATGACATTTTCTATAAATTAACACAGCGAAATATAATATATGTCGTTTTACGATATTTTTATTAAATCGCAATAAAAATAATACGTGTTTACGTTTCACTATCACGGAGCAAGTTAATATTTTTTCCTCGCAGCTAAATACATTATATTTTTACGGCATTTTTATTAAAGCGGAGCGAGTTAATTTTTTTCCCTCCAAGAGAATTCATTGAATTCATTTTGGCGCTAGAGAATTTTTGTTTACGGCATTTTTATTAAAACCCGTCGCTCGCACGCCTTCACTCCCGCTGCTCCCGTTTCTCCCGTTTCTCCCGTTTCGCACTTCGATCGCCAAAAAACCCTTTTTTCGCTGTTTCCGTCCGACGCCTGCCTTCTGATCTCCGACGGCCGCCCTCTGATCTTCGACGACTGCCTCCCTCTGATCTTCGAGGACTGCCTCCTGATTGCCGACGGACGCCCCCTGATCTCCGACTTCTAGCTTCTCCGTGGATTTGTTCTTTCAGGTTAGGGTTCTTGCCGCCATCTTTCAGATTCGTAGATTTTATGTCGTAAATGATTTCATTGTGTGAACAATAAGGCTTAAATCGTGTGCCCTCACTTGTCTCCCCTTTCGCTCTCTATCCAGAGAAAAGAAAAGGAAAAGAAGGCTACATGTATCATTTTGGGCTTTAGGTTTTCTGTGTAGGTATTATTTTGGGTTCTAGGTTTTTCGATCACACTTCGATTAGATTTATTAAGTTAAGACGTGCTAAAAATCAATAAGCATTGCTTCTGATTTCAGCCATGTCTCTTCACCTTAACACTTCAAAAATTGTTTTCCCCTCCAGATAGATATATCAATTTTGAAAAAAGGCCTTCAGTCTGCAGCATAATGTAAATGAATGAACTTATAAGTTAGCATTCTCCATGATTGTTGTTTAGAATTACTATAAAAATCTGGTTGTGTCCTTATTCTTATAGAAATCAGCAGTCAGAAAAAAGAATTTCAACTCAACAATGACAAAGTGATGCAATTGTAGTGTTTGGATTACGATATATAGGGACATCAAATTGGCCGGTAAGATTAAATTGATAAATAAACAAGGAAGCAATCAGAGTTATAACTGAAAAGGTAACGCCTCACACCCAATGCTGTGAGGATATCTTCATTTATATAGAAGCAAGATACAGAGCAGCTATACACGTTAATATAGAAACATAATTACAGGGAATTAATGCACATATAGAAATAAATGTCTAAGGAAATCATTAACTACAATTAAGAGGAATTATTGATTTCTTGGGCATAATTCCTGGAGACAGGCTGTCCACTAACATCCCCCCTCAAAATTGGCGTGTCTGAGATAGAGTAAACGCACAATTTGCCTCGATCCAGTAGAAACTGTAATTTGGCCACCGCTTTAGTGAAAACATCAGCCAGTTGTAGGTGAGATGGGACAAAGCTGAGAGAAATAACCCTTCGAGCAACAAGTTCTCGAACAAAATGATAGTCAATATCAATATGTTTGGAGCGAGATTTGGTGACCGGGTTGGAAGCGATGAAGATGGCACTGTTGTTGTCGCATAATAGTGTCGGAGGAGAGGTGAGGGTGATCTAGAGTTCGCGAAGAAGTTGAAGAGCCCACGATAGTTCGGCAGCAACGGAAGCAAGAGCACGGTACTCGACCTCAGTACTAGAGCGTGCAACAGTAGTTTGCTTTTTAGAGCACCATGAAATTAAGTTGCGACCGAGATATACAGCAAATCCGGTGGTGGAACGCCGAGTGACTGGACAGCCGGCCCAGTCGGCATCAGAATAGCCGAGCAAAGTTTGAGAGGAATCTTGTGATAGTTGCAAGCCATAATTGTATGTTCCTTTGACATAGCGCAAAATACGCTTCAAGGCTCGAAAATGATCAATAGTAGGAGCATGCATATATTGACATATAGAGTTAACACTGTACGATAAATCTGGGCGCGTAAGTGTCAAATATTGTAATGCCCCGGCTAGAGAACGAAATTGAGTAGCATCTGAATAGGAAGGCCCAGAATCTGTTAGATGAGAGCCTACCAAAGAAGGAGTGGAAATAGGCTTGCATTCTACCATTTCAGCTCTAGTCAAAAGATCAAGAGCATATTTAGCTTGGGTGAGAAAATACCCTTGGCATTTCGAACAACCTCAATCCCCAAAAAATAGTGTAGATCCCCAAGGTCTTTCATGGAAAATTCTTTTGTCAACCGGTCAATGAAAAAGCTCAACATAGAAGAGTTGCTTCCAGTTATGATCATATCATCGACATATAGGAGCAGATAAATTATTCCATGAGGTCTGTGATAAACAAAGAGAGAGGAATCTGCACGACTAGCAATAAACCCAAGACCAAGTAAAAAGTTACTGAAACGTTGAAACCATGCTCGGGGAGCCTGTTTAAGACCATAAAGAGCACGTTGTAAGCGACATACATGAGTTGGGAATTGTGGGTCGATGTAGCCGGGTGGTTGTTCCATATAAACTTCCTCGGAAAGAGACCCGTGAAGGAAGGCATTGTTGACATCAAGTTGGCGTAAGGGCCAATTATTCATGGTGGCAAGGGATAAAATAATGCGAACTAAAGCAGGCCGAACAACGGGACTAAAAGTTTCATCAAAATCAATGCCATGTTTTTGAGAGAAACCTTGCGCCACGAGACGCGCTTTGTGACGCTCAATGGATCCGTCGGCATGAAGCTTGGTCTTGAAAATCCATCTACACCCGATAACATTGTGATCAGTCGGACGAGGAACTAATCACCATGTATTATTGTGCTTGAGAGCTGCAATCTCATCATCCATTGCCAGAAGCCATGCTGGATTTTTGACAGCTGACTTAAAACCACGAGGCTCTTTTAACGCAAGATGTACCTGAAACCATGGAGGTGAAGTGAAAGCACATAACGAATGTATAATGCGCGGCTTGATAATACCATCCCGAGCACGTGTGATCATGGGGTGAGTGGGGGTAGACGGTCGGACAACAGAAGAAGAGATGGGTGGAGGGTCATCCAAAACAAGTTCATGCGAAGAAGGCTGAGTGGGGGTGATGATAATAGAACTTGGGTCAGCGCATTGAACACATGTAGTGGGGGCCGAACTAGAAGTCGGAGTTACACTTGTGGGAAGAGAACTGTCAGTAGGCAGAGAACTATCATATGTATCAGTAAAGGTGACATAATCCGTACCCACCGAAGAAGGAATATTGGAAGTGGCATAAGGGAAATAATTCTCAAAGAATTGAACATGACGAGACACATAAACCCGATTAGTTTTCTTATCCAGACAACGAAAACCCTTGTGTACAGAACTATAGCCAATAAAAACACAGGGGATAGAGCGAGGTGATAATTTATGTGGCATATAATCACGCAGATAAGGAAAACAGAGACAACCAAACGTACGAAGTGAAGAATAAGAAGGAGGTTTACCATATAGAATATCATAAGGTGTCTTGCCGCCAAGAACCGGTGAGGGGAGACGGTTGATGAGGTAGCATGCCGTGGAGAAGGACTCAACCCAAAGATGAAGAGGAACATGTGAATGAAACATCATAGTGAGACCGGTTTCGGTAATGTGGCGATGTTTTCTTTCAGCAATACCATTCTGATTAGGAGTATGCGGACAAGATATGCGATGCATAATACCATTCATGCGAAGAAAGGAAGTTAAACGTTGTTCGGTGAATTCCTTTCCTCCATCACATTGGAAGGATTTGATTTTGCAGTTAAATTGATTAATGACATATTGATGAAAATGGACAAAAATGTCAAAAAAATCTGACTTAAGTTTTAAAGGAAAGATCCAATTATGACGAGAGTAATCATCAATCAAAACACAATAGTATCTATAGCCAGATGGTGATGGAATGGGCGAGGGCCCCCATAAATCACAATGAATCCGTTCAAATAAAAAGGAGCAACGTTGAGTCAGATTTGCAAAAGGCAAGCGATGATTTTTTCCTAATTGACAACCAAAACACGGTTGAGAATTAAAATTGCCTTTATCAGATAGAGTAATTACGCCATGCTTATTCAAGGAGGAAATAATGCGAAAAGAAGGGTGACCCAATCGTGCATGCCAGATGGCAGAAGGTGCACGAGTGTTACATAGAGAAAGTTTTGAAAAAAAACTTGCATGGCCACGATCAAGAATATAAAGACCTTTCTCACAGCGCCCGACTCCCACCACCGTTCTTGTTGCTAGATCCTGGATGGTAAAACCAGAAGAAGAAAAAGTTACTAAGCAATTGTTCTCACGAGTTAACTTACTAATGGACAAGAGATTCTTGGTAATTTGAGGAACAAGAAGAACATCCGACATTTTTAAAGAGTGAGAGGCAACAAGAGAGGAAATAGATCCAATGGAAGAAATAGGCAAAGATTGACCGTTACCCACAAAGACCCGTTGATTACCAGTGTAAGGAACAGATTGATCAAGCGCAACAGCATCATTAGTCATGTGAGAAGTTGCGCCCGTGTCTGTGTACCACTCGGCATCTGGAGAATCATCAAGGGAGGTGGCGGCGAATGCTTCAATCAAGCCGTCTGCCTTAGCTTTCTTCAATAATTTGCCAAGTTTATGACATTTCTTGGCAGTGTGCCGGTCTTTGCCACACCATTGGCAAGTAGTTGAAGTGGTCTTATTAGAATGGTTGGATGCGGCGGATTTTGAGCGACCATAAGAGGAACCACGCTGAACAATCATAGCCGACTGGGAAGAAGAGTCCCCCGAGAGAGACCGAGAAAAAAGCTCATGGCTGAGAGCTTGTGGTACCAGATTGGCAAAGGATGGCAGCGGCAACTGGGACAACATGGAGGTGGAAAAAATTTTAAAATCAGAGCCAAGACCACGTAGAAACCAATGTACCTTATCAGTGTCATCAACTGGTTTGCCAATGGCACTAAGATGATCACATAATGATCGGAAAGAGCGTGCATAATCAGCAACACCTCGAGAGCCCCGCTGCATCAGCTGAAGTTCATCTTTAAGTTGGAGTTCTCTAGTTTTAGAACTATGAGAAAAGGAGACTTCCAGGGCCAGCCAGGCATCACGAGAGGTAGTGCAATGGACGACTTCAGCCATACATTCCTCAGTGAGAGAGGCGTACAGAAGACTGAGAAGAATGCGATCTTGTGTGTGCCATTTCTTGTAAGCGGGATCTTGAGCAGCGGGTGCAGCGAGGGACCCATCGAAAAAACCCAAAAGGTCCTGACTTTCAAGCAGAGGAACAAACTGACGACGCCACAAAAGATAATTTGTGGGAGTAAGTTTGATGGTCACCATGTGAACCATGGTATTGAGCGGAAGCAGAGGAGCGTTGGATTCAGCCATGGAAAAAAAAACCTATTGCTTTGATACCATGAAAAGGTAACGCCTCACACCCAATGCTGTGAGGATATCTTCATTTATATAGAAGCAAGATACAGAGCAGCTATACACGTTAATATAGAAACATAATTACAGGGAATTAATAATGCACATATAGAAATAAATGTCTAAGGAAATCATTAACTACAATTAAGAGGAATTATTGATTTCTTGGGCATAATTCCTGGAGACAGGCTGTCCACTAACAATAACCAATAAAGCAATTTAACCAAATTCCACAAAATAAAGATTCATGCATAACCATGACTGTGGATATCCATTTCTATATCGTAATATGTAATCAAAATCAGCATCCAACACTCATAAACACCAATTAATCATTTTTCCTGGTTTGAACATCTCTATCAGCAAGATATGACTTCCATTCTTATATGTAATTAGGTTAATCATATGAATTCCACTGATATACTCATATTAATGTGCATGAACATCACCTTATTCTATCTAAATTTGTAATCATACTTGTATTCAAGATGACTAGCAACATGTTATATTAACCCTTAAAAGCTCCCCAACAATAATTTGAAATGTGTGTTTTGCTGCCAATGTATGGAGTTCATCATCATGGCTGAGCAAACATCATCACTATTATACTAGAAAATGAAGAGCTTTATCTAATAGGAAATATAATTCTTATTTTCCTAGATAAAATGAAGAGCTACATGTAACATTGCTAGATATAATACTTTTATTGTTGTTGTGATTATTTTTAAACTTTTTTGTACAAAATGCAAGACAGTGTACTATTAATGGTATGAGTGGTTGCAAGACATGTTTACGTACGTGTTGAGATTTGTGTTTCGTCCCTGCTAATTTATATTGTGGTTGACCTTGAAAATTGACACAGTATCATAAGTGTTGCGTTCGCACCCCTAAAATGCCGCGATATTGGCGGATTTTTTTAAAAAAAATCTCTTAGCTTTTTGGCAACATTTTTTAAGTGTTGCATTTATGACTTTTGACAACAATTTGTAAATGTAACAATACATCAACATTTCAAAACTGTTGCAGTAGGTCCATCGAAAAACTGTTGCCTATTCTAAGGGTTTAGGCAACAGTTTTTGTATAGTGTTGCCTAAAGGTATCAAAACTGTTGCCTTAGACCTTTGGCAACACGCGTATAGAGGACACCCCTATGACAACAATTTTCAATGTTTTGGCAACACTTTGCAGTTTTAGGCAATAGTTTTCAAGTGTTGCTAAAGGCCGAAAATGTTGTAGTGCAATGACCCTATTCTATCTATCCAAGGAGAGAACGAGACGTTGGGAAATTATATTGATCGCTTCCAGGAAGATGTTATGGACATCTAGGAGGTGGATGACTTCACCCTGCAGCTAGCTCTGACGTTAGACCTGAGAGAAAGTCTCTTCAAGTTAGAGACCAGCAAGGATCCCCCCGTGTCCTATGAAGAGCTTATCGAGAGAGCCAATAAGTTCGTTCATGGGGAGTCATCGAACCGTGGCTTCTTGGCGAAGCTCACGAGATTGCCATGGAAGAAGGGGAGGAAAATGAAAAAGTTCATGTGCGTGGGAAGAAGGTGAAGTCTCGGAAGCAGGAAGGGAAGAAGCAAGTGGAAGGAAGACGAAAGGAGCCAAGAAGGAGGGAAGAGCCATGAGAGAAGAGTCCAGGAGGGAGGAGCCGAGAAGGAAGGAAGTGAGGAGGCCCTTTGTGGCTCCGGAGCGTCAAGATGAGGAGAGGAGGTATCAAGTTCCAGTAAATAGCCGTTGTGGAGGCCGGCAGGAAGACCCCAACACCAAGGTATCACAACCGTCTTGAACTCATTTTCATTTCTTGCATCTACTAGACGTTTCCAAACGCCAAGAAAAATTTCGAACTCTTTCCCATCTTTGAAATATTTCTTACAATTGGATAAAATATTTTTATGCACATGTACTTGACATAAGGTATGCTTGACATTTGCAAAAGTATGTTTTATGGCATTCATCAATGTCAAGTCTCTATCTGTGATGATTACATTAGGCTAGGAAGTTTCATTCAAAATAGCCTTGAAGTGCTCTAAAGCTCATCTATAACTTGAATCGGATTCATCAGATAGAAAAGCAAAAGCCGAGAAAAATATGAGTTGAGTTAATGTAACACTTGTTGGAACCGGGATTCGGCCCAACGAGGAGTTTGGATCCCGAAAATGAGTGCAACTCACGCTTACTGATCCCTTGGAGCAACTTGACCGAAGACTTAGAACATAGACCCTTGGCGATAGTGTGGAGGTCCCACCACACACCCGGAAGATCTTAGAGCGCTTCCCCTCCTAAGCCAAAGACTGAAGCCGGGCACCTTGGAGAGCTCTAAGAATGCTAACCAAAGATGACCTGAGGAGAGAGAAGCCAAAAAGCCGTCCCTCCAAAGGTGCCCTTAGGGTCTTATTTATAGTTTTTCTGAACTGGTCTGCTAATAGCGGGATTCCGCCTTTTGGTTTTACTAAACGCACCCCAATTTATCCTGCTAACAGCCAAACTCTGTTATTTTGAAGGGCTACTGGCAGCCCACCAGGGGTAGAGGGGTAATTTCACCTCCTTAGCCCCTGGGCAAATGGTCTGCGAGAGCTTTGCTCGCGAGTCTTCTCGCGATTCTCCTCGTGAGTCATGCTCGCGAAACCTCCCTAGGCGAGCAGCCCGCGAAGGCACTGCTCGCCTTCCTTCTGTTGACAACCACCTAAGGTGGGCCTCACATTCTCCCCTGCGAGATCGCCTTGGCTCGCCTTGCCTGGCTCTCGCGACTCCTTAGTGGCGAGATGGCCACTTCCAACCTAATTCACACATCTTCGGGCCTTACCCGCTCAGGCGAACACGGGGTTGTGCACAATCCCCGCTCTTTGAAAGATTATTCTAAGCTCGTAAAGAATCATCCAACCCCGGGTGTTCGCCGACGACTGCTGATCTGTCGGGAATCTTTCTGTGGGTCCCACCTCACAGCTATAAATACTACCCAAGTCGGGGTGGCGCGCACCATCATTCTCTTCCAACTCCGCCTCCTTCCACTGTAGCTGCCGGGAAATGCCTCTTTCAGAAGAACTTCAAGCTCACCTGAGGGCGTCCAAGGCGGGCGAGCTCTCTGCCATGGCCAACGCCGCCTCCTGGATGACCCGTCAGACCACTCCTCCCCCGCCCAAGGTGAAAAAGGCGAAGCCAGTCAGCCTACCCCCAGGGGGGACAGGACTGTACTGCTGGACTCTTCTCCTGATAACAGGCCCACCGGGGAGGTAAAATCTATCCTTCTTGCTTAGCTGCTCATTTGATTTCACTAAACATCGTCTGACCACATGGCCCTCCACCTATCGATAAGGGCGCGAGCGAAGACTTATCCGGGGCTCGCCCCGATCCTCCCCGAAGACTGATCTCGCCAACGGGTAAGCTGTCTGTAAGTTACCCGCCCTTATCTGCCAAGCTTAACCTCCGGACTGATGGCCTTTTCATTCTTCTACTTCTTACAGCCCCCCCTATGCGACCCCAGGTCGTCAAAACTCACGACCCCAATCGCTGATCCCCCCTGAGACAACCCTTAACACCCCGGGGTTCAATCTCTTGAGAGTGGAAGGTTCCGGTTGTAACATCCCAACTCGAGCTAGACCCCTCGAACGACACGAGTCACTTGTAGATGCTTGGGCTAGGTAGGAGTCTGGAGATCCTAATGGTGTCATGGATGTGCCCCAATCCCCAGGAGTGGATGCACCCCTCCTCTGTTGAAGTTAAGAATTAAATGGCAAGAAATGGGTAGCAGGGAGCTAGCGCTTGGCGGTAGAGCTGATAGTTTATATAGGTGTAGTCAATAATACCTAGAGGGGGGGTGAATAGGTTTTACTTAATTTATTTCTATAAACCTAATGTTTCTAGCTGCAGAAAATACAATCACAGAAAACACACAAGGATGTATAGAGGTTCCTCAAGACAGGGTGTCTTGAGTAGTCCTCTTTCCCCCTTCACCTTTCTAACAATGAGTTAGACAAGGCCACAAACTCCAATCTCGGCTCCTTGAGCTTACACCACAAGTTCCTCAGAACTTCTCAGATCAAGAGTGATCCTACCTCAGGCACAGCAGCCTTACACTCAGGCTCAGCATCCCTACACCTCAGGCTCAGCAACCCTACAGCTCAGAGTTTTATAACTCCTACCACTCAGAAATCCCACATATTTCCTACCTCAGACTTATCAAGAAGTCCTACCACTCAAGCTGTCAACACAGCTCTATACACACAGGCTCAACAACCTTTCATTCAGGCAACAATGCCTTACAAAGATATAATAGAGTTTGTTTTGATTACAGAAGATAAAAGAGTTACCTCAGATCTGCTGTTTTCCTTCTTCAGATCTGAAAGGCAGCAGCTTCAGATTTGAATCACCTTGATCTTATCCTTCAGCAAAGCAGAAGATCAACTTTCCCTTCTTGAGTAAGTGCAGGAAGAGCTATCTAATCTCCCTAGGAAGATTAACTTCAGCTTCAGAGAATGACTTCAACTGGCTGAAACGAGAATGCTCGATTGAGGCGTGCAGCAAGAACTTTTTAATCGAACAGTTAATGTTGTTGTGCCCTAGCTTCTTCTTTTATACCTTCAGAAGACTTCAACGGCTATTTCGATCCTCCTGACACGGTATGGGGCGGATTGGAGTTGCTTTTCCCTTTCAATTGTCGTTTGCGCCAAAAGAAGATCCCGTCAGCACATTTGGATCTATCTCAGCGGTTGGGCTGAGACAGCATCCAGTCTCAGCGACAGCGTCTCAGCGGTTGGGCTGAGATAGCATCCAGTCTTAGCGACAGCTTTAGTCCCCTTCTTTTAGCCTTGTCGCAGCGGTCGACGAACTGCACCCTGCGTTCGACTAACACGACTTATCAGTGGAGAATCCTCCTATCAGCGGATCCGCTGAGACGGCTCCTCGTCTCAGCGGTTTTGACCTATCTTCTCAGCGGTTCTGCTGAGACAGATCTTCATCTCCTTGTAGATGATTTCTTCACATCTAAGGGCATGTTTGGCCCTTTCTTTTGAGTCACCTGTGCCTGTATATTCTACACAAGTATAGCTTTGTCAAATACAATATGTCCTTAGTATTGAGAGTGATGCCTCTTCAAATCAAGGTAATATTGAGGGCAATTTACCCAACAATCTCCCCCTATTTGAAGAAGGCAGAATATCCCCAATGCTAAGGTCCATTAACAATATTAATCTTTTCACAGAAAGAGTGATCTACATAGAAAAAGCATCTGTGAAGTCATTGGTACTGGTCCTATCTCCCTTTCACACTATCTCCCCCTTTCACTCTTTTCTTCAGCATTGGTTCTGGCCCCCTATCTCCCCCTTTCTGGTTTCTTCAACCCTTCTATGGATAGAGGGACAATATCTATTGATCCCTTTGGATCAACCTATAGGCTAGTCTATACACGTTTTAGCAGTTGCCAACTTCCCTTCAACCTGAGTAGGGACTGTAATCCCCCTCAATTGGAGAGCTATTTTCTGTAATAGCTGATTCATTTCAAATTGAATTTCTCTTTTAAGATACTGAATACTAAGAATAATAAATACATAGTACATATATCAATAGTAACAAACACAATATTATGAGCAGAATAGGAAATTTCATTCCACTTTAGATGTTCAGTACAGATATATAAAAGAGAATTCAACTTATAGTTGTACATGCAATAATAACAAAATAAATTTCAAGACTGATTCTTCTAAGATGGACCCTGTGAAGAGCTTTTTCCAACAGTAGACTTTCTTTTCCTAGCTTCTTCAGCAGCCTTCATCTGCTCCTTTACTTTGAAATACAGAAGTGGCTTGGGAAGATATCTTGGGGGAATCCTTAGAGGAGTTTCCCTTCTTACCATGTTTTCTTTGAGAATCCTTTCCCTTAAGGATTCCCTTTCAAGGTGTTTGATCCACTCAACAGCTGAGTAGACATGATCAATGTCCTTCATTGGATTGCCATGGCTCACCCAGGTATTCACAACAATTGTGCCCAACTCCAGATTGTCATCATCATGGAGTGGGTCCTCTAGTTTTTCCATTCTTTTCTGTGCCATGTATTCTTCAGCAGTTTGAATACCTTCTACCCTTCTCCTTTTTGCTGCTCTCTCATCAGCAATCAGATTTGATTGACTTTGGAAGTCAAAATCTTCATCTCTGCTAGGGTTCAGGATTGGTAGATTCAAAGCAACTCTTGTTCCTTGCAGCACTTTTAGACTTGTGTCCCATTGAGTGTCAGTGACCTTTCTGACCATTGCAAGGATATTTTCTTGAATAGTGCTGGAAGCATTGTTGACCACTTCCACCACTTGCTTGCTTGCTGCTTCTTGGTTGGACAGTATCAGTTTGTGTGAGGATTCCATGTTGTTATATAACTGGATGTGTGCTCCTTTCATCTTAGCATGTAGATTTGTAATCTTCTCCTCCCCTTCTTTGCTGTGTTCCACTATTTTCTTCTCTATTTCAGAGTGTTGATGAATTATGGATTGGGAGAGAGTCTGAAAGGTGCTGTCCACATCATCCAAAATGAAGCCCTTTGCCTCGTCAATGTGGGATTTTACTCGGCTGCATGATGTGTTGACCACTTGTGTCATGCTGGCAACAGCTTTTTCCCAGACATTTTGGTTTTTGTAAAGGTGATTCTTTACATATGTGATGTCCTTTGTGGAATCCCCTTGGTGGTCAGCAATGTCCTTCAAGATTGTGTGCTGGGCACCTACAGTATTTTTGGCCATTTCAAACCATCTTGTCATCTGCAGAAGGATATGATCTGATGCAGTTTTGACATCATTGACCTGGTCATTCAACTCAGTTCTTACTCCAGCCACTCTTAACTCCATTCTCTGCTCACTGGCCTGGATCTCCTGAGTCAATGCAGCTCTTGTAGCATTTAGCTCATCCCTAACTTGAGCAGTAGCATCTTGTATTCTTTCAGCAACCAGTTCTTTTACTGACAGCATCTGACCCTCAATCATGGTTTGTATTGAGTTTAGCAAGTCAGATGTGTCCAGAGCAGCAGCTGGTCTTTCCTGGGCCAAGTATTTTGCAACCAGCTTTGCAGCTCCACTCTGAGCTATAGCCCTTCCAGCATCAGGGATCTGCTCCCCCTCAGATGGGGCATTTAGTGCACTTTGTAGATTGGGATTGGTTGGTTCCTGTTGATGTTCTTCCTCACTAGCAGACCCACCTTCTCCTGCATAGGCTGGGCTATGCTCCCCCTCACTTAGGGCATCCATTGGAGGAGAGTTTTGTCTAGGGTCACCTAAAAGAATGATTGATGAATTAGACACCTAGACTATACAATTGAAAGAGAGGAGAGGCCTAACTGAAGTCTTGATTTACCATGGGTAGGTGAATTGGGAAATTCATCTTCAGCTTGAGCAACAGCTGGATCAGCATTCATTTGAGTTGGCTCAGGATTGGGCACATCTCTTCCTTGGGGCTCCTCATCCATTCCTGTCCTGGGGACATATTCATTATCTATATTCACTGGGCTGCTTGCAGATCTATGGTCAGACCCATGAATGTCCTCATTGTCAGACCCATCTTATTTTGAGGATGAATTTGATTTCTGCTGGGATACTTCTTTCTTCTTTTCCTTTGCCACAGATGGCTGGCTCATAGGGAGCACCCTGGAGAATCTATCCAGAGTCTTAATGTCCATTCTTTTGAGGTAATGGAGATTTGACCCCTTGGAGTTTGCAAAGATCTCTGAATAACTATTCTGTAGGTACAGAGATAGTATTCTTCCCATATTGGGGGCTTGTAGGGATTCCTTTATCCTTTGAAAGATGACTTCTCCCCATGAGGTTCTCTTGGACAGAATTATCCTTGTCATTAATTCAAACATGAACTGTGAGACAGTGTCATGTGAACCAGGCTTGCATAGGATAGCTTTGCCTACAATATCAGACAACAGCTTCCCTTGTTGATTGAAGAACATTCTCCTTAGACAACAGGTTTTAGTATCACTGTATCCTGTCCACTTTAGGGCAGTCCTCTTATCCTTTTCAGATATTTCCTCCTCTTCAGATTTACTGCAGGGAGCTAATTTCAACCCCTTCTCCAACCTTTTAACTGTAATCTTTATCTTCTCACCTCCTATCTTGGACATCAGTATGGTTTTGGATGAAGACAGTTTGACATGGTTGAACCATTCCAGAACTTCAGTTTTGAGAATGCAGCACGGTTCAGACAGCATGTGCTCCAGACCTTGAGCTTCCATTAGATGAATCACGTGTCGAATTTCTTCTGAGGCATGAGAGAATCCATTTCTTACGATTTCTTAGTCCTCCAGGAGATCTTTCGAGCTTTTTGGCGCCATGGAAGCAGAGAATCGATGCGCTGAGATGGAAGAGAAGATGAACCGTCTCGATGGCTAAGGGTTTGGCTTTGTGGTTTGTTTTAGGTTACAGTGTGTCTATTTATAGGTTTTTAGTTTCGATTTTATTAACACTAGGTTTTTAGACTTGATTACCTTATTGTTTCAAGGATTTCGGGGTTAATTAACAAATGTCATGTTGAACATATCCCGTCTCAGCGGTTCAGCTGAGACGGAGACCTAGGCCGCTGGGATAGTAAAGTGTCAACCGCTGGGACAGTTTCCTCATCTCAGCGGTTCAGCTGGGATTTTCTCAGCTGATTCAGCTGAACATACTACTGCACTTTAGCTGATCTTAAGGTTTAGACCTAGTCTAGATATTTTGGTTGAATAGTTGTCCTAGACATGTCACTGAGTTGTAGTGTAGAGTAAAGTAAAGTTTCATAATGTACTATTTAGAATGGATTATAGTGACAGCTACTACATTTAGGTCTATTCTATATTAAGCATGCAAGTTCAATTTTGAAGGCATTAAACTTAGATTCATCCAGTGGCTTTGTAAAGATATCAGCTACTTGCTTGTCAGTGGGGACAAATTCAAGACAGATATCTTTACATTCTACATGCTCTCTAATAAAATGATATCTAATCTCTATGTGCTTAGTCCTGCTATGAGAGACAGGATTCTTAGCAATAGATATTGCACTGGATGGATCACAATACAAAGGAGATTCCCTTACCTTGAGGTTGTAGTCCTCCAACTGACGTTGTGTCCAAAAGAGTTGTGCATAACAACTTCCTACAGCAATGTATTCAGATTCAGCTGTGGATATTGCCACACTGGTTTGTTTCTTACTGCTCCAAGATATCAATCTTCTCCCTAGGAATTGACAGGTACCACTTGTACTCTTCCTGTCTTCTTTGCAACCTGCAAAATCTGCATCTAAAAAGCCTGTTAGTTCAAAGTCATTGTTCTTAGGGTACCAAAGGCCAAGATGCAAGCTGCCCTTAAGGTATCTCAAAATCCTCTTCACAGAGGTGTAGTGAGATTCCTTAGGACAGACTTGATACCTAGCACAAACACATGTAGAATACATAATGTCTGGCCTACTAGCAGTTAAGTACAATAGAGATCCAATGATACATCTGTACATGGACTCATCAAAGGCCTTCCCCTTTTCATCCTTATCTAATGATACATTGGACCCCATGGGTGTTCTCATGGTGGAGGCTGATTCCATTCCAAATTTCTTGATGAGCTCCTTAGTGTACTTGGTCTGGGAGATGAAAATTCCATCATCAGACTGTTTCACTTGGAGCCCAAGGAAATATTTGAGCTCACCCATACTGCTCATTTCAAACTCCCCCTGCATTAGATTGGCAAATCTCCTGCAGAGGTTGTCATCAGTAGACCCAAAGATTATGTCATCAATATAAATTTGGACTAAGAGACACTTGCCCCTTGTTTTCCTAAGAAACAATGTGCTATCAATCTTTCCCCTCATGAACTTGTTCTTGAGGAGAAAGTTGGACAAAGTCTCATACCAAGCTCTTGGAGCTTGCTTGAGACCATATAATGCTTTCCTAAGAAGGTAAACATGTAAAGATAGGGTTGGATGCACAAAACCTGAAGGCGGTTCAACATATACCTCTTCCTTCAAGTCTCCATTGAGGAAGGCTGTTTTGACATCCATCTGGTAGATTTTGAACCCCTTGTGGGCAGCATAGGCAAGGAATAGCCTAATTGCTTCCAACCTTGCAACTGGAGCAAAGGTTTGATCAAAGTCTATACCTTCCTCTTGCCTGTATCCTTTGGCAACTAATCTGGCCTTGTTCTTGATGATTGTACCATTCTCATCAAGCTTGTTCCTGTATACCCATTTGGTGCCAATCACATTGTGTCCCTGAGGTCTTGGCACCAGCTTCCAAACTTTGCATCTCTTGAATTGTAGGAGCTCTTCTTGCATGGCTTCAATCCAGAATGTGTCTTGGTTGGCCTCTTCAAACTTCTTGGGCTCCATTTGAGAAAGGAAGCTCAAGAATAGTGCTTCATTATGAGCTCTACTTTTTGTCAATATGCCTTGGGTATGATCTCCAATTATTAAATCTCTTGGATGATCTCTTAGGTGCCTTGTAGCAGTTGGAAGAGGGTCCTCTTGTGGCTGTGTCTGTTCCACTGGTTCAGTTGTGACTTCACCATCTTGTACCTCTTCTTCTTCAGGAATTGCAGCAGCTGTTTGTGTTTTGCTGCTGCTGGGCTTGTCTTGGACAGTCAGCTCATGCATCCCTTCTTCATTTCCTGTCAAAATAGAAGAGCTAGATCATTCTTTGTAGAGAAGGCTGGTCTCATCAAGCACAACATGCATAGATTCTTCTACAACATGGATTTTCTTGTTATAAACTCTATAAGCTCTACTATGTGAGCTATACCCAACAAGAACCCCCACATTGCATTTTTCTGCAAACTTTGTTAATTGAGATTTTCCATTATTTAGAATGTAGCATTTGCAACCAAAGATTCTAAAGTAAGAAATTGTAGGTTGTTTGCCTTTCAGAATCTCATAAGGGGTTTTCCCAAGGAACTTATTGATGGAGGCTCTATTGAGAACATAACAGGCTGTATTGACTGCCTCAGCCCAGAAGTATTCTGGGAGTGAGGAGTCACTAAGCAGTGTTCTCCCAGCTTCTATCAAGGTCCTATTTCTCCTCTCAGCCACACCATTTTGTTGTGGAGTCCTTGGGGAAGAGAACTCTTGGGTGATACCAAATTCTTGACAAAATTTTGTCATGGCTTCAGATTGAAATTCTGTGCCATGGTCAGTTCTAGTTCTGACCACAGTACATAGTAGATCATTCTGAATGGCCTTGACAAAGTTTATAAAGACATATAAGGTATCTGACTTCTTCTTAAGGAAGAATACCCATGTATACTTTGAATGATCATCTACAATCACCAAGGTATACAACTTTCCACCTAGGCTCTGAATTGGCAAAGGACCAAACAAGTCCATGTGCAATAGGTATAAACACCTTTCAGTATCCTTGGAGCCAATACTTTTAAAGGTGGTCCTAGTTTGCTTACCCATTTGGCAAGCATGACAGGGGCCGCTTTTAACACATTTTAGATTAGGACTATTTCTAACAAGGTTTTTAGAAAATAATCTATACATTGTCTTATAGTTAATGTGGGCAAGTCTCTTGTGCCATTGGACACAGAGAGACTCACTTTCATTAGCTACAAGACACACAGAGGAGATAGAATAATTGCAAATGAAGTCTAAGCAATAAACATTCCCACTCCTAGTGCCTGAGAGAATGGTCTCCAAGTCATTAGACTTTTTGATCAAGCACTTGTCATTGTGGAATTCAATGACATAGCCTAAGTCTCATAGTTGGCTTATGCTTACAAGGTTGTGTTGCAACCCTTCAACATAAGCTACCCTTGTGATTGAGACTATGCCATTTGAAATCATACCATATCCTTTGGTGACCCCCTTTTCTGATCCACCAAAAATAACCTTAGGTCCATTCTTCACTGGATGGTAATCCTTTAGAAGATCCTTAGTTCCTGTCATGTGCCTTGAGCACCCACTGTCCAAGTACCATATTTGGTTGAGACTGGTACTTGAACTAACCTGCAACACAAAATTTAATGTACCTTAGGACCCCAACTGACTTTGGGTCCTAGGTTCTTGTTAACACCATAGGGAATATTCCTAGAGAGGGCTGGTTTGGCTTGAGGTTCAGTCCTTGCCTTTGACACATTGGGGTTGTGCCAACAATCAATTGCAAAGTGTTCAACCTTGCCACAGCACCAACAATCATGAATATTGTATCTCCTTTTCTGAACAGTTTTCTGAATTGGTACAGCATTTTGTACATGTTCAGCAGAAGAGATATCAACAATCTTCCTATTTCTTTCAGCAATAATCTGACTGAAGGATAATCTGTGGACAGTCTTGATGCTCTTTATCCTGATAGCCTCAGCTTGCATTGACTTGGCAGTCATACAAGATCTGATGGAATCAGACACTGGGCAGCAGGCCTTGTCAACAGATTTGACAGCAGTCTTGCTTTTTGCTGAAGCAGATTTGGAAGAGCTTGCTTCCATGTTCTTGACTGAAGGTACTGAGACACCAAACACAAATGGTCCAGGTTGGGCCATTTGTATTTCCTCATGTGCAGCTTTCATTGCACTCAATCTCATGCCCTTTCTATTTCCAAAGCTGTGAGCATTCCTGCTCAAGTTATAGGAACTTCCATTTAATAAGTGACCATGAACACTTTCTTGGTCATACTTGTTTGAGGGCATCAAGACTTTCACAAAGGAGGTCTTAGATTCTTTTGAGTCCTTGACCTTTCCCTTAGTATTGCTAGTAGATGCCTCATTGTTGAAACCAATACCTCTCTTGCTCTGGGAGTTGAAGGTGTCAATAATAGGCATCACTGTCTTGGGCTTGGAGAACTTAGCCACTAACATCCTCTCCTTGAGGAGATTTTCTTCAAGATCCTTGATGATCTTGTTCTTGTGGCTTATGGTGCCCACATGGATCATTGACATTCCCCTTAGCTTGCCAATCTCATTGCTCATTTGAGCTAGCTGGGTAGCATGCTCAATGCACTCAGATTTCGGTTGCTTCAGGGAAGCAATTTCTTGAGCTTGCCTCTTGGCTAGCTTTTTGCTCTTTTTCAGAGCTTCCAGGAGTGTACCATATTCATCAATCAATTGATTGACATCCTCCTCAGAGTATGATTCACCTCCAACTTTAGATGAAGGATATTCAGATTCTGGATTTTTTTCATAATCAGAAGAAGAAGAAATGCAGTGTATCAATACCTGCTCATGTTCTGAATTGTTGTGGCTGTCCTCATCTTCAGTTATAGCCATCAACCCATGGTCATCTAGAGTGACCTCATCCTCCTCTTCATCACTATCTGAATGTGATAGAGGGGCCCTGATTCCTATCCTGGTATTAGGATAGTCTTCTTCCTCCTGATCAGCAAACAGCCCCAAGTAGGCTTTCTCCTCACCATCTGAATCTGAAGATGAAGACTCAGATTCACTCCAGCTCTTGCCTTTCTTAGCTAGGAAGGATTTTCCTCCCTTCCTTTCCTTCTGGTGATGAGGCTTCTTGTCACCTCTTTCTTTTCTCTTGACTGGACAGTCAGCAATGACATGTCCAGGCTTACTACAGCAATAGCAAATTATGTTAGTTGAAACATGTTTACTTGATTTAGAGTCATACCTGTCCCCTTTGGGATGTTGCCTCTCAGATCTGTAATGATCCTTCTTGGGATGAGAAGAGGAGGAAGGTTTGCTCTTCCATTGTTTCCTATTGATCATCTTCTTGAACTGCCTTGTGAAGGCAGCAAACTCCTCATCAGAAGAGGAGCTGTCTGAATTGCTGCTCTCAGATTTTTCAGATTCAGCAGTCTTTCTTGGAGGTGACTGTACTCTAACCTTGTTCTTCTTAGAGCTTTCAGCTTTGAGAGCAACAGATCTCTCCCTTGTGTGAGCCCTGGAAGAAGTGTCCTCCTCCTTTCTTGCAGAAAGCTGCATCTCATATGAGAGCAATTTCCCAAACAGAGTATGGGTAGAGGTTTCTCCAAGCCTTGCCCCTTCCCTGATTGCACAAATTTTAGTGTCCCAATCTCTGGTTAGAGATCTAAGGAACTTGTCATTAAGTTCATAATCTGTGAATACCCTTTCATAGGTTCTTAGTTCATTTACAATCCTAAAGAACCTTTCATAGCACATAGAGATATTCTCCTGGCTCAGCTGTCTGAAGGCTTCATACTCCTGACTGAGGAGTGACTTTCTATCATCCCTCACTTCAGCTGTTCCCTCCATATAAATCACCAATGTGTCCCATATTTCCTTGGCAGTTGTGCAGTGTACCAAGTTCTGAAATGTAGTGTCATCAATGGAATTTACTATTATGTTTTGGGCTCTCTTGTCCATAGTGTACAGTGCTATCTCATCATTGGTCAGCTCAGAGAATACCTTAAGTATTTTCCTAGTAGGGTCAATGGTGGAGACTTTCTCAAAGGTATAAGGACCATTTTTGACAGTTAAAAAGATCCTTGGGTCTGAGGCTTCCATGAATAGCCTTACCCTTTGCTTCCATATCCCAAAGTTTCCTTTGGAGCATATGGGCAACTTCATTGACCCCAACTCCTTCTTCATTCCACTGCTTGCCATTGGATTTCAGATTTGACTACTCCTGTATAGGATCTGATCAGACAGTTAAGTCCTTTTGATCAACCTCTATCTGATACCACTTGATAGTTTATATAGGTGTAGTCAATAATACCTAGAGGGGGGGGGGGGGGGGGGGGGGTGAATAGGTTTTACTTAATTTCTTTCTATAAACCTAATGTTTCTAGCTGCAGAAAATATAATCACAGAAAACACACAAGGATGTATAGAGGTTCCTCAAGACAGGGTGTCTTGAGTAGTCCTCTTTCCCCCTTCACCTTTCTAACAATGAGTTAGACAAGGCCACAAACTCCAATCTCGGCTCCTTGAGCTTACACCACAAGTTCCTCAGAACTTCTCAGATCAAGAGTGATCCTACCTCAGGCACAGCAGCCTTACACTCAGGCTCAGCATCCCTACACCTCAGGCTCAGCAACCCTACAGCTCAGAGTTTTATAACTCCAACCACTCAGAAATCCCACAGATTTCCTACCTCAGACCTATCAAGAAGTCCTACCACTCAAGCTGTCAACACTGCTCTACACACACAGGCTCAACAGCCTTTCATTCAGGCAACAATGCCTTACAAAGATATAATAGAGTTTGTTTTGATTACAGAAGATAAAAGAGTTACTCTCAGGTCTTCTGTTTTCCTTCTTCAGATCTGAAAGGCAGCAGCTTCAGATTTGAATCACCTTGATCTTATCCTTCAGCAAATCAGAAGATCAACTTGCCCTTCTTGAGTAAGTGCAGGAAGAGCTATCTAATCTCCCTAGGAAGATTAACTTCAGCTTCAGAGAATGACTTCAACTGGCTGAAACGAGAATGCTCGATTGCGGCGTGCAGCAAGAACTTTTTAATCGAACGGTTAATGTTGTTGTACCCTAGCTTCTTCTTTTATACCTTCAGAAGACTTCAACGACTATTTCGATCCTCCTGACACTGTATGGGGCGGATTGGAGTTGCTTTTCCCTTTCAATTGTCGTTTGCGCCAAAAGAAGATCCCGTCAGCACATTTGGATCTATCTCAGCGGTTGGGCTGAGACAGCATCCAGTCTCAGCGGCAGCGTCTCAACGGTTGGGCTGAGATAGCATCCAGTCTCAGCGACAGCTTTAGTCCCCTTCTTTTAGTCTTGTCTCAGCGGTCGACGAACCGCACCCTGCGTTCGACTAACACGACTTATCAGTGGAGAATCCTCCTATCAGCGGATCCGCTGAGACGGCTCCTCGTCTCAGCGGTTTTGACCTATCGCCTCAGCGGTTCTGCTGAGACAGGTCTTCATCTCCTTGTAGATGATTTCTTCACATCTAAGGGCATGTTTGGCCCTTTCTTTTGAGTCACCTGTGCCTGTATATTCTACACAAGTATAGCTTTGTCAAATACAATATGTCCTTAGTATTGAGAGTGATGCCTCTTCAAATCAAGGTAATATTGAGGGCAATTTACCCAACAAGAGCTACCGCCGGCGGTAGCGGCCAAATCAATGCCCATGACTTTTTATTTGGTAAGAGGCCTAATTACCCAAGTCTAAGTCAAATGTGGAAATTAAAAGCATATAATCAGCTGACACTTAGGAAGGAAATTTCAACATAAGTCTTGGGAAGTGGGAATTTGCATTTAATGCAATTAATGTTATCTCTCTCTCTCCTTCTTTAATAGCCAAGTGGGCTGAGATAGATTCAATCAGAAGGAAATCTTCTTCTTTTCCTTCACCTGAAGGTTTCAACCTAGCTCTGATACCATTTGTAAGACCCCCCTCCCGGAACACAAGACACGACCGAGGGGAGTCCTATGCCCAGGACAGCCGTCTTGCGGAAGTGCCAGCACACGAGCTAGCCTCCCCCAAAATTTGTCACGCGGTCGTCTGACCGACCATTGATCACTGAGAGACACTACAACACTATCAAGAGGATTCAAGTTTTCACTTAACTACACCCATAAGGTTCTAATGATGGAACTCATGCTATCAGAACCCAAGGACTGCCACCAAGTCCTTTTGTCACCCAAGCACTTGCCATGATCCGACTAGTGCATAGCAGCACTCAAGGACTGCCAACTCAAGTCCTTACCATCACATCAAGTCCCAGGGGATCATAAAGAGACAATGCTTATCCTTGGAACGTTCTATTTTCTTATTCTGATAATGAAGTTTTCTCAGATCAAAAACATGGTGCTAGCAGTTCACCTTGCTCAAAATGAACCAATCGTTTCAGGATTACCAACTTCCAGTGTTGAAGATTGTGAAGATTTATAATTCCCTGAGCAATCACTAGTCGGAAGGTCACTAGCCCAATAAACGAAGAGAGAAGCCCCCGTATCTCTTTGACTGAGTTTCTTCTACATAATTAGACGGGGGAGGTATCCACATACCGTATAAAAGACATGCTTAGTGGTCTCTTACTAAGCTGATAATAGACTACATGCACCAATCTCATTGAGATTGCCCTAATATTTTGGGTAAGGTGATAATATCACTCCATATCTGAGATAGAAATCTCAGGGTGTGAGTCTCTAGCATTTACACTCACGTTAAACTCTTCCCTTAGTCACTTGAGGTCACTTTTACTTGGCCACATCATCCCTGAGATCGGTATAAGGTAAGGGTATGTCACGACATATCCTGCTAAGTCGACCAAAGTGGTATCCTAGTTAGGTTGGCATCAATCATATGCCAAACCAACTCTAGTTGTTGGAATGGGAATACGAATTACTGTCTCGGAATGAGCCAGCATCTATACGTAAGGGTACGAGTTTGGCTTAGGTTGGCACTTCCTATAGGAAAAGTGGGCATAGTTAATGTGAATCACACATGGGCACACCACTGCTTCCGCTGCATCAGTTTGTCCTCAAACTGATTTAGACAACAGGGGTGGCCTAGTGGTTTAATGGTCTTCTTTATCTCGGGATCGTTGCAAGCTGATACCATTTGTTATTCTGCTAGTAAAATTTTATCAATCCAAACTTGACATTAGTAGCCCACCTTGCCAAAGATGAACTACTTTATCAAGTATCATCAATATCAATTGTTGAAAATTTGTGAAGATTCTCGAATCCCAGAGAAACCCCAGTTGGTCCATTAGCTAGGCCAATAAACGAAGAAATAGGGTTAGCACCCATACACCTGAGTTAAGTTTCTTCGACCACCAGTATGGTACATTCACCCCCTGTAAGCACACATCCTTAGGGCATATAATCCTTGACCTAGAGTTTCGCCTTGACGATTACTGATACAATCTTTTCTTCTCTCCAAAAGGAAGGGATAGGATTTGATTTCGTGAAAACCTATGGTCATATGAGGGAGTATTGGAGGAGAGAAGGAGTAATGCCCTAATTTCTAAATTGGGGAAGATGATGAATAGTTAGGTTAAAAGGGGCTATTAATGATAAATGTTGACAAAAATCATATTGATTACATTCACGTGAATAGAAATGAAGTTCCAACCATTAGTAAAGAGAGAATCTGTAAGGGTTCTGGGGATGGACTGCCAGGGAAGAATAATTGGGGGTGATTGACAAGGATCTGCTTCCTGTCGACTAATAAGGAAATTCGTCGAACGCAGTTCACCTCCAGTTCGTCGAACGTAGTTCACCTTCTGTTCGTCGAACGCAACTCACCGTCTATTCGTCGAACGCAGCTCACCGTCTGTTCGTCGAACGCAGCTCACCTTCAGTTCGTCGAACGCAGTTCACCTCCAGTTCGTCGAACGCAGTTCACCTCTAGTTCGTCGGACGCAGTTCACCTTCAGTTTGTCGAACGCACCTCCAATCCGTCGAACGCAGAGTTCTTCGAACTCACTCGAAGGATTTCATGCAAAATAATAATAATGTAATTATTACAGGAACACTAGCGCCTGGCGGTAGCGCTACCGCCGGCGCGAGCAACCAGAGAACCTTTGGTTCTCCCCCCTTGGGTGGGGTAAGAGTTCCTGGGTTCCATGTCAACTGGGTGAGGTGTAGTTGAATGTTATGATTCTGAAATGGGACATTGTGATGCACAATTGAATGAAAGATTAGAGGAGGTGTTTATATAAATGCTCGCATCGTTTGATAATCTATCAGATGATTAGATTTGAGATAACCATATGTTCACCCCTACTGAATGTGAAGCCCGATTGGGCCGAGGTTTGTATGAATCATGTACATGCTAGTATTGACTTGTGATAATGATGTTAGATTCATTCCTGTTGAGATAACTCCTTAAATGAACCGTCAATTGTTAGTTTAGGTGGAGCCGTAAGAAGGACATGGGATAGTTGATGGTGAGGGTACTAGCATGGAAATTGGGTGAGTTCTAAATGTGTAGCATCGGGTATAATGACCATATAATAGTAGAGCACAGTAAATACGTGTTGCATAATACAAAGAGGTCGACATCTGGGGCAATGATTCCGGCATTAATGATGCTTATGAAGTTAGTCGTGATCGATGTAGGTTGTGAATCGAGCTCAAGGATTGTGAGGGTTAATGTGTATGGCCAGATTGGTATAGTGAACTCGAACATAGAATTACGCGCACAAGTAGTCCTATAGGATCAAAGATAGTAATTCCCTTATATACCCATGCCACTGCAAGAGAGTTATGACAACTCCGTATGTGAAGCAATGATGGTTGGTGAGGCTTTTAGGGTATGGTTATATCCTGAGAGGTGAAGGACCCGATTGGTAGGTCCTTCGATGCTAATTAGCATCGACACCGATTGTATGAGGAGAAATGGAATAAGGCTCCTTACGCGAGTCCTTAGGTACTTGATAGCATGGGTGGTGTATGGGAATTTCATGAATGTGCATGGTTTACACATGGTGGTGTGATGATCCTGGGTGGAGGATTACTTGTGGCGGGTCTACGGGCTTGCTAGTCGTGACACCGACAGAAGCTGGCAGTTAGACTCTTGACCGGTTGGGTTGGACTCTTGGTGCTCACCTACCCAAGTCCCCTTATGTTGTGGTGAAATGCTAAGGACCCGGTTGTTGGGGGCCTTGGATGCTAATTAGCATCGGTTGAACTGTTATGATGTGAAAGGTAAGAAGGCTCCATCCGCGAGTCCCTGGGTGCTTGATTGCACGGGTGTGCACGGGAATTACATGAATGTGCATGGTTTACACATGGTGGTGTAATGATCCGGGTTGGAGGATTACTTGTGGCGGGTCTACGGGCTTGCTAGTCGTGACACCGACAGAAGCTGGCAGTTAGACTCTAGACCGGTTGGGTTGGACTCTTGGTGCTCACCTACCCAAGTCCCCTTTTGTGTCCTTGAAGGCTCAGCATGATGTGAGCAGTACGCAGGGTCTCCGTTGTGTATTCTTAGCGTCGAGCCGTACAGAGGCCTAGGACTGCTAGTGTTCATACCCTCCTAGTAGTGGAGGAGCTCGTTCCACTGTCTCCGTCTGACCACGACGAGAGATGCCTGAGTGGTTAGCTACCTCTCAAAAAGCGAGAACTATAGGTCTATGTCGACATAGCAACTATGCATGGGTGAGTCATCATATCATAATCATTGCATTGCATTCATCATTCATAATCATAGCATTGCACCGCATCGGGTCCATCATATAAATTAGTATGGGTTCTTTTATATGATGGGTTCCAGCATGGAAACCTTAACTTATAAGTTTATATGGGCATTCATATAAGTTAAGGTACGATATGAACTGCCTACTTCTTCTGTGTTGTTTCACTGCTTGCTTATACTCTGTCATTGTCATTTTACCTATTAGATGTACTTCTTATATATTTGATACACTGCTGTGATTACATATTTTCTTGTCACCTATTTTTGCTACTACTGACTATATTGCAGCTTTTCTTCATTCCCTTCCGCTCGATGCCTTGGATTCGCCGGGGGAGAGGATGTGAAGCCACTTAGTCTTTATGACTAACGGTTGTTACACCACTACTTTTAAGAGCAGCAGCGTACTACACAGGAGGACAGTCAGGCCAGGGTGACAGTGCTGGTGATACGATACCTTGGCTACCATAAGCGACGGATTTGAGCGAGTGGTTAGAATGTAGCCTTAGGGCAAGTTTATACTCTGATGATATACATGAGCTTGTGTAGCTTTCTATCTTTTTTGTACTGTTTGGACATTGTTGCTTAATTGTGAATATATAGCTTCTTGCTTTTACATTATTGATGGGTTGGCGTTGTTCGGTTGGTTTGGCCGGCAGGATAGGCGTCTTGTGGGGGAGGCTAGCTCGTGTGCTGACACTTCCGCAAGGCGGCTGTCCTGGGCATAGGACTCCCCTCGGCCGTGTCTTGTGTTCCGGGAGGGGGGTCCTACACCGGTGGCTCGCGACCGGCCACAAGCACTCCTGTCGATGACTCACCGCGCCGCGCTGGTCTAGGGAAGTCCGTCTCGCTTCCCTTCACTAATCTTTTTCAGGGCCGGCCCAACACTTCTCGCCCGCCTCCTGGTAAGGATTCTGCTGCTTCTTATGAGAGATCGCTCTTTGCGATAACACGAGAAGGCTTCACTAATTGCTAACGCCGTTTAGATTTGCTCGCAGGTGATTCAGAGACCCTCCCCACCGACTCTGACTTTGGGGAGGAAGAGATGTCGCCTCTTCCTTTGCCGGAACAAATGGATGATTTCCTTGGCGATCCGCGAGATCTCGAGACCATGAAGAGGCGAACTTCAAAATTGTTTCAGAAACAAGGGCGACTACTGCAGGATCTTCATCTCCAGGCAAAGAGGGACAGAGAAATTGCTGAGGAGCGTCACGCTGCTCTGTTAGATGAGTGCGCGCGGCTTCGCGCCGAGATGCCGCAAGATCTTAGCGATACGACCACCTTCCCAGGGATGCACCTCGTGCGAGTGGAAGATTACGCTCGCTTGATTCAACGCGAGGCCCGCGTCGTCCACGCCTATCATTACCCCAGGCTTTAGCGGCGGTCAGCAGTGCGAGGTCGTGGTAAGTGGAAATGGGTACACTACTAATCCTCGCTCGCACTCCTTTCCTGCCCGGCGAGACCCCCGTCAATGTTTAAAAACTCGTTTAATCTTACTTGGGCAATCTCGCGAACCTTTTTACTTTTTCATTAACTATCTCTCGCCCGCTATCGGGGCCCTCGCGTACTTATTATTAGTTATGCGACATAATTTCTTGCAATGCCTGCTGTATATCTGTCATTTCCGTTTTCTTTCCTGTTGTTCTCATATGTGAATCTCGTTAATACTAATTTCGCCAGCAGGTCTCGCTCGCTAATGTATCTGGGTCTTTCTTACGTTCTCGCACGCAGTCATTATATAGGGTTTTGCCTAACCGCACCCCCTGCTGCTTCGACTTCTTTCCCGCGCTTTTTATTTTCTATAAATAGGTCCCAGCTCCGAAACTCACCTACCGCATTTAACACTAGCTCTTCTTCTTCCTCTGCATGCGAGATCTCGTGTTCTCTCCCTTGCGCCTTTCGCTCTTTTCTTCGCAGGTTTCATCAATGGTGGGAGACGCTAGCGAGGCTGAAGGTCGACTGAAGTGCGCCTGGGCCTTCACCGACCACACTTTTTTCAACATCAACCTGACCCCACCAAGGCGAAGGCCAACTTCTCTAGGATGGGGTATCGGAGCTCCGCCTTCCCCAGCACTCAGTTGACGTAGTAGATTGGAAGTTGCCTTCTGCCTTCTTCTCGGACCAGTACTGAACTTACTGCCTCGGATCCTACCCCCAGGTATAAGGATAAGTCCTCTCCCTGCCTTGGCCCCTAGAGCAGAGGAACCTGAGTTAGCTGCCCCTTCAACGCTTGGAAAGCTTCCACACACTCTGAGGTCCATTCGAATTTTTGATTCCCTCTCAGCACCTTGAAGAAGGGTGCACACTTTTCCCCTGCACGGGAGAGAAATTTACTGAGACCGGCCAACTTCCCCGTGTGGCGCTGAACCTCCTTGGCGTTTCTCGGTGATCCCAGTTCCATGATGGCCTTGACTTTATCTGGATTAGGCTTCACCCCGGCTGGGGTGAGCAAGTGACCTAGGAACTTCCCCCGGGTAGCCCCGAAGACACACTTCTGGGGATTGAGCTTCATTTTGTACTTCCGCAAAGTCCCAAAAGTCTCTTCGAGGTCGCGGAGGTGGGATTCGAGGTCTCGGCTTTTGATCATGATATCATCTACATAGACCTCCAGGTTCCTTCTTTTCTGTTCTCAGAAGACCCTATCCATCATCCGTTGATACGTTGCCCCTGCATTTTTTAGCCCAAAGGGCATCATTTTATAGCAATAGTACTCATCCCCTGTGATGAAGAAGACATTCTTGATGTCGGGGGGGGGGGGGGGGTGTATACGGATCTGATGGTAACTTGAAAAAACATCTAAAAAAGAAATCATAGAGAAACCGACGGCTGAATCAACCAGCACGTCGATTCTAGGCAAGGGGTAGCAATCCTTGGGGCATGATTTATTAAGAAAAGAAAAATCAACGCACATTCTCCACTTACCTCCTCCCTTCTTTACCATTACCACATTAGAGACCCAGCCAGGATACTGGATCTCCGATACAAAACCAGCTTGGAGGAGCTTGCCCACCTCCTCTCGGATGGGCCTTTCCATCTTGTCAGCTATGGCCCACTTCTTATGACGGATGGGGCGAGTGTCGGGATCGAGGTTGAGGCGATGGCAAGCCACATCTGCATCAATCCCGGGCATCTCCGCGGCGCTCCATACGAAGACGTCCACATTCTCCTAGACGCAGGCTAGGATTTGCTTCTGCTCCCCCAGGCTGAGCTCGCCGCTGATCATGACTTTTTCTACCACCCCCGCCCGGGTGGTGACTTCAAGCTCCACGACCTCTAACCGAGACTGCTCCCCCAAATCACCCTCCTTCTCCTCATCGCAAGCTAGCGCTTCGACCTCTTCCCCCCTTCTTCATTCCCGAACCTCCATCATATCTTCCGCCCCTTCCTCCTGGGCCTCCCTTTCTTCCTTTTTCTCCTTCTCCTCCTCTCCTTCTCCGAGCCTCGACGGCTCCCCCATCTCTCGATCTCACTCTTCCGCCTCGGCCATCCAGAAGATGGTGTTCACGGCAGTCACATAGCATTGTCGTCCACCTTCGGATCTCCCCTTATCCAGACCTAGACTCCTCCTGCGTTGAACTTAAGGCATTGGTGGAAGGTGGAGGGGACGCAGTGGAACGCACTGATGAGCGGCCGCCCAAAGATGGCACTGTAGCTGCTGGGGGCATCCACTATGACAAAACGGCAATTCCTGGACTGCCCCACCAGGACTACATGGAGTCCCACTCCCCCCTCTACCTCCTTCCTCTCCCCGGAGAATCCAAACAACGGGCCATCAGAGGTCAGCATCCTCCATTCCTCCACCTGTATCTCGTCAAACGCCTTTTTAAAAATGATGTTGACCGAGCTCCCGTTATCCACAAGGATCCTAGAGACGGTGAAGTTCTCGATCGCTGTCTGAATGACCAACGCATTACAGAACGGGTCTTCATGACCCGACATGTCCTTCTGAGTGAATGATATCTTCTCCGCTCGGGGAGGGGTTAGTGACGTCGAAGCCACGCTACGACGATACATGGTATGGAGGCTGGCCTTCCGGGTCGCCTCAACACCTACCCCCCCCCCCCCCCCCCCCCCCCCATGGATCACCCTGATCCCTCCTCGGGTCCCCACATCAGCCCGGTCTTCACACCTCTCATCCTCCTCATCCTGAGTCAGGACCTCTTCAATACTCACCACCCGCTGCTCCCGCGGCGCCAGTGCCATGGCCCCTCTCACCTCTAGGAACTTCGGGCAGGTGACCGTCGCATGCCCTTCCTCCCGATGGAAGTCACAATATGGCAACGCCACCCCCGCCCCCCCCCCTCTCGGCCTCTGCCCCCCCTATTCCCCCTTCTTCTTCCTGCTCCTGCTCCTTCTCTCCTTCCTCTTCCTCACCTGATTGTCATGGCCTGCTGAGGAGGGGGAGGCATCTGCCTCAGACCTTGCCTCCATCCCAACTGGTGGGGTCTTCCCTGACCCCCATGGAAGTTACCACCTCCCGGGGCGTAACCCCTCCCTTGAACCTGCGCTCCTCCGCCTTGATGCCTCCACCCCACCTCCGGAGCCCTGGGCTCTTCTCTTCTCCGCACCTCCTGCTACTTGACTTTCGGCTCACTGAGCTTTGCTAGCCTCTTAGTGAGCTCTGGATTAGCCTCCTCTCCTTCAATCTCATCCGCCACCCTCTCCATCAACTCCTCGTAGGAGACGGGGGCCTTCCTCTTCAAGCTCATCTTGAAAAAACTCTCCCTCAGCCCTACCGTGAAGGCGAGCTGGAGGGCAAACCCTGGCATCTCCTGGGTAAGCAAAACCTCCTCCTGGAATCAGTCCGCATAGTGGGCCAGCGACTCCCCCGGTTCCTGCTTGACCTTGAAGAGCGACTCGGCATCCTTCTTCCTCTTCTTCGAAGTCGAGAAGCACAACAAGAAGCCTCGATGCAATTCCTCGAATTGGTAGATCGACCCGGCAGGGAGTTGATGGAACCAGTTCCTAGCCTTCTCCTTGAGAGTGACGGCGAAGAGCCGACACTTGAAAGTATCTGACATCGGCCGGATGGAGACCGAGTCCTCGAACGACTGCAATTGCTGGACAGGGTCATCCTTGCCGCAGTAGTAGACCCTGTCCCACTCCCTGAACCCTTCCGGGACAGGTGCGGAAAGCACCAGCTCGCAAAAAGGGCTGCTCCCGCTCGTTGTCCTCTCTTGCTCGACTCACCCTACAAGTTCTCTCGGAGGACTCCAAGCTCGCCAGAGCCGCGCTCGCCAAGACTGCGCTCGCCGGAACTGCACTCGCTGGGGCAGTGCTCGCCGGAATCGGACCTGTCGGGGCGGCGCTCGCTGGGCTGGCAAAAAGCTCTCGCCCGACGAAATCTCGCCCTGCCCCTGCCACCTCCTTCCCTGCCCTTCCCCCCAGGGCACCCTCGCCGACCTCTGGAGGGGGAAGCACCCGAGGTGCTGGGGTCGCGAACTCGCTTTGCACCGCGGCAAAGGCGAGGCCGATGCTCTCGAGGACCTCTCTCCTGAAGTCCGCGAACAACCCCAGCGTCTCCGCTGGCTGCGAGCCAGAAAACTCATAACCCTGCTCTTCATCTCCTGCCATGTTGCTTCCTTGAAACTTTCTTGCACTAGTTGTTGTCCATGCTCACCGTACCAAAAATGTTGGAACCGAGATTTGGGCCAACGAGGAGTTCGGATCCCGAAAATGGGTGCAACTCGCTCTTACTGATCCCTTGGAGCAACTTGACCGAAGACTTAGAACTTAGACCCTTGGCGATAGTGTGGAGGTCCTACCACACTCCCAGAACATCTTAGAGTGCTTCCCCTCCTAAGCAAAAGACTGAAGCCGGGCACCTTGGAGAACTCTGAGAATGCTAACCAAAGATGACCTGAGGAGAGAGAAGCCAAAAAGCCGTCCCTCCAAAGGTTCCCTTAGGGTCTTATTTATAGTTTTTCTAAAATGGTCTGCTAATAGCGGGATTCCACCTTTTGGTTTTACTAAACGCACCCCAATTTGGGCTGTGAACAGCCAAACTCCGCTATTCTGAAGGGCTACTGGCATCCCACCAGGGGCAGAGGGGTAATTTCACCTCCTTAGCCCCTGGGAAAAAGGCCTGTGAGAGCTCCGCTCGCGAGTCTTCTCGCGATTCTCCTCGCGAGTCCTGCTCGCGAAACCTCCCTAGGCGAGTAGCCCACGAAGGCACTGCTCGCCTTCCTTCTGATGACAACCACCTAAGGCGGGCCTCACATTCTCCCCTGCGAGATCTCCTTGGCTCGCCTTGCCTGGCTCTCGCGACCCCTTAGTGGCGAGATGGCCACTTCCAACTTAATTCACACATCTTTGGGCCTTACCCCCTCAGGCGAACAAGGGGTTGTACAACACTGACTAAGAAAGTAATGGAAAACGATATCTATTTGTCTTGTAGGTACAATCCATTAAAAACACGGTTGTAAATATTTTACTTAGTTTAATAGCAACAGGATGAGCAAAGAATAAGTTAATCAGATTTTTGTTCCCTTCATGACACGATTAAAACTCAAATACCCACTATCAGTTAAACATTTGTATAGGTATTGTATAGGTGTGACTCCATTCAGTTCTTTTTTCTGCAACTTATACCTCTCATTATAAATAGTTTGCATCACTGTGTGATTCTCTGCATTCCTCTTTTTTAAGGTTGATAGTATACATCTGGGCTTAACATTTGAGGCTTACATGTCGTGAACTATCTTCTTCTCAAGACAATCCAACCTTCCAACGGTGGCATGTGCTTCTAAATGAACCATTTCATGGTTGTGTCCCACATTTTACTTCCACAGTCCATTCATCCGAGAAGGATTTTTTCCCAATCACAGTAAAGGGGCAACCACAACGCTTACTAGTATATTTTATTAAATTTTGTTTAGTCCAATCATTTTTACATTGTTTCTCGCAGTAAAATCCACTTCTATGACACTCAAGAATTACACGTGGTCGTGCTCTACCACCTACTAATTTATCTGAACTTTTAACTGTGACAGTAAAACTACAAGATTTGCCAATATTACGAGCTCAATCAATCAACACCTCTCGAGATGGAAACTAAATTTTTGTTTCAAAATGACTACCAACATCAACCTTCACATCTGATCCACTACTCAACAATGAAATGAATAGAATACCAAAGATAATACAACCATATCGACGCAGTATCGACATTACATTATCACAACTACTTAAGGTTGCAAATGGTACCTTTCAGTCGATGGATTACAGATAGCAATCTGCATGAAGGAATCAACACCAAATGCAGTTTTAGTGAATGTTTTCGATACAATAGTTGGTGTAACTGGTGATGGAAGGGGCACATCCATCATTATACCTAGAGCAAGACAAGAATAAAATGTTTCATCGACCAGAAGTTTTGTGTGTGGGAACCTGGAGATTGATAGTTGTTGATCGCTGACTGGGAGGAACCGATTGTCGGTCATCGACTGAAGCTTGCGATCGCCGTCCGCCCATCGAAGTTAGCGTTCATCGATCGCTAACTGGAAAGGAGGGTTTGAAGTCGTTCTTCCACTGGGTTTAGATGGTGCCCGTGAAAATTGAGAATTTCCGTCATTTTCGGCATCTAGATTGAGTGGATTTCCTATCATTCCTTACTTCTTCAGTCCCCTCCATGTAAAAAACCAGGGAGTCCCACATCTCTTTGGCAGTTTTGCAGTGAATAAGGTTTTAGAGGGTTGAGTCATCAATGACACTGACAATAATGTTATGTGCTCTCTTATCTAGGCTTACCAGTGCAAGCTCATCCTTGCTCATATCAGCATATTTCTTTGGCACTCTTTGAGTAGGATCAATGGTAGATGCAGTCATGGGGGTGAAGGGACCCTCTTGAACAGCAACAAACACCCTAGGATCAGCAGCTTCCATGAAAAGTCTTACTCTTTCTTTCCAAATAGGAAAGTTCTATTTGGTGTAGGGTTGGGAGCTTCATGGATCTCATTTCTCTGTGTTGATCACCTCCAGCCATAATGAATAGTTCCAAGATCTAGATCTGAGTGTTAAGTCACTCTTTGATCAACCTCCCTCTGATACCACTTGTTAGTTATGGAACTATCACCTAGAGGGGGGATATGTGATATGACTGTTTTTGAATTTTTATGCACAAGAACTAAATAAATCTATCACAGCACAACAATAAACCACAGAAACATAGTACACAAGAACACCATATGTATAGTGGTTCCTTAAGACAGGGTGTCTTGAGTAGTCCATTGTCCCTCTGCGCCTTTCTAGCAGTGTGCTAGGGTCGGCAAACTCGGCCAAAACTCAGGCCCGCAAGCCCTATAATCTCAGGCCCTCAAGCCCTAAACTCAGGCCCTCAAGCCCTACAACGCAGACCCTCAAGCCTTACAACTCAGGCCCCTCAAGCCCTACAGCTCAGGCCCTCAAGCCCTACAACTCAGATCTGAAACAGATCCAACAATACTCAGGCCCGCAAGTCTTACAACTCAGGCCCTCAAGCCCTACAATACTCAGGCCCTCAAGCCCTACAGCTCAGATCTGAAACAGATCCTACAAACTCAGGCTTGTAAAAGCCCTACAGAGAAAGAATGAGAAATACTTCTTTAGCCGGATGAAGATTTGCTTCTGGACTTGAAGAGAATACAATTGATCTTTTCTTGGACAACACAGATTCCTCTTCAATCCTTTCTTCAATCTGGAACAATACTTATCAGCCGATGTTGCTGGTCTGAGACTTGGAGAATGCTTGGTGAAGATCGTTTTGCTCTCGGGATCTTGTTCCTTCTTTACGCAGCCTTGTTACTGTTCTATTGATTCTTGTGTATTTTTTCTGTCTTCCTATTAGGACAAACACTTATCTCTTTTATATGACTGAGGATCCGACTAACGGTCTCTTATGATGTCCTTTAAGTGTCAGAGGCTCATTCCTTAAAGGCACGCGCTGATTGGACCATCAGGCGGCGACATTAAATGCAGACATCGCAATTTGAAATATCTTGATCTGTTTCGATGACATTTGCAACGTCTTGACGACATTGACAATATCTTGACGACAGAACTTGTCGTTACGCTGATCCATCTTGGACTTGGACAAATCTTCAAATCTTCTTAAATCTTCTTAAATCTTCTTTAGAGAAGGATATCTCGACGATACAAGATATCTCAACACACTTGCACTCGCGACGACATGAAGTCATCTTAAAGATGTCGTCGTAATCTTGATGTCGACTTGCGGTCTTCTCGATGATGTCGTTGAAACCATATCATCTTATTGACGATATTGTCTTGATCACTCTGACTTCTCATCGATATCATTTTGATCATCTTGACGACAAGCGATTCTTCTTCTATAAGCTGTATTCACGAGTTCTCCCTTAGTCTTCTCGACGACTAGACTTCTTTACGACGATATCGTCGACATTGCCGAATACTTTGACTTAAGTCCTCTTAGACCTTACAGCGATATCGTCGTGTGATTCCGGTTGACACGACGATACTAGAATTGATCGATTTTTCTTGTTCTTATGACGATATCGCCGTGTGTACTTTGATGCCACAACGCTATCGTCGAATTGTCCATATTATCTCGACGATAACTGACATAAACCTTCTGCTTATCTCTGAGAGTAATCTCGGCGATATATGAGTGCTTATTCGACGATATGTCCAGTCCTTCTCGACGATTTTAGACTTAGAGGGATTGGAGAAGTACTGGACATATGATTTTATCTCTGCAAGTATAAACTAAGCATACCATCAAATACATAATGTTTTTATCATTGATCTGAGCACTTCTTCAAATCAGGAACATTGTTGGACATTGTTCCCAACAAGGAGGACACCCAGAAAATGGGGTCGCCTTAGTTTCATATCTTAATAGGCGGACACCCGAAAAATGGGGTCGCCTTGATTTTTCATCTTAATAGGCGGACACCCGAAAAATGGGGTCGCCTTGGTTTTTTTCTCTTAATAGGCGGACACCCGGAAAATGGGGTCGCCTTGGTTTTTCATATATGAATAGGCGGACACCCGGAATATGGGGTCGTCTTGGTTTTTCATCTTAATAGGCAAACACCGTGCGGGCAGGGTCCCCCTGGTAATTCGTTTTCAGCATCTTACTGGGTGAACACTATTAGGAATAGTCGGGCCCAATCATTTTCCTCAGAATTACCTTGTATGGTGGGCACCCGCGGGAATAGCCACGCCCTGCCCATATGGATATCCTAAATGAATGAGCACCCGTCGGATAGGGTCACGTACCTCAGTAATTCCTTCTATAAGAACAATAGCGTGCATACACTCTTGGGGACGGTCACGTCGACAAAAGGGTATGTCGTAAGTTGTTAAGTATACATGAAGCAGCTAGTCTTCACCCCTGGGTTTGCCGTGTAAGATCCCCCTCCCAGAACATAAAACACGGTCGAGGGGAGTCTTATGCCCAGAACAGTCGCCTTGCGGAAGCGCCAGCGCACGAGCTAGCCTCCCCCACAAGACGCCTATCCTGCCGGCCAAACCAACTGAACAGCGCCAACCCATCAATAATAGAAAGTATTAAAGTCATAGGTTCATAATAAGTAATAAAGTCCAGAACAGAGAAAAGCAGAAAGCTACACAAGCTCCTGCAAATCATCAGAGTAACCAGCTAAATGCCCCAAGGGCTACATCTCAAAACACTCACCCGCCTCTGTCACTGACGGCATCCAAGGTACCATAGTCACCAACCCTGCCCACCAGACCAGGCTGGCCTCCTGTGTTGAACGCTGCTACACCAACTAAGTGTGCTCCTAAAAGAGAGGGGTGCAACAACCGTTAGTCATAAAGACTAAGTGGCTTCCCATCCGCTCCCCCGACGACTCCAAGGCACCAGCGGAAGGAAAGGAAGAAAAGCTGCAATATAACAGTAATATACAAAGCAGGTGACAGGAAAGTAGACTAGTGTATACACAAATTCTAAGCTACACAAGTGTAAAAGGGGCTAATCTAATCATGTATAAGCAGGAGTATAATAAAGGTGTACAACAGTAAATAAACAGTAAGTAAAGCAGGTAAAGCAGGTAAAACAAGACAGTAAGAACAGTAGCGACAAGTAATCAATCTCGTACCCTAACTTATATGAATGCCCATACAAACTTATAAGTTAGGATTTCCAGGAATTATAACTCATCATATAAAAGAGCTCATTCTAATTTATATGATGAGGATCCGCAAGTGCGTATGCTATGCTATGTCATGAATGTTTTATGCAATGAAACTCACACACACGACTCTATGCGCATAAACCTTTGTAGTTCCCTCTGTTTGAAAGGAAGCCAACCTCTCGGGTACCAACCGCTATGACACACGGTGGTAGCGGACCGGGCTGTCCACTCCTAGGCGGGTATACACTCTACCAAGCCTAGACCGCACGTACGCCTCGACGCTAAACAACCGCGGAGCTCTGCGTACTCTTTGCTGGAGTCCACCAGACTGTGAGCCAAGTGAGAGGTGTCTTCGGGGAACTGTCGTCCCGACACGCAGCCAAGCTGGCCCCTTAGACCCCTACACACCCGCTAAGTCGACATACCACGGTCGGAGTGACGACCTGCCTAGTACCGAAGATCTGCCACATTTCTGAGAAAGTTACCGGGATAATCATCCCCTCGAGGTTCCCGCTCGTCTAACCGAGCACCACAATACTGCCACTCCCGCAACTGGGAGGAGTTACATAAATCCAATCTTACCCTACTATGGCTACTCTTGCCTACTTTAAATGTTATTGCAATTTAGGGTTAATCTTGGACTTCCCGAGGGTTACCCTGTAAGGGGCTCGCTACAGTACTAGGAACTACAATGGGATGACACCCCAAAGTTCTCTTTCTCAAGACACTTAGTATTATTGGTATCCACCCATAAGATTACGCTCTTATCATCTCACTTGAATTAAACCTCAGTGCTTTATGACCCTCTAAGGGGAAAAACGATCTTTCGTCAATCCCGAGCACAGCCTTACCCATAGCTCACCAAGCACTCTCTCACCACCTAAGCTCCTTTTTGGTGTCCTCAACCTCTTCATCCAAATCAGGTACACCAACTGCCTCCCATTCCCACCTAATGGTCTGCAAGTTATCTCCATTCTACCGTTTTACTATTCGCAGACCAAATGAGTTATCTGAACCACATAAGGGGAGGTACTACAAATATTCATCCAATTGACTCAAGATTATTACCAGAAGACTATCATGATATTATAAGACTAAGCTCGGCTTTTACTCAAGGGTTGTTTCTCATCCAACCCTGTTAGATTCAACATATATATTTAAATGTTAATACATACTACGCCATCAATCGTTCATTACATAATTTTCCCCAATATTTAGGTCAATCACCTCCAATGTTATATTAAAATCATAATAATAACCTTTACATATAATGTAATTAGGAGCACTATTCAAATCACAACTTGCCTAAAGTTTCATGCACATATTTATTGTCCTAGAGCGTCATCAAACAAGTGATCAATCAAATGGCTATATTAACCCAAGACTTCTAAAATTTCCTCTACACGTCAGGGTTAGCGTCTTAAGTGTTTACACCATATCCCAGCTCATTCCGAATAGTCTTGATAGCTATTTACGACACAATAATTTTTATAACCTAATATTGACAAATCACAGCAAGTTTATATCCGAAAATTAAAAAATTTAAGAGAGATGTCCACATTGTCATCAACATTTATCTACCAATTCCAAACATCCTCCGATGAACAAAACAAGGTAAATCACCAAAATATATATAAACAAGGATCCATTTCAATTCCGATCTCGCTGAAGCCTCTAGCATAGACTCGCTGCTTTGTTACGATCACAATTTATTATTCACAAAATGACAATAAATATTCATCTAAAAATCATGAAATTCTACAGCGATATGCACATCATCTCTACAATTTTTGTTTTGAACAACAACAAGTATCAATGAAGTTATTCCAAAATTCATCGAGACTTAGGCTACCATGACACAGAATACTAAAACTGAAATTCTGAGAGTTTCACTACACTAAAATTTACGTGCCACCCCATTCTGGAAAGTTAACAACAAGGGCTACAATTTTTATGTTGAACCGAAGGCCCAATTCCAAGTGTTTCATCCTCAAACAAGCTCAACAAGCTGGTTGTATAATACATGACAGCAAACTTACAAACCTTAATTACACAGTCTGTTTTCAAGGGTTATCTAGGGAGCTACAGGGCTCCTCAAAATGTGTACAACCACTCATAGTATATCAAAGTCATACAAGGTCATATGACCTTGCATTTTATTTTATTAAGGAAAAGGTGACAATTTTATTTATTAGGGAGAAAAGTACTTATGCGCCTCTAACAAGTCTCATGATGATTATCCTAGCCCTATAGCCCTATTCCCTACCTAGGGATGAAGTTTGGTTGTCTAAATATGTGTTTAGGGCCTAGTTGCTTCATTAAGGCCCAAAAAGGCAATTAAGTAATTTTAGAGGTATGAGCTAGGGTTTTTGGTCTCCATTGCTCTAATCACCCATTGATGATGAGCAAGACCCTACACAATCCCTAAGCCCCATTACCACTGGATTTGGATAAGCCCTTAAGGCTAAGCACCAAAATCCACAAGCCACCAAGACTAAGTGGTTTTCAAACCTAGGGCATCAAAATGTCCCTTGGGGGTTCACCATTAAGATGAACTCCAATTGTCCTCAAATTTGAAACAGAGGCTACTCATATACATATCTACATGCCACCAAAAGGTTGGGGCCATTAGGGGTGATTACACCCACTAATTATTCTTAGGTCAGTTTTTTAAGTTCTGATTAAAACTAAAATAAAAGGTGCCCTAAACATACCACTATTTGGGCACAGGGTAGGCCTAGGGTGGGTACTGATGTGGCCAAAATTTCAACCCCATAGGCCCACTCATTCAAAAGATATTATGGTTTTAGTGGGCTAACCCCACCTAGGACCAGCCCTAGGAAAAAGGCTCCTCTGGGGTCTACAGAACTCCAAATGCCAAAATCTTAGTTTCTAATGAAACTAGACATTTAGGGCTACAATAGTGTGTCTCACACCATAACATAAGTTACCCATATCAAGCATTGGGTATCCACCCACATGCTGACCTCTAATGGAGCTAATATCTTTATCATAGACTACTAATGCCCTAAACATAAAATTATTTTTAAACTCGGCTATGTAAGAGTGAAAGAAAATTGCAGTTATTAAAATAAAATTACTAGCACACATCTTAAGCACAGCAGACGATCACCTCATCGTCTACCTCCAGCCTAGGGCTGCGATCTGCCCAACCTGAAATATAACACCTCTTCGTCGGCCACCAAAAACCCCAAACCGACCGACTAACACCGCCACCACCTTCCTCGCTTTGAGGTACATCGACGGGTGACGTGTTAGCGGTCGGAAGTGGCCGGAACATTTACCCGAAACATTTATTTCAGGCCGTCTCTTCACGGCTTGCTCTCCAATCGACTCTACTGAGATCGATATCTCACCTAGTGTGATCTAGGAAACTAGCACCAAGGGAGAGGGGAGGAAGCTCACCGAGTGTCCATGCATGCTATCCAATAGCCGCGAATGCGGCATTTGTCCGTCGCTCCCGGTCATGTCAGATTTGATCAAATGTTGTCTGTAGTCTCATGATTCATGCAACTTTCACTTTTAACTTGACGTCTTGATATTGATCAAGGCTTTCAGGAACCTTTGAATCAAACACCCATAAGGATTTGTCATATTCAAACATACAACATTGTCCTTGTAAGGAGCGCGATCTTTCCTCCCATAGTTAGATCTTCCATCTCTACAACCACACACCACAAGTGCTATATCCACTCATATCCTTGTTTTATCAAAAGTAGCAACCTTGAATAAATCCGAGTTGAGCTGCTTGGGGATATGGCTTCGCCAGAGTTGAGGGCTTGGCCAGCCAAATCTGGGAGGAGAGTTTGTGCTCTCAGATTTGGAGTGGAGGTTCACCGAAAAGAAGTGTGAAGCTCAGTTGCTTGGAGGGCTGCTCGGCCATGGATCTGGAGGTTGCCAGTCAGCTAGAGGAGGTTGGATCTGGAGAGTGAGAGGGAGAGATCTGGAGGGGTTTTTGTGAGAGTGAGAGAGTGAGAGAGAGAGAGAGGAGAGCTTTGGCCATGGAGAGCTCGCCGGAGAAAACATCGTCGGAGATGCAGGCTCGGTTGGAGGAGGGACGAGCTCGATCCATGGAGAGGAGATGCCGGAAGGAGAGCTCGCCGGAGCTTGGCTTCGCCGGAGGGAAAAGCTTGCCGTGAGGAGGTGCGCCGGAGAAGGGGGGAGCAAGCTTGGCGTCGGCCATGGTGGGGAGAGCTTGACGGCGCTGGGAAGAGATCGGGTAAGGTTTTCCTAACCTAAGCTTTATAATGTGTATATATATAATATATATTATATAATAATAATAATAATAATATTATTATTATTATTATTAATGCAATTAAACGCTCGCGCAACGCTCTAGAATGCTCGGAATTTATCCCAGATGGGCTCGTTACGACCGTCTCGCCGATACGCATCTATCGGAACAGACCACGATCCAATCCGAGTTCGTCTGCTCATTTTACGCTCTCCGGAGCGTTTACGGCCTAATTTACGTAAATGTCAAAAAACCCTTCAAACGACGCCGGAATCGCAAACGGATAGATTCGTTGAACTCGTACAATTATTACTAGTCTAACAAGACGGACTGCGGTCAATTGCGAGGTTGTTTGGTCAATTTCACCATTTTGGATAAATATGCTATTCGCAGACCACATTAATAAATTCGCCGATTCTCATCAGAATCGAGCGCAAATAGTTTTGTTGAACTCGTATAGGCTTCACGAGTCTAACAAAACTGACTGGGGTGAATACCGAGACCGTCTGCTGCATATCGCCTTTTTTAGATAATTCCGTTATTTAAATTCACGTCGACACAACAGATTCTCCGATACTAATCAGAATCGAGCGCTGACGGTTTTACTGAACTCGTATAGGCTTCACGAGTCCAACAAAACTGACTGGGGTGAATTCCATGGTAGTTTGCTACGTATCATCTTCTTGAATAGATACGCTATTTGAAAACCATGTCCGGCTAAGGAACGCACTATAATTCCTTCAAGGCGACACACTTCCTTCGAGTTTTATTGCTCAAATTATACTCTCCGGACAGCTCGGATCCCGATACAGCAAACATCGAGACAAAGAATAGAAATGGTACTCGCCGCATTCGTCGAGTGCACTTCCCCGGCTTAGGTGCAAACCTGGCCCTCAGTACACCACGAGCTCGAGTCAACTCGCTCGACTCAAAAACGCGCACAAGGGGTCTAGCTCGAATCAGGATGTTACAAATCCAATAAACGAAGAAATAATTTCGTCCCCGAAATATTAGGTTGAGGCTATGAGGATTTTCTGTATGAGAGTAAAATATACTCATCATATTCATTCGTGGGCACTTCATCCATAATAATTTCAAGCGTATGTATGCACTCTCAATTGTTGCGATTTATACATAGAAACTAGATTGCATGCGCACTCTTGCCCTGTGAAGTTATACGACCTAATAATGACACACACTATTTCAAAAATCGCTACATCAGTCTAACTGATTATGTTGTGATTTAATCTCAAGCATACAACATACAAGGGAACATTTAGCAAGGACTCGGTATGAACGTCATCAAGCATGCTACTCGTTTATAAAACCACAATGCAACCGGCAACCACTACCAACATCTATATCGCTAACCAGGTTTTATGAACCAACATGACTGTCGAGCCACCAGCTCGTTTACACCTTGCAGGACTGGATCTCAAAACACTATACCTCTATAGCAGGTGTCATCATCAGTCGTCTTGCATCAATATCATACCTGTCTGCCATGAGTCTCCAACACAAATCCTCGGTAATTTTATTTAATTTACAATATCATTACATATGTATGCAAACCAGTGCATAGACACCACTATTGTGAATCTGTTAACTTAACAACCACGTTGTAAAACCTTGGCACTAAGAGTGCTACGATTTAAACCGGTTATCCTAAATATGTCACTTTTAAACACACCTCTTTGATCAACAATCAAATACAACTCCAACTCAACAAATTTCAAAGCGTCCCCCAAAATTTGTCGCGCGGTCGTCGGACCGACCACTGATCACTGAGAGGCACTACAACACTATCAAGAGGATTCAAGATTTTCACTTAACCACACCCATGAGGTTCTAATGATGGAACTCATGTTATCAGAACCCAAAGACTACCACCAAGTCCTTAAGTCATCCAAGCACTTGCCAGGATCCGACTAGTGCATAGCAGCACTTGAGGACTGCCAACTCAAGTCATTACCATCACATCAGGATATCATCACATCCTTCACATAGTATTGACATCCATCTAAAACCATGCTAAATTTTTCTCAACGCTACCCACAAAGGCCCTAATTGGCACACAGCATGATGTGTTCATGTCCTCAATTACCCAGTTATATGATTTATTCAGGAGTTCATGTATGAAAACTCAACAACCTCGTTGTATATCCCAAAAGGTTTTAGATCATCATTTCTCTTTGGTCTACTTCTCCGCATAACATTCGATCAGAGCAAAGACATAACCATCCTTTAGGTACTCACCTATGTTATTCTGGTAGGGCACTCAACGTAATCCAAAACTTGGTGTTTAACCATCCACCTTGCAAAAAAACGACTCATTCATCAAGGAGTACCTAATTCTAATATCGTCGACTTGTAACGACTTAGATGAGAAAACCTCATTATAGCAAGGATAAGTGAAACAGACTGCAAAGATTTTTAACTCCCGGTGAAACCTCAGTTGGTCCATTAGCTAGGCCAATAAACGAAGAAATAGGATTAGCCCCCATACGTTTTTGGGCTAAATTTCTTCCACCGCATATATGGTACATTCATCTCACATATGGACACAAACCTTAGGGGCATACCTTCCTCGACTTAGAGTTCTTACCCTATAGATCCCCGAATCGACGCACTTACATATCAGCCGTGATGTAGAAATTCAAATTTTTACGGCGACGACCAAGCTACATCTCATTGTAATGAGAGCATGCACCAATAACATCCAATTACCCGGTACATTTATATATGTTAAAACTTAATCATGAACCAAGGTGCAAGGCCCGGAATGATTTTCCCTTCGACACGAGTTATGCAGGATACCAAAAGTAGGGCATACTTCACGATATGATAAACTAAATCAAATCCATTATAAGCGCCCCACCATCCCTGCCAACGATCATCCATGACATGCATGTTTATTTTATAAAAACTTTTCGGATTTTAGATCATCAATCAAGTCATATTAATCTTGTTGACTCCACCGCCGAATACTTATTAATTTCCCAACATCAAATAATTACAACACTAAGGGAATGTTCACCACGAATTTTCCAAACTCAGGGGTAGTGTATCATCATACCCGCAATGCATGCACACAATTTCATTAACTTCCCAGTTATAATGTTATCACAACATAGCTGCATATCCCCAAAGTGTAGATTTACTACTCTCCTCATTACCTATCCACATAATCTTAGAACAATATAGAGAAAATGATCATCTTCAAAAATGCTTTTCCTCTCTTATTCCGCTAATAAAATTCATATCAACCCAAACATGGCCTTAGCAGTCTGCTTTGCTTAAGGTAAACTAACTTCTCAAGGATCAAAACTTCCAATGTCAAAAATTACAAAGATTCTAACTCCTCAAGGGATCCAAGATGGTACATAACTAGACCAATAAACGAAGAGATAAGCCCTCATATCTCTTTAACTGAGTTTCTTCTACCACCAATGTAACACATTCGTCCTAAAATGAGTCTTCTCTGGATCCGAATTCTTATCATATCTTCTCCTTATGAAACCTTCTACATAAAAAGAAGTGAGAGGTATCGACATACAGTATAAACGGCATGCTTGGTGGTCTCTTACTAAGCTGATAATGGACTACTGGCACCAATCTCATTGAGATTGCCCTAAAATATTTGGGTAAGGTTATAGTATTACTCCATATCTGGGATAGAATTCTCAGGATGTGAGTCTATAGCATCTACACTCACGTTAAACTCTTCCCTTAGTCACTCAAGGTCACTTATTGCTTGGCTCAATCATCCCCAAGATCCGTATAAGGCTAGGATACGTCATGACCTATCCTGCTAAGTCGACCAAAATGGTATCCTATGTCAAACCAACTCTGACTGTTGGAATGAGAAAACAAATTACTGTCTCGGAATGAGCCAGCATCTATACGTAAGGGTACGAGTTTGGCTTAGGTTGGCACTTTCTATAGGAAAAAGCGGACGTACTTATTGTGAATTACACATGGGCACACCACTGCTTCCGCTGCATCAGTTTGTCCTCAAACTGATCTAGCTAGCAGGGGTAGCCTAGTGGTCTAATGGACTTCTTTATCTCAGAATCGTTGCAAGCTGATACCATTTGTAAGATCCCCCTCCCGGAACACAAAACACGGTCGAGGGGAGTCTTATGCCCAGAACAGCCGCCTTGCGAAAGCGCCAGCGCACGAGCTAGCCTCCCCCACAAGACGCCTATCCTGCCGGCCAAACCAACTGAACAACGCCAACCCATCAATAATAGAAAGTATTAAAGTCATAGGTTCACAATAAGTAATAAAGCCAAGAACAGAGAAAAGCAGAAAGCTACACAAGCTCCTGCAAATCATCAGAGTAACCAGCTAAATGCCCCAAGGGCTACATCTCAAAACACTCACCCGCCTCTGTCACTGACGGCATCCAAGGTACCATAGTCACCAACCCTGCCCACCAGACCAGGCTGGCCTCCTGTGTTGAACGCTGCTACACCAACTAAGTGTGCTCCTAAAAGAGAGGGGTGAAACAACCGTTAGTCATAAAGACTAAGTGGCTTCCCATCCGCTCCCCCGACGACTCCAAGGCATCGGGCGGAAGGAAAGGAAGAAAAGCTGCAATATAACAGTAATATACAAAGCAGGTAAAGCAAGGCAGTAAGAACAGTAGCGACAAGTAATCAATCTCGTACCCTAACTTATATGAATGCCCATACAAACTTATAAGTTAGGATTTCCAGGAATTATAACTCATCATATAAAAGAGCCCATTCTAATTTATATGATGAGGATCCGCAAGTGCGTATGCTATGCTATGCAATGAATGTTTTATGCAATGAAACTCACACACACGACTCTATGCGCATAGACCTTTGTAGTTCCCTCTGTTTGAAAGGAAGCCAACCTCTCGGGTACCAACCGCTGTGACACACGGTGGTAGCGGACCGGGCTGTCCACTACTAGGCGGGTATACACTCTACCAGGCCTAGACCGCACGTACGCCTCGACGCTAAACAACCGCGGAGCTCTGCGTACTCTTTGCTGGAGTCCACCAGACTGTGAGCCAAGTGAGAGGTGTCTTCGGGGAACTGTCATCCCGACACGCAGCCAAGCTGGCCCCTTAGACCCCTACACACCCGCTAAGTCGACGTACCGCGGTCGGAGTGACGACATGCCTAGTACCGAAGACCTGCCACATTTCTGAGAAAGTTACCGGGATAATCTTCCCCTCGAGGTTCCCGCTCGTCTAACCGAGCACCACAATACTGCCACTCCCGCAACTGGGAGGAGTTACATAAATCCAATCTTACCCTACTATGGATACTCTTGCCTACTTTAAATGTTATTGCAATTTAGGGTTAATCTTGGACTTCCCGAGGGTTACCCTGTAAGGGGCTCGCTACAGTACTAGGAACTACAATGGGATGACACCCCAAAGTTCCCTTTCTCAAGACACTTAGTATTATTGGTATCCACCCATAAGATTACCCTCTTATCATCTCACTTGAATTAAACCTCAGTGCTTTATGACCCTCTAAGGGGAAAGACGATCTTTCGTCAATCCCGAGCACAGCCTTACCCATAGCTCACCAAGCACTCTCTCACCACCTAAGCTCCTTTTTGGTGTCCTCAACCTCTTCATCCAAATCAGGTACACCAACTGCCTCCCATTCCCACCTAATGGTCTGCAAGTTATCTCCATTCAACCGTTTTACTATTCGCAGACCAAATGAGTTATATGAACCACATAAGGGGAGGTACTACAAATATTCATCCAATTGACTCAAGATTATTACCAGAAGACTATCATGATATTATAAGACTAAGCTCGGCTTTTACTCAAGGGTTGTTTCTCATCCAACCCTGTTAGATTCAACATATATATTTAAATGTTAATACATACTACGCCATCAATCGTTCATTACATAATTTTCCCTAATATTTAGGTCAATCACCTCCAATGTTATATTAAAATCATAATAATAACCTTTACATATAATGTAATTAGGAGCACTATTCAAATCACAACTTGCCTAAAGTTTCATGCACATATTTATTGTCCTAGAGGGTCATCAAACAAGTGATCAATCAAATGGTTATATTAACCCAAGACTTCTAAAATTTCCTCTACACGTCAGGGTTAGCGTCTTAAGTGTTTACACCATATCCCAGCTCATTCGGAATAATCTTGATAGCTATTTACGACACAATAATTTTTATAACCTAATATTGACAAATCACAACAAGTTTATATCCGAAAATTATGAAATTTAAGAGAGATGTCCACATTATCATCAACATTTATCTACCAATTCCAAACATCCTCCGATGAACAAAACAAGGTAAATCACCAAAATATATATAAACAAGGATCCATTTCAATTCCGATCTCGCTGAAGCCTCTAGCATAGACTCGCTGCTTTGTTACGATCACAATTTATTATTCACAAAATGATAATAAATATTCATCTAAAAATCATGAAATTCTACAGCGATATGCACATCATCATCAAAATCATCTCTACAATTTTTGTTTTGAACAACAACAAGTATCAATGAAGTTATTCCAAAATTCATCGAGACTTAGGCTACCATGACACAGAATACTAAAACTGAAATTCTGAGAGTTTCACTACACTAAAATTTACGTGCCACCCCATTCTGGAAAGTTAACAACAAGGGCTACAATTTTTATGTTGAACTGAAGGTCCAATTCCAAGTGTTTCATCCTCAAACAAGCTCAACAAGCTGGCTTTGTAATACATGACAGCAAACTTACAAACCTTAATTACACAGTCTGTTTTCAAGGGTTATCTAGGGAGCTACAGGGCTCGTCAAAATATGTACAACCACTCATAGTATATCAAAGTCATACAAGGTCATATGACCTTGCATTTTATTTTATTAAGGAAAAGGTGGCAATTTCATTTATTAGGGAGAAAAGTACTTATGCGCCTCTAACAAGTCTCATGATGATTATCCTAGCCCTATAGCCTTATTCCCTACCTAGGGATGAAGTTTGGTTGTCTAAATATGTGTTTAGGTCCTAGTTGCTTCATTAAGGCCCAAAAGGGCAATTAAGTAATTTTAGAGGTATGGGCTAGGGTTTTGGTCTCCATTGCTCCAATCACCCATTGATGATGAGCAAGACCCTACACAATCCCTAAGCCCCATTACCAATGGATTTGGATAAGCCCTTAAGGCTAAGCACCAAAATCCACAAGCCACCAAGACTAAGTGGTTTTCAAACCTAGGGCATCAAAATGTCCCTTGGGGGTTCACCATTAAGATGAACTCCAATTGTCCTCAAATTTGAAACAGAGGCTACTCATATACATATCTACATGCCACCAAAAGGTTGGGGCCATTAGGGGTGATTACACCCACTAATTATTCTTAGGTCAGTTTTCTAAGATATGATTAAAACTAAAACAAAAGGTGCCCTAAACATACCACTATTTGGGCACAGGGTAGGCCTAGGGTGGGCACTGATGTGGCCAAAATTTCAACCCCATAGGCCCACTCATTCAAAAGATATTATGGTTTTAGTGGGCTAACCCCACCTAGGACCAGCCCTAGGAAAAAGGCTCCTCCGGGGTCTACAGAACTCCAAATGCCAAAATCTTAGTTTCTAATGAAACTAGACATTTAGGGCTACAATAGTGTGTCTCACACCATAACATAAGTTACCCATATCAAGCATTGGGTATCCACCCACATGCTGACCTCTAATAGAGCTAATATCTTTATCATAGACTACTAATGCCCTAAACATAAAATTCTTTTTAAACTCGGCTATGTAAGAGTGAAAGAAAATTGCAGTTATTAAAATAAAATTACTAGCACACATCTTAAGCACAGCAGACGATCACCTCATCGTCTACCTCCAGCCTAGGGCTGCAATCTGCCCAACCTGAAATATAACACATCTCTTCGTCGGCCACCAAAAATCCCAAACCGACCGACTAACACCGCCACCACCTTCCTCGCTTTGAGGTACATCGACGGGTGACGTGTTAGCGGTCGGAAGTGGCCGGAACATTTACCCGGAACATTTATTTCAGGCCGTCTCTTCACGGCTTGCTCTCCAATCGACTCTATTGAGATCGATATCTCACCTAGTGTGATCTAGGAAACTAGCACCAAGGGAGAGGGGAGGAAGCTCACCGAGTGTCCATGCATGCTATCCAATAGCTGCGAATGCGGCATTTGTCCGTCGCTCCCGGTCATGGTCAGATTTGATCAAATGTTGTCTGTAGTCTCATGATTCATGCAACTTTCACTTTTAACTTGACGTCTTGATATTGATCAAGGCTTTCAGGAACCTTTGAATCAAACACCCATAAGGATTTGTCATATTCAAACATACAACACTGTCCTTGTAAGGAGCGCGATCTTTCCTCCCATAGTTAGATCTTCCATCTCTACAACCACACACCACAAGTGCTATATCCACTCATATCCTTGTTTTATCAAAAGTAGCAACCTTGAATAAATCCGAGTTGAGCTGCTTGGGGATATGGCTTCGCCAGAGTTGAGGGCTTGGTCGGCCAAATCTGGGAGGAGAGTTTGTGCTCTCAGATTTGGAGTGGAGGTTCACCGAAAAGAAGTGTGAAGCTCAGTTGCTTGGAGGGCTGCTCGGCCATGGATCTGGAGGTTGCCGGTCAGCTAGAGGAGGTTGGATTTGGAGAGTGAGAGGGAGAGATCTGGAGGGGTTTTGTGAGAGTGAGAGAGTGAGAGAGAGAGAGAGGAGAGCTTTGGACATGGAGAGCTCGCCGGAGAAAACATCGTCGGAGATGCATGCTCGGTTGGAGGAGAGGGACGAGCTCGATCCATGGAGAGGAGATGCCGGAAGGAGAGCTCGCCGGAGTTTGGCTTCGCCGGAGGGAAAAGCTTGCCGTGAGGAGGTGCACCGGAGAAGGGGGGAGCAAGCTTGGCGTCGGCCATGGTGGGGAGAGCTTGATATATATATATAATATATTATATAATAATAATAATAATAATAATAATACTATTATTATTATTATTAATGCAATTAAACGCTCGCGCAACGCTCTAGAATGCTCGGAATTTATCCCAGACGGGCTCGTTACGACCGTCTCGCCGATACGCATCTATCGGAACAGACCACGATCCAATCCGAGTTCGTCTGCTCATTTTACGCTCTCCGGAGCGTTTACGGCCTAATTTACGTAAATGTCAAAAAACCCTTCAAACGACGCCGGAATCGCAAACGGATAGGTTCGTTGAACTCGTACAATTATTACGAGTCTAACAAGACGGACTGCGGTCAATTGCGAGGTTGTTTGGTCAATTTCACCATTTTGGATAAATATGCTATTCGCAGACCACATTAATAAATTCGCCGATTATCATCAGAATCGAGCGCGGACAGTTTTGTTGAACTCGTATAGGCTTCACGAGTCTAACAAAACTGACTGGGGTGAATACCGAGACCGTCTGCTGCATATCGCCTTTTTTGGATAATTCCGTTACTTAAATTCGCGTCGACACAACAGATTCTCCGATACTAATCAGAATCGAGCGCTGACAGTTTTACTGAACTCGTATAGGCTTCACGAGTCCAACAAAACTGACTGGGGTGAATTCCAAGGTAGTTTGCTACGTATCATCTTCTTGAATAGATACACTATTTGAAAACCATGTCCGGCTAAGGAACGCACTATAATTCCTTCAAGGCGGCACACTTCCTTCGAGTTTTATTGCTCAAATTATACTCTCCGGACAGCTCGGATCCCGATACAGCAAACATCGAGACAAAGAATAGAAATCGTACTCGCCGCATTCGTCGAGTGCACTTCCCCGGCTTAGGTGCAAACCTGGCCCTCAGTACACCACGAGCTCGAGTCAACTCGCTCGACTCAAAAACGCGCACAAGGGGTCTAGCTCGAGTCGGGATGTTACATGCCGTCTCTGTCCGCATCCGCTTGGTCTCTCGTGTGAATAGCCGCGCCGAGATCGATGATGCTTGCACAGCAGCAGGGTCTTGTCCGCCAGAAACAGAGAAGTCCCCACAGTCCGCATAAGGCGTCTCATAGTCAATATATGTGTACTCAGGAAGCAAGACCCCTTTTCCCCTCAAAAGTTCTATGGCGGGAATTCACAGCCAAAATATTGTCAAGGACGCTCCAGACGACGTTGTTATAAGTGAGCGCCCTCAAGCTCGTCGCAGCAGCCTTCGCAAGGAGATTTCGCTCGGAAATCCCCCTTAGTTTAGAGGAGTGGAGATCATGGATAGGGTGGGCTGGTTAGTGAGGTTATGGGAAGTTTAATTAATTATTAATTAACCACTAAATCTCAGCCAAATAATTTCATAAACCAAAGTATTAAAATAAGTAAAAATTTGATTAATAAGATGGAAAATACAACGCTTGTTGCGGCTTACTCGAGGCTCCAAAAACCGTTCGAAAGGAGCTAAAAAGTCTTCCCAAACAGGCCCTAAGATGTTATGTAGTTAAAACAGGCGGTGGTATGAAAACCAGCATATACTTGTAGAGTATAGAAGACCAGGTTTTGCTAGCCAACTTATTCAATTTTTATTTGTGAAAAAAGAGATCGAATGCATCAAATACCAATTGATTGCGCGGGCTGTGTACTTGTTCTTGATTTCCACAATTAAGTCATGTGTGTATTTTTGCTTAACACAATTAGTTGTTGTTGTTTTATTGGGTGACATCTTGAAATAATTTAGGCGGCATCCCCTGATTTCCACAATTAAGTCATGTGTGTATTTTTGCTTGATCACACATGGCAAGGGGAAAAAGAATAAGAATTACTGGCTAGTTGCCTCCGGAAAAGAATAATAATGATAATGTGAAATATTTTAGAAGAAATCAAATAATATATATATATATATATATATTGTACTTTTTACCCTATAGGGTTTAGGGCACATTAATTGAGTATTGTTGTTCTCTTAATTAGGGTTTAGGGCCCTCCCCTGGTTGTACTTGGTTGATATTTGACAGAACCTTCCTGATCACTATCAGGAAATGCAAGCAAACCAAAAATGTTAGCCTTTTCATAGAGCCTACACTAATTGCTAAAGATTCCATATATAGAAACATATGTCATTTCACAACAAGGATTGAAGAAAGATATAATAAAACAATAAATTCTGATATTGCAGCTCACATTGCACGTGGTTTTATAAAAAAGAAAGCTTGTGTAGAAATCATTTGAGTAAGAAAAAAAGACGCTTTTTCTTTCAAATTTTGTCATGGTTGCTGTTGTTGTAAATCCGATGAAGATGTTCATCGTGCCAATCTAGATATTAGACAAAAACCAAAGTTTGAAATCACATGAATGAAAGAGTGGAATCCAGAATTTAAATGAAGGTTTAAAAATAATAACATTTTTGGCTCCGTTTGGCGCGGCAGTGGCGGTCATGAACACGGTGGTTGTGAGTTGTCGTTCACACGACCTCACCTAAGGAACTTCATCCCCTTTTATGTTCAAAACTAGTTTATCCATCTCAAATAGATCACTCCTTGAGACTTTTAAACATTTTCCAATTCTTTTTCCACCAATCATTAACAAATGTGCTCTCACTCTTGTATATGAACTTATAAAACATTTCTCACAAAAATTGCACTTCCAAGACAAATTGCCTCCCGCCTCACCATGAGTCAAACATGCGTTCTATGACGTTTGTGTTTTTGTCAAAACCCACCGGAGCAAAAACCCCATGCCAAATGGAGCCGCCAAACGGAGCTTTCATCTTCAGCTCAAACAATGAGCACTGATGAGGTTCCCCAAAAATGAAAATGATCGAGCCGGAGATTTTTGTCACAACCTCGATCAACTTGTCGCGACGGTTCCGATGAGTCATTTCACACGCAATTCCATGTCTGTTTAACCCCTCAAAACAGAGAACCAGATCAAGCATGTGACCACATGTCAATTTCGGGTCGAGTTGTGTGCCCCCGCGCAAGCCCGCATATGCCTGCACGCGCAATCGCGCGAACAACCGCGCGCGAGCCCGCACATGCCCCCGCCCCTGCCGCGCCGTCCACCGCCTCCGCCGTCGGCGAGCTTGACCGGGCTGCCCAAACTGCCCGGACCGTCTGGGGGTAAGTGTGAAATATTTGAAGTCGGAAGAACACGTCAACCAACAAGGGAATAAGGACACCAAAAGATGAACACAACTTTCACAATTAATAACTCTTAACAGCTAGTTACAAAAGAACAGGGCTGAAAACAAGTTGCATCCAACTTGATTCACGACAGCCATTAGTAGAAAAGAACTGGTCACGGACAGTGTCTGCTACTCCTCTGGAGCACACCACACAGGTGATACTCGCTACCGCCGGCATTAACTCTTAATGCCCAGCGTTAGCTCTCAAGTCGCTACTCGCAAGCTCGCTGCTCGCACTCTCAGCTCGCTAGTCGCTACTAGTCGAAGCTCGCTACTCTTCGCTTCCTCCTCTTCTCGCTACCGCGAGCGCTAGCCACTAGCGTCGGGGGCTATCTTCGAAGCTCGCTACTCGCTCTAGGTCGCTAGCCGAACTGACTCCGGGTTCGCTGCTCTCCAGGTGGCACTCTGGTATCTCAAACTCACTCAAAGTTGATGATACTCGCCACTTTCTGAATCTCTCTTCTTAGAGGGGGTCTACCCCTCTTATTTATAGGCAAGGGAGGAGGTCTTCTAGAAGCTGAGCTAACGTCGGCGCTAGCGCTAACGCGGCGAGTTAACTCACTTCAAAATTCTAACACTCCCCCTTGAAGTGAGCTCCGGGAACAACTCCAAGCAACGAGCGAAGCCTCCGGAATGGCCCCGCAAATAGGGGCTTTGTGAATATATCCGCAAGGTTGTCTTCGCTCCGCACATGCTCCGCTGCGATCAAGCCACCCAACACCTTCTCTCTGATGAAGTGATGCTCGATCTCTATGTGCTTGGTCCTTGCATGACACACTGGGTTGGTTACCAGTTTCAAGGCACTCTCATTTTCCCCGCGAAGCACAGTAGGTCTGCTGACCTCCTCGTCCACATCCTCCACTAGTATCCTTAGCCAGACACACTCCTGAGCTGCTAAGGACGACGCCTTGTACTCGACCTCCGTGGTAGAAATAGAACTAGAGTCCTGCTTCTTGCTACACCACGAGATAGCAGCAGCTCCACACAACAACACATAACCTGATGTCGACTTGCGATCATCAACGTCACCTCCGTAGTCTGCATCCGTGCACCCATGCAGCTTGAAGTTAGACTTCTCTCCATAGGACAACCCCATCTCAAGGGTTCCCTTCACGTACTTCAGAATCCCTTCAGCTGCCTCCAGATGAGGCTTCCGCAGCTCCTGCATATACCGACTAACTCGGCCGACACCAAAGGCGATGTCTGGACTCGTGATAGTCAAGTAGATAAGACTCCCCATCAGTGCCCGAAAGATCTTCGGATCAGGAAGAATCCTCCCTTCTTCCTTCCGAAGCTTCAGCCCAGCCTCCAGAGGAACGGAACTGCTCTTCCCCTCCTTCATGTTGAATCTCTCGACGATCCTCTCGGCATAAGCCCTCTGGGAAACGTACAGCCCGCCTCTTCTCTTCTCAACTTGAAGGCCAAGGAAATAGTGCAGCTCACCAAGATCCTTCATCTCGAAACATATGGAGAGCTGCTGTCTCAGCGTCGCGACCTCCTCAGGGTTGTTCCTGTCACGATCATGTCGTCGACGTACAGCATCACCAACACGTGAAGACCTCCACTTTTCTTCACGAACATGCTAGAGTCTGAGTCTGAGGCATCATAACCGCAGAACTGCAGGTACTTCGCAATCTTTCCATACCAGGCTCTCGGCGCCTGTTTCAACCCGTAGAGAGCCTTCTTTAGCTTGTAGACGTGATGTGGAAGTGACTTGGACACGTATCCAGGTGGTTGCACCATGAATATGTCTTTGTCAATCTCTCCGTACAGGAACGCGTTCTTCACATCAAGCTGTCACAACTTCCAACCTCGGCACGCCGCCAGAGCGATGACCGTCCACACCGACGTCATCTTTGCGACAGGACTAAATGTCTCCTCGTAGTCCTCTCCTATTACCTGCAAGGGTAGTACCCCTCAATGTATATTGTACTTTTTACCCTATAGGGTTTAGGGCACATTAATTGAATATTGTTGTTCTCTTAATTTGGGTTTAGGGCCCGCCCCTAAACCCAAATTTCTAACATGTGTGTGTGTGGATTATGGTGGAGCACCACGGTTCAAGCCTTTTATTAATGACTGATGACAACTTCGGATCTACCTTAGTTGAATATATATTTGTCAAATATGTCAAATATATATATATATATATCTATACTAATATATAAAGATATTAAGTTATGGTGTAACCCGGTTCACCTACGAATATAAGCCGTCGGATGAAGATTCAAATGATCCTATCTGTTGACGCCAGGAAAATCCTGACCTCAAAATTCGGACCGATGCAGCCGGAGGCTACTCGCCCAGCAGTCCAACGAGATGACCTGGCTGGCGACTACGACGAAGCTAGAAGAGCAACGAACCGGACCCCAGGTGCTGCGGCAGGGAGGTCCCACCACGTACCCAGAAGCTCGAGAGAGTCTTCCCCTCTGAAACCAAAGTGGCCGAGCTTGGTACAGGGAAGGCACCGACTTGGCTGAAAGCAAGGGTGACGGGCTCGAGAGTTCGGGAATCGGGGTCCAAAAGCTCAAGTCCAGGTGCCAATCCAAGTACCCCTGGGGTCCTATTTATAGGAAAACCAAAGGGTAGGGGGGGTTTATAGCCCAGCCCCCAACCTGGCGACTATGGGTTACTCGGCGAGTATCACGCCATAGTCGCCCATCTGGCGAGTATTGCCTGCATACTCGCGCACGCCGGGCCAATAATCGCCAGGTCTTCTGTTCCACACTCGCCAACCTGGCGAGTATTGCCTGCATACTCGCCGAGGTCTTCTCTACTTCTGCCTTGAACTGCCGGGCTCTGTGTTGACCTCTTTGACTTTGACTTCTGCCTACGTGGCCTGGGGGGGGGGGGGGGGGGGGTCCACCCTCGGAGAATGAGGGTTGTACACAATCCCCGCTCTTTGCGAGTAACGCAGTCGCTCGGAAAGAATCATCCAACCTTCATTCGACGAGCTCTCCTGCCGGCGACTATCGGCTTATATTCGCCCTCTCGCTGGCCGACGTTCGAACTCTATAAATAGAGGGGCAGGGGTCTCTGATGGCACGTCTTTTCTGAACTCGCTCAAGGTGGTGTGTGACTATGCTGCCGAGGCTAAGGCGGCTATGGCTGGTCTTGTAGGCCTATTTGATGGCTCTTCGCTCCCTACTCGCCCGGATCTCGCATCTGGCGACCTTCCCTCTTCCAAGAAGAGGAAGAGGCTTGCCCAGAAGAAAAAGAAGCAGGAGAAGAAGAAAGCCGCTGAGGGTGAGGTCGCCGCTCCTCCGTGCGACCAACACCAGCAGCTGCTGGACGACCTGGGGCTCTCTAATGAGGGCGACTCGCCGGCCGCTGATCCTCCTGCTCCAAATATCGCCGAGGAAGCGAGCATGCCCGGGACCTCGACCCAGAATAGACCGGAGAATCTCGCTCCTGCGCGAGGTGGGAGCTACCTACTCGCCACCTTCTTTGATTGATCTCGACTTGGGCCGAGATGTTGAATATTTCTTTTATGCTTCGCAGATTCGTCCACCATTGGAGCTCAGGAGGAGCCTCTGACCGTGCCTCCGCTGAGGTCGTCACATATGGTCTTGCCTCGGGGTGGAGGTCGCTCAGGGCGAGTTCTCCACAGCTCCTTGCTGGAGAAGAGGCCGATGAGCGGGCAACGTGATCCATTGGCGAGCATCGTGCCTCCGCCTCCTCCGCCTCTTCAGTCCATGGGAACGGCGAGTAGTGCGCCGCTGCCCGCAGGTGGGCTTCCGCCACCTCCTCCGTTCCCTCCTTCTGCTACTCCTCAGGGCGATCAGCGCCCTTCGACCTCTACTGCACCTTCGACTCATCAGGGCGAGTCCTCGCGCCGTGGCGGGACTGGGGGCTCCTCAGGCTTTTTTCCTGCAAGGGGAGGAGGACGACCAGTCGATAATCGCGGTCGGGGGAACGTGCCTCCCAGCCGGGATCCGGCAATTGGTGGCTCTTCGCGGTGAGGCGACCATCATCGCAGCGCATCTCCTCACCGGGCAAGGGTCTCTCCTCGCCGTCATTCTCGCAGTCCTCGGCCAGGTTTTTAGTCGCCGTCTTCAATAGTCGCCATTGTCTTTACTTCTCTGTTCTTGTCATCTAATTTCTAACACTCAAACCTTTTTCGCAGCTCGCGCTCATACTCCCATAGGAGCTTTGATCGACGCGGTCGGGCTTCCTTCTCGCGAGTACCAGGAGAGGGCTACTCGAGCGATCCTGGAGCTGGAGTCCAAGCTGGAGCGCTTGGCGATCTGCGAGCCTCATCGCCGCCTGTCTGAGGTTGAATCGCGAGTTGAGCACCTGGCGAGCACTGACGCTCATCGTCGTTTGACCGAGCTGGAGGTGCGAGTATCACGGCTGGAGGAGTTCGATATTCGCCTGGCTGGTGCAGAATCTCGCCCTCATACTGTCAGCGATCTGGAGCGTAGAGTTGCGAGGATCGAGCATCGCCAGCAGCTGCATCATGACGAGTTGGTGGGGATGCGCGCGAGCATGGGCTCGGTCGGTTGGCTGGCGAGGATCGAAGACCAGCTGCGGCAGGGTGAGGACGCGATGTCTCTGGCCTTTGAGCACTTCAAGCGTGCTCGCAGCATGGGCTTTGTTGGGCGACATCCTCAGCCTCCGGATTTTCAGGCGAATCTTCAGGCGCCTCCCTAGATGTTGTCCTTTTTTACTCCTCTTCTTTCTGTGCTAAGTCGCCCTTGGCGAGCATTTCTGTAACTCTGAACTATTTCTCTATTGGTGTAATATTTTTCGGCGAGTATTAGAAAACTCGCCTTTTATTACTCGCTCTGCTTTCTTCTTCTGTGATGGATTTTTGTCAAAATGTTTCTATCTTCTGTAACTTTGGCGAGTATTGTCCGCCCGTCGCCTATGCATGGCGGGCTTCGTTCATGTTTCTTTCTTGCAGGTCTTCTCTCCTTGGAGGTCGACTTCCTGCTGACGCGCGTTGTTGAGCTGGCGACTTCAAATTAATACTCGCCACCCCCTTATTCCTGATCGCGCCGTCGTGCTCGCTAAGCCAAGTTATCCGACCACTATAAATAGGGGGGGGGGGGGGGGGGGGGGGGGGTGAGTCTTAATTACGCTTTGGCGATTTTCTAACTCTCGCGCGAGTATCTTCTGTCTTCTCTTCTCTTCTTGTCTTCTTTACTCGCCTCTCTTTCCTCCTTTCCTCCAAGATGACCGACGAGGCGACCATCCGGCGTGCCAATCACGCCAGGAACTTTGCGGCGACCACCTTCAAGAAGTCTGTCACGACTGAGAAGGATTTGGAGGTCATCAAGGCGAAGTACCTCCCGCCAGGGTTTGTCGCTAGGCTTCCTCGCCAGGGCGAGCGACTAAACACCTTCTTGACCAATGAGCGGGTATTCCCTACTCGCCATTTCGAGGTGGGCTTACGACTACCACTGTGGACGGAGTTCTCCCAGATAATCCGTTACTTTGGGATAGTCCCTGCCCAGATCAACCCCAATGGGGTGGCGATGATCGTGGGATACCTGTGCTATCTGCGCGACCAGGGAATAGCCTTCGACCTGTCGGTCTTTAGGCGAGTATTCCACTTTATGGCGACTGGCGAGAGCATCGTCTTCCTCTGCAGCCACGTCTGCACACTGGTCGGCACGGCGAAGAAGAACCACCGCTGGGGAGAGCGACTAGTCGTCATCGTTGGCGACTTCCAAGCGATCCCCGAAAGGTCCTTCCAGCCGCCGGAGAGCGTCTTCGGGGTTTCCTTCCTGAACGAGGGTGGCGAGAAACTGCTCGAATCCTTCAAGAATCGCCGCCATGATGTGGTGTTCTGGAGGAGGCGAGTGGATGAACTCGCTGAGGTTTTCGCAGGCGAAGGTAATCTACTGCGCGAGTATTCGCAATACTCGCTCTTCGTCTTCAACTTTGGCGACTAACCGGAATTATCACTCCTCTTGTTGCAGCGATCCAGGTTATGCCGCGTGAGCTTCTTCCCGTGGTAGTGAAGGCGACGACTTCCACACAGGGAGGTGCGGGGACCTATGCTCGCGGGGATGGGGTCTACTCGCCCATAGACTTGTCGCCAGGAGGCGATGAGCCCTTGATCGTCGGCGAAGGATCTAGGCCTTCGAAGAAGCGGAAGGAGAGGGGCGAGGCCTCCGAGCCCTCGAGGAAGAAGAAGGAGGTCGCTCACCGGGACCTTGGCAAGAAGGCGGACCCTTCTGAGACCGGCGAGCCCTATACCCACCCTAATTTCAACTTGGGTGTTCGTGGTGAGGACGCCTATGGTCGCCGCCTAGTCGCCTGGTCGGAGGGCGACCATGTGGTGTCTCTGAGCTCCAACCTTCCGCCCTTGTCAGAGGACTGGGAGGATCAGGGCGAGGCCTTTGATGTGCTTCATGCCATCTATGGTCGTGAGGACGCCGAGAGGCTGCGAGAGGAGTCTTCCGAGTACCTGGCGCACCAGACCTCGCGATCTCTGCTGCGGTCCGCCGAGCTAGCGCACATGACGGCGAGGAGGTTGCTGGAGTATGAGGAGGTGATCTGGGTCAGCACAAAGAAAATGATCGCCATGGGGCTCAAGGCGAAGGAGCATGAGGTACTCGCTTCTCTATGATACTCGCCTCCAGGATAGTCGCCACTTTGCCGAATAACTTGCTGACTTTGTGTGTCTTCTTGTTTTTGCAGGTCGCTGAGGTGGAGATGGCGATAAAGGTGTCCCAGCTGGAGAAGGAGCTGGATGACACTCGGCTGGCCTTGGAGGCCGCCCAAGTTCGCATCGCTGAGCTGGAAACTCGGCCTGCCGAGCAACAGCCAGCGGTGGCGGGCCCTTCTAGGATCGGCAAGCAGATCCGGATGCATGACGACAATATGCCACGCGTTCGCCGAGAGATCGCGCGAGCTACTGGGACCGTCATCCTGAGCCAGCTGAAGGCGGACGATCTTCTGAAGCCGGCGGCGATGGAGCTGACCGTGGAGGACATTATCCCGGCGCTGCTCGCAGAGGAGTCCACCTCTCCCTTGCGAGCATCCTCGCCGCCGTCCAGTGGTGCTACGGATGACAATTCCGAGGACGAGGATGACGATGATGATGACGACGATGATGCTGACGATGGTGGCGACGAGCCAGATGCAGATATTGATGGCGAGGATGTCGCCTAATCGCCTGGGCACCCCTTTTTTGCTCGCCCGGCGACCTTTTGTAAACACCTTGGAGATTTTTTTGTAATATACATCAAATATTTATATATGAAAAAGTCAAAGCTTTTGCTCGCCTGTTTCCTTGGTGTTTGCTTTATTTTTTGAATGCTGCTTAGGCTCCTAGGCTCGGGGCGAGGTTGAGTGTTTCTTCATACTCGCCACTGTATACTCGCACAGCCATACTCGCACTTGTATTCTCGTCTCTGTATGCTCGCACAGCCATACTCGCCTTCTTCAATGTTTCCCTTGGTGGAGTTGAGTCGGGGGGGGGGGGGGGGGGGGGGGGGTACTTGGAGGATCCCGAGGGACACATGTTGTAACATCCCCCAGACAGCTAGACCCCCTAGGTGAATGTGTCATGACAAGGTCATGACAAGGCCTTGGTAGTGTAGAAATCCCTTTAACTTAGGCAAGATTAGGGTTGAAAATGCCTTGGACTGCAAATAGCAATTTCCAGTGACCAAGTTTAGGGTTGGACTTTAGGGCCTCAACTTGACCATTTGACCCCCACCATAGTATCCCTAACCCTTTAGGGGTCCCCTTAGGGCACCAAGGGCCCATTGGAGTCAACCAAAGAGGCCAAATTGACCAAAGTCAACCATAACCCCAAATTAGTCAAAGTAGCCTAATTTGGGTCAATTGACCTCCACCATGCCAAATTGACCTTTCCCCTACCCTCATAAGGATAGTGGTGACCCAATGGACCCAAAACCCCCTTCATGGGACCACCAATATGGTCAATTTGACCTAAGTCAACTCTAGCCCTATTTTGGTCAAATTGCTCTATTGTGGGTCAATTGGCCTCCACCTTGACAAATTGACCCTACCTAGACCTTCCTAACCATTAATAGAGGCCAATGGGTCACTAGCCACTCATTGGGGTCAACCCAAATGGTCAAATTGACCAAAGTCAACTCCACCCTAAATTTAGGTCAAAATGACATGTTTTGACCTAATCAAGCCCAATCCACTTGGGCTAGCCTCAATTGAGGTGGTCCACCACCTAATGGGTTTGGCTGCTACTGAAATTGCCATTTAATTTCCTGAAATTCGGCCAGGAGAGAGAAAAATCCATTTTCCCCAAAAATGGAGGAGAGAGAAAGAGGGGGAATTAATGGGGAGGAAGAAGAAACCTTCAATCTCCCCCATTAATGGTCACATTCATCTCCTCTAGGGGAGAGGAGGAGTTTCCAGCCTTCTCCCGGCTGGATTAAGGCCCTATTCATCTCCCCCAAGCAAAATCGAAATTCCTCTTAATGGCCATTAATGGCCATGGCCGAAATTTCCCCTCTCAAATTCCCCCTATTAAGCCCTCCCCACTCCAATATGACCACTCCATTAGCTTTAGAAGGTGGAAGGGAGTCGGAATAGAGCTTTGGATTGCAACATTTGGTGGAGAATCAAGGGATCGGGCAAGCTCGCTGGAGAAGGGAAAAACCATGGCCGACCACCACCGCCATCGTCGTCGTGCTCCAATAAAGGTCTGGTTGTTCTCCTCTCCCTCTGTGGATAAATCTTAGATCAAAATAGGAGAGAAATCGGGCTCAATTGAGCCCGATCCGGTGAGCGAAAATCTGAAATTTTCATGGATTTTGGAACTTCGGGATCGCCGGAAACCGCCACCTCCGGCGGCCAAACCACCGCCAATCGATAGCCACCACCTCAACGGAGGTGGTGGTGGTGGTGGCCTGCCAGGGAGGAGGACGGATGGCCGGCGTCAGCGCTTGGAAAAGCTTCAGGAAGAAGGGATCTTGGCCGTTGATATTTCGGAGAAGATGAGCAGATTCCGTCCATTTCCCTGTACAGGAAATGTTAATAACAATTTTTTTATTATTAACTCTTTTTTTTGTATTATTATTGGCTGTAGATAGAAATTATTATAAAAAATACCTATGGCCCTCTACAGAAAAAGTGCCCAACATGAAAGTTGTAGGCCTTGACCCCTAGGGTCATACAAAATTGACCTCACCCAATTAGGAGTCCTGGTTTGACCTCAGCACCCATTCTAGTGCAAAGTTTGACTGAACTTTGAATGGGTGCCCACACCAAACCACTAGTCCAAATGACTTGAAATTTGGACTAGGAGTGAGTCATGCCTAGGGCTATAACATATCCAAAAATGAGAATTTTGGAAGAACTTTTTCCTAAAGTTTTTGTAGAAATTTAATAATCCTTACATAAATTATTTGGAGAGTCAAATGACCTCCAATCACCACAAAATTTTGGTGGGGTATTATTAGGGTCATGATAAACCCCTGGTTAAAATCTCAACTCATTTGGAGTTCATTTGATTAGGTAATCATTAGGCCAAAAATTTGTCCATTTAGGGGAAATTTGTGAATAAGGGTTATTTGGGATTTTTCATGGTCAAACCACCTCCTATTGGAGTGGGACTTTGTCCACTGCCCTAATATCACCCAAATCACCTCCAAGAGAGTTATGGGGCCATGGGGAGTTGGATTGCCCTAGGTCATGGGTTTGGAGCACCTTGGGGTGCATTTAGCCAAGTAGAGATCCATTGGTCAAATGGGCCCATAGAGACTTGAGTCTTCTTAAGAAGGTCAGTGGAGTCAATTTGAGACCCCATGAGGAAGATTTGTGAGCATTAGAGTTGATTTGCTCAAGGCCATAGGGTTGATCCCTATGGAGTGGAATTTGGGGTTGTGAAGGACATAGAGGAGTTTGTCCTTGGAGAGGGGTGTATTGGACTCCCCTGAGTTCTATAAGTGTTGTGACACCATCACATGAAGTTTGGGTGGATTTGGAGAAGTTTTGACCCTAACCCTAGGTTAAACCCTAAAGGGGTGCAATTAGAGGCAAATGAAGGAAGAGGGCTCAAACCTTAATGGTTTGACTTGAAATTTTGGGGAGATAATCTTGGTGACCAGAGAATGCTACTATGAGAAATTGGTTGGGTTTGGAGTTAGCCAAACCTAGGTAATAAATCCTTGGGTAGATTTGTAAATATTTAGGGTTTTGGGATTTAGGAAGAAATAATACTTAATGATTAACCATCTTCTGTAACCAACTTAGTTTTGATGTTATTAATCCCTGGAGATTTTGTTAGAGCCATTGGAAGACTTTTGGAGGTCCAAATTGTAATTATTCATATTGTTGACAATATTTGGGATGAACGATTTTAGGGTTTTAGTTTTCTGTAATTACATGAAACTTTTCTGGATGACATGTCATACCATTATAAACCCACAGTAATTTTATCATAATTTATGGATTGATATTTTTGGTACCTCTAGTTCAATTTGGAATTAATTGCAAATATGTCCTTTGTGGAAATTACAATTGTAACCTCCATGGAATGAGGTCAAACTTGGTAGGGCTAATTATTGTATTATGAATCACCTCTGTATAAATTTGCATAAGGTTTGGAATTCATTTGAGGGTACCTCCTTTGAAATTTATTGGAAATAAATGGGTTTTGGAATTTTTAATAATAGTAAATCTTGCTGGAATTTCCTAAAATTTCATATCTACTGATTATTAGGTACCCTTGATTTATGTAAAAAGTTTGGCAGGCATTGGAAGTCAGAAAAGTGTACTTGTAGTTCAAACCCTGGGGAATTGTAATTGGGAAAAATTGTTTTAAATATTAATAATGTTGGGAAAATTGTGAGACTCTGGAATTGACCTTAAATAAGTAGCATGGACCCCCAATAAAGATATTGTGTCATAGAGTTGATTATTTAATGTACCTCCCTTCATGAGCATCAAAACGTTAAAGGTGGTCTGCATTTAGCAATTTGACAATTTTGGAGTTATAGGTCAAATTGGGGTATATTGATTGGAGATGTGAGAGTTTAATGGTGATCATATGACTATGTGAGTATCCCTGGAGTTAATTAGGGTTTGAAGAGTCCTAGGGTGGCGGGGTGCCACCCTTGGGGTAGGTCGTCCTGGGATTGACGAAAGATCGTCTTATCCCTTTAGTGTCTTAAGCCTTAGGTTTAGATCAGGTAAAGTATTAAAGGGGTTTCCTTATGGGTATTAACTAATAACACACTCATTCACACCCTGTGGTTTCGGGAGTTTAGTTGGTTTGGTTGTACGAGCGGTGGGCTCGGTGGTTGTAGCAGCAGACTAGTTAGTCTGGTGAGCTTATGGCTCGGAAGGTTATTGATGGCGGGCAGGTTAGCCCGGGGAGCTTATGGCTCGAAAGGTTTTTGATGGCGGGCGGGTTAGCCCGGGGAGCTTATGTGTAACATCCCGACTTTTATTGGGCCACTAGACCCTAGTGAGCCCAATAAAAGTAGTCCCGAGCAGTAGAAAATGATCATTTCGGGTATCGTAGCGCGCCACTACCTCATTATTATGAATAGTGACCGTACGAACCCCGAATTGACTCCCGTCAGTTCCGTTGAACTCGTATGGACAATACGAGCGCAACGGAATTCGTTGCACTTCGATCCGAGGTCGTTTGGAGAAAACGACCATTTCGGGTATCGTAGCGCGCCACTACCTCATTATTATGAATAGTGACCGTACGAACCCCGAATTGACTTCCGTCAGTTCCGTTGAACTCGTATGGACAATACGAGCACAACGGAATTCATTGCACTTCGATCCGAGGTCGTTTGGAGAAAACGACCATTTCGGGTATCGTAGCGCGCCACTACCTCATTATTATGAATAGTGACCGTACGAACCCCGAATTGACTTCCGTCAGTTCCGTTGAACTCGTATGGACAATACGAGCGCAACAGAATTCGTTGCACTTCGATCCGAGGCCATTTGGAGAAAATGACCATTTTAGGTATCGTAGCGCGCCACCACCCCATTATTGTGAATAATGGCCGTACGAACCCCGAATTGACTTCTGTCAGTTCCGTTAGGATCGTATGACCAATACAAGCACAACGGAACTCGTTGCGTCTCGATACGAGGTCGTATGGAGAGTATGCCATTTTAGTCCTATGCAGATCGCCTCAGTGCAACACACGAGATATAAAGCACACGAACCCGGCATCGGCCCCGGCAACTCTTATCGTGCCCCGGGAGCCAAGGAGGACCCCCCCTAAGTTGGGGGGGGGGGGGGGGGGGAGAAAATATCTCCCCCCACTCACCCTCCCTTCATACACGTGGAAGGGAGGGAGAGGGGGGGGGGGGGGGGGGGGGGGGGAGAGCTCCCCTCCTTCCTATAAAAGGAGGGGCAGCCCCTCTCCAATCCCCCCCACACGACCTCTCTCTCTCTCTCTCTCAGCTCTCCTCTGACGGCAGCCCCCCCCCCCCCCAGCCAGCCACCCCCTCCTCCCCCCTTGCCAGAGCAAGCCGCCTCCACCACCTCCTCCCTCATGGCCGGCCACCCCTCCACCCAAGCCCCTCACCAGGTAGAACCACCTCCCCTCCTCCTTCCCACCTCCCGGAGGAAGACCCCCCCTCCCTCTGTCGCCGGAGCGCCGCCGGCCGCCGCCCCGAGCCTTGCAAGGTTCGGGGAGGAGGCGGCCGAGGAAGCCCTCTCCCCCAGCGTCGGCGGTGGCGCTGGGGGGGGGGGGGGGGGGGGGGGAGGGGGTCCCCCTCGAGAACCCCGGCGCCGGCACAGGGGAGGCGGCCGGGCCGCCGGCGGGCACGGCCGGCGGCGCCCGTGGCCTCCCCCTCCTCCCCGCACTTCCTGTAGGGGGATAACCCCCTCCCTCGGCGGCGGCCGGCGGCTCCAGGCCGCCGGGCCACCGCCGGAGGGTTGCCCCCTCCCCGGCGCCCCGACCAGGGGCGGCAGGGAGGGCTGCGCACGAGGAGGCGGCGGCACAGCAAGCCGGCATGGCTCGTGCCGGCTGCGCCGCGCCTCCCCGTTCCCTCTGCCCCACTTTCCGGTGGGGTCTGGCGGCGCCAGGCCACCGGGCCACCACCGGAGTAGGCGCCGACCCCCGGCGCACCGACCGGGGGCGGCGGCGCAGCGGGCCTGCATGCCCCATGCAGGCCACGCCACCGCCTCCCGCCCTCTGTATCACCTCCCCCGGCGGTGGCCGGCGGCGCCAGGCCACCAGACCACCCCCGGAGGAGTCGCCGGCCCCCGGCGCACCGACCGGGGGCGGCGCCGGCCCCAGCCGGCCGCTGCCCGGCGGCGGCAGCGGCCGCCACCCGTACGCGAGCGGGGGGGGGGGGGGGGGGGGGCGCACGATCTCCCCCAGGAGATCGAGCGGCCCCCATTTCCTTAACCCCCCGCCCCCGCCTCAAACTGTGCACCCCCACAGCGGATCCGCGGCGGATCCGCTGTGGGGACCCATGGAGTGCGCCCGGTGTGGCGCCCCCTGCTCTCTTCCCTGCCTCTAACCGCACCCCAACCCTGTTTCTCCCTTCCCCATTTTTTTTGAGGAAAATGGGGCCTTTTCAAAAGAAATTTCCTAAATAAAAATTGTGCCCTCCTATTAGGGGCACCTCCTGTAATTTTTTGGGATTTTTTGGAGGAGTTTTACTATTTTTAAAACCCATTATAAAGTTTATTTTAGGAAATAAAATGCCCAAATGAGTTTCTAAAATTCCCCAAAAATTAGGGGCTCTAAGTATAGGTATTTTGCAAATACTATCAAAGTTGGGAGATGCGACCTTTTGATTTGATCCCTTAAAGGCTTTTACAATAAAAAATAAACGCCCGGAAAAGAGCGATATTCATCAAAATAAATCGGCGCCCCTCGACGCATATTTTAAGATGCTTATCAAAATCATGCGTATTAATCTAAAGAATCGGCTAAGCTCGGAAAAGCAATGCAAAAATCGGAACGACGTCGCGGCGCGGCACCGAAATTTAACCACGCCGCGACGATAATAATAGAACGGAGTCGTCGATCGAAGCCTCCTCTTATGGAGTGATTGGACTACTAACCATTTCTTCTTATGCTTTTAGTGTTTTCCGTACTTTCAATTAAATCCAGTCTCGCACTGGTCCCCCGCACTTATTTTCTGTACTTTCAATTAAATCCAGTCTCGCACTGGCCCCCCGCACTTATTTTCTGTACTTTCAATTAAATCCAGTCTCGCACTGGTCCCCCGCACTTATTTTCTATACTTTCAATTAAATCCAGTCTCGCACTGGTCCCCCGCACTTACTTTCTGTACTTTCAATTAAATCCAGTCTTGCACTGGTCCTATCATTATGGCCTCTGCTTTCGGCCTACTATTCTGTTTATTACATGACCTTTGCTTTCGGCCTACTTTCTGCTTATCGTTATGGCCTCTGCCTTCGGCCTACATTTCTGTTTAATGTTACGGCCCCTGCTTCGGCCTATTTTACTTGCTAGTGCAGAGCTGCCGTGGCAACAAATGCGGTGCTTATCCTCCCTTCGGCGAGGCCTTAGTTGGGGAAAACCCAGAGTTGAGTCTCTCCTCCCAGGTTAGCCCCAAGCAAGGAGCCCTCATACCGCTAAGCCTCCCGGTCCAAGGTCGTGCGACCGGTCGAGTAGAATTGCCACATGGCCCAAGGGTTTGTTTTATATATAGCGGGTGAAGATTGATTGGAAGTGGCGGGTTGGTCACGCTCGCAGACCGTTCGTACCGGTGCGGGTGGGTTGACGACTCATGGCGACAGGGAGATGTGCGCAGCGGGTTATCACCCTCCGAACCTGCAGTTTTGCCTCCGCTGGTCGGCCTACAAATCGGCTCGCCGGATGTCGCTCACATCCAGTTGGTACACCAAGTTGTACAGGAGGGCCTGAATGATACGGTACGACTACATTCAGAAGTGGCAAGACTGGCCACTGTCACCGACGGCCACATCGGTGAGGCCCGCGGAGTTAGCTCCCCTGCTTGAACGAAAGCGGTCTAAACTGTGTCGACACAGGGTCTTTTGTGTGCGTACGGGTTTGAATACCTGGGTGTGTGTCTGCGCGATATAGTGTTGTGTGGTTGCTATACGGCGCAAATACGGGCTTTAGGGCAAGCGGCCCTATCTATATATATATATATATATATATATATATATATACATATATATATACCTATTCACCTGCTGCTAACCCTCTTCCTTGCTTCGGCTATTTCATTTCTGTCCTTTAGCCGCCCCCCCCCCCCCGGATAAGGATCCGGGGAGGGGAGGTATTGTTCTACTTAGCTCTGTGACTAACGGTTACTTCTTATAACCAATCACAGGAAACGGGACAGCGCGAAGCCCCCACCCCGCAGGATGAGATACGTGCCTTAGAGATGGCCCGATCGCACACCCCAGCCTCTCCTCCTATCTTCAGAGACGTGAGTGCGAGAGAATAAAGACTAGCCTAGGGCTCATTGTTGTTTTGGACTATGTAGCCTTCGGGCAATATCTTGTAAAACGATAGGCTCCGGCCATATTTAAATGTGTAATATAAGCAGTGTGCTTGTTTTCTTTATATCATCTGCTTCCGCTGTGCGATCTGATGTGATGTAATTATTCTTGTGCCTAACAAAGAGACCGCTCAGCGCTAAAGAGATGGGACGTCGCCACCCGGAAAGCGCTGGGTAGTCTTCTTTGGGCAGTAAGATCCCCCCCTCCCTGAACTCGGTTCAGTCTTGGGAGAGGGGGGGGGGGGGGGTCTTACAAATATATCAGAGCTACCACGATCCGACCACATGGGGCAGTCTTTCGACCCTCCCTTCCCCGGTTCCGTTTCTTGGTTCGGGACGAACCACGCAGCGGAAGCCTGGTAGACCCTTTAGGTTTAAGGTTAAGGACTCGAGACTGCACGATAGTACACCCACACGCTTTCCGCTTCCTTTTCTTTCAGTCCTGCAAAATTCCCTTATTTTTGCAAGTTCTGACACCCGTTTGTTACTTCTCCAGATACCGGAGTCAAGTAACGGAAGGTCCTCCTCTCGAGACCAGTACCACCCTACCACTCCACCACCAGCTCAGACCGCTCCAGCCACAGTTCCGTTCGGAGAGACAGAGCTCGGGCAGACCCTGGTAGCCCTGTTGGCCGCCTTCCAGACAGCCACCTTACGGCCACCCCAGCAGGCCACCGTACCCACCGATCTGCTGACGACATTCCGAGGGCTAAGGCCCCCCACCTTTCGGGGTACAGAGTCAGCCATCCAGGCCGAGGAGTGGGTGGAGAGGGTAGAGGAGCTTCTTGTAGGAATGATGTGCCCAGCAGTAGCTGCAGTGTCCCTAGTGGTGACCATGTTGGAGGGCTATGCCCGGGACTGGTGGAGGGCAGCTAGCCGCTCCACTTTTAGAGGGCGACCCCTCAGCACCATTCTCTGGGGGGAGTTCTCTGAGGCCTTCTTAGAGCATTTCATTTCGGATGCAGACCGGATGGCACTCCAGGAGCGGTTCCTACAGATCAGGCAGGGAGATGGGACGGTTCCAGACTACCAGAGAGAGTTTATCCACCTGGCCCGCTTCGCCGGGTCCTTAGCAGGCACGGATAGGGACAGAGCGGCCAGATTTTACCGGGGATTACGAGACGACCTCTGTCAGACCCTGATCATGATTTCCCAGGCATCCTTCCACACGATCGCCTCACATGCCACCGCTCTAGAGATAGACCAGCGGATGGTAGCCCAGCAACGGAGGGAACACGTAGGTGTTCCCCAGACTCAGGGCCGAGAGAGAGGGGTAGGTCCTCGCAGGCAGGGCCGAGACGGGAGACAGCGTCAGCGTCACCAGCCATATAGACAGGCACCCCAGCCCCGACCAGCACCCCTAGCCCCAGCACCTCAGGTCATCCCAGCCGCACGACGAGATGTTCCCTTCGCAGGGAACTGCTACCTATGCCAGCAGCCTGGGCATATACGAGCCTTCTGCCCACAGGCTACCGGGAGACCCGATTTAGGAGCAGTACAGAGAGCGGCAGAGAGAGGACGAGGTGGACGCAGAGGACGTCCCGCAGGCAGGAGGGAGCCGGCTAGGAAGGGCAGAGCAGCACTGCTCGAGGCATACGCGTTGGATCTCCATCACGGTCCTGCTCCTGACGTAGTGATAGGTATCTACTTCCGATAGTATGATATCCTAGGAGATGTTGTAGCTTTATATATTGGGACTTTTGTATATGTCATCCCTACTCCTGTATATTTGTGAAAAGCTTATGATCATAGTATATATATTATCAGGTCTACTTTTGGTAGAAGGTCATCCCGCTAAAACACTGTTCGATACCGGCGCCACACACTCTTTCGTTGCACAAAACTTCATCGCTGACAAAGGGAACACGGTGAGATCATCCGGGATGTCAATCCGAATACAACTCCCGGATGGGTCAGACATGACTTCCACCGAGAAATGTTCCTTCCAAGCAATGCTGGGAGGCATAGAGTTCGAAGTCAACGCCACCATCTTAGCAATAACCGGATTCGACATCATTCTGGGGATGGATTGGTTGACCGAGCACAGCGCCCAAATCAATTGTTCGACTCGAGAAATCCGCCTCAAGAATCCAAATGGACAATTTATCACGCTAGCAGGTATACCCTCCGTCACCCGCATTATCTTAACATCTGCACAAACCGTCAAGGCAGTTCGACGGAAGGACGAGATATACCTAATCTACTTTGAGATGGAGAACACGATGCAAGTACTCGCTAAAGTACCTGTGATCAGGGACTTCCCAGATATCTTCCCAGAGTCACTCCCCGGGTTGCCCCGCAACGGGAAGTGGACTTCCAAATCGAACTTACTCAGGGAGCCCGACCAGTGTCCCGAGCACCGTACCGGATGGCCCCGAGGGAACTGGCCGAGCTCAAGATGCAGCTACAAGAGTTAGTCGACGCAGGATTCGTACGTCCTAGTACCTCTCCCTGGGGAGCCCCAGTACTGTTCGTTAAAAAGAAGGATGGATCGCTGCGTCTCTGCATCGACTACAGAGGTTTGAATAAACTCACTGTCCGGAATACCTATCCCCTACCCCGGATAGATGAACTGTTCGATCAACTGCAAGGCGCGTCCGTCTTTTCCAAGATGGACTTAAGGTCCGGCTACTATCAACTTAGAGTGCGAGAAGAGGACATTCCCAAGACCGCCTTCAACTCTCGCTACGGACTATACGAGTTCATGGTAATGCCATTTGGGTTAACCAATGCCCCGTCCGCCTTCATGGCTTTGATGAATACGGTATTCAAACCCTTCCTGGACCATTTCGTAATAGTCTTCATAGATGATATTCTCATCTACTCGAAGAATAAAACCGATCACTCCCGGCACCTCCAAATGGTACTACTTAAGCTAAGAGAGCACTCGCTCTTCGCCAAGTTTAGCAAATGCGAGTTCTGGATGGAAGAAGTCGGCTTTCTGGGACACACCATCGACAAGAACGGAGTAGCGGTGGATCAAGCCAAGGTGCAAGCGGTACGAGATTGGCCACCACTTAAGACAGCAGCAGACATCCGAAGTTTCCTTGGCCTCGCCGGGTACTACCGTAAGTTCGTCGAAGGTTTCTCCAAAATCGCGTTACCACTTACCTCTCTCACCAAGAAGGATGTGACCTTCCAATGGTCTCCCGAATGCGAGGCGGCATTCATCGAACTGAAGAACCGGCTGATATCGGCCCCAATCCTAACCCTCCCCTCCGGTACCGAGGGTTTCCAAATCTATGCTGATGCCTCTCTGAAAGGACTGGGGGCCGTGCTTATGCAACATGGCAAGGTGATTTCCTACGCCTCACGTCAGCTCAAGCCGCATGAACTAAACTACGCCACCCACGATCTAGAGCTGAGGGCGGTAGTTTTCGCATTAAAAGTCTGGAGACACTACCTCTACGGGGTACGATGCGAAATCTTCTCCGATCATAAAATCCTCAAATACGTCTTCACCCAGAAAGAGCTGAACCTCCGGCAACGCCGGTGGTTAGAATTTCTCTGTGATTATGACTTCGCCCTCCAGTACCACCCCGGCAAGGCTAATAAGGTCGCAGACGCCTTGAGTCGGCAGCCTCCGAGGACCGGGAGTTGGTTAGAAATGGTGCCAGAGGAGTAGTCAAATCATTGACGGAAATGGATATTATCCTCATCGCCCGCAGAAATCCGATGGAATACCAGGCCCAGCTCTACTGGATGGAAATACGGTGCGACATCCGGAATAGGATAAGAGAAGCTCAGAAGATTGACGTAGAAGCAGCCCCGATCATTCAAGCTGTTGGAAATTGCATTCACAATTACCTTGATTTGTGAGAAGTCACCCTTAAACTAAGATTGAATTGCTTTTGTATTTGATATGCTTTTCTAGTATTGTCTTGCAGATTATCATGGCTAAGTGTAAGCCAATGTCAGGTCACAATGGGTCTGCAAACACAGTTTCATAAAATGTAATCCCTCATTATATGAAACATGGTGATGACTCATGTGTGATCTCACTATTGGGGTACACTTCTTTTTCAAGACTATTGAAGACTTTGGAGTGCGGCTGCTGCATGTGTTCAAGAGAAGAAAAGAATTTTTTGTGAAACAAATTTTTCCTAAGGATATGTCTCGAGAGATCAGACATGTCTCGAGAGATCGTGTTTGTCTCGAGAGATCTTAAGTCTGAATTCTTTGCAATGTCTCGAGAGATCATCGAGTTCTCGAGACATCCCTTTCCTGCTTTCTCCGTTTCATGTCTCGAGAGATTCCTCATGTCTCGAGAGATCCCTTATGTCTCGAGACTTCTGTCCGAAAATTATCTGTTTCGTTTTCTCTGTTCTGGACGGATCGTGATCGCCCCTTTTCGTTTCTAACGGCTATATGGAGCGCTTTTAAGGCTAATTAATCCTTTAATTGCTCCTCCCCATATATATAGGATTGTTTTAAGAAAAGAAAAATGATCGTTCTAACCCTAATCTCTCTCCCGATCAAAAGAACGTGAAAAACGCCGCTCGCCGTCGTCTACGTTTGGAGATCGTTCTACTCTTTGGAGTTGCCGATTTCTATCAAGAAGGATTCGATTGATCCATGCTCAAGTTCTACAATCTCTATTGGATCGTTTCGGATTGCCAAAGACAGATTTGAAGGATCGTTGTTCTTCCTCATCGTTCTCAAAAGCCATTCAAGAAGAAGGAAGAAATCGCCTCTATTATTCAGATCTGGTTTAGTATTGTTCAAACCCTCTTCAATCTATTGTAGGAGAGGTTGTTCTCCGAGTTGTAGGAGAGGTTGTTCTCCGAGTTGTAGGAGAAGTTTTCTCCGAGTTGTAAGAGAGGTTCTCTCTGAGTTTGTAGGAGTTTGACTCCGAGACTGTAGGATCGTTCTTGATCCGAGATTTAGTGAGTAGTCAAGTCTAGCTGTGGTGCTAGATTGGCGAGGCCGGCAGTGGAGTACCCAAGTACGGGGAACCACTATAAATTCCTGGTGTTATCTGTGGCTGTGATTAATTTTATGTGCTGTGCTTTACGTTTAATTTTTAATTCCGCAAAAGACGTAGAGATCACCTATTCACCCCCCTCTAGGTGATTTAGGTAGGCAGCTAGATACTTCAATTGGTATCAGAGGTTCGCTGTTCGTTGCTTGGTTAACACCTTGAACAGGATCCATCCTTCTAGTTGCTAGCAAGCCATGGATAGAGTCAAGGAATCCTCTCTGAAATTGCCCATCTGCACCAAGGCCAACTTTCCTATGTGGAAGGAAAGAGTCCGTTTTTATATGGAAGCTGCAGATCCCAGAATCTTCCAAGTTGTGGAAGAAGGTCCCCATGTGCCAATGACCGCTTCATCAACAAATCCTACTGTTCAGATACCTAAGAAAATGATGGATTTGACTAAGGATGAGATAGCTCTTGTTGCTCTTGACAAGAAGGCTAAAAACATAATTGCAAGTGCAGTGGACGATTCCATGTTGCAAAACTTAATCCACTACAAATCAGCCAAAGAGATGTGGACATCCTTAATTGTTCTAATGGAAGGTACTGACGAGGTAAGAGAAGATAGAAGGTCTCTACTTAATCAAGAGTACGAGGCGTTCAAGCAGAATAAGAAGGAGTGCATTGCTGATGCGTACGAAAGATTCTTCAAGATAGTCAATGGTTTGAGGAACTACGACAGGGAGTTCACAAACGGTGAACTAAATGACAAATTCTTGCGTTCCCTAACGAAAGACTGGGATAGCAAAATTGTTGCTATTAGAGAGTTTGGAAAACTGCCAAGTCTAGAACCTCAAAACCTGTTCGGGAAGCTGTTGTCTCATGAATTACAAATGAACATCCGAAAGTCTGAAGAGGATGTAAATCGAGCTTCAAGCAAAGAAAGAACCTTAGCTTTGAAGGCAGAGAATTCAAAGAAGAGCAAAGCAGTGATACCGATCAGAGAAAAGGAATCTGATATTGAAGAAGAATCGGAAGCCAGCTCCTCCTGTTCCGAACTGTCTGATGGGGAGTTCTCTTTAATCTCCCGTCAGTTTAAGAAACTGTTGAACAAGCGGAGGCACATGAACAACAAGCCGTCTTCCTCGGATCATAAATATTCTCGTCGTGATGACGAATATCACAGGAAGGGCTCAAGCAATAATGACAGGTATAAATCCAAACAGAACAAACACATTTCTTTTGACATTATTTGCTACTGTTGTAATAAGCCAGGGCACATAATTGCTGAGTGTCCCTACAAAAAGAAAGAAGGTGGAAGAAAAGAAGACAAGAAATCCACTCATGGAAAGAAGAAATCAGATAGAAGCTTCGTCGCTAAGAAAGCCAAAACTCTGAGCGACAGTGACTCCGATGAGTCGAGTGATGAAGAAGAAGCTTACTTCGGTCTGATGGCTATGTCTGATGATGAAGAAGCACCCCCGTACACCGGAAAGGTAAATGATCACACTATCCTATCTGATTCTAATTATGCTTCGGCTGAACAAAAGGATAACCTCTCAGACGATGAATCTGAGCTCATGTCTCAATATACCAAAATGCTCCAAAGCTTTGACAAGTGCCGAAAGGTTGTCAAAACTCAGGGTAAGGAGATCATGGATCTCAAGGAGGTGGAATCTAACTTGAGAAAAGAAGTTGAAGAACTTTCTTCTCTCAAAGAGGAAGTCGAAGCCTTGAAAGACAAGATCAAAAGCTCGGAAGAGACTCTTGCCTTGAGAGATCATTCGATAAATGTCTTGGAGGAACAGCTTGCGGCTGAGAAGAAGTTGGTTGAAGCATTCTCTCAACCTAAAACTGTTCTGCCAATTATTGGTACTTTTACCACTAAGGCAAAAGGAAGCGGTATAGGGCATGAAGCTAGTACTAGCAATTCTTCAAAAAATACAATTGCTAAGAAGAATGGTCTGGTTGCTAAGAAAGCTACTACCAAAGAAAAAGGGAAAGCTCATCAAGAGCCTGTAGCATTCAAGAGAGTCATATTCCCTACGAATGCTTATGATTTGGAGAGTTCCTATGGTCATTTCACACGACCAATTCCTTTTTCACCTGTGAATGATCATAAGGAATGGGCTCCTCCCCAAAACTTTGGTGATAGTGTTTTTCAAGCACCCTATCAAGAGATTAATCGGAAAGGGTACAGTCCATTTGTTCATGGTCCGAGTGCTAAGAAAGCACCAAAAGTGAAGGCTGTTGCACCAAAGCCGAAGAGGACAGTACCACCTTGTGTGTGTTGCCCCCATGAGGCATCCTCATCTAAAAGGGCTGCTCCTGCAAGAGCTAACGTTCAAAAAGTTAAGCAGGAGAGTGTAAAGAGAAGGTACAACAGATTCGACTGTTGGTGCTGCGGTAAAATTGGTCACTTTGCCGTTGATTGTTGGTTTAATACAACGTATACTAGGAGACCACAAGTGAACGTTGCAAGGCAGACCACTCGCAATGTTAACATTTATCGTGGTGCTCAACTGACACGGGACCAAGGACCCAAATCTGTTTGGGCTCCTAAGGCGAAATGATTTGTTTTTGCAGGTATGTCCAAAGGCCAATAAAATCCAATCTGGTACTTGGACAGTGGATGCTCTCGGCATATGACCGGGACAAGAAGCCTTTTGCAAAACTACATTCCAGTTGCGAACGGTCCAAAAGTTATTTTTGGCGGCTCTGACAGAGGAATAACTAAAGGCTATGGTATGATTTCTAATGGAAATGTATCTTTTTCTGATGTAGCTTATGTGGAAGGATTACAACATAATCTGACAAGCATAAGTCAACTTTGTGATAAAGGATACATTGTTGATTTTCATAAAGATAAGTGTTTGATAAAGTCGGCTGAAAATCATGAAACGATTTTATCAGGCATTCGCTGTAGAAACATATTTTGTTTAAATTTTCTTTGTATATCATCTTCTACACCAGTTTGTCTTTTGGCAAAAGATAGTGCATCTCTTGTTGACCAATGGCACAAGAGATTAGCACATATAAATCTCAAAACTATTAATAAATTGTTTTCTCAAAACTTAGTGCGAGATGCACCAGATGTTAAGTGCATTAAAGATAGATCTTGTCATGCATGTGTAAAAGGCAAGCAAACAAGAGCTACCTTTAAGAGCATTATTGGCAAAGATTCAACCAGGTGTTTATACCTACTTCATATGGATTTGTTTGGTCCTTTGCAAATTAGAAGTTTAGGAGGAAAATCCTAAGCATTGGTTATTGTAGATGACTACTCTCGTTTTGCCTGGGTATTCTTTCTGAAACACAAGTCAGATACCTTTGACACTTTCACTAGTTTTGTCAGGCAAGTCCAGAATGAATTTAACTGTTCGGTGGTCAAAATCAGAAGTGACCATGGTACAGAATTTGAATCTGGAGCCATGACAGAATTCTGTGAAAGCCTCGGTATCTTTCATGAGTTTTCCTCTCCTCGAACTCCACAACAAAATGGAGTAGCTGAGAGAAAGAATAGAACACTTATTGAGGCTTGCAGAACCATGTTGAGTGACTCTTCACTACCTGAATATTTCTGGGCTGAAGCTGTCAATACTGCATGCCATGTGCAAAACAGAGCACTCATAAACAAAAACCATGAAAAGACTCCTTATGAACTTCTAAAAGGCAAGAAACCGACCGTTTCTTATTTTCGAATCTTTGGTAGTAAATGCTTTGTGCTAAACAATGGAAAGCATTACAAAACTAAGTTTAGTGAAAAGAGCTTTGAAGGTATTTTTGTAGGTTATAGTAGTCATAGTAGGGCATATAGAGTTTTCAATAAGAAAACCCTGGTGGTAGAAGAATCTATTAATGTTGTATTTGATGAGACGAGCATGCTACAAGGCAGCTCCTCTAGCATTTCTTCTGTAGACACAGGTTCAAAGCTGCAGGACTTAAGCTTGGATCAGCCAGTTGAAGAAAATTCTCAACACTTCATCAAGATTCCCCCAATAACAATCTATGAAGAAGATCATCCTGATGAAGAGCCACTCCAAGTGGAAGAAGATACTCCAACAGTAGAAGAAACTTCTATTGGTTCAAATCATGCTAGGAACCTCGGGCTACGACACATGAGGGATCATCCAGTTGATCAAATCATAGGAGATCCTCATGAAGGAATAAGAACAAGACGAGGTACCATTAACGAAAATATGCATTTAAGTTTTCTTTCGCAGGTCGAACCAAAGAAATTCCAAGAGGCAAATGAAGATCCATCCTGGATAATTGCTATGGAAGAAGAATTAAATCAGTTCAAACGCTGTAAGGTATGGACACTTGTTCCAAAACCCAAAGACAAAAATGTCATTGGAACAAAGTGGGTGTATAGAAACAAGCTGGATGAAGAAGGAACAATCATAAAGAACAAAGCCAGACTTGTAGCTAAAGGATACATACAAGAGGAAGGCATCGACTTCGATCAGACGTACGCTCCAGTAGCAAGGCTCGAAGCGATCAGACTCTTCCTTGCTTATGCTGCTTTCAAGGGTTTCACCGTATATCAAATGGATGTCAAATCCGCGTTCCTAAACGGAGACATTAAAGAGGAAGTATACGTTGAACAACCCCCAGGTTTTGTTAATCCTGATCATCCCAATCATGTTTATTTATTACAGAAAGCTTTATATGGTTTGAAACAAGCTCCTCGAGCTTGGTATGAGACGCTGTCTAACTTTCTTCTTGAGAACAAGTTCACAAGAGGAAAGATAGATAAGACATTATTTCTTAGGGAAGTAAAAGGCAAGATTTTGCTAGTGCAAATCTATGTCGATGACATCATATTTGGCTCTACGGATGATAACCTCTGCAAAAAGTTTTCTAAACTTATGCAAGGGAAATTTGAGATGAGCAGTATGGGTGAGCTGAAATATTTCTTAGGACTTCAAGTGAAACAGTCTGAAGATGGAATCTTCATTTCTCAGACAAAGTTCACTAAGTAGTTGATTAAGAAATTTGGAATGGAGAGTGCAACCTCTATGAGGACTCCAATGAGCTCAGCTACGTCTCTGGACAAGGATGAGAAAGGGAAACCTTTTGATGAAACCAAGTACAGAAGCATAATTGGCTCATTGCTCTACCTTACTGCCAGTAGACCTGATATAATGTTCTCTACATGTGTTTGTGCTAGAAATCAGGTGAACTCTAAGGAATCCCACTATACTGCTGCAAAGCGAATTTTGAGATATCTTAAAGGCACACCAAATCTTGGCTTATGGTACCCAAGAAGTAATGATAGCGAACTAATTGGTTTTTCAGATGCAGACTTTGCAGGTAGCAAAGACGACAGGAAAAGCACTTCTGGGACGTGTCAATTCCTCGGAAGGAGACTTATTTCCTGGAATAGCAAGAAGCAGAATTGTGTTGCAATATCAACCGCCGAGTCGGAATACATTTCTGCTGGCAGTTATTGCGCACAACTTCTCTGGATAAGAAATCAACTTCAAGACTACAACATGAAGCTCAAAGACATTCCTATGTTTTGCGACTCTTCCAGTGCAATTGCTATCGCAAATAATCCAGTCTCTCACAGTCGGACAAAGCACATCGAGCTACGATATCACTTTATCCGGGAGCATGTGGAGAAGGGTGACATAAATCTGAGTTATGTCCCCACGGATAAGCAAGTTGCAGACATCTTCACGAAGCCACTGGATGAGACCAAGTTCTCTTTCTTCAAGACGGAACTTGGAATGCTCAACATGGAGTAATGCTCTAGTCAGTCAAAACCTTGGCGACAGGAAGTTCTCTTTTGACAAGTCATGTCTCGAGACAAGAAGCAGATCTCGAGACACGGTGTATCTCTCGAGACATAGCCAATGTCTCGAGACATATTTTTTTTAAAAGGGAATCCCAAACGACAGGTACACGCTAATTCCTATTTCTAACTTTCTATTTTTCGAAAAATCAAAAAATATATATATACGGAATCGGAAACTTGATGTTCACGCGAGTCATCTCCCGAGACCTCCTCGACCTTTCGTCTCCCTCTCGAGCAGTGATCGTCCGCGACTCGACTCTGTGTTTAGGCGATTTTCGGTGGTTCTCGGTGGCTCCTGGTGCTTCAGCTCTCTCCGTCGGCATCTCTCCTTCCCTCTTGCTGCTATGGCTCCCTCTCCTCATCCGAAAATTGGAGTCGGCAACGAGGTAATTCGGTCAGGTCTTGCGAGTTTATCCGATGATTTCAAGACTCTGTTTTGTTTGCTTGATGCCGCTGGTCTCACTTTCGTTCTCGAGCATCCTTGCCGGATTTTGTTTGATGAGGTTGAAGAATTCTTCATCAATGTGAAGCCAATCAAGGAAGGAAGTATGTTGATCTCCTTCGTTAAGGGTATCAAAATCAAAGTCTCTCCAGAGACTCTCGCTAAATATTTGCAGTTGTCTGAAGTGGAAGCTGAAGAAGAGCTAGTTGACAATGATTGGTTGACTACAACAAGGTTCTGTGGTCTTGATTCAGATTTTTCTACAGTTAAAAGGAATAAGTTGAATGTTGTAGGGAAGCTCCTGCTGGACATTATCTCAAAGGCACTATTCTGCAAGACAGGCTCTCAAGGACATGTGTCTGAAGAGATGTTTCTGTTGATGATTGGCATTGTTACTGGAAAGAAGAGAGATTGGGCCTCAATCTTATTCTCAAATATCAAAGCTTGCATAAATACTCCTAACTTTGCCCGGATCATCTCACTGTTTCTAAATCAGTTTAACCCTGCTATTTTCAACATGTCCAAAGGTACAGTTATCCATCACCTTAAGAAGATAGATGTCAGCTCCTTGCAGAGATGGGACATTCGTATCAAGAAGCCGGAAATGGCTAGTGCTCCTTCTGAGGGGGAGACTCTTAAATCTGCAGTTGCAAGAGAAGCAGAAACTCCAGCTCCTTCTTCTGAAGATCAAGCACCCTTGGTAAGATCATTGCCACTTTCATCTCGGACTCGCTCTAAAGCTTCAAGTCGAGCCAAGCTTTCAACCCGTTCAAAAGCCAAAGGTCAATCCTCATCAGCTCCAACAGAATCCCTTCCAGTATCTGAAGAGCACAGTCCCAGTGGCCAACAGGCAGGGTCTGGTGCTGATTTTGTTTTTAACATAGAAGAAGATGATGATGTCATGTCAGTTCATGAATTGTCACCTCCCCTAGTACATGTTGAGGGGGAGTCAGAGTTTGACACAACCAAGAATGCTCCAGATGAGCTAGGTTGTGCAGAAGATTCTCTTCTAGGAAAGATTGAAGCACTGCTCAAGAAGCAGAGTGCACAGTTTGAAAATTCTTTGACAACTGTTCACAGGAAGATTGCCTCAGTTGAAAGTGAACTAGGCAGAGAGTTAACTAAGATAAAATCCAACTATGAAAATCTCTCTGATTTGATGAGCCTAGGGAGCAAGCAAATTGATCATGCAACTGAAGGTGTAGGCACAGTGTTGACTCAGACTGTTATACTGACAAAGCTTCAAGAATCAGTGTCTGACAAGGCTGAAGCCAATACGTTCAGAATTGTTGATGAAGTCGGAAAGTTCAAAGATGATACTCTCCAAACCCTATCTGTAGAAGTCAGAAAGGGGGAGGAAAATATAGTAGCTAAAATGACAGATTTGATTGAAAGCTCCGTTTCTGCTCTTCAAAGCTCATGGAATTCTCAGTTTGAGCAGTTCTCTTCCAGGATGTTGAAGCAAGTTGCTAATATTAATGCTTATTCATTCAAAACAGCAACGTGGCTTCATAATCAGATTTTTCCTGAGTTGGCAATTGATCCAGATATTCCTGTTCCTCAGTTTTCTCCCAGGCCAGAAGAACTACTTGGGAAGGCTCCTATAGTTGAAGATCAATCTGATAGGGCTGGGACCAAAAGAAAAAGAAAATTTGGTGAAGGTTCTTCTGCCAGTCGATCAGTTCCTAGTTCTAGCTCTACAGGTCAGTGCAAAGCTAAGGCTGAGAAAAGTTTTCCAGAAATCTGGAGCCCAGTCTCAAAAGACATTATTCTTGAAACCTATAAGTTAGTTCATGAAGGTAAAATGAACAGATCTGAATGCTATAGCTCTCAAGAATGGGAAAAACATGAGACAGCTCAAAGGAAGCGAAGGATTCATTTCAGAGCTTTTGGTTATAATAATGCTGATGCTCCGGAACCCCCTCCGTTTTACCATCCCAAGCCTCATGCCTTTTTCTCCAGACAAGAAGAAAAGAGGAAAAGGAGGTCTTGATGATGATGATGATGATGCTGACAAGACATATTTTGTTTTCATTATGATTTATTGAACATCAAGTCTTCTGAACAATTCAATTTAGATATATATATATATATATATATTTGATGTTTTGATGTTCTTTACTTTTTCATTTCTATATCTTTGTGTAATGTAGCATATTTATTCTTTAACTGCTGTAATTCAACTTAGTGTACATGGTTCTGACTTCTACAAATAGGGGGAGATTGTTGGAAATTGCATTCACAATTACCTTGATTTGTGAGAAGTCACCCTTAAACTAAGATTGAATTGCTTTTGTATTTGATATGCTTTTCTAGTATTGTCTTGCAGATTATCATGGCTAAGTGTAAGCCAATGTCAGGTCACAATGGGTCTGCAAACACAGTTTCATAAAATGTAATCCCTCATTATATGAAACATGGTGATGACTCATGTGTGATCTCACTATTGGGGTATACTTCTTTTTCAAGACTATTGAAGACTTTGGAGTGCGGCTGCTGCATGTGTTCAAGAGAAGAAAAGAAATTTTTGTGAAACAAATTTTTCCTAAGGATATGTCTCGAGAGATCAGACATGTCTCGAGAGATCGTGTTTGTCTCGAGAGATCTTAAGTCTGAATTCTTTGCAATGTCTCGAGAGATCATCGAGTTCTCGAGACATCCCTTTCCTGCTTTCTCCGTTTCATGTCTCGAGAGATTCCTCATGTCTCGAGAGATCCCTTATGTCTCGAGACTTCTGTCCGAAAATTATCTGTTTCGTTTTCTCTGTTCTGGACGGATCGTGATCGCCCCTTTTCGTTTCTAACGGCTATATGGAGCGCTTTTAAGGCTAATTAATCCTTTAATTGCTCCTCTCCATATATATAGGATTGTTTTAAGAAAAGAAAAAGGATCGTTCTAACCCTAATCTCTCTCCCGATCAAAAAGAACGTGAAAAACGCCGCTCGCCGTCGTCTACGTTTGGAGATCGTTCTACTCTTTGGAGTTGCCGATTTCTATCAAGAAGGATTCGATTGATCCATGCTCAGGTTCTACAATCTCTATTGGATCATTTCGGATTGCCAAAGACAGATTTGAAGGATCGTTGTTCTTCCTCATCGTTCTCAAAAGCCATTCAAGAAGAAGGAAGAAATCGCCTCTATTATTCAGATCTGGTTTAGTATTGTTCAAACCCTCTTCAATCTATTGTAGGAGAGGTTGTTCTCCGAGTTGTAGGAGAGGTTGTTCTCCGAGTTGTAGGAGAAGTTTTCTCCGAGTTGTAAGAGAGGTTCTCTCTGAGTTTGTAGGAGTTTGACTCCGAGACTGTAGGATCGTTCTTGATCCGAGATTTAGTGAGTAGTCAAGTCTAGCTGTGGTGCTAGATTGGCGAGGCCGGCAGTGGAGTACCCAAGTACGGGGAACCACTATAAATTCCTGGTGTTATCTGTGGCTGTGATTAATTTTGTGTGTTGTGCTTTACGTTTAATTTTTAATTCCGCAAAAGACGTAGAGATCACCTATTCACCCCCCTCTAGGTGATTTAGGTAGGCAACTAGATACTTCACAAGCCCTGCAACATGGTGCGCAGGAGGATTACAATTTGTACGATGGCATCCTGCAGTTCAGACACCGCATATTCGTCCCCGCAACAGAAGGAATTCGGGAAGAAATCCTCCGCGAAGCGCACCAGACCAGGTACTCGATACACCCGGGAGTAGTAAAAATGTATACGGACCTGCGAAGGACCTTGTACTGGCCAGGAATGAAGAGGGATGTCACCAACTATGTTGCGCACTGCCAGACCTGTCAAATGGTCAAGGCAGAATGTAGAAGCCCAGGAGGCCTACTACAACCCCTGCCCATCCCGGAATGGAAGTTCGAGGATATTTCCATGGATTTTGTCCATGGCTTACCCCGATCCCGTGCAGGTAACGACTCCATATGGGTAGTAGTGGACCGCCTCACCAAGGTAGCCCGATTCATCCCGAACCGGCAAGGTGACGGTGTCGACATTCTAGCCCGACTATTTATCGAGCAGGTAGTCCGATTTCATGGAATACCCAAATCAATCGTCTCGGACCGCGACGGGCGCTTTACATCGAAGGAATGGAGAAGAGTGCAAGCTTATCTAGGAACCAGATTAGCTTTTAGCACCGCCTTCCACCCCCAGACCGATGGGCAGACGGAAAGAACGAATCGGACGATGGAAGATCTTCTCCGATTATGCATAGTGGAACACAACGAGCCATGGGAGCAGTTACTACCTCTGGTAGAGTTTTCATATAACAACAGCTTCCAGGCAAGCATCAAGATGGCACCTTACGAAGCACTCTACGGAAGACGCTGTCGGACCCCGCTATCTTGGGCACAGGATGAGGACCCCGAAGCCTTGGGAGTCACCTACATCGACGATACCACCGTCGCGATAAGATTAATCCGGGAACGCATGCTGGAAGCGCAGAGCCGGCAGGCCAAGTATTACGATGCACGTCATCGGCAAGTGGAATTCCAAGTGGGAGATATGATTTTCTTGAAGATTAAGCCTATGCATGGGATATCACGAATCAAGAGGCAGAAAAAGCTGGACCCCCGCTATCTAGGTCCGTATCCAGTCATCGAAAGAGTTGGCCCGGTGGCCTATAGATTAGCCCTGCCAGCTGAACTAGGAAACCTCCACGACGTGTTTCACGTCTCTTCGCTGAGACGCGTACTTCGCCAACCCGAGCAGCACCTTCCCACACCACCGACATCAGTACAATCCGACCGATCTGTCCGACTCGAACCTGTGAAGATAGTGGACTCCAAGATCAAAGAGCTGCGGAACAAAACCGTCACAATGGTCAAGATCTTATGGTCAAACAGAGGACGCGAAGAGTTCACCTGGGAACCAGAAGCCCTCGTCCGGGAGAGATACCCGGTACTGTTTCCCCAGGTATGTCATCCTTTAAACCCCTACTTTAGCCAATTTTCGGGGACAAAAATCTCTTTATTTTTATTGGATTGTAACATCCCGACTTTTATTGGGTCACTAGACCCTAGTGAGCCCAATAAAAGTAGTCCCGAGCAGTAGAAAACGATCATTTCGGGTATCGTAGTGCGCCACTACCTCATTATTATGAATAGTGACCGTACGAACCCCGAATTGACTCCCGTCAGTTCCGTTGAACTCGTATGGACAATACGAGCGCAACGGAATTCGTTGCACTTCGATCCGAGGTCGTTTGGAGAAAACGACCATTTCGGGTATCGTAGCGCGCCACTACCTCATTATTATGAATAATGACCGTACGAACCCCGAATTGACTTCTGTCAGTTCCGTTGAACTCGTATGGACAATACGAGCGCAACGGAATTCGTTGCACTTCGATCCGAGGTCGTTTGGAGAAAACGACCATTTCGGGTATCGTAGCGCGCCACTACCTCATTATTATGAATAGTGACCGTACGAACCCCGAATTGACTTCCGTCAGTTCCGTTGAACTCGTATGGACAATACGAGCGCAACAGAATTCGTTGCACTTCGATCCGAGGCCATTTGGAGAAAATGACTATTTTAGGTATCGTAGCGCGCCACCACCCCATTATTGTGAATAATGGCCGTACGAACCCCGAATTGACTTCTATCAGTTCCGTTAGGATCGTATACCAATACAATCACAACGGAACTCGTTGCGTCTCGATACGAGGTCGTATGGAGAGTATGCCATTTTAGTCCTATGCAGATCGCCTCAGTGCAACACACGAGATATAAAGCACACGAACCCGGCATCGGCCCCGGCAACTCTTATCGTGCCCCGGGAGCCAAGGAGGACCCCGCCCTAAGTTGACTTAGTCAACCCCCCCCCCCCCCCCCCCCCCCGAACTCGAAATTGCTAAAGAAAAAGGGGGGGGGGAGAGAAAAACCCCCTTGGGAGGCTGCCCTATTGGGGCAAGGGGCAAGAGAGAGAAAGGAAAGGGGGGGGGGGAATATCTCCCCCCACTCACCCTCCCTTCATACACGTGGAAGGGAGGGAGAGGGGGGGGGGGGGGAGAGCTCCCCTCCTTCCTATAAAAGGAGGGGCAGCCCCTCTCCAATCCCCCCCACACCACCTCTCTCTCTCTCTCAGCTCTCCTCTGACGGCAGCCCCCCCCAGCTAGCCACCCCCTCCTCCCCCCTTGCCGGAGCAAGCCGCCGCCACCACCTCCTCCCTCATGGCCGGCCGCCCCTCCACCCGAGCCCCTCACCAGGTAGAACCACCTCCCCTCCTCCTTCCCACCTCCCGGAGGAAGACCCCCCCCCCCTCCCTCTGTCGCCGGAGCGCCGCCGACCGCCGCCCCGAGCCTTGCAAGGTTCGGGGAGGAGGCGGCCGAGGAAGCCCTCTCCCCCAGCGCCGGCGGTGGCGCTGGGGGGGGGGGAGGGGGTCCCCCTCAAGAACCCCGGCGCCGACATAGGGGAGGCCGTCGGGCCACCGCCGGAGGGTTGCCCCCTCCCCGGCGCCCCGACCAGGGGCGGCAGGGAGGGCTGCGCATAAGGAGGCGGCGGCACAGCAAGTCGGTATGGCTCGTGCCGGCTGCGCCGCGCCTCCCCATTCCCTCTGCCCCACTTTCCGGTGGGTTCCGGCGGCGCCAGGCCACCGGGCCACCACCGGAGCAGGCGCCGACCCCCGGCGCACCGACCGGGGGCGGCACCGTTGGCCCCTCGGCGGGGGCGGCGGCGCAGCGGGCCTGCATGGCCCATGCAGGCCACGCCACTGCCTCCCGCCCTCTATATCACCTCCCCCGGGGGTGGCCGGCGGCGCCAGGCCACCGGACCACCCCCGGAGGAGTCGCCGGCCCCCGGCGCACCGACCGGGGGCGGCGCCGGCCCCAGCCGGCCGCTGCCCGGCGGCGGCAGCGGCCGCCACCCGTACGCGAGCGGGGGGGAGGGGGGGGGGGGGGGGGGGCGCACGATCTCCCCCAGGAGATCGAGCGGCCCCCATTTCCTTAACCCCCCGCCCCCGCCTCAAACTGTGTGCCCCCACAGTGGATCCGCGGCGGATCCGCTGTGGGGACCCAAGGAGTGCGCCCGGTGTGGCGCCCCCTGCTCTCTTCCCTGCCTCTAACCGCACCCCAACCCTGTTTCTCCCTTCCCCATTTTTTTTGAGGAAAATGGGGCCTTTTCAAAAGAAATTTCCTAAATTAAAATTGTGCCCCCCTCTTAGGGGCACCTCCTGTAATTTTTTGGGATTTTTTGGAGGAGTTTTACTATTTTTAAAACCCATTATAAAGTTTATTTTAGGAAATAAAATGCCCAAATGAGTTTCTAAAATTCCCAAAAAATTAGGGGCTCTAAGTATAGGTATTTTGCAAATACTATCAAAGTTGGGAGATGCGACCTTTTGATTTGATCCCTTAAAGGCTTTTACAATAAAAAATAGACGCCCGGAAAAGAGCGATATTCATCAAAATAAATCGGCGCCCCTCGACGCATATTTTAAGATGCTTATCAAAATCATGCGTATTAATCTAAAGAATCGGCTAAGCTCGAAAAAGCAACGCAAAAATCAGAACGACGTCGCGGCGCGGCACCGAAATTTAACCCCGCCGCGACGATAATAAAAGAACGGAGTCGTCGATCGAAGCCTCCTCTTATGGAGTGATTGGACTACTAACCATTTCTTCTTATGCTTTTACTGCTTCCCGTACTTTCAATTAAATCCAGTCTCGCACTGGTCCCCCGCACTTATTTTCTGTTCTTTCAATTAAATCCAGTCTCGCACTGGTCCCCCGCACTTATTTTCTGTACTTTCAATTAAATCCAGTCTCGCACTGGTCCCCCGCACTTATTTTCTGTACTTTCAATTAAATCCAGTCTCGCACTGGTCCCCCGCATTTACTTTCTGTACTTTCAATTAAATCCAGTCTTGCACTGGTCCTATCATTATGGCCTCTGCTTTCGGCCTACTATTCTGTTTATTACATGGCCTTTGCTTTCGGCCTACTTTCTGCTTATCGTTATGGCCTCTGCCTTCGGCCTACATTTCTGTTTAATGTTACGGCCCCTGCTTCGGCCTATTTTACTTGCTAGTGCAGAGCTGCCGTGGCAACAAATGCGGTGCTTATCCTCCCTTCGGCGAGGCCTTAGTTGGGGAAAACCCGGAGTTGAGTCTCTCCTCCCAGGTTAGCCCCAAGCAAGGAGCCCTCATACCGCTAAGCCTCCCGGTCCAAGGTCGTGCGACCGGTCGAGTAGAATTGCCACGTGGCCAAAGGGTTTGTTTTATATATAGCGGGTGAAGATTGATTGGAAGTGGCGGATTGGTCACGCTCGCAGACCGTTCGTACCGGTGCGGGTGGGTTGACGACTCATGGCGAGAGGGAGATGTGCGCAGCGGGTTATCACCCTCCGAACCTGCAGTTTTGCCTCCGCTGGTCGGCCTACAAATCGGCTCGCCGGATGTCGCTCACATCCAGTTGGTACACCAAGTTGTACAGGAGGACCTGAATGATACGGTACGACTACATTCAGAAGTGGCAAGACTGGCCACTGTCACCGACGACCACATCGGTGAGGCCCGCGGGGTTAGCTCCCCTGCTTGAACGAAAGCGGTCTAAACTGTGTCGACACAGGGTCTTTTGTGTGCGTACGGGTTTGAATACCTGGGTGTGTGTCTGCGCGATATAGTGTTGTGTGGTTGCTATACGGCGCAAATACGGGCTTTAGGGCAAGCTGCCCTATCTATATATATATACATATATATATACCTATTCACCTGCTGCTAACCCTCTTCCTTGCTTCGGCTATTTCATTTCTGTCCTTTAGCCGTCCCCCCCAGATAAGGATCCGGGGAGGGGAGGTATTGTTCTACTTAGCTCTGTGACTAATGGTTACTTCTTATAACCAATCACAGGAAATGGGACAGCGCGAAGACCCACCCCGCAGGATAAGATACGTGCCTTAGAGATGGCCCGATCGGACACCCCAGCCTCTCCTCCTATCTTCAGAGACGTGAGTGCGAGAGAATAAAGACTAGCCTAGGGCTCATTGTTGTTTTGGACTATGTAGCCTTCGGGCAATATCTTGTAAAACGATAGGCTCCGACCATATTTAAATGTGTAATATAAGCAGTGTGCTTGTTTTCTTTATATCATCTGCTTCCGCTGTGCGATCTGATGTGATGTAATGATTCTTGTGCCTAACAAAGAGACCGCTCAACGCTAAAGAGATGGGGCGTCGCCACCCGAAAAGCGCTGGGTAGTCTTCTTTGGGCAGTAAGATCCCCCCCTCCCTGAACTCGGTTCAGTCTGGGGAGGGGGGGGGGGTCTTACATTATGGCTCAGAGATAGGAAGTAGAACATGATGCTTGTGCATTGAAGATGGTGGGTCTTCGGTATTGAACGGCCTTTCACACCGACGTCAATACGTTGACTCGGCGAGTGTGGTATTTACACTTAGCCTTGAAAGTCTGGCGGTCCAGTCAGCAAGAGTACGCAGACGCTCCGCGGGTTTAGTGGAGGCGTACAATAGGTCTAGGTTAGGTAGTGTGAATACCAACCTAGAGGTGGGCGAGGCCCAACCCACCGCTTCCGTTTGCCACTACGGGAGTATCCTGGGAGTCTAGCTCGCTCCAAAAAGGGGGAACTAAAGGTCTATGCGCATAGAGTCGTAGTGAGTGAGTTGCACTTGTCTGAACATAGCATAACAGCATTCTTTGCATGTCATAGCATAAACATTGCATTCAACCTACCCCTAACGTATAAGTCGGTTATGGGACTTCTTATACGGTAGGCTCTGCTAAACGACCCCTTGATCTATAGGTTTGTATGGGCATTCCTATAAATCAATGGTTACTTTTATATTACTTTACTTGCCATTACATATACTGCTTACTGTTCTTTACATGCACTTTACTATGCTTACTTACTGCTTCATATATATATACACCTGTGTAGTTGTAGATCCGCCGCCACCTGCTTTTGTTTTTATCCCTTGAATGTCCTCCGCTTCCTCCTCCCCATACGGTGCCTAGGAGCCATTGGGGGTGGGGTGGGGAACATAAGGCTTAGTCTTTTTGACTAACGGTCGGTGGACCATATCATTTTAGGGGTTCGAGGAGACGCAGCAACACCAGAGATCGGAGCGGACGGAGGCGGGCCAGTCTAGTACAGGAGCACAGGATTCAGGATCTGTGAGTGTTTAGTAGTTAGCTTCCGCGAGTGATCTTGTAGTGAGGATATGATGTACAGGGCACGAGCCCTTTATTATTGTACCCTTTGTAATCATTTATTCAGTTATATCAAGTGGACATTTATATTTCATGTTGATTCTGTGGACTTGTCTTCTTTAATGTACTTTTCTTCGTGATCGATTTGGCCGGCAGGATCGGCGTTTTGTAGTGGCGACCTTCCCGAGTGAAGGTGTCACCGCAAAACGGCGGTATGGGCCTAAGACCCGGTGGTTTTTGCAAAAAAAAAAATGGGGTCTTACAAGTGGTATCAGAGGAAATCTCGATCCGAAGAAAATAAGTCCAGAAACCCTGGGCCACCCCGCGCGAGTTTAGTTTGAGGACAAACTAAGCAGGGAAATCACATGAAAAAGTCCACTTTTAACTGAATCTTCTTAGTTATTTTCCCTACGAGCGTCAAGTTTTCTTTTGTAGCCTGCGACGAACCCTGCCCCCAGCAGGGAATACCTCCAGCTACAAAGATCTCTTTAGATAGTCTTTTAGTCAATGAGTTAGACTCAACCCCACTAGGACACGTGACTTACTTTGACAATTCATATCATGACCTAGTCTGAAATAGATCGTAGGCATAACTTTTGGTGAAGGTACGAGGATACCCAAAAGAGGCTAGAGAAAGAGAGATGGACACATAAGCAAAATGGTGTGAGACTTGTAAGACTCAATCCTCGTATCCGTGACATGATTACATTAAGACAACCACCATAACAAACACCGAGGGTCGGATAAGAATTCAAGTTCAGAAGGGACCCGTTTGGGATTGGGTGACATAGTGACCCTAATAAGGTTGTAGTAGAAGATACCTAGAAGAGTCTAAGGTGTGGAGTACACCAGTGAGCCCCAAGATAGAACCCCAAGTCTAAGGTTGTTTGCCCTAAGAATTGTTTGCATATTTGGGACGAATATAATTTGGTGATATTAAAGATACTCAGCCCAGAATAGATAGTAGCTTATCTTTTGTTTATTGGGGGCTTGTCCTTTGTTTATTGGGGCGTACCCTTTTGTTTATTGGGTCAATTAATGACTGACTTGGACTTCCCTTAGACTTAAGTTAGAAATTTTTGTGTCGTGAACACTATGATTTTGAAATCGATCTTACTCAATGTTACTTGGAAGAAGATGAGATGGTAACAGTATGTTCGGAATAATATTCTGAAGTATTACCAGGGCAATGGATAGACATTATTTGGGTCGGACAACAACTTGCCCTTAGTTGAGTCATTGGAAATGTAAAGTCGCCAGGATTAATCATTTAAGGATGTCGATGTCCTAGTATAGAAGTTAAGGGCGGAAATTAGATCTTACAAGTTGTAGTTAAATTTGAAAGCTCTTGTGGTTGGGGGAAATTTGAAAGTGATCAACTTATGATTTGTTAAAATCACGCTCGGTCATGGTTGAAATTTTATCTACAATAATAGCTTTATACCTTGTGAACTTGGATGATAAATAACCAGAGATCTTAGACGATGACTTGTTAGATTTGGAATATAGTGTTTGATTTCACTATGGTAAGAATGATCTAAGTTTATCTCGCTTTGGACCATTTGAAAGTGATCAAGACTAGCACCAGTTGAAGTGAAAGAAATTTGGTGAAATAAACATGATGATTTTTCCTTGATAAAAATTGACTTGTGAAAAACCCTAAGGTGTCAAAATTTTGCTCTTTATGACTCAAACCCCTCGTAGAAAATAATCGGGAGTCATCTTATCATTATGAGTGGTTAGTATATACTCATAAGGGCCCACAAGTGCACCCCCAGTAATATTTAAGGATGATTGGGACGCTAGACGATTTGATTAGTTCCATCAATAGTAAGAACTAGAAAAGTTGTAGATTGGAGACGATTGATTACTCGGACGTACCTGAAAGAGTAAGAATTTGAATGCGAGAAGAAAACTTTAGAGGCATAAGAGTCTGCCCAGGAGAGTGGAAGTTCGAGGATAGATTGACCAAGGTAGCTAGGTCACCCCGGTCAGGATAGATGATACGACGGTACGAGTCTTGCGGCGCAAGAAGATTCCAGAGGTTAAGACATGTGGCAAAATTGGGGTCAGGAGAAGCACAACTTGGAGCCACTAGAGCTGGTGTGGCAGAGATAGTCAGTGCTCTCCGAGCCAAGAATAACTTCAATTCTTAGGGGATGTTACGTTCAGTCACTCTCGGTGAGAACCCCGCAAGCCTAAACTGAATTTCGAGGACGAAATTTTTTTTTTGTTTATTGGGATTTGTAACATCCCCCAGACAGCTAGACCCCCAGGTGAATGTGTCATGACAAGGTCATGACAAGGCCTTGGTAGTGTAGAAATCCCTTTAACTTAGGCAAGATTAGGGTTGAAAATGCCTTGGACTGCAAATAGCAATTTCTAGTGACCAAGTTTAGGGTTGGACTTTAGGGCCTCAACTTGACCATTTGACCCCACCATAGTATCCCTAACCCTTTAGGGGTCCCCTTAGGGCACCAAGGGCCCATTGGAGTCAACCAAAGAGGCCAAATTGACCAAAGTCAACCATAACCCCAAATTAGTCAAAGTAGCCTAATTTGGGTCAATTGACCTCCACCATGCCAAATTGACCTTTCCCCTACCCTCATAAGGATAGTGGTGACCCAATGGACCAAAAACCCCCTTCATGGGACCACCAATATGGTCAATTTGACTTAAGTCAACTCTAGCCCTATTTTGGTCAAATTACTCTATTGTGGGTCAATTGGTCTCCACCTTGACAAATTGACCCTACCTAGACCTTCCTAACCATTAATAGAGGCCAATGGGTCACTAACCACTCATTGGGGTCAACCCAAATGGTCAAATTGACCAAAGTCAACTCCACCCTAAATTTAGGTCAAAATGACATGTTTTGACCTAATCAAGCCCAATCCACTTGGGCTAGCCTCAATTGAGGTGGTCCACCACCTAATGGGTTTGGGTGCTACTGAAATTGCCATTTAATTTCAAGAAATTCGGCCAGGAGAGAGAAAACTCCATTTCCCCCAAAAATGGAGGAGAGAGAAAGAGGGGGAATTAATGGGGAGGAAGAAGAAACCTTCAATCTCCCCCATTAATGGTCACATTCATCTCCTCTAGGGGAGAGGAGGAGTTTCCAGCCTTCTCCCGGCTGGATTAAGGCCCTATTCATCTCCCCCAAGCAAAATCGAAATTCCTCTTAATGGCCATTAATGGCCATGGCCGAAATTTCCCCTCTCAAATTCCCCCTATTAAGCCCTCCCCACTCCAATATGACCACTCCATTAGCTTTAGAAGGTGGAAGGGAGTCGGAATAGAGCTTTGGATTGCAACATTTGGTGGAGAATCAAGGGATCGGGCAAGCTCGCTGGAGAAGGGAAAAACCATGGCCGACCACCACCGCCATCGTCGTCGTGCTCCAACAAAGGTCTGGTTCTTCTCCTCTCCCTCTGTGGATAAATCTTAGATCAAAATAGGAGAGAAATCGGACTCAATTGAGCCCGATCCGGTGAGCGAAAATCTGAAATTTTCATGGATTTTGGAACTTCGGGATCGCCGGAAACCGCCACCTCCGGCGGCCAAACCACCGCCAATCGATAGCCACCACCTCAACGGAGGTGGTGGTGGTGGTGGCCGGCCAGGGAGGAGGACGGATGGCCGGCGGCAGGGCTTGGAAAAGCTTCAGGAAGAAGGGATCTTGGCCGTTGATTTTTCAGAGAAGATGAGCAGATTCCGTCCATTTCCTGTACAGGAAATGTTAATAACAATTTTTTTTATTATTAACTCTTTTTTTTGTATTATTATTGGCTGTAGATAGAAATTATTATAGAAAATACCTATGGCCCTCTACAGAAAAAGTGTCCAATATGAAAGTTGTAGGTCTTGACCCCTAGGGTCATACAAAATTGACCTCACCCAATTAGGAGTCCTGGTTTGACCTCAGCACCCATTCTAGTGCAAAGTTTGACTGAACTTTGAATGGGTGCCCACACCAAACCACTAGCCAAATGACTTGAAATTTGGACTAGGAGTGAGTCATGCCTAGGGCTATAACATATCCAAAATTGAGAATTTTTGGAGAACTTTTTCCTAAAGTTTTTGTAGAAATTTAATAATCCTTACATAAATTATTTGGAGGGTCAAATGACCTCCAATCACCACAAAATTTTGGTGGGGTATTATTAGGGTCATGATAAACCCCTGGTTAAAATCTCAACTCATTTGGAGTTCATTTGATTAGGTAATCATTAGGCCAAAAATTTGTCCATTTAGGGGAAATTTGTGAATAAGGGCTATTTGGGATTTTTCATGGTCAAACCACCTCCTATTGGAGTGGGACTTTGTCCACTGCCCTAATATCACCCAAATCACCTCCAAGAGAGTTATGGGGCCATGGAGAGTTGGATTGCCCTAGGTCATGGGTTTGGAGCACCTTGGGGTGCATTTAGCCAAGTAGAGATCCATTGGTCAAATGGGCCCATAGAGACTTGAGTCTTCTTAAGAAGGTCAGTGGAGTCAATTTGAGACCCCATGAGGAAGATTTGTGAGCATTAGAGTTGATTTGCTCAAGGCCATAGGGTTGATCCCTATGGAGTGGAATTTGGGGTTGTGAAGGACATAGGGGAGTTTGTCCTTGGAGAGGGGTGTATTGGACTCCCTTGAGTTCTATAAGTGTTGTGACACCATCACAAGAAGTTTGGGTGGATTTGGAGAAGTTTTGACCCTAACCCTAGGTTAAACCCTAAAGGGGTGCAATTAGAGGCCAATGAAGGAAGAGGGCTCAAACCTTAATGGTTTGACTTGAAATTTTGGGGAGATAATCTTGGTGACCAGAGAATTCTACTGTGAGAAATTGGTTGGGTTTGGAGTTGCCAAACCTAGGTAATAAATCCTTGGGTAGATTTGTAAATATTTAGGGTTTTGGGATTTAGGAAGAAATAATACTTAATGATTAACCATCTTCTGTAACCAACTTAGTTTTGATGTTATTAATCCCTGGAGATTTTGTTAGAGCCATTGGAAGACTTTTGGAGGTCCAAATTGTAATTATTCATATTGTTGACAATATTTGGGATGAACGATTTTAGGGTTTTAGTTTTCTGTAATTACATGAAACTTTGCTGGATGACATGTCATACCATTATAAACCCACAATATTTTTATCATAATTTATGGATTGATATTTTTGGTACCTCTAGTTCAATTTGGAATTAATTGCAAATATGTCCTTTGTGTAAATTACAATTGTAACCTCCATGGAATGAGGTCAAACTTGGTAGGGCTAATTATTGTATTATGAATCACCTCTGTATAAATTTGCATAAGGTTTGGAGTTCATTTGAGGGTACCTCCTTTGGAATTTATTGGAAATAAATGGGTTTTGGAATTTTTAATAATAGTAAATCTTGCTGTAATTTCCTAAAATTTCATATCTACTGATTATTAGGTACCCTTGATTTATGTAAAAAGTTTGGCAGGCATTGGAAGTCAGAAGAGTGTACTTGTAGTTCAAACCCTGGGGAATTGTAATTGGGAAAAATTGTTTTAAATATTAATAATGTTGGGAAAATTGTGAGACTCTGGAATTGACCTTAAATAAGTAGCATGGACCCCCAATAAAGATATTGTGTCATAGAGTTGATTATTTAATGTACCTCCCTTCATGAGCATCAAAACGTTAAGGGTGGTCTGCGTTTAGCAATTTGACTATTTTGGAGTTATAGGTCAAATTGGGGTATATTGATTGGAGATGTGAGAGTTTAATGGTGATCATATGACTATGTGAGTATCCCTGGAGTTAATTAGGGTTTGAAGAGTCCTAGGGTGGCGGGGTGCCACCCTTGGGGTAGGTCGTCCTGGGGTTGACGAAAAATCGTCTTGTCCCTTTAGTATCTTAAGCCTTAGGTTTAGATCAGGTAAAGTATTAAAGGGGTTTCCTTATGGGTATTAACTAATAACACACTCATTCACATCCTGTGTTTTCAGGAGTTTAGTTGGTTTGGTTGTACGAGCGGTGGGCTCGGTGGTTGTAGCAGCAGACTAGTTAGTCTGGTGAGCTTATGACTCGGAAGGTTATTGATGGCGGGCAGGTTAGCCCGGGGAGCTTATGGCTCGAAAGGTTTTTGATGGCGGGCGGGTTAGCCCGGGGAGCTTATGGCTCAGAGATAGGAAGTAGAACATGATGCTTGTGCATTGAAGGTGGTGGGTCTTCGGTATTGAACGGTCGTTCACACCGACGTCAATACGTTGACTCGGCGAGTGTGGTATTTACACTTAGCCTTGAAAGTCTGGCGGTCCAATCAGCAAGAGTACGCAGACGCTCCGCGGGTTTAGTGGAGGCGTACAATAGGTCTAGGTTAGGTAGTGTGAATACCAACCTAGAGGTGGGCGAGGCCCAACCCACCGCTTCCGTTTGCCACTACGGGAGTATCCTGGGAGTCTAGCTCGCTCCAAAAAGGGGGAACTAAAGGTCTATGCGCATAGAGTCGTAGTGAGTGAGTTGCACTTGTATGAACATAGCATAACAGCATTCTTTGCATGTCATAGCATAAACATTGCATTCAACCTACCCCTAACGTATAAGTCGGTTATGGGACTTCTTATACGGTAGGCTCTGCTAAACGACCCCTTGATCAATAGGTTTGTATGGACATTCCTATAAATCAATGGTTACTTTTATATTACTTTACTTGACATTACATATACTGCTTACTGTTCTTTACATGCACTTTACTATGCTTACTTACTGCTTCATATATATATACACCTGTGTAGTTGTAGATCCGCCGCCGCCTGCTTTTGTTTTTACCCCTTGAATGTCCTCCGCTTCCTCCTCCCCATACGGTGCCTAGGAGCCATTGGGGGTGGGGTGGAGAACATAAGGCTTAGTCTTTTTGACTAACGGTCGGTGGACCATATCATTTTAGGGGTTCGAGGAGACGCAGCAACACCAGAGATCGGAGCGGACGGAGGCGGGCCAGTCTTGTACAGGAGCACAGGATTCAGGATCTGTGAGTGTTTAGTAGTTAGCTTCCGCGACTGATCTTGTAGTGAGGATATGATGTACAGGGCACGCGCCCTTTATTATTGTACCCTTTGTAATCATTTATTCAGTTATATCATGTGGACATTTATATTTCATGTTGATTCTGTGGACTTGTCTTCTTTAATGTACTTTTCTTCGTGATCGATTTGGCCGGCAGGATCGGCGTTTTGTAGTGGCGACCTTCCCGAGTGAAGGTGTCACCGCAAAACGGCGGTTCTGGGCCTAAGACCCGGTGGTTTTTGCAAAAAAAAAATGGGGTCTTACACATGCTCAACTCAAGGCCTCGCTCTGTACCTGGTGAAGAGCCCATTAAAATTATTTAAGGGAGTTTGTTTATGAGAGAGGGGGTAGGGAACGACAGTCGGGGAGGTCCGGAGGGACACCTCATCCCAAAGCCTTCATCCTACTTGGATACCAGATGTCGACGAAGAATGACGTCAAGTAGGGAACGACAGCCGGGGGGGGGGGGGGGCAAGGGGACACATCCTCCCGAGGTCTCCATCCTACTTGGATGCCGGAATGTTTCCATTCTTTGGCCGGTCGAATCGATCGCTACCCTTCTCAAGTTGGAGTATCGGCTTCCAGACTTTCCCCTAGTAATCTCTCCAGTCGGACGAGAAGTGCGGTCGGTGGGAACTGCGGCCAACATGCGAGGGGGGAGCTGATCTCGACCGTCATTGCAGAGGCTTGGTCTTAAGGGAACGCACACCCGAGGCACTGTCCCATCATCCATTCTGAGTTTTTACGAGTGTTGAGCCGGAGGCTCGCTTTCCAACTTGCGGTGTGGTATGTTGATGCAGGACGACGTCAAGCACGGAGTGGCAGTCGGGGAGGTCCAAAGGGACATACCATCCCGAGGCCTCCATCCCACTTGGATGCTGGATGTGGATCGGACCTGCTTCCTGTTGCTCAATGAGTTTAGCAGGGAGTTAAGCACACTTCAGACATACTAACTCATATGATCTGACACCATAATTTAGAAAATGAAATGGTTTGCTGCGAGCTTTTTAGCTCTCGTGGGTGCATGACACCTTTCTTCAAGGGTCCCCAGAGCTAGTGAAGTCGATCTTCTCTTCGCCGAATCGGAAGGTCGGCGTCCAGACTTCTTCCTGGTAATCTCTACAGTCGGACGAGAAGTGCGGTCGGTGGGAACCGCGGCCAACGTGCAAGGGGGGAGCTGATCTCGACCGTCATTGTAGAGGCTTGGTCTTAAGGGAACGCACACCCGAGGCACTGTCCCATCATCCGTTCTGAGTTTTTACGAGGGTTAAGTCGGAGGCTTATTTCCCAACCTAGCGTGGAGATTGACTTCACCTGACTTCCTTATTTTTTTTTTAAAAAAACTGGGTTGATGCGAAGGAAGCTGCCTCGTCCCATGTTTCAGGGAGATGTAGATTTTATTCAAAGAAATGAATTTACAAGGATGGGATATATACATTTCCCCTTAGGGGTAAACCCTTTTCAGGTCATCGCCGCTCCAGGTGCTCCCTAGCAGCTCGCCTTCCTGGTTCTGCAAGCGGTATCCTCCTGTCAGGAGTGCTTCCTGGATGATGAAAGGTCCTTCCCAGTTCGGGTTGAGCTTCCCGACGGCTGCTGATCTTCCTGCTGCGTCCACTTTCTTCAGGACCAGGTCACCTACTTGGAAGTGTTTGAGGCGGACATTTTTGTCAAAATGTTTCGCCATTCGGCGCTTGATCTCCTCTTTCCTGGCCGAAGCTAGATCTCGGAGTTCCTCGATGTAGTCGAGAGATAGCTTTTGAACCTCTTCATTCTCTAGTCGCCATTCTTCGCTTCCGTCCTCCGCAGCTACCACCCTTGGGCTTCTGACTTCAAACTCTACTGGAATGAGAGCTTCCGACCCGTGAGAGAGCTTGAACGACGTTTCCCCTGTGGCTGAGCTAGGAGTGGTTCTCAGAGCCCACAGGACCGAGGGGAGCTGGTCAGCAGTTACCTCTTAGGTTCTCCACCTTCTTCTTCAGTAGGTTGATCATCAGTTTGTTGGCGGCCTCCACCTGGCCATTGCTCCTTGGATGATGTACGGAGGCGAACCAAAGGTCGGTTCCTAGCTGCCTGCAAAAGTCCTCCAGTTCCAAGCTGGCGAACTGGGGACCATTGTCGGTGATGATGGCGAGAGGGATCCCGAATCTGCAGACGATCTCTCCCCAGATGAAGTTCTTCACGACTTAAGAGGTGGTCTTGGCTAAAGCTTTGGCCTCGATCCACTTGGATAAGTAGTCGATCATTACGAGAACGAACTTCCTCTGGCCACTTGCTTGAGGGAAGGGGCCGATCAAGTCCATTCCCCAGATGGCAAACGGCCATGGGGCGGTAATCGATCGGAGCAGCTGGGCCGGCTGCAACTGAAGGGGGGCGAAGAGCTGGCACTTCTGGCACTTCTTCGAGAAGATCTCCGCATCCTTCCGGATAGTAGGCCAGAAGTAACCATGTCTTAAGACCCTCTGCTCCAAAGTGCGAGTCCCAGAATGACTTCCACACTCTCCCGAGTGGATCTATTCCAACACTCGGTGTTGACGCCAGGAAAATCCTGACCTTAAAATTCGGACCGATGCAGCCGGAGGCTACTCGCCCAGCAGTCCAACGAGATGACCTGGCTGGCGACTACGACGAAGCTAGAAGAGCAACGAACCGGACCCCAGGTGCTGCGGCAGGGAGGTCCCACCACGTACCCAAAAGCTCGAGAGAGTCTTCCCCTCCGAAACCAAAGTGGCCGAGCTTGGTACAGGGAAGGCACCGACTTGGCTGAAAGCAAGGGTGACGGGCTCGAGAGTTCGGGAATCGGGGTCCAAAAGCTCAAGTCCAGGTGCCAATCCAAGTACCCCTGGGGTCCTATTTATAGGAAAACCAAAGGGTAGGGGGGGTTTATAGCCCAGCCCCCAACCTGGCGACTATGGGTTACTCGGCGAGTATCACGCCATAGTCGCCCATCTGGCGAGTATTGCCTGCATACTCGCGCACGCCGGGCCAATAATCGCCAGGTCTTCTGTTCCACACTCGCCAACCTGGCGAGTATTGCCTGCATACTCGCCGAGGTCTTCTCTACTTCTGCCTTGAACTGCCGGGCTCTGTGTTGACCTCTTTGACTTTGACTTCTGCCTACGTGGCCTTGGGGGGGGGGGGGGGGGGGGGTCCACCCTCGGAGAATGAGGGTTGTACACAATCCCCGCTCTTTGCGAGTAACGCAGTTGCTCGGAAAGAATCATCCAACCTTCATTCGACGAGCTCTCCTGCCGGCGACTATCGGCTTATATTCGCCCTCTTGCTGGCCGACGTTCGAACTCTATAAATAGAGGGGCAGGGGTCTCTGATGGCACGTCTTTTCTGAACTCGCTCAAGATGGTGCGCGACTATGCTGCCGAGGCTAAGGCGGCTATGGCTGGTCTTGTAGGCCTATTTGATGGCTCTTCGCTCCCTACTCGCCCGGATCTCGCATCTAGCGACCTTCCCTCTTCCAAGAAGAGGAAGAGGCTTGCCCAGAAGAAAAAGAAGCAGGAGAAGAAGAAAGCCGCTGAGGGTGAGGTCGCCGTTCCTCCGTGCGACCAACACCAGCAGCTGCTGGACGACCTGGGGCTCTCTAATGAGGGCGACTCGCCGGCCGCTGATCCTCCTGCTCCAAATGTCGCCGAGGAAGCGAGCATGCCCGGGACCTCGACCCAGAATCAACCGGAGAATCTCGCTCCTGCGCGAGGTGGGAGCTACCTACTCGCCACCTTCTTTGATTGATCTCGACTTGGGCTGAGATGTTGAATATTTCTTTTATGCTTCACAGATTCGTCCACCATTGGAGCTCAGGAGGAGCCTCTGGCCGTGCCTCCGCTGAGGTCGTCGCCTATGGTCTCGCCTCGGGGTGGAGGTCGCTTAGGGCGAGTTCTCCACAGCTCCTTGCTGGAGAAGAGGCCGATGAGCGGGCAACGTGATCCATTGGCGAGCATCGTGCCTCCGCCTCCTCCGCCTCTTCAGTCCATGGGAACGGCGAGTAGTGCGCCGCTGCCCGCAGGTGGGCTTCCGCCACCTCCTCCGTTCCCTCCTTCTGCTACTCCTCAGGGCGATCAGCGCCCTTCGACCTCTACTGCACCTTCGACTCATCAGGGCGAGTCCTCGCGCCGTGGCGGGACTGGGGGCTCCTCGGGCTTTTTTCCTGCAAGGGGAGGAGGACGACCAGTCGATAATCACGGTCGGGGGAACGTGCCTCCCAGCCGGGATCCGGCAATTGGTGGCTCTTCGCGGCGAGGCGACCATCATCGCAGCGCATCTCCTCGTCGGGCAAGGTTCTCTCCTCGCCGTCATTCTCGCAGTCCTCGGCCAGGTTTTTAGTCGCCGTCTTCAATAGTCGCCATTGTCTTTACTTCTCTGTTCTTGTCATCTAATTTCTAACACTCAAACCTTTTTCGCAGCTCGCGCTCATACTCACATAGGAGCTTTGATCGACGCGGTCGGGCTTCCTTCTCGCGAGTACCAGGAGAGGGCTACTCGTGCGATCCTGGAGCTGGAGTCCAAGCTGGAGCGCTTGGCGATCTGCGAGCCTCATCGCCGCCTGTCCGAGGTTGAATCACGAGTTGAGCGCCTGGCGAGCACTGACGCTCATCGTCGTTTGACCGAGCTGGAGGTGCGAGTATCACAGCTGGAGGAGTTCGATACTCGCCTGGTTGGTGCAGAATCTCGCCCTCATACTGTCAGCGATCTGGAGCGTAGAGTTGCGAGGATCGAGCATCGCCAGCAGCTGCATCATGACGAGTTGGTGGGGATGCGCGCGAGCATGGGCTCGGTCGGTCGGCTGGCGAGGATCGAAGACCAGCTGCGGCAGGGTGAGGACGCGATGTCTCTGGCCTTTGAGCACTTCAAGCGTGCTCGCAGCATGGGCTTTGTTGGGCGACATCCTCAGCCTCCGGATTTTCAGGCGAATCTTCAGGCGCCTCCCTAGATGTTGTCCTTTTTTACTCCTCTTCTTTCTGTGCTAAGTCGCCCTTGGCGAGCATTTCTGTAACTCTGAACTATTTCTCTATTGGTGTAATATTTTTCGGCGAGTATTAGAAAACTCGCCTTTTATTACTCGCTCTGCTTTCTTCTTTTGTGATGGATTTTTGTCAAAATGTTTCTATCTTCTGTAACTTTGGCGAGTATTGTCCGCCCGTCACCTATGCATGGCAGGCTTCGTTCATGTTTCTTTCTTGCAGGTCTTCTCGCCTTGGAGGTCGACTTCCTGCTGACGCGCGTTGTTGAGCTGGCGACTTCAACTTAATACTCGCCACCCCCTTATTCCTGATCGCGACGTCGTGCTCGATAAGCCATGTTATCCGACCACTATAAATAGGGGGGTGGGTGAGTCTTAATTACGCTTTGGCGATTTTCTAACTCTCGCGCGAGTATCTTCTGTCTTCTCTTCTCTTCTTGTCTTCTTTACTCGCCTCTCTTTCCTCCTTTCCTCCAAGATGACCGACGAGGCGACCATCCGGCGTGCCAATCACGCCAGGAACTTTGCGGCGACCACCTTCAAGAAGTCTGTCATGACTGAGAAGGATTTGGAGGTCATCAAGGCGAAGTACCTCCCGCCAGGGTTTGTAGCTAGGCTTCCTCGCCAGGGCGAGCGACTAAACACCTTCTTGACCAATGAGCGGGTATTCCCTACTCGCCATTTCGAGGTGGGCTTGCGACTACCACTGTGGACGGAGTTCTCCCAGATAATCCGTTACTTTGGGATAGTCCCTGCCCAGATCAACCCCAATGGGGTGGCGATGATCGTGGGATACCTGTGCTATCTGCGCGACCAGGGAATAGCCTTCGACCTGTCGGTCTTTAGGCGAGTATTCCACTTTATGGCGACTGGCGAGGGCGTCGTCTTCCTCTGCAGCCACGTCTGCACACTGGTCGACACGGCGAAGAAGAACCACCGCTGGGGAGAGCGACTAGTCATCATCGCTGGCGACTTCCAAGCGATCCCCGAAAGGTCCTTCCAGCCGCCGGAGAGCGTCTTCGGGGTTTCCTTCCTGAACGAGGGTGGCGAGAAACTGCTCGAATCCTTCAAGAATCGCCGCCTTGATGTGGTGTTCTGGAGGAGGCGAGTGGATGAACTCGCTGAGGTTTTCACAGGCGAAGGTAATCTACTGCGCGAGTATTCGCAATACTCGCTCTTCGTCTTCAACTTTGGCGACTAACCGGAATTATCACTCCTCTTGTTGCAGCGGTCCAGGTTATGCCGCGTGAGCTTCTTCCCATGGTGGTGAAGGCGACGACTTCCACACAGGGAGGTGCGGGGACCTCTGCTCGCGGGGATGGGGTCTACTCGCCCATAGACTTGTCGCCAGGAGGCGATGAGCCCTTGATCGTCGGCGAAGGATCTGGGCCTTCGAAGAAGCGGAAGGAGAGGGGCGAGCCCTCCGAGCCCTCGAGGAAGAAGAAGGAGGTCGCTCATCGGGACCTTGGCAAGAAGGCGGACCCTTCTGAGGCCGGCGAGCCCTATACCCACCCTAATTTCAACTTGGGTGTTCGTGGTGAGGACGCCTATGGTCGCCGCCTAGTCGCCTGGTCGGAGGGCGACCATGTGGTGTCTCTGAGCTCCAACCTTCCGCCCTGGTCAGAGTACTGGGAGGATCAGGGCGAGGCCTTTGATGTGCTTCATGCCATCTATGGTCGTGAGGACGCCGAGAGGCTGCGGGAGGAGTCTTCCGAGTACCTGGCGCACCAGACCTCGCGATCTCTGCTGCGGTCCGCCGAGCTAGCGCACATGACAACGAGGAGGTTGTTGGAGTATGAGGAGGTGATCCAGGTCAGCACAAAGAAAATGATCGCCATGGGGCTCAAGGCGAAGGGGCATGAGGTACTCGCTTCTCTATGATACTCGCCTCCAGGATAGTCGCCACTTTGCCGAATAACTTGCTGACTTTGTGTGTCTTCTTGTTTTTGCAGGTCGCTGAGGTGGAGATGGCGACAAAGGTGTCCCAGCTGGAGAAGGAGCTGGATGACACTCGGCTGGCCTTGGAGGCCGCCCAAGTTCGCATCGCTGAGCTGGAAACTCAGCCTGCCGAGCAACAGCCAGCGGTGGCGGGCCCTTCTAGGATCGGCAAGCAGATCCGGATGCATGGAGACAATATGCCACGCGTTCGCCGAGAGATCGCGCGAGCTACTGGGACCGTCATCCTGAGCCAGCTGAAGGCGGGCGATCTCCTGAAGCCGACGGCGATGGAGCTGACCGTGGAGGACATTATCCCGGCGCTGCTCGCCGAGGAGTCCACCTCTCCCTTGCGAGCATCCTCGCCGCCGTCCAGTGGTGCTGCGGATGACGATTCCGAGGACGAGGATGACGATGATGATGACGACGATGATGCTGACGATGGTGGCGACGAGGCAGATGCAGATATTGATGGCGAGGATGTCGCCTAGTCGCCTGGGCACCCCTTTTTTGCTCGCCCGACGACCTTTTGTAAACACCTTGGAGATTTTTTTGTAATATACATCAAATATTTATATATGAAAAAGTCAAAGCTTTTGCTCGCCTGTTTCCTTGGTGTTTGCTTTATTTTTTGAATGATGCTTAGGCTCCTAGGCTCGGGGCGAGGTTGAGTGTTTCTTCATACTCGCCACTGTATACTCGCACAGTCATACTCGCACTTGTATACTCGTCTCTGTATGCTCGCACAGCCATACTCGCCTTCTTCAATGTTTCCCTTGGTGGAGTTGAGTCGTGGGGGGGGGGGGGGGGGGGGGGTACTTGGAGGATCCCGAGGGACACATGCTCAACTCAAGGCCTTGCTCTGTACCTGGTGAAGAGCCTATTAAAATTATTTAAGGGAGTTTGTTTATGAGAGAGGGGGTAGGAAACGGCAGTCGGGGAGGTCCGGAGGGACACCTCATCCCAAAGCCTTCATCCTACTTGGATACCAGATGTCGACGAAGAATGACGTCAAGTAGGGAACGACAGTCGGGGGGGCTAAGGGGACACATCCTCCCGAGGTCTCCATCCTACTTGGATGCCGGAATGTTTCCATTCTTTGGCCGGTCGAATCGATCGCTACCCTTCTCAAGTTGGAGTATCGGCTTCCAGACTTTCCCCTAGTAATCTCTCCAGTCGGACGAGAAGTGCGGTCGGTGGGAACTGCGGCCAACATGCGAGGGGGGAGCTGATCTCGGCCGTCATTGCAGAGGCTTGGTCTTAAGGGAACGCACACCCGAGGCACTGTCCCATCATCCGTTCTGAGTTTTTACGAGGGTTGAGCCGGAGGCTCGCTTTCCAACTTGCGGTGTGGTATGTTGATGCAGGACGACGTCAAGCACGGAGTGGCAGTCGGGGAGGTCCAAAGGGACATACCATCCCGAGGCCTCCATCCCACTTGGATGCTGGATGTGGATCGGACCTGCTTCCTGTTGCTCAATGAGTTTAGCAGGGAGTTAAGCACACTTCAGGCATACTAACTCATATGATCTGACACCATAATTTAGAAAACGAAATGGTTTGCTGCGAGCTTTTTAGCTCTCGTGGGTGCATGACACCTTTCTTCAAGGGTCCCCAGAGCTAGTGAAGTCGATCTTCTCTTCGCCGAATCGGAAGGTCGGCGTCCAAACTTCTTCCTGGTAATCTCTACAGTCGGACGAGAAGTGCGGTCGGTGGGAACCGCGGCCAACGTGCAAGGGGGGAGCTGATCTCGACCGTCATTGCAGAGGCTTGGTCTTAAGGGAACGCACACCCGAGGCACTGTCCCATCATCCGTTCTGAGTTTTTACGAGGGTTAAGTCGGAGGCTCATTTCCCAACCTAGCGTGGAGATTGACTTCACCTGACTTCCTTATTTTTTTTTTAAAAACTGGGTTGATGCGAAGGAAGCTGCCTCGTCCCATGTTTCAGGGAGATGTAGATTTTATTCAAAGAAATGAATTTACAAGGATGGGATATATACATTTCCCCTTATGGGTAAAACCTTTTCAGGTCATCGCCGCTCCAGGTGCTCCCTAGCAGCTCGCCTTCCTGGTTCTGCAAGCGGTATCCTCCTGTCAGGAGTGCTTCCTGGATGATGAAAGGTCCTTCCCAGTTCGGGTTGAGCTTCCCGACGGCTGCTGATCTTCCTGCTGCGTCCACTTTCTTCAGGACCAGGTCACCTGCTTGGAAGTGTTTGAGGCGGACATTTTTGTCAAAATGTTTCGCCATTCGGCGCTTGATCTCCTCTTGCCTGGCCGAAGCTAGATCTCAGAGTTCCTCGATGTAGTCGAGAGATAGCTTTTGAACCTCTTCATTCTCTAGTCGCCATTCTTTGCTTCCGTCCTCCGCAGCTACCACCCTTGGGCTTCTGACTTCAAACTCTACTGGAATGAGAGCTTCCGACCCGTGAGAGAGGTTGAACGGCGTTTCCCCTGTGTCTGAGCTAGGAGTGGTTCTCAGAGCCCACAGGACCGAGGGGAGCTGGTCAGCCCAGTTACCTCTTAGGTTCTCCACCTTCTTCTTCAGTAGGTTGATGATCAGTTTGTTGGCCCTCTGAATGAGGTTGTCGTAGGAGTAGGGAGGATTCTCACTGAGCTCCAACTTGAAGAGGCGTTGACTTATGCCGAATGTCAAGGCCAGCAACAGGATGTTGCTATCCACCTCCTGGATCTGCAGATCCTACTTGGATGCCGGAATGTAAGATCTCTGCATCCTTCCGGATAGTAGGCCAGAAGTAACCATGTCTTAAGACCCTCTGCTCCAAAGTGTGAGTCCCAGAATGACTTCCACACTCTCCCGAGTGGATCTCTTCCAACACTCGGGGTACTTCGTCTTCAGAAACACATCTGGCCAGGGGGCCCGAGATGGTCTTGCGGTACAGCTCCCCATCTTGCAGGAGGTAGTATGCCGCCTTGTACCGAAATATCCTTTTATCCCCTTCGTCCGCTGGGAGCTGGCCGCTGGCCAGGAATGCCACAAAGGGATCCATCCACGAGGGGCGTTGCTCGATCTCCATCATCTCTCCCTCTTCGATGGACGGGTGGAATAACTCGGTGATAGTTCCTCCAGCCCTTGGCCCATACTTGGCTAAGCGATCCGCTGCCGAGTTCTCCTCTCTTGGCACATGCTCGACGAAGAAGGACTGGAAGCCTCCAATCAGCCCTTTTACTTTTACCAAGTACTTCTGCAAGATGGTGTCGCGCACCTCGAACTCGCCTCGAATCTGCGACGCGACCACCATTGAATCCGTGAAAGCCCGGACATCACGGATCCCCAGCTCCTTGGCAAGGCGTAAGCCTGCCACTATGGCCTCGTACTCTGCCTGGTTATTCGTGACGGGGAAGAGGATCTCGACTGCTTGCTCGATCCTTGTTCCCTGCGGACTGACGAGTACGATGCCCACCCCCACTGAACTTTTGCCCGAAGCTCCATCAACAAACATCTTCCAAGGAATCGGGTTGAGCACCTCTTCTCCTGGCTCCGCTTCCACTGAGAAGTCAGCCAAGAAGTCAGCTACTGCCTGGGCCTTGATCGCCACTCGGGGGGAGAAGGAAATGTCAAACTCGCTGAGTTCTACCGACCATTTCGCCAACCTCCCTGAATGCTCCACCCCCTCTAGGACATTACGGAGAGGATGATCAGTTACCACTCGGATGGAGTGAGCCTGAAAATAAGGTCGGAGCTTCCGCGCCGACACCACCAAGGCGAAGGCAAGCTTCTCCAGGATCGGATACTTAAGCTCTGCCTTCTTCAGCACCCGGCTGACATAGTAGACGGGTAGCTGCTTCCTTCCTTCCTCCCGAACCAAAATGGAGCTAACTGCCTCCGCTCCTACTCCTAGGTAGATGAGCGGGTCTTCGCCTTCCTTCGGGCTTTGAAGGAGAGGTGTCTGAGTCAACTGCTCCTTCAACCTTCCGAATGCCAACTCACATCCTTCGGTAGATTTGATGGAGGCTCCCCTCGCGGGAAGCTTCTAGCCCTGCTCCCCCATGGATTACTCCAACTCTGCCTCCCTGGCCCAGGTCTCCCCGACCTCCCTGGTCGACCCGGTCCTCGTTCCTCCTTCGAACGACGGCAGCCTGCCCTGCCTGAGGCTCGGCAGGGGCCTCTATCCTCCGCTGCTCACCTCCACCTTCTCCTGCCGCTAGCCTCCTCCGGGCTTCCCAAAAGTCTGGGCAGGCAGCCATGGCATGTCCCCCCACCTGGTGGAAGTCACAGTAGAGGGGAACCTCTTCTGCTTGACGCCTCCTCGGCTTCTGCTTCTTCCTTCCTTGACGGCGGCCTCGCCCGGCTACCGCCATCGCTTCGTCTCTCCTCCTCTCCTGACGCCTCTCTGGCAGGCGAAAGGGCCTTCTTTCTGGGGATCTCCCCCTTTGATCCTGACGCTGGTGCCGTCCAGCCGGCCTCCAAGGTGGCCGGTTGACGGGGACCTGGTAGCGCCTTCCCTCCTCCTGACGCTCAGGGGGCTCGACGGGCCTTCTCTCCATGCTCCTCCTGGCTTCCTTCCTCCTGGGCTCCTCCCTCTTCTTCTCCTCTCTCCGGGGCTCTTCTCTCTTCCTCTTCTCAGGGATTCCATCCCTCTCTCCACGGTCGCCTCTGGTCACCTGTGCCAGCCTTGCCAAGAAGTCAGGGTTGGAGGCCTCTCCCCGGACAAACTTATTGGCCCTCTGAATGAGGTTGTCGTAGGAGTAGGGAGGATTCTCACTGAGCTCCAACTTGAAGAGGCCTTGACTTATGCCAAATGTCAAGGCCAGCAACAGGATGTTGCTATCCACCTCCTGGGTCTGCAGAACCTCCTCCTGGAAGCGCTCGATGTAAGGTCCCAGCGCCTCATCTGGCCTTTGCACCAGATAGAACAGGGCCGTTGCCTCCTTCTTCAGCTTCCGGGCCGTGTCGAATCGGGTTGTCATCCCACGGCACAGGTCTTCAAAGCAGTAGATCGAGCCGGCGGGCAACTGGTGGAACCAGTCCCAGGCCTTTGCACGGAAGGTGATGGCAAACAACCTGCACTTGAAGGCGTCCGACATGGTTCGGATAGAGACTATATCCTCGAACCATTGGATGTGCCTGACGGGGTCTTCCTTCCCTGAATAGTAATTCAAGGCTGGGTCCCTGAACCCTTCTGGCACGGGCGCGGCAATGATCTCCTCGCAGAAGGGGCTCCTCCCTCCTGCCCGGCGACGATCCTCAACCTGGCGAGTATCCTGGTACCTCGCCTGCTCGCCCGGCTCGCGAAAGCGAATCCCTTGCGAGGTTGGCTGGTAGAACTGCGACCTCCTTGGTCGCTCAGTCTCATCCTCTACGTGCTCCTTTCCTGCTCGCCGAGGGGGACTCCCTCCCTCGGACGGAACTGGGCGATGCGGCGAGGTCGCCGTGACCTCGGCGCGCGGCTGAAGCACTGCTCGCATGGTCCCCTCCATGCGCTGCGCGAAGGCTTCGAAAACTGCTAGCGTCACGAACTAGCCACCCGCGGACGGGTTGCCGACTACCTCCTCATGGTCGCCAAGTGCGACCATCTCGCCTTCTTACTGAACTTTCTTCCAACGACTACGGTCCACGCTCACCGCACCAAAGTGTTGACGCCAGAAAAATCCTGACCTTAAAATTCGGACCGATGCAGCCGGAGGCTACTCGCCCAGCAGTCCAACGAGATGACCTGGCTGGCGACTACGACGAAGCTAGAAGAGCAACGAACTGGACCCCAGGTGCTGCGGCAGGGAGGTCCCACCACGTACCCAGAAGCTCGAGAGAGTCTTCCCCTCCGAAACCAAAGTGGCCGAGCTTGGTACAGGGAAGGCACCGACTTGGCTGAAAGCAAGGGTGACGGGCTCGAGAGTTCGGGAATCGGGGTCCAAAAGCTCAAGTCCAGGTGCCAATCCAAGTACCCCTGTGGTCCTATTTATAGGAAAACCAAAGGGTAGGGGGGGTTATAGCCCAACCCCCAACCTGGCGACTATGGGTTACTCGGCGAGTATCACGCCATAATCGCCCATCTGGCGAGTATTGCCTGCATACTCGCGCACGCCGGGCCAATAATCGCCAGGTCTTCTGTTCCACACTCGCCAACCTGGCGAGTATTGCCTGCATACTCGCCGAGGTCTTCTCTACTTCTGCCTTGAACTGCCGGGCTCTGTGTTGACCTCTTTGACTTTGACTTCTGCCTACGTGGCCTTGGGGGGGGGGGGGGTCCACCCTCGGAGAATGAGGGTTGTACACTATCCATTCGCAGGTGGTCTGCGAATAGCCTTTCAGTTTTGTGCTGGTTGGCTATTCGCAGACCACCATAGTCTTCGAATAGCCAAACATTTTGCGCCGGTTGGCTATTCGCAGACCACCTGCGTAGAGTTTTTTTCGAAAAATTATAATAAAATGCCGTATAAATAATTTAAAAATAAATAAAAAGGCAAAAAAATGATATAATTTAAAAAAAATTATTAAAAAAAAATTAAACCAAAAATTTAAAATAATCCCGCCGATTGGGGGCGGGCGAAGCACGCTGCCACAAAACGGGTACTGTCGCGCGGGGCACGAGGGGCCCCCCGTGCACTGTCACTCGTGTGTATATATCTATACTATATATATAAAGAAGTATAATTTTTAAAGATTTTCAAATTTTTTTAATTTTCGTGTAATGGTGGCATACCACTCAAGCAATCTCAGCCGTCCGATCTGCTTTCATCACAACATCTCAGCCGTTCGATCAACCTCGAACATTAATTTAATCTCGACCGTCCATTTTTTTTCCTAGGTCTCCTAAACCTACCTTGATAGGGTGTCTGAAACCTATAAATTTTATAGGACCCTACCTTACAAAGTGAACAATGCATGAAATTACGAATTTGCCTCTAAATGCATGAAAAATAAGAGTACCGGGCGGGGCAGGGCGGGTCGAGCGGGGCAAGCTCACGCACGGGTCAAGGGCGGGCTCATACTCCGGTCGGGGATGGGTGGGTGGGCTCGCTCGCCCAGTTAGACAATACAACGGACTTCCGCTTTATGAACAGCGGAAGTCCGTTGTTACTGGCGATGTGGGACTAATCAAGTCCCACATCGCCAGCTCAGTTCATCGGGCGGATGAACAGTGGCTCTCCACTGTTCATCCGCCGTTTATTTTTTTTAAATTTTTTTTAAAATAAAAAACTAATATTTCCTTTTAATGTAAAAAACTTATTAATTTTAATTAATATTTATTGTTGTTTTTAATAATTATATAAAATCATGTTTGTTTTAAAATCATGTTTGTTTTAAAATAAAAAAAATTGTTTTGATAGCGAAAAATTGTTTTAATAGCGAAGCCCGCCGTCGCCGCCCGGGTACTATCGATTCGGAGAGCATCAAGCACGGACGTAGCCCGCCGGGGGCCGGCGCAGCCCAGGTACTGTCGTGCGGGGCACGGGGGGCCCGTGCACTATCACTCGTGTATATATATATATATATATATATATATATATATATATATATATATGGGGTTGCTGGAAAAACGCGTCACAAGTATTTAAGGAAAGTCCGCGCGAGTTCGAAAAAACGGGAAATACACCTAGTAAATGGCATTTTTAGGAAAAGTGGTAAACATGAAAGTTGTAGATCTCGACGAGATCTACAACTTTCATGTTGACCACTTTTCCTAAAAATGCCGTTTACTAGGTGTATTTTCAAAAGGCGCGTAACGGGGCGGAGCTCAATAGCGTAACAGGGCGGAACTATTGAGTTCCGCCCCGTTACGGAAAAATGGAAAATACACCTAGTAGATGACATTTTTAGGAAAAGTGGTCAACATGAAAGTTGTAGATCTCGTCGAGATCTACAACTTTCATGTTGACCACTTTTCCTAAAAATGCCGTTTACTAGGTGTATTTTCAAAAGGCGCGTAACGGGGCGGAGCTCAATAGCGTAACAGGGCGGAACTATTGAGTTCCGCCCCGTTACGGAAAAATGGAAAATACACCTAGTAGATGACATTTTTAGGAAAAGTGGTCAACATGAAAGTTGTAGATCTCGTCGAGATCTACAACTTTCATGTTGACCACTTTTCCTAAAAATGCCATCTACTAGGTGTATTTTCCATTTTCCAGAACTCGCGCGGACATTACCTAAAAACGCGTGACGCGTTTTTACATAAAACCGTATATATATATATATAGTTTATACAAAAAAAACCATGAACTTGATGATAGAAGATAGTTTATGAGGGCGACTGCTGGAGGTTGGCTGTCGTGCAGGACTTTGCGAGTTTGTGTGACGTGGAGGAATTTCATTGCTTGTATCAATTCCACACGCTTGCCCTTCTTGGGAATCATAAACTATTCTGTTATTATTTTTATTTAAAATTAATCTTATCTTATCTTATATGTATATAATATATTAACATAAATAATTTTGAGTCATAAAACCTTTGTTTCGTTATTCTGAGTTTAGAGGATTATGATTTTAATATAAATCAATAGTAGCGGGCCAGCCTTATTCGATATTTTTCACTTGATAAATCTCTAAATCATGCAGAGTAATTGAAGCTTTTCGTTTATATTTATTATATGCATATATAAATTAATTAGTATAAAATGTCTTAATTTAATTTACAATTTTAACTTAATTGGCTCATGTCGGCTTGAATTTTCTAAACCCTGCTGCTGCTGCTGCTGCTGCTGCTGCTGCTAACATATACATTAAGCAGCAGCCTCGCTCCTCTTCTAGCTTACGCTACCCTGCTGCTGCTGCTAACATCCCTCTGTGTCGCGCAGGCGATCAGCCATGGCCACTCCTCTCAGACATTTCCCGCAATTGCTACTCTTACTCACCTTCTTCTCACATCTATGGCCGTGCTTTCTATCTTCCGTCAACATTACCCATCTTCCGGGCTTCGCTGGCGCGCTTCCCTTCCGGTTGGAGACCGGGTGAGCATCTGATCGATCGCACTTTTTGATCTGTTTCTATATATTTTTTTGTTTGTTTGGGGCTTAATCCATATCACTGCTGCTTCTGTTTTGGTGGGGGGCGAAAAGTTATGTGAACATGGATGCGGAGAGCGGAGCTGAGCTCTTCTACTACTTCGCGGAGTCGGAGAGGAATCCGAGCGAGGACCCGCTTCTTCTCTGGCTCACCGGAGGTCCCGGATGCTCCGGTTTCAATGGCTTGGCCTTGGCGATGGGTTTGCTCTGCTTCTTCTTCGCCCCTTCTTTCTTTCTTTGTAACGCCAATTAATTCTCGGTGCGGATGTTAAATCTTCTTTCAACTACACCTTCGAATTGAAACAATCTCGGCTAGATTGTTGGCCGGCCAAAAGATTAGGGCATTCTCTTTCGGCCAAAAGCCATGCTGCGCCGCATTGGAAACCCACCGAAAGCACCAGTCCTGCTTCATCTTCCGACAAACTGCTACTCGACGGAGTTAATAATAATAATAATAAAAATCTCTAACCTTAGGTTAGAAAGTGCAGCAATTTGATGAGAAATAGAGTTAATGACAAATGATGAGGTAGGAGAAGAGGTAAACTAAGGGCCGGTTTGGGGCGGCGGATTTCCCACGGCCGAGGAAATCCGCGCGGCTGAAACAGCGGCGCACGGTTGCGGCCGGGTGGTGCCATCCACGCGACCGCGGCGGATCCACCCCGCCAAACGAAGCCTAAGATAATATGGATGAAATTTGTTCAAGATTTTCTTTATAGTTTAGGTTCGCAGCACTCGAAATGAACAAATGAAAAATTAGTTTTCTAAAGCTGATCCCAAATAGTTGGGATAAAGTTACTGATGATGAGCTAATCTTCTTATTTCTAAGTAGCTTTCTTCCATTTTTAATCTTAATATCTATTTCGCTATGAAGAGATGTAATATATGTCATGCAGTTTCTTGAATCTTATTGCATCCATTGGAAGGATGTACATGTTTGAAATGCTATATATTAAAAAAGGTAGCCTTGTGCACAAAGCATCCCGGGAAGGGTCCCACCACAAGGGTGAAATGTAGACAACCTTACCCTGCATTTTTGCAAGAGCCTGCTTCTAGAACTCGAACCCGTGACCTCAAGATCACACAGCAACACCTCAACCGGTGCGCAAAGCATCCCCACGCAGCGAGGGTCTGGGGAAGGGTCCCACCACAAGGGTGAAATATAGGCAAACCTTACCCTGCATTTTTGAAATGCAGTATATAAGCAAGAAAAAATTAAATTTAAATGTTGTGTATGTATTAGCAAATACATAATAAATAATCAAGAATTAAAGGACTAAATTGTAGAAATTCAGGTGCTCAGGATCACTTCACCTCTTTGCACAATATTCAATCTCAATTGCAATGAAATTCACCAAAAATAAACCCAACCGAGATGAAATTCACAAACATATCAATATAAAAAGTAAACTTCAATGTATTACTTAAAAGACTGGAGAGAGATAAAAAACATAAACTTGAGAGAAATCAAACGCACACCGATTAGAAAGGGAGTGGATGAAACTAACTTGGATGAGGGAGAATGTTGTTTTTAAAAGAGAGAGTGAGAGAGAGAGAGAGAGGCGGTCTTGAATGGGCGCTCCTCTTTCGAATGGACACCTCTCTTCCGAATGGACACTTCTCTTCCAAATGAACACTTCTCTTCTAATTGGACGCACTCTTCCAAATAGGTGTTTCTCTTCAGAATGTATGCGTCTCTTCCGAATGGATGCTTCTCTTCAAAAAGGTGCGGCTCTTGGGAAACGAAAATGACGAAAACTAAACCAAAATAAAAACATGATCCGTTCAGATGAACCGACTCATCTTGATTTTCAATATAAATTGTAATTAAACATTTATTTATGATATCAATGATTAATTGTTTTGTTTATCAGAATGATGCTTTTACATATGGAAAAACTTTCTCTCCTTAGGGCTTTAATATTTCCAAAAAAAAATCCGACAAGGAATAAATCACAATAGAATGGATTAATCCACATCCTCCTTGGAGTAAACATTGAAAGTGTCCAAGAAATATGTAGGAATATCGCATTGTTCTTAAACAAGTTCATTGTGTTATATGTTATTGGTACACGTGAGCGTCGTATTGAACTGGAAGCTACCTTGTGAAGTCCATTCTCCGATCCGAGTAACAGCCACCCTTCATGTTTGAGACAATTTTCCATAATTTACCATTGCAACCTCTTGAATTGATCATCTTAAACAAAGATATGCAGAAAAAAATCTATTTTGATTTGATTGACCTTTTGTTTGCAGGCCCTCTCAAATTTTATACTGATGATTTTGATGGAAGCTTGCCAACCTTAGTTTCAAATCCTCATGCTTGGACAAAGGTGAAAACTTAGCACCATTATCCGATTTCTGTCCTATATGCACATAGTGGAAGTCTCTTTCATAAGTTAGTTTGGATTTTCAGATTGCAAGCATGATTTTCTTGGATTGGCCATTTGGTACTGGATTCTCATACTCTAGAACTGATAAAGATTACATCACCGAGGACTGGCATGCAAAGCAACTAATATACGAGTTTCTCAAAAAGGTGCATGCATAACTAACTCATTATGTAACGTATAATGTATGTCTGTTTGTCTTCCTGTACTGTGATAAATGACTCATAGTATGTTGAAAATAATGTAGTGGCTTCTTGATCATCCATTTTTTCTCTCAAACCCTTTCTACATGGGGGGTGAATCATATGGTGGAAAAATGGCTACACTTGTTGCTCATGAGATTGTTCAAGGTTAGAGAATTTCCAATATTCATTTCTTGTGAAGACATATACCTCCTACTTTTTTGTTTTTTTTTTGAAGAAATTGCTTACCATGTATGATAATGGTCACAGGAAATGAAGAAGGCCAACAACCACTAGTCAATATCAAGGTATATGATGTTGTTTCCTTTCAAACATGAAAATAAAAGTTTATGGGGTGAAAATTTGACATCTTGACATCTGGAGCAGTTCATAATTTTACATTTTTTTTGTGGGTGGGGGGGGGGGGGGGGGGGGGGGGGGTGGGGGGGAATCAAATGCTTACAGGGTTACTTAATAGGCAATGCGATAACGGGTGAAAAGGTGGATAAAAATACTCAAGCATCCCATGCCTATGGGCTAGGATTAATTTCAGAGGAAGTCTATAAGGTGCTGCTTTTCTGATTCATTACAAGAAAAATATGACACAGTGTCTTACGATGTGCAGTTTATGATAATTACTTCAGTTTTAATCTATTAAAACATTCCAGTATCACTAAATTTTCTGTTCTCCTCTTTTATAGCTTCTTGAAAATAGTTGTGTTGAAGAAGACTTTGAAAATCCTGAGAATACTCTTTGTGCTGCGCATCTCAAAGTCTTCAATGAAGTGGGTAAATTTTCCTGAATTGTATATCAGTGTATGTTTTGTGTTCTCTGAAAGGTTGAGTCGATTTCTTGCAAAACTCCCCGCAGCATCTTTCAGATATTAATATTTTTGGCATTCTGGACCCCAAATGCGACGATGAACCACCAACTTTAGAGGAAACTCTTGGATCTCCCGGATCTCTGGAGGACAAGTATGGCGAGTCCCTCTGCAAGCCTTCGATTCTTGATGCTAACTGTATAGTTAAGTTGATACTTATTATCTCGATATGTTGGCACAATTTTGTCATCCAATTTCCGTGCAAGATATATCTAACTGGTAATAATAAACCATGCAGAGTGGTGATCTTCTTTCCAATTACTGGTCAAACAACCGTCTCGTTAGACAGGCCCTACATATCAAGGAGGTATGTTTAAGATCCCTTTTTGTAAATAAAATCTCTTAAATATTGTGGTGCCTTTTGTTTCAATGACCAGATTTTCTTCGGGACTCAAACTCTAGAAGTGCTTTTGCTATGTCACAATTTTGGGTCAATTACCTTCTTAGAAAGTTACTCCAGTAGGATAATATCTTGATGTAGGGCCAAGGTCAATGCCGAGTTCGTGCTTGTTTGTTTCGACTTAGAAAGCTAAAAAATTTCATTCCAGCTCAACTCAAACTCTACCTAAACTCAGAATCATTTTTAGTCAAACTGATTCTCCACAGAATGATTCTATTCTGAGTAGACTCAAAATATATTCTTCAGCTTTTTCAAACCATATTTCTAGTAGATTGGAGTTATTTTCAGGCGAAGTGGGACAAACTCATCCATGGTAATAGCCCGCTTACAAAAAAGAGTCCCGAGTTTGTAACGGGCTCGGAGTGGACTAGACTCAAGTCAAATTTTGAGCAAGCTAGGTTCAAAATTCGAGCTTTTCAAAGCGAGCTTTTACGATGGATGAGAGTTTGGGGTTTAAGATATGCTTTTTCTATTCATTTATCTGTGAATGATGTGACAATAGGGATCCATTGGACGGTGGCATCGCTGTGACTTCAACGTGAATACGCATCGTTACAAACGCAACATCCCTAGCTCTTTACCTCATCACCGCAATCTCACGAGTCGAGGCTACCGGGCTTTGGTGTACAAGTAATGCTCTCATTAGCATGTAATTGGTTCAACTTCAGGATATCTTTTGCAAGTAGCACTAAACTTGTTTATAAATTTGTGGTTGGAACAGTGGAGATCATGATCTGAAAGTCCCATTCGTGGGCACATTGAAGTGGATAAAATCGCTCGGCTACTCGATCTTGGATCCTTGGCGTGCGTGGTATGTGGACAACCAAGTGGCAGGGTGAGTCTCTCTCCAAATTCACCCTTTTAAATGCACTCATAGCTGCATATGAATCTATTATCTATATATTGAATAACGATTCATGATCGATGTTCAGATTTACGACATTGTTCTCAAACGACATAACTTTTGCGACGGTGAAGGTACGCAATTCTTTAAGATTGTGGTCTTTTCGGATGAAATGAAATTTCTACGCATTGTTTAGGCTTTGAGTTTTGGTTACAGGGCGGGAATCACATAACGCCCAATAATAGGCCTGCACAATGCTTTGGTATGTTCAAAAGATGGATTTCCCATGAAGTTCTCTGAAGAAGCCAGTAGTGAACTTGGAAAAGAATAATGCATATTTTCTAGTAAAGCTTAAGGCACCTATTACCTGCAAGGATATATAGTACCCCTCAATGTATATTGTACTTTTTACCCTATAGGGTTTAGGGCACATTAATTGAGTATTGTTGTTCTCTTAATTAGGGTTTAGGGCCCTCCCCTGGTTGTACTTGGTTGATATTTGACAGAACCTTCCTGATCACTATCAGGAAATGCAAGCAAACCAAAAATGTTAGCCTCTTCATAGAGCCTACACTAATTGCTAAAGATTCCATATATAGAAACACATGTCATTTCACAACAAGGATTGAAGAAAGATATAATAAAACAATAAATTCTGATATTGCAGCTCACATTGCACGTGGTTTTATAAAAAAGAAAGCTTGTGTAGAAATCATTTGAGTAAGAAAAAAAGACGCTTTTTCTTTCAAATTTTGTCATGGTTGCTGTTGTTGTAAATCCGATGAAGATGTTCATCGTGCCAATCTAGATATTAGACAAAAACCAAAGTTTGAAATCACATGAATGAAAGAGTGGAATCCAGAATTTAAATGAAGGTTTAAAAATAATAACATTATTACCTCTATGTTTACACATACTGAACACTCATCGGCTCCGTTTGGCGCGGCAGTGGCGGTCATGAACGCGGTGGTTATGAGCTGTCGTTCGTGAACACCCGACCTCACCTACGGAACTTCATCCCCTTTTTGCTAAGTGTCTTACTTTCTGCTAAGCGGGAAAATGAGTGATGAGCCGAGTCTTCATGCCTTGGAGTTGGACCTAAATCTGCAACTCTTTGCCGGAAAATCTTAAAGCTCTCCTGTTATGGTCCGCTCATTCACGGGCCTTCCCCGCCGGTCGATCCACATAACAGGGCCGCGGCCCATCCACCTCAACCCCTCTCCGCACGTGTTCTCAGCACGGCGGGTTGTTGAGATCGGGACTCGATCCCCAGACCTCCTTGATAGAAGCACTTAACGCTTGCTCATATCACCAACTGAGCCGCGGCTCAGTTGGTGATGAGGGTCAGCGTTAAGAGCTTCTCATCAAGGAGGTAAAGAGTTCGAGACCCGGCCTCAACAACCTACCGCGCTGAGAACACACATGCAGAGATGGGTTGGGGTGTGCGGGCCGCGGCCCTGTTATGTGGCTCGACCGGCAGGATTAGGCCCGTGAATGAGCGGCCCATAACATCTCCCTTATTCATTTTTTGTCCCCCTCAAATGAAGACTTATGCCCCATTTTATAATTTTTCAGGGGGGGAGGGCGCAAGTAATTGCGCTCTCTTCGCTATTGAACGAGCGAATAGGAACGCACGATTTCGGTCCCTCGGATCATCAATTTTAAGTATATGACGACCTTACCCCCAGGCGGTCCGGGCAGTTTGGGCAGCCCGGTCAAGCTCGCCGGCGGCAGAGGCGGTGGACGGCGCGGCAGGGGCGGGGGCATGTGCGGGCTCGTGCGCGGCTGTGCGCGCGATTGCGCGTGCAGACATATGCGGGCTGCGCGCGGGGCTGCGCGCGGGGGCAGACAACTCAACCCGAAATTGACATGCGGTCACATGCTTGATCTGGTTCTCTGTTTTGATGGGTTAAACAGACCTGGAATTGCGTGTGAAATGGCCCATCGGAACCGTCACGACGAGTCGGTCGAGGTTGTGACAAAAAATCTCCGGCTCGACCATTTTCACTTTTGGGGAACCTCATCAGTGCTCATTGTTTGAGCTGAAGATGAAAGCTCCGTTTGGTGGCTCCATTTGGCATGGCGTTTTTGCTCCGGTGGGTTTTGACAAAAACACAAACGTCATAGAATGCATGTTTGACATGGCAACGATTACAGCCACCACCAATTGATCGGTAGAAAGCGTCGTCAAGTCTACGGTCATCGCGGCTTTCTCCTTCTCAAACTATTTCTTCTTCTCTTCCTCTTCAGCTTTCTCCCTCTCTTCTTCGGTCTCCTTTTCCCCCTTCTCCTCTCCTGTCTTCTTCTTCTTCCCCTCATCAGCCTTCTTCTCTTCTTCAAGCTTCCTCTTCTTCTCTTCACTTTTTCTCTTCTCCTCCGCGATCAACTTTTTCTTCTTTTCTTCCTCTTCTCTTCCTCTTCTTTCTTCCTCTCCTCCTCCTCTACTTTCTTCTTTTCCTCTTCCTCTTTTCTCTTCTTCTCCTCCTCCACTCTCTTCTCCTCCTCTTCCTCTTTTCTGCTCTTCTCTTCCTCTTCTTTCTTCTTCTTTTCCTCCTCTATTCTCTTCATCTCTTCTTCCTCTGCTCTTTTCTTTTCCTCGATCTTCCTCTTCTCCTCTTCGACCTCTCAAAGTCGCTCAGCTTCAAAAGGATCGACCACCCACGATATCGAACAAGAAAGACTATTATCGACCACCTGCGAGATCGAACAAGAAAGACTATTAGAAGAAAGATCATCAAGATAAGCTACCAGCTCCGAATCCTCCCCCCTCGAAGACATCGAGACTGCAAGGGAAGAAATAAGATCGGTCCGGTCACCTACCTTTGCAGATGCCTCCTCAAGAGAATGCATGAGTTCGCTTTCTTCATGCAGAGTAGTTGGGTTGACCGAATCGGTCTTGGCGGTCAACTCCTCATCTCCATTCTTCTTTCTTCGCTTAACATCTTTTGTGGAAGAGCTCGTCTCCTTCCTTTTCTTTATTTTTGTAGCCTCCCGCTGCTCCCCGATCTGCTGCCTGAGCCTCTCAGCCGAGGACTTCTGTTGCTACATCTCGGCCTTATAACTTCAGTAGAAGTGGTCTGATCGAACTGAATGCCGGTTTGACCAAGAACTTTCGCCGATTTCTCATAATCAAAGGTGATCGTAACCTCAGGAAGCTTCAGCTCGACCGAATCTAAAGAGGCGGTCGTTACATCGATCTGGTGCAAGACCCCCCACCCAAATCGGCGGTCTGACCGGGGGATCTTATCGCACACCACCCTTTTAGCCCGACGCCGAAGCGATCCCGAAGGGTGGAGGTACTAGCTTCTCCAACCCCCTTCCCTGAACACTCCGTTGTCACGCCTAGGGGTGGTGTTAAGCGAAAGTCACTACACACCAACAGAGTAGGGAAGCAGTATTCTAGCGGAAGACATCATCAAAGAGTGCATTTTATAGCCCTTAGCGGAAGACGTAGTATTATAGCGGAAGATTAATTATCACAGAAACCTCAAACTCAAGACCTGTATGAATAATCTCCATATCTCCGCCGCATTAAACCCTATCTGTCAAGGGTTCATTGTCAATATATAGATATCATGAGATAGAGCACAACAAAAGGGGATGCAGCTTAACAAACTTATATCTGATGTAGCCTGCTCCGTGACATCATCCATACATGGGTGCTGTCTCTCATCCGCACCTATCACCTGTGCTAAAGACAAGTTATTAGAAGCACGAACAGAATCCAACCCCTACTACCAACATGCATAATATAACATTTATAAGGGAGGGGATATCTGGACTCTTATTGGGCCGAGGTAGTCTTCCCACGACCACCGCCTACGTACTCCGTATCATCCTGCATACGGTCTCAGACCCACGTAGTTCTATTAGTTTCGCACGGGTTGCCCTCCCAGACCGTCCTTCGTACGGGTTGCCTCAGAGTATAACTCCTCAGCCATCCGACATTCTCCCAAGGCACATTTAATTCCCGTAGGAATAATTCTCGAAGGCACAACATATTCCCGTAGAAATATTTCTCGAAGGCACAATATATTCCCGTAGGAATATTTCTCGAAGGCACAACATATTCCCGTAGGAATATTTCTCGAAGGCACAATATATTCTCGTAGGAATAATTCTCGAAGGCACAACATATTCCCCGTAGGAATAATTCTCGAAGGCACAATATATTCCCGTAGGAATATTTCTCGAAGGCACAATATATTCCCGTAGGAATATTTCTCGAAGGCACAATATATTCCTGTAAGAATATTTCTCAAATGCACAATATATTCCCGTAGGAATAATTTCTCAAAGACACAATAAATTCTCGTAGGAATGTTTCTCGAAGACACAATATATTCCCGTAGAAATATTTTCCGAAGGCACCATGTATTCCCGTAGGAATAATTCTCGAAGGCACAATATATTCCCGTAGAATGTTTCTCGAAGGCACCATTTCATTTTCATAAGATGAGAGAAGAGAAACTCTTTTAAGCTTAACAATAATTCCATCCGAGAGTTTATAGAGGGAGAGAAGAGAAACTCCTTTTTTATGCTTAACAATAATTCCATCCGAGAGTTTATAGAGGGATAGAAGAGAAACTCCTTTTTAAGCTTAACAATAATTTCATCCGAGAGTTTATAGAGGGAGAGAAGAGAAACTCCTTTTTAAGCTTAACAATAATTCCATCCGAGAGTTTATAGAGGGAGAGAAGAGAAACTCCTTTTTAAGCTTAACAATAATTCCATCCGAGAGTTCATAGAGGGAGAGAAGAGAAACTCCTTTTTAAGCTTAACAATAATTCCACCCGAGATGGTACAACCGTCTTAATCCGACATTCGTCGATCTTTTGGATTGCTTGGCAATCAAACCCAAGCCATCCACATAAGTTTTGTATGTATTTGTGTGGGCTTCCGTCAATCATTTGGATGCTTGGTGATCAAACCCAACCATCCATAAGAGGCTCATGTATTTCAATAAGCACATACTTTCGATGAGTCACAATATCTACATTAAGGCACATGAATCTCAATGCGGGGCAATTATCAAATAACGATACATGTCCTACCTCTTTTATACATTGGGATAACTTGGGGCATTACGTCCAAGTCATCCTCAACGGAAAAGTAATAGCTCGTAACCTGCATACAAATTATTATAAGAGAATGATCTGCTACTAGCAATAGGTAATAGGAAAAACATTAACTAATCTCTTAAATTTAACACATGTGCAGTCCTGATGTGCTAAATGTCGCAGAAATTCATGGGTAGGATTAGCCCCATAAAAGTATACACTTGAGGTACGGACCCACTGTAACGGCCCAAAAGATGAAGTGACCTAATTTTAGACCCCACATACATCTGTATCTAAGCTATGTTCATACATGTGTCCCAGGTTGAAGTAGGGCTAGTGAATACAAAATAAAAACACATAATAAGAAATTTACTTGCTTACCTTGTATTATTCGCTGAATCTTTTCTGTTCTATCTTAATCAGTTCTTTTGGTTTTGCGTATCCCAAGTCACGTCCGTTACCTACAAAATTTGACGACGGGCTTAGTCATAAAAATATGACTAAGTGAGGATATACCTCTTTCATTTCTATATACAATTAGAAAAACTTACACATTTTAAAACATAATTTTCATACTAACTATTTTCTGTTTCAGTAGTGAACTTATGAAGCATATAATTACATGAACATGTTAGTATCAATAAAACATTATGAGCAGTATAAGATCATAACCATATCATGTACAATGTAACATTAAAGCAGTGTGTCCATGTATCAGTATCTATGAAAGAACATAATAACTGGGGAAACATGTCAGTAATCATAAACAGTATAAGGAGTTGTAGCATTCATATGAACTATGGAACATGTAAACCATGCAAGTATCATACCTGTATCTATATCATGGAAGCAGTGCAAATACATAACTTCATGTCAGTTTTCATGTCTATAAGCATTTATCCATGTACCTTTATAACCCTTTAAAGCAATATTTCCATGAACGTTTCTTTTCTTAGGATATATTAGGGGCGATTGAATTGGAATTCATATTTCGTTTCTCCTTTTCCTTGGGCCCGACCCCTCTGGGTCATGTATCCAAATCAGTACGTGCACACGCGTTTCCGCCTACGGCCGACTGACTTGGTAAACTGGCCCGACCCCTCTGGGTCCTATATCCAAATCAGTACGTGCACACGCGTTTCCGCCTACGGCCGACTGACTTGGCACATCATCATATTCATTTCATTCATATGCATGCACTTCAATTCGCCCGTAATATAACCTCGTGTCGACACGCTTACATAAAGTGAGTTATTCATTTTTATAATCCCCTCAGAAATATCATTCGCCTGTTTGCCTTTTTCAAGGCCATACAATATAACGACATTTAGTATCAGTGATATCAACTATGCATGTAACATTCGGTATAAAAAGAGTGTGTATATAAAAAGAAAGTAAAACCATAAAGCATAAATGAAACAGGTAGCTCTCACTGTTCCTTTGCCTTTCCCCAAGTCACGCCCCAAATCACCATCATCTCTACCGGTGGATGTCATCCTCCGCAATATCTGTTACGACATTATTTAAAATCAATAAGCATTCTATCGGGGTTGCATCACATCTATAGCGTTGACGTTGACTCTTAGGGGTGACTCAAACATCTAAGGATTTTCTTCATAAGGGACATCAATATTTAATTAAAGGGAACAATAGAGAGTGGACTGCAGAATTTCAATAAAACAGCACAACACAAGTGCTGAATCAGTCGAAATAGCCAAGAGGACAAGAGAACAAGCAGCCGGCCAACAAGAAATCCCCTCCCCAAATCAGAAAACATCACAAAGAGACAGCTGCTAACAATATCAATTTGACAGAGGTTCTCCTGTTTACTGCATATCAATGGCACAATACAATGAGGGAGGTTAAGAGCAGCAGTAATTTCAAGCAGGAATCTACCACAGTCGGCCAATCAAAGAGCCATCAAAACCCTCAAACTGGGCATGTACCAAAACAAGCCACACTGGAATAGTTACAGGCCACAAAAAGAAACAAGAAGAAGTATAGCAGCTAATAATTTCTTCTCCCTAAAACAATGACCGAACTGAAACAGAAACTCTCTCCATCAGCCAAATCAAAACCAACCAAAATCCCCAACACATCACATACTGCATATACTTTTCCTCCCAAGAACCCAACATCAACACATAAAAGTTAAGAGAAGAAGTAGGAAACAAGAAGCTCACATCGATTTAGGGTAAAACTGAGGTCCTGCTTCGGCAAAACGCCCAATCCGTCAAAGCTCCAGTTCAACCAAAGCCACAAACAACTAATCCTTGAACAACCACGACTTCCAACAACTTTTCCGTGAATTTTAGAGCAGGAAAGGAGAACAGAGGAGATCGGCGCCGTGCCCTAACGCGACACCATCGAGGGAGAGGGAGGAAATGAAAGGGTCGAGAGATATCTGATCGGTTAAGAAGCGCAGAAAACCAAAATCCACCGCTTAAAACCAATTGCCTTTTTCTATTAGCAGCCCATACAACCTTAAGCCCTCTTTTAAAAAATATATGCACACATGAAGCTCATATATAAAGCCTCTATTAGCACCCCAAAAATTTCAGCTATAAGGAAACCCTTAATAGTACACCACTTGCAACTAGGCAACCTTTTATTAGCACCCCACATTTAGGCAACTTTTATAAGCACTCCTCATCAGCTACCAATTTACTCTATTGGCACACCCAAAGTATAATGAAATATGCGGTAATCATTTGCCATATATATCTAAATTGCCAACATATAATTTGCCAATATAGGAAAACTCATATTCCGCTAAAAATCTCAAATGCCGCAAAGCATCAATAAAATTCATACTAAACGGGCAAAGCTATGCCGAGTTGACACTGATTTATTTTTCATCATAGGGGACAAACTTTTTAATTTATTTTATTATTAAATTAGGTCACTTCATCTTTTGGGCTGTTACAAATTCTTCCCCTCTTATATAAATTTTCGTCCTCGAAAATAGGACACTATAAATTTTCAAATATTATATTGCTTATTTTTTCCATCCATTTAAATCTTTCCTCGTTTTCCCTTATTTCAAGTTGTTACATTATAGCGATTGACAAACTGCCATAAAACACATAATAAAAAGAAAAATGTAGTGTTTCATGAAGCATTTATCGCCTTTCAGTTCCTTAATCATTAAAACATTGTCGTAATGCACTTAACATGACATGCACCTTGTGAGCTTTCACATTACCTTTTTACCAACACACATATTATCATTCATCAGTATTCTCATTCATTACATATAAACTTTGATCGTAAACTTTCGTCATAGAAACTTTCATTCAATGTGACATTATATTCCGTGTAAGCAAATTAACTTTTATCTCTTCTTCTTCGGACACGTTATTATAACTTCATTTTCGTTTAATAGTTTCACTGACTTTCTATTTCTTATTCGCTATATTATGACTTTCAGTACTCATAGTAATATTCTGCGTCGGATTCCTACCTCATAAATTCAAAAGCGTATCTCCTAGTTAATTATCCTATCAGTTGCTCATTGTAACACTTTTTGCGAAACGACCTACAATTATGACAAATATCAGTGGACTTCCATTTTCCTTTACATCATATGCCCATACTCATATCGTTATCATCTACAATTTATCGTTTATTCCTTACCTCAACCTCGATTTCATTTCAGTTTCGAACATTTTATTTCTTTTCACATTCATTGGAGTTATTACCTAGTATTGACATGACACACTGTAAACAAGGTAGTAGTAATCCACTTTCGTTTTCCTTTTTACCTATTTGTATCACACTTTATTCACAATCATGTATAAAATGAAGGTAAACATACATAGTTATTTCATGAACTATTGTTATTTGTTTCTTGCCAAATCTTGCTCTTTGAACTCTCCGCCCATGACATATTACATTAATTTTTATCTCACCTCAGTTAACATATTTTCCCTTTTAGTTAACAATTTTATTTCCTTCCCATGTCGTTTTACTAATCACTTATCGGACATTTATGACTTTCCATTTTCATCGTACTCTCCTTTATTAAATTTCTTAAATCGTTAATTTAAATTCGTATCTCATTTTTCTATCGTTTTCATAATATCGTACTTTCATTTTCACGTTGTTCTCAGTTGCAAATTTCTTTTATCGTTTAGTCTTTATCTCAATCTTGATTTCATTTAGCGTACAATGTCTCATTTCGTTTCACATTTCTTGAGGCCAGTGTATCGGATTAAAACAACATACTTTATAAACAATTTCACTTGTAATCTTATTTCATTTTTTTTACCTGTGTGTATTACATTTTGTTCAAAATCAGATATGCCACAAAAGACGAAGATAGACTTCAACACATTCGTTTCCTTACTTATGGCTTGCAAACGGTCTCAAAGCTGTGACAATGACTATTGTTATGAAATGTGATATATATCTCGCAGTTCACTTTTCAACCCCTTAAAATGTTTGTGACATAAAGATTAGAGATTTAACATGTTATCTTGTATCTTTACCTTCAAAGTCAACATCATTTTTGTAACACCTCTTTCAAAACTATATAACGTATCAAAGATTCGGCCGAAATCCAAGATATATTATATAGAGTGAAAGTGAAATTACAATTCATTATAATCTTTACTTATTCATTTCCTTCAACGTTCCATACCCATCGTAATAGTCTCTTTTTATTCTTAGCAGTACGTTTCTTCTTTGCTTTGACATCGAATGTAGGTATGTCAATTTACTACGGATATTTTGCAATACTTGCATTAATACAATCATATATTTGAAGATGTTAAAACTTTTTATTTGTGCACTTTTCGTTAATTGTTCAACTTGCATATATTGTACTTTCGACCATTCTAAATTGCATAACTATACTGACCCCTTGCTTTTATACCACATTATTCATAAGCACAACATTTTTCATTCTTGTTTCATTCATCACCCTACATTTCTGAACTTAACGACACCCTTCTCCATCAATGTTTTCTTTTCTTCCTCTCATTTTAGATAAGCATAATCATCCTCGATATTCTTTCATATTTCATCTCATCAAAATTATTTTGATTCCTTCTTATACCACCATAAACTGAAATTGATAGGTTTACCTTACTTTGAGTCATGAAAATACCTTTAATATATACACTCATTTTGTCGATAAGATAGTCGTGATTTTGTAATATTCACTTCATCATTGCTGGAATACAAGTTCATGTAAGAAAATTTTATTCAAATACATCTTTCCGTAGTATCACTTCTTTTCGTATTCATTGAAGTCATGACATCATATTACCACTACTTACATTTATAACTTCTAGTTATAACCAAATTCCGTTTTCTTTTTACATATTTGCAGAACGCGTTTCAAACTTACGTATGCATTGCATACCATACATGAAGAAAGTAGACTTATAATGCATATTCATTTTCTTCACTATTGCTTCTTCTCGCTAGTGCAAAAAGTTTCCAAAATATTAACAGTGAATAGCGTTATTTAACTTTTCTATAGCTGTTTAGCAATGTCTTCATGGACAATAAACATTTGTTTCTTGTAGAAAATTAGAGTCCATCATTTGTACACCTTTTATTACATGTTCAATCATTTTACATACCTCCGTCTTCGCATTATAAAAAGATACAACGCTATTATATACGTATAACCTTTCTTCCAGTTCTAAGTACATTCATCTTCCAACTCATTTATACTTATCATATTCATTTATCTATCGTAAACAATACGAAGATCTTTCTTTGCAGAAACATTTGGGTTGACTCGTGCAGTAAAAACAATGTCAAACATTACTTGGTTTCATGTGGCTTTAGGTTCGTGTACATTTCATTTCTATCTTCTCATAAATGCTTTTCAACCCTTTTGACTTAATTCCATTTAGACAGATTCCAAATTACTAAATTTCTATAATCGATCTTCTTATCATCATATCATGTGTGCTTATTTAGTACTCACTACAACCAAACTTCTTGAAAACTAGCTCTGATACCATATTGTGAGGCCCCCATTTAGACCCCACATACATCTGTATCTAAGTTATGTTCATACATGTGTCCCAGGTTGAAGTGAGGCTAGTGAATACAAAATAAAAACACATAATAAGAAATTTACTTGCTTACCTTGTATTATTCGCTGAATCTTTTATGTTCTTTCTTAATCAGTTCTTTTGGTTTTGCGTATCCCAAGTCACGTCTGTTACCTACAAAATTTGACGACGGGCTTAGTCATAAAAATATGACTAAGTGAGGATATACCTCTTTCATTTCTATATACAATTAGAAAAACTTACACATTTTAAAATATAGTTTTCATACTAACCGTTTTCTGTCTCAGTAGTGAACTTATGAAGCATATAATTACATGAACATGTTAGTATCAATAAAACATTATGAGCAGTATAAGATCATAACCATATCATGTACAATGTAACATTAAAGCAGTGTGTCCATGTATCAGTATCTATGAAAGAACATAATAACTGGGGAAACATGTCAGTAATCATAACCAGTATAAGGAGTTGTAGCATTCATATGAACTATGGAACATGTAAACCATGCAAGTATCATACCTGTTGTTGACGCCAGGAAAATCCTGACCTCAAGATTCGGACCAATGCAGCCGGAGGCTACTCGCCCAGCAGCCCGACGAGATGGCTTGGCTGGAAACGACGAAGAAGCTAGAAGAGCAACAAACAGGACCCCAGGTGCTGCGGCAGGGAGGTCCCACCACGTACCCAGAAGCTCCGAAGAGACTTCCCCTCCAAGACCAAAGAATGGCCGAGCAAGGTACGAGGAAGGCACCGACTTGGCTAGCAAGCAGGGGTGACGGGTTCAAGAATTCGAAAATGGGGTTCCAGAAGCTCAAGCACAGGTGCCAATCCAAGTACCCCTGGGGTCCTATTTATAGGCAACCAAGGGGTAGGGGGGGGGGGGGGGGTTTATAGCCCAGCCCTGACCTGGCGACATATGGGATACTCGGCGAGCATCTTCGACCATAGTCGCCCATCTGGCGAGTATCTGCTGCTGCTCGCACAAGCCTGGCTGATACTCGCTCAGGTCTTCTGTGGTTGCCGGACACTTTGGGGCGACATACGGGATACTCGGTACGTATCTTCGACCATAGTCGCCCTTCTGGCGAGTATTTAGCCAATACTCGCCAACCTTCTTTTGCTCCTGCTGGCTGATTTGTCTTGCCTCTTTGACTTTGACCTGCCTACGTGGCCTTGAGTGGGTCCTACCCTCGGAGAATAAGGGTTGTACACAATCCCCGCTCTTTGCGAGTAACGGAGTTGCTTGGAAAGAAACATCCAACCGTTATTCGACGAGCTTCTGCCTTGGCGAGTATAGGGAGATACTCGGATCTTGACTGTCCGACGCCCGGACTCTATATAAAGGAGGGGGGGTCTCTGATGGAACCACCTTTCTGTACTCGCTCACAATGTCGCTAGCTTTTGCTGAGGCTGCCAAAAAGGCCAAGGCCGACCTTGCGAATCTGATCGGCGTGCCCCTTCCTCCTCCTCGCATGGACGCCGAGGTAGACGCCTTCCTCGCGAACAAGAAGAGGAAGAGGGCGGCGAAGAAGAAGAAGAGAGAGAGAGAGAAAAGGAGGCGACTAAGGAGAACGTCGCCGATCCTCTGAGTGGGCAGCGTCAGCAGCTGCTGGAGGATTTGGGCCTCGAAGGGCTCTTGCCTGCTCTCCCCCCTGCTCCTCTCTCGGCAGAGGTCGCCCCGGAGGCGAGTAGGGATGAAACCCAAACTCAAACCCAACCGGACCCTCCCCCTGCCCGAGGTGAGCTCCTTGCTCGCCCTTTTTCGATCTATGTTGTCTTCCGGCGACATTCTGACGTCTCTGTTGCTATCTGTAGATCCGCCGAATACTGAGGCTTGGGAGGAGCCTTTGACTGCAATACCGCTGCGATCATCCCCGATGATCTCGCCTGAGGGTGGGTCTCGGAGTGGTCGCGCGGTAAGGATTCTCCACAGCTCCTCTGTGGAGAAGAGGCCGATGAGCGAGCATGGGGCTCCTCTGGCGAACATCGTTCCTCCTCCGCCTCCTCCTCCACCTAACTCGCGACCAGAGCCGGCGAGCAACACACAGCTTCCTGTGACCGCGCTGCCGCCTCCTCCTCCTGGACTCCCGCCGCCAGGGAATCCTCCAGGCGATCAACGTCCTTCTACCTCAACTGCTCCCTCTTCCCACCAGGGGGAATCCTCGCGCAGGGGCGGGACTGGAGGGTCTTCGTCCTTCTTCGCTCCAAGGGGTGGAGGGCGACTAGGAGATGGTCGCGGTCGAGGGGACCTGCCCTCCAACCGGGATCATTCCGGCAACTACTCGACTCGCCGAGATGGCGTCCATTCTCCCTCCCCACACCGAGGAAGGTCTTCTCCTCGCCGACGATCTCGCAGCCCTCCTCGCCGACGATCCCGTAGTCCTCGGCCAGGTATTTGATCGCTGCCTTCGGATAGTCGCCACTGTTTTCTGAACTCTGCTGAAGTTCTGGCCCTTTTTGCCTTTTTTCGCAGGTCGCGCGCATACTCCGGTGGGAGCTCTGATCGATGCCGTTGGGCTCCCTCCTCGCGAGTACCAGGAAAAGGCTACTCGCGCTATCTTGGACTTGGAATCCAGGATAGAGCGGCTATCGATCTGCGAACCTCATCGCCGCTTGACTGAGGTGGAGTCGCGGGTTGAGCGCTTGGCGGCTAGTGACCCTCATCGCCGCCTAACTGACTTGGAGGTACGAGTATCCCGGCTGGAGGAGTTTGATACTCGCCTGTCGGGTACTGAAGCTCGCCTCCAGTCTGTCAGCGACTTGGAGCGCAGGGTGGCGAGGATCGAGCATCGGCAACAGCTGCATCATGACGAGCTGGTCGGGATGCGCGCGAGCATGGGCTCGGTGGGGAGGCTGGCGAGGATCGAAGACCAGCTGCGACAAGGCGAGGACGCGATGTCCCTGGCCTCCGAGCACTTCAAGCGTGCTCGCAGCATGGGCTGGGCCGGTCGACAACCTCAGATCCCGGATCCCCAGGCGAACATCCAGGCGCAACCCTAGCTGCTGCTCTTCTTCATCTTTATCTTCCATGTAGCTTTGTAGCTCCTCGCGAGCATTATTTGAATCTTTTGAACGATTTATTTGAAGCAGTGTAGATTTGCCGAGTAATCGAATACTCGCCCTTCAATCTTGTCTTTGTTTTACTTGATCCTCTTTTGTTTTGCTTTTTCTTCTATCTCCTTTTTGCCGAATATCTGTTTGAATGTCGCCTATATTTTGGCGAGCTTCTTCGTGTTTCTATGATGTAGGTATTCGCTAGATGAAGGTCGGCGGTTGGCGCGCTCTGAACTTTGGGCGACTTTTCTTAGATACTCTCCACCCCTAGTCGTGCTCGTGGCGTCGTGTTCGACAAGCTAGACTAGCCGACTACTATAAATAGGGGGGTGGGTGAGTCTTAAATACGCCTTTATTGATCTCGAGCTTCCTTGAGCGAGCATCTTCCAGGCTTCCAATCCTCGCCCTTCTACGATACTCGCTCTCTTCCCTTTCTTCCCAAGATGACCGACGAGGCGGCCATCAGGCGAGCTAACCATGCGAAGAACTTCGATGAGAGCTCGTTCAAGAAGCCGATCACGAATCAGAAAGACTTGGACGAGTTCAACTCCAAGTTCGCGACTCCAGGATATGTCGCCAGGCTTCCTCGCCCGTCTGAGCGACTAAACACCTCCTCGCAGATGGCGATGATCTTCCCAATCCGACACTTCGAGGTCGGCCTGCGACTTCCCATATGGCCCGAGTTTCGGAAGATACTCGTGTTCTATGGGATAGTGCCCGCCCAGATCAATCCCAACGGAGTGGCGATGATCATGGGGTTCCTGTGCTACCTTCGGGAGCAGAACATCGTCTTCGACCTTTCGGTCTTTAGGCGAATATTCACCATCATGGCGACCGGCGAGGGCGTCATCTTCTTGTGCAGTCACGTCTGTACACTGGCGGGGACTTCAAATAAGAACCATCGCTGGGTCGAGCGGATAGTCGCCGTTGAGGGCGACTTCGCGGGCATCTCCAGCTCGCCCATTCAACCTTCAGAGAACGTCTTCACGGTTCCCTGGCTCACCGAGGACCAGGTGAAGCTGCTCGCCTGCTTCAGGAATCGTCGCTTCGACGTGATACTTTGGAGGAGGCGAGTAGACGAGCTTACGGAAGTTCGCCCAGGGGAAGGTATCCTTCGTGCGAGCATCAGACATACTCGCCCTAAGGCTTCGTTCTGGCGACTAATCTTCGATCTTCTTACAGGCGTGCAGGCTCTTCCGCGTGATGCTCTTCCCCTCGCGGCGAAGGCGACCACTGTCGCCCAAGGGGGTGCGAGAACCTCGGCGCGCGAGGTTGGGGACTCCTCCCCAATCGACTTGTCGCCAGAAGGCGACGATCTGGATGTCGCCGGGACTTCGAAGAGGCGAATAGTAAAGGGCAAGGTTCCCGAGCCCAAGAGAAGGAAGAAGGAGACTGCCCATAAGGATTTGGGACAGAAGGCGGATCCCTCGGAGGCTGGCGAGCCGAGCAGCCATCCTTTCTTCAACTAGGGCACCCGTGGCGAGGACGACTTTGGTCGCCCATTGGTGACCTGGTCTGATCGCGCTCACGAGGTGACTCTGAGCTCGAACCTCCCCGTTTGGTCCGAGGACTGGGAGGACAAGGGGGAGGCCTTCGATGTGCTTCATGCGATCTATAGTCGTACTGACGCCGAGCTGCTGCAGGAGGCCTCTGCCGAGCATCTTGCTCATCAAACCTCGCGCTCAATCCTGCGGACGGCCGAGCTCGCACATTCAACAGCGAAGCGGCTGCTGATGTACGAGGAGGCGATCAAGGTGCAGGGGCCGAAAATGATCGCCATGGCGGAGAGAATCAATGGGTTCGAGGTACTTCGTCTTTGCGACTTTTCGCGCTTTCTGGAATGCTCGCCTCTTTATACGATGTCAAGCTTACCTTCTTTCTTTTTGTCTTCTATAGGCTGCCGAGCTGGAATCGGCGAAGAGACTGTCCCAGGCCGAGAAGGAGCTGGAGGATACTCGCTCGGCCTTGGAGGCCGCCCAAATCCGCATCGCCGAGTTAGAAACTCGGCCTGCCGAGCAACAGCCGGCGGGGTCGGGCCCTCATCGGTTCGTCAAGCAGGTCAGGATGCATGGCGACGACATGCCCCATATTCGCCGGGAGATCGCGCGAGCAACAGGAGAGGTCATCCTAAATCAGCTGAAGGCAGATGATCTTTTGAAGCCGGAGGCTATGGGATTGACGGTGGGAGACCTTATCCCGGCCATACTCGCCGAGGAGTCCACCTCCCCCCTGCGAGCATCATCGCCGCGACTTAGCGATGCCGAGGACGACGATGATGAGGTTGATGATGATGATGATGATGATGACGGCGACGATGACGGCGACGATGGCGACGAGTCAGATGCAGATATTTGATGGCGAGGATGTCGCCTAGTCGCCCGGGCTCCTTTTTTGCTCGCCCGGCGACCTTTTTGTACACCTGCAGCATGTACAGATTTTTTGTAAAAATGAAAAGGAATTTTGACAAGTTTCTTACTCGCCTATTCCTTCCTTTTGTGCTTTTACTTCCTTGCTTATATGTGGCTTTAGGCTCCTAGGTTCGAGGCGAGGTTGAATGCTCGCTAGGCTCCTAGGATTTCGGCGAGTATGGATACTCGCACCATCATACTCGCACCTGCAGACTTCAGCTTGAGGCCTTGATCTGTACCTAGTGACGAATGTTATTAGGATTTAGGCAATAATCAACGGAGCTCCTCAAGGGAAGGAAGAAGTAGGGTTTAGCAATCGGGGAGGCCCGGGGGGACATCATCCTGAGGCCTCCCTCCTACTCTAAAACCTGATGTCGACGGAGAATGACGCCAAGTAAGGAATGGCAGCCGGGCAGGTCTCGCGGGGACACAACTCCCAGGGCCTTCATCCTATAACTTGGATGCTTGCTACCTTCAAAGGCCGACGTCAAGTAAGGAAAGGCCGCCGGGTCGATCCCACAGGGGCACAACACCCAGGAGCCTTCATCCTATCACTTGGATGCTTGGATGCCTTTGTCTTTTGGTCGATCGAGTCGGTCTCCTCCTCGTCTCAAGTCGGAGTATCGGCTTCCAGACTTTACCCTAGTAATTTCTACAGCCGGACGAGAAATGCAGTCGGTGGGAACCGCGGCCAACATGCAAGGGGGGAGCTGATCTCGGCCGTCATTGCAGAGGCTTGGTCTTAAGGGAACGCACATCCGAGGCACTGTCCCATCATCCGCTCTGAGTTTTTACAAGGGTCAAGTCGGAGGCTCGTCTTCCAACCTGCGGCGGCGAATGTCGATGTAGGACGACGTCAAGCAGAGAGTGGCAGTCGGGGAGATCCAAGGGGATACAACATCCCGAGGCCTCTCTCCTACTTGGATGCTGGATGTGGATCGGACCTGCTTCCTGTTGCTCCACGAGTTTAGCAAGGAGTTAAGCACACTTTAGGCACAACAACTCATATGATCTAACACAGTAATTTAGAAAAGGAAATGCTTTGCTGCGAGCTTTTCAGCTTTCAAGGGTACACGACGCCTTTTTTCAAGGGTCCCCTGAGCTAGTGAAATCGATCATTCATTCGCCGAATCGGAAGGTCGGCGTCCAGACTTCTTCCCGGTAATCTCTACAGTCGGACGAGAAATGCAGTCGGTGGGAACCGCGGCCAACATGCAAGGGGGGAGCTGATCTCGGCCGTCATTGCAGAGGCTTGGTCTTAAGGGAACGCACACCCGAGGCACTGTCCCATCATCCGTTCTGAGTTTTTACGAGGGTTAAGTCGGAGGCTCATTTTCCAACCTAGCGTGGAGATTGACTTCACCTGACTTCTTCTTTTTCGTGAAAACACGTATCTGGAAGTGACAAAAGACTCACCATTTCCCATGTTTCAGGGAGGTGATTATTTTATTTATGGATAATACATTTACAGAGGTGAGATGTATACATACTCCCGCCTTTTCAGGTTATCGCCTTTCCGGGTGTTTCCTAACAGCTCCCCTTCACGATAAAGGGTTCTTCCCGTCTTGGAATGAGCTTCCCGACGGCGGCTGCTTTTCCTGTCACGTCCGCCTTCTTTCGCTTACCTGAGAAATCAAAAAGGGGAGTCATCCAGGATCGTCATCCTTCTCGCCTTGCTCTCCAGGTCGTCAAACGTGTTCGTGAGAATGACGTAAAGATGACATGGACAGATCCCCCGTTGCATTCCAGGATTCGGTTGACGGTGAAGTCTTCGACGATCGCATCAATCACATGGGCCTCATGGAAGGGATTCTCATCCCTTAACATGCCCTCCTCTGAGAAAGTGTTTTCTTCTAGCGGGGATGGCGCTTGAGAGGTTGGAGCGATGTCTTGGCGGTAGGCTTGGTGGAAATTCGCTTTGCGGAAAGATCCGAGCTCCGCTTCTCCAAAACTCACTCCTACTTCCCCAGCCTTGATACTTCTTTGACATCCTTGGCTGACTCGATCCCTATACCTCCTCCAGCTATTCCTCCGGTTACGTCTCTTCCCTCGACGGATAGAGTCGTCTCTCCCCGAGCAATAATTCATCGCGGGATCTATGACTGGCATCGGTGCGACAATGATCTCCTCGCAGAAGGGGCTCCTCCCTCCTGCCCGGCGACGATCCTCAACCTGGCGAGTATCACCACCATACTCGCCATATGGGCGAGTATCCGGGTATCTCCCCTGCTCGCATGGCTCGCGGAAGCGAATACCTTGCGAGGTTGGCTGGTAGAATTGCGACCTCCTTGGTCGCTCGGTTTCGTCCTCCACGTGCTCCTTTCCTGTTCGCCGGGGGGGACTCCCTCCCTCGGATGGAACTGGGCGATGCGGCGAGGTCGTCGTGACCTCGGCGCGCGGCTGAAGCGCTGCTCGCATGGCTCCCTCCATGCGCTGCGCGAAGGCTTCGAAAACCTCCAGCGTCACGAACCTGCCAGTTCCTGTCGAGTTGCCGACCTCCTCCTCATGGTCGCCACCTACGACCATCTCGCCTTCTTGCCGAACTTTCTTCCAACGACTACGGTCCACGCTCACCGCACCAAAGTGTTGACGCCAGGAAAATCCTGACCTCAAGATTCGGACCAATGCAGCCGGAGGCTACTCGCCCAGCAGCCCGACGAGATGGCTTGGCTGGCAACGACGAAGAAGCTAGAAGAGCAACAAACAGGACCCCAGGTGCTGCGGCAGGGAGGTCCCACCACGTACCCAGAAGCTCCGAAGAGACTTCCCCTCCAAGACCAAAGAATGGCCGAGCAAGGTACGAGGAAGGCACCGACTTGGCTAGCAAGCAGGGGTGACGGGTTCAAGAATTCGGAAATGGGGTTCCAGAAGCTCAAGCACAGGTGCCAATCCAAGTACCCCTGGGGTCCTATTTATAGGCAACCAAGGGGTGGGGGGGGGGGGGGGGGGTTTATAGCCCAGCCCTGACCTGGCGACATATGGGATACTCGGCGAGCATCTTCGACCATAGTCGCCCATCTGGCGAGTATCTGTTGCTGCTCGCACAAGCCTGGCTGATACTCGCTCAGGTCTTCTGTGGTTGCCGGACACTTTGGGGCGACATACGGGATACTCGGTATGTATCTTCGACCATAGTCGCCCTTCTGGCGAGTATTTAGCCAATACTCGCCAACCTTCTTTTGCTCCTGCTGGCTGATTTGTCTTGCCTCTTTGACTTTGACCTGCCTACGTGGCCTTGAGTGGGTCCTACCCTCGGAGAATAAGGGTTGTACACCTGTATCTATATCATGGAAGCAGTGCAAATACATAACTTCTTGTCAGTTTTCATGTCTATAAGCATTTATCCATGTACCTTTATAACCCTTTAAAGCAATATTTCTATGAACGTTTCTTTTCTTAGGATATATTAGGGCGATTGAATTGGAATTCATATTTCGTTTCTCCTTTTCCTTGGGCCCGACCCCTCTGGGTCATGTATACAAATCAGTACGTGCACACGCGTTTTCGCCTACGGCCGACTGACTTGGTAAACTGGCCCGACCCCTCTGGGTCCTGTATCCAAATCAGTACGTGCACACGCATTTCCGCCTACGGCCGACTGACTTGGCACATCATCATATTCATTTCATTCATATGCATGCACTTCAATTCGCCCGTAATATAACCTCGTGTCGACACGCTTACATAAAGTGAGTTATTCATTTTTATAATCCCCTCAGAAATATCATTCGCCTGTTTGCCTTTTTCAAGGCCATACAATATAGCGACATTTAGTATCAGTGATATCAACTATGCATGTAACATTCGGTATAAAAAGAGTGTGTATATAAAAAGAAAGTAAAACCATAAAGCATAAATGAAACAGGTAGCTCTCACCGTTCCTTTGCCTTTCCCCAAGTCACGCCCCAAATCACCGTCATCTCTACCGGTGGATGCCATCCTCCGCAATATCTGTTACGGCATTATTTAAAATCAATAAGCATTATATCGGGGTTGCATCACATCTATAGCGTTGACGTTGACTCTTAGGGGTGACTCAAACATCTAAGGATTTTCTTCATAAGGGACAACAATATTTAATTAAAGGGAACAATAGAGAGTGGACTGCAGAATTTCAATAAAACAGCACAACACAAGTGCTGAATCAGTCGAAATAGCCAAGAGGACAAGAGAGCAAGCAGCCGACCAACAAGAAATCCCCTCCCCAAATCAGAAAACATCACAAAGATGTTGGACATGTGTGTCACATCCCTTTGTTTGAGAATAACAAATCACATATTGTATTTGATATTGCTTGTAGTGTGTTTATAGTGTGCAGGAACTTTAGGTGCAATACTCCACAGGAAGAAAGCACTACCGCCAGGCGCTATCTCGAGTTCGTGCACGCGACGGTTTCGTAATCGCTACTGCTACCGCTACCGCTACCGCCAGCGCTATCTCCCGCTACCGCCAGCGCTATCGCTACCGCCAGGCGCTATCTCCAGTTCGTGCACAGCGCCACGCCGCCGACGGTTTCGCAACCGCTCCACACGAATGCTACCGCAGGCGCTAGCTACTACCGCAGGCGCTAGCTACTACCGCAGGCGCTAGCTCCAAGTTCTATAAAAGGCTGGGATCTCTCTCGTTTTGGTTAGACCTTCTAGAGAGATTACTTGTGCCCAAACTCTCGTGCTGCTACTCTGCCAAAACGTCATCTCCCACTCAAAGCCAAAGAAGAAATTCTGGAGAAGGAAGCCATCACGCTGCATCCGAAGAACGATCGCTTCAACCTCGCTTGTGCTTCAGCGATCCTTCATCCTCATCTCCAGAAATCTCAAGAGGGAGTTTGCTTGTTATTTACTTCATTTCTTTATTTGTATTTTGTAGTTAATTCGCCTTGTGTTGGCGACTAGGTCTGGGTAGGACTTAGGGGGAAATTCACCTTGTGTTGGCGACTAGTTCTAGGTGATTAGATCTAGGGGGCTCGAGGCCATATCCGGGGAAGGATTGGCTAGAGCGGCTTGAGGCCTTATCCAGGGAAGGATAGGCTAAAGCCAACCGGTTTGTGGGGATACAAGTCGGTATAGAAAAGGAAAAGAAATCTACATTTGTACGCCTCCGATTTCTAGCGATATAGAAATCAAATTTTATGTAAACACTCTTCCATATAATATAATCATGTCTCTTTTGTGTTTACTTTGATTTCTATCATTTGGCGTAATCTCTATTATTTTGTGTTCTAAATTTTCAATTCTAAATCTAAATTGTTTATTTCTAATTTGTCATCATTATTTCATATTAATCAAAACAACTTAGTAATTTTATTAAAATTTATAAAAAGTATTGTATTCCCTTATTCACCCCCCTCTAAGGGCGCCGTAAGATCCAACAAGTGGTATCAAAGCGCAGGTTATTCCAAACGGTTTAAAAACCAGGAATAATGACGTCTTATGATCTCGCTTTTTCTGAGGGTCAGGGAATTAGTAGACCTCCAGTATTTACTGGGTCGGATTATAATTATTGGAAAAATAGGATGCGTTATTTTCTAATGACCCTAGATATTGAGGTTTGAAACATGGTAGAAGAAGAATACACTTCTCCTACATTTGTAGTTGGAGAGATAACTTTAGACAAACCTAAAGATAAATGGGGTGATCGGGATAAACTCAAATGTAAAAATAACGCAAAAGCCATGAATGCTCTATTTTGTGCGTTAGATAGAAATGAATTTAATAGAATTTCTGCTTGTACTACTGCATATGAAATTTGGAATCATTTGGAAGTTACTCATGAAGGTACATCGCAGGTTACAGATTCCAAGCTTTTCCAACTGGAGTCGGAATATGAAAAATTCCGAATGGATGAAAGCGAAGATGTTGATGGTATGTACACGCGCTTCACCAAGATCGTCAATGCCTCAAAAGCTCTTGGAAAGACCTTCTCAAATGGCGACTTGGTCCGTAAGATCCTTCGTTCTCTTCCTCCAAAATTCAACCCGAAGGTGACAGCTATTTCGGAGTCGCACAACTTAAGGACGCTCTAAGTTGAGAGCCTAATTGGGAATCTCAAAACCCATGCAGTAGAACTCAAAATACAACATGATGAATACAACAAGGAGCCAAAGAAGAAGGCGTTGGCATTAAAATCAAAGGAGTGCCAAGAGGATGAGGATGAAGATGAAGAGAGTCTTTTGGTAAAGAACTTCCGAAAGTTCATGCGCAATCCGGAAAGGAGAAACACCTTTCGAAAATATTTCCAAAAGGGTGAAAGATGGAAAGGGTCATCTTCAAAGAAGGAAAAAGAGAGCGACAATGAAGAAGAGAGACCTCCACCGGAATGCTATCATTGTAGGAAGACGGGGCACATTCGGAGCTAGTGCCCAAAGTTCTTGAAGGAGAAGAAAGAAAAACGACACAAAGGGAAGGAGAAGAAGAAAATACTAAAAGCTAGAACATGGGATGACTCTTCCTCCTCCTCCTCCGAAGAATCAAGTGGGTCTTCATCAAGTGAAGATGAGGAAGCAAACATGTGCCTCATGGGACATGAAAACGACGGCGACGACACCAGTGTTCCTAGTGACACTGAGGTAACTCCTCCCACTTATGATGAATTGTATAATGAATTTCTTGAAACTTGCAAAACTTTTGATAAAAATATGAAAGATAGAATTTTATTAAATCGTGAAAATGAATCTCTTATTAAAGAAAATCAAAAGATTTCCAAAAAGGTAATTGTTTTAGAAAAGAGAAAGGTTTCGTGCCAAGAATGTGTTCACTCCACAAAATTGGCAAAAGATAAAGAAGAGTCACTTTCTAAAGCCCTCTCTCATGCCAAAATTCTTACAAAAGAGAAGGGGGAATTAGAAAGGAAATTGGAAGCCTCTCTTTTGTAAATCAAAAATAATAAGAAAGGTTTTGAAAATAGGTGTGTCATGCTTGTGAAAGAAAATTCTTCACTTAAAGCACAAGTTCATGATCTCACCATGACCATTAAAAAATTTGGTATAGGCCAAAAATCACTGGAAATGATTCTAAGGTACCAGTGCCATGGATCTGGAAAGTTTGGGCTCGGATATCGAGGTGAGGGCTACCGCCCGGCGCTAGCCACTAACGCCGGCGCTAGCACCTCATACCAGAGATATGAAATTTCTTTTTCAAAATGCTTTCCTTCTGTAAATCAAAATTATTCCAGCAAGAAAATTTTACAGAAAAGGGTCTCAACCCCCTTTATTTCGTGTGCAAACTGTTATAGGTTGGGTCACACAACTAGTTCTTGCAGGAAAATAAAACAAAATACTTTAAAGCAAATCTGGGTACCTAAGGCTTCCACTTATTCTATGAGAGGTTCCACTTGGGTATCCGAATATTTACTCTCATCTTCTTTCTAGATGTGCAGGCAGGCTAAGGACAATGAAGACGTGTGGTACTTGGATTCAGGATGCTCCAAGCACATGACGGGCAATAAATCAAAGTTCCTTAGCCTAGAAAGGAAGAAGGGAGGGATTGTAACTTTTGGCGACAACGGAAAAGGAAGAATCATGGGAATTGGTATAGTTGGTAACGAATCCTTCACTATATCAAATGTTCTTTATGTAAAAGGGCTAAAATATAATCTTATTTCAATTAGCCAATTATGTGATAAAGGATTAGATGTTTTATTTGAATCTTCTACTAATCTATGCAAAATATCTAATCCAACTACAAACAATATTTTACTAACTGCACCAAGAATACACAATGTTTATATTGTTTCATTTCATGATCTTTCAAAATCATCTTTAAAATGTTTTATTACCAAAAATGATGAACTTGATCTTTGGCATAGAAGGCTAGGACATGCTAGCACAAAGCTTATTGTAAAACTTGCCAAAAGAGATTTAATTAGAGGATTGCCTAGATTAAATGGAAATTTACCTTCACTTTGTTCACCATGTCAAAAAGGTAAAATTACTAGATCCTCTTTCAAAAGTAAAAATGTTATTTCTACTACAAGACCTTTGCAATTAATTCATATGGATCTCTTTGGTCCCGTTAGCACCGCAAGTCTTGGTGGTAGATTGTATACATATGTTTTAATAGATGATTTTTCTAGATATTGTTGGACAATATTTCTCTCATCCAAATTCGAAGTGTTTTGTGAATTTTCAAAATTATGTACTCGTATTCAAAATGAAAGTGATTTAAAAATTAAATGCATTCGCACGGATCATGGAGGAGAATTTGAAAATGAAAAATTTACTTCTTATTGTGATATGTTAGGTATAAAACATGAGTTCTCCGCACCACGCACACCACAACAAAATGGTGTTGTAGAAAGAAAGAATAGGACACTTCAATAGCTAGCACGCACTATGTTATGTGAATATAAATTACCTAAGTCCTTTTGGGCCGAAGCCGTAAACACATCATGTTATGTTATAAATAGAATCATGCTTCGCCCATCTTTAAATCTCACATCATATGAACTCTATTTTCAAACGAAGCCTAATGTGTCTTACTTCAAAGTTTTTGGTTGTAAATGCTTTATCTTAAATACAAAAGATAGCTTGAGAAAGTTTGATGAAAAATGTGATGAAGGAACATTTCTTGGATACTCTTCAACTAGTAAAGCTTATAGAGTTTTTAATAAAAGAACTAGGAAAGTTGAAGAGTCAATTAATATGAAATTTGATGAGCTTGTTCCTTATATAGAAAGACTTTCCGTAGGTAAAGAGGATGATCTATCACCTCCTTTGGAGCATGGTGATGAAGAACCTTCCAAAGAAGAAGAAGAGGAGGCCAAGAAAGATGAATATGTACCTCCAAGCGTCTTAAAATTCACAAAGGATCATCCACGGGAATTGATAATTGGTGAACCATCCATCGGGGTAAGAACTCGCTCTTCTCTTCATGAATCTTTTTCAAATATTTGTTTTGTTTCCGAAATAGAACCAAAAACCGTTACTACCGCTTTAAATGATGAATTTTGGTTTTTGGCTATGAATGAAGAATTAGAACAATTTGAGCGACATAATATTTGGAAATTAGTAGAAAGACCATCTAATCACCCGGTTGTAGGTGTAAAATGGATTTTCAAAAATAAATTAGATGGTGAGTCTAGAATATCTAGAAATAAAGCACGCTTAGTAGCACAAGGATATTCTCAAATCGAGGGGATAGATTTTGATGAATCTTTTGCACCCGTTGCTAGATTGAAGTCTATAAGAATTTTTCTAGCATTTGCAAGTTTTAAAAGAATAAAACTATTTCAAATGGATGTGAAAAGTGCTTTTCTAAACGGGTTTGTAAAAGAAGAAGTTTATGTTGAACAACCCCCCGGTTTTATTAATGAAAAATTTCCAAATCATATTTATAAACTAGAAAAAGCGCTATATGGTTTAAAACAAGCGCCCCGTGCATGGTATGAAAGACTTACATCATTTTTATTAAAGCACGGTTATATTATGGGAAGTGCGGATAATACTCTCTTCATTAAGCATAATAATGGTGATATAATTATTTTACAAATATATGTTGATGATATTATTTTTGGATCTACTAATGAAGAGATGTGTAAAGAAGTTATTTTAGTGATGAAAAATGAGTTTGAAATGAGTCTTGTAGGAGAACTTTCTTATTTCCTTGGTTTTCAAATATCACAAAGAATTGATGGTATCTTTGTATGTCAAACTAAATATGTCCATGATATGCTTAAACGTTTTGGATTTGAAAACCTTAAACATGCTTCTACACCAATGAGTGCATCACTAAAATTAGGAAAAGATGAATCAGGAGTTTCTATAAATCAAACTTTATATAGAGGCATGATAGGATCTCTACTCTATCTTAGTGCAACTAGACCCGATATTATGTTTGTCGTATGCTTATGTGCTAGATTTCAAGCCAATCCAAAAGAATCTCATTTAAAAGCGGTAAAACGAATTTTTAGATATCTCATTGGGTCATCTAGATTAGGATTATGGTACCCACATAATGATTCATTTACATTGCATGGCTATTCTGATTCAGATTATGCCGGTTGCTCACTTGATAGAAAAAGTACTAGTGGTACTTGTCATTTTCTAGGACCTTCATTAGTTGCATGGTCTAGTAGGAAACAAAATTCGGTTGCACTCTCCACCACGGAGGCCGAATACATTGCATTAGGGAGTTGTTGTGCACAAGCTCTATGGATGAGCCAAACTTTAGAGGACTTTGGTTTTCATCTAAGAAATATTGAACTAAAATGTGACAACAAAAGTGTCATTGATCTCACAAATAATCCGGTACACCACTCTAGATCCAAACATATAGATGTGCGTCATCATTTCATAAGGGATCACATTAAAAAGGAAAATGTAAGGATTAGTTTCATTGGCACAGACTCTCAACTTGCTGATATATTCACTAAACCTCTTCCCGATGCAAGGTTTCAAATGTTAAGGTTGGAATTAGGAGTCTTAGACATCTTAGGATGAAAAACATATAAAATGCTAATTTTTTATGCAATTTGTGCAATCAAGACACCTCTGATAATTACAAAACTTCTGCAAAAGACTACTCTTAAGACCCCTAACCAATATCAAAAATAAAAAATTTAAAATTCCTAAAAAATCGTGTACTGTTTCCCGCGCTAGCGCGAGTGTTCAAATTTTCTATTTTTTAAATTTTCTAAAAATCAAGAAAAATATGTTAGTGTATTTGTACTACTTTGATTTGTAGTTCTGACATTTTTTATTTTTGTTTTATTTATTTTATGAAAAATCAACTACAAAAATTCAAAATTCAAAAATTACAAAAATATGTTTTTGTGTTTTTCAGTTTTTATTTCACTAAAATTTTTCAAAACAACAAAAAAAACTGTATGATCTTTATTGCCAATATCAAGCATGTATGAATTCTATTATTTAGAATTATTTACAATGTTAAAACATATTCTTTCAAATTAATATGAACATTGTTTTGCTTATCATGCTTTGATATATCTATTTAAAGTGCATCAATTGTATTGAAAAATGTGTAGAACCAAGCTTAGCATGCCTCTAAGTATGAGTAAATATTTTATGATTGATAATGATACATTTCACTCACTTATTTTGGTAATCAACATGTGTGTCTAAATCTAAAAATGCTTGCTTGTGTATTGTATTTGTGCAATGAATTAAAACTTGCATAAGTTTATTGCCTACACTACATTTGAATTGCACTTATGAAATTTAGAAAAGTGGTTAAGTTAAAAATTTTGGTTTGCAAAACAAGTGTATTCGGAGAATGTTGTCTCACAAATATGAACAAAAAAATTATATATATGTAGACAAATATAACTCCACCAAGCACTACTTGAACCTCCTGATAAGTCTTCATAAGCATTGTGAGGTTGAGCACCTTGGAAAGAATTGTAAAGTTACTTGTGCAAACCTTGGTTATTACACCACTTTGTTAAAAACTATGTGCATTAAAAGTGTGTGAAAGTAATTTACTTATGTTTTATTGTGCATTTTACTTTACATACGTCTTGTATTTTGGTGATTTAAATCAATTGTTAACATTGCCCAAAATACACTTATGTGCACATCATTATCTTTCATAACACTTCTTCTCATGAGTATTGGATTCTAATGCTTTATCTATACTACTCTTTATATAAGAAATGAACTAGATAACCTTGCATGATCTCTACAATGTTTTGGTATTTCTTGAACTTAGAATTAAGTAACATTGTAGTATAATCTCTCTTTGATATGTTCATATCATGCTTGGTATTTTTATGAAAAACTTTGAGATTTCAAAAAGATTAAAACATCTTTCAAATTTGAACTAAAACTCATATTTCTACTTATGCTTTCATGCTTACAAAAAGATGTTTATTATAACCTTCCGTTTGCGTACAACTCTTATCTTTATATTTGAAATCTCGCATATATGCTATGCTTAAACTTTTTATCATTATTTATATTTCGAAAAGCTTGATCATGATATATTAATGCCTCCTTACTACCCTCACCCCACCTTCTTTTGATAATACCAAAAGGGGGAGATTAATTGAAGAAATCTATATATGAGAAATATAGATAACTAAGGGGAGACTAATTCATGAAATCTATCATTTAGGGGAGTAACACATAAATTGCATTTATGTAGGGGGAGCATTAAGATAGGGGGAGTATGCACATTATCATACATATCATTTACTATAGTTGCACTTTTATCTTGCTTATCTTATCTATAAACACTATTGTTGATTTCTTGCTTATAGGATTTGTTATTATCAAAAGGGGGAGATTGTTGGACATGTGTGTCACATCCCTTTGTTTGAGAATAACAAATCACATATTGTATTTGATATTGCTTGTAGTGTGTTTATAGTGTGCAGGAACTATAGGTGCAATACTCCACAGGAAGAAAACAGCTTGGAACAAACTTTTGAAAGGAGCAGCGCTACCGCCGGCGCTATCGCTAACGCCAGCGCTACCGCTAGCGCTACCACTACCGCCAGCACTACCGCCAGGCACTATCTCGAGTTCGTTCATGCGACAGTTTCGTAACCGCTACCGCTACCGCTACCACCAGCGCTATCTCCCGCTACCACCAGCGCTATCTCCCGCTACCACCAGCGCTATCTCCCACTACCGCCAGCGCTATCGCTACCGCCAGGCGCTATCTCCAATTCGTGCACAGCGCCACGCCGCCGACGGTTTCGCAACCGCTCCACACGAACGCTACCGCAGGCGCTAGCTACTACCGCAGGCGCTAGCTCCAAGTTCTATAAAAGGCTGGGCTCTCTCTCGTTTTGGTTAGACCTTCTAGAGAGATTACTTGTGCCCAAACTCTCGTGCTGCTACTCTGCCAAAACGTCATCTCCCACTCAAAGCCAAAGAAGAAATTCTGGAGAAGGAAGCCATCACGCTGCATCCGAAGAATGATCGCTTCGACCTCGCTTGTGCTTCAGCGATCCTTCATCCTCATCTACAGAAATCTCAAGAGGGAGTTTGCTTGTTATTTACTTCATTTCTTTATTTGTATTTTGTAGTTAATTCGCCTTGTGTTGGCGACTAGGTCTGGGTAAGACTTAGGGGGAAATTCGCTTTGTGTTGGCGACTAGTTCTAGGTGATTAGATCTAGGGGGCTCGAGGCCATATCCGGGGAAGGATTGGCTAGAGCGGCTTGAGGCCTTATCCGGGGAAGGATAGGCTAAAGCCAACCGGTTTGTGGGGATACGAGTCGGTATAGAAAAGGAAAAGAAATCTACATTTGTACGCCTCCGATTTCTAGGGATATAGAAATCAAATTTTATGTAAACACTCTTTCATATAATATAATCATGTCTCTTTTGTGTTTACTTTGATTTCTATCATTTGGCGTAATCTCTATTATTTTGCTTTCTAAGTTTTCAATTCTAAATCTAAATTGTTTATTTCTAATTTGTCATCATTATTTCCTATTAATCAAAACAACTTAGTAATTTTATTAAAATTTATAAAAAAGAATTTTATTCCCTTATTCACCCCCCCTCTAAGGGCGCCGTAAGATCCAACAAAAGAGACAGCTGCTAACAATATCAATTTGACAGAGGTTCTCCTGTTTACTGCATATCAATGTCACAATACAATGAGGGAAGTTAAGAGCAGCAGTAATTTCAAGCAGGAATCTACCACAGTCGGCCAATCAAAGAGCCATCAAAACCCTCAAACTGGGCATGTACCAAAACAAGCCACACTGGAATAGTTACAGGCCACAAAAAGAAACAAGAAGAAGTATAGCAGCTAATAATTTCTTCTCCCTAAAACAATGACCGAACTGAAACAGAAACTCTCTCCATCAGCCAAATCAAAACCAACCAAAATCCCCAACACATCACATATTGCATATACTTTTCCTCCCAAGAACCCAACATCAACACATAAAAGTTAAGAGAAGAAGAAGGAAACAAGAAGCTTACATCGATTTAGGGTAAAACCGAGGTCCTGCTTCGGCAAAACCCCCAATCCGTCAAAGCTCCAGTTCAACCAAAGCCACAAACAACTAATCCTTGAACAACCACGACTTCCAACAACTTTTTCGTGAATTTTAGAGCAGGAAAGGAGAACGGAGGAGATCGGCGCCGTGCCCTAACGCGACACCATCGAGGGAGAGGGAGGAAATGAAAGGGTCGAGAGATATCTGATCGGTTAAGAAGCGCAGAAAACCAAAATCCACCGCTTAAAACCAATAACCTTTTTCTATTAGCAGCCCATACAACCTTAAGCCCTCTTTTAAAAAATATATGCCCACATGAAGCTCATATATAAAGCCTCTATTAGCACCCCAAAAATTTTAGCTATAAGGAAACCCTTAATAGTACACCACTTGCAACTAGGCAACCTTTTATTAGCACCCCACATTTAGGCAACTTTTATAAGCACTCCTCATCAGCTACCAATTTACTCTATTGGCACACCCAAAGTATAATGAAATATGCAGTAATCATTTGCCATATATATCTAAATTGCCAACATATAATTTGCCAATATAGGAAAACTCATATTCCGCTAAAAATCTCAAATGTCGCAAAGCATCAATAAAATTCATACTCAACGGGCAAAGCTATGCCGAGTTGACACTGATTTATTTTTCATCATAGGGGACAAACTTTTTAATTTATTTTATTATTAAATTAGGTCACTTCATCTTTTGGGCCGTTACAAATTCTTCCCCTCTTATAGAAATTTTCGTCCTCGAAAATAGGACACTATAAATTTTCAAATATTATATTGCTTATTTTTTCCATCCATTTAAATCTTTCCTCGTTTTCCCTTATTTCAAGTTGTTACATTATAGCGATTGACAAACTGCCATAAAAACACATAATAAAAAGAAAAATGTAGTGTTTCATGAAGCATTTATCGCCATTCAGTTCCTTAATCATTAAAACATTGTCGTAACGCACTTAACATGACATGCACCTTGTGAGCTTTCACATTACCTTTTTACCAACACACATATTATCATTCATCAGTATTCTCATTCATTACATATAAACTTTGATCGTAAACTTTCGTCATAGAAACTTTCATTTAATGTGACATTATATTCCGTGTAAGCAAATTAACTTTTATCTCTTCTTCTTCGGACACGTTATTATATCTTCATTTTCGTTTAATAGTTTCACTGACTTCCTATTTCTTATTCGCTATATTATGACTTTCAGTACTCATAGTAATATTCTGCGTCGGATTCCTACCTCATAAATTCAAAAGCGTATCTCCTAGTTAATTATCCTATCAGTTGCTCATTGTAACACTTCTTGCGAAACGACCTACAATTATGACAAATATCAGTGGACTTCCATTTTCCTTTACATCATATGCCCATACTCATATCGTTATCATCTACAATTTATCGTTTATTCCTTACCTCAACCTCGGTTTCATTTCAGTTTCGAACATTTTATTTCTTTTCACATTCATTGGAGTTATTACCTAGTATTGACATGACACACTTTGTAAACAAGGTAGTAGTAATCCACTTTCGTTTTCCTTTTTACCTATTTGTATCACACTTTATTCACAATCATGTATAAAATGAAGGTAAACATACATAGTTATTTCATGAACTATTGTTATTTATTTCTTGCCAAATCTTGCTCTTTGAACTCTCCGCCCATGACATATTACATTAATTTTTATCTCACCTTAGTTAACATATTTTCCCTTTTAGTTAACAATTTTATTTCCTTCCCATGTCGTTTTACTAATCACTTATCGGACATTTATGACTTTCCATTTTCATCGTACTCTCCTTTATTAAATTTCTTAAATCGTTAATTTAAATTCGTATCTCATTTTCCTATCGTTTTCATAATATCGTACTTTCATTTTCATGTTGTTCTCAGTTGAAAAAGTATATGCAGTATGTGATGTGTTGGGGATTTTGGTTGGTTTTGATTTGGCTGATGGAGAGAGTTTCTGTTTCTGTTCGGTCATTGTTTTAGGGAGAAGAAATTATTAGCTGCTATACTTCTTCTTGTTTCTTTTTGTGGCCTGTAACTATTCCAGTGTGGCTTGTTTTGGTACATGCCCAGTTTGAGGGTTTTGATGGCTCTTTGATTGGCCGACTGTGGTAGATTCCTGCTTGAAATTACTGCTGCTCTTAACCTCCCTCATTGTATTGTGCCATTGATATGCAGTAAACAGGAGAACCTCTGTCAAATTGATATTGTTAGCAGCTGTCTCTTTGTGATGTTTTCTGATTTGGGGAGGGGATTTCTTGTTGGCCGGCTGCTTGTTCTCTTGTCCTCTTGGCTATTTCGACTGATTCAACACTTGTGTTGTGTTGTTTTATTGAAATTATGCAGTCCACTCTCTATCGTTCCCTTTAATTAAATATTGTTGTCCCTTATGAAGAAAATCCTTAGATGTTTGAGTCACCCCTAAGAGTCAACGTCAACGCTATAGATGTGATGCAACCCCGATAGAATGCTTATTGATTTTAAATAATGCCGTAACAGATATTGCGGAGGATGGCATCCACCGGTAGAGATGACGGTGATTTGAGGCGTGACTTGGGGAAAGGCAAAGGAACGGTGAGAGCTACCTGTTTCATTTATGCTTTATGGTTTTACTTTCTTTTTATATACACACTCTTTTTATACTGAATATTACATGTATAGTTGATATCACTGATACTAAATGTCGCTATATTGTATGGCCTTGAAAAAGGCAAACAGGCGAATGATATTTCTGAGGGGATTATAAAAATGAATAACTCACTTTATGTAAGTGTGTCTGTAAGACCCTCTTTTTTTTGCGAACAATCACCGGGTCTTACCGCCCAGAACCGCCATCTTGCGGCGAGACCATTACACCCAATGGTCCCCGCCACAATACGCCGATCCTGCCGGCTAATCAACATCCTCCAGGCCAACCACAATTCATAGTAATAGAAGTAACAAGTCCACGAATCACATTAAATACATAAATTACATGATTACAATGTCCATGATGAGAATTAAAGTAAGAGGAAGGGCTTACGCCCAGTACATGATCAAGTAAAGAGTACAAAACTCTCTCACTCTACAACTATTCGGAAGCTATCAAGCTCTGTCTTCATGCATCTGTAGCTGCTGCTGCGACGACGTGTTGTGGCTGCTCTGCTTCATCCCGTCCTCCTGTCCTGTCTCCTGAACGGGGTCCTGCTGTTCCGACACATCATCCCTAAAATGATGAGGTCCACCGACCGTCAGTATATAAGACTCAGCATATTCCTCACCGCCTCCACCCGCGACTCCTAGGCACCGTGCGGGAGGAGGAAGCGGAGGACATCAAGGGGTAAATCAAAAGCAGGTGACAGCAGAGAGACTAGCAAGTATAAAGATACTAAACAAGTAATGAAAACATCTCTACTCTAGCAGGGGTATGTATATAAGCAATAAATAAAGAGCGGTATAAGTAAAAGAGCAGGTATAAGAAATAAGAGCAGCTACGAAAGTAACCTTAACTTATATGCACACACAAAAGCACATAAGCTAAAGGATCTGGCAAGTAGTAAACTCATCGTATAAAAGAGCCCATACTGATTTATACGATGAGGTCTCTGTTTGTGCAGAAATGCTATGCTATGATGTGCAATGCAATGATGCAATGTTTGTATTATTATTTCATACACATGCAACTCACTCACACGACTCTGTACGTACAGACCCTTAGTTCCCACTTTTCGGAGGTAGCTAACCTCTCGGGCACCTCCCGTCGTGGTCAAACGGTGGCAGAGGAGCGGGCGTCTCCTCACCTAGGTGGGTAAGTCACACTACCAGACCCAGGCCCTAACGTACGATGTGGTACCGGTACCCGGTACTCACGAGCTCCTGCGTACTAATCTGAATTGGCCTGGCAGGGTTTAGGGAATCCGTCCCGTCGGACGCGCAGTAAGACAACCTGGCCCCCATAAAACCACTCGCACTGCCGAGTCAAGGAACTGTTGTCGGTGTGACGACTAAGACAGAACCGAAGACCCACCACATCTTACAAACAAGCAACATGTATTAGCCATTTACTACCGAGCCTCCAGCTCGCAAATCTACATCAACATTTATAAGGTAGAGCCTTCCGCTCGCCAGACTATACCAGTCTTATATTTAAACTATGAGCCTACCACTCGCTAGACTACACTAGTCTTATATTTAAACTACGAGCCTACCGCCCGCTAGACTACACTAGTCTTATATTTAAACTACGAGCCTACCGCCCGCTAGACTACACTAGTCTTATATTTAAACTACGAGTCTACCGCTCGCTAGACAACACTACTCTTATATTTAAACTACGAGCCCATCGCTCGCAGGACTATCCCAGTCCTTCCTTATAACCCGAGCTTACCGCTCGCAAGACTATCACAGTCCTTCCTTATAACCCGAGCCTACCGCTCGCAGGACTATCACAGTCCTTCCTTATAACCCGAGCCTACCGCTCGCAGGAGTATCACAGTCCTTCCTTATAACCCGAGCTTACCGCTCGCAGGACCATCACAGTCCTTCCTTATAACCCGAGTCTACCGCTCGCAGGACTATCACAGTCCTTCCTTATAACCCGAGCCTACCGCTCGTAGGACTATCACAGTCCTTCCTTATTACCCGAGCCTACCGCTCGCAGGACTATCACGGTCCTTCCTTATAAAATGTTTCGGTTTTGGATGAAAGTTAACTTGTCATGTTCTCCTACTTAACTAGTCTTGTCTATAATTTAGTTGATCTTAGAAGCTTTAGGGTTAGCCTTGGACTTCCGGAGGGTTACCCAGTGAGGGGCTCGCAGCGGTACTGGGAAGTGTGGCGGGTTGACACCCCGAACTTCCTTTGCCCAAGGCACTTAATCTTGTTGGTATCTACCCCAGTCTACCTGATCCCCATTTTCCTCTCCAATTACATTAAATCTATAAGATGAGTTAAACTTGGCTCTTGGGAGTGGGGGAGTTCTTTTGAACTCCAACACCACCAATTGTGACCGGGTGCTGACTCTCCCGTCGTCACATTCTAAGCTCGAGTTCCCTTCTTCACCGAGGAACTGCACACATTCAATTAGCCTTCTCAGCCTTACTTGGACCCACACTCCTACTATTCGTCATCCTTAATCCAGGGTTTGCCTTAGATACTTCTCGACTTCGCCCTTGAGTAATTACCTAAAGATGGCTCACCCGGCTAAGGGTAGTTTTACTTCCATACAATCGTTTAACACTGATGAGTTGTGTGTGGGACCCTTGATGAGGTCTAACCTCCTTTTCATATCACTGTAAACTCTTACACTTATAGCTTGCTAAACGCACCCCAATCCTTATTTCCCAAGATGGCCTTAGAGATGTTCTCCCTAATAATCTGAGTCTTCATAATATTCAAAGAGTTAATGACTCTATGTGTGAAGGTCAGTGGTGGTCTAAATCTTATAAGTCAGTTTTACTATTCGCAGACCAAAATAGGATTGAGCTAGATTTGACTCCTAAGGTGCAAACTTGATCACATCATATCCAAATGAGTTCCAATTATTACCATGGGTTCGCAATGAGTAGTGATCTAACAACCTCAAATCCTAATTTCATAATTTCTCCAGGGAAACTTAAATCTTAGTCTCTATTAAAATAGAAGACGTGCAGATAGAGATTTATACATCGACTGTCAACTAATGATCTCCATAAATTTTGATAAATTCACTGTATCATAATATTGGTCTAAAAATCTCAAACCCCAAATTTCACATTTTTTTACAGGAACTATTTAACCATAATTTCTATTTAACATAAGTTGGGTGCAAATAAGGATTTACACATCAAGTATTAGATTATGACCTTAATAAGTTCTGGGGAAAATTACCATGGCATAATACTGGTCTAAAAATACCAGATCCTAAGTCTCATATTATTCCAAGGAGTATTTACCCTTAATTATCATTTATTACATTTGGTGTGCCAATAAGGGTTTACACTACAAGTGTTATGTTAAGACTTCAATAAATTCTGGGAAAATTATTATAGCACCATATTAGTCTAAAAACACCAGATCCTAAGTCTCATATTGAACCAGGGTATATTTATCTTTATTCATCATTTATTACTTCCTTGCTAAATGTACCCCAATTTTCCTATACCCTTAAGTCCAAAACTTCAACTTGAAGTTCAGAGAATCCCACTCATGCACACGAGTTGAATTCTTAACTAGAGGTGGTTGTTATCATGTCTAAGGCATGGACAAATCTTCAAGGTATTTGTATGAGTCCAAATCACTAAACCCACCAGATGCACTTTTGTACACGTCTCCCTAGATGTGACCTAAAAGGAGCTACACCTAACCAAATGACATGAAATCAGTGGCATTTTAAAGGTAACCTCAAGGTCTACCTTACTTATGTTAATCACTAACTCCAGAAATGAACTTAACCTAGGTGGAATCAACATACAAGTGCTGTACAAATTATTTAACTTAACAAATTACAGATTTATACAAGTCACACCAAAAATGACATAGAAAGAGTTATACTTATCCAAATGACATGAAGTCAGTGGCATTTTAAAGGTAACCCCAATACCTACAATATTTATGTTGATTACAAATCCAGAAGTAAACTTAACCTAGGTGGAATTAACATACAAGTGTTGTACAAGAAATCGACCTAACAAAACCTACTATGGACATGTCTCACCAAAAATGGTGTAGAATGAGTTGTACTTATCCAAATGACATAAAGTCAGTGGCATTTTACAGGTATCTCCAATACCTACAATATTTATGTTGATTACTAACTCCAGAAGTAAACTTAACCTAGGTGGAATTAACATACAAGTGTTGTACAACATATTAACATAACAAAACCTACTATGGACATGTCTCACCAAAAATGGTGTAGAATGAGTTGTACTTATCCAAATGACATAAAGTCAGTGGCATTTTAAAGGTAACCTCAAGGTTTACCTTACTTATGTTAATCACTAACTCCAGAAATGAACTTAACCTAGGTGGAATCAACATATAAGTGCTGTACAACATATTAACATAACAAAACCTACTATGGACATGTCTCACCAAAAATGGTGTAGAATGAGTTGTACTTATCCAAATGACATAAAGTCAGTGGCATTTTAAAGGTAACCCCAATACCTACAATATTAATGTTGATTACTAATTCCAGAAGTAAACTTAACCTAGGTGGAATTAACATACAAGTGTTGTACAACATATTAACATAACAAAACCTACTATGGACATGTCTCACCAAAAATGGTGTAGAATGAGTTGTACTTATCCAAATGACATAAAGTCAGTGGCATTTTAAAGGTAACCTAAAGTGCTACAGTGTTCATGTTGATTATTTTCTCCATAAATGATCCTAGCCAAAGTGAAATCAACATGCAAGGTTGTATACAATGTTTACATACAAAGTACATTTACACATATAAACAAAATGTGACCAAAGGTGGGACTATTAAACAACCTAGATATTATGAGCCCACAATTTCCATCACACCTAAAAGTGATGCATTCATTCATATCACATGCATGGATAAAATCTCATTGCCAAGTATGGAGCCATTGAGAGAGATTCTTCAAACTCCACCTTTATACTAAATGCACCCCATTTTTTCATACACTACTTGCATGCATGTGAAAGAGAAATACCAAGCACGCACAAGTCCAAATGGCCTCAAATTTCTACCAGAGATATAGATATATATAAAGAGCTTACCACCCAAATTTGGGGGTGTTTGGAGTTATACAACTCCATATATACCAAATATTTACTTTTTCTAATACATGGAATAACTCAATGGATATACACCCAAAAAATCTCAAACTTACACCCTAGGTGTGTCATCATACCATGCATGCATGGTTGAAATTTCAAGGGATTTGGTTAAACCATTTAAAAGATATAGCATTTCTGATTTCTGCCCTTCACAAGGAGCAGCCCTAGGAAAGTGAGTGCCCTGGAGTCCACAGTGCACCAAATCATCTGATTCAAGTGGCAAATGAAAGTGGACTCATAGTGCTACAAAAGTTATCTCTGCCACTTTTCGGAAATATGGCCTCTAAGGCCTTCAAAATCGTCATGCAATCCAAGGGTTGTTCAGGCCAAATAGTGAAATGGTCTGTAATTAGCAGATCCGAAAAAATGAACTAAATAAAAGGTGCGGTGCTGATTTCGTCTTCTACATCTCGCCAACGGATGGAGACGCACCGTCCTGGGCTAACTTTCAGGGCTATTTACCGGCCACTCGGGGCTTCCCCGGCGATTTCCTCCAGCCACCACCACCGGCCAAGTAAGGGCTATCCAACGGCGGTGACATCTCGGCCGGGGGTGGTCGGAGCTGCTCTCCCGCAGAACTCATTTTTGAGTCAGAACAATGGAAATCAAAATGGATAATTCTCCATTTCTTGCTTGTTTTGAAATTAGGAAGAAAGGGGAGGCTAGCACAGAGGGAGGGGAAAGGAACATTGCCTGAATCGAGCTTGATGGTGAAGTTTTCCCGGAATCGCCATGGCCGACCATCCAAGCTTAAGCTCCCATGCCGATCTCTCCATTCTCCATCAAATGCTTCACTTCAAAGCTCTTGTTGAAACCGAAATCTTGCGAACAAGACTTGGTCTCTGTGGAGTTCGGGGTCCCAAAAGAGGGGTGGCCTCACACCTACTTCTCTCAAGCTAACAATCTAGGCACAAAACTAGGAACTCAAAGGACAAACCCAAGGCCTCAGCGTGGAGGTCCCACCACACACCCGGAAGACTAACAAGCACTTCCCCTCCGAAGCCAAAGACTGAGACAAAGCACCATTGGAGGACTCTCTTGGCCAACCAAAACATCTAAGGGGAAATCCCAAACCGAATCCCCCTCCTAAAGGTGCTCTCTTGGGTCTATTTGTAGCGTTCCTCGTCCGGGCCGCCAATAGCGTAATCCCGACAAACAGTCTGACTATACGCAGCCCAAATGGGACTGCTGACAGCGTAACTCCGCCGTTCTAAGAGTTAATTAACTGACCCTTAAGGTCTTCCCGGTAATTTCACCTCGGGGTTCCCACGGAGTGAGTGGTTCGTGAAAACACCACTCGCCTACGATAAAAATATAAGCTACATAAAGAGGGCATCACAGGCATTTTAATTTACAAGAGCATAAGCTCCATACTTCGGCACGCAGGCCAGCAAATATAAATAAATAAGCCCTTCTCGGGGCGGCATGACTTTGGGCTTAAGCCCGCAACTCCCTGCTTGGTACTGCGACACCTGTACGCCAACGTCTCTCCATGCGGTAGCAAACTGAGCCTCGGCCAATTGAAGCAAACCGAGCTACATTGCCCACACACCTTTCCCGAGGCGGCGGCATTTTATAAATACGGGCAAATAATAAATATCTTCCTGTTGAGTCTTCTCCTTGATCCTCAGGACATCACCAATCCGGCCACCATGTCCGGACGGGCTTCACACAGAAACATCACCAATCCGGTCTACACACACGGATGGGCTTCACACAGCAACATCACCAATCCGGTCTACACACCCGGATGGGCTTCACACAGAATGCCTAAACCCGTACTCACACTTCCGGGCGCTAATGTGGTTAATTTCGTGGATGCGCACATCAACCCGTCGGAGAGCACACCTCCTCCACCTGATGATGGAGGGGGAGCTTCCATGCAAGTATGAGAATTGAAGGCTTCACCTGCCCAAGTAGAAAATCGTTACCCTTGGCGCGTGCTTTGGAGCCATAGAGAACGATCACCACGGATTTAGTTTCCGCACACCGGTCCGAGCTCCGAAACAACCACACGAACTCTTCCTCGCACTTGGCCGGCCAAGCTCGTGCTCCATGGCTGTTCACACCGCAACGCCCAACCTAAGGTGGGGTCGGCCTTCTCCTAGTCGGCAGCGGCCGGGACGAAGAGAGGAGAGGCTCTGCTGCCCTCGCACTAGCCGACGGGAGAGGAGGTAGATGGGGCTCGGCTTCTTCCAGCAGCAAAGCGAGGGAGAGGGGAGGAGCTCGGCTCCTCCTTGTCGACAGGAAAAAAGGAGAGGAAGAGGGGGGTCGGGCCCCTCGTGCCCTAGGCGGCGACGGGAAAGGGGGAGGGAGGAGAAAAGGCCTCTGCCCTTGTTCCTGGCCGACGAGGGAGAGAGAGAGAAGGTCGGGGTGGTGCCTCCTTGCGCGAACGAGAGGGAGAGGAGGTCGGAGATCGGGATGAGGGAGCGGGGTCGCGCTTGTTTCGCGTGAACAGGGGGAGGGGACTTCGGGTATTGCGACTGCTCCTAATAACCGAGAGGAGGGGGTCGGGAAATTGGGGTGGACCGGCTCTAAGGGTTAGGGAAAGGGGGTTTTTATTAAAACCCTAGAATGGAAATGCTGTCCGCACCCCACTCGGCTACTCGCACACCAAAACCCGCTAAACGCACCACGAAACTTCTAATCGCAGACCACGTCCCAGATTTGTTAAATGTCAAAATATTGGGGGCGTTAGGGTTTAGGGTTGGGTCCCACCCGACGGGTATGGGGTTGTACAACTCTATTCCAACTCCTTTCCACCTTCTGAAGCTATTGGAGAGGTCAATTTTCGGAGTGGAAGGCTCTTTAAGAAGTTGCCATCAAAAGGGGAATTTCGGCCAACATTGGTTTCTCCTCCCAGCTGCCATTTGGCATGGTTTCTGGCTAGAATTGCTGGGAAAACGTATGAGGAGTTCAGAGGAGTCAATTGAGGAGGGAAATTGGGCCATGTGGAGCTTCCTCCATGATTTCATGGTTGTCCTCTTCCCAATTTGGGGGAAAATTCAAATTTACCCCTTTGCATGTGGGTTTCTTCCCCATTTCAGAGGGCATCCAAGGTAAAAGGTATAGGGCTGCAGAGTGGGCCTCAAATTGAGCCCATGCCCCATGGGCATTAGGCTTAATTTCCTCTCGAACCCACTTTAGGCCTATTTGACCAAGTGTTGACCTTTGGGTTGATTTGGTCAAATTAAAGGGTGGGCTGGCCCCACATGTTGGTCATGGGTCTGTGTACACCATCAATGATGTACAGGGTAATGGTGGGGCCCACATTGGGTCAATTGAACCCATATAGGCTAAATGTGAGCCAGTTTGGCCTAAAGTTGACTTTGGTCAAAAATCATGCATTTTGTTGAACTTCATGGGTCAAAAATGACCTAATGATCTCCCTTAGTGGCTTGGAGAGTTTGGGTCTGACCAATTTGATCGTTTGAATCCTAATTGACCCTTAATAAAGATGGTTGACTTATTTCAGCTAGAGTTGACTTTGGCCAATTTGATCCATTGGGTTGACCCCAATGGGTCCTAAATGACCCAAGGGACTCCCTAAGGTGTTTAGAAGATTTGGTGGGTTCAATTTGTCATCTTGAAGTCTAAATATCAAGTTATAAGCCATGGAGTCAAAATTGGCTATTTGCACACCAAGGTGATTTTCACTTATTCACCTTGGTTCTTAAGGCCAATTTGTCCTCTTAGAGCAATGTCATGACCTTGTCACGACAAAAATGCATCTTAGGGGTCTAGTTGTTTTGGGGATGTTACAAATCCCAATAAATGAAGAAACAATTTCGTCCCCGAAATTTAGGTTTAGGTCCACGGGAGTTAGAGTTCAGGATATACCTGGGTGATTTAGTAGTTTTAGTGCAGTATGGCTCCCGGCTAATATGGAAATGGTAGGTCTAGTTCACATCGCCTAATCCTCAGTTTTCTCCGAAATGCACTTTCGTTAAATCCTACTATGCCCGTAAGCAAGATCTTCTTCCTGGGGGGTTCTTAAGTAATTCTCAATTGATGATGGTACAAGTAGTGGAGGGAAGACATAGATTGAAGGGAATTTACACATTCGCGAGGCGAGTGTGTAACTCAATCAAGCCCTTCGTAAGTATACAATTCTCGATCCGGTGAGTACATCGTCATGTTCATCGTCAATATCCTTAATACCATATCCTTACTAACACTTTGGGTCTACTCTCATGTGGTTCACAATCATTGTACACGTGACATCAGTACTCTTATTTATTAGTTGTTTGTAATTAGAATTTAGTCTTGTCTTCCAAGATCATGATATGTTTATGGCTTGGGCAATATTGATTCCCATAATTTTCATGACATCTTCATTCTTTTAATAATTTACGTCAACGTTTGATCATGCTTCTAAGATCCGAAATGATATTTAGTAAATGTAAATATGTCATAGTCATTTACTGAACTAAAAGGTTACTTTAGTAGAAATCAAGCTCAGTTCTGGTACTTAAATTCGTGTGAGTCATCAATTATGAGCCTCATAAAATTCATATATTGCAAATCCTCCAAGATTAATTCTTGAAGTGCACCCAATCACATTTGCGTCCCGAAACCTCATTCTTTTTTTTGTTAACCGCAAACCAAGCTCAAACTTTAGCACGAGACCAATCACATATGAATCAACTATCGTGAATATGACGTAAATCGGTCTCTAAATCATTCTCAGAGCTTGTAAGTGATAATTCTACAGATTTCAATTTTTCGTAATGTCATATATATTTTTGGCCTAAAGCTTATTTCTTTCTTAATCATGGGGTCCCCAATTTGTACGCCAAATATCAGTTATCATGGACCAATAGGTCTAACAAATTTTCCAGAGACTAATCATGATCCAAGACAGTGTTCAGTAGAATTTCATAGTTTTTCTCCTTATAATAATTCCAAGGTGGCTAAGGGTGCAAAGCCCATTTCGTGAAGGAAGCATGATAATTAGTCAATAGTTAACTATGATAAAATTTTCAGAGGTTCAATGGAGACCACAAGTCTATCTACTCATTTCCGTAATATTCCAGATTTTCAAAATGATACAGGGAAACTTGACCCTGGAACTCTCAATAATGCTTAATGTAACAAAAGTCCTCAAGCCCTAATTTCCTACAGAACTCAATCTTCAAAGTCTCTGATTCCTTTAGAGATGAAAGATCTCTTCACCGTAAGTGCATGTTTCGAAATTCAAGAGAATTGATCAAGGAGATGATTATTATTCATAAAACTCTATGTGAGTAACAACATGTGTATTACCCTAAACTACCTTGGTCTTATCAATCCTTAGGTCTACCACAATCGTATGCAATGTAATTATTTCCAAAACCATAGGACTTCATCTCCAAAATTACGATTCTTGGACAACATGTGTATCGTACTAAATGTACATGTACGGTGTAAAATTCAGATCATTTGGATAAGTCAGATGATGGGGCTCACAGATTTAGGTATAGGATTCACTTTATATACCTTGCACCAAAGCAGGTGCCCAGGGAGTTTTATTGCAGAGACTTTTATGATTCTAAAATAACTCAGGTTAAAATTATAGTGATCCAATAAACGAAGAAACAAGATTAGCCTCCCGTAAATCTTGTGATGAGTTTCCTATATCCGAAAATTTGGACATTTCAAGTGTGTACTTAATCCTTATAGGTATAAAGTCCTTGAGATTTGTGTATATGGTAATGTTCTCTATCCTCAAAAATGTCATTTATCGTAATTCTTTCCCAAGGATCGAGTGCCTATTAAGTGGTCTTCTCTAGGCTGGAATTCTCATTCTACATTCGACATCCTTTCTTTGTGATGGTTTTCCGAGGGTGGAAGTGTGGAGTATTAGCTTCTAAGCACACTAGTAAAGCCTTACGAGTCTCATACTAATCCAATAGTACGATCACAAACACCAGAACCACTTAAGATTGTCCTATTTGTTTGCTTGAGGGGTGTTAATATCACTTAGGAAGTGACGTGGGTATAACGGAGAGTAAGCCCTGAACACTTACACACGCTTTCAACTCCTTCTTTTAGTAACTTTGGGGGTATCCTACTACTTGGTCAAAATATACTCGAGATTGATGTCGGACTAGGAAACCTTATGAGACATCTTACTAAGTCAAAACAATACGGTGTACTAGTCAGGTTGACCTAATCTCATCGTTAAGTGGACAAAGTTATGTGATTTCCCATATGGGCACACCACTGCTTCCGCTGCTAGTTTGTCCTCAAACTAACTCGAGCGGGGGTTGCCATAGGGTTTGTGGACTTCTTTTACTTGGATCGAAAGTCGGCTAAGCTGATACCAGTTTGTAAGACCCTCTTTTTTTTGCGAACAATCACCGGGTCTTACCGCCCAGAACCGCCGTCTTGCGGCGAGACCATTACACCCAATGGTCCCCGCCACAATACGCCGATCCTCCCGGCTAATCAACATCCTCCAGGCCAACCACAATTCATAGTAATAGAAGCAACAAGTCCACAAATCACATTAAATACATAAATTACATGATTACAATGTCCATGATGAGAATTAAAGTAAGAGGAAGGGCTTACGCCCAGTACATGATCAAGTAAAGAGTACAAAACTCTCTCACTCTACAACTATGCGGAACCTATCAAGCTCTGTCTTCATGCATCTGTAGCTGCTGCTGCGACGACGTGTAGTGGCTGCTCTGCTTCATCCCGTCCTCCTGTCCTGTCTCCTGAACGGGGTCCTGCTGTTCCGACACATCATCCCTAAAATGATGAGGTCCACCGACCGTCAGTCTATAAGACTCAGCATATTCCTCACCGCCTCCACCCGCGAATTTTAGGCACCGTGTGGGAGGAGGAAGCGGAGGACATCAAGTGGTAAATCAAAAGCAGGTGACAGCGGAGAGACTAGTAAGTATAAAGATACTAAACAAGTAATGAAAACATCTCTACTCTAGCAGGGGTATGTATATAAGCAATAAATAAAGAGCGGTATAAGTAAAAGAGCAGGTATAAGAAATAAGAGCAGTTACGAAAGTAACCTTAACTTATATGCACACACAAAAGCACATAAGCTAAAGGATCTGGCAAGTAGTAAACTCATCGTATAAAAGAGCCCATACTGATTTATACGATAAGGTCTCTGTTTGTGCAGAAATGTTATGCTATGATGTGCAATGCAATGATTGTATTATTATTTCATACACATGCAACTCACCCACACGACTCTGTACGTACAGACCTTTAGTTCCCACTTTTCGGAGGAAGCTAACCTCTCGGGCACCTCCCGTCGTGGTCAAACGGTGGCAGAGGAGCGGGCGTCTCCTCACCTAGGTGGGTAAGTCACACTACCAGACCCAGGCCCTAACGTACGATGTGGTACCGGTACCCGGTACTCACGAGCTCCTGCGTACTAATCTGAATTGGCCTGGCAGGGTTTAGGGAATCCGTCCCGTCGGACGCGCAGTAAGACAACCTGGCCTCCATAAAACCACTCGCACTGCCGAGTCAAGAAACTGTTGTCGGTGTGACGACTAAGATAGAACCGAAGACCCACCACATCTTACAAACAAGCAACATGTATTAGCCATTTACAACCGAGCCTCCAGCTCGCAAATCTACATCAACATTTATAAGGTAGAGCCTTCCGCTCGCCAGACTATACCAGTCTTATATTTAAACTACGAGCCTACCACTCGCTAGACTACACTAGTCTTATATTTAAACTACGAGCCTACCGCCCGCTAGACTACACTAGTCTTATATTTAAACTACGAGCCTACCGCCCGCTAGACTACACTAGTCTTATATTTAAACTACGAGTCTACCGCTCGCTAGACTACACTAATCTTATATTTAAACTACGAGCCCATCGCTCGCAGGACTATCCCAGTCCTTCCTTATAACCCGTGCCTACCGCTCGCAAGACTATCACAGTCCTTCCTTATAACCCGAGCCTACCGCTCGCAGGGCTATCACAGTCCTTCCTTATAACCCGAGCCTACCGCTCGCAGGACTATCACAGTCCTTCCTTATAACCCGAGCCTACCTCTCGCAAGACTATCACAGTCCTTCCTTATAACCCGAGTCTACTGCTCGCAGGACTATTGATAACTTCCCAAAAGGAAGTTATTTTCCTACTTATTTTATTCTAATTTTCATTAAAAAGAGGAAAATAATCCCCAATTATAGTAAATATGTTTAAATATCTTATTAATCAATATTGGACTGATTTCGGTCATTTTCCATGGTTTTCTATCTAAGATTGGTCAAAGGATTCAAGTTGGGGAAGCAATGGATCATTTATTGCTGATGCAGAAAATAGGTTGCAACGCCAAAAATTAGCAGGTTGCAACGTGGCGGCGAAATTCAGATTTTGAATTTTAAAAGAGGCGCCTACGTGTATTTCCAAAGGAGGCATCCCTTCAGATTTGGAATGGAAGTTAAGAGCACGAAATTACAGCACTAAGGGGGATTATTCTTGGAGAGAACTTGGAAAGAAGAGGAGAGAACTTTGGAGGTCTTCTTCCTCTTAAGGATTTCGGCTAGGGCTTGGAGAAAGGAAGTGTGGATCATCACGAAGGAGAAGGATCTGAGTCTAGCAACATTCCTACAGCGTTTTTGATTTCCTTAATCATGTCTAGTAAGATCTACTTTGATTTGCTACTCCTCTCTTCCTTCATGAACTAATTTTCTAAGTCTTGCATGTGTGAAGTACCTTAGTTGTGATGATGACTTGATTTTCATTTATAATTTGTGAATTTATTGACGTTGATCTTTATTAAATTTATGATCTTTTCTTGGGATTTTGGTTTAAGTTTCATCTTTAAAGTGCTTGGCAAAAATTCGAGAGATGAGTCGGGCTAGATGAACGTTTATTCGCATGGTGATATTCGAGAGAGGAGTCGTGTAGTTTTTAACCAAACTTTCGTATTTATACTTCATCGCGAGATTCGAGAGAGGAGCGTTGAAAGTGCATCATAAATCTTAATATAATTCCAAGAGAGAGAGAGATCTCCTCTTGAATTAGCAACCGTGATTCTAGCACTTCATGTTATTTTAATTTCATCTAAGTTGGAGACAACTAGAGGATTTGAAATAAACGGATAATGGAGATCGAGAGATAAAGTTATCCAATTTAGAATCGTTGCAAGAGAATCGTTAATACTTCATGAATTGTCATTTTTATTGGTTATCTTCATAGCAAGGGAAAATCACATGTGAGACTATCTTTCCAAGTGAAGTTAAAGTAATTTAAGTAACCGTAACTAGAATTGTAGTTGTTTTATTTTGCACTATTTACGTTTCTCTACCAATCATTATTACTTGCTTGAATTTAGAGAAAAGGCAGAATTAATATTTGTGAGCGCTAAGTTAAGCACTTCCTCGTGGGAACGATCACTTTCTCATCATTTTATTACTTGTATGACACGTGCACTTGCGTATTTATATACACCTTTCACGGGCGTACCAAGTTTTTGTCGCCGTTGCCGGGGAGGCGCGCTAATTTAGTGTTTTATTTCTCGCAATATTTGTGAAACCTTAGTACTTAGAGATCAAGCATTTGTTTGTTCGTTTTAGTTTACTTGAATATTTGAGTATTGTTTGGTGTATGTCCAGGTATAGGCAAGTAGAATTATTGCCGTTGAATTCTGAAATTGAGCGTACCTGTAGACAAAACAGGAGAGACTTTAGAGCTGTCAATATTATTCATCCTGCGATGGATATCCCTCCACCAAATAATGCTAATAATAATGATGGTCAGGTGGATCAAAATGCCCAACCGCCAGCACCACCACGTATGACTTGTCACGATTATAACACACCCCTAAGGGGAGGTTTGCACTTCAGCATTGCTCGACCAGCAATTGCTGCTAACAATTTTAAAATGGATCCACTAATTATGCAACAAGTGCAAAACAATAAGTTTGGGGGTCTAGGTCATGAAGATGCAAATTCCCACTTATGAACCTTCTTAGCAATTTGCGATATGTTTAAGTTCAATGGAGCATCGGAGGATGCAATCCTGTTGAGAGCATTTCCGTTCTCCTTAGAGGGTAGAGCTAAGGATTGGTTAGACTCGTTACCACATGAGTGTATCACCACATGGGATGAACTAGTCGATAGGTTCCTGAACAAATATTTTCCACCCTCTAAGACTGCAAAACTGAAAAGGGATATTACAACATTTTTACAAGGTAACGGGGAAACTCTTTACGACGCATGGGAACGTTTTAAAGAGCTGTTGAGAAAATGTCCTCATCATGGGTTGCACCAGCACCAGCAAGTGTCCACATTTTACAATGGGCTGCAAACTGCAACCATGATTTTAGTCGATGGAGCCGCTGGGGGCTCATTAATGAAAAAGTATCCTGAAGACGCGTATGCTATTTTAGAAGACTTAACATCTAATAATTATCAAGCATATGAGAGGCAAACTAATAGTAATCCAGCGGGAGTCCATCAGGTGGGCAAAATCACTTCTTTGGCTGCTCAGATGGCATCGCAGTTCAATTTAATTAACAAAAGATTAGATTCACTCTCAACCCATACAACTAGTGCCCCGCTCACAGTTGAACAACTAAATCAAATAATTGAAGAAGCAAATTATGTGGGAGGGCAACCAAGACAAATTCCACCAGGATTTGCCAATCATTATCACCCCGAGTGGCGAAATCATCCAAATTTTTCCTGGAAGAATAATCAAGGGATGAATCAACCACAAGGTTTTAATCAAAATATGAATCAACTACCTATCAATAACAACTCTCAACCCCAACAAGTAAACCAAAGGAAGGTGACTGATGAGTTTATCTTAGGCATGTTTCAAAAGTATGACTCAAAAATGGTAGGAATAGAATCAACGTTAAGATCACTAGAAACTACTATGGGTCAACTTGCAAATTCATTAAGTCAAAGGCCCATTGGAACTCTACCTTCTGATACCACACCCAATCCAACAAAAGATAATCATAATAACCATTGCAAGGCTATTGCACTAAGGAGTGGTGTAGAGATCCCAAGTGGGGAGGGGTTGCTTGAGAAAGTTAGGGAAGAAGAGACGAGTAAGAAGCCAAGTGAGTCGAGCATATTAGAGAAGGATGAGTTGGTTGAGAAAAATGAGGTGGGAGATAAACAAAAAGAGAAACTAAATCAAAAGAAAGAAGTAGTCTATCCACCACCCTCATTTCCGGCTAGACTTGTTAAATCCAAACTCGACACACAATTCCAAAAGTTTATGGAGATTTTCAAAAAGTTAACTATAAATATCCCATTTGCTGAGGCTCTTGAGCAAATGCCAAGTTTATGAAGGATATCTTGGCAAAGAAAAGAAAGTTTGTTGATAAAGAGATAGTGGCGTTGACTGAGGAGTGTAGTGCTATATTGCAGAAGAAGTTGCCACCCAAGCTTAAGGACCCCAGTAGCTTCACAATTCCTTGTTCTATCGGTTTAAACTTTGTTGGGAGAGCTCTATGTGACCTTGGGGCGAGCATTAATCTGATGCCTTTATCTATCTATAAGAAGTTTGGTTTAGGGGAGATCACACCTACATCTCTGACTCTACAGTTGGCCGATAGGTCTCTAGCATTTCCCAAGGGAATTGTAGAGGACGTGTTGGTTAAGGTGGATAAATTCATTTTCCCCGCCGATTTTGTGGTACTCGATATGGATGAGGACAAGGATGTCCCCATCATTCTTGGTAGACCATTCTTAGCCACCGGACAAACACTCATTGACGTCCAGAAGGGTGAGCTTACGATCAGAGTTAATGATGAGAATGTGACATTCAACATCCTCAAGGCTATGAAATTTCCGGATGATAAGGAGGAGTGTTTTTCTATTGAGGAAGTGAATGCACCTACAAGTATGATGTATGATGAGAATGATTGGGAGCGTAAAATCCTGAGTGTGTTAACAAATGAAGAAATAGAAGAGGACCCAGACTTAACGGAAACTGTAGAAGCTTTAAGTATTTATGAGCATATACCAAATGCTAACATGTTTGAGTTAATAAGTAGACCAAGTGAGTCTAAGGTCATGAAGCCTTCTATCTTAGAGCCACCTACACTTGAATTGAAACCGCTGCCCGAAAACTTAAAGTATATTTTTCTAGGTAAGGATAACACACTGCCGGTTATTATTGATGCATCTTTAGTTAAGGAAAATGAAGAGAAATTGCTTGAGGTTCTCCGTGAGTATAAAGGAGCAATGTGGTGGACCATTGCAGATATTAGAGGGATAAGTCCCTCAATTTGTATGCACAAAATTCTTTTGGAAGAAGAAGCAAAAGAGTCAGTTGAACACCAACGAAGACTTAGCCCACCAATGAAAGAAATGGTCAAGAAGGAGATAATCAAATTGTTGGATGCAGGTATTATTTATTCTATCTCCGACAGCCGGTGGGTAAGTCCTGTTCAATGTGTGCCAAAGAAAGGGGGCATTACGGTAGTTAAGAATGAGAGCAACGAGTTGATCCCCACTAGAACGGTAACTGGATGGCGAATTTGTATGGATTATCGAAAGTTGAATAAGGCGACTAGGAAAGATCATTTCCCACTTCCATTTCTCGATCAGGTTCTTGATATGTTAGCAGGAAATGAGTATTTCTGTTTCTTAGATGGTTACTCGGGGTATAATCAAATCATGGTAGCTCCCGAGGATCAGGAGAAGACTACCTTCACCTGTCCTTTTGGGACATTTGCATTTAGGAAAATGCCCTTTGGATTGTGTAACGCTCCTGGCACATTCCAGCGCTGCATGATCGCTATTTTTACTGATCTGATTGATGAGGGGATCGAGATCGTTATGGATGATTTTTCAGTATTTAGGAGATCATTTGATGAATGTCTGAAAGTGTTGAAGAAAGCTTTGGATAAGTGCATTCAAACCAACTTGAACCTAAATTGGGAAAAATGTCACTTTATGGTCAAAGAAGGAATTGTTTTAGGACACAAGGTGTCAAAGAAGGGATTGGAAGTAGATCGTGCAAAGACAGAGGTTATAGAGAAATTGCCTCCACCAACTAATGTTAAGGGAGTGCGAAGTTTTTTAGGACACGCCGGCTTCTACCGTCGTTTCATTAAGGATTTTTCTAAAATATCCAAGCCACTAAGTCATTTATTAGAAAAAGATTCACATTTTAACTTTGATAAGGAATGTCTAGCCGCCTTTCATTCTTTGAAGCAAAGTCTGATTTCTTCACCCATTATTATTTCACCCGATTGGTCTTTACCATTCACCATTATGTGCGATGCTAGCAACTTTGCTGTGGGCGCAGTTTTAGGACAGGTGCGTGACAAGGTCTTTCACACAATCTACTATGCTAGCAAGACGTTGATTGATGCACAAGTAAACTACACAACTACCGAGAAGGAGTTATTAGCAGTCGTTTTCGCTTTTGACAAATTTCGATCCTACTTGGTAGCTTCTAAGGTGATTGTTTATACGGACCATGCAGCAATTCGATTCTTAGTGGAGAAAAAAGACGCTAAACCTAGATTGATTAGGTGGGTTCTCCTCTTGCAAGAGTTCGAATTAGAGATTAAAGATCGTAAGGGAGCGGAGAATCCGGTAGCAGAACACCTATCACGTCTGGAGTATGAGTGTGAGAAAGATGTGGACATAGAGATTAGAGAGAATTTTCCTGATGAGAGGTTGCTGGCAATATCTGAGGCGAGTATGCCATGGTATGCAGACATTGTGAACTACATAGTGAGCAATGTATTTCCCCCAGACATGGACTATCAACGAAGAAAAAGGTTTCTCCACCAGGTGAAATCTTACATATGGGATGATCCGTATCTGTTTAAGATTTGTGCTGACCAAGTGATCCGCAGATGCATCCCGGAGGTAGAAGTACAAGGTATCCTAGCAAAATGTCATGCTTCACCTTATGGTGGACACTTTATGGGAGAGAGATCGGCAATAAAAGTCCTAGAGGCTGGTTTCTATTGGCCAACACTATTTAAGGACGCTTATAGGTTCACAAAATGTTGTGATAAATGTCAAAGAACGGGAAACATCAATCGAGGGGATAGCATGCCAATGACTAATATTCTAGAGGTGGAGATTTTCGATGTGTGGGGAATAGATTTCATGGGTCCATTTGTAAACTCAAATGGAAATCTGTATATACTTTTAGCTGTGGATTACGTCTCGAAGTGGATAGAAGCTATAGCCACACCGAAGAATGATGCTAAGGTTGTTATAAAATTTCTTAAGGCTAATATTTTTTCTAGATTCGGTACACCCAGAGCCATAATAAGTGGCGGTGGAGCACACTTTTGTAATACTCAATTTAAATCGCTCCTACGAAAATATGGAATCACTCACAAAGTCGCCCTTGCGTACCATCCTCAAACAAATGGTTTGGCTGAAGTTTCTAATAGAGAGATAAAATCAATCCTAGAAAAAACGGTAAGCGCAACTCGTAAGGATTGGTCACAAAAACTAAACGAGGCATTATGGGCATATAGGACAGCATTTAAAACCTCGTTAGGCCTAACCCCATATAAAATGATCTATGGCAAATCATGTCATCTTCCAGTCGAATTAGAGCACAAAGCATATTGGGCAATAAAAAGGTTGAATTTCGATCTCCAAGAAGCGGGCAAGAACAGACTTTTTCATTTGAACGAATTGGAAGAAATCAGATCTAACGCGTATGAAAATGCTAGGTTGTACAAGGAAAGGACGAAGAAATGGCATAATTTGAGGTTGCGAAGAAAGGAGTTCAAAAAAGGGCAGCTCGTCCTCCTGTATAACTCACGACTGAGATTATTCCCGGGAAAGTTGAAGTCACGATGGTCTGGACCTTTTCGGGTGGAGGAGGTACATCCGTTTGGAGTAATAACGATTTGTAATGAGAGAGACGGATCAAAGTTTAAAGTAAATGGACAGAGGTTGAAGGAATATTATGAAGGTAGTGACCAGCGCGAGGCGATGGTGTTAACTTTCAGTTGAAAATGAAATAGGGAAAGCGTCCGGCCGGGACGTTTTAAACGAGGCGCTAGGTGGAAGGCAACCCACCATCTCTGTTATTTTTCTATCGTTCTTAGTTTGTTTTGTTTGTTTTATGTTTGTTTTTATCAATAGGAGGAAAATAGGTGATGGAAGAGATTGCAAAGTAATCTTGGTATTAAATAATTTAAATTTTTTTTTCCAGATTTTAGGTTGCAACACAATAATTTTGCGCGTTATAACAAGCTAGCCTCGGATGTAGTTTTAATTTCTGGCAGTTTGGATTCCGCGTTGCAACGCAATATTTTTGCACGTTACAACAAGCTAGCCTCGGTGGTAGCTTTAATTTCTGGCAGTTTGATTTTCCGCGTCGCAACGCAAAAATTTTGCACGTTACAACATGCTAGCCTCGGTGGTAGTTTTAATTTCTGGCAGTTTGAATTCCGCGTTGCAACGCATAAATTTTGCGCGTTACAACTTGTTAGCCTCGGTCGGACAACGCATAAATTTTTCTTATTTTTGCGCGTTACAACGCATAAATTTTGCGCGTTGTAACGCATAAATTTTGAATTCCGCGTTGCAACGCATAAATTTTGCGCGTTACAACGCATAAATTTTTCTTATTTTCGGACAATATTTCTGTGAAATTAGTGCTGTGATGTTTGCATATTTTACTTTTATTGCACATTACCTTGCATTCCCTTACTTTAGTTACTTGAAATGTTTTGCTAAGATATGGCTCCATCCAATATCCATTGCTAACGTTAGAATCTCTAAATTAAAAGCTATTTTATTAGGGTTATGCTTGTGTTTGGTTTTGTGAAGTTATTTGCAGATCCTCTGAACTACTGGGCTATGATTCGACCGAAGCACTCATGGACTATGAATTCTTTGGAAGGTGGCTATGCAACATGCAGAAAAATATGAGGGGAGTATTTGTTTTACATTATTACTATTTCTTTCATCGTAAAATTGTCAATTATTTCCTCTTTTATATTTTCACTGAGTTCATTGCTAGGGACTAGTAATGTTTAAGTGTGGGGGTGGTTAGAGTGCAACCCCTACTGCTTGGATAAGGACTTATTTATTTATATATGTGAACTCAATAACTCCGTCTTTGTTTTTGCAATTTAACCTATAGGACATTCTTGTTATCCAATGATAATTGAGTGGTATGACCGGTTAATCAAACGATTTCAGTCACAGAATTTGAAATTAGTGAGAATTTTTTTTGGTAAAGCGTTCTTAAGTCTGATTTAAGCACAATTTTCCTTGAAAGATTTTACTTCAAAACCTAGCTTTTGATATGGCTTTCTAAAATATTATGGGAATGGGTGAGTAAGAACTGAGTTAGCGATGTTGGCTGAAGCTTGGGTGTATGTAGTTAAACCATTTTGACCCTCCACTACAATCTTTGTACTTGAACTCTTTTCATGTTGATACATATTATTCCACGCTTACCTTCCCAATATTCTTATTAGTTACGTCTTAGTATATTAGCCATTTTATGGGTGTTTAATTAAAAAAAATGATTGAGATTCATAGTGATATGGGCCTAAGTATATGTATACATACCTAGAATGATCCCTACTATGCTAGCAAATTATAAATTATAAAAAAAAAATTGCATCATAGTGATTATGTGGCCTGGGTATGTACACTTATACTTGGAATGATCCCTACTGTGAATATAAAAAAAAGGAGTGAAAATGTCAATAAACCCCATGATTTGGTGAATTATTAAGATTACGAACTAAGGGAATGTCTTTCTGCTATCAACATCATCCCTGAATGCGTAACCAAGTCGATTCTACTCTCATTTGAACTACAGATTTTTGTGTAGGCTCAATCAATAATTTAGCTATTCTTATCCTTCCCTATGTTGCGGAGATCCAATGTTAAAAGATGTTTAGGAGTAACTAATTTTAAGGAAAAGTACACACAACACTTATGACTTTATTTGAGCTTTACCTTTCATTCGAGCTAATGGATTTGTGAATGATTGAATTCATGTTGATTTATTGGCTTATCAGTTGAGTAAAGCGGATTTCATTAATATGCCTTAGTTAATTTGTTGTTAAGGATGTGTGATTATCTGAGTTTGCACAATTTCATCAGTTCTGTATTCAAGTTTTGAATTTATTATTTTGTTGCTAGGGACTAGCAACTGACTAAGTGTGGGGGTGTGATAACTTCCCAAAATGAAGTTATTTTCCTACTTATTTTATTCTAATTTTCATTAAAAAGAGGAAAATAATCCCCAATTATAGTAAATATGTTTAAATATCTTATTAATCAATATTGGACTGATTTCGGTCATTTTCCATGGTTTTCTATCTAAGATTGGTCAAAGGATTCAAGTTGGGGAAGCAATGGATCATTTATTGCTGATGCAGAAAATAGGTTGCAACGCCAAAAATTAGCAGGTTGCAACGTGGCGGCGAAATTCAGATTTTGAATTTTAAAAGATGCGCCTACGTGTATTTCCAAAGGAGGCATCCCTTCAGATTTGGAATGGAAGTTAAGAGCACGAAATTACAGCACTAAGGGGGATTATTCTTGGAGAGAACTTGGAAAGAAGAGGAGAGAACTTTGGAGGTCTTCTTACTCTCAAGGATTTCGGCTAGGGCTTGGAGAAAGGAAGTGTGGATCATCACAAAGGAGAAGGATCTGAGTCTAGCAACATTCCTACAGCGTTTTTGATTTCCTTAATCATGTCTAGTAAGATCTACTTTGATTTGTTACTCCTCTCTTCCTTCATGAACTAATTTTCTAAGTCTTGTATGTGTGAAGTACCTTAGTTGTGATGATGACTTGATTTTCATTTATAATTTGTGAATTTATTGACGTTGATCTTTATTAAATTTATGATCTTTTCTTGGGATTTTGGTTTAAGTTTCATCTTTAAAGTGCTTGGCAAAAATTCGAGAGATGAGTCGGGCTAGATGAACGTTTATTCGCACGGCGATATTCGAGAGAGGAGTCGTGTAGTTTTTAACCAAACTTTCGTATTTATACTTCATCGCGAGATTCGAGAGAGGAGCGTTGAAAGTGCATCATAAATCTTAATATAATTCCAAGAGAGAGAGAGAGATCTCCTCTTGAATTAGCAACCGTGATTCTAGCACTTCATGTTATTTTAATTTCATCTAAGTTGGAGATGACTAGAGGATTTGAAATAAACGGATAATGGAGATCGAGAGATAAAGTTATCCAATTTAGAATCGTTGCAAGAGAATCGTTAATACTTCATGAATTATCATTTTTATTAGTTATCTTCATAGCAAGGGAAAATCACATGTGAGACTATCTTTCCAAGTGAAGTTAAAGTAATTTAAGTAACCGTAACTAGAATTGTAGTTGTTTTATTTTGCACTATTTACGTTTCTCTACCAATCATTATTACTTGCTTGAATTTAGAGAAAAGCGGAATTAATATTTGTGAGCGCTAAGTTAAGCACTTCCTCGTGGGAACGATCACTTTCTCATCATTTTATTACTTGTATGACACGTGCACTTGCGTATTTATATACACCTTTCACGGGCGTACCAACTATCACAGTCCTTCCTTATAACCCGAGCCTACCGCTCGTAGGACTATCACAGTCCTTCCTTATAACCCGAGCCTACCGCTCGCAGGACTATCACGGTCCTTCCTTATAAAATGTTCCGGTTTTGGATGAAAGTTAACTTGTCATGTTCTCCTACTAAACTAGTCTTGTCTATAATTTAGTTGATCTTAGAAGCTTTAGGGTTAGCCTTGGACTTCCGGAGGGTTACCCGGTGAGGGGCTCGCAGCGGTACTGGGAAGTGTGGCGGGTTGACACCCCGAACTTCCTTTGCCCAAGGCACTTAATCTTGTTGGTATCTACCCCAGTCTACCCGATCCCCATTTTCCTCTCCAATTACATTAAATCTATAAGATGAGTTAAACTTGGCTCTTAGGAGTGGGGGAGTTCTTTTGAACTCCAACACCACCAATTGTGATCGGGTGCTGACTCTCCCGTCGTCACATTCTAAGCTAGAGTTCCCTTCTTCACCGAGGAACTGCACACATTCAATTAGCCTTCTAAGCCTTACTTGGACCCACACTCCTACTCTTCGTCATCCTTAATCCAGGGTTTGCCTTAGATACTTCTCGACTTCGCCCTTGAGTAATTACCTAAAGATGGCTCACCCGGCTAAGGGTAGTTTTACTTCCATACAATCGTTTAACACTGATGAGTTGTGTGTGGGACCCTTGATGAGGTCTAACCTCCTTTTCATATCACTGTAAACTCTTACACTTATAGCTTGCTAAACACACCCCAATCCTTATTTCCCAAGATGGCCTTAGAGATGTTCTCCCTAATAATCTGAGTCTTCATAATATTCAAAGAGTTAATGACTCTATGTGTGAAGGTCAGTGGTGGTCTAAATCTTATAAGTCAGTTTTACTATTCGCAGACCAAAATAGGATTGAGCTAGATTTGACTCCTAAGGTGCAAACTTGATCACATCATATCCAAATGAGTTCCAATTATTACCATGGGTTCGCAATGAGTAGTGGTCTAACAACTTCAAATCCTAATTTCATAATTTCTCCAGGGAAACTTAAATCTTAGTCTCTATTAAAATAGAAGACGTGCAGGTAGAGATTTATACATCGACTGTCAACTAATGATCTCCATAAATTTTGATAAATTCACTGTATCATAATATTGGTCTAAAAACCTCAAACCCCAAATTTCACATTTTTTTACAGGAACTATTTAACCATAATTTCTATTTAACATAAGTTGGGTGCAAATAAGGATTTACACATCAAGTATTAGATTATGACCTCAATAAGTTCTGGGGAAAATTACCATGGCATAATACTGGTCTAAAAATACCAGATCCTAAGTCTCATATTATTCCAAGGAGTATTTACCCTTAATTATCATTTATTACATTTGGTGTGCCAATAAGGGTTTACACTACAAGTGCTATGTTAAGACTTCAATAAATTCTGGGAAAATTATTATAGCACCATATTAGTCTAAAAACACCAGATCCTAAGTCTCATATTGAACCAGGGTATATTTATCTTTATTCATCATTTATTACTTCCTTGCTAAATGTACCCCAATTTTCCTATACCCTTAAGTCCAAAACTTCAACTTGAAGTTCAGAGAATCCCACTCATGCACACGAGTTGAATTCTTAACTAGAGGTGGTTGTTATCGTGTCTAAGGCATGGACAAATCTTCAAGGTATTTGTATGAGTCCAAATCACTAAACCCACCAATGCACTTTTGTACACGTCTCCCTAGATGTGACCTAAAAGGAGCTACACATAACCAAATGACATGAAATCAGTGGCATTTTAAAGGTAACCTCAAGGTCTACCTTACTTATGTTAATCACTAACTCCAGAAATGAACTTAACCTAGGTGGAATCAACATACAAGTGCTGTACAAATTATTTAACTTAACAAATTACAGATTTGTACAAGTCACACCAAAAATGACATAGAAAGAGTTATACTTATCCAAATGACATGAAGTCAGTGGAATTTTAAAGGTAACCCCAATACCTACAATATTTATGTTTATTACTAACTCCAGAAGTAAACTTAACCTAGGTGGAATTAACATACAAGTGTTGTACAACATATTAACATAACAAAACCTACTATGGACATGTCTCACCAAAAATGGTGTAGAGTGAGTTGTACTTATCCAAATGACATAAAGTCAGTGGCATTTTAAAGGTAACCCCAATACCTACAATATTTATGTTGATTACTAATTCCAGAAGTAAACTTAACCTAGGTGGAATTAACATACAAGTGCTGTACAACATATTAACATAACAAAACCTACTATGGACATGTCTCACCAAAAATGGTGTAGAATGAGTTGTACTTATCCAACTGACACAAAGTCAGTGGCATTTTAAAGGTAACCCCAATACCTACAATAATTATGTTGATTACTAATTCCAGAAGTAAACTTAACCTAGGTGGAATTAACATACAAGTGATGTACAACATATTAACATAACAAAACCTACTATGGACATGTCTCACCAAAAATGGTGTAGAATGAGTTGTACTTATTCAAATGATATAAAGTCAGTGGCATTTTAAAGGTATCCCCAATACCTACAATATTTATGTTAATTACGAACTCCATAAGTAAACTTAACCTAGGTGGAATTAACATACAGGTGTTGTACAACATATTAACATAACAAAACCTACTATGGACATGTCTCACCAAAAATGGTGTAGAATGAGTTGTACTTATCCAAATGACATAAAGTCAGTGGTATTTTAAAGGTAACCTCAAGGTCTACCTTACTTATGTTAATCACTAACTCGAGAAATGAACTTAACCTAGGTGGAATCAACATATAAGTGTTGTATAACATATTAACATAACAAAACCTACTATGGACATGTCTCACCAAAAATGGTGTAGAATGAGTTGTACTTATCCAAATGACATAAAGTCAGTGACATTTTAAAGGTAACCCCAATACCTACAATATTTATGTTGATTACTAATTCCAGAAATAAACTTAACCTAGGTGGAATTAACATACAAGTGATGTACAACATATTAACATAACAAAACCTACTATGGACATGTCTCACCAAAAATGGTGTAGAATGAGTTGTACTTATCCAAATGACATAAAGTCAGTGGCATTTTAAAGGTAACCCCAATACCTACAATATTTATGTTGATTACTAATTCCAGAAGTAAACTTAACCTAGGTGGAATTAACATACAAGTGCTGTACAACATATTAACATAACAAAACCCACTATGGACATGTCTCACCAAAAATAATGTAGAATGAGTTGTACTTATCCAAATGACATAAATTCAGTGGCATTTTAAAGGGAACCTAAAGGGCTACAGTGTTCATGTTGATTATTTTCTCCATAAATGATCATAGCCAAAGTGAAATCAACATGCAAGGTTGTATACAATGTTTACATACAAAGTACATTTACACATATAAACAAAATGTGACCAAAGGTGGGACTATTAAACAACCTAGATATTATGAGCCCACAATTTCCATCACACCTAAAAGTGATGCATTCATTCATATCACATGCATGGACAAAATCTCATTGCCAAGTATGGAGCCATTGAGAGAGATTCTTCAAACTCCACCTTTATACTAAATGCACCCCATTTTTCCATACACTACTTGCATGCATGTGAAAGAGAAATACCAAGCATGCACAAGGCCAAATGGCCTCAAATTTCTACCAGAGATATAGATATATATAAAGAGCTTACCACCCAAATTTGGGGGTGTTTGGAGTTATACAACTCCATATATACCAAATATTTACTTTTTCTAATACATGGAATAACTCAATGGATATACACCCAACAAATCTCAAACTTAAACCCTAGGTGTGACATCATACCATGCATGCATGGTAGAAATTTCAAGGGATTTGGTTAATCCATTTAAAAGATATAGCATTTCTGATTTCTGCCCTTCACAAGGAGCAGCCCTAGTAAAGTGAGTGCCCTGGAGTCCACAGTGCACCAAATCATCTGATTCAAGTGGCAAATGAACGTAGACTCATAGGGCTACAAAAGTTATCTCTGCCACCTTTCGGAAATATGGCCTCTAAGGCCTTCAAAATCGGCATGAAATCCAAGGGTTGTTCAGGCCAAATAGTGAAATGGTCTGCAATTAGCAGATCCGAAAAAATGAACTAAATAAAAGGTGCGGTACTGATTTCGTCTTCTACATCTCGCCAACGGCTGGAGACGCACCGTCCTGGGCTAACTTTCAGGGCTATTTCCCGGCCACTCGGGGCTTCCCCGGCGATTTCCTCCAGCCACCACCACCGGCCGAGTAAGGGCTATCCAACGGCGGTGACATCTCGGTCGGGGGTGGTCGGAGCTGCTCTCCCGCAGAACTCATTTTTGAGTCGGAACAATGGAAATCAAAATGGATAATTCTCCATTTCTTGCTTGTTTTGAAATTAGGAAGAAAGGGGAGGCTAACACAGAGGGAGGGGGGAAAGGAACATTGCCTGAATCGAGCTTGATGGTGAAGTTTTCCCGGAATTGCCATGGCCGACCATCCAAGCTTAAGCTCCCATGCCGATCTCTCCATTCTCCATCAAATGCTTCACTTCAAATCTCTATTCCAACTCCTTTCCACCTTCTGAAGCTATTGGAGAGGTCAATTTTCGGAGTGGAAGACTCTTTAAGAAGTTGCCATCAAAAGGGGAATTTCGGCCAACATTGGTTTCTCCTCCCAGCTGCCATTTGGCATGGTTTCTGGCTGGAATTGCTGGGAAAACGTATGAGGAGTTCAGAGGAGTCAATTGAGGAGGGAAATTGGGCCATGTGGAGCTTCCTCCATGATTTCATGGTTGTCCTCTTCCCAATTTGGGGGAAAATTCAAATTTACCCCTTTGCATGTGGGTTTCTTCCCCATTTCAGAGGGAATCCAAGGTAAAAGGTATAGGGCTGCAGAGTGGGCCTCAAATTGAGCCCATGCCCCATGGGCATTAGGCTTAATTTCCTCTCGAACCCAATTTAGGCCTATTTGACCAAGTGTTGACCTTTGGGTTGACTTGGTCAAATTAAAGGGTGGGCTGGCCCCACATGCTGGTCATGGGTCTGTGTACACCATCAATGATGTACAGGGTAATGGTGGGGCCCACATTGGGTCAATTGAACCCATATAGGCTAAATTTGAGCCAGTTTGGCCTAAAGTTGACTTTGGTCAAAAATCATGCATTTTGTTGAACTTCATGGGTCAAAAATGACCTAATGATCTCCCTTAGTGGCTTGGAGAGTTTGGGTCGGAGCAATTTGATCGTTTGAATCCTAATTGACCCTTAATAGAGATGGTTGACTTATTTCAGCTAGAGTTGACTTTGGCCAATTTGATCCATTGGGTTGACCCCAATGAGTCCTAAATGACCCAAGGGACTCCCTAAGGTGTTTAGAAGAGTTGGTGGGTTCAATTTGTCATCTTGAAGTCTAAATATCAAGTTATAAGCCATGGAGTCAAAATTAGCTATTTGCACACCAAGGTGATTTTCACTTATTCACCTTGGTTCTTAAGGCCAATTTGTCCTCTTAGAGCAATGGCATGACCTTGTCATGACAAAAATGCATCTTAGGGGTCTAGTTGTTTTGGGGATGTTACAGTGTCGACACGAGGTTATATTACAGGCGAATTGAAGTGCATGCATATGAATGAAATGAATATGATGATGTGCCAAGTCAGTCGGCCGTAGGCGGAAACGCGTGTGCACGTACTGATTTGGATACAGGACCCAGAGGGGTCGGGCCAGTTTACCAAGTCAGTCGGTCGTAGGCGGAAACGCGTGTGCACGTACTAATTTGGATACATGACCCAGAGGGGTCGGGCCCAAGGAAAAGGAGAAACGAAATATGAATTCCAATTCAATCGCCCTAATATATCCTAAGAAAAGAAACGTTCATGGAAATATTGCTTTAAAGGGTTATAAAGGTACATGGATAAATGCTTATAGACATGAAAACTGACATGAAGTTATGTATTTGCACTGCTTCCATGATATAGATACAGGTATGATACTTGCATGGTTTACATGTTCCATAGTTCATATGAATGCTACAGCTCCTTATACTGTTTATGATTACTGACATGTTTCCCCAGTTATTATGTTTTTTCATAGATACTGATACATGGACACACTGCTTTAATGTCACTGTACAACCCTTATTCTCCGAGGATGGGACCCACTCAAGGCCACGTAGGCAGAAGTCAAGGTCAAAGGGTCAACACAGAGACCAGCAGTTTAAGGCAAGAACAGGAAGCAGCAGAAGCCCTGCGCGAGTATTGGTCCGGCATGTGCGAGCAGCACCCAATACTCGCCAGATGAGCGACTATGGCATGGTACTCGCCGAGTAACCCATAGTCGCCAGGTTAGGGCTGGGCTATAAAACCCCCCTACCCCTTGGTTGCCTATAAATAGGACCCCAGGGGTACTTGGATTGGTATCTGTGCTTGAGCTTCTGGATCCCGATTTCCGAATTCTCGAGCCCGTCACCCTTGCTTGCTAGTCAAGTCGGTGCCTTCCTCGTACCCTGCTCGGCCATTCTTGGTTGTGGAGGGGAAGACTCCTTTGAGCTTCCGGGTACGTGGTGGGACCTCCCTGCCGCAGCATTTGGGGTCCTGTTGTTGCTCTCCTAGCTTTCTCATAGTCGCCAGCTTGATCATCTCGTCGGACAGCTGGGCAAGTAGCCTCCGGTTGCAAAGGTCCAAATTTTGAGGTCAGGATTTTCCTGGCGTCAATACTTTGGTGCGGTGAGCGTGGATCGCAGCCAGAGGGAGAAAACCTAATCGGAAGACAAGATGGTCGTAGAAGGCGACCACGAGGAAGTGGTCGGCAACCCGTCAGGAACTGGCAGGTTCGTGACGATGGAAGTTTTTGAAGCATTCGCCCAGCGCATGGAAGGGGCTATGCGAGCAGTGGTCCAGCAGGGTGCGGAGGGCACGGCGACCTCGCCTCATCGCCCGGTGCTGACCGAGGGCGAGGAGCGCACCCGGCACGCAGGCAAGGAGCACGTCGATCCGGAGAGCGAGCGACCAAGGAGGTCGCAGCCCTTCCCGCAATCCTCGCAAGGAATTCGCTTCCGCGAGGTGGAAGAGCAGGCGAGATATCAGGATACTCGGCCTTATGGCGAGTATGTCCATGATACTCGCCAGCTTGAAGACCGTCGTCCAGCGAGTGGGAGGAGCCCATTCAGTGAAGACATCCTTGTCGCGCCCATGCCGGAAGGATTCAGGGATCCTGTGTTGAAATACTACACCGGGAGGGATGACCCTGTTCGTCACATCCAGTGGTTTGAGGATATTATCTCTATCCGAACCATGTCGGATGCGTTCAAGTGCCGGCTGTTCGCCATCACTTTTACAGGGAAAGCCAGGGACTGGTTCCACCAGTTGCCTCTGGGCTCGATCTACTGTTTCGAAGACCTGTGCCGTGGAGTAACGACCCAGTTCGCCACGGCCCAGAAGCTGAAGAAGGAGGCGACAGCTCTGTTCCTTGTGACCCAGAGGCCGGATGAGCCGTTGGGGGCCTATATCGAGCGTTTCCAGGAGGAGGTGCTGCATATCGAGGAGTTGGATCGCACCATCCTGCAGCTAGCCTTGACGTTCGGGATAGGGCAAGGCCTCTTCAAGCTGAAGCTCGGCAGGAACCCTCCCGACTTCTACGACAACCTCATCGTGAGGGCCAACAAGTTCGTTCAGGGGGAGGCTTCCAACCGGGACTTCTTGGCCAACCTAGCGGAGGTGACCAAGGCAACAAAGGAAGGGAGGGAGAAGGTCCCAAAGAAGAGGAAGAGGGAAGAGCCCCCGAGGGCAGAAAGGAAGAAGCCAGAGCGGCGAGAAGAGAAGAGAAGGGAGGAACCAAGTAGGAATGATGAGAGGCGACCCGCCGTGGTTCCGGAGCGTCGAGAAGAGGAGAGGCGCTATCAGGTTCCGGACAACCGGCCACCATGGAGGCCGGCTGGACAGCACCAGCGTCAGGATCAGAGGGGGAGATCCCCCGAGAGGAGGCCTTACCAACAGCAGGGAAGGAGAGAGGGAAGGAGAGATGAAGCCATGACGGTTGCCAGGCCTGGGCACCCTCAGGGCAAGAAGAAGAAGAAGAAGAAGTAGCCAAGGAAGGAGCAGATGGAAGAGGTTCCGCTCTACTGCGAATTCCACCAGGCGGAGGGGCATGCCATGATGGCTTGCCCAACTTTTTGGGAGGCCAGAAGGAAGCTGGCCACAGGGGAAGACGGAGGAGAGCAGCGGAGGATCGAGACCCCTGCCGAGCCGCAGGCAGGGCAGGCTGCCATCATTCGAAGGAGGAACGAGGATCGCATCGACCGCGGAGGCCGTGGAGAGCTTGGCCAAGGGAGTCGAGGGGGAGGAGTTGGAGTGATCCATGGGGGAGCCGGGCTGGGAGCTTCCCGAAAGGGGAGCCTCCATCAGATCTACCGTCGGAGCGTCGCTTCGACCTCGCAAGCCCCGCCCCCATTGGAGGAGATCACCTTCTCCGAGGAGGACATGCTAGGGAATGAGAATCCCTTCCATGATGCCCTCGTCATCCAGGCCGCGGTGGAAGACTTCACCATTGATCGAATTCTGGTCGACAACGGTAGCTCCGTGAACGTCATCTTCAAAGGGACGTTCGATGGACTAGGAGTCAGGCCCGACAGAGTTCGAGCATCAGATGGTCCCCTCTTTGGCTTCTCCGGAGAGAAGAAGGAGGTGGAAGGAGGAGCAGATCTCCTTGTAACCCTCGGTGGCACCTCCATCAACTGTCGATGCGTAATCGTCGACGCCCCGAGCTGTTACAAGGCCATCTTCGGGAGGCCACTTCTCAACTCCTTCAAGGCCGTCCCTTCCTCCTACCATCAGTGCTTGAAGTACTGCCAGGGGGATGTTCAGGTGAGGATCAGGAGCGATCCAAGAGCCGCCAGAGAGTGTTACCTCAGCGCCGTCAGTACCATCAGCTGGATGGCTGACGCGGAAGAATTTGGAAGGGTGCTGGAGAGCCCAGCTAGGCTGGAGGTAGCCGAGGAAGTCGAGGAAGTCGAGGAGATCGAGGTGCTCTCCGCAACAGGAGCATCCGGGCTGGTGAAGATCGGTGGGTCCCTGAAGATCGAGGAGAAGATAAGGATGGCGGCGTGTCTTCAAGAGAACGTCGACATCTTTGCTTGGAGCGCAGCAGAGATGTCGGGGATCGATCCTGAGGTCGCTTGTCATCACCTCAATTTGGATCCCACAGCCCAGCTCGTCCGCCAGAAAAAGAGGAAAAATGCCACTATCCTGGCCGAGCCAATCCGGCAGGAGGTGAAGAAGCTGCTAGACGCAGGCTTTGTGTCAGAGATCCAGTATCCAGGCTGGATCTCAAATGTTGTAATGGTTAAGAAAGTAGGGGGCAGCTGGCGAATGTGTGTAGACTTTTCTTTGATGAATAAAAGCTGTCCGAAGGATTGTTATCCCTTGCCTCGAATCGACGCGCTGGTTGATTCAGCCGTCGGTTTTTCTGTAATGAGCTTTCTTGATGCGTTTTCAGGATACCATCAGATCCGGATGCATCCCCCTGACTGCCGCGATGTGTCATTCATCACTGATGATGGCTGCTACAGCTACAAAATGATGCCCTTTGGGCTGAAGAATGCCGGAGCCACCTATCAGCGGATGATGGATCACATTTTCAAGGAGCAAAAGGGGAGGAACCTGGAGGTGTATGTGGACGACCTCTTGATTAAAAGAAAGAACGTCTAGGAACACATTGTGGATCTGGTGGAGACCTTTGCGACGCTAAGGAGGTTCAAAATGAGGTTGAATCCTGCGAAGTGCGTCTTTGGAGCAGGAAGAGGCAAGTTCCTGGGGCATTTCCTTACCCCAGAGGGAGTAGAGCCTAACCCCGACAAGGTTAAGGCGATCCTGGATATGCCTTCCCCGAAGACAATGAAGGAGGTGCAGAGGTTGACTGGAAGGTTGGCGGCTCTTAGCCGCTTCCTGTCGAAGGCCGGGGAGAAGTGCTCTCCATTCTTCAGAACACTCCGCAAAACGGAAAATTTTGAGAGGTCCGAAGTATGCGAGAAGGCATTCGTAAAACTGAAGGAGCAATTGACTCAGACACCTCTCCTTCAGAGCCCAAAAGAAAGCGAAGACCTGCTCATTTACCTGGGAGTAGGGGCAGAGGCTGTGAGCTCTGTGCTAGTCCGAGAAGAGAGAAAAAAGCAATTACCCATTTACTACGTTAATCGGGTACTAAAGAAGGCGGAGCTGAAGTATCCAATCCTGGAGAAGCTTGCATTCGCCTTGGTGGTGTCAGCGCGGAAGCTCCGGCCTTATTTTCAGGCTCACTCCATCCGAGTAGTAACTGATCATCCTCTCCGAAACATCTTGGAAGGAGTGGAGCATTCAGGGAGATTAGCGAAATGGTCGGTAGAACTCAGCGAGTTCGACATTTCCTTCTCACCCCGGGTGGCGATCAAGGCCTAAGAGGTAGCAGACTTCTTGGCAGACTTCTCGGTAGAAGCAGAGCCAGGGGAAGAGGTGTTCGACCCAATCCCTTGGATGATGTTTGTTGACGGAGCTTCGGGAAGAAGCTCTGTGGGAGTGGGCATCGTGCTTGTCAGCCCACAGGGAACGAGGATCGAGCAAGCCGTCGAGATCCTCTTTCCCGTCACAAACAATCAGGCAGAGTATGAGGTCATAGTGGCAGGCCTGCGCCTCGCCAAGGAGCTAGGGATCTGTGATGTTCGGGCCTTTACGGATTCAATGGTGGTCGCATCGCAGATCAGAGGAGAGTTCGAAGTGCGCGACACCATCCTACAGAAGTACTTGGTGAAGGTCAAGGGATTGATTGGAGGCTTCCAGTCATTCTTCGTCGAGCACGTCCTGAGAGAGGAAAACTCAGCGGCGGACCGTTTGGCCAAGTATGGGCCAAGAGCTGGGGGAACCATCACCGAGCTGTTCCGGCCGTCCATCGAAGAAGGGGAGATGATGGAAATCGAGCAGCGCCCCTCATGGACGGACCCTTTTGTGGCATTCCTTGCCACCGGCCAGCTGCCAGTAAGTGAAGGGGATCAGAGAAGGTTTCGGTACAAAGCGGCGTACTATCTTTTGCAGGATGGGGAGCTGTACCGTAAAACCATCTCGGGCCCCCTAGCCAGGTGTATCTCTGAAGACGAAGTACCCCGGGTGTTGGAAGAGATCCACTCGGGAGAGTGTGGAAGTCATTCTGGGACTCGCACTTTAGAGCAGGGGGTCTTAAGGCATGGTTACTTCTGGCCTACTATCCGGAAGGATGCTGAGCTTTTCTCGAAAAAGTGCCAGAAGTGCCAGCTCTTTGCCCCCCTCCAGTTGCAGCCAGCCCAGCAGCTCCGTTCAATCACCGCCCCATGGCCGTTCGCCATTTGGGGGATGGATTTGATTGGCCCTTTCCCCCTAGCTAGTGGTCAGAGGAAGTTCATTCTCGTCATGATCGACTACTTCTCCAAGTGGATCGAGGCCAAAGCTTTGGCCAAGACCACCTCTCAAGTCGTGAAGAACTTCATCTGGGGGGAGATCGTCTGTAGGTTTGGGATTCCTCTCGCCATCGTCACCGACAACGGTCCTCAGTTTGCCACTTGGAGCTGGAAGATTTCTGCAGACAACTGGGAACTGATCTTCGATTCGCCTTTGTACATCACCCAAGGAGCAATGGCCAAGTGGAGGCCGCCAACAAGCTGATCATCAACCTACTGAAGAAAAAGGTGGAGAACCTGCGAGGTAACTGGGCGGACCAGCTCTCCTCGGTTCTGTGGGCTTTGAGGATCACTCCTAGCTCAGCAACCGGGGAGACGCCGTTCAAACTCTCTCACGGATCGGAAGCTCTCATCCCAGTAGAGTTTGAAGTCAGAAGTCCAAGGGTGATCACCGCCGAGGGCGGAAGTGAGGGATGGCGACTAGAGAATGAGGAGGCTCAGAAGCTATCTCTCGACTACATCGAAGAACTTAGAGATTTAGCTTCCGCCAGACAAGAGGAGATCAAGCGACGAATGGCGAGGCATTTCGATAAAAATGTTCGCCTCAAACACTTCCAAGAAGGTGACCTGGTTCTGAAGAAGGTAGACGCGGCGGGACGATCAGCGGCCATCGGAAAACTCCATCCAAACTGGGAAGGGCCCTTCATCATCCACGAGTCACTCCTAACCAGAGGATACCGTCTGCAGAACCAGGAAGGAGAGCTGCTTGGGAATACTTGGAGCGGTGATGACCTGAAAAGGTTCTACCCCTAAGGGGGGGCATGTGTATGTCCCACCCTTGTAATCCCTACTGATTTATCAATAAAATCCTTCCTCTCCCTGAAACACGGGACTGGGAAGCTTTTTTCTATCACAACAAGAATCTTCAGCGAAGAGTATGCTAGGTTGGAAAATGAGCCTCCGACTTAATCCTCGTAAAACCCCAGAACGGATGGTGGGATAGTGCCTCGGTTCAGCAACCCTCTAAGACCAAGCCTCTGCATTGACGGTCGAGATAAGCTCCCCCTTTGCATGTTGGCCATGGTTCGTATCGATTGCACTTCTCATTCGACTGGAGAGATTACAGGAAAGAAGTTTGGACGCCGACCTTCCGATCAGGCAAAGAAGTGATCAATTTACACCAGCTCGCTTCAAAGCGTCTTATTTCCAGCATTCCTCTGATTGTGTGAGTTACTGTGCTTAAATGTGCTTAAAACTCCACTTAAAATTGTTGAGCAGCAGGAAACAGGTTTGGTCGGCATTCATCATCCAAGTAGGAGGAGACCTCGGGACGGTGTGTTCCCATAGAACTCCCCGACTGTCATTCACTACCGGACAATCTGCTCGTCGATATCCGTCACCACCAGTTGGGAAATGAGCCTCCGACTTGAACCTCGTAAAACCCCGGAACGGATGATGGGACAGTGCCTCGATTCAGCAACCCTCTAAGACCAAGCCTCTGCACTGACGGTCGAGATCAGCTCCCCCCTTGCATGTTGGCCACGGTTCATATCGACTGCGCTTCTCATTCAACTGGAGGGATTACCAGGAAGAAGTCCAGACGCCGATATCCCGACTTGGAAAAGCAGGTGACCGATTTGACCGACCGAAAGATGAAAGCATCCAAACATCCAAGTCAACGGAGGCCCTGGGAATGTGAGTCCCTGGGGGACCTGCCCGGCTGCCACCCCATACTTGACGTCGTCCTTCGAAGGCACCAAAAACATCCAAGTCAACGGAGGCCCTGGGAATGTGAGTCCCTGGGGGACCTGCCCGGCTGCCACCCCATACTTGACGTCGTCCTTCGAAGGCACCAAAAACATCCAAGTCAACGGAGGCCCTGGGAATGTGAGTCCCTGGGGGACCTGCCCGGCTGCCACCCCATACTTGACGTCGTCCTTCGAAGGCACCAAAAACATCCAAGTCAACGGAGGCCCTGGGAATGTGAGTCCCTGGGGGACCTGCCCAGCTGCCACCCCATACTTGACGTCGTCCTTCAAAGGCACCAAAAACATCCAAGTCAACGGAGGCCCTGGGAATGTGAGTCCCTGGGGCACCTGCCCGGCTGCCACCCCATACTTGACGTCGTCCTTCGAAGGCACCAAAACATCCAAGTCAACGGAGGCCCTGGGAATGTGAGTCCCTGGGGGACCTGCCCGGCTGCCACCCCAGACTTGACGTCGTCCTTCGAAGGCATCAAAACATCCAAGTAAGAGGAGACCACGGGACGGTGTGTCCTTGAGGGACCTGCCCGTCTGCCATTCCTTACTTAACGTCATTCTCCCTCGACATCAGTTTTTCAAGTAGAAGGGAGGCCTCGGGATGATAAGTCCCCCCGGGCCTCCCCGACTACTGAACTCTACTTCTTCCTTCCCTTGAAGAGCTCCTTTTGATTATTGCATAAATCCTAACAAACTCTCCACCGGGTACAAGTCGAGGTACTGGGAGCAAGAATGCAGGTGCGAGTATGTTGATGCGAGTATGCAGTAGCGAGTATTCAACCTTACCGAGATCCTAAGAGCCTAACGAGCACTCAACCTCGCCTCGAGCCTAGGAGCCTAAGCGACATACAAGCAAGGAAGTAAGTGTTGGAGCATGCGTTTCGCACTCCTCCGGTTTGATAATAACAAAGTCCCATTTGTATTTGATTCTATTTTCATTAATAGTGTGCAGATAACAGGTATGAGATGTTCACATTGCTGCTGAAGCTAAAATTGAATGTGGGAAAATTTCACTGTCGGAAAATTCCGACAGCCACTGTCGCCCAGGCGACAGCAGAGAAGTTACAACTACTTCCCTCCACGGCAGATCGACGAAAGGCAGTTTTGCGATGTCGGAAATCCGACAGCGATGTCGCCCAGGCGACAACTCGGCGGTTACAACAACTGCCCACGACTCCACCCACGACCGGCAGTTTTACGCTGTCGGAAATCCGACATCGATGTCGCTCAGGCGACAGCTCGGCGGTTACAACAACTGCCCACGACTCCACCCACGACGGCACTCCAGCGGCAGTTTAGCGCTGTCGGAAAATTCCGACAGTCACTGTCGCCCAGGCGACAGTGAATTTCTATAAATTGGTTCCTTTGGTTCGTGCATTCCAAGCTTTTGAGAATTCCAGTCCCTTCCTGAGTGCATACGAACCAGAGAGCTCCAGAACCTCCTCAACTCCCATTTGTGCAAAGAAGGATTGAAGATTGAAGACGAGATCGGGCGCGCTTCTACATCATCAATCATCTCGAGGCTTCAACAATCCGTTCAGAGATCTGATTTTCTAGGGAGTTGTTCTTTTCATATTGTATTTTCATTCACATATTTTTCATTTTGTATTGGTAGAGAAATCGTCGTCTTGCGTGCGGCGTCTAAGTCCTTGCGCGGCTTAGGGGAAAATCGCTTCCTTGTGCGGAGCGTCCAAGTCCTTGCGTGTGGTGGGAAATCGTGGCCTTGTGTGCTACGTCTAGATCTTGGGAAGATCTAGAGGATAGGCTTGGGCTTGGTCTTGGGAGAGACAAGCGATAGCCTTCCGATCCTTGGGAGAAGGATTGGTAAACCAAAATTGTAGAATTTTTAATTAATATAATTGTGCCTTGATCTTAAGCATTGTTAAGATCATTTTTATTGTACTCAAATTTCATGATTAATATAATTATGTTTTTTTTCTGTAATTACATATTTGATGGTAGAATCTTTATCTTAGAAATTTGTATTTTGGTTTAATACTAAAATTGCATTGGTTTGAAAGTATTTAGAAGTAATTTTTTAGTAAAGTAAAATCTCTTTAAAAAAATTACTAAGTAAAAATTTAATTTTTAAACACACCCTTATTCACCCCCCCCCCCCCCCCCCCCCTCTAAGGGCGTTATACGATCCAACAGTAAGTACAAAGGCAAAGAACAGGCAAGCAATATAATCCAGTTCCTTTCATTTATGCAAAAAATCTTGTGTGCATCAAGTTACAGGTATATTAAAGGTCGCCGGGCGAGCAAAAAAGGGAGCCCAGGCGACTAGGCGACATCCTCGCCTTCTATATCTACGTCAGCATCATCATCATCATCATCATCATCGTTGTCATCGTCATCGTCGTCCTCATCGTCTTCATCCTCGGCCTCGCTGGGCTGCGGCGAGGATACTCGCAAGGGGGAGGTGGACTCTTCGGCGAGCAGCGTCGGAATGATGTACCCCACTGTCAATCCCATAGCTTCCGGCTTCAGAAGATCGTCTGCCTTCATCTGGTTCAGGATGACCTCCCCTGTTGCTCGCGCGATCTCCCGGCGAATATACGGCATGTCGTCGCCATGCATCCTTATGCGCTTGCCCCTAGGAGTGGCCGCCTCTGCCGATTGCTGCTCGGCAGGCCGAGTTTCCAACTCGGCGATACGGATCTGGGCGACCTCCAGGGCCGAGCGAGTATCCTCCAACTCCTTCTCATCCTGGGACAATCTCTTTGCTGTTTCCAGCTCGGCAGCCTGCAGAAGGTAAAAAGCGAAAGGTAAGTTTGACAGTTTGCAAGATGGCGAGTATCTTAGTAACAAGCAAAGACGCAAAGGCGAATACCTCGAACTCCTTGATCCGGAGCGCGAGGGATATCGACTTCGGACCCTGCACCTTGATCGCCTGCTCGTACTCAAGTAGTCGCCTTGCTGTTGCGTGAGCCAGCTCGGCAGACCGCAAGAGGGAGCGCGAGTTCTGGTGCGCCAGATCCTCGGTAGTTGTGTCTTGCAGGACTTCGGCGTCCGCGCGACCATAGAGGGCGTAGGTCACGTCGAAGGCCTCCCCCTTGTCCTCCCACTCATCCGACCAGGCGGGGAGGTTTGAGCTGAGGGTCACCTCGTGCGCGCGCTCTGCCCAGGTCACCAATGGGCGACCATAGGCATCCTCGCTGCGGGTGCCCTCATTGAAGAACGGATGGTCGCTTGGCTCGCCAGCCTCCGACGGATCCGCCTTCTTGCCCAGATCCCTATGGGCGACCTCCTTCTTCTGTCTCTTGGGCTCAGCGACCTTAGCCTTACCCGTTCGCTTCTTGGAAGTCCCGGCCTCATCGCCGGCGACCTTGGGATCGTCGCCCCCTGGCGACAAGGCGGTTGGGGAGGAGCCCCCAACCTCGCGCACCGAGGTTCCCACACCCCCCTGGGTGGCAGCCGTCGCCTTCAACGCGGGAGGAAGAGCGTCGCGCGGAAGAGTTTGCACGCCTGCAAAAAATAAGACCAAAGATTAGTCGCCTGATCAAGGCTCAAGGGCGAGTATGGATGATGCTCGCGCAGAAAGTACCTTCCCCTAGGCGAACTTCCGTGAGCTCGTCTACTCGCCTCCTCCAGAACACCACGTCAAAGCGACGATGCCTGAAGGAGTCGAGCAGCTTCTCCTGACTCTCCCTCAGGAAGGGGACCGTGAAGACATTCTCTGACGGCTGGATGGGCGAGCTGGAGATGCCCGCAAAGTCGCCCTCGATGGCGACTAGTCGCTCCACCCAGCGGTGATTCTTGTTTGAAGTACCCGCCAGAGTGCAGACATGGCTGCACAGGAAGATGACGCCCTCGCCGGTCACCATGATGGTGAATACTCGCCTAAAGACCGCAAGGTCAAAGACGATATTCTGTTCCCGCAGGAAGCACAAGAATCCCATGATCATCGCCACTCCGTTGGGATTGATCTGCGCAGGAACTATCCCGTAGAAGACGAGTATCTGGCGGAACTCGGGCCACAGAGGAAGTCGCGGACCAACCTCGAAGTGGCGGATAGGAAGTATCATCGCCAAGGGCGAGGAAGTGTTTAGTCGCTCAGACTGGCGAGGAAGCCTGGCGACATACCCCGGAGTCGCGAACTTGGCGTTGAAGTCATCCAAGTCCTTCTGCTGGGTAATCAGCTTCTTGAAAGAGTTCTCCTCGAAATTCTTAGCATGATTAGCCCGCCTGATGGTCGCCTCGTCAGACATTTTGGGAAGGAAGGAAAGGGAGCGAGTAGGGAAGAGGAGCGAAGAGAAAAAGTCTGGAAGGTAGTCACTCAAGGAGCTAGAGATCGCCGAAAGCGTATTTAAGACTCACCCACCCCCCTATTTATAGTAGTCGGGTAGCCTGGCTTGTCGAACACGACTCCGCGAGCACGACTATGGGTGGCGAGTATCGAAGTAAATCGCCAAAGGCTCAGAGCACGTCAAAATGCCGACCTTCATCTAGCGAGTACCTGCATCACAGAAACACACAGAAACTCGCCTGGATGCAGGCGACATTCAACATATGCTCCGCAAACAACAAAAAGAAGATAGAGAAAAAAAATCCAAACAACAACAGATAAAGTAAAGCAACACAAGAATGAAAGGCGAGTATCCAATTACTCGGCAACTCAATACTGCTTCAAATAAAAAAGTGTTTAAAGATATAAGATGCTCGCCAGGAGCTACAAGCTACAAAGAAGAAGAAAAATGAAGAAGAGGCAGCAGCTAGGGTTGTGCTTGGATGTTCGCCTGGGTATCCTGGGGCTGAGGATGTCGCCCGACCCAGCCCATGCTGCGAGCACGCTTGAAATGCTCGAAGGCCACGGACATAGCATCCTCGCCTTGTCGCAGCTGGTCCTCGATCCTCGCCAGCCTCCCCACCGAGCCCATGCTCGCGCGCATCCCGACCAGCTCGTCATGATGCAGCTGCTGCCGGTGCTCGATCCGGGCCACCCTGCGCTCCAAGTCGCTGATAGATTGGAGGCGAGTTTCAGTACCCGACAGGCGAGTATCAAACTCCTCCAGCCGGGATACTCGCGCCTCCAAATCAGTCAGGCGACGATGAGGGTCACTGGCCGCTAGACGCTCAACCCGCGACTCCACTTCAGTCAAGCGACGATGAGGCTCACAGATCGATAGCCGCTCTATCCTGGACTCCAAATCCAAGATAGCGCGAGTAGCCTTCTCCTGGTACTCGCGAGGGGGAAGCCCGACGGCGTCGATCAATGCTCCCACGGGAGTATGAGCGCGACCTGCAGAAGAGCATATGAAGAGTCAGAACTCCAGCAGAATCAAAAGAGCGGTGGCAACTATCCAAAGGCAGCGACCAAGTACCTGGCCGAGGACTGCGGGAACGTCGGCGACCAGGGCTGCGAGATCGTCGGCGAGGAGAGACCCTTCCTCGATGCGGGGAGAGGCTGCGATGGACGCTATCTCGGCGAGTAGAGTGGCCGCCAGGATGATCCCGGTTATGGGGCGTGCTCCCCAGACCGCGACCATCTCCTGTGCGCCCTCCACCCCTTAGAGCAAAGAAGGCCGAAGACCCTCCAGTCCCGCCTCTGCGCGAGGACTCCCCTTGGTGGATAGAGGGACCAGTTGACATAGAAGGGCGCTGATCGCCTGGAGGAGCCACTGAGGGCGGAAGTCCAGGAGGAGGCGGCGGCAGCACAACCCCAAGCAGATGCGTGCTGCTCGCCAGCTCTGGTCGCGAGTCAGGTGGTGGCGGAGGAGGATTGATGCTCGACAGAGGAGCCCTATGCTCACTCATCGGCCTCTTCTCCACGGATGAACTGTGGAGGATCCTCACCGCGCGACCACCTCGAGATCCACCCTCAGGCGAGATCAGCGAGGATGATCGCAGCGGCAGAGCATCCGAAGGTTCCTCCCGCATCTCGGTATTCGGCAGATCTGAAAACAGAAGCAAAAAGCGTCAGAAACCCCGCCAGGAGTGGTTCTTGTAGCAGCATAGTCCTCAGAACAGCGACTAAAAAGCTCACCTCGCGCAGGAGGGAGGTCCGGTTGGGTTTGAGTTTGGGCCCCAGCCCTACTCGCCTCCGGGGCGACCTCTGCCAAAGGAGAATGAGGAGCAGGAGCAAGCGAGAGCCCCTCGTGGGCAAGACCCAAATCTTCCAGCAGCTGCTGACGCTGCCCGCTCAGAGGATCGGCGACGTTCTCCATAGTCGCCTCCTTCTTTTTCTCTTTCTTCTTCTTCTTAGCCGCCCTCTTCCTCTTCTTATTAGCGAGGAAGGCGTCTACCTCGGCGTCCATGCGAGGAGGAGGCATAGGAACGCCGATCAAATTCGCGAGATCAGCTTTGGCCTTTTTTGCAGCCTCGGCAAAAGCTAGCGACATTATGAGCGAGTGCAGAAGGACGGATTCGTCGGAGGCCCCCCCCTATATATAGATCCCGGACATCGGTCGGCAAGATTCCGAGTATCTCCTAATACTCGCCCAGACAGAAGCTCGTCGAATAAAGGTTGGATGTTTCTTTCCGAGCAACTATGTTACTCGCAAAGAGCGGGGATTGTGTACAACCCTTATTCTCCGAGGATGGGACCCACTCAAGTCCACGTAGGCAGAAGTCAAGGTCAAAGGGTCAACACAGAGACCAGCAGTTCAAGGCAAGAACAGGAAGCAGCAGAAGCCCTGCGCGAGTATTGGCCCGGCATGTGCGAGCAACACCCAATACTCGCCAGATGGGCGACTATGGCATGGTACTCGCCGAGTAACCCATAGTCGCCAGGTTAGGGCTGGGCTATAAAAACCCCCCTACCCCTTGGTTGCCTATAAATAGGACCCCAGGGGTACTTGGATTGGCATTTGTGCTTGAGCTTCTGGATCCCGATTTCCGAATTCTCGAGCCCGTCACCCTTGCTTGCTAGTCAAGTCGGTGCCTTCCTCGTACCCTGCTCGGCCATTCTTGGTTGTGGAGGGGATGACTCCTTTGAGCTTCCGGGTACGTGGTGGGACCTCCCTGCCGCAGCATTTGGGGTCCTGTTGTTGCTCTCCTAGCTTTCTCATAGTCGCCAGCTTGATCATCTCGTCGGACAGCTGGGCAAGTAGCCTCCGGTTGCAAAGATCCGAATTTTGAGGTCAGGATTTTCCTGGCGTCAACAGTTACATTGTACATGATATGGTTATGATCTTATACTGCTCATAATGTTTTATTGATTCTAACATGTTCATGTAATTATATGCTTCATAAGTTCACTACTGAGACAGAAAACGGTTAGTATGAAAACTATTTTTTAAAATGTGTAAGTTTTTCTAATTGTATATAAAAATGAAAGAGGTATATCCTCACTTAGTCATATTTTTATGACTAAGCCCGTCGTCAAATTTTGTAGGTAACGAACGTGACTTGGGATACGCAAAACTAAAAGAACTGATTAAGATAGAACAGAAAAGATTCAGCGAATAATACAAGGTAAGCAAGTAAATTTCTTATTATGTGTTTTTATTTTGTATTCACTAGCCCTACTTCAACCTGGGACACATGTATGAACATATCTTAGATACAGATGTATGTGGGGTCTAAATGGGGGCCTCACACCCACTATATAGATCCTTCATAAAATGCTGGACCAAATTCAAAACTTCAAGGTTTATGTATACCACCATTCTAGTACGATGATCAAGGAGGAGGTTATTGCACCATACTCAGATTTGGGGTAGAAATCAGCGCACGAGAAACCAAGTGCTGAAGCTCCCAGCTCCCATTTTCTTACACATGCGACGATAGACAATAGCAAATATAGAGCAGCAAATAAAAGAAACTATGTCGCATGGGTTGCCGGAACAAGAGCTCAGGTCGTCCCCCATGCGCCCATATTTAATCTAAATAAAGTATGGGATGAGCAAAGAAGCTGGGATAGGCCACTAGGACTAGGAAGGATAGGATGGTTTCACCCTCTTCTACTTCCTCATCCAGGAAAACCTCAACTGGTCATAAAAGACTTACCCCAATAGTCAAGTGAAAATAATATCATACCAGAAACGAGAGCAGAAGATGCAGATGATTTGCGCCTTGAATCCACTGGAAACCTGACTAACCGCAAGCCCTCCAGAATGAGAAAATGCTATCACACCAAGCATTCTTCGGAAGACGAATTGGACGACTCTGAACTTGTGCCTTCAGTCCAGATATGAATCAGATGATGTTATAAATGAATTAAGAAACTAGTAGTGAAAGCCACATAGGCACCCTCTCTATTTCCAAAACAATTTAAGCTGCATTTTTATTCCTTCCCCAAATCACATTTTGATGGCGGTATCACATCCCTGTCGAGCTCGATAATCGAGAAGTGTTGAAGGAGATCCTTCGAAACTTCCAAAAACATGATATGCAATATATCAGAATGCAACATAACTGAATGAAATTAGGCACAGGTAACTAGCATGATGCATGAAAGGCTCAGAGACATTCATCAGGCCAAGAACCATGAACTGATAAAGCAATGTACACAAGTGTAGCGAGCATGAAAAATAGTGGTTTGGTGGACTTGAGAGGCTTTTGATGTTCCCACCCCACTTCTGCGTGTATAGCATTTTTGGAATGAATACAGCCGCCCAAAATCATTTCCAGCTCTTATATACTCAATTTATTCATCAACATCAAAGGGGGGGGGGGGGGGGGGGAGACTCTAATAGATAACACTTGATATCACCCATGCAGAAAAGTCACTTATTAAGCACACCAACTTTCCCAAGTGAGGCCCGAAGATAGTGTCTCTTATGTGCGTGCATATGCATGAACATATGTAAATATATATTAAATCCTGCACAGATAGAGAAAGAGAGTGAGGGGGAGAGATGGGGTTAGAGCAGACCATTGATCCCCTTTTGATAAAAATCTCTTAAGCGAGCTGCACTAAGATTTCATATTCATCAACCTTCTCATGTGAATCCCCAAAATAGGTCCTCTCTTGAGCAAGCTTACAACTCATATATATAAACATATAAGGGCTTGCATGGACAGTGAGAGAGAACGATATTAGTACATCAATCATATGTAAAGCTCTTAGAGGGAGAGTAGGAGCACATGAAACATCCAAGGGCTGCACTAGAGCCTTTGCTCATCCACCTTCTCCTGTGCATATATATTTATATATATGTGTGTGTGTGTGTGTGTGTGTGTGTGTGTGTGTGTGTGTGTGTGTATATATATATATCCATCCAGATTTTTAGCTAATGAGTTATGCAGAATTAGCCAATCAAATATAGGAAATATGCAGAGTCTAGCAGGCAACATGATCAGGAATGCCAAAATGAACCAAGCATACAACCCCACCAAAGAAGGAATCCAGGATTTGTTAGCATAAATGCCGAAATACGTTAGCATATATATACCCAGAAATTTGTTAATACCAGCCAGGAATTGGTTAGCATAAATCGGGAAAAAATTGATAACATAAGCTAGGAAATTTGCTAGCTAAACTCCAAAAAAAATCTATTAACATAAACTAGGAAATATGCTAGCATAACTCCAGAAAATCTAAATAACATAGGCTAGGAAAACCGCTAGCAAAACTCTCCAAAAAATTGTTAGCAGGAACTAGGAAAAACGGCTAACATAATTATATACCCAGAACTGTTAAATACCAGTCGGGATTTAGTTAACATAATCAAGAAAAACTGTTAATATAACTAAGAAATCTGCTAGCATAAACTCCCCAACAGATCAGGGCCACGATCGGTAAAGCAACAGAGAAGTGATGAAGGGAAAAAGGAGGAAGAGCTCCCGGGCCTGTTGAAGAACACCAAACCAGCCTTATTTATAGCCATGGATAACCAATCCAGTGCCGCCAACGAGCTTAAGAGCTCAAAATATCTGAGCTATCGTGGCATTCTTTCGATGGATCGAGTCCCCTCACCGTTGAATTTCCCCCAAAATCCAGCCAAGTGGGAGATCTGATTCCTCCGGTGAGCTTCTTCTCCCGCCCAAGGTTTTCCGCCCATGGTTTTTCCGCCCATGGTTTTTCCGCCCCTTGAGATAGTTCGTCGATCTCCCGCCCATTCGTCGAACGCAGTTCGTCGATCTCTCGCCCGTTCGTCGATCGCCCGTGTTCGTCGATCGAAGCTTATTCGTCGATCGTGACTTATTCTACCAACCTTGAAGCCTGTGTTCGTCGATCGTGTTCGTCGAGGAGATCTGATACGCATTCGTCGATCGAAGCCCGTGTTCGTCGAACGGAATCTGAAGTTCGTCGAACTGAACATTTGTTACGGATTCGTCGAACTGAGAAGCTATTTCGTCGAACAGAAACAAGACTTTCGTCGAACTGAAGCACGCCGTTCGTCGAACTCAGGATGGAGTTCATCGAACGAAGATTAAAGCACGCTGTTCGTCGAACTCAGCATGGAGTTCGTCGAACGCAAATTGAATCACGTTGTTCGTCGAACTGAGAAACTATTTCGTTGAACAGAAACAAGACTTTTGTCGAACTAAAGCACGTCATTCGTCGAACTCAGGATGGAGTTCGTCGAACGAAGATTAAAGCACGTTGTTCGTCGAACTCAGGATGGAGTTCGTCGAACTGAGAAACTATTTCGTCGAATAGAAACAAGACTTTCGTCGAACCAAGAATGGAGTTCGTGTCAGCCATACGAAGCTAATGAAAGCATCCGAAGTTGATTCCGGGTCTGTTTGCTCATAATTATTTGCTTGAGTTGGCACGTAGCTCAAATAACTCATTTCGACTAATTTTCTCAAATCCCATCGGATTAGAACGAGACGAGTTCTGTTGCACTCGTATCGACCATACGAGTCTAACACAACTGATGGAAGTTGATTCGGAGTACGCATGCTCCATATTCTAAAATTGCGTCGTCGTGACGCGCTACGATACTCAAAATTGTCATATTCTACATATGACCTCGGATCGAAACGAAACGAGTTCTGTTGCACTCGTATCAACTATACGAGTTTAATGTAACTGACGGAAGTCGATTCGGAGCACGTATGCTCACTGCACTATTTCGGTGTTGTGGCGAAGCATAATGCTACCCAAAACCGTCATTTCTCTAAATGACCACCATTAAGTGGCGAAGGTCGGGTCGTGGTTCTCCTCTGACCCGGCCTAAGCTCCTCCAAGGGTTCAACTGAACCGGCTAGACCATATTTTAGAGTTGGGATGTTACACCTGGTTCGAGACCGCCAAAGTCGTTCCACCTTTTTTCGCAAGTTCTTCCTGATTCTCCTTCGCAGAAGCATCAGTGATCTCCTTGCCTGAAGCCTCTCCCTTGACTATCACTTTGGAGCGCTTGACCGCGACAGTTTTCTTAGAGACCGTCGATGCTTTGCTATCAGTGTTCTTCTTTGAAGGACCCCTAGGCGAGAATCGAGTTTTTGCCTCCTTGTCAAAGGACATCATCAAATTCATTTCTGAGATCGTGACAACCTGAAAAAGCTTGACCGCAAAAGGGACTAGCTCGTAGTTTTTTTCCAGAAAGCTCTGAATTTTGAAGTCCCCTGGCCTTACATGTTGCCCTTTTGGATGCCAATGCATATTCCACTGGGTCAATTTGACCTGATCCCTCGGTAGGTAAGGCCGGGATGATCGCCGCGGGCACAGAGAATCTCGATGGTAGTCGAAGCTACCCTTCACGACGGTGCTGACGTGCATCGATCGAGGGACGACGGGCCGGCCTTGGAGAGGCCGAAGTCCAAACCCAGCGGTGTCGACGTGCGTCTCATCCAAGTGAAAAATATTGAAATCCCATTGTAACTGAACCATATATGGAACGGAGTCGATCGAACCGGCCTCTAGCCGCTGTAGTGGGCTCCGCCGGATAGGTCCGTCTCCAGGAAGCATGGCACTCTAAAGTGAAGCCCACCGGAGTGACTCCGAGCTCAAGGTAGTCCTTGAGCAGAGGCATGAAAAGAAGAGGGTGAAGAAAAACATAAGATAGTCGTCGTTCAGCACGGGCCAACACCCAACATAATTATATATATTTATTACCATTGAGATTTGAGATCAGATCTCAACCATCCCTTTGCATTAGATCCACCGTTTAATTTAAAAAAATCCTCGCATAATACCAAACAGTCTGTCTGAAAACCCCCAAAATTGCGACAATGCCTGTCCAGCCGGGGAACTCCTCAGGCTGCCAAAGTGAAGGCTAACCTGCAAAATCAAACTAGTACCCATACTTATCCAAGGCCGGAGAAATGACTTAATTTCATATGAACTATAAAGTGAATGCTAATTAACCTTCATTATCTCGAACAAAAGGCCCTTCATTATCAAACTACCTTGAACAAGTTTGACCCAAGAAAAGATGAATAACAAAACAAATTAATCTACATTAACAAGGAAAGGAAAAATAGTATAAAAAAAAACTATGAAGACAAAGGATTTACAGCAGAAGACAATGATTCGGAACCCCTTCAATCTAAAATACATACAAAATCAGAGCTTGTATGTATTGCGAAATTGAATGATTAGATATTCATACGCTAGAAAAGGATTGTTGAGAACCCTTCTACCTAATTGTTAGAAAATTGTTAGATTTGAAAGTGGTACCATTGGAGAGGTGCTTTCCATAGGTGAAATCCTCTAAACTTCATTTCGTGCAGGCTAGAGAGGAAGGGCGTAAAGGGCTAAAGCGTGTAAACTAAAGACAGGCCCCGCCAACAAACACCGGTAAATATGCTTGAAGAAGAAATTGTGAGATTGTTAATATCTGAATACGATATTGAATGTAGTCGTCGATCGTCGACCAGAAGTTTTGTGTGTGGGAACCTGGAGATTGATAGTTGTTGATCGCCGACTGGGAGGATCCGATTGTCGGTCATCGACTGGAGCTTGCGATCGCCAACCGCCCATCGAAGTTAGTGTTCATCGATCGCTAACTGGAAAATAAGATGGAAAATACCTAATGAGGTTATTCACATCAGAGGCTTAAAATTTAGAAATGATTTGGCGCATAATTGAGCAAAGTCAAACTTATCATTTTGCCCTCACACGAGACCTTCCGTATGTCAAATATGTAATATATAACAATTCCAAAATATTTAAAATAGTAAAATGTGCATAAACTCCAAATTTCATAATACTCCGGGTTCGTTTTATATTTACCGTCAATTATTATATTAAAATGTAAGGACGGCCTACTTGGGTTCACCAAAGTCGCACTTCATGCACGAAAACTTAAACTGGCTAGTTTAGTGTCCTCAACAAGGATGCGCGCGAGTGTTCGTCAAGCGTGCGCGGATTCCTCCGGGTAGTTCAGTGACTCCTCGAGGAAGTCGTGGCGGATACCTTTCAGAGTCCGCTTGACCCTCTCTTCTCAGCTAGCAGTAGTATGCACGGTTACAGTCTGTCGTACCAGCGCGCTTTCTTTTTCTCTTCCCGCTACCCGATCATTCGTGTACCTCGGGTAGTTGAGCAATTAATGAGGCATTAAATGCTCGCAGTCGGCCAAGTAGTATACCCTCAAGTATAAATAATAATGGCCAGGGGTACTTGGCAAGGACAGAGAACTTGGGTCAGAATCTACCTCGTTGTAGGTGCGGTTACAAGTTCTTTGTCTCGGTTGCCTTCTATTTCTAGCGCATACTCTTGTAATAGATCTCTGTGCAATAATATTGTCTGCGAAAAGTGGTATTCACCGCTGCGGATAAATCTAGTGTTTGTCGCTGCTAGCGGCATCCTCTTCTTTGTGCTCTGTTCGCCAGGCCCCTGCAAGTTAGTAATCGGTTGATTGCGGTCTCCGATCACTTCACCGGACTCCCCGAACCGGTCGTTGAGGGTGAAAAGTTTGTTGACAATTTTTGCACCAACAGTTCGAACATGCGACCTTCAGATCAAGCAACCAGTGAAATCGCACGGGGCGCGGGGAAGGGCGACAGAGTCCGCCCAAAACCGCCAAGAAAGCCGATGCAGGCGGATGCCCCTCCAGAAGCACGGTCATTCGCGGGGACTCGAGAGTCAGTCGCGAGTGCGCCTGAGCGGTTAACCGCCTGGACGGACAAAACTCATCCGGAGCCCGCCCAAGAAGTTCAGCAAGTGAAGGTTCCATGAGGGGATGGGGACAGGACCATCTCCATAAATGCAGAGCTGAAGAAAGAAAACAAGACAATGCTTATTCGATGTCTCATGGATAACATTGATATCTTCGCATGGCCAGCTTCAGACATGCCCAGAATAAGCCCAAACGTCGCATCAACCTCCCCCGCTCCATGAAGTCGTGGTGATTACTTTCAAGAAGGAAGATCTCCCTCGGACCGTCAACCCGTTCCATGACGTCGTGGTGATCAAGGAAATTTTGGATGACTTCACCGTGGCCCGTATCCTTATCGATACCGACAGCTCGGTCAACGTCCTTTTCTAACCAGCTTTCGACGTCATGTTGTCTGATAAGGCCCTTAAAGCCTACGATGGCCCCCTGTATGGCTTCGCAGGAGAAATAAAGGAGGTGGAAGGAGGAGTCGACCTCACGGTGGTTCTGTGCGAAGTGGCACGACCGGAGTCGTTTCTGGTGATTGACGCGCCAAGCAGTTACAATGCGATCTTCGGGAGACCCCTCCTTGATGACTTCCAGGTCATAACATCTACTTATCACCAGGTCCTTAAGTTCTCTCTGGGCGGAAAACAGTACAGGGTCCGGAGCGACCCCAGGACGACACGAGAATGCAATATTCGGTCGGTAAACTCGATCGATGAATATGTTCCTCCCCGGGTTGGGAGCATCGTCAAGAGGGATCTGCCTCTCTAGCAAGATGCGGTGGAGAGACTCCTGGGTGGCTCTTGGGTCACAACTTTTCGTTTATTTTAAGTTTTTCTTTATATATTTCCATGTTACCAGAATATCCTACTATAACTTTTAAACTAGGCGCTAACACTCACTTTTCATGATAGACTGAACTCTTGAATCTTTGTATAACGCGATATGAAGTCTCGGCGGTTAATCAAGAACTGTCCACTGTCTCCTTGCAATACGGCGGTGCGGTCAGGAAAGAGAGTTCAGAGCACGCGAACTATTATTTCACTCTCCCTAGGAAGTCATCGTATCTCGCTTGGACTCCATCGCACGCTTCCTGACGTCTCGAGCGGAAGTCATCGGGACTCTGACCCTCTCCGCAAGCGCGGGCTACTTTATCATGAACTTCGCCATAAGACCACTATGATTGCCCTCGTTCGAAAAACTCACGACAGGCATACGTGGCAGGTAGATACCATCTAATGTGATAGCCAATCGTGCGTCAACAGAGGCGTTGCTATCGTTATCAGCACATTTCTGAGGACAAGCTCCGAGTGGCAGGTTCTTTATACCTCGAAAGCGTATCCAGCCGCTTCTGGGGGAGGAGAACCATGTGGATGTCATAGCCCTCCCGGGACGTCCTTTCAGAGGAGCGCTGTCTCTTCAGATACCCATAACCCCATCGCGCGGTCCTGACGGAGGGAAGCACCACAGACGTCATTCTGCCACCCACAGTTGCATCATACCTAAGGACCGAGACGCCAAATCAGACGATGCCCCAGGCAGGCAACTTTAGGATCTGTGTTAAGCATCGTGAACATTTTTTGAGGTTCATTCTCCTAGTCCCCGAAGGACAGACATGTCAAGGAGGGCACCCCTTGTGTAAGCATCTCGAACATGCAATGACTCCGAGGGGGAAGTCGTCATTTCCGGCTTTAACATTTTAACGGGTGGGCACTCCGGAAAGTGACCGCGTCTTGCTCTTGCGGATGCTATTCTTAATAGGCGGACACCCAGAAAATGGGGTCGCATTGGTTTCTCTTAATAGGCGGACACCCAGAAAATGGGATCGCCTTGGTTTCTCTTAATAGGCAGACACCCGAAAATGGAGTCGCCTTGGGTTTTCATATCTTAATAGACGGACACCCAGAAAATTGGTTCTCCTTGGTTTTTGATCTTAATATGTAGACGCCCAAAAAATGGGGCTGCTTTGGTTTTTTCTCTTAATAGATGGGCCACCCGGAAAATGGGGTCGCTTTGGTTTCATATCTTAATAGGCGGACACCCAAAAATGGGGTCGCCTTGATTTTTCATCTTAATAGGCGGACACCCGAAAAATGGGGTCGCCTTGGTTTTTTTTCTCTTAATAGGCGGACACTCGGAAAATGGGGTCGCCTTGGTTTTTCATATCTTAATAGGCGGACACCCGGAAAATGGGGTCGTCTTGGTTTTTCATCTTAATAGGCAAACACCATGCGGGCAGGGTCCCCCTGGTAATTCGTTTTCAGCATCTTAATGGGTGAACACTCTTAGGAATAGTCGGGCCCGATCATTTTCCTCATAATTACCTGGTATGGTGGGCCCCCGCGGGAATAGCCACGCCCTGCCCATATGGATAGCCTAAATGAATGAGCACCCGTCGGATAAGGTCACCTCAGTAATTCTTTCTATAAGAACAATAGCGTGCAGACACTCTTGGGGACGGTCACGTCGACAAAAGGGTATGTCGTAAGTTGTTAAGTATACATGAAGCCGCTAGTCTTCACCCCTGGGTTTGCCGTCTCTGTCCGCATCCGCTTGGTCTCTCGTGTGAATATTCGCGTCGAGATCGATGATGCTCGCAATACCAGCAGGGTTATGTCCGCCAGAAATAGAGACCTCCCCACAGTCCGCATAAAGCGTCTCATAGTCGATATATGTGTACTCAGGAAGCAAGGCCCTTTTTTCCCTCAAAAGTTCAAGGGCGGGAATTCACCGCCAAAATGTTGCCAAGGACGCTCCAGACGACGTTGTTATAAGTGAGCGCCCTCAAGCTCGTCGCAGCAGCCTTCGCAAGGAGATTTCGCGCGGGAATCCCCCTTAGTTTAGAGGAGTGGAGATCATGGATAGGGTTGGTTGGTTAGTGGAGGTTATGAGAGGTTTAATAAGTATAATTAATTATTAATTAACCACTAAATATCATCCAAATAATTTCATAAACCAAAGTATTAAAATAAGTAAAAATTTGATTAATAAGATGGAAAATACAACGCTTGTTGCGGCTCACTCGAGGCTCCTAAAACCGTTCGATCTAGACTGTCTTAGCCCGGGAGCGGTCGAGCGCGCAATCAGTCACAGAGAAATGACACGACTGACAAGGGACCTTTTTTACAAGAGAAGGCGAGGGCGCAATCAGTTACCGTGGAAATCCCCGGAAAGGAGTGAAAAACCACGTGACCGGAGCTGTGCTGACCAAACTTCATTATTTGTTTGCATTCTACAGAGCTTTTCAAGAGAAGGTGATACAACTTGTAGGGAGAGAGAGAATGATATTCGGAGGGTGACAGGCCATCACTTTCGAAGCCAAGTCTTTTTGCTTACTGCGGTGGGGAGAACCACGCTTTGGGGCTTGGACGGCCTTCTGCTTTCGCTCGGGATCTCGAGGGGCGCGTTCTGCGTGTCTGGACATTTTCGTAGTTTTTGGCGATGTCTGAAGCTCGGAGCTTGTCATTGACTTGAAGGTGATTACTGAACACTCTATGCTCGGATGGAAGCTTGAAGACGGATGAAGATCTTTCAACGATCTTCGAAGTGCTTGAAGATTCTTCAAGGGCGTCTTCGAAGGCGATGTAGATTCTCAAGAAACTCTCTTGCACGTAGGAGGAGAAGGCCCTGGAGAAAAGGATGGAAATGAAGGAAGGCTCTGAGGTCTTGTTTATAGTCCACAGGGGTGGTTACGGTAGTTATGCGGTTATTCGTAGGCCGCAACCACCATAATTGTTATTCGCAGGCCGATTCTATAAATTAAAGTTTAGAACGCATATTATTTAAATATTTTCCTAACGCAAACCGATATTTTTTCGGATATTTGCACCCACCTATAATGGGTGGTTACGCAGGTGATTACCCGTTCACCCGAGGGTGGAGATTGTGCGGGGGCGATCGGACGGCGGCGGTCGAGAGGACCGGTTGGCGGCGAGGAAGCCAACCGACGGTGAAATTCGGCTGGCAAGGGCCGGCCGGCGGCGAGGAAGCCAACCGATGGCAAAATTCGGCTGGCAAGGGCCGGCCGGCCGGCCAGAGACCGGGCCGCCGGCCGGGAGAGGCCGGCCGAGAGAGGCCGGTCAAGGGCGCGCGCCCAAGGGAGGCCGGACGGGATAGGCCGGCCGCGCGCCAAGGGCGCGCGGCCAAGGGCGGACGGCCGGAGGGAAGCCGGCCTTGAGGGCCTCGCGCTCTTTGCGCGCGGCCAAGGGCGGCCGGCCGGGGGGAGGCCGTCCGCGAGGGCCTCGCTGTCGCACTCTCTTGGCGCGGCCAAGGGCGGCCAAACCCGAGACGTTACATATGTCAAATTTTTTGTAGGCTTTCCTAAGCCTAATGAAGTTATTCACATCACAAATTTAAAATTTAGAAAAGGTTTGGCGAAGAAGCGGGCAAAGTCAAAGTTATCATTTTGCCCAAACCCGAGACTTTTCATATGTCAAATCTGTAATATAACAATTACAAAATATTTGAAATATTAAAATGTACATACACGCCAAATTTCATAACATTCGGGGTTAGAAAATTTAAGAAATATAAAAGATTAGGAGAAGATGAATTAGAAAATTTAAGAAATATGAACAGATTTAGAATGGTTGAAGTTTTTTGCAAGAGTCAAAAATTTTTAGATGAAGTTTGGTCAAGTCTTGTATTAATTAGTATATTCTAATCGCAAATATTAATGCTAAGGACAAATTTGATCGAAGCATTCAATAAAAGAAATATAATGAGGTAAGCAGATGCAGTACTAAGAACAAAGTCTTTCCCCACTATATATAATTGATGGAGGTTAGATTGATAATTAAGAAGCAACATCCTTATAAATACAGGGAATTGTGTTTGTTCAATTACAGCTTGATTTCATTTAGCCATGGAGTTCTCCAGAGGAATGGTTTTTGCAATTGCATTAATGCTCTTAATGCTTCTCCAAAGCTTAGGTAATTAGTCTCTTTCTACCAAGGATACTTTGGTGATTTTATATATAGCAATTCAACACACATTTTTACATACACATCAGGGCCTCCCGTGCGCGTCCACGACAGTACCCCGATCACGACAGTGCCCGACACGACGACACTCCTATTGCTCGTGGACCCACAAGCGCAATACTTTGGCGGTCACTTGATTTTATAATGTGCTCTGGGGGTCTACGAGCAGCGGGAGTGTCGTGTTGGGCACTGTCATGGTCGCTGTATTGTCGCGGCCAAGCTGCGCACCGTGGACTCTCTCTCTCTCTCTCTCTCTCTCTCTCTCTCTCTCTCTCTCTCTCTCTCTCTCTCTCTCTCTCTCTCTCTCTCTCTCTCTCTCTCTCTCTCTCTCTCTCTCTCTCTCTCTCTCTCTCTCTCTCTCTCTCTCTCTCTCTCTCTCTCTCTCTCTCTCTCTCTCTCTCTCTCTCTCTCTCTCTCTCTCTCTCTCTCTCTCTCTCTCTCTCTCTCTCTCTCTCTCTCTCTCTCTCTCTCTCTCTCTCTCTCTCTCTCTCTCTCTCTCTCTCTCTCTCTCTCTCTCTCTCTCTCTCTCTCTCTCTCTCGTTGTATTATAAGTGCAACCAATGATCGCCATATTATAAGTGCAACCAATGATGTGTTGATCTGTTTGTTTGAAGCGAGTACGGCGGAATCCTCTGGTCATGGAAGTTCTTCTCGCCCAAAAAGACCCCCCAAAAAAAAACCCTCTGGTCCCCCCAAAAAAACCCTCTGATCAATCATGGAAGTTCCTTGAATATACAGTATATACGGCTGAGGATGGCTGCTCTCACTACTCGGCTCGCCCAAAATCTGGCAAATGTATACATGACAGCAGCGGAGCATATTGCCGTGGAATAGTACCGGATGGTTCCTTTTTGAAAAAATTCGGCTGCAGCGCTGACGGTGGCAGATACGAGTGTGAGATATGCCCTGACTCGCTACGTGAAGCTAACTCTGTTATAGTTCAGGATCCTGAGAGTGGCTGCACTTCCTACACGCTTACCCAGATTGGAGAGACCAAATGTCAAGAATATAATTGCAAGAATAAATGCGATGTAGACTGAAACGTCATGAGTCATGCTTTTTGCAAGCTCATTGGTGCGACAACCATTATAACAAATGCGAGTGTGTGATATGCCCTCTCCCGCAGCCTAGTTCGGGGTATCATCCGGCCCATGGTAAGGGATCTGGTCATGGTGGTGGTGGAGGGGGGCCTCATGGTGGCGGTGGATGGTGGTCTCATATTGGTAGTGGTGGAGGGCTGTCTCATGGTGCAGGGGGGTCTCGTGATGGTCTTTAATATAAAGTGCATCAATTCTACTACTCTAGTCTCTCTACTTTCCTCTGGTTGTGTTCTCTTTCGGCTGGCTTCATGAGTCTTTCTTGTTGTAATAATAATAATCGCGTTGTTGTTGTTGTTGTTATTGTTGTTGTTGTTGTTGTTGTTGTTGTTGTTGTTGTTGTTGTTGTTGTAATAATTGATGCGTACTCATACAAGACTCCTATTCATTTATATGCATAAGAAGAGGTGGTTACTCTTGTAGCAGACGCCACATAGGAGGCAACATTGGATGCCACATTGAAAAGGGGCCAAATGCACAGTAGACAGCTGGCTACATCGGAAAGGCAACAGGCCCACATTAATTGTAACGGTCATAAATCTGTAATTAGTATAAATAAGACTGAATACTCTTGTAATAGGACATGGATTTATTAATAGAATCTTAATTACCTTAGCCTTGTAATTTCTTCCCCCGTCTCCTTCTTTCTCTCTTTCTCTCTCTCTCTCTCTCTCTCTCTCTCTCTCTCTCTCTCTCTCTCTCTCTCTCTCTCACCTCTCTCTTTCTCTCCTCTGAGAACAAATTCTCCGGCAGCCTCCTTGTAATAGTTTCTGGCCTGTTACAACTCCCCAAGGCCACTATCATGATGAGGGGAGAGTGGGGAAGTGGGCAAGCCCACTCCCTCCATGACCAACCGCCCTTGTCGGACCACCCGCATGCAACCGCGCCGCAACACCACCGCGCAGCGCTACCGCACGGTAGCGCGCACGATAGCGCGCGCGGTAGCGCGCAGGCTGTAACGGCCCAAAATGGGGAAGGACCCAAATGCTTAATATTCCATAAGACATTTATCCCCTATGATGAAAAGTAACTCAGTGTTAACTCGAGTTCCTTTGAAGTTGAATATGCGTTCTTATTGATGCTTTGCAGCATTCGCGTTTTTAACGGAACATGGGTTTATCCTATATTGGCAAACTAAATGTTGGCAAACAAGATAGCTAATTTATATATGCTGGATCGGTTGGTTGGGATTGTTAATTGTAAGAGGATGCACCTTGGTGTGCTGTTAGTGGAACTTAATGAAGTTGGTGTGCGTATAGACATTTATGAAAAGCGGTGGTTTGTAAAGGCAGAAATACTTCTCTCTTCTTATTACTTTTAGCCGCTGCCGACCTTCTCTCGCACCCTCATCAAGATCACGGCTAGGGCTTTTGGAGCCGAGCTTCTTCTTCGTAACTTCTCCTCTTTTTCCACCTCTTATATCTCGCAAACACATGGGATCCATAAACTGCTGTTGGGATCAAAGTTTGGCAAGCTGTAGCTTGGTCGGGAGTTCATTTGGGTTCGCTTATTCGGCCTGAATCGGTGCCCAGATTTTTTTTACCTGTTCAGTGAGCCCCATCCTTCCTTTATTTCTTCATATTAAGTTATTGCTGTTTAGTGATAGTATGGTCTTATCTTGTCCTAGTATGGGGTTTATTTTCTGGATTTAATGGTTATGTTGGCCGACCAAGGTATCCAGATAAAGGGGAAATTGATAAACTGTTTTCGATTTTCTTTAGGGATGGTGGTATAGAATTGTTAGGGTTTCTTGCTTGGTTAGGAAATCCGGAAGAAATAACTCTAGTTGGATACCTTGAGTTATTGTTGGGCTGATTCAGCCCTTTTCTGCATGTTGATTTCATTAACATACCTGAACCGGCTAAGTTAATATTGGGGGGCTGTTGTGGGGTGTCAAGATCCTACTCCATGTTACTTTGGGTTGGATCCTTGCTAAGTAGTTTAATGAGTTTGCTTTAATATATTTGCCAGCTTGGTGTTCATTGATAGTGGCTACTATGGATTAATGTGGGTTGGTTGATGTTATATTCATAGTTTCCTAAATTATTTGACATGCCATATACAGCATGTTGGCCGGCTGCTTCCTGCTTTCATGTTCATTGGTAGGCTTTACTTTGAGTTACATGGGGGTTTTATTGTGATGGCTCAGCTCTTTATTTCATGATGATTTCATAACATAAAGGAGGGAACGGCTAAGTAAATATGGGGAGTTTTTGGGTTATGGTTGGTCAGTTGATGCTACTTAACTATATGACATTACTCCTTTACTTATCTGGTCATCCTGAAGGATATTTATCTGGTCATCCTGAAGGATATGATAATTATATTAGGAAACTATGAATATGCCATATACAAATGATTACTATAGCTTCCAAATGATGTCATCTTAATAGTCAAAATTGTTACTATAGCAAGGTGCAACCCCGATATATAACTTAAATGCCCCGAAAGGATATGATGCTTATATAGATATCATGTTGGATGACACCTCCTTATAGACATGACAATGACATGAAGTACTGATGGTGAGAGCTACTTGTGTCATTTAAGCTTTATTGCTTCACTTTCTTTTACTTATGCACTTTTTTTATACTGAATGTTACACTACAACAAAACTGGTATACCGCGGCGCTTTTTTAGGCCTTTCGCGGCGCTTTTCAAGCGCCGCGAAAGGTATGGCGGCGCTTTAAAAAACGCCGCAAAATCGCCACGATAGTGATCGCCGCCATAGATTGAAGACATTAGCGGCGTTTTTTTGAAAAACGCCGCCAAAAGTTGGCGGCGTTTTAAAAAAAAACGCCGCAAAAAGTGGCCGCGTTTTAAAAAAAAAATTATAGCAAAATCTCCAAACCTGCAGCAATGGCAAATATTGGGGCAAATATTAAGGAAATACATGGCAAGTATTAAACTTCAATAATCAGCAGAGTATATATGGCAAATATTAAACTTCATTAATCAACAAAGTATATTCACATTAACATCACAAAATTACAATCTTTATAACCAAATATATACAAATTAGATCTCTCAAATAACTTCGGTTGATTTTTGAGTAACATTACTAGCTATAAGTGAGAAACTTTTACTTAGTACAACATGATCTTTTTAATATAGCTGTGCATAATCAGGTAAAACAATAAAATGGGCAAACCTCATAATTGTGTTGGTGAAGCTTTTTTTGGCATTCACAACACACGAAGAATCTTGCGGCCAAGATGAATACAACGAAGGAACAACCAAGGAAGAAGTTGCCTGAATCTCTTTGGAGTCCAATTTCTTAATGACCTGGAGAATTTAAGAACAATCTTAATATGCATTTTTTAACCAAAATACTTTCATTTCAAAGAAATATTTGTTGAAAATAACTACATCAAAAAGTAGAATTAAACCAAGTAATCAACAATAGAAATTGAAAAAAATAAAGAAAATAGGAAAATAGAATGTCATATGAATAGGCAAGAAAAAAAACAGTTAGGTTAGAGCACGCATCCAAACCATACAAAAGCATCTTCACCAACATGCCTTTCTTCATGCAAAAGAATATCCACCAACATTTCTTCATACATTGGAAGACCCTGTAAACTTCATCGAATACTATAAAAGGCTATCAGATGAGTTCTCAAGGCGGACAATTAAGCTCGGAGGACGGAGTTTTAGGCTAAATTAAAGTCACAATTACTAATCAACCATACAGGGACGCACAACTGATAAAAAATGGGATACTTGCAAATATACAATCAAGCGTCAATAATCTTGGAAGGAATTTGATACCTTGCGTATGATTGAAAGTGAATTAATAAGAATTCTTCACAAGTGCTACCGCCATAATTAACAAAATCAGAAATCTTGGTGGCTATAAGAATCTAAGTTTGATCATGTTGTGGTAGCGATAGAAAAATCTAAGGATCATTCAAACTTAACATCCTTAGAGCTCATGGACTCACTAATTGCACATGAGGAAATAATCAAGCAGTTTGAAAAGCCCCTAAATCAAGCTGTAAAGATTTCTCAGAGTTTTGCATATTTAGGAATTATTAACAACAGAAAGTGTTTCAATGCAAACACTGCTGCCTACCTTTCCCTTTGCAGCTCCCTCCTTGGCTAACGAGACAAGTACCTGAAAGTACTTACCAGGATCCTAAAAGCAACAAAGTAAGCAGCAAACATCACCACCATCTTTCAATTAAGGAACCATACCACCAGCTAAGTAAACATAAAAATGGGCTACCTTGCATTTCGTTGGATGGGCGCCCGCAGTTCAGAAGAGTCTTCCTGCAACATGAAGGTAAGATTTAATAAGAGCAGCGCAAATCTTAAAAATGGCATTTCATCAAGCAGTGGGATCGCAACTGCCGCACCATCGGTCTCTGCGTGTTCAATACCTTACTCAACTATTTTCTATGAATGAGGAGCTCACCTGTAAGATTCACGGCAAATGTCTACATAACGTACCCCGATTGGATCGGAAACAGGAGAAATATCAGTAGGGGAAGGAAAAGGTGAGGACATCCGACGAGAGTAGGGTGGGATTACTTGCCGATCATTCTGATGGTGGCCATCACCGAAGTCGAAGTGAGGAAGCGGTCGTCGGAGGCACAATCCTGGATGGATGCGCGCGGCGGAATTTTCTTCCGGCGGATTGGAGACGAGGGGAAGACAGATGGAATGGCTAGAATGCTGTTTGGCGGAACCCTAAAAACGGGATGTTTCACGGCGTTTTAAAATAAAAGCGCAGCAAAATAATAATGTATGGCAGCGCGCGTTTAGAAAAACGCCATCGTAGTCCAAATAAAACATTGGCCGCGTTTTTCTTGGTAAAGCGCCGCTAAAATAGCTTTTTTACGGCGGCGTTTTTAAAAGCGCCGCAGAAAAACCGTCGCCGTAAATCAATTATGTTGTAGTGTTAAATGCATATCACTGATACATATTGTCGCTTTAATGTATGGCCCTGATAAAGACAAACATGCGAATTATTTCTGAGGGGATATAAAATGAATAACTCACAAATTATGAAAACGTGTCGACACGAGGAAATATTACGGGAGACTTGAACTGCATGCACATGAATGATATGAATATGATGAATTGTCAAACCAGTCGAGCCGAAAGGCATAAACGCGGGTTGACCGTACTGGTTTTGGAACATGATGACCCTTCAGGGTAAAGGAAAAAGGAAAAAAGGATTCAAATCGCCCCTAATATATCCTAAGGAACGAAACATGCATAGAAATACTGATTTAAAAGATTGCACGGGTACATTGATAAATGATGATAGACATGAAAACTGAGATGATGTGACTTACTGACACTGCTTGCATTATATGAATGCTAATGTTTCATAGCTGCTTATATTGTTTATGATTACTGACATGTTCACACAGTTACTATGTTCTTTCACAGATACTAATACATAGAAATACTGATATACTGTTAAACTGTTACCCTGATATACTGATACACTGATTATAATTCTATACTGCTCATACTGTTTTATTGGTACTAACATGTTTACATAGATAGATGCTTCATAAGTTCATTGATGAGACAGAAAAACGGTTAGTATGGTAAATATGTTTTGAATTGTGTAAATTTATTTTAATTAAATACAGCAATGAAAGAGGTATGTCCTCACTTAGTCATATTTTTATGACTAAGCCCGTCGTCAAATTTTGTAGGTAATGGACGTAACTTGGGATGCGCGAAACCAAAAGAACAGAATATGTAGGACAGAAAAGATTCAGCGATTAATGCGAGGTATGAACTTCAATTTAGTATTATGTGTTTTTATTTTGTATTCACTTGCCGCACTTCAACCTGGGAATCATGTTATAAACATAGCTTAGATACAGAAGTAGGTATGGTCTAAATAGGGGCCTCACACAGGCCGCCCCTCCACGGGGGCGCGGCCTAACCGCACCCCCTTGGGGTGCGGCCAAGCCGCACCCCTAGTGGGGTGCGGCCACGCCGCACCCCCTTGGGGTGCGACCAAGCCCCCTCTACATGGAGGGGTTCGGGGGTGTCTGCCCTCTCCAGGCTCGCTGTGCGCCCTTTGGGCCCCGAATTTCACTCGGAGCGCTCCCGCGCTTGTAACATGCTCAGAACGCCTCTAAGCGCGGTCGGAGCACTTCCGTGTTTGTTGCACGCTCAAAACGCTGATGAGCGCGCCTGCACGCTCAGAACACTTTCGCATTTCTGACATGCTCACATTTTGTCTTTATGATATGCTCACATTTTGTCTTTATGATACGCTCACATTTTTTTCTTTCTAGTTTCTCAGATTGCAGGAACGGCTTGTCGCCTTTTTCGTCTTCAACAAAGCTGCCCGAACTGCCCAAACTGCCCGAGGGCAAGACGGTCATTTACGAAAAATGGCGATCTGTGTGCTCCGAACCGGAAAATATGATTCGTCCGTCAGGTGGTTACGGTGGTTGCAACGACGAAATTACCGGGCTACCCCCGACCAAAGCTATAAAAGGAGCCACGGGGCTTCATTTCAGAGGACCTTGCCTTCTGCACCCCGGAGACACTACAAGATATAGTCTCAACGACGACGTTTTTTTACGACGTTTTTGAAAGCGTCGCTGTTAGTTTTATATTTAGCAACGATTTTTTTCATAAACGTCGTTAATGCAAAAAATAGCATTTGCTACGTTTTTTAGGGAAAACATCACTAAAGTAATGTTTTTATTGTGACGCTTTTTGAAAACGTCGTCGTTAGTTTACATTTAGCGACAATTTTTTTTTAAACATCGCCAATATAAAAATGTAGCATTAGTCACGCTTTGCATGAAAACACGTCAGCATACATGTTTATCTTTCGTGACGATTTTTTTTTTAAAACGTCATCAAAACACATGATCTTCTGTCAAAATTTGTTATCTAACATTTCAGAAGAGTTTTTGTTAAAAGGGATATGAGTGATATAGTTACCATTTATCAAATGATTGAACATGAATCACGTCATGTAATTAGTGAGCATGATGCATGAAATACATGAAGTACGTATACGATGCACATTATGCATGTTTAAGTGTTGATGATATATATCAGTCTTATCTATATGCACGTACACACCCATAACCATACACTTGGTTATGTGCGTACTCCAATGATATGGGTAGTTTGCTATGCACACATGCACCCATAATCATGCACTTGGGGCTATGCGGACCCCATGATGGCTGGATATTTTGCTATGTGCACACCCATAACTATATGCACACACCCATTCATGTACGATGGGGTATTTCGCTATGCGCTATAACCATATGCTTGGCTATGCACACCCCCATGATGGGGTATTTATATTGCTATGAGCACCACCCATAACTACGCTTGGCTATGCGCACCCTCATGATGGGGGTATTTTGCTATGCGTATACCTATAATCATACGCTTGACTATGTGCATCGCCATGATAGGGTATTTTGCTATGCGCACACCCATCAACATACACCTGACTATCGCACTCCCATGGTCGGGAGACGGTTGCGGCAGACGGCCGTGAGCCCGGCGTCATCAAAACTTATACAATCTTCTGCTAAAGTTCTAATAATGATATTTTTGATGGTAGTGAAGTTATATATTGATGATAGCGACGATCTCGATCGTAAGCTTGATACGAGTAATTAAATATATATAATATGAATGTGTTCACTGTGGATATTATATATGTCTCCACAAGCGTACATAACTGTTAGGGTCGGCATACATACGTACATATCATATAGCCATGTATTCTTTGGCTTGTAGCTCAATGATCTTGTCAAATGTTACTAGTTATGGAATACCCTGCAATCATACCAAGATATTTCTTTCTGTATGGAGAATATGTTTGCATTGATCGATGAGACGTTAAGTGAATGCTCCAATATTGTAAGTATCATGAGTTGCGTAACGATGAAGATGACTGCATCGATCAATGACGAGTCGATTAAACAAAGTCTAAAAGGAGAGATCATAACCTCATATCAAATGCTCCCACATATATGAATTTTGCGTTTATCTTCAAAAATAGCAACTATTTTTGTTGGTGCAAAAATAACAATGAATTATTTTGTTATAAAATTCATGTTTTTAAATAAAAATAAAATATACATTTCCAAAATTTTCATGCTTTGCGGCACTTTTAAAAATAAAATATACATTTCCAAAATAAAAATAAAATATACAAAGTAGTAATACGAGGCATTTTTTGCGGCACTTTTAAAAAGTCGTTATAGAATTTACAATAGGTGGAATTCACCGCTTTTTATTAAAAGCGTCAACAAAAACATAGGTCATAATTGCACGTCACTTCCCTTTCATTATCCACTCATTTTCGCTTTCCACCACTTCAATCCCCTTTCGTTCCCGCAAGATTCAAGACCATTGCAGTTTATCTATATTATATAACAGAATATGCATATTTGGTGGGAACACAATTTTTACTACTATAAAATAGAGATATGACGACATTTTTATGCGCTTTTAAAAACACCACTAAATATTATATTTTGGGCGCTGTTAAAGGCAAACCAGAATTGGCTATTGGCAAACCAATTTCTATGAGTTATTACGCGACTTTTGAAAATACGCTTTGTACGTGTATTTTTAGGAAAAGTGTTTAACACAAAAATTGTAGATCTCGTCGAGATCTACAACTTTCGTGTTGAACACTTTTCCTAAGAATGCACGCACAAGGCGTATTTTCAAAACTGATCGTAACTATAGCGAATTTTTGAAAATACGTCTTGTACATGCATTTTTTGGGAAAGTGTTCAACATGAAAGTTGTAGACCTCAACGAGATCTACAATTTTTGTGTTGAACACTTTTCCTAAAAATGCATGTACACAGCATATTTTCAAAAGACGCATAATAACTCATAGAATTTGGTTTGCCAATAGCCAATTCTGGTTTGCCTTTAACAGAGCCCTATATTTTTGATATGAAATTGGCGACATTTTTATTAAAAAAAAAATAAGCGGGAAAAAAATTATATAAGCGGCAAACAAAAAAAAGGCAAAAAAAAACCACACCTCCATAAAGGGCCACAAAAATACTCTCCTTTCCTATTCCTCCACTTCTTAATTTCCCGGTCTCCAGCTGGAAGACCAAAAGCCGGAAACCCGCGTCGATGCCCTCGCCCTCACACAAACCCTCGACAAACCCCTCTCCAGAAGCCCTCGCCTCTGGCGTCGTCCTTGTTCGATGCCCTGGTCCTCTCCCGAAGTGATCATCCTCGGCCGAGAAACTGCGGTTCTTCCTTGATTTCGGCTCCAAGTTAGAACGCCTCCATTCTTTTTCGATTCAGTGCATAATGCCTCCATCCTTCTTCGGTTCCTCGTTGTGATTTTGGCTCCAGGGCATAGCTACGCTTCTTCCTTGTGATTTTGGCTTCAGGACAGAACACCTCCATCCTTCTTCCATTGCCGACGCCAAACCACTTCGGGCTCTCTCTGTTACTCAATCCAAGTAATTCCCGATTCTACTCGCAGGAAGTGGGCTTACTTGATATTGCTCAAGGTCCTCTTGTTTCCCCCTATGATCTCTTTCATCTATATTACACATTCAATGACACAAATATTAGATTTACTATGATCTTGGGGCTTAAATAATTCTCAAACAGCAATAAGGGTTGTTGGATGGTCTTTTAACTTATGTAATTTAATCAAACATTAAGTTTAATAAGCTTATAGCATATGGGTTAATAGTTACGTACTCTTCTAATTTGTGTGTTTTACTCAACTATTAAATTTAATATGCTCCTAGGGCTTAAATAATTTTCAAACAACGATTAGGATTGCTGGTTGCTCTCATAATTTAAGAGTTTCGCATTGATTAAGTGTGCATTTTGACCCCAATCCTTTGATATGATGGACCAAGGTAATGGTATTCATGTTCCATAGTTTATAAGCTCATTTAAAGGATATCACATTAATACATGGTAACTATGCGCATTCAACTATTTTGGCATCATAACTCATATGACTATGACTTTTCTTAATGTAATAATATCTCAATATCATAAAGAAAATTTTTTATATCCATTTTAATTTTGCACGCTTGCTAAAAGAAAATGACATGAGAACTAGCATGCAAATCTTCTGAAAAATTCAGAAAATTTCTTAATTAAATTAATGGTGAATACTAGAGTTACCAAAACAATACACATGTAAACTCTCCAACATTTCACATAATTTACACATTTAGATTATTTATGCATGCTAAGAATTATAGTGAAAATTGACTTAAAAATCCTCCAAAATTTCAATTCATGTTTGAACCTTCGTACATTTGTATAAAAAAAATATGAAGCAAAATAACTTGCATCCAAGATTCATTGACCCTTCTCCAAATTATTTCATGATATTCTATTATCTTCGTACATTGAGATCATGTGTCCTTCACAAAAAGAAAAGTTATATCCCATAAAAGAGGTAAAGCTAGAACTAAAATTTAATCATAATCAAGATATCATAACTAAGTCTATTTTCACCATTCTAAAAATTTGGGGCTTTCAAAGATCATGATATTAATTGGCATGCTAGAAATGTTATAGACAATTAAATTCATGAGAGGTGATCTTGAACTCTTGCTTAAGTTTTCAAGGAAATTTAATTCGTTTGAGGTTATTATTTCATATCTAAAAGTAAATGTAACCCCCCCCCCCCCCCCCCCCCCCAAAAAAAAAAAAAACGTTAGATATTAGGGTATGAAAAAGATTCACACAAGAGATCTTTTGAACTAATTTATCCAATCTAAGAACATTCTAATCATCGTGCCTCTGAAATTGTACTTTGAAAACTAGGGCAAGAGAGTTCTCTGCATCGTCGTCTGGCGCGAGGAAGGAGGTCGGTGTCGTTGAGATCGATGGAGGAAGGAGGTCGGTGTCTTTGAAATCAATGGAGGAATGAGGAATCGCGAAGGTGCGTCGCCGTGTGGAGCGAGGTAGAAGCCTCGAAGGCGATTACCTAGCGCAGCCGGAGAGGAGTTCGTGTAAGGTAGAGATCGAAGTAAGGATGCAGGTTTGGGGAGGTATGCGGCACAGCGGTTGGGCACGGGAGGGCACCGCGATCAGGATAAAATTATAGGGTTTTTTCATAGCCGTGGCTAATACCGAGTATTAGCTACATTTTTTTATTTAGCGTGGCTAATACTTAAGTATTAGCCACACTCTTTTTTTATTTTAGCTAATACTTAAGTATTAGCCACATTTTTTACAACCCTGGCTAAAACTTAACTTTTAGCCACGGTTTTTGCAATCGTGGCTAATATAAGAGTATTAGCCACGGTTTTTGAACTCTGGCAAAAAAAATGTAGCTAAAAATCATATTTCTAGTAGTGTCATTATAATGAAATCTATTAAACCAAAATATACCCAAGAAATTACCAACATAATATTTCTGCACCAACATATTATTTTCATGTAGCTAATTGGGAATTAAACATAAAAAATACTCATACAAAGGCAAGATATCATCAAAGGGCGCTACAGCTAGTGTGTACTTATCCCTAGACCCCATCCACATTTACTTTAATGAGTTGCAGGATGAATGGAACTTGATAGGATTGTCATACTACTAGAACACTGTATTTGGGCAGAAAATTGGTTTAAGCTCACATTCTTAGACCTCGAGCCAAACAGATGCAGCTTCATAAATATGACGAGCCTTATTATATGCATGCACAAATCTTACCATTTCTGGCTTATTTTACAATGCTGCAATGATATTACTCTTACCCTCTACTCTCTTGTTCCTTCCCATTGTTCCTCGTGCTCACGCTTCCTTTTCCACATCTCCTTTGTTTCTTCTTCATCTTTCTTCAATCTCCCTTCCTCTTCTGATATCTGTTAAACACACAACCAGACAGTAAAAGACCAAACAAGAAGTTTCTAAATGAGATGATAACCAAGATAATTTTAAGGGTACCCTCATTTGCATTTTCCTTCGACGCCATTCCTGCTCAGTTAAGATTTCACGAACTTTTAATTTCAACTGCTGCTGGACTTCTTTTGATTGCTCATACTGGTGCTCAAATTTTCCCTGCAAAAGATAAATTCTCAAATATAAGCTCAATTTTATGGCTCAATTCTTTCTAGCCTTTTTAAAAGCACGGTATAAAATGGTTGTTCATTGGGGAAGGGAGAACAATTTGTAGAAGTCCAGAAATTTCATCTAGATGACAGTGTAAATTATAAACAATTTAAACAAGAAATCACTAGTTTCAGTTCTTGGTTGATGCATGCTCACTTGTTTAATTCAAGGTTCACTCATTCTAATGTGTGGACCATCACTTTTTTCAGTGTTGGCAGCATTCTCTGGAAATGTTCCTGCGCTATTCGGAATGATGTTTTCTACTGCAAACATTACTAAATTGAGCAATTGGTATGCTTTGATTGGTTTTCATAATTAATTATTGCCGATGGAAGCACATGTTTATATATAATCTTAATATTGCTTTTATATGTTTCTATGTAGTTATTCTTGTACAGATTCGGGCTAAAATACATTATTAGCCAATTGTAGTAAAAGCAACGGACAAACTCTGGCAGAAGGCTAAAATACACTATTATTATTATAATTATAATCACAGCTAGAGCTAGAGGGAAGAATCCTTTTTGTTTTGAGCTTAGTCCTTTATTTATTAAATAGGCGTGGGTGCACATGGGCACTCATAATTCGGGACTGACTTCATTTCGCACAGTCCCCCTCATGTCGCATAAAATATCAAATGAAAGTCAATTATTTTGTTTTTTGATGTTAGCACCCCCTCGCAAAATGACTTCTTTTTTAATGATATTATTACTATATATGAGTTTCTGGTTTACTTTCTAACACATAATTATTATTATTATTTATAATGAACAATCAATCACTGATTCACATAATAATACACATCACTATAATTTTTAGCAATGGAAAGAAGTAGAAGAGGTTATCCCCTACGTAGACAGAGAAACCTACACTTTCTTAGAGATTTCTATACAACTTTCTGCACTAGCTGTGGTACTAGTTTTTAGCAATGGAAATAAGTATCTGTTAGAGTCAGGCTATACATTGTCTTACCATTATTTTTGTGATTAGTGATATCTTTGTTTTCATTGCTTGATACCATCATTGCTTGTATTATATGCTTGTGCACCTAAGAGAAAATTATTATTATCATGCATATATTTGATCTTGTTATCATGCAAATATTTGATTTTGTTATCATACAGATATATGATGGTTCCTAAGAGAACATATGCTCCAAGAAAATTATTTGTTTCAAGGGATAATTAACACTCTATCTAAAGATCAACACAAAGGTAGGTGTTAGCGGTGGCCCTCATGTGAACACTTCAAATGCCCAAAAGGAACCACTACATGATCCAACAACTACGCATTATTTTTCAACAGATGAAAGCTCTGATGAGGATCAACATAGTGATCAAGAAGCTGTCAATCTTAGTAAGGAAGTCCTAGAGGCTTCAGATAAATAGTGCATATTTTTCTTTATATGATTTGCTATAAATGCAAGTAGAATAATCAAAAATTTTATACATAGGTAAAAATACAAGTAAAAAGTTACGAGGAGCAACGACATGTAAGGATATTCATCTTATGCCACCAGATAAAGTTATCTTATTGGAGCGAAACAAACATGGGCAATTTGTTGGAAGTGACACACCTCAACTTTCATCATTCTTAGGGACACTTGCACGAAATACATCATTATTTCCAATGACCCCTCTATCTTGGGCTCATGTGTCTTGATATAGCAAGAAAACTGCATGGAGTATGGTTAAGGTGAGTGCACATAAGCAAAAATCATAATTTCATTGAATATAACAATAATTGTATAAGCTTTATGTTTTATTCTTGCAGCAAAGATTTCTCGTATTTGAGACCGACAAAAAGCTTATCATGGAAATTATAAGAGAAAGTTTTAGGAATTGGAAGTCAACTTTTAAAAAACAATATTATGACCCATTGGACACTCCAGAAGCACTTATTGCACGAGGTGGTCCAATAGATATGCCAGAGAGTCAATTTGTTGACATTGTGACATATCGGTATTCTACAAAAGGAAAGGTATTGTATCATTATTTGTTTATTCTTCCAACATTTTTGTTTAAATTTCCAACATATTAAAAGTTTGAGAGTATGACTTTTCTAATGTGGCGGAGTATAAGTGAAAGAAATAAAGCTTGTCTCAAAATAAATATTGGTTCACATACTCTTGGACGGATGAGCCTTGCTAATCGAAAAAAAGACTTGGTATACATACTTACATATATATATATTCTTTATTATTTCTTACTTTATTACAAAAAGATAAATAATTTGTTTTTAATTATAAGGAAATTGAATTGGGCAGAGAGCCAACTCGCATTGACTTATTCTTAGATAGTCGCACAAGCAAGAAAAATGGGAAAACTTTGGTGAATGATGATGCAATATCAAAAAAAGTAAGTGTTTCATTCTTTAGCTAAATTATTTAAACGTTTAAATAATATCCAAATTGTTTATTAAAGATTTCATTTGTGTACTTTTTAATAGGTTGCATTGGACAAGGCTATAGAGGCACAAATATCTCAGCATCTTCCTGACACACCAATAAATGAAATTTATGAATGTGCTTTTAGGTAAAAAAATGTTTTATTACACTTTATTTCAATTTAGAGTATTGTACAATATATTTTTATTTCTTCTTTAGATCTACATTTGGACCGGAATACTATGGCCGATGTCGTGGTATGGGAATGGGTGTCACTGCGATTCAGATATACCCTGATTTATCACGTCGCTCAAGAACAACTGGCTTGAAACTTACAAATCCAGAAGAGTTGCAGGAGATTGAACAATTGAAATTACAAATGTCTATCATGCAAAAGACCATAGATCGTCTTGTGGATGCCAGGCTGCAGCAAGATTCTAGGGAAGATTCATCTGGAACATCAGTGGGACAAGGGATACATCTATCACCAGACCAAGTTATAATTTTATGATTAAATCCAGTTAATAATGCTTAATTTAATTACAATAGTTTAATAAATATTTATTATGTGTGCAGTTCTTGAGAATGATGACTTCTATTCAAAGATCAAATACAAATGTGTCTACCCCTAACAACAACCCAACACCATCTTCTACTACAAATTCCAATCCGAATCAAGGTTTGGTTTCTCTCTTCTATTTATTTTTTCATGATTGAGTGATGCATGATTAGTTTTCATTCTGATACCGCACGTTGAGAGTACTATTTAAAAGGTAGTATTATAGTTTACTTAGATTACTTGAACTCAAAATATATTTTCAAAACTCACAAGCAGTCACTATTCCTGCCGGCAGTCACTATTTACTGAGATTTGGACTAGATGTTTTTTGGGGTGCGAATAGCTAAATTTGAACTGCCTATAACATCACCCTTTGCAACCTGCTGCCAGCAGGTTTGCGCAACCAGCTGCCAGCAGGTTTGCGCAACCAGCTGCCAGCAGGTTTGCGCAACCAGCTGCCAGCAGGTTTGCGCAACCAGCTGCCAGCAGGTTTGCGCAACCAGCTGCCAGCAGGTTTGCGCAACCAGCTGCCAGCAGGTTTGCGCAACCTGCTGCCAGCAGGTTTGCGCCAGCAGGTTGCGCAAACCTGCTGCCAGGTTTGCGCAACCCTGCTGCCAGATTTGCGCAACCATGCTGCCAGGTTTGGGCAAACCTATTGCAGGTTTGCGCAAACCTACTGCCCGCAGGCCTGCTGGCAGCAGGTTGCGCAAACCTGCGGGCAGCAGGTTGCATCGCAACCTGCTGCCGGCAGGAGGTTTGCGCAACTTGCTGCCACTGTCGGCAGTAGGTTTGCGCAAACTGCTGCCACTGCCGGCAGCAGCTTTGCGCTAACTGCTGCCACTGCCCGCAGCTTTACGCAAAGCTGCTGCTACTGCAGTTTTTCGCAAAGCTGCCGCCATCAGTTTGCAATTAAAAACGTCTCATACAGTTTGTGATGACAAATATTCATTATATGCACATACTCATTACATTATATTATGTGGAAAGTTGACTAACTTTTTAAGTACACCACCTGCTTGTTTCATTTTAAGTTTGTTGTCAATATTGGATTGTTTGATTTGTCTTATTTTTATTCATTCATGTGGATACATGTGGTCTCTTTATTTTTTGTTCTCCACATTGTTATGGTGCTTTTCCTAGTTTTATTTATTTTAACCTTACTTTTAGAATGAATATTCAACCTGTGTTTTAATTTTGTTTGCTATGCAGACAATTAATCAGTTTTGTTTGTTATGCAGACAATTGATCAATTTTGTTTGTTATGCTTGAAGTTTGAAAAGATGACGTGGTAGATGAACGAAGTTGAATGCTTATCATGCATGTTTCAATACAATGCCAATGAAGCCAATGGTTAAAGAAGAAAATCTTCAAGTTGTTTGGTGCTTGTTTTGTTTCATGAGTTTTTTTTGTATTGAAAACAATGTATATATTGAATGATAATATATATTTTTTTCAAGCTTATATTACTTGAAACAAGTTTGGTTTATCATTAATGTGATCTTTTGCAAGTTTACACTCTTCAATCTTAATGATGATGTATTATGTGGGTATTTTAATTAATATTTCATTCCTTTTGCTATACTTAGAAATATATTATTTGGACAAGTTGCAGAAAATCACACAACATATCTTAATATCACTCTCAAAAATAATTGAAATATGAAATTATTTTTATAAAAAATAATATTTATATTTTTAATTAAGATTTTATATGCACAATTATTTTTTAGATTTTAGATTATGATAAATTTTTATTTATTTTAAATTTTTTCTTAAAATGCAATGTTACAACATTTTTTTTAAAGCGTTATTGTGGACTTTTAGTTATAGTGACATTTTGAAAAAACATCGTGGTAGAGTTAATATTTTCTCTGATGTTTTTTTAGAAAGTGTCACGATAGATAAATTATCTATCATGACGTTTTCTGGAAAAGTATCACGGTAGAGCAACTGTCAATCATGACGTTTTTGAAAAAATGTCACGATAGAATAATGGTCAATTATGACATTTTTGTAAAAAATTGTCACGGTAGAGCAATTGTTAATCATGACGTTTTTTAGAAAAGTGTAACGATAGAGTAACTATCAACAGTGACGTTTTTTTTTGTGAAAGCGTCACAGAGCTACGGCGACGGCTGCAATCACGACGATATTGTGACGTTTTTATAAACGTCACGGAAACTATCGCGACGCTTAAAAAATGTCACTAAAGACATAAAAAAATGTCACCGTATAACGATTTTGTTGTAGTGAGAGCTCATTGAAGATTTTCACGGAATTCTCCTTCGGCGCTTGAAGATCTCCTTCGGGGACTTGAAGATTTCCTTCATCCCGAAAGGCGACCCAGCATTCTCACTTTTGTTCTCCGGAGCATCTCACTTTTGTTCTCCCGGAAGGCGACTCAGCATTCTCACTTTTGTTCTCCAATATTCTCAGAAGGAAAAAGACTTAGTTATTCTGGAGGTGGCATGTCACCTTTGGAACTCTCTCTCTCTCTCCCTCTATTATTGTAACGAGCAGCGACCTGTCGCGCTCGAGTTCTAAGTCCCTAATTGTAACCCCCCAGAAGATAGTGGAAGTTTGGTCAGCACAGCTCCAGCCGCGTGGTTTTTTACCCTTTCCGGGTTTTCCACGTTAAAAAGTCTCAGTGTACTCAACGAATCTCTAATTGACTGTTTGCGCGCTCGGTTCGCTTCCGAGCTAAGGTGGTTCAATGCGACCGGTCTACCAAAGCACCCGAGCGACCCGCAACAGTTTGGCGCCGTCTGTGGGAATGGATTCTCAACTACCGAGCAAAGGATTTCCGAACGCAGTGCCGGCTTCGCCTGAGTTCACAGAACCAGCAAGAGTGGACACCTCCCCCGAATTATCCAACGCATGCAGTTCCTCAATCCCTGAAGGCCCGGCAAAAAGAGCGCTCATCGCTGCACCCATCCTACCCCAGTGACTTGGATCAACTAGCAAGCCGGCCCCTCTCGCGGCGGGGCAGAATCTGAACGATGTCACGCACCTGCAAAGGCGACCCCCCCTGTCAAAGTCAATTTTGGCATACCCAGTTCCATCATGGCTAAAGCTCCCGCACTGCAAGGAGTTCCACGGGGCAGAGGATCCGTACGAGCACGTTAATCACTTCTTGATAACGATGTGAACGTTCGGACTTCCCGACCAAATCAGCTGCAAAATCTTCACCGAGACACTGCGCGGAGACGCCCTCCGCTGGTATCAATCTCTGCCAAATGGAGCGATTCACAACTTCACCGAGTTGTCCCAACTGTTCGTTGAATGGCACGAAGCGCGTGCACCGGGGATCCAAGAAGAAGAGCGAGAAGAGCCCGAGACGAACGAGTTGCCCCACCTAGGGGAAGCGGGACGAATCAAGCAACAAGAAAAGATCTATACAAGCTTTCACCATGAGCGTCCCCGTGGATGGATGGACTTCGCCTTAGACGCAAGCATAGGCAATCCAGCCTGTGAACTAAGGAGGGCGTTGATAACCCATCGCATCTCGTTCAATATCCTGTTCGTAGCAGCTGTGGTGCGGCTCAAACTCCTAAGCGGGAACCTCAAGCTAAGGGCCAGCGACGCAGAGCTCCCAGACGGAACTATGGTACCCACCATAGGAGTCGTCACCCTCCCCGTCCAAGTAGGGATGCACTCGGAACCCGTCCTGTACGATGTTCAGTTCGTCGTCGCAGAGGCAGACTCCGCCTACGACGCAATATTTGGGAGCCTCCTACTCGACGCCCTGGACCACGACGTTTCCATGTCTGGATGCATGGCCAGCAAAGGGAGAATCCTCAGGGATGCAATTCGTGGTTTTGACACAGCCGCGGCCGAGCTCCCTTGGATCAACTACGAGCCGTCGCCAAAACCAAATTCTGAGAAGCAAGGCTTGCGAGAGTGCCGCGCAACTCCCGCATTGGCAGGAAAGGCTAATCTTTCGGCATCGGCAAACCCACTACAACTTGGGGATACGTGTCGCAAGAAGAAGGGACAGCAACCACAGTTCGAGAAGGTCGTACCGCCCATTTAGAGCCAAGCAGACCACTCCCGAGGGCTAGCAAATCAGAACTCCCAGATCTACACCCCGTTAAATGCCCCCCGCGAGCACATACTGTCTATAATCTACAACAGCAAAATCATCAACTGGCCCAGACCGCTCCACCAGCGTAGGGGGGATCAATCCCCGTTCTGCTATTTCCACAAAGGCCGAGGGCACCGTACGGAGCACTGTACCAGATTGAAAGAAGAAATTGAACGCCTTGTCCAGTCAGGACACCTTGAGGCTTTCCGCGAAGAAGCACAGAAGGATGCCACTAAGGATCGAAAGTCGGTTCATCGCCGCCCACCATGCTGAGCGACCGAAAGAGCTCGAGCAAGCGCAACGCAAAGGGGGCACGATGTTACCTTCTCTCTCGTCAAACTTGTATCTGAAACTTATTAGCTCAGGAGCCGCAAGATTGCACTTGCGTGTGTACTAATGTTCATTTTCTAAATTATGTTTTACCTGTACTAAACTATTCTACTGCAGGAACCCACTTTGTGGCCCTGCCCTGGGGACTTTGCACCGCCGTCGATTGAAGGTTCGCCCTTCTCCTCCGCCGTCGAGTCTCGGCGTCGTAGGGGGCTGCCCCCTTACGTTCACCCCCGGTTTGAATACACAAGCTATTCACCGGCCACTTTGGGGCCCTGCCCCGGGGACTTTGCACCGCCGTCGATTGAAGGTTCACCCTTCTCCTCCGCCGTCGAGTCCCGGCGTCGTAGGGACCTGCCCCCCTTACGTTCGCCCCCGGTTTGAATACACCAGCTATTCACCGGCCACTTTGGGGCCCTGCCCCGGGGACTTTGCACCGTCGTCGATTGAAGGTTCGCCCTTCTCCTCCGTCGTCGAGTCCCGGCGTCGTAGGGGTCTGCCCCCCCTTACATTCGCCCCCAGTTTGAATACACCCGCTATTCACTGGCCAAACTTATTTTCTATTATGTAAAAGCCGCGAGCTCAGACTCGCGCAAACTAATTTTCTATTATGTAAAAGTCGCGAGCTCAGACTCGCGCAAACTAATTTTCTATTATGCAAAAGCCGCGAGCTCGGACTCGCGCAAACTTATTTTCTATTATATAAAAATCCACGGGCCCAGACTCGCCTAAACTAATTTTTTATGAAAAAGCCGCGAGCTCAAACTCGCGCTAACTCATCTGAAATTTTGGAAATACCATCAAGCTATGCAGGTGTCAACAACCAAAACAACAAGATCAAACAAAGAAATAAATGCAACATGTACAATAAGGGAATACAATCACACCAAATGCGGCACTGCACGCAAACAAACAACAATACGGAAAGTGGAAAAGAGAAAGATAACCAACATCAGTCCTCGGCTACATCCGAGTAGTCGTCCCATGAAAGGTCCCCAACTCCGAGGCCAGCGGTGTCGCACCCAAACTTCTTCCCCACGGAGAGTCTTCTGAATGCCTCTCTGAAATACAACTTTGCGCTCGTCCGCTATCAAGGGCTAAACCTCCTTCGTCATAACCTCGACACGAATCTCCTCCGCCATCTGGAATCGCTCTTCTACAGAAGCAAGAGAATCTTTGTACTCGGACAATCCAGCCACCTTGGCCTCCCCGAGGCTGCGCTCGATCGACTACAGCCGGTCCACCTCACTCCTCAGAAAGCCCAACTCCCCCTCCAGGCGGAACATCTCCCCATGAGCTTCCGACAGCTAGCAAAGGGCATCCTGGGCAAGTGCCTTGTCACCACCATACTCCGCCCGCAGCTTCTCGACCTCGGATCGAGAAGAAGAGATATCGACCTCCAACTGCTTGATGTGAGATAGGTCGTGATCCCTCTTCTTCTGCAAAACGGACATATCGCTACTCATGCGCAGCTCCTCCTGAAGAGCAAAGTAGCTATCCTTGAGGCCCACGTAGCAGTCGTTCCACGTGAAAGCAACACTGGTTAGAACATCGGCTTGCGGACAAAAGATAAACAGTCAACATACCAAAGAAACAATGGGAAAAAGGTATCCGAGGCTAGAAAAAGAGAACTTTACTTACCGCCGAAGTCATCGCCTGAAGAGAAGAAGAAACTCGCCTCGTCGGCGGGAAGGGGGGGAGGCGGCGGCAAGTCTCCCTGTGGGACCCGGTCGGCAATAGGAGACGCAAAAATCTCGACCTCTGCATCGGATAAAGTCGGCTCTCCCCTGCGACGGCTCGGGCCGGCCTCGTGATCATGGCTCCTGGGCGCCGGTGGGATAGAGCACGAGCTTGAACCTCCGTTCTTTATAACAATCCTCCTCCTCTTCCCACGATCTAAAGGAACAGCGACCGCCCGCTCGGCGTCCCAAGAAAGCCCCACCGAGAGCAGTCGACTTTCCTCCATGCAACTGGAAATACAGAACAAGGCCTTCGAAACCCCTTCTCGGCCAGGGAAACCAGGGATAGGGAGGAACTCATTCTCCCGTCCAGTCTGCCGGCGGCAACTTCCAGGAAGTGCTCTCCATAGCTCCGGCAACTCCCATCGATTCCGAACGTACCCGTAAAGAGTATTCCCGTGACGGTAATCAGTCTTCTCCCCAAAGTGAAACCAGCTCTTGTTGCTTCGGACTTCAATACGGTCACCTGAGTCGGTAGAAACCTCGCACTAATCCTTGAAAATCTCGAGCGAAAAGCGCGCGCTATGCTCCCGAAAAAATACTACCGTCCCCATGGTGTTTGCCATCCCGGCAGGGGTAAATTGGGTAATCGAAACACCGCAAAATCGTAGTATCTCAACAACCTCCTCAGAGGGAGGAAGGCGAAACCCGGATTTCAGACAGCTCTCAGAAAGGGTCATGAAGCCGGTTGGCGGATTTTGAGCGCGCTCCTCCACCCGCGGAATCTTCACCTCGACGTCAGAAGGCAACCCAAAACGCTTCGCCATATATCAATCCGCAACGTCAAGAGTGGAGCGCAGACGCATCGGCCTTGACTGACCACCCCGTTTCGAAGCCTGAAAGCAACAAAAATAGTATATAAAAATAAAAAATGAGAAAGGCGCATATCAAGCCGCGCACACAATTGATCGCGCGCGCACATCAGCCCCCGCGCACAGCAAGCCGCGCACGCGGCAGCCCATGCACTCGGCAAACACACGCGCGACAGCCCGCGCGCGACAGCCCGCGCGCGACAGCCCGTGCGCGGCAAGCCACGCGCAGCAGCCTGCGCACCGGCCGGGCGCGCAACCGCCGCGCGCAAGGTTCTCCAGGCATGGACCGCGCGGCCCCCTCCCCGGCGGCCTGCTCCCATGGCCGACAGCACCCGCACGCGGGCACCGCACGCTCGTCGGCGGCCTGCTCCCGCAGCCGGCAGCACCCGCGCGCGGGCAGCGCGCACCCGCCGGCGGCCTGCTCCCGTGGCCGGCACCACCCCCGCGCGGGCACGCTCCTCCGCTCTCCCTCTCTTTCTTCCTACAAAATGAAAGAGAACTCACCTCCGTCATGATCCAACACACCGCGCAACCAACCGAAATTCCCGCGAACAAGGATGAAACCTTCGCACTCCTCCGTATGAAAGCTTGGACTCCGAAGGTTTAGGGGGCTTATGATGCGTACTCATACAAGACTCCTATTCATTTATATGCATAAGAAGAGGTGGTTACTCCCCAAGGCCACTATCATGATGAGGGGAGAGTGGGGAAGTGGGCAAGCCCACTCCCTCCATGACCAACCGCCCTCGTCGGACCACCCGCAACCGCGCCGCAACACTACCGCGCAGCGCTACCGCACGGTAGCGCGCGCAGTAGCGCGCATGCCGCCCCTCCACGGGGGCGCGGCCTAACCGCACCCCCTTGGGGTGCGGCCAAGCCGCACCCTTAGTGGGGTGCGGCCAAGCCGCACCCTTAGTGGGGTGCGGCCAAGCCGCACCCTTAGTGGGGTGCGGCCAAGCCGCACCCTTAGTGGGGTGCGGCCAAGCCGCACCCTCTTTGGGGTGCGGTCAAGCCGAACCCTCTTTGGGGTGCGGCCGGGCCGCACCCCCTTGGGGTGTGGACAAGCCGCACCCCTAGTGGGGTGCGGCCAAGCCGCACCCCTAGTGGGGTGCGGCCAAGCCGCACACCTAGTGGGGTGCGGCCAAGCCGCACCCCTAGTGGGGTGCGGCCAAGCCGCACCCCCTTGGGGTGCGGCCAAGCCCCCTCCACATGGAGGGGTTCGGGGGTGTCCGCCCTCTCCAGGCTCGCTGTGCGCCCTTTGGGCCCCAGATTTCACTCGGAGCGCTCCCGCGCTCGTAACATGTTCAGAACGCCTCTAAGCGCGGTCGGAGCACTTCCGTGTTCGATGCACGCTCAGAACGTTGTTGAGCGCGCCTGCACGCTCAGAACACTTCGCATTTCTGACATGCTCACATTTTGTCGTTATGATATGCTCACATTTTGTCTTTATGATACGCTCACATTTTGTCTTTCTAGTTTCTCAGATTGCAGGAACGTCTTGTCGCCTTTTTCGTTTTCAACAAAGCTGCCCGAACTGCCCAAACTACCCGAACTGCCCGAGGGCAAGACGGTCATTTACGAAAAATGGCGACCCGTGTGCTCCGAACCGGAAAATATGATTCGTCCGTCAGGTGGTTACGGTGGTTACAACGGCGAAATTACCGGGCTACCCCCGGCCAAAGCTATAAAAGGAGCCCCAGGGCTTCATTTCAGAGGACCTTGCCTTCTGCACCCGGGAGAGCTCCTTGAAGATTTTCACAGAATTCTCCTTCGGCGCTTGAAGATCTCCTTCGTGGACTTGAAGATTTCCTTCATCCCGAAAGGCGACCCAGCATTCTCACTTTTGTTCTCCGGAGCATCTCACGTTTGTTCTCCCGGAAAGCGACTCAGCATTCTCACTTTTGTTCTCCAATATTCTCAGAAGGAAAAAGACTTAGTTTTTCTGGAGGTGGCCTGTCACCTTTGGAACTCTCTCTCTCTCTCTCTCCCTCTATTATTATAACGAGCAGCGTCCTGTCGCGCTCGAGTTCTAAGTCCCTAATTGTAACCCCCCATAAGATAGTGGAAGTTTGGTCGGCACAGCTCCGGTCGCGTGGTTTTTTATCCTTTTTTGGTTTTCCACATTAAAAAGTCTCAGTGTACTCAACGAATCTCTAATTGATTGTTTGCGCGCTCGGATCGCTTCCGAGCTAAGGTGGTTCAATTCGACCGGTCTACCAAAGCACCCGAGCAACCCGCAACAATAATAATAATCGCGTTGTTGTCGTTGTTGTTGTTGTAATAATAATAATGACGTTGTTGTTGTTGTTGTTGTTGTTGATGATGTATGCTTATATTAATTACATGCATGGAGTGCTTTAATTTCTATTATATTAATTGTTTTTTTACACTTAATTTCATATTGGTATGCATGCATCGAATCCTATCATATAAAAAAACTTGTGAATTGAAATCTCATTGTAATTGAACCGAACATGGAACAGAGTGGATCGAACCGGCCGATGTAGTACGCGTTTGGTTGGGTTTTTTGCCTGTGGTGCGGCTGAAACGCACCGCCGTTTTGCGAAGTAGCAGCGTTTGGCGCGGCTTATAATGAAAACATCGTTTACTTTTGTCCGCTGTTTTGTGTATAAACCGATCCGCGATTATTTTCTCCATCCAGCCGCAGCCACACAATCCAGAACCCTGCAGCTTCTCTCCCGAAACCTAGCGCGAGCGGCGATTCTGCTTCCCCGACGACGAATCCCTTGCGTCTCTTCCGATCCCGTCTTCTCTCTGCATCCGAAACCTAGCGCGAGCGGCGATTCCTTCCCCGACGACGACGAACCGCGAATCCCCTGCGTCTGTCTGCATCAGCGCACACGTCTTCACTCTCCTTGGATCGGCGTCTCCTCCATTCATCAGCCTATTCCGTTAGTTCTTCTCCTTGGATCGGCGTCTTCACTCTCGCTCAGGTAAAATTCACAAAGAATTTGGTATTTTGTCGATTTTTTCCTGCAGATCTGCGTTCTGTGTGCTGTGTGTGTGTGTGTGTGTGTTCATATACATGTGTGTGTGTGTGTTGATATGAAAATGTGTGTGTGTGTGTGTGTGTGTGTGTGTTCATATGTGTGTGTGTGCTTGGTGTTCATGTGTCGATTTTTTAAGGGAACAAGAAGAACTGCATCCAGAGAAGTCCTAGTATTGACTATATATATATTGTCTCATAATGAATCAATGAGAAAAACACACGAGCGGTTTCAGCACTCAACAGAGACAACTAGCAGATTTTTTTCTCGTGGTATTCGCGCTTTGTTGCAGTTGGCCGAGGAAGTGATACATCCATCAGATAGGTCTTTCGGCTGCACTCCGCCAGAGATTATGTATGACAGGCGTTATATGCCTTTTTTTAAAGATTGTGTTGGAGCAATAGATGGAACACATGTCGATGCGTGCATACCAGTAGGAAGTCAAGTTCCATATATTGGGAGAAAGGGCAAACCGACACAAAATGTCATGGCGGCCTGTGATTTCAACATGTGTTTCACTTTTGTTATGGCAGGTTGGGAGGGATCAGCGCACGATAGTCGCATTTTCAATTATGCCATAACTGATCCTCGTTATAAGTTCCCTCATCCGCCTTAAGGTAAATAATAAAAAAACAGTTCATCTAATTATTACTTTAAATATTTTCCGTTATTAAATATTTTTTAATATGTTTCAGGAAAAGATTACTTGGTTGATTCTGGTTATCCTCTACAGAAAGGATATTTAAAACCATATCAAGATACAGGGTATCATCTGCCTGACTTTGCCCGTGGTGGACGTCGCACAGAAGGGCGTCGAGAGATATTCAATCATGCGCACTCGTCGCTTAGAAGTGTGATAGAACGATCATTCGGCGTTTGGAAGAAGAAGCGGGCCATACTACGGGACATGCCAAGTTATCGCTTCGACAAACAGGCACATATTGTCATGGCCACGATGACTTTACATAATTTCATTCGTCGTCACCCTTCGCGCGTGGATTTTGATTTCAGTGAGTCCGAGCAGAGGGGTAGAGATGATGGACTGGTCACACAAGAGCGACAAGATACATGCACTGACACTGCAGGTGGTGTGGAGGAGATGATCGTGCTACGTGATAGTATAGCAGATCAGTTGTATGAATCTAGATCGTAGGAGATATCATGATATATGGTTAATGTGGACATTATTTTTGTGTGTTTGGTATTATATTATGGAAAATATATATCTTTTTCTGATATTTGGTGAGAAAAAAAAATTCGCTCAAAACTCCGTTTTGTTTCCAAACGACTTTTTCAAAACTCCGTTTTACAAACTCCATTTCACCCAAACAGTTTTTTAACAAAACTCAGTTTTCCAGAATCTGCAATTTTCCTATCAGCAGCTTTTCATCAACAACAGCCCAACCAAACAGAGCCGTAGTCTGCTCCGCCGGATAGCTCCGTCTCCAGGAAAGAGCTCACGGTGGTTTCCCCGCTGGAAAATTAATTTGGCTTAATTAATTTCTTCAAGGCTTCTGTTGTCGAGTATATAGCAGTTGTAGGTTGACTTTTAGCCTCTTCTTCTTTTCTTCAAAGAGGCAAAGACACGGTTGACTGAAACTGAAGATGGAGGACCGAATCTGAAGAAGACCCTCGTCTTTTGCGAATATTGAGAGAGAGAGAGAGAGGCGTCTACTCCTCTCCTAGAAAACTGAAGTCGTGAGACTGCAAATCCTTAATTTACTCCAAGGTGACGAAGAGGAGGAATCGCATATATATGCCTTTAGCCGTCGTCAATATATGAAGATCCAAGCAGGTATAGTAGCTGCATACTAAATATTTTTTTATAAAAAAACAAATTATTTATTTAAATAATATCTTAATTCAAATATCAAACTAATAATTTAACAAAGATGGTAATGTTGAAACCAATTTCTTGGTCTCTTGTGAAGCTCGGACCCTCAACAGGTTGAGGGGCAGCTAGCACTTGCTGAATCCTTGGATGGAACGGACCGGAGACTCAAAACAAGACTTAGAACTTAGACCTTGGTCGCAGCGAGGAGGTCCCACCACAAACCCGAAAGATCTTTGAGCGCTTCCCCTCCCAAGCCAAAGCTGAGACTGGGCAACTTGGAGAGCTAGAGAGCTAAGCCAAGATAGCCTAGGGAGAAGGAAGCTCAGAGTCTTGAGGTTGGAATCCTCTCCAAAGGTGTCCTTCGAGGTCTATTTATAGTTTTTTGCTCGTTGTCTGCTAATAGCGGAATCTCGCCTTACATTCTTACTATACGCAGCCCAAAATAATCTGCCAACAGCCAAACTCCGTTGTTTGGAGGGGCTAACTGCAGACCACTAGGGGCTTTTGGGTAAAAACATCCCTGGACCCTTGCTGGGCGAGCCGCACCAGAGGCTTCCTCTCGCGAGCCGTAAACCTGGCTCACATGCCTTCTTGCGAGCTGATGGCGAGAGCCCAGCTCGCCCGCTCCCTGCGAGCGTCCACCGGGGAACCAGCTCGCTTGCCTCATGCGAGCGGCTGCCGAGGGGCTTGCTCGTCTGCCTCATGCGAGCGGGCCATTCGGTGGACTCTGGCTCGCCCTCCTTGTTACTTCTCTCGCCTGTTGATCACTCAATCTCTGCTCACCTCCTGGCGAATATCGGGGTTGTACACAATCCCCGCTCTTCGCGAGGCTACCTAGGCTCGCGAAGAAACATCCAACTCATGGTATTCGCCAGCCTCTTGATGACGTGGCGCAAATCTTTTGGTGGGGCCCCTGCCCGTTGGTATAAATACCATTCTTCCTGGATGGTGTTCAAACTTTTCCTTCCCCTTTCTCTCTTTTCCTACTCGCCGCGAGACTCAGCGCGATGTCCAAAAAGGATGAAATGTTGGCTCGCCTAAAGGCCTCGCAAGCAGTCCAAAAAGGAAAAGCCACCGCGCTTGCTTCTTGGGCCTCCCTGCAGCATGCGCCTCCCCCGCCTCCACTCAAAATGGCGAAGTCCGTTCGACGCTCGCCCGGCGAGGATGGATCATCTCCTCAATCCTCATCCCCCCGCGACGGGCTCGCCTCGCAGGTACTACCGCTGAGGATTCGCTAAACCCATATACTCTCTCATACTGATGTTGCTTCATTGCTTGCAGAATCCCCCCAGGGGAAACTATCCCGGGGCAAACAACAACGGTGACTCGCACCTCAACCCCTGGGAGAATCGACCCTCCACCCCTGATCGTGGGGACCTCTGATATGCGGGCCCCGTCTTCGCGACTAGGTGAGTAATTCGCCTTGCCTTCTATTGTATTTCTTTACTCGCTGAACCCGTTTTATCCTTTGTGCAGTGTCTCCTCTCGCGAACCAGGGGAAGCGAATCAACACTCCGGTGGGCTCGCCGGTCCCGCCGAACCAGACCATTATCACCCCGGGGTTCGGCGTCATCGGTCTACCGAGCCCAGGCGTGACGCTTCTTGCTGAACCCGGGCTCGCGGCAGGAGCGACACATCGCCCCGGCCTGGGGAAAACTTTTACCCCTGCCTTCGTCGAAGCCTTCCAGGGTCAGCCCGACACATCTCGCCCGCGGCCCCGTACCCTTCTTACTCTGTCGAGCTAAACTATTTCCGTCTAGTGTCTTCTCCTCGTCCTTAACGCTAGCTTTTCTCTCCCAGGCGGTACATCAACCACACCTACTGAGTCAGAGCACGGAGAAGTGGAGCAGTCACCACCCCCATCGCCGGGCCAAGTCGCAGATTTCCTAAGGGACCCTGGCAATCTGAAGCAAATGAAGAGGCGGGTCGCCGACATATTTGAAAAACACACCTCCATGTTGCGCGAGCTATTCAATCAAAATCGGATGGATCGGGTCGCATATGAAGAAAGATTTGTCGCAATGGAGGACGCGAACGCGCGCGTCCTTGCCGAGGTGGTGCAGGTCGCTCGCTGCGAGGCCACCTCTCCTGGGGTGCATCTCGCGCGAATCGAAGATTTTATGCGACTGATGCAACGTGAGGTCCAGTCGGTTCGCGAGTACCACTACCCGCGAATTCCTCCGCGCTCTGGTGTGCGAGGTCGTGGTCGCTGGAAGTGGGTTCGCTACGAAAAAAGCCTTTTTCGTAATTTGTTGTTTGCTTTCCCTTCCCCTCCCCTTTATGGGGGGTTACAAACAATTTGATGACCTGTAATAATAATACATTTGACTCGCTTGCGAGTCCGCATTTTTATTTTTATATTTTCTATCGCTATATCAATCTCGTTCGCCCATTGCTGACTTTTCTATTAATAATTATACTTCGGCTACCTTGCTCTCGCGACTCGCTCTCGCGGCTCGCTCTCGCAACTCGCTTTTATTATTTACACAGCCTTTGACTCGTCGATGGCTAGCTGGAGGGTTTTACCAGGACGCTAACTCACTTGGAGCGGATAAGGCTCCAGGAGGCTAAAAAATATCGTGCGGATCCGCTATCCGCATGCACCGGCGCTTCGAATTCTTCCCGCCATTTCCATTTCTATAAATAGTCTCCGTATTTTACTTTCTAACCACCGCATTTACTGCTCTTCCTTCGCTCTTCTCTTCTTCAAGCTCTCTCGCAGATCCCAGCTAGCTGTCACGGACTAGTCCCCTTGACTATGTCGCACACGGCCTTAGCTCCTCTTGCCACCCCTCGCGGCTAGCTAAGTCAGCCTCACTCCAAGAAAATTGTGGTGGAAATGGGAACGAGAACAAGAACACAAGAGCACAAGTGCACACGAGAAGAAGTAAGCAAGAGAACTCAAAAGCTTATTCCAAACTTGGATGATTACAAATGAGGGGGCCTTCCCCTTTTATAGGCCTCAAAGAGGTTTCCCTCCAAACCAAAGAATATTCTAGATCCCTACTATTCTAGAGTATTCTATACAATTCCGGTATATACAAGAGTCATGGACTCTCTAGATTGTTCTACTGCCTTCCTATGTACAAGACTCCAGATTTCTCTAGAATTTTCTCATGTATTAACCCCAAAAGTGAGGAGATCGTAACATTCTCCCCCACCTATCATGGCGTCGTCCTCGTCGCCTCGTACTGCTGAATAAAGTCCTTGAACTGCCATAAGTCTTCTAATGTCTCCCAAGTAGCATCGGACTCTGGCAATCCCTTCCATCTGACTAAGTACTGCATACTTGGCGGAACTCCGCGTCGCCGTACCACCCTTTGAGATAGCACCCGATCAATCTCCTTCTCGAATGATTTGGTCATGATCGGAGGCGCTCTATGTGATTCTCCTCGCCTCGGGTCTTCCTGATCTTCATGATAAGGCTTCAACATGCTTACATGGAAGACCGGATGAATCTTCAACGAGTTGGGTAGATCAAGGCGATATGACACCTTTCCTACCTTTTCGATCACCTCGAACGGCCCTTCATACCTCCTTATCAACCCCTTATGCATGCTTCGCATTACTTTGAACTGTTGGGGTAGGAGTTTTACCATCACTTTATCTCCTAGGTCGAACTCTTGTGGCCTTCTCTTCACGTCCGCCCATTTCTTCATGCGCTTCCTTGCTTTCTCTAGGCAGACTTTGGCCAAGTCATTTTGTTCCTCCCAAGACTTCGTCAACTGAAGTGCTCCTGGGCTCTTTCCTTCTCCAGGGTTGATGGCTAGTGCATGCGGTGTGAGCGGTTGATGCCCGGTCGCCAGGTCGAAGGGACTCCTTCCCGTAGACTCGCTCCTCTGCAGGTTGTAGGAAAACTGAGCAACATCCAAGATCTTTGCCCAGTCCCGCTGGTTAGCGCTCACAAAGTGCCGCAAGTAGCACTCCAATAAGCCATTTACCCTTTCGGTCTGCCCATCGGACTGCGGGTGGAAATTTGTGGAGAAGTTTAGTTGTGATCCCATCATCCTGAACAACTCCGTCCAAAGTTTCCCCGTGAAACGAGGATCCCGATCGCTCACAATATTTTGTGGAAGCCCCCAATGTTTTACCACTTGCTTGAAGAATGCTTGGGCTGCTTCCTCCGCTGTGCAGTCCTTTGTGCATGGGATGAATGTCCCATACTTGGAGAATCTGTCTACGACCACCATGATCGATCCAAATCCCTCTGATTTGGGAAGAGCGCTGATGAAGTCCAACGTCACGGTGTGCCATGGATGATCTGGAACTGGAAGAGGTTCTAGCAATCCCGCTGGTTGCCGATTCTCCACTTTGTCTTGTTGGCATACAAGACATGTATTCACATATACGTCCACGCTTTCCTTTATCTTCGGCCAGTAGTACAAGATCTCCACTAGCGCCATTGTTCTATTTTGGCCAGGATGACCTGCCCATCGAGTGTCATGACACTCCTTGATCAACTCCCTCCGTAGGTTGTCCCATTTTGGGAAGTATAGTCTATTCCCCTTGGTGTAAAGGAGTTCATCCTCTACCCAAAAGTGTTTGGCCTTTCCTTCCCTTGTTGCCTTCAATTCATAAGCTCAATTGCCAACGAATCCTGTTGCAGCCCTTCCTTGATCCTGGTTAGCAACTCCCCTTTCACCGTGGACATAGCTGCAAGTTCAGCCTTGCGACTCAAGGCATCCGCAACAACGTTCGCCTTCTCAGGCTTGTACTCCATCGAATAGTCGAACTCTGCTAGAAAATCTTGCCACCTTGCTTGCTTTGAAGACAACTTCTTTTGCGTCTGGAAGTAACTTGTGGCCACATTGTCCGTCTTGACCACGAACTTCGCCCCGAGCAAGTAGTGTCTCCACACCCGTAAGCAATGTATGATAGCAGTCATTTCCTTCTCCTGGACGGTGTACTGCCACTCCGTCTCGTTCAGCTTTCGACTTTCATATGCAATAGGATGTCCATCCTGCATCAAGACTCCACCAAATGGCAAAGTCGGAAGCATATGTCTGGACCTCGAAATCCTTTCCAAAGTCCGACAATGATAACACCGGCTCGGTGCTCACTGCTTACTTTAGATCTTCAAAGGCTTGTTTGCATCCATCATCCCAAGCCCACGATCTATCCTTCTTTAGCAAGTCCGTCAATGGGGCTGTTCTCCTTGAATAGCCCTGGATAAACCGCCGATAGTAATTTGCAAGTCAAAGAAAAGATCTTAGCTCGGTTACCTTAGTAGGTGGCTCCCAATCTACGATCGCTTGGATCTTGGCTTCATCCATCTTCAATTTGCCATGTCCAATGACATGTCCAAGGAATGAGACCTCCTTCGTGACGAACGTACACTTTGACTTCTTCACATATAAGTCGTTCTCCCACAAGACTCGAAAGATAGTGCGGAGATGTTCCGCATGCTCCTCCATTGAGTTGCTGTAGATCACGATGTCATCCAGATAAACCACCACGAACTGATCCAGGTAGGGATGGAATATCATGTTCATCAAAGTGCAAAATGTGCAGGTGCATTAGTCAAGCCAAATGGCATGACCAACCACTCGTAAGACCCATAACGAGTGATGCACGTTGTCTTCGGCTCATCTCCTTCAGCAATGCGGACTTGGTAATATCCCTTTTGCAAGTCCATCTTCGTGTAGACCTTGGCTTTCCCCATCCTATCGAACAAGTCAGCGATCAAAGGAATATGATACTTATTCTTGACCGTTACCTTGTTGAGTGCTCGGTAGTCCACACACATCCGCAAAGATCCGTCTTTCTTCTTCTGAAAGAGAACCGGTGCGCCGTACTTTCCCGTATCAAGTAGCTCCTTCAGCTGCTTGCGGAGTTCCTCCAATTCGGGCGGAGCCATGCGATATGACGCCATCGCAGGTGGTTTCGCCCCTTGTTCCAGCTCAATCTCATGGTCCACCTCCCTCCGAGGTGGTAGCCTATTCGGAAGCTCGGTTGGCATGACGTCTTGATTCTCCTCCAAGACTTGCACAATGAAAGGATGTACCTCCTCATCCTTTGCCGCAACTTCCTCTTTCAAGGTGGCTAAGTAAGTCACCTCTCCTTTCTTGACGCCTTTGGCTATTTGCATAGCCGATAGCTATTTTCCCTTCGTTGGTGGCCCTTCCACCGCTGGGATCATGCATGGAGACCCTTTCTCCATAATGCACATGGATCTACAAAAAGGCATAGTGATAGCTCGTACCTTCTCGAAGAAATCCATCTCGAGTACAACTTGAAAATCATCCATCGATGCAATGGAGAAGTCTACTTGGCCCTTCCAAGTTCCCAACTGCAACTCCACTCCGCGTGAAACTCCTTGCAGCGGTCTCGCCTTCCCATTCACCGTCTTCAACCATCCTTCACCCTTAGAGACATGAAGACCAAGTCTCTTGGCTTCCTCCCCGGTCATGAAGTTATGTGTTGCTCCTGTATCAAGCATGGCCTTGGTGGCCTTCCCATTTGCATATGCTTCCACGAACATTAATCCTTTTGGTGATGGGGCTGGAGTAGGTCTAATATTTAAAGCATTAAGTAGTTGCAATGATCCCATTTGTGCAGAAGTACCTTCTCCAGAATTTCCCGCATCATTGACTTCCATAATTGCTGAAAGCGATCCCATCTTTGGACAGCTGCTCATTGCATGCGGTCCCTTGCATAAGAAGCATCCCCCTTTCGGAATGAAGGCCTTCTTCTTCTCTTCATATTCCTTCCGAGTATCGTTCCGCTGGAAGTTGGGCTTCTTGCCATCACGCTTCTCTCCCCCACCTTTCTCGTAATCCTTATCCTTCTTTGGCTTTGCTGCATCTGGGTTCCGTTGGTACTCAATAAGGGATTCAGCTGTGGCAATAGCTTCATCCAACGTCTTGATGTCTCGTCTTTGTAACTCCTGTTTAGCCCAATGTTGAAGACCATCCACGAAGAAGAATCGCAAGTCTTCATCCGACATGCTAGGAATTTGCAGCATCAAGGTGGTAAATTCTTTAACATACTCCGCAATGCTCCCCTTGTGCTTCAACTCCCTAAGCTTCTTCTTAGCTTCATAGACGACATTTTCTGGATAAAAATGCCGTTTGAGTTCACGTCGGAACTCCTCCCATGTATCAATACGATACAAGCCTTTCTCGATGTCGGCCTGCTTTCTTCGCCACCAAAGAGAAGCTACATCCGATAAGTAATAAGAGGCTTGTCGTACCTTAGCAGCTTCATCGACGAGGTTACACCCCTCGAAGAATTGCTCCATCTGCCAAATGAAGTTTTCTACCTCCTTTGCATCTCGCTTGCCCACAAATGGCTTGGGCTTAGGAACCTCCATCCTTGGATTGCCCATTGCCATGTTGCCTCCACCATTAGCCACGGCTCGGCGACATAAGGTGAGTTCCTCCTTCATATCCTCAAAGCCGATCCGCATCGCTTGAATGGCATCTTCCATCCTAGCGAGGCGTTCCTCCAACGCCGGGTGAGCATCAAGACAAGTCTGGGTAGACTCCTTGATGGAATCGAATTCTTCTAGCACATGGGCCTCAAGAGATTCGAAGTTACCTTCCACCTTCTCAACTCGATCGGTCAGCATCATGACAGCCTGATCCACATGAGTTCCTTCACGCGTCTTGCTATGATCCCTCTTCTTCCTCCCTTGTTGATCTACGACCTCCCTGCCGCGCTCGTCAACAACGCTTGAGTTGTTTTCCTCATTCGCCATAGCAGCAGCACAAATTGAACCTGAGTGAACCTGGGTCAACCTAGGTCAACCTCGCTTTGATACTAACTATCACGGACTAGTCCCCTTGACTATGTCGCGCGCGCACGGCCTTAGCTCCTCTTGCCACCCCTCGCGGCTAGCTAAGTCAACCTCACTCCAAGAAAACTGTGGTGGAAATGGGAACGAGAACAAGAACACAATAGTTGAGGTAGATGAGATAGGTGGGGCTCTACAGGATCCTGGAGTGGATCAGCCCGTTGGCTTATAGACTGGAGTTGCCACCGGAGATGGAGGGATTGCACGACGTCTTCCATGTCTCCTCCTTTAGGAGAGCTCTACTACGGCCGGAGTAGCGAATTTCTACTATAGATGGCCTGGTAGCCTCCAATTGATTGATTCACCTAGTGCCGGTCCGGTTTGATGGCACGAAGATGCGGATCTTGCGGCACAAGAAGGTCCCGCTGATCAAGGTCCTATGGAGAAATCATGGACAGGAGAAGCTTATCAGGGAGCCTCTAGAAATGATGTAGCAGAGATAGTCGGTGCTCTTCGAGTCAGGAATAACTTCAATTCTTAGGGGATGTTACGTTCAGTCACTCTCGGTGAAAATCCCGCGAGCCTAGCCTGAATTTCGAGGACGAAATTATTTTTTTGTTTATTGGGATTTGTAACATCCCCCAAACGGCTAGACCCCTATAGTGGTTTTGTCATAACTAGGTCATGACAAAACCCTAGGAAGCTTGAAGAGATCATTTGGCCTTAGCCAAGAAGAAGGAAACCACAGTGGTCTGCAAATAGCAATTTCTAGTTAACAAGCATAGGGTTGGACTTAAGGGCCTCACCTTGACACTTTGACCCCACCATAGCATACCTAACCCTTTACGGGTCCCCTTAGAGCACCAAGGACCCATTGGGGTCGACCAAAGAGGCCAAATTGACCAAAGTCAACCCTAACCCCAAATTGGTCAAAGTAGCCTAATTAGGGTCAATTGACCTCCACCTTACCAAATTGACCCTACCTAGACCTTACTAACCCTTAATAGAGACCAATAGGTCACTACCCACCCATTGGGGTCAACCCAAATGGTCAAATTGACCAAAGTCAACTATAGCCCTGTTTTGGTCAAACCAACACCTTTTGGATTAATTGGCCCAATTGGGGCACCACCATGACTCAACCAACTTTGGGTGGTGTCAAGGGACTCAAGACACACCACTTGGACCAGTCAACCCATCAGTTGACCAAGTCAACACCTCAAGTCAACACTTGGTCAACCTTGCCCAAAAAGAGGGGAAAAGGCTAACTCAGGCCCAATCCACTTGGGCTAGGCCTAATTGGAGTAGCCCATTATCTTAGGAGGCTGATAATTACCAGGAGGTACCACTCAATTTCTGGAAATGATGAGTAGGAGAGAGAAAGTGCAATTTCCCCCTTAATGAAGAGAGAGAGAAAGAGGAAAAAAAGAAGGAAAGTTAATGGTGGGAGACCATGGGTCACTCCATTTGTACAACCCTCATATTTCCCGAGTTGGTGGGACCCGACCCGGATGAGGCCAAGATTATGAAGGCGACCGAGACGGGCAATACGATCGCGTGGAGACGGTCGAAACTGCTCAAGGCAAAGAGAGGCCGCGGGGGAAGCAGGGGGAGCACCCGCTCCCCCGACCCCCCTTCGGGCGAGTGGGAGGAGCCTCCCACTCGCCGGCCACCTTGGGGGCGAGTGGGAGGGGGCCCTCCCACTCGCCACCCTCTTTTGGGCGAGTGGGAGGAATGCTCCCACTCGCCTGGCACGTTGGGGGGAGGTCGGGATGACCTCCCATGAGGGGGAAGTGGTCATCTCGAGTCTCACTCGCCCCCCCTCACGCGTGGATTGTTCATGGTCATGGTCGGACTGCGGATAGCAGAATTTTGGCTATTCGCAGTCCAATTTTGGCTATCCGCAGTCCATTTTTGGGAAAGTCTATAAATAGACCCCCATGGGCACCTTGGGAAGGGTTGGCCTCTACCCCCTCCCTCGCGTGGTCTTGTGAGCAAGCACCCCCCCCCCCTCCCCTGTCATCTTCCAGTTGATGGTGAGGTGGTTCTTAGTGCCCTCCAAGGTGCCCAGGCTCAGCATTGGCTTGGGAGGGGAAGCGCTCTAAGATCTTCCGGGTATGTGGTGTGACCTCCGCGCTGCAGCTTAAGGGGTCTATTTGTGGATTCAAGTGTTCATCAAGTCCGAGTCTCTTAGTTCCTAGCAACCGGTCACGGGTCTAGGCTCAGGTCAAGTAAGGGTTAGTCGCAACCCCCTTTCGAACGCTGAAGCCGGGAAACTGGTTTCAACATTCTGGTGCGGTGAGCGTGGAAGCGACTAGCTCGGAAAGCTCTGAGCCAAGTCTCATGTCCGGAAGCGATGAGTTGGGAGACTCACCCCCTATCAGCGAGTACCTGAAGAAGGGTGATTTTGACGAGTTCAAGAAGTCGATCCTGGAGCTCTTGCGGATCGCACCTCCCCCTCGCGGCGAGTGCTCGGCACCACCCACACCCGTGCTCACCTCGCAATCTCTGATGGAGGCGGAGCAAGCACATCAGCAAGGAGGGAAGAAGAAGGAGGAAGCGAGAAGTCAGGGGGACCAGGGACCCCCCGTTGGGCAGGAGCAAGGCTGGGGGTTTCAACCACCAGTCGCCCTACCAACCTGGAGGCCGCCAGGAGGACCCCCTCAAGGCCAAGGAAGAGGCCATTTCCAAGGGAGAGGAAACTCTCAGGGGGAGCAGGGACGGTTCAACCCAGCAGGGTGGCAGCCGGACACAAGGCCATTGCAACCCTACCACCTGCAAACCATGACGATTGGCCGAAAAAGAGGAAATAAGAAGAGGGGTCGCGCAGGGAAGGAAGCAAGGAGGATGGAATTGCCATACTATGACTTCCATCAGCAGGAGGGCCACGCGACAGCCACATGCCCAGAGTTTCTGGAGTTAAGGAAAGGAAGAAGAATCTCGGCAGAGAGGAGACAGCTATGCCCCAAAGGACCAGGAGGAAGCTGAGGAGATGGAGGAAGTGATGAATGAGATGGCCAAGGTGCATGTGGCCGAGTAAGCTCAAGGAAGCGCAATGTAATGGTATGTAATCTATTTATGATATATCAAAAGTAGTTAAAGATAGCATCTAAGTCGAGTCCTCGACTGGAGACCACTCGCCCGGGCTTGTTGATGCCGGTCGCTGGGTGGCTCGTCGGGTAGATTCGTTTTAAGTCGAGTCATCTACTGGAGACCACTCGCCCGGGCTTGTTGATGCCTGTCGCTGGGTGGCTTGTCGGGTAGATTCGTTTCAAGTCGAGTCCTCGACTGGAGACCACTCGCCCGGGCTTGTGGATGTCGGTCGCTGGGTGGCTCGTCGGGTAGATTCGTTTTAAGTCGAGTCCTCGACTGGAGACCACTCGCCCGGGCTTGTTGATGCCGGTCGCTGGGTGGCTCGTCGGGTAGATTCGTTTCAAGTCGAGTCCTCGACTGGAGACCACTCGCCCGGGCTTGTGGATGCCGGTCGCTGGGTGGCTCGTCGGGTAGATTCGTTTTAAGTCGAGTCCTCGACTGGAGACCACTCGCCCGGGCTTGTTGATGCCGGTCGCTGGGTGGCTCGTCGGGTAGATTCGTTTCAAGTCGAGTCTTCGACTGGAGACCACTCGCCCGGGCTTGTGGATGCCGGTCGCTGGGTGGCTCGTCGGGTAGATTTGTTTTAAGTCGAGTCCTCGACTGGAGACCACTCGCCCGGGCTTATTGATGCCGGTCGCTAGGTGGCTCGTCGGGTAGATTCGTTTCAAGTCGAGTCCTCGACTGGAGACCACTCGCCCGGGCTTGTGGATGTCGGTCGCTGGGTGGCTCGTCGGGTAGATTCATTTTAAGTCGAGTCCTCGACTGGAGATCACTCGCTCGGGCTTGTTGATGTCGGTCGCTGGGTGGCTCGTCGGGTAGAATCGTTTCAAGTTGAGTCCTCGACTGGAGACCACTCGCCCAGGCTTGTGGATGCCGGTGTAACATCCCGACTTTTATTGGGCCGCTAGACCCTAGAAGGCCCAATAAAAGTAGGCCGAGCAATAGAAATTTACCATTTTAAGTAGCATTGCGCGCCGCAATTAAGTCATTGGGGTACAGTGACCAAACGAACCCCGATTTGACTTCCGTCAGATCCGTTGAACTCGTGTGAGCCATACGAGTGCAACGGAATTCGTTGCGCCTCGATCCGAAGTCGTTTGGAGAAAACGACCATTTTAAGTAGCGTTGCGCGCCGCAATTAAGTCATTGGGGTACAGTGACCAAACGAACCCCGATTTGACTTCCGTCAGATCCGTTGAACTCGTGTGAGCCATACGAGTGCAACGGAATTCGTTGCGCCTCGATCCGAAGTCGTTTGGAGAAAACGACCATTTTAAGTAGCGTTGCGCGCCGCAATTAAGTCATTGGGGTACAGTGACCAAACGAACCCCGATTTGACTTCCGTCAGATCCGTTGAACTCGTGTGAGCCATACGAGTGCAACGGAATTCGTTGCGCCTCGATCCGAAGTCGTTTGGAGAAAACGACCATTTTAAGTAGCGTTGCGCGCCGCAATTAAGTCATTGGGGTACAGTGACCAAACGAACCCCGATTTGACTTCCGTCAGATCCGTTGAACTCGTGTGAGCCATACGAGTGCAACGGAATTCGTTGCGCCTCGATCCGAAGTCGTTTGGAGAAAACGACCACTTTAGATATTGTTGTGCGCCGCAATTAAGTCATTGGGGTACAGTGACCAAACGAACCCCGATTTGACTTCCGTCGGATCCGTTGGACTCGTATGAACCATACGAGTGCAACGGAATTCGTTGCGCCTCGACCCGAACTCGTTTGGAGAAAACGACCATTTCGGGTGTCGTAGCGCGCCACTACCTCGTTATTATGAATAGTGACCGTACGAACCCCAAATTAACTTCCGTCCGATTCGTTGAACTCGTGTGGACAATACAAATACCACGGAACTCGTTGCACCTCGATACGAGGTCGTATGGGAGTATGCCACTTTAGCACTATGCAGATCGCCTCGGTGAAACGCACGAGGTATAAAGTACACGAATCCGGAGTCAACCCCGAAGAACCGAGGAGGACCCCGCCCTAAGTCGACTTAGTCAAAAACCCCCAGGAAGGGGGCTACCCTATTATGGCAAGGGGAAGAGAGAGAAAGGAAGGGGGTGGGGGAGAAATATCTTCCCCCACTCACCCTCCCTTCCTCCACGTGGAAGAGAGGGAGAGTGGGGGGGGGGGGGGGGGGGAGGCCACCCCTCCTTCTATAAAAGGAGGGGCAGCCCTCCTCAAAACCCCACTCAACCCTTCTCTCTCTCTCTCTCTCTCTCTCTCTCTCTCTCTCTCTCTCTCTCTCCCTTTCCTTCCTCTGCCAGCAGCCACAGCCGGCAGCCCAGCCCTCCTCCACCACCTTGCCGGAGCAAGCCTAAACCCTAGGCCGACCACCTCCTCCTCCTCCTCCATGGCCGGCCACCACCACCAACCCCCAACCCCTCAGGTAGAGATCTCCCCCTCCCCTTTCCTACCTCCCGGAGGAGGCGTCCAAGCCGCCGGCAGGCACGGCCGGCGGCGGCCGCGTGTTTTCCTTCCTCCCCGCGTGCCTGGAAGGGTTCCTTACCCTTCCCGGCGGCGGCCGGCGGCGCCAGACCGCCGGGCCACCGCCGGATGGCCGCCCCCTCCCCGGCGCCCCGACCAGGGACAGCAGGGAGGGCTGCGCGCGAGGAGGCGGCGGCGCAGCAAGCCGGCACGACTCGGGCTGGCTGCGCCGCGCCTCCCCGTCCCTTCTGCCCTGTTTTCCGGTGGGGTCCGGCGGTGCCAGGCCACCGGGCCACCACCGGAGATGGCGTCGGCCCCCGGCGCACCGACCGGGGGCGGCGCCGATGGCCCCTCGACGGCAGGAGCGGCGGCAGCGGGCCTGCATGGCCCATGCAGGCCACGCCGCCGCCGCCCGCCCCTTTATATCCCTCCCCCGGCGGTGGCCGGCGGTGCCAGGCCGCCGGACCACCCCCGGAGGAGTCGCCGGCCCCCGGCGCACCGGCCGGGGGCAACCCCCACCCCACCCCGCCGGTGGAGGCGGTGGCAGCAAGCATGCAGGAGGCGTGCAGGCCGCCACCGCCCCCGTGCCCTTACAGCACGAACCCCGGAGGTGGCCGGCGGCGCCAGGCCGCCGGACCACCACCGGAGTAGTCGCCTGCCCCCTGCGCGTCGACCGGGGGCGGCGCCGGCCACAGCCGGCCGCTGCCGGCGGCGGCAGCGGCCGCCTCCCGTCAGGATTAACGGGAGCCGCTCGATCTCCCCCGGGAGATCAAGCAGCTCCCGCAATCTTAATTCCCGCCCCCCCTGCATGAATATGAGTGCCCCCACAGCGGATCCGCTGTGGATCCGCTGTGGGAGCCAAGGACAGCGCCCGGTGTGGCGCCCCCAGGTCCCTCCCTGCCTCTATTTGCACCCCAAAAACCCTTAAAACTTCCCCATTTTTCTGAGGAAAAATGGGGCCCTTTCAGGAAAACTTTTCTATATGAAAAATGCGCCTCACCCTCAGGGGCACCCCCAGTAATTTTTTGGGATTTTTAGGAGGGTGTTTACTATTTTTAAAACCCAATATAAAGTTTACTTTAGGTATTAAAATACCCAAATGGGTCTCTAAAATTCCCCAAATATTCGGGATACTAAATATAGGTATTTTACAAATACTATCAAAGATAGGGGGTGTGGACTTGTGATTTGACCCCTCAAAAGCCTTTTCAAACAAAAAAATAGACGCCCGGAAAAGAGCGAAATTCATTAAAATAAATCGGCGTCCCCTCGACGCATATTTTAAATACTTATCCCAAAATTATGCATAGTAAGCTAAAAGACCGACTAAGCTCGGAAAAGCAACGCAAAAATCGGAACGACATCGCGACGCGGCGCCAAAACGTAACCCCGCCGCAACGATAATAAAAGTACGGAGTCGTCGATCGAAGCCTCCTCTTATGGAGTGATTGGACTACTAACCATTTCTTCTTATGCAATTACATTCTGTACTTTCATTTAAATCCAGTCCCGTACTGGTCCCCCGCATTTATATCCTGTACTTTCATTTAAATCCAGTCTCGTACTGGTCCCCCGCATTTACATTCTGTACTTTCATTTAAATCCAGTCTCGTACTGGTCCCCCGCATTTACATTCTGTACTCTCATTTAAATCCAGTCTCGTACTGGTCCCCCCGCATTTACATTCTGTACTTTCGTTTAAATCTAGTCTCGTACCGGTCCTTATTACATGGCCTTTGCTTTCGGCCTACCTTTCTGTTTATTACATGGCCTTTGCTTTCGGCCTACCTTTCTGTTTATTACATGGCCTTTGCTTTCGGCCTACATTTCCGTTTAAATATTATGGCCCATGCTTCGGCCTAATTTATTTACTAGTGCAGAGCTGCCGTGGCAACAAATGCGGTGCTTATCCTCCCTTCGGCGAGGCCTTAGTTGGGGAAAACTCGGAGTTGAGTCTCTCCTCCCAAGTTAGCCCCAAGCAAGGAGCACACATACCGCTAGGCCTCCCGGTCCAAAGTCATGCGACCGGTCGAGTATGAATTGCCATGTGACCTAAAGGTTCGTCTAAAATAAGCGGGTGAAGATTGATTGGAAGTGGCGGGTCGGTCACGCTCGCAGACCGTTCGTACCGGTGCGGGTGAGTTGACAACTCATGGCGACAGGGAGATGGGCACAGTGGGGTATTACCCGCTGAGCCTGTAGTTTCGCCTCCGCTGGTCGGCCTAAAAGTCAGTTCGCCGGATGTCGCTCACATCCATTCAGTACACTAGGTTGTACAGGAGGGCCTGAATGATACGGTACGACTACATTCAGAAGTGGCAGGACTGGCCACTGTCACCGACGGCCACATCGGTGAGGCCCGCGGGATTAGCTCCCCTGCTTGAACTAAAGCGGTCTAAAACTGTGTCGACACAGGGTCTTTTGTGTGTGTACAGGTCTTGAGTACCTGGGTGTGTGTATGCGCGCGATAGTGCTAGATATTTACTATACGGCGCGATTATGGTCATTAGGGCAGGAGCCCCGCTATATCTATATATATATATATGTATATATACATGTTTACCTGCTGCTAACTCTTCCTTGCTTCGGCTATTTCAATTCTGTCTTTTAGCCGCCCCTGGATACGGATCCGGGGAGGGGGATGTGTTTTCTGCTTAGCTCTGTGACTAACGGTTATTTCTTATAACCAATCACAGGAGACGGGACAGCGTGAAGCCCCCACATCACAGGTTGACCGGGAAGCCTTGGAGATGATCCGTTCGATTACCCCAGCCTCCCCTTCTATCTTCAGAGATGTGAGTACGAGTATATAGGGACGAGCCCAGGACTCCCTTTTGTCTTAGCACATGTAGTCTACGGACAATATTTTGTAAACGATAGGCTTCGGCCCCGTTAAGTTGTAAATATAAGCTGTATGTTTGGTTTGCCCATCTTTTGATTGCTTCCGCTATGTGTTCTGATGTGAGGTTATGATTCTTGTGCCTGACAAGGAGACCGCTCAGCGCTCGAGGGGGGATGGGACGTCACCACCCGGGGAGCGTTAAGGGGTCATTCTTGGGCAGTAAGATCCCCCCTCCCTGAACCCGGTACGGATTGGGGAGGGGGGGTCTTACAGCCGGTCACTGGGTGGCTCGTCGGGTAGATTCGTTTTAAGTCGAGTCCTCTACTGGAGACCACTCGCCCGGGCTTGTTGATGCCGGTCGCTGGGTGGCTCGTCGGGTAGATTCGTTTCAAGTCGAGTCCTCGACTGGAGACCACTCGCCCGGGCTTGTGGATGCCGGTCGCTGGGTGGCTCGTCGGGTAGATTCGTTTTAAGTCGAGTCCTCGACTGGAGACCACTCGCCCGGGCTTATTGATGTCGGTCGCTGGGTGGCTCGTTGGGTAGATTCGTTTCAAGTCGGGTCCTCGACTGGAGACCACTCGCCCGGGCTTGTTGATGTCGGTCGCGGGGTGGCTCGTCAGATAGATTCGTTTGGGTTGGTAAGGATCCAAGAAGAGAAGTCGGTCTTAGGACGTGTTGAGTTCCTCCACCTCCAGGTGAGCTCGGCTCCCTGTTAGGTGTGGAGTTCCCACCTCCAGGTGAGCTCGGCTCCCTGTTAGGTGTTGAGTTCCCCTACCTCCAGGTGAGCTCGGCTCCCTGTTAGGTGTTGAGTTCCTCCACCTCCAGGTGAGCTCGACTCCCCAGTAAGTGTGGAGTTTCCTCCACCTCCAGGTGAGCTCGGCTCCCTGTTAGGTGTTGAGTTCCTCCACCTCCAGGTGAGCTCGGCTCCCTGTTAGGTGTTGAGTTCCCCTACCTCCAGGTGAGCTCGACTCCCCGGCAGGTGTGGAGTTTCCTCCACCTCCAGGTAAGCTCGGCTCCCTGTTAGGTGTTGAGTTCCTCCACCTCCAGGTGAGCTCGGCTCCCTGTTAGGTGTTGAGTTCCTCCACCTCCAGGTGATCTCGGCTCCATGTTAGGTGTTGAGTTCCTCCACCTTCAGGTGAGCTCGGCTCCCTGTTAGGTGTTGAGTTCCTCCACCTCCAGGTGAGCACGGCTCCCTGTTAGGTGTTGAGTTTCCTCCACCTCCAGGTGAGCTCGGCTCCCTGTTAGGTGTTGAGTTCCTCCACCTCCAGGTGAGCTCGGCTCCCGGTTAGGTGTTGAGCTTTCTCCACCTCCAGTTGGGCTCGGCCCATACGAGGGTTCTTAAGCGGAGAAAGGTTTTTCCTCCCACCTCAGGTCGAGCTCGGCTCGACTAGAGGTGTTGAGTTTCTCTTCCACCTCAGGTCAAGGTTAATCCGACCCAAGGTGTTGAGCTTTCTCCACCTCCAGTTGGGCTCGACCCATAGGAGGGTTCTTAAGTAGAGAAAGGTTTTTCCTCCCACCTCAGGTCGAGCTCGGCTCGACTAGAGCTGTTGAGTTTCTCTTCCACCTCAGGTCGAGGTTAATCCGACCCAAGGTGTTGAGCTTTCTCCACCTCCAGTTGGGCTCGACCCATAGGAGGGTTCTTAAGTGGAGAAAGGTTTTTCCTCCCACCTCAGGTCGGGCTCGGCTCGACTAGAGGTGTTGAGTTTCTCTTCCACCTCAGGTCGAGGTTAATCCGACCCAAGGTGTTGAGCTTTCTCCACCTCCTGTTGGGCTCGGCCCATAGGAGGGTTCTTAAGTGGAGAAAGGTTTTTCCTCCCACCTCAGGTCGAGCTCGGCTCGACTAGAGGTGTTGAGTTTCTCTTCCACCTCAGGTCGAAGTTAATCCGACCCAAGGTGTTGAGCTTTCTCCACCTCCAGTTGGGCTCGGCCCATAAGAGGATTCTTAAGTGGAGAAAGGTTTTTCCTTCCACCTCAGGTCGAGCTCGGCTCGACTAGAGGTGTTGAGTTTCTCTTCCACCTCAGGTCGAGGTTAATCCGACCCATGGTGTTGAGCTTTCTCCACCTCCAGTTGGGCTCGGCTCATAGGAGGGTTCTCAAGTGGAGAAAGGTTTTCCTCCCACCTCAGGTCGAGCTCGGCTCGACTAGAGGTGCTGAGTCTTTCCTCCACCTCAGATCGAAGTCAATTCGACCTAAGGTGTTGAGCTTTTTCCATCTCCAGTTGAGCTCGGTTCATAGGAGGGGTGTTTAGTGGAAAAAGATTCACCTTCCGTCTCAAGTCAGGATCAACCGAAAAGCTCGGCAGGGATGCCCCGTTGGCAGATCTTTTCGCGGATTCCCCTAAGGTCCCACCTACTCATCAAATAGGTGGGTTGGACTTTCTTTCCGAGCTTGGGACAAGCTCGCAAAGAGCGGGGATTGTGTACAACCCTCATATTTCCCGAGTCGGTGGGACCCGACCCGGATGAGGCCAAGATTACGAAGGCGACCGAGACGGGCAATACGATCGCGTGGAGACGGTCGAAACCGCTCAAGGAAAAGAGAGGCCGCGGGGGAAGCAGAGGGAGCACCCACTCCCCCGACCCCCCTTCGGGCGAGTGGGAGGAGCCTCCCACTCGCCCGGGCGAGTGGAAGGGACCCTCCCACTCGCCGGGCGAGTGGGAGGGACCCTCCCACTCGCCGGGCGAGTGGGAGGAGCCTCCACTCGCCGGGCGAGTGGGAGGAGCCTCCCACTCGTCGGCCACCTTGGGGGCGAGTGGGAGGGGGCCCTCCCACTCGCCACCCTCTTTTGGGCGAGTGGGAGGAATGCTCCCACTCGCCCGGCACGTTGGGGGGAGGTCGGGATGACCTCCCATGAGGGGGAAGTGGGCATCTCTAGTCCCACTCGCCCCCCTCACGCGTGGATTGTTCATGGTCATGGTCGGACTGCGGATAGCAGAATTTTGGCTATTCGCAGTCCAATTTTGGCTATCCGAGTCCATTTTTGGGAAAGTCTATAAATAGACCCCCATGGGCACCTTGGGAAGGGTTGGCCTCTACCCCCTCCCTCGCGTGGTCTTGTGAGCAAGCACCCCCCCCCCCCCTCCCCTGTCATCTTCTAGTTGACGGTAAGGTGGTTCTTAGTGCCCTCCAAGGTGCCCAGGCTCAGCATTAGCTTGGGAGGGGAAGCGCTCTAAGATCTTCCGGGTATGTGGTGGGACCTCCGCGCTGCAGCTTAAGGGGTCCATTTGTGGATTCAAGTGTTCATCAAGTCCGAGTCTCTTAGTTCCTAGCAACCGGTCACGGGTCTAGGCTCAGGTCAAGTAAAGGTTAGTCGCAACCCCCTTTCGAACGCTGAAGCCGGGAAACTGGTTTCAACACAATTCATCTCCCCAAGCCCCTCCATTCATCTTCCATGATGCTTGGGAGGAGTTTCCCCATAAATTCCAGCCAGCCATCATCAATGGAGGAGCCCAACCATCATGGCCGAAATATATTCTCCTCAAATTCCCCCTATACAGCACTCCCCACTCAAATCTAACTCCACCATTAGCTTCAAAAGGTGGATGGCAGTCAAAATCATATATTGGATCAAAGGTTTTGGTGGAGAATGGAGAGATCGGGCAAGCTCGCCGGAGAAGGGAAAAGCCATGGCCGAACACCGCCGCCATCGTCGCCGGGCTCCAAGAAGGTCTGGTTCTCCTCCTCTCTCTTTATGGATATATCTTAGATCAAAATAGGTGAGAAATCGGGCTCAATTGAGCCCGATCCAAGTGAGCAAAATCTGAAATTTCCATGAAAATGATCTTGGTTGGGTTCGCCGGAATCGGCCCCTCCGGCGGCCGTTCCGCCGCCCGGCGATAGCCACCACCTCAACGGAGGTGGTGGTGGTGGTGGCCGGTCAGGGAGGTGGTCGGATGGTCGGGAAAATGGGCTGGAAGAGGCTACAGGATGGGCTGATCTGGACCCTTGGCTGGAGGAGGAAGATGAAGGGATGCCCCACGTTTTTACTTCAAGATCTGTGCAGATCTTTTATATTAAATGTTATGTATTGTATTTTTCTGTCCCTTTACTGACAGCACTTAGAATTAATTATTAAAACTACTTAGTCCCCTCTACAGAAAAAGTGGTCAACACCAAAGTTGTAGCCCTTGGAGTCTACTTTTTTTTAAAATTAATTTCAACCCAAAAGGAGTTCTGTAGCTCCCTGTAGGTCCATTTTGGTGGGGCTGGTCCCTAGTGTAGGACAACCACCATTTCTTGAATAACTTTTGATTGGGAAATGATATGGACTTGAGATTTGAAACATAGTCTACTTATACCTACACACACATCATATCTAAAGATGGGAATTTTAGGAGAACATTTTTCTAAGGTTTTTGTAATAATTTCATAAATCATATAATAATTAATTATTGGGTAAAATGACCTCCAATGCCCTCCAAATTTTGGTGGGTGCTTCTTAGGGTCATCACATGACCCTGTTAAAAATTTCAGCCCAATTGGGACTGATTTAGTTTGGAAATTGGTTAACCTAAGTTGGGTCTAATTAGGTCAAAATTAGGGCATGGTGTTTATCTTGGGGTATTGTGGTCAAATCTCCTCACCATGAGATGAAACCTTGGACAATGGATTAGGATCACCTAAAATACCCCCATGAGTGAGTTGGGGTGGTGTGGAGGTGGATATGCCCTAGGATCCTAGATTTACCCCTTGGGGTGCATGTAGAGCTTTGTGAAGGACATGTGGTCAAAATCTATAGAATGGTTATTAAACTTGGTGGATAAGTTCATAGGATATAAATAGGCCCTGAGTAATTTTATAAGAATTTTGGGAGCAATTATCCCCTTTGAATTAGGTCATAATCCCTTTAGAGAAATTTCTTATAAGAGATGATTATAGGATCAAAATGCCTTGGATGATGATGAAACTTGGGTAGTGTCTATGTTATCATGATATACACCTTTGGTAATTTTTGTGTATTTAATTGAATGATTTAACCAGTACTTCATTCACAAGGCACCTGTTTTGATTTAGACTTAAGAAAAATATTTGAGGGTCCAAAACTCATTGTTAAATTGTACAAATTGGTGATAGGACATTTCAGAACATTAGGAACCTCTGTGAATTTTTATAGAATTTTTGAAGACTTAAATCAGTAGGCTACTTCACAGTTTATTTAATTTGAGGTTTTCTTAAAGTACTTATTTTAGTGAGAAAACGATTTCCTTAAAATCTGAAACTTAGTCAGTAGCCTTTTCTGGTGAATATAAGAGCTTGGTAATTTTCCCATAATTTTAGTGTTGATCCTTTTGGTGGTTTTTTCATAAAACTATGATTTTGGATAGATGATAAATAATTAAATTAGAGGAAAATTTCTTACTGTAAAAATATGATATACTGTTTTTGATGTTATTAAGTCATCCTGGATTTATCATAATTTTTGGAGAGCCATATCTTAAGATTTACTTACACTTCATGTTCATTTTCCTACTTGGCAAATGTTTGGAGAAATTAAAATAAATACAAAATAATTAAGGAAAATTATGATTCTGTGGATTTAGTCTTATAACATCATAATAGACCCCCAGTAAATAGCTTGGGTCAGTTGGATGAATATTTAGAGTGCCTCTAGTTGTGAGATTCATATAGTTAGTTTGGTCTGCGTATAGTAAAAATGTGGATCTTGGGTAACTAGTGGCCTACTAAGTGAGAATGGCATGTAGTTGGTGTACATGGTCAGGATGCAGAGATTGAGGTCACCAAAGAGGAGTTAGGTATTAAGAGTGCTTGGTGAGTTAAGGGTAAGGTAGTGCTTGAGATTGACGAAGGATCGTCTTTTCCCTAGCGTGTCATAAAGCACTTAGGTTTAACTCAAGTGTAATAACAAGGAGGGGGTAATCTTATGGGCAGATACCAACAACACTAAGTGTCTTGAGAAAGGGAACTTTGGGGTGTCATCCCATTATAGTTCCTAGTACCGTAGCGAGCCCCTTACAGGGTAATCCTCGGGAAGTCCAAGATTAACCATAAATTGTAGGGATAAGATGATGTACAAGATGAACTTGATAACGCACACACGCACACCCCGTAGTTATGGGAGGTTAGTTGTTTTGGTTGTACGAGCGGTAAGCTCGGTGGTTGTAGCAGCGGACTAGATAGTCCGGTGAGCTTGAGACTCAGTAATGTTGTTGGTGCGGACGGGTTGGTCCGGCAAGTCGGTGGCTCGAAAGGTTATGATGACGGGAAGGTTAGCCCGGGGAATTTATGGCTCGGGATATAGTTGAACATGTTGCATGTGCATGAAGGTGGTGGGTCTCCGGTATTGGACGGTCGTTCACACCGACGTCAATACGTTGACTCGGCAAGTGTGGAATTTGCACTTAGTCTTGAAAGTCTGGTGGTCCAGCCAGTAAGAGTACGCAGATGTGATGACTAGCTTTTAGTCATCGTTTTTAGGTTAGTTTAGTTTAAATTTTCTTAGTTTTAATTATATTTTCTTTGCATTTTATGGTTGTTAAGCTTTAATATTGTTATTTTATGATCTTATGTTATTTTATGTTATGTTATGCTTTAATGTTGTTATTTTATGTTTTTATGTTTGTTATAAATAATTTTGTTATGTTTGTTATTTTATGTGCTAATGTTTGTTAAGTGTAATGTTGTTATTTTTATTTTGTTGATTTTCTTTTTGTTAAAGTGTTAATGATGTTGCTTTATGTTTGTTCTTTTTTTATTTTATGTTTGTTAAGTGTTAATTATGTTTTATATTTTATGTTTGTTATTATGTCTTAACTAATGTTTTATTTTATTTTATTTTGTAGGAATGTTGTCGCCGCCACCATCACCGCCATCGTCGCGCCGTCAATAATGATGCTGCATCGCTTCGCCGCACCATCTTCCAAGCTACACCAGTCCAAGAAATTAACTCCGCTTCGCCGCGCCATCTTCGCCAACTCCGCAAGCTCATGCCGCACAAGTCCAAGCTACACAACGCCATCGTCGTCATTTATTTCATGCATGCAGCCACCTGGAATCTTTCCATCAACCCACCATGCAATCACCACTCACGTAATTACCTCCTCATTCCATGCAATTCATATTTTTCTCCATTTAATATGGCTGCCCACATTCATGACTCACGCCACCTCCATTTTATACAGCCACCTTTGCATGCTCCCATTCATGCATTGGCCGATCCACTCTCTCATCCCCTCTCTCTCTTTTTTTTTTTTTAATTTCTTCTCTCCTCTTTATTTCTTATTCATCTCCCCTTCTTCTATTTTCTATTTTATTTTATTTACTTCTTAAATAGAAAACATTGCATTTGGCCACCTCTCTCCTCCTCATTTAAACCCATGCATGCATTCTTCCATTCATGCATTTCCTTTCTCTCTCCCTCATCAAATCATTCATGCACCTTCTCCTCCATCTAGAATCTTCCCCCTCATCTATAAAAGGAACCCCTATCTCAAGCATGAGGGAGGTTGGAAGTAGAGAAGAATTATAGTGCTAGTAGTGATATTGTGTAAGCTTTTGAAAGTTCTTCTTGTTGTTCTTGTTCTTAGATTATTGTAATCCTTTTTAGTATAATTTTATTGTTCTTGTAATTCTCTTATTGTACTTCTCTTCTATCTATCAATTAAAATGTTTTCTTTCTCCAATATCGTCGTTTCTATTTCCATTATGCGTAGCTAATTTTCCGTTAGCGTTTGATCAAGAGGATCCATGAAATGAGATGAGATTTCTTTTTATATCTTAGTTTTGCTTTTGTTTAAATTATTCTCGATCCTTCTTTGATTTATTTTTGCGTCGACTCCGTATTTCCGGTATACGGTAGTAGGCCCTTGATCTCATTTCATAATAGTCGAGAGACTCATTGATTTGAAAGATCACTCAAAGAAGGAAGGAGTTGCACGCACCCATAGAGATAGGATGACGTAAATCCTCCGGATTGGAGTCAAATCCAATAGTGCGGTTCACTTCGATAATGCGGCTTTAAACCTGTTTGTTTTACGAAGAGATTCAGAACAAACCGTTTATAAGTTAGGAGGTTTAGTACTCTAGCGAGACTATCTCTCATTTTCGGAACCGCCACGGTCAAGAATTATTTTGCAATCGTAGAACTAAATTTTACTACTCTCTTGTCTCTTTTCATGGTGAAACTTTGATCAAATGCTATTTTCTTAATCTGATTTTATCATTTTAATTTCGTCTTTATTATTGTCTTAAAAATTCTCAAAATCACCCAACACTCGTACGGTGGGATAATAGTAGAAAGCGTGAGTAGTAATACTTGACAGCCCCGTGTTTTAAATACGACATTGGTACTACAATTTGATAGGTACACTTGCTTCATCGGGTAATCATCAAGTTTTTGGCGCCGTTGCCGGGGAGTTTTGTCAATATTAAGAAAACGCCGTCGCTATTACTTCTGCAAAAATCAAAAAAATTATTATATATTATAAACCAATATCATCGTTTTTCTATCCCACCTAAAATCCTGGAAAGGACGCTTTGGGCTTGAATTCCCATCATAGCCTCTAGTACCGTTGCAAACCCCTCACAGGGCAGATCTCGGGAAGTCCAGGACTATTATAATCCGCCTAATATTATCCTTCTTAAAAAAAGAAAAAAAATCATCATCATTTTTTTAATTTTGGTATTTTTTTTTCACTTTCGTTTATTTTCCCCTCCCCTTTTTCTTTCTGCTAGTGCATGACCCGCACGAATTCGTCGTTACTTGTTGATTTGGACCCGGAAATCGAACGCTCATTTCGGAGAAATTTACGATTCGGTGGTTCCACTTCTCAGGAGACTGTTGAGGATTCTATCGGTGATTGTGATTCTAATTCTGAAATTATGGGTGATCCCAATCCAGAAGTTGACCAGCAACGGACCATGTCCTATTATGCTCGGCCTAACTTGGAGGGTACAGAATCCAGTATTGTTCGACCTGCAATAGCGAACAACAATTTTGAGCTTAAGCCCTGCACTATACAAATGGTGCAGCAATATGCGCAGTTCGACGGATTACCAGATGAAGATCCGAACTTACATATTGCTAGCTTCCTTGAAATCTGTGATACCTTCAAAATTAATGGTGTCTCAGACGATGCAATTAGGCTAAGACTCTTTCCCTTCTCCTTACGAACAAAAGCCAAACAGTGGTTGAGTTCTCTCCCAAGAGGATCAATCACTACTTGGGACACCTTAACAGAAAAATTCCTTGCTAGGTATTTTCCCCCTGCTAAAACTGCTAAACTTCGAACTAATATCTGTACTTTTAGTCAAATCGATTCTGAGACCCTCTATGACACTTGGGAGAGGTACAAGGAACTTTTGAGACGCTGCCCTCATCATGCTCTGCCTGTATGGATACAGGTCCAGACATTTTATAATGGGCTAAATCAAGCAACCAAGCAAATGATAGACGCCGCATCCGGTGGTTCTTTGAACTGAAAAACTCCGGAGGGCGCTCTTGAGCTTATCGAGGATATGGCGATGAACACCTATCAGTGGAATACGCCTAGGTCTCTCCCAAATAAACCTGCAGGTATGCACGAAGTGGACTCTGTATCCCAACTGGCGCTTCAAGTAGAGATGCTGAACAAGAAAGTAACGGAGATGACTGCTGCCTCCGCCATTCAGGTACATGAACATGCAAATGCTGCTGCTGCCGAGCAGGTGGATTATCTGGGGAACATACCCAGGCCTGCTCAAAACAATTTTAATAATTTTTCTGCTTTTTCTACCCCTCCTAGTTTTAATGCTGCGTCTAATTCGTATCACCCCGGATGGCGTAACCATCCTAATTTTTCATGGAGTAATCCCGCAAATGCCGCACGTCCACCACATGATTTCACTCCACCACCACCACAAAATCAAAATCAAAATTTTCCAAAACCTCCATCTTTGGAGGAAATGCTTTCTAAATATTTAAATTCGAACGAGGCGACCATTAGAAATTTAACAGGATCAATGAAAAATCTTGAAACAACAGTCGGCCAACTAGCTAAGGCTTTCTACGAGAGACCACCTGGGACTCTTCCCTCAAATACTGAGCCAAACCCAAGGGAACACGCGAAAGCGATCACCCTTCGGAGCGGCAAAGTAGTCCACGAGCCCACCACAAGGGAAGAGTCAGAGGTTATTGCCTCTCATGCTGATAAGGAACAAGTAATCATGAAGGAAACTGATTTAGGAAGCGAAAAAGAAAAAAATATTTTTGAAAAAGAAAAAGATAATCTTCAAGGTAATGAGGTTTTAAAAGAATTTCCTCCGCCACCCTACCCCGCTAAGCTTAGGCAAGATAAGTTAGACGATCAGTATCATCGCTTTCTTGAAATGTTTAAACAAATTCATATAAATTTACCATTTCATGAAGCGATTAGTCAAATGCCTAAGTACGCCAAATATTTGAAAGATTTGCTAACAAACAAGAAGAAACTGGAAAATCTATCTCATGTAACGCTAAATGAAGAATGCTCGGCGGTTATAAAAAACACTAATCTCCCTAAGAAGATAAAAGATCCGGGTAGCTTTTCTATTCCATGTGTTTTTGGTAATCTTTTCATGAAAAACGCGTTAGCAGATTTGGGTGCGAGCATCAATTTGATGCCTTTCTCTTTGTTTAAGAAGTTAGGATTGGGCACTCTAAGCCCTACACGTATGAGTATCCAATTAGCTGATCGGTCGATCAAGTACCCATTAGGTATCGTTGAGGACGTGTTAGTGAAGGTCGACAAATTCATCTTCCCGGTGGATTTTGTCATTCTTGATATTGAGGAAGACGTCGATGTCCCTCTTATCCTTGGTCGTCCCTTTTTAGCCACCTCTCGAGCGGTTATTGATGTGAGTAACGGGAAGCTTCTTCTTCGTGTAGGGGATGATGAGGTCGCATTTTCTATTAATGATTCAATGAAAAACTCTTTAAAAAATGACGACTCATGTTTCTTTCTTGATGAGTTCAATGATAATTCTTCACTTCTTCTTTCTAATGTTTCTTCAAATGATTTTTCTTCCTCCTTTTCTGAAAGTTATCCAAATATTTTTGAAGACACGGTTATGTCCGTGCAAACAAATTTTGAAAACCCACCAACTGTTAGCCAAAAAAATTTTGAAAATCTTATTTTGAAAAAAAAAAAGTTTTAAAAAATTCTTATGAAGAACCACCTTCTCTTGAACTCAAACCACTCCCCGATCATCTTAAGTACGCCTTTTTAGAAAAAAATTCTAAATTGCCCGTTATAATCTCGGCATTTCTTTCTCAATCCGAGAACGATCAACTGATCGAAGTGCTACAAAAGCATCGTCGAGCTATAGCGTGGCAAATTTCCGACATTTCGGGCATATGCCCTTCTTTTTGCACCCACAAAATCTTTGTTGAAAATGATTCAAAACCTGTAATCCAACCTCAACGTCGTCTTAATCCAAACATGAAAGAGGTTGTAAAGGGAGAGGTGCTTAAGTTGTTAGATGCGGGAATAATCTATCCAATCTCAGATAGTAAGTGGGTGAGTCCAGTCCAGGTAGTGCCTAAGAAGGGTGGGATCACGGTAGTGGCGAACGAGAATAACGAGTTAATCCCGACTAGGACGGTAACGGGATGGAGAATGTGTATCGATTATCGTAAGCTTAATGACGCCACTCATAAGGATCACTTCCCCCTCCCTTTTATCGACCAAATTTTAGAACGATTATCTGGGCATAGTTTTTATTGCTTTCTCGACGGTCTCTCGGGGTATTTTCAAATCCCTATCGCACCCGAGGACCAAGAGAAGACAACATTTACTTGCCCTTTCGAAACTTTCGCTTATCGTAGGATGCCTTTCGGCCTTTGCAACGCACCTGCTACCTTTCAGAGGTGTATGTTAGCCATCTTCGATAAATATGTAGAAAATATAATGGAAATATTTATGGATGACTTCTCTGTTTTTGGTGATTCATTTTCATTATGTTTAGAAAATTTAGCTAAGGTTTTAGAACGCTGTGAAGAAACTAACTTAGTTTTAAACTGGGAAAAATGTCATTTCATGGTGAGAGAAGGGTTAGTCTTAGGTCACAAAATTTCTGCTAAGGGAATCGAGATCGATCAAGCTAAGGTCGAGGTAATCGAAAAACTGCCGCCGCCTACAAACATTAAAGCAATTAGAAGTTTTCTAGGCCACGCGGGGTTTTATCGGCGCTTTATCAAGGACTTTTCAAAAATCACAAAGCCTCTAACCCAACTCTTAGAAAAAGATATCCCTTTTAATTTTGACGAATCATGTTTAGCTGCTTTTGAATTGATAAAATCTAAATTAATTAATGCTCCGATTATGATTGCTCCGGTCTGGGATTTGCCGTTTGAAATAATGTGCGATGCGAGTAACTTTGCGGTAGGTGCGGTGCTAGGACAACGGATTGATAAAAATTTCCACCAAATCTATTACGCTAGCAAGACTCTTAACTCGGCGCAAGAAAACTACACAACAACTGAAAAAGAACTTTTAGCAATCATTTTCGCTTTTGATAAATTCCGGCCGTATATCACGCTTTCCAAAGTTATAGTTTTTACAGATCATTCTGCCTTGAAGTACCTCCTCTCTAAACCGGACGCCAAGCCGCGCCTTATTCGCTGGATCCTCTTACTTCAAGAATTCGACTTGGAAATCCGGGATAAGAGAGGAGCGGAAAATCTAGCGGCTGATCATCTTTCTCGATTAGAAAACCCCGAGATAGGTATGTTAAACGAAAATTCTCTTAATGATTCTTTGCCGGATGAACAACTTTTAAATGTTTCTTCTTCTACTCCCTGGTTTGCCGATCTGGCCAATTATCTTGTGGCCCGCGTCCTCCCAAAAGAGTACTCATCTCAGCAAAAGAAGAAATTCTTTTCTGAGTTGAAGTATTATTTTTGGGAGGACCCCTTTCTATTTCGCATTTGTGCGGATCAGGTGGTAAGACGATGCGTTTCCCGGGAAGAAGGTTTTAAAATTTTAAGGCATGTTCATGAAGGTCCAACTGGCGGGCATTATCAAGCAAACCGCACCGCCCACAAAGTACTTAGTGCTGGCTTTTATTGGCCAAGCATATTCAAAGATGCTCAAATCTTTGTGAGCGGATGTGATCGATGCCAACGGACCGGAAACATATCAAATAAAAATGAAATGGAACAAAATTATTACCTTGAATGTGAGATTTTTGATTTATGGGGCATCGACTTTGTCGGCCCGTTTCCTTCAAGTTTGGGTAATAAATATATTTTAGTCGCGGTAGATTATGTTTCTCGTTGGGCAGAAGCCCAAGCTCTTCCAAGTAATGATGCCCGCGTTGTGATTTCTTTTTTAAAAAAATTGTTCTCTCGTTTTGGTTTCCCTCGAGCTATCGTTAGTGATAGAGGAGGTCATTTCTGTAACGCCTAACTCACTAAAGTTTTAATCAAATATGGCGTTACGCATAAACTTTCCACCGCTTATCACCCCCAAACTAACGGTCAGGTCGAGGTTGTCAATCGGGAGCTCAAAAGAATTTTAGAAAAAACTGTTTCTACTTCTCGCAAAGATTGGTCTTTAAAATTAGACGATGCTCTTTGGGCTTATCGGACGGCGTACAAGACCGCTATCGGTTGTACTCCCTTCCGATTGGTCTATGGAAAATCGTGTCATCTCCCGGTTGAAGTAGAACACCGCGCGTATTGGGCACTGAAATTTTTTAATTTTAATCCGCGCTCAGTCGGCGAGCATAGAAAAAATCAATTGAATGAACTCGACGAGTGGCGAGCGTTCGCTTATGAAAATAACAAACTTTTTAAAGAACGTACAAAATTTTATCACGATAAGAACTTACGCCACCCTAAAACGTTTAAACCAGGCGATCAAGTTCTTCTCTTTAATTCACGTTTACGTCTTTTTCCTGGCAAGCTTAAATCTCGATGGTCTGGACCGTTTACGGTCAAAGAGGTTTCTCCGTACGGAACTGTTTTAATTTCGCACCCGGATAAGGGTGAATTTAAAGTGAATGGTCATCGACTGAAACTATATTTCTCTAATGATTTGATGTCTCCTGAAAAGGAGCAAGTTTTATTCATTTCGTAATTTTTATCTTGTTGTGGAACTTTGTTTTTAAAGTGGAACTTTTATTATGGACTTATTATTATCAAACCTTTTATTCGAACATTATGTATTGTTTAAATTAGAACAATCTTGGGATCTCGCCCAAGTTCTTTTTCTGCATTTATTTTTGTACTATGTTCTTCCTCCTGGTGGCCCAAACGCTTCAAAGTTCGCGGTTGCCGCTCCGACGTTGCTGATTTCAAGAAGGCTCAAATCATACCTGCTGATGATCGAGTCACTAAAATGCAAGCATGGGGGAGCGAATCCACATACGGCCTCACAAACCCGGGGAAGTCCTGTTTTTTTTCTTTCCTAGTTATTATTTACTGCATTTCTTCTCTTTCCCTATCTCCTCCTCTTTCTCGTTTTCTTTTTCATTGAGGGCAATGAATGACTTAAGCATGGGGGAGGGTTTCATTGTTTAGGGTTTAGGGTTTCATTGTTTTTCTCTTTTTCCTTTTTTCAAAAAAAATATAAAAATAAAAAATATTGTAGTTTACTCTACTTTGTCTTTAAGGTTTATTAAAAATCCAAAAAAAATTAGAAAATACAAAATCCAAAAAAATTTAGTATCTATTTGAAGATCAAAATCAAAAAATTATTTTCTATCTTTATTTTTATGCGTCTTCTAGTGATGTGTATGCCCGAGCGGTTCTTTTGTTCTAAGTAGAATTTCTTGAATCAGTTTTCTAAATTTATTATTCTAACATAGTTTAGTTTTACTATTTTCTACTTCTTAAATATAGGCATCCATTTTTCTAGTTCTTAAGTTAGCAAATGTAGTATTTCTTTTTATTCGGTTTTGTTGCGTATGAACGGTTGCTAGTTAACGTTATCCTTTTTTCAATTTGGGGTAATGCTTTCTTGGTGTCTAGAACTTGTCTTTAGCGACTCTCGAAGCATTTGCGTTGTTTGTTCACGATCTTTAGAAATGATTTAGGCCATCCTTTTGACCCGCTTGAGCCTTATTGCCCACCGAAAATTTTACCCTTGCTAAAACAATTTTGGGCCTTTTCCTTTTTTCTTTGTTTAGCTCCACCTTCCAATTTTCACCAAAGCCAAAGAACCCTTCCTATTTCACACTAGACTTTGAGCTTTATTTAAATATCATTATTGTGATGGGAAGTAATTTTTGAAAAATGAAAAGGAAATCTTTAGTTCGCATTTGGAGCTCTCTTTTGTGTAATGAAAAAAAAATGATTATCAAAAAATGAAAAAAAATGAAAATGAAATCCAAAGCAAAGAAGTTATTTGGGGCCAAATATGAAAAGAAAAAATTTACGGCCTTGTGTTTGTTTTTCCTTTAGTTTGAATTGGAGGAAATGACATACTTGTCATTTCTCATTCTTGTAATTGTATGTTTATTTAAAGCTCACCCTTGGTTTAGTGTGTTAGCCATCGTTTTTATCCTTGAATTCCAATTCCTAATCATTTACCTAAACCAAGTATTTACGCCTATTAAGCCCTTTTGATCTTTTGAACGTGACACAAACCTGCGTAGTGGAGAGAGTGTGAACGGACAAGCCTATGGCCACCATCATTGATGGATTTCTTTGGAGATTATCTTGAGATGATTTCGGGGTAATCGTTATTCTAGCAACCTAGTAATTCGTTCAATGCGCCGTTTATTTAGAATCTCTACTTTTGTTTTTCTTATTCTCCTAAATTTTGGATTTCTTGTTTTAGGAATTTAGAAATGTGTAATCCTTCTTTATGTTTTGATAATATTTTTAGGTCTCCTCTTTCAAGTTCTCTATTTCAAATATCTCACTTCACTAGTTGCTAGCATAGAAATTAGGATGGTTTAATTTTTCGCATTTTGGTTTTCTTAATTATGCAATTTAAAAATTATTTTCCTTTTTGTTTCCCCTCTATTTGATTTCTTTTGTTTGAGGGCAAGCAAAGCCTAAGCATGGGGGAGTTTGATGACTAGCTTTTAGTCATCGTTTTTAGGTTAGTTTAGTTTAAATTTTCTTAGTTTTAATTATATTTTATTTGCATTTTATGGTTGTTAAGCTTTAATATTGTTATTTTATGATCTTATGTTATTTTATGTTATGTTATGCTTTAATGTTGTTATTTTATGTTTTTATGTTTGTTATAAATAATTTTGTTATGTTTGTTATTTTATGTGCTAATGTTTGTTAAGTGTAATGTTGTTATTTTTATTTTGTTGATTTTCTTTTTGTTAAAGTGTTAATGATGTTGCTTTATGTTTGTTCTTTTTTTATTTTATGTTTGTTAAGTGTTAATTATGTTTTATATTTTATGTTTGTTATTATGTCTTAACTAATGTTTTATTTTATTTTATTTTGTAGGAATGTTGTCGCCGCCACCATCACCGCCATCGTCGCGCCGTCAATAATGATGCTGCATCGCTTCGCCGCACCATCTTCCAAGCTACACCAGTCCAAGAAATTAACTCCGCTTCGCCGCGCCATCTTCGCCAACTCCGCAAGCTCATGCCGCACAAGTCCAAGCTACACAACGCCATCGTCGTCATTTATTTCATGCATGCAGCCACCTGGAATCTTTCCATCAACCCACCATGCAATCACCACTCACGTAATTACCTCCTCATTCCATGCAATTCATATTTTTCTCCATTTAATATGGCTGCCCACATTCATGACTCACGCCACCTCCATTTTATACAGCCACCTTTGCATGCTCCCATTCATGCATTGGCCGATCCACTCTCTCATCCCCTCTCTCTCTTTTTTTTTTTTAATTTCTTCTCTCCTCTTTATTTCTTATTCATCTCCCCTTCTTCTATTTTCTATTTTATTTTATTTACTTCTTAAATAGAAAACATTGCATTTGGCCACCTCTCTCCTCCTCATTTAAACCCATGCATGCATTCTTCCATTCATGCATTTCCTTTCTCTCTCCCTCATCAAATCATTCATGCACCTTCTCCTCCATCTAGAATCTTCCCCCTCATCTATAAAAGGAACCCCTATCTCAAGCATGAGGGAGGTTGGAAGTAGAGAAGAATTATAGTGCTAGTAGTGATATTGTGTAAGCTTTTGAAAGTTCTTCTTGTTGTTCTTGTTCTTAGATTATTGTAATCCTTTTTAGTATAATTTTATTGTTCTTGTAATTCTCTTATTGTACTTCTCTTCTATCTATCAATTAAAATGTTTTCTTTCTCCAATATCGTCGTTTCTATTTCCATTATGCGTAGCTAATTTTCCGTTAGCGTTTGATCAAGAGGATCCATGAAATGAGATGAGATTTCTTTTTATATCTTAGTTTTGCTTTTGTTTAAATTATTCTCGATCCTTCTTTGATTTATTTTTGCGTCGACTCCGTATTTCCGGTATACGGTAGTAGGCCCTTGATCTCATTTCATAATAGTCGAGAGACTCATTGATTTGAAAGATCACTCAAAGAAGGAAGGAGTTGCACGCACCCCTAGAGATAGGATGACGTAAATCCTCCGGATTGGAGTCAAATCCAATAGTGCGGTTCACTTCGATAATGCGGCTTTAAACCTGTTTGTTTTACGAAGAGATTCGGAACAAACCGTTTATAAGTTAGGAGGTTTAGTACTCTAGCGAGACTATCTCTCATTTTCGGAACCGCCACGGTCAAGAATTATTTTGCAATCGTAGAACTAAATTTTACTACTCTCTTGTCTCTTTTCATGGTGAAACTTTGATCAAACGCTATTTTCTTAATCTGATTTTATCATTTTAATTTCGTCTTTATTATTGTCTTAAAAATTCTCAAAATCACCCAACACTCGTACGGTGGGATAATAGTAGAAAGCGTGAGTAGTAATACTTGACAGCCCCGTGTTTTAAATACGACATTGGTACTACAATTTGATAGGTACACTTGCCTCATCGGGTTGATAGTAAATTAATCATCAAGATGCTCCGCGGTTTTGCGTTGAGGCGTACGATAGGTCTAGGTAGGGTAGTGTGAATACCAACCTAGAGGTGGGCGAGGCCCAACCCACCGCTTCCGTTTGCCACTACGGGAGTATCCTGGGAGTCTAGCTCGCTCCAAGAAGGGGGAACTAAAGGTCTATGCGCATAGAGTCGAAGTGGGTGAGTGGCACTTGTATGAACATAGCATAACTGCATACCTTGCATGTCATAGCATAAACATTGCATTTCAACCCCTACCCCTATCGTATAAGTCGGTTATGGGACTTCTTATACGATAGACCTCGTTAAACGACCCCTTGGTATATAGGTTTGTATGGGCATTCCTATAAATCAATGGTTACTTTTCTATTACTATTGTCTTTACTTACTGCACTTTACTATTGTTTTTACTTACTGCACTATACTTATTCTTTACCTGATTTTACTATGCTCTTTCACTGCTTCAGTTATATATATACACATGTGTAGTGTAGAAACATTTCATGTACCACTGTCACCTGCTCTTTGTTATACCCCTTGCTGTCCTCCGCTTCATCCTCCCGCACGGTGCCTAGGAGCCATTGGGGGTGGGGTGGGGAACATAAGGCTTAGTCTTTTTGACTAACGGTCGATGGACCATATCATTTTAGGGGATCGAGGAGATGCAGCAACACCAGAGGCCGATGCAGACGGAGGCAGACCGGTGCAGTACAGGAGCACAGGATTCAAGATCAGTGAGTAATTAGGAGTTAGCTTCTGCGAGTGATCTTGTAGTGAGGATATGACGTACAGGGCGTGAGCCTTTATTATTGTAACATTTGTTATCTTTTTATTCAGTTATATCTGTGGACATTTACCTTTATGGTTTTATTTTTCATGTTGATTCTGTGGACTTGTCTTCTTTTATGCACTTTTCTTTGTGATCGATTTGGCCGGCAGGATCGGTGTTTTGTAGTGGTGAACTTCCCGAGTGAAGGGGTCACTGCAAAGCGGTGGTTCTGGTCCTAAGACCCGGTGTTTGAAAAGAAAAAAAAATGGGGTCTTACACCTTCACCGAGCCTCATTTGGTAGGGGATGTTGCTGATGAAGACTCCCACATCCACTTGGTTGGGAATACTGATGATACTGCTGCTGGCCTGATGATCTTGATGGAGGCCATTGATCCCCGACATAGAGAGTTCGTGGATTGGGACGGTCGTTGCCGCAAGTTCGAAGACACGTCGTTTCTTCGCCTTCGCCGCGACGTTCTACGCCAACGCCGCGACGTTCTTCGCCAACGCCGCTACACATTTTGCACGACGTCCGCCATCACCATTTTAAATAAAATATATAATTATAAATTAAATAATTATAATTATATATTTTATTACTTATCATTTCAAACAATTTCTATTTTTAGCAATTTCAATTTAAGCATGTTTTATTTAAAGCAATTGTATTTTTATTATGATGGCTGCATATAACCATCATAATATTTGTTTCTATTTTCATGCAGTTAACTTTTGACATTATTTTTATTTTATTCTAAATTTTGTATGGAGGAGAATGAGTGGTGTAAGGCTATATATAGTCATGCTTGTTGTTGATTTAAAAAGATTATTGATGAAGATATTTTGAAAACCCTAAAACCTCCTCTCTAGCTTTTCCCTCTCCTTCTTGTGGCCGCCCCCCCCCCCCCCCCCCCCCCCCCCCCCCTCTCTCTTTCCCCCTCTCCAAGTTTCGGCCAAGGGAGGCCGCCCCCTCCTCTCCTCCTCCTTCTAGCCGCCGGCTGCCCCCCTCCTCTTGGAAATCCGCCCACCCGTCTCCCTCTCTCTACCGTTTCTCCCTCTACATTCTCTCACGCATCAAGGCGGTCTTGGGCTTGTTCGTGGCGGCGGGATTTGAAGGCGACGGTGCACATCTTCAAGGACTCCTCTCCGGCGACCACCTCCGTGAATAACGTAGGACTTTCTACAACCCAGATCTACTATTCCGGGAGGGTAACGCTTTCTACCTCTTGAGCGATTCTTCGATAGTTATTTGTGGTGGATAGGAATTGTGACGAATTTTCCGACATTGATTTTTTCGCGATCCTTCTCATTTGTGATATTTGAACGATCTTGGATTATTTTTTACTCGACGAGGAGTGGCGATTCTCTTTTGCCTTTGTTGGGGAAGATCCTCCTATTTCCGGAGTTTTGCTTTCGGATGATCTTCTTGTGATTGACAACAACAATAGCTTGTCCGGATCTCGTTGATCCCTTTGCTTGGAGAGACATTGGCCTATCGCCCTCGTCCGTTCCTTGTGCGTCGTGGTTGTCTTTGCGTGATAGTTGTGGAGGACTCACCCGTAGGTGGCTGCGTTTGTTCATCTGATTAGGTGTTATTAGGAAACGATCTCGCGACCCAATCGATCGCGCAAGTGAGAGCGACCCGAACACCCAAGCCTACATCACCTCTTGGTCCTATTTATAGGATTTTGAACTTGGTCTTCAAATAGCCACAATCTGGCCTACGAGATTACGAAAATGCCCTCAAGATTGTCCTGCCAACAGCCAAATCCCGTCATTCTGAGGCGCTAAACGCAGACCGCCCCCTCTCTTCGTGGATGGGCGAGAGGGGGCCGACCACCCTTACCTCTCGCCCCCCTGCTGGGGGCGGGGGCGAGAGGAGGACTCTCCCCTCCTGCTCTCGCCCCTCCTTACTGGGGGCGGTGGCGAGAGGGGGGGACTCTCCCCTCCTCCTCCCCCCCCCCCTTACCGGGGGCGGGGGCGAGAGGGGGGCTCGCCCCTCCTCCTCTTGCCCCCCCCCCCCCCTTTGCTGGGGGCGAGAGGGGGGCTTGCCCCTCCTCCTCTCGCCCCCCTATGCTGGATGGGGAGAGCGGGAGGCTCCCGCCTCCACCGCTCGCCTCCTCTCTTCTAGTTCTGAACCGTGTAGGAATATCATGTCTAAAAATACCTCTTGGGTCCCGGGGGCCCACTCGGCGAAATCAGGGTTGTACAGTATCCATGATGAGTAGAAACTCTGTAAGGTCCCCAAGTGTCACAATGTATAAGATCAAAAGTTTTGATAGAATAACTATCACTTTTATTGAACGAGAGACAGAATTGTTTTGCTAAAGGTCAAATAAAACAATTAAAATGTTCAATTCTATGTAAAGCAGAAATAGAATGATATAATAGCTTCAGTTTGTTGATGGGTATATGGCCTAAACGGTGGTGCCACATGATGGAGTTGTCCAAGCGTGTAGTATTGATTTGTGGAGTAGAATCTGCAGTGGTGTCAGGAGAAAAATAGTACAATCCATCTAGCTTTTGTCCAAGAAGAGCATCAGTCTTCCTCATATGGTCCTGCAAGATACATGAAGTAGGAACAAATGTTATATGCTTGTTGGAATTAACATCAAGCTTACTAACTGAGATGAGATTGTGTTTGAAGGATGGAACAAATAAAATATTCTTCAATGTAATTGTAGAGGATAAATGAACTTTTCCAGTGTGAGTGATTGAAGCAGAAGACTCATCTGGTAAATGAACTTGAGCAGGTGTTTCACTTGTTTGGGTTCGAGAAGAAGGTGAAAAAGGTGAGTGATGTGGTCGGTGACGCCACTATCAATGATCCAATCATTTCTTTTATTGGGTGAAGAAAAACAACAGCTGATACCTGCCAGGTGATGGAAAGATTTTGTGAGGTGCTGCTTTTGCTGATTTAACAATTCAAGAATCTGAGTAATTTGATCTTGAGAGAAAGAAATTGTTGTGTCAGTGGTTTGTGAGATTCGGTGACAGAGCTTTGAACTGGCATGTGATTTCCAGGTAAAAAATGATTAGAACTCTGTCCTGGAATTGAGCCGCTGAATTCGACATTGTGACCTTGAAATCTCTAATTTCCGCCATCATGAGTTCTTTATGCTTTGCCTTTAAAATTCGGTGGATAGCCATGAATTTTGAAGCATTTAGCCTTAGTATGTCACTTACAGAAATCCAAGACGATTTGTTGGGTAAGGAATTGCCTGTGTAGAAGACCGTGGTCGCATCATCAAGAAACAGAACATGAGGAATGGTCATTTGTTTTTCTTCCTGTTGAATCATGGAGTAGACATCTTTGATGGATGGTAAAGACTACATTAAAAGGATTTGACCACGAACAAGTTTGAAGGTGTCGTTGAGACCCATCAAGAATTGCATGATTTTCTGTTCTTTTAATTGATCCTTCCCGGCCCTAGCAACGTCACATGATGAAGCTGATTTGCAAACATGTATGAGAGTGATTGAATCTAATTCATCTCATAGTTGTTTGATCTTGGTATAATACAGCTCGATGTTGAGATTTTTTTGATTGCAGGAGGAAATTGCCTTACGAAGACTATAGATTTGAGAGCTATTACTATTGGTGAATCGACGATAGAGATTTGACCACATGATTGCAGCCGTGCTGCTGTGAATTCAAGGATGGATTTCCCAATATCCTTCGAAACGGCATTGAGAAGCCAAGAGATAACCATATTGTTAACTTGCTTTTATTGAGCAAATTGAAGATCAGATGAATCTGGTTTTGGAATTTTACCAAGAACAAAACCTAATTTGTTTTTGTAAGGTAGTGCAATTTCCATGAATCGTTTCCATGGGATGTAATTAATGGTGTCGAGAAGAACCTGATTAACAAGGACCATTCCTGTAGAATCAAAATGTTGTAGGATTAATTTTGGTGTCTAAGAATCACATCGATGATCGATCACCACGTTAGTAGAATCGGTGTTGGAAGAAGAAGTCACCATTAGGAAAGTATCACCTCTAGCTCTGCTACCATATTAAGAAAGAAATGAAAAGGAAAAAAAGAGAAACGAGAGCTTCTTGTTTCAGAGGAACATCCATTAAGAAAAACAGTGAGAAGATTTTTTTGTGTCTGAATACAAGGTCAACAACATTATATAGCTGTTAGGAACTACAATGAAAAGACAATTGAATACAAAATACAAAATATCAATTATGAAAAATACATAGATGGTTCATAACTAAAATGAAAAATACAAAATATCAATTCCCACCGGCCTCCTTCACGATTTCAAATGATTCATAATTTCTTTTCTTTAACACAGAAATGCAGGGCTAATTTCGGAAATCCTAAAAGTGTCGATGACACCTTTTACTATTCATTCTCTAATTCCTTTATTAGGAAGTTCATGTATATACGAGTGACAGTACACAGGACCCCTCGTGCGTTCGCGACAGGACCCCTCGTTCGTGACAACATTTACTATTCACGAAATAAATTAAAAAATGTGATAAAATGCAAAGATTCAGATTCGTTCGAATATATGAATTCAGATTTATCCCGAAATCTTAGCTTCAAATTCGGATTTGAGCATATATATATATATAACTTATATTATGAGTATGAGAGTTTAATTAGTTATATAAAATTTATTAAATTATATTTTTGTACTATTAGTGAATCTTTTTAGCAGAGATTATATTATTCGGATTCAAAAATCACTATAATCTGAATTTGGATACGAATCCGGATTCAAATTCGAAAAATACGAACCTTAATCAAATCTTCGCGAATCGATTCCCAAATTATTCAAGAACGATTTGATTTGCGAACAACCATGCACGTGACGAGAAAATTTTGTGTACGTTTAGCGTATGATTTTATGGTCCTTAAATAAATAGAGTGGGGCCCTCTTATTGCTGCTCTACTCCAGCTTAACGATTCCGCCTTTTCGCCTGCCCGCTGCAATTGGCTTCATCACCGAAAAACTAGTGGCGTTCCTACCGGCGGTCGCTATTCCAGCTGCTATTAGCTTCCTTGCTGCAATTAGCCATCAGAAAAGTTGTCGACGTCATTCCTACCGGCGGTCGCTATTCCAGCTGCTATTAGCTTCCTTGCTGCAATTAGCCATCAGAAAAGTTGTCGACGTCATTCCTACCGGCGGTCGCTATTCCAGCTCCTATTAGCTTCCTCGCTGCAATTAGCCACCGGAAAAGCAGTCGGCGTCGTTCCTACCAGCGGTCGCTTCCTACCGGGACGTTTCGCTTCCAGCTCCTATTAGCTTCATCAGCGGAAAACCAGCCGACGGGAAGGTGCAGAATTATCTCCGCTATCATGTGCAGAATTATCTCCGACGGGAAGTTTCGCTTACTTCCTGGCCATTGCTATCACATGGCTTCAGAATCAAACCGCTCTCAGGTGTAGCTTCCTTCAGAATCAACTGTACTGGTTTTCTATAACTCTAAGTCGAGTTGTTGAATTTCATGTTGGGCTGTAAACCAAATCTAAGTTACGTGCATCTATAAAATGTACATAGAAACTGTAATAATAAAGTCTTTTTAAACTGTAAAGTATATATATTTTAGTAAGGGGAACTGTAATTTCGACTGTTTTTGGAAGTGTAAGTAAAACTGTTATTATTCCTATTTTAACTGTAAGTCCAACTGTTTTTGTAACTGTACTGGTTTTCTAAATGTAAATCTGTATTTAACCAATTATATATTATGTTTTTTGCAACACATTGATGTACACGAACTCTATAACTCTAAGTCGAGTTGTTATTAGAAGTTGAATTTCATGTTGGGCTGTAAACCAAATGTAAGTTGCGTGCATCTATAAAATGTACATAGAAACTGTAATTATAAAGTCTTTTTATACTGTAAAGTATATATATTTTAGTAAAGGGAACTGTAATTTCAACTGTTTTTGGAACTGTAAGTAAAACTGTTATTATTCATATTTTAACTGTAAGTCCAACTGTTTTTGTAACTGTAATTTAGCTTGAATTTGAAATATATTTTGTTGTATTTCTTTAAAAGGAACCCATTGTGTTCCCCGTCGTGAATTCGGAAGAAGAAGCTTTTAAAATGTACTGTGAGTATGCCAACCGAATTGGTTTTAGTGTGCGCAAACAACACATTATGTATTGGACGCATACAAGAACAATCAAAACTAGAGAGTATAGTTGTTCAAAAGCAGGAAAGAAGCGCGCCAATCCATCTCCAAAGAAGTTCAGCAAATTAGATACACGCACTGGTTGTCTTGCATGTATTCACTTCCATGCTGATATAGATGGCAAAAATTGGACAGTAACCAAGTTTCTGGAGGAACACAATCACCCCCTCGCAACAGAGAAAGAGAGCCATTTATTGAGATCTCGTCGTTCGATATCTGAAATGCAGGGTAGTCTACTGAAGAACATGACAGGGGCAGGTATTAAACCGGTTGCGGCATACAACTTTATGTTAGACGAAGCCGGAGGGCATGCAAATATTGGTTTTACGAAGACAGATGCTTTTAACTACATTCAGCGTGAAAGAGCAGCATTAATTGAAAGCGGTGACGCTACTGCCTTGCTTGAGATATTAGAGGATAAGCAACTAAAGGATAACATGTTTTCATACCATGTCCGAACAGATGAGCTGAACAGGTTAACCAGATTCTTTGGATGAATGGCAATAGCACGGTAGATTACGAATGTTTTTGTGATGTTTTGATTTTCGATACCACATATCGAATGAATAAGTACAATCTTGCATGTGCGCCTTTCATTGCTGTAAATAATCATTGGCAAAATATTTTTGTTGGAGGAGCTTTCATTGCTGAAGAAACAATTGACTCATTTATTTGGGTTTTTGAGTCATTACTGAAGTGTGTTGATAGAAAGGAACCAATATCAATTTTTACCGATCAGGATCAAGCTATGTCTGCTGCAATTGAGCGAGTGTTCACTAACACTAGACATCGGTTGTGTCAATGGCACATCTCCAAAAAGGCGCCTTCTAAAGTTCCTAGCTTTAACAACGACAGTAGTCTTCGTGCATGTTTTTATCACTGTATGTCAAAGTGCGATGGAGAAATTGAGTTTGACAGAAATTGGTATGAGATGATCACTAGAGGCAATCTACAAGAAAATCGATGGTTGAATGATTTGTACAGTGCTAAGAGGAAGTGGTCAACTGCTTTTAACAAGGATTTTTTGGACCTTGGAATTTTATCTACGCAAAGAAGTGAATCAGCTAATAATTCGTTGCATGGTTGTTCAAAGGGTACTAGTTCTTTAGTGGAGTGTTTTCTTGGTTTAGATAGGCTTGTTGCATCATGGCGTCGGGGTGAGCATGAGGAGGATTTCAAAAGCAACCATGGTGCAGTTACCTTGAAGCAGAACACATGTGTTTTACTAAAGCATGCTTCAAAATTATACACTAGAAAAATGTATGGTGTTTTTGAGAAAGCATACACGGATGGGGCTCTTCGATTATGCATAGTAGATGAAACCAGATATGATGATGAGCACATGGTGTACGTAACCAAAAAATGTGATGATTCTGTGGATGACAAAAGATGGTTTGTAAATTTCAACTCAATAACATTTGATTCGGATTGTTCGTGTCGAGGATTTGAAACAAGAGGTCTTTTATGTCAACATATTTTAAGAGTTTTCAATTTGAGGAATGTAAAACAAATTCCAATGAAATATGTGCTAAAACGATTCACGGTGGATGCAAAAAAAGGAATGTACCTTCCGAATATACCATCTATTGCAAAGCATGATTCGAACAATATATTCAGAAACCAGCTTATGCGTTCTAGTTATAATTTAGCAACCCGCATTGAGAACTGCAGACCTGCCAAAATTCATGTTATGAATGTTATGAATGAGTTGATTAAGTATACTAATGATATGGTGGATAAAGATGAACGGCAAAAGAGTGGATTTGAAGAAGAGCAAAATCCTAATAAGAGACCAACTCTTCGAGATCCACCAACAAAAAGGCGAAAAGGTGCAAGCAATGCTCGTCAAAAAGACCATTGGGAACAACGGACCAAGAATAGACGTAATTTTTATAACTTTCATACCAAAGATAAAGTCATTTCATAATCTGTTTCATTTTTAACACTATGAATTATAACTTTCATTTATCTAAATGATTGTCAACATATTGCAAGGAATAAAGCTTCAGGGCACAAAAAGGGTATCGTTGTTGATGAAGAGCCTAGGATGAGGAACGAGATTAATTTTATGGGAGATTGCAGTTATGACAGACATACAACGCCACCTAGAGCGTCAAATTGCTTGCAAATACAGGATGACTACCTCACAAATCCTACTATGTTATCGTCTTTTTTTAGTTGAAAACTGCAGATGCAATGATTTTTGCGATGGATTTCCGTCCTAACTTAACATTCTGAAAAAACAAGTTACTATATTTCTTAACTCAGTACTATGGGTTTGATATTAAAAACCTCTTTCATCGGAGCAATGTTATTTTTTGAACTGTATTTATACTCTCATTTTGGACTGTAATATTACACAGTTCTAAAAATGTATTTTCAAACTATAATTATAGTCTCATTTTGGAATTAGAGCTTGCAAATACAGGATGACTACCTCACAAATTCTACTATGTTATCGTCTTTTTTTAGTTGAAAACTGCAGATGCAATGTTTTTTGCGATGGATTTCCGTCCTAACTTAACATTCTGAAAAAACAAGTTACTATATTTCTTAACTCAGTACTATGGGTTTGATATTAAAAACCTCTTTCATCGAAGCAATGTTATTTTTTGAACTGTATTTATACTCTCATTTTGGACTGTAATATTACACAGTTCTAGAAATGTATTTTTAAACTGTAATTATAGTCTCATTTTGGAATTAGAGCTTGCAAATACAGGATGACTACCTCACAAATCCTACTATATTATCGTCTTTTTTTAGTTGAAAACTGCAGATGCAATGTTTTTTGCGATGGATTTCCGTCCTAACTTAACATTCTGAAAAAACAAGTTACTATATTTCTTAACTCAGTACTACGGGTTTGATATTAAAAACCTCTTTCATCGGACCAATGTTATTTTTTGAACTGTATTTATACTCTCATTTTGGACTGTAATATTACACAGTTCTAAAAATGTATTTTCAAACTGTAATTATAGTCTCATTTTGGAATCTAATTGTAAAATACGACCTCTTTGTTGGACTGTACATTTAGAGTAATTTGTACAATAACTAATTTTAGTAATAAAACATACGTAATTAATGTGCTTGTAACGTTTCTACACGCACATTAGTAATTTGTATAATAACTAATTGAGAAAATTATTTGTGCGTGTAACGTTTCTACAAGAACTAATTTTAGTAATAAAACATGCTACGTACCACCCATTGGTCAATTACGGTACCCAAAAAAGTTCCTCCTACAAAAATTTAGAACTGTAATTATACTCTCATTTTGGAATCTAATTGTAAAATACGACCTCTTTGTTGGACTGTATATTTATAGTAATTTGTACAATAACATACGTAATTAATGTAGTAATACTTTTTAGGATGACAAATAATGAAGTATTTTGAACATGAAGTATTTTGAACTGTAAAGTTCTTATAATTTTGGGCTGTAACTTTTAACAGTAATTCACAGGTATTTAAAACTGAAATTGTAAACTGTTATATTTTAACAAAAACATCTGCCGTTCATTGAACGGCCATGCCGTTCGTCGAACGGCCAGCATAGGCCGTTCGTTTGAACGACCTCGCCGTTCAACGAACGTGTTCAGTCATCAAAAAGCCAGAGTTAACAAAACATGAAATATTTTGAACTGTAAATTGCTTGTAATATTGGACTGTAACTTTTAACAGTAGTTCATATGTATTTTAAAACTGAAATTATAAACTGTTATTTTTAACTATATGTTGGACTTTAAAACTAATTTGGACAATAAGATAACAAATCAAGGTAGGAAGAAAATCAAGGCAGGAACAAATCAAAAAATGTCTCCACAAGTTAAGAGCATGCAATTTTAGCAAATTTAAACCATAATATGTCTCCGCAAGTTAAGAGCATGTAATTATAGCAAATTTAAACCATAAAATGTCTCCGCAAGTTTAAACCTAAAAATGTCTCCGCAAGTTTAAACCATAAAATATCTCCGCAATGTTACAGGTCATGTAACTTTAGCAAATGTTTTAATTAAACCAACAACAATTTCTGCCCGGAATTTTGAGGTCCGAGATGGCCAATGTATGCATTCCTCCCATGACAATTCTTGCGTAGATACAACAGCCTCCATAAATTTTAGGACAAATACACTGCAGTCATCACCATTTGCTTGTTGAGGCAAGCAAGGGACTTCTACAATTGGCCAATTTATAATTCCGACTGGTAGGGCTCTACTTGCTTCGTCATGGAGTATTTTTACCTACAACATAAATCATAATTTAAATAAAATTTTACTGATTTATTTAAAGCTAGTTGTATTTTGTTAAACTGTAAAAAACTTACCAATTCTGGTAGGCCTGTCAAGTGACGCTTACTTTTCATGGAGTAGTAAAACTCCCATTTAGATTCTTTTAAGCGGCTCACCAATAACGCCCAATGATTCGTTAGGTGGCATGACATAATAATTAGTTCATTGTTTCTAACACTCGTTGGTGTTAAATGGTTGATAAGGCACCTAGTGTTTTGCCGATTGATTCTCCGGTAGTACTGTATTCGAAGGTTAGAAACAAGAATGCAATTTGTAATAAAAGTGTTATCGCTATGAGAGTATACTTACAACATAGTCTGATGGTATATAAAGAAATCTTTTGACATTCTCCTTTGAGTGCTTGTCTCTAGATTTCAGATGCAGTGCATACGCATTTAAATGGGTATTGTGCAACCATCGACGTCCTAGCAAGTCATCCATTCCTCCTCTAGTCATCAAGATATTTCCAAAATTGAACACAGTGTCGGTACTGAAAATATGAAACAAAAAAATGACTATGCATATTGGAATATCTAAAATATATACATTAAATACAAGAGCGGTGTTACCTTTGGGGAAATTTTTTCATCATAGCATCTATAAGCTGACGTGACGAATCCGATATATATGGTTTGTCAGGGTAACTCTCATCCTTAATTACCTCATCTTTTACGTTCACTTGGCCTTTCATAGGGCTATTCGATGTTTTCTTCTTTCTAGAATTTCCCCTCTTTACATTTTTAACTAAACTACTAATAAGAAAATTATCCTTCTTCTCCTCTGATTCTATTTTTACTGTAGACCGACTTGGTTTTGGAAAAGAAACGGGTGTCGGAAGGGGTGTTTCATCTTGTGGTTGTGGTCCACCATAGGAATTCGCTTCCAACCTTTTAAACAATGATTCACAAAATACTTGTATTGATTCTACCCCCTTCTGTACTCCTACTTTAATAAATGATTGGAGACGGACCTCTAATCCCCGCGACCCCTCATCAAATAAGGAATTTTCAGCTTGCTTTATACCTTCCTTCTTTACCTTCCTCCTTTTCAATTCTCTCCTAGCTTTCCTCAACAATTGGTCTTGTCTTTTAACAGTAATTCGTTGTTCTTGATTACTAAAAATATAATCTTCCATCTCGGTTTTTAAGTCCAAATCACCTTGATCAATCACTTCAGTGTCTACCACACTCTTCTTCTTCTTCACCGGTTCAAAATCAGAATCATCCGCTTCGTCCCCGAGTAAACATTTCTCCGTCTTCAATTTTTTTTAAATTTTGGTTTTACCTACAACCCAACAACAACATATGTTTAAAGTACACAATAATAAATCATAATGCTGTTACAAGGAATTTAAATTTTTAATCACCTCATTAGTCTTCTGCAGTTCAGTAAGTAGATTGAAACAAAATTCAGCTCTGTAACTTTTTCGATCTGACCACCTACATATTCTAGGTCTCGCCGTGTCATTTACAACCATCTGAACGTTAGTGTGCTCGTATAGCCAGACCTACAACAAAAAGTGGCATTAATATAAATGTTAAATATACAAAACATGCATTGAATTTGATCCTTCTTACCAATAAAATAGTTGCACATCCATCTAGGTAGCCCAGATTTACACCCACCTTTTTTACTACACTAGCTTGATTTAGAGCATCAACCTGTGATAGTAAAAATCGGTGTATTGTCTTCGGCCAGTTGTACTTGACGAAGTTCGATAAACCATGAATTTTGTACAACGAAGCTGGGATTTTCATACCTTTCAACGGAAAAAAGAAAATATTCACCAAATACCTTATTAGGGCATCCACTCTCCTACTTTCCAGAGTCGGAGACCAATCATCAATAGCGAGGTTATTCATTTCCTCAATCAAATCTTTATGGGTTAAATCTGTGCAGGGCAGTCTATAAAAGGTAAAGTCTAGTCCACGATTTGGTAGACCAAGAATCAAGGCTACCTCGTTGACTGTCAATTGTAAATAGTAATTTCCTATCTTAAAAGATTGTTTCTCCCTATTGAAAGCCCTAACAAGAATATAGAGCATAGGAATATTCTGAGGCAAACTCGGCATTTCAAATATCTGAAGAACACCTACTTCCCTCAATATTTTCTTCGAATCCTCCTCCAAAACGTCCAATAAAGGACGAGCATTGCTTTTGAAAGTCGAAATTGCACATCTTGAGTTTAGATAGTTACTCCCGGGCACTATAACAAAATATATGAATTAGCATATATAAATACAAATACAACCACATATACTGTTTAATTAAACTTACTTTTAGTTATTGAACAAAAGAAGCACTTCCAAAATGTATAACTTTAGCTTGGATGTCACCTATTTGGAAAATGTATTACCTAAAAACAACCATAAGAAACAGAGAACCATAACAAACAAATGTTAACATTACCAAACATACAAACCACCGTAAATATATAAGTTAAAAAAAATGAACTGTAATGTGAACTGTAATTAAAAAATGAACTGTAATTACAACTGATTTATAATTACCTTACTGAACAAACATAATCAAAGAGAAAACACAAACATTTACAATCAAAGACTTACAAGTAATGACATTACCAAACAATGAACCATAAGAAACAGATAATGTACAACTGAAACATTCAAATAAAATGTTAAAAAAAACTAGAACATTTATGGTTTCACACTAATATGTAATAAACAAATAGACCTGCCTATATTGTTTTTAACATCATTGTGCAGATATATAAATAAGAAAACACAAACATTAAAAATCAAAGACTTACAAGTAATGACATTACCAAACAATGAACCATAAGAAATAAATAATGTACAACTGAAACATTCAATTAAAATGTTAAAAAAAACTAGAACATTTATGGTTTCACACTAATATGTAATAAACAAATAGAACTGCCTATATTGTTTTTAACATCATTGTGCAGATATATAAATGAGAAAACACAAACATTAACAATCAAAGACTTACAAGTAATTACATTACCGAACAATGAACCATAAGAAACTGATAATGTACAACTGAAACATTCAATTAAAATGTTAAAAAAAACTAGCACATCTATGGTTTGACACTAAAATCTAATAAACAAATAGAACTGCCTATATTGTTTTTAACATTATTGTGCACATACATAAATGAGAAAACACAAACATTAACAATCAAATATTTACAAGTAATGACATTACTAAACAATGAACCATAAGAAACAGATAATGTACAACTGAAACATTCAACTAAAATGTTAAAAAAAACTAGCACATCTATGGTTTGACACTAAAATCTAATAAACAAATAAAACTGCCTATATTGTTTTTAACATCATTGTGCACATATATAAATGAGAAAACAGAAACATTAACAATCAAAGACTTACAAGTAATGACATTACCAAACTATGAACCATAAGAAACAGATAATTTACAACTGAAACATTCAATTAAAATGTAAAAAAAAAAAAACTAGAACATCTATGGTTTGACACTAATATCTAATAAACAAATAGAACTCCCTATAATGTTTTTAACATCATTGTGCACATATATAAATGAGAAACCACAAACAATTACAATCAATGACTTACAAGTAATAACATTACCAAAACAATGAATCATAACGAACAAGGAAGTTACAACTGGAACATTGAATTGAAAAGTTAAAGAAAAATATAGCTGAACTTATATTACACTAACATCATTACAAAGACATAATAAGGTATGATTGGAACTAACATTTAAACATGGGCAAACACCGTAATTACAATCCAAATAAGCAATCACTTGTTCATTTTAACAAGTTATGGTTGGAACTAGCATTTACAATCCAAAATGCAATCACTTGTTAATTTTAACAAGCTATGGTTGGAACTAGCATTTACAATCCAAAATGCAATTACAAAGGCATAATAAGGTTCATAGGCAATGTAAACATGAGCAAACACTGTAAATTACAATACAAATAAGCAATCACTTGTTAATTTTAACAAGTTATGGTTGGAACTAGCATTTACAATCCAAAATGCAATTACAAAGGCATAATAAGGTTCATAGGCAAAGAGAAGCATAAAAATCGGAGATTCTTGACAACATTTTTGTAGCCCGCCGCCGGAAGATGGCACCTTTACGACAACATTTTGAGGGAGGGGATTGAGGAGAACCTGAAGTTGTCGGCGGGAAGACGAGAATCCTTAGAGGATGCTGATGTTGTCGGCGGGAGGACAGGAATCGTTAGAGGATGTAAACAACCGAAAATGGTAGGCCGGCGCGACGGAGCAGAACTTGCAGTTGTCGCCGAGGGAAGCTAGGTCCCTGATGTCGCTCGGTGACGGAGGGCGTTTCGCTCGGTGACGGAGAAGAACTTGCCGTTGTCGCCGAAGGGCAGCTAGGTCGTCTTCTTTCCGCCAAATGAACTGAAAGATCGGGGGAAGCGAAACGCCGAGAAGTTAAAGCGGGGAAGCGAAACGGCGGAATCATTAAGCTGGAATAGTAGAGCAGAAATAAGGGGCCCCACTCTATTTATTTAAGGACCATAAAATCATACGCTAAACGTACACAAAATTTTCTCTGCACGTGACACCCCCTCTCTTCTCTCTTTTATTCTTCAAAGTCACTTTTATATATTTAATTTGACAACCACGATTAGATAATATAATAATTACCAAAACTTGAAAACTTAATTTTAAGAGCTTATTTTTGACAACTTAATTTTTTCTTCTGTTTTTGGAATGCATAGTTACATATATAAAAATTATAATTTAAATTATTTTAAAATAAATAAAAAAATTGACAGCATTAAATAAAAAATATAAATAGTAGTGATATTATAAATGTTTAAATAGATATAAAATAAACTAAGATCCTTGCTAACTCTATTAATGAGGAGAAAATTTTCTGTGAGTTACACGCACATGGAGAGGACCGTGGGGAAAATAGAAATACAAAATTTCCTTTGTTTTCTATTTTTTTACAAAATAAATCACGTAAAAATGTCTTTTTTTGAACTAAAAATCAAGTCCATTTTTTGAACTAAAATTCAATCCATTTTTACAATAAATGAAAATCCAGTTATACTTTTGAACTAAAAAAAGGTCCCCAGTACATTTCCCGAAAATTTTCTAATACCAATATGTTTATGATTTTATTAATATATTATAATTGGATCCGGATCAGAAATGGAGGGGATCCATTTCATCATCCAATGGCCAAAAACACTTTAATACATATCCAATGATGCAGATTTTTTGGGATTAAAAAAACTATAAAAGATTGGAGAAAAATGAACCCGTCGGATCAGCGAAGATTAAATGAGGACCGTGATGGATCCCCTCCATTTCGTCAGAAATGACGATTTTCTGACGAAATGGAGAGGATCCTAATTCGGACTAGCGCTCAAACGTCTCACGTCGTCTCAATCTCTATCGCTCTCCTCTTCTTACCTACCCCGCCTGCTCCATATCACTACCATCTCTCTCTCTCTCTCTTCCTCTCTCTTCTCTCTTCTCTCTCTCTCTCTCTCCAGAGCCATGGCTTCTCCTCGCCATCTTCCGCAGTTGCTATTCTTCCTCGCCCTCTTCTCAGATCTATGGCCGTGCTTCCTGTTTCTATCTGCCGTCAACATTACTCATCTTCCAGGCTTCACCGGCGCGCTTCCATTTCGGTTGGAGACTGGGTGAGCATCTGATGTGCACTTTGGTCTCTTTGTATTTTTTTTGTTTGGGGCTTAATCCATATCTCTGCTTCTGTTTTTGGGGTGAAAAGCTATGTGAACATGGACGAGGAGAGCGGAGCTGAGCTCTTCTACTACTTCGTGGAGTCGGAGAGGAATCCGAGGGAGGACCCCCTTCTCCTTTGGCTCATCGGAGGTCCCGGATGCTCCGGTTTCAATGGCCTGGCTTTGGACATGGGTTTGCTCTTCTTCTTCTTCGCTCCTTTTTTCTTTTCTTTGTAACACTAATTCTTGTTGCGGAAGTTAAATCTTCTTTCACCGACACCTTCGAATTGAAGATCGGCCGATTTGCAGTCTGGCCAAGAAAAATATCTCGGCTAACATTGTTTGCCGGCCAAAAAATTAGGGCATTCTCTGTCGGCCAACGACTACTCCTCGCCGCATTGGAAACCCACCGCAAGCACCACTGCTGCTTCATCTTCCCACAAAATACTCTATTCGTCAGAGTAAATAAAATCAAATCAGTTTCTAACCCACATAGCCCTAGAGTAGCACGGAGGGCTGTAAAGCCTGTAATGGGCTTAATTCGTAGTTGAATTGAGCTAGAGAATGCTCATTAAAATATTTATAGAAATGATTTTTAGGTGATATTACATAATCAGGATGACACTGTTAAAATTCCTAAATAAGCTGGCATGCGGTTAAAAATGAAAAACTTAACTTTGATTTGTTTATCAGAATGATGCAATAGTGAATGTCTCTCTTCTTTTGCTCATTCAACATTCATTTCATCTAACTGACGGAGCAGATAATTGTAAAACAAAAGCTCTTGCCACAAGATACATCTAGAAAATGCGATGAAGGGGATGCAGTTGCCTTAGTGTTGTTATAAAATCAGTAACTTAAAAGTTTATCAAACATTAACCTAAAGCTCAAAGTGCAACTATTCATATTTGAATAGCGAATCCATCTTTGGCGTTCGTCTACTGTCCCCGTCAACTAATTCTGGTTGATTGATGATGCAGCGGTGAGCCTTTGTTAACCAATCTTAGGCTCCGTTCGGCGTGGAGGCGGCGGTCATGAACGCGGTGGTTATAAACCATCTTTCGTGAACGTCCAACCTCACATAAGGAACTTCATCCACTTTTATGTTCAAAACTAGTTTTCTTTTCTTAGTGCTAGTCGCCTAGTCATAACCATTGTCATGCCAAACATACTTTCTATGACGATGGTGTTTTTGTCCAAACTCACCGGAGCAAAAATGCCTCGCAAAACAGAGCCTTAGTCTACAAAAGATTGGTCGACAAAGCTTAGCTTATTGGACGACCAACCCAGTTCAATGATAAAAGTATTTTTTTATCGACTTCTTAACTTGTTCTTCTTATGTTGTACCCTCCTACGTCCCAACGCATTGAAAAAAAGGAAAGTCATTGAGAAGAGACCTTAAGCCTTTCCCCAGAATATCTATTTTTGAGATTTGAGGAAAAAGCAAACTAATCTTTGGTCCAAAGGGGAAGGAAGCCAAACAACATGCATTGTTACACCACAAACTATTTTCATGCTTGAATGAAAGGCAGTTCTCCCCACTTCATCTATGCTTTAATATTAAGGAGAAGGAATTTGTTGGTGACTGTTGTAAAAAAAGTTTTTCTATGTTATGCATTTGACTCCCCATTATGAAATAATGAGTTGTGCAACTAATCTATAATTTGTACTACACCAGTGATGTTGTATGGATAAAATCATTAATTATCAAAGTTTAGTGAAAAAAATGAGAATGTTATGGTGAATGTGATGGAGATCGACGATGCGTACCCGCAGTAGAACACGAGTTTTGGGCCCATTCTGGTCCATTGTTCACATGCCATATTTGGCGTCTCCGGATCAACTATGCGACTACGGATACGACGTGTAACTAAGAGGTCGCATCCGTATCAACACTCCCCTCCCAAAAATTACCTTGTCCTCTAGGTCGAGATCCATAGGGGTCATCCGCGAGCGTAAGAGAATCCAAGTCTCTGATGTCAGGACCTCCGTCTTCAAATCTTACCAGCACACACAAGTCTTTGAAAGCGCAGACGTGGGTGAGCGAGTATGGCTGCTGACAACAAAAAGAAAGGCCCTTGCGGAGAAGCTAGAGGTGCTGCTCATGAGATAAGCGGTAGGGTCGTCGATGCGTCAGTGGAGGCGGGGCTGGCAGAACTGGTGGTGGCGGAAGCGGGCTTAACAGCAGGTGCCCAGGCGGGGGCAGGTGATCCCAGAGGGAAGGGGGTGGCGGAGATTTCGGCAACAACGACTGGTGGGGCAGCGGGATGTGGAGGACGACTGGGCTGCCGTCGAGGTAACGAGCTTGCCCCATGGCGCGGGAAAAGATTATTAGATTGTGGACTCGGGCGCGCCCCCGAAGATGGGTTTTAGACCCCCAAGGAAGTACCCCAGGTAATTGTCGGGAGATAGGTCAGGTACGTCAAGTGTGGGGTGTTGCGCCCAAATTTCTCATTCAGAGGTGCATTCAAGTAAGTTAATAAAAGAAAGAACTCAAAGCAGGAAGGAAATCTCAGAACTCAAATAATAAACTCAAGTTTTTTTTATTTTTCGATGCCTTCAATACAAATCAGAGGTCACCTTATATATGCCTTCATAACCCTTTCATTATTGCTTACTGTCAGCAATGACAACATTAAATAATTTAAAACGTACAATAATTGTTTCTACTTTATTAAAGGTGGCTGTGGCTACGTACAAAAATTAACTTAAAGTGATTGAGGGCCACGATGCTTTGTCTGACAAGATTCCCGTCGATGGGTGGAACAATGTTGCTTTTAACGCTTTCCATGCACGTGGCTGATGCTTCTTGTTGGTGGCCTAATGCATTATTCCCAGACAGACCATATTTTAAATAAGAATATATTCTGATATATGCTTTCATGTTGTATAACTGTTTGAAATCATATTTTTGGTATGCTGTTTTTGAAATCCATTGGAGTATTTGTGTTTACATAGATTTCATGTACTAGTCCAATTTTGACGGTTGTATCCCGATCCATTGTTTGGTTAGATAATGAGCATATTTTAATTTGATCATTCTTGTTTAGGATGAGAAAATTGTTTTGTTGGAGCATCAATGTTTTCACTTCTGTGTCTTCACTCTTCAGGAATATTTAAGAAATATAAAAGTTCTCATTCTATAAGTTTCTGATTATACATTTCTAAAATTTTATGAAATATAACTTCTGATTCAAACAATTTTAGCTTATCATTCTCGATTTTAAAGAATTTGGCTAATTCTAAAAAATCAAAGATACCCAATTTAATAAGATCAAAAAATTCTATTGTTGAACAGATTTCATACAACTTTCGTTATTCTGCTGTTTTTCCATTGAACATGGTACCTATTCTTTCAGATAATGCCTTTGATCGAGAGGGAGAGAAATATTTGACCATTTTTTCGGCAAGACCTATAGCTGTATTATATCCCTTTTGAATCACATTGTTTTGCTGATCTCTGACAACATATGCTTTTTCAAGCATGCTAAGGTGGTAGTTGGTTGTTTGGTGAGAAAAAGAGTTTGAGTTGGTGGCGAAGATTCCTATACGTAGTTTGTAGTTTATGAAAATAGGGTGTTGGGCGGCATGAGCCTTGATTTATCTCTATGACTCTTCCGATAGGAATCTATGACTCTTCCGTCCGAGATATGACAATATGCAACTCTCCCACCGGAGAATCACAACAAAGAATTCCCACGGAACAAACCTTAGAACTCCCACTGGAGCAAGTAAGCAAATGGGTCTTTCAATTTCCGCAAAGCCATAAAATTTTCAAAAATTACAAAGGCCTAATAGTTTACCACAAACATTTGCAAAAACTACAATTAAAGACTGCTATAATGATACACTCAAAGAAACAGTTCCAAATGATTATGTATTATTTAATCATCTGTATAAAGCTATACAGATCGAGGATTCTCGAACAACCAACTACCTTCTTAACATGTTTGAAAAAACATATGTTACCAGAAATCAGCAAAACAATGTGATTCAAAAGGGATATAATACAGCTAGAGGCCTTGTCGACAAATATTTCTCTCCCTCTCGATCAGAGGCATTGTCTGAAAGGATAGACACCATGTTCAGTGGAAAAAACAACAGAACCACAAAAGTTGTATACAATCTTTTCAACAATAGAGACTGGTGATATTATTAAATTGGGTATCTCTGATTTTTTTGGAATTAACCAAGTTCTTTAAAATTGAAAATGATAATAGCTGAAATTGCTTGAATCAGAAGTTGCATTTCATAAAATTTTAGAAATGCATAATCAGAAACTTATTGAAGCAGAACTTTTAGATTTCTTAAAAGTTCTTGAAGACACAAAAGTGGAAACACTAATGCTCCAATTAAACAATTGTCTCTTCCTAAACAAGAATGATCGAATTAGAATATGCTCATTGTTTAACCAGTCAATGGATTAGGATACAACCATCAAAATTTGACTAGTACACGAAATCTATGTAAACACTAATACTCTAATGGATTTCAAAAACAACATACCACAAATATGCTTTCAAACCGTTATACAACATGAAAGCATATATCATAATATATTCTTATTTATAATATGGTCTGTTTGGGAAGAGCGACAATACTTCAAACAATATCTATCTGCTCAAATTTGGGAACTTCATCCCTTCAAAGAAGCACCCATTCGCCGAAAAACGGTATTCTCAAAGAAAGACTTTTGTGAAGAAGACAAACAGTTTTTTGCTGCAACAGAATTTTTTGAAGAACAATGAGATTCATATTTATCAGCTAAAGCCATCAAACAGGACAATATTCTCCTTTGCGATTTCTCTCCGCAGAACAAGATAGTATCAACAAAATTCGTGTTACAAAGGATTTCCTAGAAGCAGTAAATCTAAGAAAAATTGGAACTAAAGATTAAAGTTACGTCGAAGAACACACAAAGGAAGAACAAATGGAAAGTGCAGTAGACTACATAAACATCTGTTAGGGGTAAGGCTTCACCCGTACCCGTGGACAATATCGTGGGCATTAACGGCTCCAAGTTAACCCGGCCCCCAATCGAGCTCCCCTAACAGGGCCGCGGTCCCCACACCCCAACCCGCGGCTCAGTTGGTGATATGGGTCGTGTTGAAGGCTTCCTATCAAGGGGGCGGGGGATCGAATCCCCGCCCCAACAACCCGCCGTTGATTAAACTGATCGCGGAGACGGGTTGGGGTGTGGGGGCCGTGGCCCTGTTAGAGGAGCTCGATTGGGGCCGATTGGGGGTGGGTTAACTCGAAACCGCTAATGCCCACGGTATTGCCCACGGGTATGGGTGAAGCCTTACCCCTAACAACATCACTAGCAGCGCAGACTGCAACAAGGAAAATTATGTGAATAATGCACTATGCCACCAACAAGAAGCAACAAACCACTTGCATGGAAAGCGTTAAAAGCAACACTGTTCCACCCATCAATGGGAATCTCGCCAGACAAAGCATCGTGACCCCCAATCACTTTAAGTTAAATTATTGTACGTTGTCACAACCACCTTTAATAAAGTAGAAGCAATTATTGTACGTTTTAAATTATTTAATGTTATCATTGCTGGCAGTAAGCAATAATGTTAGGGTTATGGGGCTTATATAAGTTGACCTCTTGGTTTGTATTGAAGGCATCGAAAAATAAAAGAGCTTGAGTTTCTTATCCGAGTTCTGAGTTTTCCTTCTTGCTTTGAGTTCTTTCCTCTAGTTTTCTTCTTTTGTTAACTTACTTGAATGCTCCTCCGAGTGAGAAATTTGCGCGCCTATCCCGATTCCCGCATCACTAAGGTATTTGCTGAAAATTATTTTCATAGTTTAGGTTTGACACTTCACACCACTCAATATGAGCAAATACTGTTTTCTATAATTTTCTTTAGTTTTATAATCTAAATACCCATTTGGTTTTGTAGAAATGTAATATATGCCAATTTCTTAAATCTTTTTGCATCCACAGAAAGGATGAAGTTGTTTGAATTGTTATAAATATGCAAAAAAAAATATATAAATGTTGTTTATTAGTAATTAATTACCTAATAAATCAAGTGTTAAATGACTAAATTGTAATTACGCAATTATTTATGATATCAATGTTTAATTGATTAAAGAAAAGAGTCAATAGCCTAATTATGAGGTGTTCAGCAATCATAAAATTGATTATGATTATGCTTATTAATTAACACAGTTGTAGATTGTTAGAAAATAATATGATTTCATTAATAAACTCAAAGGGTTAAAGATGTGTTTGAACATGAGGAAATTGAAATAAACCAAATGAAATACAAATAATTTATGGATGGATTATGAATGAACCACCCCTAATATCACTTAGCTCAAATGGCGGGGGTCATATGAGTTGGTTACAAATTTAAACTACCTTCACTATTAGTTCACTACCTTCGTGTTTATCAGTTGGAGAATCGTTATCATCCTAGCTCACTAGAAGATATCGATGTACTTTATCCCCTCGGTACAATACTTCATCTCCCGAATTGCTTAGGGCTTTAACATCTCCCTTTTTCCCAACAATGAATAAATCACAATAGAATGGATTAATCCTCATTCTCCTTGGAGTAAATATTGAAAGTGCCCAAGAAATATGTAGGAATATCGTATTGTTCTTGTTGGGGGTCGCAGAGCGCTCTCCCGGACCGGATGAATCGGACCACGTTAGCTCGAGAGTGAGCCAAGCGCGCAAACAGTAAAAAAGAGAACCAACAGCAGAACAACAAGACGTTTTACATGGAAAACCTGGAAAGGGAACAAACCACAGGGAAGGAATGCCCAGCTCTGGCAAAATCCACTAGTTGCAGGGGGTTACAAGAGTTAGAGTTCTCTAGAGGGTGACAGACCACCGCTCCTTTTACAAGTATTTCGAGGAAAAAAACAAAACCTTCAGCAGCGCTTGCGGGAGCAGTCTTTGTAGGAATCTCTGTGACGGTCTCTGTAGCAGTCTCTGGAGCGGAGTATCTACAGTCTTTGTGGCAGAACACTGAGTTGGAGAGCGAACAAGGAGTCAAGTCTTCGTTGGAAAACCACAGAGCTCTGTCTTCTCTCCGTTATTCTGTCCTTGAAATGAAGCTCTGAGCATCTTTTTATAGTTTTTATGGGGGATGCACCGGTAATTGCACCCCTCTAGATTTTGAACGGGCGAATATGAGCGCACGATTTCGGTCACCTGAATCACCAATTTTCGGAAAATGACGATCATGCCCCTGGGCGGCCCGGGCAATCTGGGCGGTCCGGGTAGGTTCGCCGGCGAGACGGCGGCGGCGACGGAGGCGCGTGGGAAGAATATTTTAGGGGAACCCCATTAGTTCTTAAACAAGTTCATTGTGTTATATGTGTTTTTGCATTAGGACACGGGAGCATCACATCGAACTGGAAGTTACCTTGTGAAGTCCTTCTCTGATCCAAGTCACAACCACCTTTCATGTTTGAGACACTTTTCCATAATTTACAATTGCAACCTTTTGGAATGCTCATCTTAAACAAAGATAGGGAAATTCATTCTGATTTTATTGATTTTTTGTTTGCAGGCCCTATCCGATTTTATACTGATGATTTTGATGGCAGCTTGCCAACCATAGTTTCCAATCCTCATGCTTGGACGAAGGTGAAAAACTTAGCACCATTATCCAATTTCTGTCTAGTTATATATGCTTATAGTAGAATTCTCTCTCATAAGCTAGTTTGGATTTTCAGATTGCAAGCATGATTTTCTTGGATTGGCCATCTGGTACTGGATTCTCATACTTGAAAACTGATAAAGATTACATCACTGATGACTGGCATGCAAAAAAACTAATATACGGGTTTCTCAAAAAGGTGCATGCATAACCCACTCATTACGTATTTTTTTAATGTATATGTATGTCTGTGTTCCTGTACTGTGATAAATGGCTCATATAGTATGTTGAAAAATGAAAATAATGTAGTGGCTTCTTGATCATCCATTTTTTCTCTCAAACCCTTTCTACATGGGGGGTGAATCATATGGTGGAAAAATGGCTACACTTGTTGCTCATGAGATTGTTCAAGGTAAGAGAATTTCCAATATTCATTTCTTGTGAAGACATGCCTCCTACTTTTTTTTAAAGAAATTGTTTACCATGTATGATAACGGTCACAGGAAATGAAGAAGGCCAACAACCACTAGTCAATATCAAGGTATATGATGTTGTTTCTTTTCAAACTTGAAACAAAAGTTTATGGGCTGAAATTGACATCTGGAGCAGTTCATAATTTTTTCATTTTTTGTGGGGGGCATCGAATGCTTTCAGGGTTACTTAATAGGCAATGCGATAACGGGTGAAAAAGTAGATAAAAATACTCAAGCGTCCCATGCTTATGGACTAGGACTAATTTCAGAGGAACTCTATGAGGTGCTACTGCTTTTCTCTGATTCATTACAAGAAAAATATGGCACAAGGTGGCTTATGATTGTGCAGTTTAGAGTGTTTTTTATAGTTATTTCAGTTTTTATTTGTTCAAACATGCCAGAATCACTAAATTTTCTGTTCTCTTTTATTAGCTTCTTGAAAATAGTTGTGTTGAAGAAGACTTTGAAAATCCCAAGAATGCTCTTTGTGCTGCGCATCTCAATGTCTTCAATGACGTGAGTAAAATTTGCTCGCATGTATTCTTTAAAGGTTGAGCGGATCTCATGCAATAATTCCTGCAGCATCTTTCAGAAATTAATATGTATAGCATACTGGACCCGAAATGCGACGATGAACCATCAACTTTAGAGGAAACTGTTGAATCTCGTAGATCTCTACAGGAGAACTATGTCGAGTCCCTTCGCAAGCCTTCGATTCTTGATGCTAACTGTATAGTTAAGTTGATACTTATTCTCTCAATAAGTTTGCAAAATTTTGCACAAGATATATCTTACCAGTAATAATATGTCTTGCAGAATGGTGATCTTCTCGCCAATTACTGGGCAAACAACCGTTTCGTGAGGCAGGCCTTACATATCAAGGAGGTATGTCTATGTTCCTTTTTAGTAAATAAAAACTCTTAAGTATTGGGTTGCCTTTTTGTCTAATGATTAGAGATTCTTCTAAGAGTGTGTATGCTAGCGTACACTTTGAATCAATTACCTTTCTAGGAAGTTGCACCCTGAGGATAAGATCTTGATGTGTGACCGATTTCAAGACGAGTTTGTTCAACTTGAAAGCTAAAATTTCATTTCCAGCTCGACTTAAACTAAAAAATCTTTTTCAGTTTTGACTCTGAGCAGAATGGTAGGCTGAGTTATTTCAAGCGAATTCTCAATCAACGTGAAATCAGCCACAAGTTTGTAATGGAGCTCGGAATGGACAGGACTCTAGTCGAATTTTGAGTGAGCTACAAGCTGAGTTTCAAAATTCGAACTGTTCTTCGCGAGCTCTTGCGATGGATGAGAGTTTGGGGGTGTTATGATGTGTTTTTTCTGATCTTTTATGTGTGGAATTTTGCGAATGATGTGACAACAGGGATCTGTTGGGCGATGGCATCGCTGTGACTTCCACGTGAATACATATCATTACAAGCGTAGCATCCCTAGCTCTTTGCCTTATCACCGCAATCTAACGGGCCGAGGCTACCGGGCTTTGGTGTACAAGTAATGCTCTTATTAGCATGCAATCGGTTCAATTTCAGGATAACTTTTGCAAGGAGCACTAAACTTGTTTATGAACTTTGTGGTTGGAACAGTGGAGATCATGACATGAAAGTCCCATTCGTGGGCGCATTGAAGTGGATAAAATCGCTGGGCTACTCGGTCCTGGACCCTTGGCGATCGTGGCACGTGGACAACCAAGTGGCAGGGTGAGTCTGCCTCCAAATTCATCTTCTTAAATGAACTTATTATAGCTGCATGCTGAATCGCAATTCACGAACAATGTTTAGATACACGGTGTTGTTCTCAAACGGCTTAACTTTTGCGACGGTGAAGGTATGGAGTTGTTTAAGATTTTGGTCTTTTCTGATGAAATGAAATTTCTCTGCATTGTATAGGCTTTATGTTTTGGTTACAGGGTGGGAGTCATGTGACGCCTGGTAAAAGGCCTGCCGAATGCTTTGGTATGTTCAAAAGGTGGATTGCCCATGAAGTTCTATGAAGAAGCAAGTAGTGAATTTGAAAAAAAAACGAGTAATAATTATATTCTAGTAAAGCTTAATCCAGTTATTACCTACGAGGATAGTCCTCTCTCTCTCTCTCTCTCTCTCTCTCTCTCTCTCTCTCTCTCTCTCTCTCTCTCTCTCTCTCTCTATATATATATATATATATATATATACTGTAGTTTTGCTATATATTTTACATTCAATAGGGCTTATCATTTGAGCATTATTGTTCCATTAAGATCGTGTTTGACTGCTTTAGCATCTAGACTTTGGCTGGTAAAACTGTCATTCGTGAACAGACACCTAAGAAATTTCATCCACTTTTATGTTCAAGTGGATGAAGTTCCTTAGGTGGGCATTCATGAATGACGGTTTTACCACCGTGTTCATGTCCGTCACCACTGTACCGAACGAAGCCTTTAGAATGATGTCGGATCTCAATGTTTCTTGTATGGCCATGATAAGTTGGTCGTTCACCATAGTAAGGGTTAATTGCCGGGACCTCCCCCGGGAGTTTGCATAATTACAGGTTGCACCCCTCTATCTTTCGAAATTAGAAAATGCCCCTTCCGTTAGAAATATGGATGAAAATAATAAAATCAGCCAATTTATTTCATGATATTTCAATTTTACCCTTTGTAATGACTCTACATTGAAAGGTGTGACCTTTTTCTTTATGGAAAATGATTAAATATGCCAAAATGAAGAGGGTGTGATACATTTTACCAATTATAATGAATCTAGAATCATTATAAAAAGATTAAAATTGAAATATCATAGAATAATTTGGCTGATTTTATCATTTTCATCCATATTTCTAGCTGAAAGGGCATTTTTGTAAATTGGGGAACTTGGAAGGGAGGTAAATGCAATTTCAAAAGATGCAAGCTCCCAGGGGAGGTCCCGGTAATTAGCCCCCATAGTAATGGTGGACTGATTGCCTCAATATGTTATTGTAGGTTACATTTAGTTAGCTCTTGTCCAAAATTCTTCATGGCAATGTTGCTGCAGTAATTATCATATAAGTATTTCATAGGTATCCATAGTACTTGCCCAATTACTATCACGACTTCTTTTCCAAAGCTTTTGTTTCTTAGTCCGTAGAAAGACGTTACCTGAACGCCGTGACATATCCAACGGAATTTGGTTCTAAAAGTTGTGCAAATTTTCACTTTGCTTATCGTCCATTGATTTCCTTTGAAGATTGAGTTTTCTTAACATATGATTCCTATGAAGATTGAGCATTTGAGTTTGATCGGGAGGAGGTTGAAGGTCTGCTCCATTGGATGCTCAGAGGGGCCCTAAGGTGATCCATGAAGGTGGGTGGTTCCCAAATCATGGAGCAAGGTGTCTGTAAAACAAAAAAAAATAGATGTGAGTGTTAGGGCTTGAACAAGAAGATGAGCCACCATACAATACAAATGGGTTAAGCTCCATAAAAAGGGGTTGCTCCCCGCACAAATGGGGTGTGCTCCCATACATGGGCTGTGATCGGGATTCACCTAAACCCTAAAACAAAAAATAGATGTGAGTGTTTGGGCATGAACAAGAAGATGAGCCCCCATACAATACAAATAGGTTAAGCTCCCATAAAAAGGGGTTGCTCCCCCGCCAAACGGGTTGTGCGCATGCAAGGATTATATGTAGAGAGTTCATGAACGATGAAAGACGGAAAAATCAGGGACACCAATACACACTTGCACATAACACAACTCTCATCAGGAGCATTATGCAGTCAAATTTGTGCGTAAACACATTGTACTTGTAAGAAGAGCTCTACTTGTGAGGTTAAAAATGCCATAATTTTACATAGTAAGTTCAACATAACTCGGAATATTGAGAAGCAATTAAGAACTTATATATTTGGTTAAACCAACTTCTTTCCCCTTAGACTATAAATAGCAATCAAAATTATTAACCATATATTGTAACCGTCTCTTTTCCAAAATTGCACTGCAAATGAATAGAAAAGCAGAGAAAAGACGTGGCATCCACGCCGGTAGCAAATGAACAGAAATATGCTTGGAATTCTAATGGAGACTAAAGAACCCAAACATAACATACATTAGGAATATATGATTAATAAAACAATACAAAGCACTTGAGCTTCATTTTCATACTTAATCAATATTGAAACTATGTGAATCAAAAGAAATTGAAACTACTTGAATCGTCTATAAGAGTAAATTCAAATAAAAGTAAATTGAAATGTAGTAAATTATAAATTGACAAATATTAATACATAAACAATATTGAAACTTGGACCATGTTGTGCTGTTTTCATAGTTTTAATAAGAGTCATTGAATATTGAAATTTATGTGCAAGGGGTGGTTGTTAACAATTGGAGCAAGTGATCAGATGTTTATGTAGAATTTCAAAGGTAATACATAAATTAACTTCTTTGCTATTAGGGGTTTAGGGGCATGAAATAGAGTAAGAGACTCATTTTTTATTTATATGAATTGAAATTATTAAATAATTCATGAACCATTATTTGTAGGATGTTGTTAATAGCAAACTTTGAATGGATATTAGCAAAAAAAATGGGGTCAGATAATTTAAATTTTTTTTCTTCCTCCTGAAAAAGTCGCTACTAGCAAGCCCTCAGGGATTGAGAGCCTCCTCCGCCAAAACCTCTCTGCACTGCCTCCCCTCTTCCGCTCCAGCCTTCTTCGAGCAATGGATGGGTTCTGAGATTTCAGAGTCAACCTCGATCTTGAGATGTTGATGGAAATGGGTTGCAGAGGAACCTAGGTTTTTTCGGCACCCAAAACTGCCGTAGAGGGTACAAGTATCACCGTCATAGATGGTATAAGTATCCTTCGAATCAGCGTAAGCATTCAGTTTATCTTCTGAGGAAGCCAAAATTTGATTCTCTATCTAATTTCTCTCTTCGTCTGAATTGCTCTACACCTATTCCTTCTCCGTTCAACAAAATTCATCTTTGAGAAATACTACTCTCTTGACCGCTCCACAACATTTCCTCCTTCAGTGTTGCAAGTCTAGTTTGCAGTCACGGAATGGGCGCTCCATTGGAAAGTTGATGTAGCTTATGAAATAATGATGGGAGTGATCCGGAATAAGTGTGAATTGAGTATTTCAATTTACAATGCAATTATTAATGACTTTTGCAAAGCGGGTATAGTGGATAAAGCAAAAGCGATGATGTCTTTGATGAGAAGAAGCAGATACAAACATGATTTGATTACATGCAACATACTTTCGAATTTTTGGTGTAACACAGGCATGGTGGAATGTGGATGAAGCAGAGTTCTTGTATTTTTTTTTTTTAAATTCTTACTGGTTTGCTAATAACAAAAATATTTATTAATAGTCATTTTCAAAATAAATGATTTGCTAATAACGATAACCTATTTTTATTGTGATATTTAAAGGTTTTGAGGTACTTTAGATTAGGAAGCTTTTTTTATTTTATAATTAACTCATTAAGAATATTATATTGCACTTTTGTTAATATACTAGATTATTATACATTGATTATAATATCAAATATGTTTACTATGATATCATAAGTTAGATTATTTTCACATAGATTATATAAATAGAGTCCATTTGGGAATACAAATTCCGCAACAAAATGTTATTTATGCCTGATTTCAACTGCATGGAAGGAGCTCCATTCAAAAATATTGTTTTTACTTTCATCTCCAACCACCACCACCCGTAGAAATAGGCCCTACGATATATTGCAATTAGGTTATTATACAATTGTTTTGAATAATAATATCATTAGTACTTGTAAATTGATTTTATTTATTATAGCTTTATTGATGTATGTGAGCAGATTTTTTTGTAAAAGAAAGTTGTTTCATTTAGTGTTGTTATTGCTATCACTTATATACTCCTTTTGTAGTTACAAAGGTTTATATTTCACCTTTGTTTACAAATGTTTGATTTTGAGAATGTATAAATCTATGTTTGACGAAAGCGAAACAATCCTTTATAACACGTGAAGGTTTGTAAGGAACCGCAATCCGAAATTGGCTTGTCGGCTTGTCGCACCCCCAAAATTCATAAAACTTATATTTTTTCATACCTTCTTCATTTTGTAACCACGACTCATTTCTTATCTCGTTTAATAGAATTTATCTCCATTCAAACGAGTCATTCTATGTAACTCGTGTATTATATAAGATATCTAGCCTTGTAATATATGACTAGTGTTTAGCATTTCGAGTTGCATATAAAATCTTTAAATTTTTGGGGAACAATAGTAAGCCAGCCGAGATATCACTGGCGAGACGTCCCTGAGATGTCCCACATTAATTGAAAAGGATATTAGAGATGTAATTCGGACCCAAAAAATCTAGGTCTGAGACCCGAACCCAAAATTCAAGCGGCCCATCGTCCAAAAAAAACAGGACAAAGAAAGGATAATAAGAGGATGCCCCTCAAATCTCAATCCACAAAAATTATACACTTCGCCGCCGGTCAGCATCTCCTCCAGCCTTCTAGACCTGTCTCTTCTCTTCGAGTCCAAATCCTCTGTTTTTTTTTGCGCGACCTGAAAAATGAATTCCCACGCCTTCGTTCCCATCTTGCCCCGAGATAGTGAGCTCCTTCGTCCATGGCTTCCCACGCTTTCCATTCTTCTCAATTACATCTCTTACCCACATCCTTCCGCCCGAAGGTCCAACCTTTGCGGCAAAGCTCCCGTCTTCTTCTTCCTACATTTTCCCCGTTCTCCAAACTCCATCTCAGAATCCCTCTAAAGTTCTCCGCCCAAGACCGAGAAGAGCTGGCCAAGCCTCCCTCTTCTGTTGCCGTGGTCTCGGAGGAAGACGGACTTTCGAATTCTAATGGTGGAGGAGGGAAAGACGACGACGACGACGAAGAAGAAGATGATCGGAAGCAGCAGCAGGAAGTGGACTGGAAGACCGACGAGGAGTTTAAGAAGTTTATGGGTAACCCATCGATTGAGGCGGCGATCAAGCTCGAGAAGAAGAGGGCTGATCGGAAGCTCCGAGAACTTGACCAGGAGGCGGAGAGCAACCCCATTGCCGGTTTCTTCAAGTGGGCGGCTAGGGATAGTCTTGCCAGGGAGAAAGAAAGGTTGGAAAAGGCGGAGGAGGCTTTCAAAGCATTGGATCTCAACAAAGTAAGCCTTTCCTTCTTTTGATTGGGGTTATTTGTTAATTAAAGAAGGAGCTCTTTTTTTATGGGCTTTTTGGCACTTTGCATCCCCCGAATTATGGGTTTTTAGCACTTTGCACCCCAAAAGTTTAAAATTGGCATTTTGCACCCTCAAAAATCATTTCTCTGACACTTTGCACCACAATGCCAAATTTTTAGGGGTATTTTCTTCCGTGCTCTGTTCATTTTAGGTTTAACCTGTTTCACCCTTTTCTCCTCCCGATACGTTGTAGCCCTTTAATTTCTCGCACTCGCCGATCCCCATCCACTCGCCTTCTCCCCATCTTTCTCGCCGCCGACCTTCACACCGGTCAGTCTCGACGATCTCCGAGCAGCCGGCCCTGAATGTATTCTCCAGGTTTGCCTTGCTTAATTGTCGTTCATCTTCCTCCATCCCAGGTTTGTAATATTTTCACCGTCCCTGCAGATTTCCGTCTGCGCTATTTTCACCGTCCCTGCAGATTTCCGCGATTTTCAGTCGGCCCTTCTATTGAAGCCTCGATCCAAATATTCTAAGATCCATTTAGTCGTTTTGTAGGCCTAATTGTTGTCATTGATTTCTTTCCCTTATGATATTTTGAGGTTAAAATTTTTCTGCAGGCAGGTAGCACAGTTCAAGAAATTCCGATTTGCAAATAAGAATTTAGAAAAATTTAGGCTACAAATATAGTTTTTACAAATTTTGTGGTGCAATAAACATTTAGAAAATATGGGTTGCCAAAAAGAGCACTTTCGGGGCTGCCCGGACGAAAATACCCTTGAAAATTCGGCATTAGGGTGCAAAGTGCCAGAAAAATGATTTTCGGGGGTGCAAAACACCAAATTTAAACTTTCGGGGTGCAAAGTGCCAAAACCCCGTAATTCGGGGGTGCAAAGTGCCAAAAATCCTTTTTTATGGAAACTTTCTCTTTACTTGATTGTTTCTGTAGTTGAAGAGTTGTTTTGGGTACGATACATTCTTCGCTGTTGATGTGAGGAGATTTGGTGACGGAGGAATCTTCATCGGGAATATGAGAAAACCCATTGACGAAGTCATGCCGAAATTACAAAGCAAACTTTCAGAGGCAGCAGGGAGGGAAGTGGTCTTGTGGTTTATGGAGGAGAAGAAGGATGATGTAACTAAGCAGGTACATTACCAATGCTGATTCTTCTTCTTCTTCTTCTTCTCACCATTACAATTTATCATCTTTGTGTCACTGGCATCAACACTGCATATATAAAATTATTGACATGTTTATATCTTTTGGCTTAATTTGATGACTAATTAGCTGGGATAAGGCTAATGGTGGTATTGGTTTATTAACCTCTTTAGGTTTATTGATGTGTTAGGTTCAGTCGGTGTATTCTGATGTATGATAAAGTCTTAGGATCTCCATTAATGTTACTAACACTTTCTAGCTGGAGCTCAAGGACTGTTACTTACCATTAGTAAGAGATAAATCATTAGATTAGAATAGGCCACCCGATCAGTTGAAAACAGAAGAGAGAACTATCTCTATATTGTTGTGTTTGAATTCCTGATTCCTTGGAATAACTGAAGACTGTTGAGATGTTTCTTGGAACAAGCACCCAGAGTTGGGATTTCAAGATGAAGCATCAGTTCATTTAGAAATTCCAGTAGATGCAACAAGATTTTCTTATGATCGAGCAGTTTTAGCAATCTCTGTTCATTTACTCTCCATTGTGTTCTTTCGTGTTCAAATGATGATCTATGTTTAACAACTTCAAAGGATTATATAAGATCTATATATAATTTTTTACACCCATGAATCCTTCAAACCGAAATCTCTCTATGAAAAAATTAATATACTTTGTAATCATATTGCTTAATTCTTCATTTGAGATTGCATGCAGGCATGCTACATTTGTATGTGTACTTTATGCAGTTCTTCTCCCCAGTTTTTCAAAGTTACTTGTTACATAACAAAATCATTCTACTTGCAGGTGTGCATGGTTCAACCTAAAGCAGAAATAGATCTTCAGTTTGAGTTTTCAAAGTTGAGTACGCCTTGGGGATATCTTAGCGCCATTTTATTATGTGTCACAACTTTTGGCACGATAGCTTTGGTCAGCGGATTCTTTCTTAAACCCGATGCACGATTTGAAGATTATTTGGCTGATGTGATACCACTTTTTGGTGGGTTCCTCGCCATATTAGGGGTTTCTGAGGTATGCTATAGTTCATAAATGATCTTTAGTCCATAAATTAGATGCATAGTAAAAATTTATCCTATATTTGGTTTTATTAAAAGCTGAATCTAGACTTGAAATCTACACTGAAACATATTCAATCTTAAGAGTTAGTACACTGGGCGGACCCTGACACTGCAATTCAAGAAAACTTTCTTACAATATATATGAAATTAGTAGGGAATAATCTATGAGATGGATTCATATAAGTGGATTAATCACAAATGCTTTTAAAAAGGCCTCCTATAGTTTTGGAAAACTATTTAAGAAGCTTTTGTATTATTAACTCTAATGATCCATAACTATCTTGCTCCATGTCTTTAATATTCTTTGTCTGCCATTTACTTGAATGAACAATGGCCTAACTGTTCATGCTGTTTACAAACGACATAACTTGTAGATTTTTCGAAACAAAGTTAAGAATTTTTTGCTGCAGAATTTGAACCAGTTTGAGTAAAACATTGATCTTTTTTAACTCATTAATTTGATGCAGTGTGGCCGCTGTTCTTTACTATGTAAATTTTGTTAGAAATCATGATCCTGTTATCTATGATCTTAAAATGTCATCTATGGGATTACAAAGTGATTTCGATTTTAGTGCATAAGTATCATCAGCCCTAGGTATTTGTTTCATCTTCAATTAGCTTCTAGCCAGGCGTCCAACTGTCAAAACTCTTCCCTATAGCAAACTAAATAGTTTATGCATCACTTATGAATCCCTCCAGTTCATGGCTCTTTCTTTTCCCATTACTTGTACTATTTGTAAACATCAATCCATTTGATTAGTTGTAAGTTGAAAACAGATCTCAACAAGGATAACGGCTGCACGCTATGGCGTAAAACTAAGCCCTTCCTTTCTCATTCCGTCAAACTGGACAGGCTGCCTTGGCGTGATCAATAACTATGAATCGTTGCTTCCCAACAAGAAAGCGCTATTTGATATTCCGTTTGCACGCACGGCCAGTGCTTATCTGACTTCACTGGCACTCGCCGTCTCCGCCTTTATCGCAGATGGAAGCTTAAATGGAGGAGACAACGCATTGTAAGTTTTAATGGGGTTGGAATGATAATTTGATGCAAGTGTATGGCGCTTTTAGCTAAATGAAGTTCAGTGCTGATCAATTTACAGATTTATAAGGCCCCAGTTCTTCTACAACAATCCCCTATTTTCTTTCATTCAAGTTGTCGTAGGTCCGTATGCCGATGAGCTTGGAAATGTGTTGCCAAATGCAGTTGAAGGTGTGGGTGTACCTGTTGATCCTCTTGCTTTTGCTGGGCTTCTAGGTATGCTTCATGCGGCTACTTAGTTTGTTTTATTAGGTTCAGTTTGTTTTACTATAATTGTTTGGATTCAATTCAGCTAAGGAGTCATATTGAAGTATCACTTTTCTTTTCATAGTAGTCAATAGAAAAGTATGATGGTTCTACTAAATGTATTTTTATTCATTTGTCTCGACTTTGGTTCTATGTATAATCTCCCACGAGAAAGCTCTTTTCGTGATCGTTCAGACAATCAATACTACCTGTAGAATATCTATTCAATAGCTCAGTAATGATGTTCTTGGTTGATCCAAAAACTGAAAGAGTACACAAAATTAATAGGAGGAATGCTTTCCATTTGATTCACTCAAAATGTTAATGGTACCCTATAATCAATGGAGAATGAGGTAAACTACACCTCTCGACAGCCCAAATAAGGAAAAGAATTGAATCAACATGATGCCAGTCATGCGTGGACGCATGCCAGCACGACTGAGGAACCCATTGAAAGCATACTGATCATGCGAGTCTATTCTAGGAGGACCATGCGACATATGAAGGGGCGGGCTAGACCGGCTTCATGAATCCTCTTTTTTCGTTCCTTTTATTGCTGCTTGGGACATTAAACTTGAGGTAAGAAAATATTTTTTGCACAACTTTCATTAATGTTAACTTGGTTTACCTATTCTCCTACCCAATTCTTTAACACCAACTCTATATACTCATCTAATTGGTTCATTTTCAAATCTTTGTTGAACATGTTCAAACTACATCAAGTCTACCTTTTGTTTTCTATCTTCAATAGATTTCTCTCTCACTATTCTTCTAATGTAATCAATCCTCAACTTATTTTTTATATATTTTGCACACATCCTTCTTAGCCTTCTCATTCGTACCATATAACAGCATTGACTTAATTGTAGTTTTATAAAATTTACTTTTAAATCTCTATGATATCCTCTATCAGATAGTGCTTTCAGGGCTCTTCATTTTATTCATCTAGACTTAATTTTGGAGGTTATGCTCTTTTCTACATCCCTATCTTCTGAATATTTGATCAAAAATACTTGGGGTCCGTTTGACACAGTGGTGGTGGTCGTGAACACAGTGTTTGTTAACGCCCGACCTCACCTAAAGAACTCTATCCTTTTCTTGTTCAGAATTAGTTTTTTTTTTCTTACCGGCGGTTATAACCGTTGTCATGTTAAACACATATTTCATGACAGCGGTGTTTTTGTCCAAACTCACTAGAGCAAAAATGCCGCACCAAAAGACAGCGTTCGTAACCGCCGGCCAGACAGAACATTAGGCTTACCTCATCTAGGTATTTCTTTATTTAAAAAAAACAGATTGATAATCGACGAAACCACCACACTAAAATTTACATATCATGTACCCTAATTCAAAGCCATATATTGTCTGTATAATCAATGTCTTCATTGTTTTAAACATATAGTAAGGCACCTCATTTTGATTGTTGTTCTGCAAGCATTTTTCATAATTACTGCATACAAATTTTTGTGCACTTAATTCATTAACTAATGTAATGGTTGTATGCTGCAGGGATAGTAGTGACTTCACTGAACTTGCTGCCATGTGGAAGGCTGGAAGGAGGCAGAATAGCTCAGGCTTTGTTTGGGAGGAGCACGGCGACGCTGCTGTCATTTGGAACATCGCTGCTGCTGGGAGTTGGGGGGCTGAGCGGCAGCGTGCTTTGCTTGGCCTGGGGTTTGTTCGCAACCTTCTTCCGCGGCGGCGAAGAAATCCCCGCGACGGATGAGATCACTCCCCTCGGAGATACCCGTTATTCTTGGGGCTTCGTCCTCGCCGCACTCTGCTTCCTCACGCTTCTCCCAAATGGTGGGGGCACCTTCTCGAGTTCCTTCCTCAGCGCTCCATTCTTCCGAGGAGACGGGAGCAGCTTCTGAAAGATGCAGAAGAAGATCATCTAGTGTTTCTTTTTTTCCTTTTCTGGATGCACGCTTCCACCATTCGTAGGTTTCATCAGAAAGGTTTAAGAAAACATGACTTTGATCAATCAAATGCCTGTACATTCTTGTTTAAGTGAATATGACTTCGATCAATCATTCAAGAACAATACGAAGAATGCAATTGTAAATTTGGAGAAACGTCCAGCAAGTATCCCAACCCTAGACGGTTTACGACTGCCGATTTCCTCACGGGATGAGGTAAAATGCAGGCGATTTCCCGGCCGGATTCCTATCCGCATGCCAATTTCTGCCTGGATTCTGAAACAGGAGCTGATTTCCGTCCGGATTCCAATATGACTGCTGATTCCCTCCTAAAAGGAAAGAAGATAACTGTAATGAGGTCACAGAGAAGGGAGTCCATCTGGATTCTTATATGCCCCATAAATTACCAAATGGTGTATATCTCAAGGATGCTGATTGCTTCTCTGAGGCCACCATCATCATCTTGCTGCTCAGCTGAGGCAATTGCTGTTAAATACAGTAAATGCATGACTAGAGATGTCCACGAATCGAATAACTCTTCAATCAGATCCAAATTTAACATAGAATGCAGATATTCAGATTCGGTTAAATATTTGGTGTCGGATCAGATTCATCATGAAATGTTGGATTCGAATTTGGGTTTGAATTCAAATTCAAATTCAAATTTTATAATATTTAATTATATATGATGTTAAAATATAATTATATATATAATATTTAATCACATTTGTAAATTTTATTTAATTATATATTTTAATATTTCAATACTCTACGGTTCTGAGTGTTGGGCAGTGAATGGTGTACACGAGCAAAAAATGGGAGTCGCGGAGATGAGAATGCTTAGGTGGATGTGTGGTCACACGAGACTGGATAAAATTAGGAATGAATGTATCAGGGATAAGATAGGAGTGGCGCCAATTGTAGAGAAGATGCGAGAAGCTCATTTAAGATGGTTTGGACATGTACATAGGAGACCATTAGAGGCACCTGTTAGGCGTTGTGAGAGTTTAGTCACTAGACATGTTAAACGGGGGAGGGGTAGACCAAAAAAGACTTGGAATGAAACTATAAAGAAAGACATGATGTACTTAGGCATTAATGAGACTATGCTTAAAGATAGGGCGCAATGGCGACAGAGGATCCATATAGCCGACCCCACTATGGTGGGATAAAGGCTTGAGTGTTGTTGTTGTTATATATTTTAATATTTGTGAATCTTCGAACAAGAATAAAATTATTCGGAATTGAAATAAAAAAATACAAATTTTAATAGAATTTCAGGAATCAAGTCTGTGATATTAATTTAAATTATATACATTTTTGAAAAAAAGGTGGGTAAATGAAGGAAGAGAATGATATTTAAGGATGTAAAATGAAATATTTATACAATTGGGAGGTGGGGCCAAAAATCTATTTTTGCTGCTGTCACCCATCTTAGCTGGATGTCATGGATCTGCAATTGAGTGCATTTGGGGGTTAATAGCCCGGGATGAATCCAGAGTAATCTAGAAGCTTGTAGATGGTAGATGCTAGAAAGTTCTAGATAATTCATGATCATGTATATACTAGATTTGTATAGAACAATCTAGAATGGTAGTAGTCTAGAAACTTCTATGTTTTGGAGGGAAACCTCTTTGGGGGCTATAAAAGGGGAAGACCCCCCTCATTTGTATCCATCCAAGTTTTGGAGAAGCAATAGAGTTCTTTGAGTTTCCTTTGCAATTGTGAGTTCTCTTGAGTTCTACTTTGCATCCCTTCTTCATCACCATCTAGTTCTTGCAGGAGAGGCTGACTTAGCTTCGCTACGCGGAGTGGCAAGGGGGAGCTAAGGCCGCACGAGAGCTTGTGAGAAGACAAGTCCGTGACAGTTGGTATCAAAGCGAGGTTGCTCAAATTCGTGGCTGGTGTCCGAGAAGACTAGATGGCTGGTGAAGGGAACAGCTACTCAAGCGTGGTAGATGAACGTGGCAGAGAGGTCATTCCTCAAGCCGAAAAGAAGAAGCGAGGCCAAAGCAAATCTCGTGAGGAAGCACACTTGGATCATGTGTTGGTGGATTGGGACAAGCGCATGACGGAGGTGGAGCAGGACCACCTAAATGTTCGTGGAGAACTTGAAGCTGTCAAACAAGCGCTACCCGCTCGCGGAGAGCTGGAACTTTTGATGACCAAAGTTCAAGTATGCCTGGATGCTCATGCGGAGCTGAAACAAAGGTTTGATCAAATGGAAGATGACTATGAGGAGCGGATCGCATTCTTGGAGGAGGAACTAGCCGTATGCAGAAAGGCTATTGCCAACGGTGTTCAATTTTAAGGATGGACTGCAGAATTGGGTAAAGCAAGAAGTGCATCGGCGGGATGCCAAGACTTTGGACGAAGCCATTGCGGCAGCTGAAGCAATGACGGAGTTCCAAAGACCATCAGATGCGACAGCTAAAAAGAGCTACAGGAATGACAACACCAAAGGTGGGGGAGAAAGGCTTGGGACACGAAGACCAAATAGAGGAGATCGAACTCCTACTCATGGGAAGGAGATCGATGGAGGAAACAGAGCCTTCACGCCAAAAGGAGGATGCTATATATGCAAGGGGCCGCACATGATGAACAAATGCCAAAAGCTCGGGTCGGTTGCGGTACTATAGGAGAAGGATGCCATTGAATCAGAATGTGAAGAAGGTACCAATCAAATGTGTTCTTTACAACTTCTTAATGCTTTGAAGGTAAAGCCTGCAAAGAAAGTGGCAAGCAAAGGGATGATGTTCGTGGAAGCGGTGATCAACAATAAGGCTACCAAAGCCTTGGTAGACACGGGTGCAACCCACAATTTCATAACGGAAGAAGAAGAAGCTAAGAGGCTTGGATTGCAAGTAACCAAGAGCGAGGGTTGGATCAAGACGGTGAACGGGAAGGCGAGACCACTGATAGGAGTGGCTCGCGACGTGGAGCTTTGCTTGGGAACATGGAATGGACGAGTGAATTTCTCAGTCGCACCGATGGATGATCACAAGTTGGTGTTGGGCATGGACTTCTTTGATACGGTGAGTGCTATTGTCATGCCAACATGTCGTTCAGTTTGTATTATGCAGCAGGGGGCAACTTGCTTGGTCCCCACGGTGGAGGGGCCACCAAGCAACGGAGCAAAACACCTATCGGCAATGCAACTAGCCAAGGGAGTGAAGAAAGGAGAGCCGACTTTCTTAGCAGCTTCGAAGGAGGAAGTCGGAGAAATGGTGGAGGAAGTTCCACCACTTGTTGTAGAAGTCCTTGAGGAGAATAAGGACGTAATGCCCGCAGAACTACCAAAGAAGTTGCCTCCCCACAGGGAGGTAGACCACAAGATTGAGTTAGAGGTTGGAGCCAAGCCACCGGCGAAGGCACCATATCGGATGGCTCCACCCGAGCTCGAAGAGTTGAGGAAACAGTTACAGGAACTGCTCGAGGCTGGGATGATCAGACCGTCGAAGGCACCATTCGGCGCACCTGTGCTCTTCCAGAAGAAGAAGGATGGAACCTTACGTTTATGCACAGACTATCGGGCGTTGAACAAGGTAACCATCAAGAACAAGTACCCCGTACCCTTGATTGCTGACTTGTTTGATCGATTAGGAAGTGCAAGGATATATACGAAGATGGATTTACAAAAGGGCTACCACCAAGTACGGATTGCTGAAGGGGATGAGCCTAAAACTACTTGCGTAACGAGGTACGGATCCTTCGAGTGGTTGGTAATGCCCTTTGGCCTAACCAACGCACCCGCTACATTTTGTACAATGATGAACCAGATTTTTCATCCATACTTGGACAAATTCGTGGTAGTATACTTGGACGACATCGTCGTCTATAGTAACTCAATGGAGGAGCATGCTAAACACCTTCACATAGTGTTCCAAGTGCTGCGGAAGAATGAACTGTATGTGAAACGATCAAAGTGTTCATTTGGGCAAGAGGAAGTACACTTTTTGGGGCATGTCATCGGACATGGCCAACTAAAGATGGACATGGACAAGGTGCGGGCGATTATCGAATGGGAGCCGCCGACAAGGGTGACGGAGCTGAGATCATTCCTTGGTTTGGTGAACTACTATCGACGATTCATCATGGGGTATTCAAAGAGAGCAGTACCACTTACAGAGCTGCTCAAGAAGGAGAAAGCTTGGAGTTGGACCGAGGAATGCCAACAAGCTTTTGAAGACCTGAAGAAGGCTGTGAGCACGGAACCCGTGCTTGCACTCCCAGACTTTGAAAAGAAGTTTGAACTACACACCGATGCATCAGACTTTGCTATCGGAGGAGTATTGATGCAGGAGGGTCATCCACTTGCCTTTGAAAGCTGCAAGTTGAATGAGGCGGAACGACGATACACGGTGCAAGAGAAGGAGATGACGGCCATCATACACTGCTTGCATGTATGGAGACATTACTTGCTTGGAGCACCATTCCTGATCAAGACCGACAACGTGGCGACCACATACTTTCAAACACAGAAGAAATTATCGGCCAAGCAAGCGAGGTGGCGGGATTTCCTGGCGGAGTTTGACTTTGTCCTGGAACATAAACCAGGCAAAGCCAATGTGGTGGCTGACGCATTGAGTCGCAAGGCAGAACTGGCGGCAATCTCAATGGCAAAGAGCGATCTCTTGGAGCGGGTGAAGAGTGGGTTGAATGAGGATTCAGTGCCTAAGGAACTCATGCTCTTAGCTAAAGAAGGTCGAACAAAGAGATTTTGGGTAGAGGATGGGCTACTCTACGCCAAAGGAGGAAGGTTATACATCCCAAAGTGGGGGAACCTGCGGAGGGATTTGATCAAGGAGTGCCACGACACCAAGTGGGCTGGACATCCGGGGCAAAAACGTACTCTAGCATTGATGGAGGATTCTTACTATTGGCCGCAGATGAGAGACGACATTGAGCTTTACGTGAAGACATGTCTTGTTTGCCAACAAGACAAGGTGGAGAACAAACAACCAGCGGGACTCTTGGAGCCACTACCTGTACCCGAGTATCCATGGGAGACGGTGACGCTTGACTACATCAATGCGTTACCCAAATATGAAGGTTGCGGTTCTATCTTGGTAGTGGTAGACCGCTTCTCTAAATACGGTACTTTTATACCCAGTGAGAAAGATGCAACAGCGGAAGAGACGGCGCGGCTATTCTTCAAGCATGTAGTGAAGTATTGGGGGTTGCCAAAGAGTATTGTGAGTGATCGGGACCCTCGCTTCACGGGGAAGCTATGGACGGAGCTTTTTAGATTGCTTGGGTCGGAGTTAAACTTCTCTACCAGCTTCCACCCACAATCAGATGGGCAAACAGAAAGGGTAAATGCCTTGTTAGAGTGCTACTTACGGCACTTTGTGAGTGCCAATCAGAAGGATTGGGCAAAAATTATGGATGCGGCACAATTCTCCTATAATCTGCAGCGGAGCGAAGCCACGGGGCGCAACCCATTTGAGCTTGCCACGGGAAGGCAACCTCTCACACCGCAAACATTGGCAATTACCACCGATGATGGGAGAAGCCCGGGAGCTTGGAGGATGGCTAAGTCATGGGAAGAGCATGCCGACTTAGCCAGATCATGTTTAGAGAAGGCCCGCAAGAGGATGAAGAAGTGGGCCGATGCAAAGCGAAGGAAGGTGGAGTATACAGTGGGAGACATGGTGATGGTAAAACTCTTACCCCAACAGTTTAAAGCCTTACGCAACGTACATAAAAGCTTGGTGAGAAAATATGAAGGCCCATTCCCGGTAGTGAAACAGGTTGGAAAGGTTTCCTATCGGCTTGACTTACCTAGCTCATTGAAGATCCATCCAGTTTTTCATGCAAGTATGCTCAAGCCATATCATAGAGATGACGAAGACCTTCAAAGAGGGGAGTCAAAGAGGGCGCCTCCAGTGGTGACAAAGTCTTTTGACAAGGAAGTAGAAGAGGTGCTCACAAAGAGAGTGGTTCGAAGAAGAGGAGTGCCACCATGCACACAATATCTGATCAAGTGGAAGGGATTGCCAGAGTCCGAAGTTACATGGGAGACATTAGACGACTTATGGCAATTCAAGGATATCCTTCAGCAGTACGAGGTGACGAGGACGTCACCAGGATAGGTGGGAGAGGATGTCACGGATCTGCAATTGAGTGCATTTGGGGGTTAATAGCCCGGGATGAATCCAGAGTAATCTAGAAGCTTGTAGATGGTAGATGCTAGAAAGTTCTAGATAATTCATGATCATGTATATACTAGATTTGTATAGAACAATCTAGAATGGTAGTAGTCTAGAAATTTCTATGTTTTGGAGGTAAACCTCTTTGGGGGCTATAAAAGGGGAAGACCCCCATCATTTGTATCCATCCAAGTTTTGGAGAAGCAATAGAGTTCTTTGAGTTTCCTTTGCAATTGTGAGTTCTCTTGAGTTCTACTATGCATCCGTTCTTCATCACCATCTAGTTCTTGCAGGAGAGGCTGACTTAGTTTCGCTACGCGGAGTGGCAAGGGGGAGCTAAGCCCGCACGAGAGCTTGTGAGAAGACAAGTCCGTGACATGGAGGACCAGTCGGCTCCGCCGTTCTGCCGTGCGCTCAGGTGGCCGCCACCCCGGCCCTAAAAATCAATGGTGATTTTTTGATTCATAAAGCTTACATGAACAATAGAACAGCCGTAATCGGTAGATGAGCATAGCTCCTGTTCTGCGCTTCCGCCTCCTCCTCAAATCCTGTATCGCAACCCAAGACCTCGCCGGCGGCCGCACTCTACACTCCCTCTACGTCAAATCCTTCATTCCGCCCGAAACATACATCGGCAACCACTTCGTCCTTCTCTATTCTCGATGCCGCCATCTAAACCTCGCGCGCCAGCTGTTCGACGAAATCCCCAACCCAAACATCTTCTCCTACAACGCCCTCCTCGCCGCGTACGCACACGAGTCGCAGACCCACCTCGCCATCGCTCTCTTCGCTCGCATTCCGGACCCCGATCTCGTCTCCTACAACACCCTCCTTTCCGCTTACGCCGCCGCGGGACGCAGCTCCGACGCGCTAACACTCTTCGCCCGAATGCGCCACCTCGGCTCCGACATGGACGGTTTCACCCTCTCCTCCGTGGTGTCCTCTCTCGTACAAATATCCGGCGCCGAACAGCTCCATGCCACCGCCATCGCCACCGGCCTCTACGCGTATGTCTCTGTCAGCAACGCCCTCATCTGCTGCTACAGCAGAACCGGGCTGCTTACAGAAGCAGAACAGGTATTCCATGAAATTCCCGCTGAATTCCGGGATGAAGTCTCATGGAACTGCATGATCGTCGCTTATGGGCAGCACCGTGAGGGGCAGAAAGCTCTGAGCTTGTTTCAGGATATGGTCAGGAGAGGGTTCGCGGTCGACATGTATACGCTTGCAAGCGTGCTGACGGCATTCACAACGGCGAAGAACCTTCCCGGAGGAGAGCAGTTCCATTCTTTTCTGATCAAGAGCGCTTTTGAGAAGAATTCACATGTCGGCAGCGGGCTGATTGATCTTTACTCCAAATGCGGCAGTATTCTCGACGCCAAGAAAGTGTTTCAGCAAGTAAATGAGCGAGATTTGGTCCTCTGGAACACGATGATCTCTGGCTTTTCCTTGAACGGTGAATTCTCAGAAGACGGATTCCGGTGCTTTTTAGAAATGCTGCGCGCTGGTTTTCGTCCAGATGATTGCAGCTTCGTATGCGCCATCAGTAGTTCCTCAAACCTGTCATCGTCTTCACAAGGTCAGCAGCTCCACTCGCTTGCTACAAAGTTGGAATTTCCCACAGATCTAGTTCCAGTCAACAACGCTCTAATCGCAATGTACTCCAAGTGCGGTAATCTCAAGGATGCGGCCAAACTGTTCGTGAGAATGCCTGTCCGAAATTCAGTTTCATACAACTCCATAATCGCAGGTTATGCACAGCACGGTCTCGGTCTCGACGCACTGGAGCTGTACAGAAAGATGCTTGACTCCGGCGCCCAGCCGACAGCCATCACATTCATCTCGGTCCTCTCAGCTTGCGCGCACACCGGCAGAGTCGACGAAGGATGGCGGCACTTCAATTCGATGAAAACCGACCACTCCATCGAGCCGGGCGAAGAGCATTACTCGTGCATGATCAACCTTCTCGCCCGCGCCGGCGAGTTTTCCCAGGCGGAGAAGTTGATCAAAACAATGCCGTTTGACCCGGGCGCAGTCGGGTGGGCAGCTCTGCTGGGCGCGTGCAGAACTCACGGCAACTTGGAACTCGGCGCACTAGCTGCCGGGAAGATGATCGAGCTCGATCCATCGAACGCCTCGGCTTATGTGATGATGGCCAACATGCACGCGGGTTCGGGGAATTGGGACGAGATGGCGAAATCTCGGAGATTGATGAGGGACAGAGGTGTGAGGAAGAAACCGGGATGCAGCTGGATTGAGATGGGGAGGAGGGTTCACGTGTTTGTGGCGGATGATGCGTCGCACCCGCGGATTAGAGAGATTCATGCGTTCCTGGAGGAGATGATGGGGAAGATGAAGCGGGAGGGGTATGCGGTGGATGCGAGGTGGTCGACGGCGAGGGATGACGTCAGGGAAGGGGAGGTGAGGCTGGGGCACCACAGCGAGAGGCTGGCGGTGGCGTTTGGGTTGATGGAAACGACGGTTGTTGGGGTGCCGATACTCGTGATGAAGAACCTGAGGATCTGCGGGGACTGCCACACTGCCATCAAATTCATGTCGAAGATTGCTGCGAGGGAGATCACGGTTAGGGATGCGCACAGGTTTCATTGCTTCAGGCCGGATGGGAGATGTTCTTGTCTAGATTACTGGTGACTGAAGCTTCTCTTCATCTTCTTCTTCCATATTAGTTTTCTCTTTGTCTTCTAGAGATTCATTTGTTACCAGTTCTTTTTCAATTTGAGCTTGCTGACCTCAAGTTGAACATGTGATTATTTCTTGATTCCTTCAGTAAATTTGGGCATGTGATTATGATGATCGCCCTTGTGTGATTATTTCTTGATTTATAATTATCATCAATGTTTTTTGAATGGTTCATTCCGGGCATGAACCATTCGGACCAATCTAGCCTCAAAATCTGCTCATGCAAAATTATCAAATATAGCTTTATTGCTGACTTGCGAATTGGATTTACTTTATATTTAAAAGATATATATATTTTCAATATTAAAAAGTGAAAAGTTGACTTTTGTGAAACAAATATAGGCTCCGTTTGGGAGGATTTATTTTCACCGGTCAAGCGGTCACGACCACATGAACCGGACCGTAATTAAGATCCGGTTCATGCGGTCGTGACCGCTTGACCGGTGAAAATAAATCCCCCCAAACGGAGCCATAGTCTTATTGTTTTAATCGAATGACTTAATCTATTATAATCCATTTAAAAAAATTTAAAATGCAATGTCTATTCAAGTGATTACATTCTATCCTCAAATTAAAAGTAACGACGGAAAATCATAAAACCGAAAAAGTTTATAGTAGATCTCTTATACTTAATATGATAGATTATCATTAGACATGTCAGCAGTATTTAATTTTGAGGAGCTATCATTAAACTTATCGATTTTATTAAAGTTTATGTTACATGCACATTAATACATGTATCAGGATGAGAATTTTTAAACAAGAATCGAAAAGTAATATATAACTATATTTCACATTAATTGATTGATAGTGTGCTTATTTTAAACTGCATTAATTAATTGATAGGGGCATAGTCAGGATACTGTTGTGATTGATTGTATGAGCGGAGCCTCGTGTCTGTCACTCTTATATAAATAATTTTTTTTTATTGGGTGCTGACCAGGACAAACTTCAGCCTACCTAAAAGAAAGGAAGTAGGTCCCACTCTTAGATCAGTATCAACAATTTCTCTATTTTTTATGTAATATTTATTTTCCTAATAAATTACAATGTGTACTGATATTATAATTAAGTAAATAATGTTATTTTTGTGTAAATAAAATAAATGCATGCAGCTGAACAACTTAAGTAATGGAGGCACAAGGTTTAGAGTTCATGGAAAGAATGAATTAACTAATGAAAAAAAACCTACTATTATTAGCTATTAGCACTCACATTTACTCATTTTCTAGGGCATTATCAAACAACTATCCGTACTCACCCTCCGTCGATTCCCTCACGCGTGTTCGCCCCTGACCCCACCTCTCCTGTTTCCTAGAAGGTGAAGCTCTCGCGTGCTCAGTCGGCTACTTTTCCCTATAACGGCGCAAAAATATCTAAGTATTTGAATGCCAACTAGACTCCGTTTGGCACGGCGGTAGCTATCGTGAATGCAGTGGTTATAAAACATCGTTCATTAACGCTTGACTTCACCTAAGGAACCTCATTCACTTTTATGCTCTAAACTAGTTTTCTTTTTTGGTGACGATCATATATGATGGTGTTTTTCCCCAAACTTACGGGAGCAAAAATGCCGCGCCAAACAGAGCCTAAAGGTATGTTTGAGTGGGCGACGGCGGTAGGAGATGGAGCAATTAAAATGAAGCTAAAACAATGCTCTTGAATAAAGCTCCCTCTCTTACGATTGGATTATGATATACAAATATGCTACGTTCTAAATAGAGGCTATTCAAATGGGAAAAAAGATAACGTTTGCTTTATCTGAAAAATGTAAAGATGTGACGGTTGTGAACATGGACTTTACGAACTATCACCTGTTTGATGCGACGTTTTTGCTCTGCTGAATTTGGACAAAAACGTCACCGTCATGAAATATGTGTTTGACACAACAACGGTTATGTGCGCCGCCAAGAAAAAACTAATTTTGAACATAAAAATGAATGGAGTTTCTTAGGTGAGGTCCGGTGTTTATGAACGACGATTCATAACCACTACAGAGCCTAAGTCATAAATTAAAAGGCATTTGATTAGGCCTTAGAGGTTTTTCATTTGGCAGGCAGTGTTGCCCAAATAAAGTAGCTTGGGAAACAGCTACAGCCAGATACACTACTAATCTGATCAACAGATTACTGAGAATATTAATTCTCCAGAGCCATATTTATTGACCTACAGTAATGAATTTGCCTACAGTAGAGGCATGCATACATGTATGTATAAAAGGGATGGAGAAATGAACCATTTCATGATGAATATTAATAATCTTTAGTTATCTAAGGGTGTAAATTTTTTACTTAACGTAGTTGGATCCCGTAAAAATAGATCTCGACTATGAAATGGTTGGTATAAAAGACGACGTCGGTCAGATTTTTTGTTTATGATTTGAATGCGTATTAATAATCCTAAATGCTTGAAAGGATGAAACATGCATCTTCTACCCTTCCGCCGCCACTCGAAAATGAGGAGGGATTTGTTTGACAAACTTGGCCTATGAATAATAATGTATGATGAGTCGTCTTTTCTACGACATATATATTCCCCTCTATCTTTCGAAATCACATTTCAAAGTTACCCTATCACACTAGCGATAACTGAGAGCAAGCGAATATGATTGATTCTTAGTATTTTAGGAACACCGCCTTTGTCGAGAACCATGCAGACCGACGCAATTTGATATGTTTGGTTTCTTATATGCTCTTCCATTCTATTTTTACACACCCTGACTCCTAACTAACATGCAAACAACACCTTAATCATACAACTTGATGTAATGTGATTATTGTTAGTGTGGCTAAAAGTTGTAGACATCATTGCAAATGTCAATTCCGTAATAAGTGCTGAGTAAAAGGTCAAACAGTGCTAGTATTTAAAAACAAGTGACATATATTTAATGATTATTAAACATGATACAAAAACTGATCTCAGATGAATGTTCTGTGGAATCCCTAAACCCTAAGACTCCCCATGAAATCACCATTTTATCATTGGAACAGAACCATTCGTTTCGGTTTATGTGATTTTAAAAAAAATTAATATATTAATAGAAAACAATAAGATCTATTTGAGCTGCTCAATAAAATAAATAGTTTATGAATTACAAATTATATCCCACCGTAATCTCGTATTAAAAAAACATACATACAATACCAAGGTTGATGAACATCAAACCATACAAACTACAAATTTATATGCAAAATGAGCGGCGATTCTCCCTTGTCGACAACGAACGACTGAAACGATTTCTTCGTGGGAGTAGTTACCTCGAGATTATACGTCCCATGGTACCCTCTGAATTTGACCTCTCCAAAATCGTCGGTGCTCCCGTCTGCACGGGACAGCCACTCCTGTTTCAGAGCAAGATATCTCCTTCCAGCTTCATTGATCTCACCCTCGGCACCAACCAAGTGAGAATTATCCCTGCTCATGAACAACTCCCAGAACCCCCAGAACACGATCCCCTCCACCGCAGGATGCGCATACGCCTCCCGAAGCATCACCTCCAAATCATCAGCCCGAACACGCTCGTTCGCCGCAGCAACGTCGAGCTCGGTGAACCAGATGGGAAGGCCAAGAATCGCCAACTTGTCCAAGGCGGCGCACACGATCGGTCCCACCGGATTGCTGATGTGTCCCTGTAGGCCTATCCCGTCTACAGGTGCGCCGCGTTCTTGCAAATCAAGGATGTGATGAATGTAGGACTCAGGAGAGGCCTTGGCATCACAACCATCTTCGACATTGTAATCATTGACGAATAGGGCGGCCAAAGGGCAAAGTCTTCGAGCTTCTTCGAACATGTAGGCCCTAATATTTTCGCCGAGACGATCCTTAAAAAATGACCCGTGAAGCATTTCGTTGTTCACGTCGTAATGGCTGAACGAACTTTTATATCTGGAGAGAAGACCGTTCAGACGATTACGAACGGCGCTCATCAGATCATTTCTGTCTAGTGATTTGACCCACTGTTGAACTGCATCTTCAACCTCCCAGAAGATGCAGTGCCCTCTTGTCTTTACTCCATGTTTCTTGCAGAAATCGAGCATCTCATCGGCATCCCTATAGTTGTATCTTCCTTGTTCGGGTTCCGTGTGATACCATTTCAGCTCATTCCCAAAAACAGCCCAATTGAAATTCTTCACAAAAAAATCAACAAATTCTTCATTTTCAATGTTTGACCTGCTGATACATGATCCGAATGGAAAGCTGTTCTGTGTTTGTCTAATTTTGACAATTGTGGTCGAACGATTCGCATCATCAATTCCTGAAAATTTTAGGATGATATCTCGTTTCCGTACCTGCATTGAAAAGCTATTTGGTATGCAAAAGTTCAAATTTAAGGAATGATAGATCGTGGCATCATAACATATAAGGATTATATTGCGTCTCATGTAAACCAAAGTTTAAAAACCCCTCTATTTTTTGCCTTTCTAATCTCTAATTGGATCTTGAGGATAAAATTTCGGTCTTTATAAATTTTCTGTTGTTAGTTAACATGATGCGAATTATTACTCAAAATCAAATTAAATAAAGTTTCTTGAGAAGAAAACCTCAATCATAATCCTAATTTGGTCCCAAAGCCAAAATCCAAGTCTCCATACAGGTCTTACAGAAAGGAATTACACGAGTAATAGATAAGAAACATATAGGTGTTGGACCTTCATGATTTTTTTTTAAAGTTAAGATCAAAATGGAAGGTTTTACAATGCTAAAGGTACTGCAAAGATACGAAGGATTTGAGTTATATGTATAAATCCTTAAAAATACCTTGTCTATTTTCCGGTTTAAATCGTCAAAGCGCGCCTTGCGGTCTACAGGAAATATGTGAAGCCCGGCAACCATCAAATCAACACCCAATGAAGGACCCTGCAGATAGACTATTACTTTCGACGGTCGCTTCTCAATTCTGAATGAACCCATAATTTCATGCCATCTGTCACCGGTAACTTGAACATGCCCGCCATTGACCCACTGGTCATCCACACCGAGGGCCAAATTAACAATTTGAGGACTTGCTGCCCGTGAGCCTACACGAACCCATGCACCGACCTGGTAAATCACGTGTAGGACTAGCTTGTCTGTAATTGTTTGGGAAGGACCCATCCAGGTTTCTGAGCGATTGCTTGCAACAATATAACGCCCACTTAGTGACTCGTGATGACCGATCGAATCTTTTGCCGATGGAGGAAGCAGGCGGGGGGATCCAGTAGCTATGCTTAGAGTGCATGAACCGAGAGGGCTCCACTTACTCAGCCCTTGATTAAGATTACTGTTCTCAATAATATTAACCCCAAATGGTATATTCTGCAAACAGATAGCATAACTCAGAGTTAAAAGGAATAAGTTACTTTATATAAAAGAATCTCCAATATAAAGGTAAAAATTATGGACTATTGAATTACCATGATGTGAAAAAAACGTGATGAAGTTTAGATCAGTGTCTTTTATAGAAGTAATCATTGCAAAACACATACTTTTTGGTCATTTTCAAGCATAATCAGGTGTATCTAGCAATATTTGAAATTATACGTAAGTTTTCTGATTTTTTAAATCTAAAATTAAAAGAAAAAGTTTTTGAAGGGTTGTAAGTATCCGTGCTTCATAAATTTTGTGAGCTGTCAGAAAAAGGGTGGTGGAATTAGCGTGGGGATGGAAAGCTGAAAAAGGTGCACTTGAGTGAGACAATAAAATATGAACAAGATGGAGATTGCTTGGATTAATGAAACAAGGAATACAATCTGGAGCAAGCTCCGGCCAACCCCCGGAGGCTGGTTCCTCCAAAGAGCTTCTCTCTAATGAGAGCCCAAAAGACAATAGATCCCAAGATATCCTAACTCCCAAAACCACCTCCTTATATAGGGAGGGGGGCTCACATCAAACCTAATAACATTTAAAAGAAAAACAATAAGAATAATAATAAGAGGACGTGTGCGCGTAACAATACATCCCGTCAGAAAAGCGACCTTGGCCCCAAGGTCAGAACGCCGCCCGCCGATCAGTAATGATATGCTCGCGGTTGGGATGTCATCGATGTGCCCAGGGGGTCGCCTGGTAGTCCGTCTGAGAGAAGCAGGGCGTCAAAGTCGGCGGCGAAGAGCGTGGCCACGTCGTCGCCGATGAGGACCCGACACTCCTTCACCGAGCACGCATGATCAGGAGAGTAGGGTTGCTAGCAGCGGAAGCACAGACTCTTGCTCTGTAAGTCGTTGTACTCCTTCACCGAGTGTTGGTTGGGCCCACAATTGGTGGCCGGGGTAGGGGAGGTGGCAGAGGTGGAGGTTTAGGATGGGTCGAGAAATAAGGTTGGGAGGGATGCCTGGAGGAAGGTGATGGAAAGGGAATGTCGCCGGACGTCGCGAGGAATTCCGCCTCCGCAAGGGGGGAGAGGTTGATGGCTTGGTGGACCGTTAATGGTTTGAGGGTGCGGAGACAGGAGCGGAAGTGGGGTTGCAAGCCGTTCATAAAGAACCCCAAGTAATGGTCTGGGGGGAGTCTGGGAACATGGGTGCCAATTCCATGAAGACATCAATGTACGACTCAATGGAGTTGGTGTGTCGGACCCCGCAAAGTCGCTCGATCATGGGGCCGGAGTAGCGGTCAGCGTACTGCTGAATGAGGGCCTTGGTGAGAGTTGTCCATGTGAGGTCGGGAGAGGTCTGACGGAGCCAACAGACCCAATGGAGGGCAGACACTTCCATGCCGATAAGTGTTGTGGAGACCCGTTGTGTCGGAGGGGTCTGGTGAATGTCGAAGAACTGTTCGGCGCAGGCAATCCACCCGAGGGGGTCAGTCCCGTTGAATGTGGGGATGTCAGGTCCACGGTACAGTGGAGTAGGTAATTCCACCAATGCGGGTGTATCGGGGATCACAGTGCTGGGGGATCCCACAGCAGAGGCGGTAGGAGGCCCGGAGTGCTGGCTGGGCTGTAAGTTCTGGAGCATGGTCAGAATCGAGACGAACTACTCGGCATGTGCCTCTAGACGAGCGTTGATGGTGATGAGGGAGTGTTCGAGGGCTTCCACGCGGGATTCCATCCTCCCCGTTGGCATATGAGAATGCAGGAGGGATAGTATCGCAGGAGAGTGTCAGAGAGGGCGGAGATGTGCGAGCTGGCGGCGGAGAGTGGAAGCAGGCAGGGCGCAGCGGCGACGGGCCGGCGACTGAGCGATGGTGCCGGTCCGGGTTGATTTAGTCTGAACAGGCGCTGGATCGGCGCTGGGTCGAAAGATCAGGGCTGGGTAGGGCTGCGCAGGGCCGATCAGTGTGGAGCAACGGCGGATCTGGGCTGCACAGGGGAGGATCGTGACTTGCACAGGCGGATTTGAGCCGCACAGGGCCGATCGGAGCGGAGCGTCGGCGTGTGGTGCGGCGTTGGATCGCGGAAGCGGGCGACTTGCTGCGTCGAGTCGCGGGGACGCTGCGTCGGCCGGGCGAGCGGTGGTTTTGGAGAAGCGCGCGGCTGCGCGAGCTCTAGGACAACGGAAAGAAAATTCTGGCGGGTGTAGCAGCGGGCGGAGCGGCAGGTCGGAGCAAATAATACGAACAAGATAGAGATTGCTTGGATTAATGAAACAGCGGATACAATCCGGAGCAAGCTCCGGCCAACTCCCGGAGGCTAGTTCCTCTAAAGAGTTTTTCTCTAATGATAGCCCAAAAGACAATAGATCCCAAACTCGCCTGCTAAGGTTGTCTCATCATCTGAAACTGCTCAGATGTCTAAGGTCAGTCATCTGAAACTATTGCTAAAAATGATGCTTGACGAAGTCCACATGAGAAGGATCATCACCCGTAATGATCATATCATCAACATAAAGTAACAGAAGTGTCTGACTGCGAGAGGAGTGCACAAACAGGGCTGGATCATGCGGGCTCGACTGAAAACCGGTGGCAGTAATGACCGAGCTGAAACGAGCAAACCACGCGCGGGGCGCCTGCTTGAGCCCGTAAAGAGCTCGTCTTAAGCGACAGACAAGGCCTGGAGGAGAGGAGAGGCCGGGAGGAGGGAGCATGTACACCACCTGCTGAAGGTCGCCGTGAAGAAAGACGTTCTTCACATCAAGCTGGAACAGAGACCAGTGACGAACAGCTGCAACTGCAATAAGAGTACGGATCGTAGTCATGTGAGCAACTGGAGCGAAAGTCTCGTCATAGTCGCGTCCCTGCTCCTGCTGAAAACCACGAGCCACAAGACGGGTCTTGTACCTCTCTACAGAACCATCTGAGCGAGTCTTGACCTTGAAGACCCATTTGCAAGTGATATGAACAGCACCAGGTGGAAGAGGAACAAACTCCTAGGTACGAGTGTGCTCAAGCGCCTCCAACTCAGCAGACATAGCAGCCTGCCACTCAGGTATCTGAGCAGCCTCACAAAAGGAAGTCGGCTTTGGAGTACTACAACAGGTAGCAGGAAGAGTAGGCAAGTCCAGTGGTAGGGTAGCAAGACTAAGACGGCCGGGAGGACGTCGCTCACGAGGTGGGTTGCGACGCACTGGAGAATCATCCACAGGGACCTCGCTGGAGGAGACAAGCACTGAGTCGGGGGGCTCTAGAGACGAGAGAATAAGAGGGGGGACGACGAGTGTAGTGATATGGAAGACGTACTACGAGCACATCAGAGGGGAGAGGTGAGACTGGAGAGGGCAGAGATGGTATGACCGGTGGCAAGGAGAGAGGAGGTGGACATACCGGTGGTGAGAATGAGACATGAGGCGGTGAGATGGGAAGAGTGAGAAACTTCACATCATATGGAGTCACAGAGGAGGACGTGGTCGAGGGGACGTATGACAAAAAGAAAGGGTGAGACTCATCAAAGGTGACATCACGTGGGATACGAATTCGACGTGCAATAGGATCATAACATCGATAGCCCTTGTGCTCGGTACTATAACCAAGAAAGACACATGGTACAGACTGAGCAGAGAGTTTGGTGCGCTCACGTGGAGGTAGAAGAACAAAACACCGACAGCCAAAAACACAAAGGTGGGTGTAACGTGGGGGTCGAGAATGCAAACACGCACCAGGACTTTTGCCCTGAAGGAAGGTGGAGGGCTGCAGGTTGATGAGATAGACAGCAGTAGAAACAGCCTCAGCCCAGAAATGAGGAGGAACGTGGGAGGAGATGAGAAGGGTGCGGGCTGTCTCAATAATGCGACGATGCTTCCTTTCAGCGGTGTCGTTTTGAGCATGGGCACCGGGGCAAGCAAGCTGAGGGAGAGTACCGTGGGTAGCGAGCAAATCTCGAAAAGCATGAGAGAGGTATTCCCCTCCCGAGTCGGAACGAAAAATACGAATGGAAGCGGAAAACTGGGTGCGCACCATAGAAGAAAAAGTAACATAAATTTGAAGAAATTCAGAACGAGAATGCATAAAGTAAATCCAACAATAGCGTGAATAATCATCAATAGAGAGAACATAATATCGGTGTCCACCCTTGGATAAAAAAGGTGTAGGACCCCATACATCAGAATGAACTAAATCAAAAGGACGCTGAGACCGAGACTCACTAGACGGATAAAGGAGTTGTAGCTATTTACCAAGCTTACAACCCGTACAAGTGTGAGAACGATCGACAGTAACACGGCCGAGAAAACCATGACTAATGAGCGATGCAAGACGCAAACCACTAGGATGACCAAGACGGTGATGCCACTGAGAGAAACACACCGAGGGAAGACAAAAGGTAAACGCCGCCGATGACACTGGAGAGGATGGAAGATGAAGCCGATCAAGAACGTACACCCCGCTACGGCGACGGCCAACTCCAAGGAGTGTCCCTGTAAGATGATCCTGCACACGACACGCAAACTCATCAAAAATGACAATACAACCATAAGATGTAAGTTGCCTGGCGGATATAAGGTTCATGGATAGCTTGGGAATGTACGCAACATCGGGAATATGAAAGTGACGGGTATGAAGGAAACCACGACTAGTGATGAGAAGAATGGTGTCGTTGGCAACCATGTAATAAGATCAGAGGAGGCGGGCTAACATGACAAGAGGTGGGTGACATCATATGTCATATGAAACGAGGCTCCAGAGTCGAGCAACTAGTCAGAGGGAGAGATACCTGTAGGGGCGGAGGCAGTTGACTGAGAGGCAAAGGCGGCAGAGGCATCCGGTGGAAGTACTGAGGCACCAGCAGAGGAGCGAGAGAAAGAACCATAAGAGAGTTGTTGGGCAATCTGCTGGGCAAGCTCAGAAACTGTGAGTGACTGCTCCGCAACCGAGAGGAAAGCTGAATGAGCACCAGGAGCACGCTGCTGTCCAGACTGCAGAGCCCGCTGAAGCTTGCGGCACTCAGATTTGACGTGACCAAGACACTGACAATAGTAACAGCGGACAGAATGGCGGCGAGGAGCACCGGACGAAGCAGTAGAATGTGCCAAAGGACGAGAAATATGGCGCACCGGAGCGCTATAGCCCGGCGAAGGCAGCAGTGGAGGGCTCACTAGAGAAGACTGTGGAGGAAGCTCGGGAGCAGCAAGCACAGCATGAGATAGCACACTAGAGGGAGCAGTAGCGTCCAAGGAGTGGAGATGAGTCTCCTCAGCGATCACCAAGGCCAAGGTATCGCTGAGAGACGGAGGAGGATCCCAGTGCAAAAGCTGGGCACGAACAGGCTCAAACTTTGGGCGGAGGCGCATAAGAAACTCATACATGAGCTGACAGTCACGATCCCGAAAGGTAGCAACACACTGAGGACAGGTAGCACAGGGGGATGGAGTCATCTCATCACACTGACGCCAGAGATCCAGGAGCTCAGCAAAGAAGGCCTGGACAGACCGATCACGCTGATAACAGGCGCCAAGGGTCTAAAACAAAGAGTATCGCATGCCCTGACTAGATGGTTGGTAGAGACGACGCAGGTGATCCCATATCGCTTTGGTCGTAGGTAGCTCATAAACGGCCATGCGAATGGGGAGCTCGCAGGACTGGCAAATGACGGCGATCGCGTGAGAGTCGTCCGAGCGCCGCTTCGCCCCTTTGGCACGCTGGACAGTGGAAGAGGTGTCCACAATGGCAGAACCGGTTGTGCTGACAGTGGAAGAGGCGGCCGCAGGAGCAATAGCCGGTGGCGCAGAGGCAGGCTTAGAACCGTCAATCTGGCCCCACAGATCTAGGCCACGGAGGATAACGCCAACAGTGGCGGACCAAGCCTTGTAGTTTCGCCCATCGAGAATGACATTGGCCTTTTGAAGGAAGGCGGAGGAGTGCGACGAGGCCATCAGAGGCTGCAGGATAACCGGAGAAGCTCAGCAAGATAAGCAAGAGAGATGGGTTCGGCAAGCAGATCTGGATGAAACAGCGATCAGATCTGAACCCTAAGCGGATCTGGACAGCAAGTAGATCTGGCTCGGCAAGCAGACCTGGAACCTAAGCAGGCGAGAAAACCAAGCAGGCGAGAAGCTCGGCGAGATGAGCAAGAGAGACGGGCTCGACAAACAGATCAGGACGGAAACAGAGATTAGATCTGGACCCTAAGCGGATCTGGACGACAAGCAGATTTGGTCCGCCGCAGAAACGCAGGAGGTCGTCCGTCTGCCGCAGAAGGCCAAGAGCGCAGGATGATCCGTCCGTCTGCCGCAGAAAACGCAGGAGCGCAGGAGGCTGTCCGTCTGCCGCAGAAATGTAGGAGGTCGTCCGTCTGCCGCAGAAGGCCAAGAGCGCAAGATGATCCGTCTGTCTGCCGCAAAAAACACAGGAGCGCAGCGAGAAACCACGAAGGAGCGTAGGAGGCCGAATCAATCACGGTGCCTCTGATACCATGATAGGAGAAGAGAATCGATGCATCTATACACTAATACAAGGGGTATAAATACAAAGGAGGGTGGTCACAACACCCAGAGTAAACCTAAGCTATGTTCACCATGAAGAGATATACAATATGTTTAACAGTTCTATGTTCTTAAGGATGACGTGTCATATCAGCTTCTCTTTCCTCATGAAACACCATTCTTTTCCACCCAAAGTTTTCATATGTCTCTGCTTTGTCCAAGACTTGTGCACTAGTCTCGATAAACTGTCTCCTCGGGTCATTCGCTACGTTTTTCTTGGTTACACTCACACTGAAAAAGGGTATTGAAAGAAAAAGCTACGCCAATGCCGACATCACCTTTTTTGAGGACACTTTTCTTTACCCTAAATAAAACTCTCCAAAATCCTCAAACTACTATTTTGCCTCTTCTTGTCTTTCTTGTACAATCTAATGCTACTAACCCGCCTCTACAGGTATATGAGCAACGACATCGGCCACCATCTCCAGCTGAATTGCCCCTCATCACCGTCTTTTCCTCTTCTGAAAATTCTAAACATAGTAATCCCTCCACTTTACCAGTTTCCATCTCTGACCTTGATTTACCTATTGTCTTACGGAAACCGCAACGTCATTGTCTTACTCCTATCATGAAGTCTTTTACTGCAGTTTATCTTCAAGCACATTACCCAAGACTGTTGTTGAGGCTATGGCGCATCCTATCTGGAAGGCAACAATGGAAGAGGAGATGAATGCACTGCAAGCTCGTCATATCTGGGATCTTGCACCTCTACCTCCAAATTCAAAAATAGTTGGGTGTTGATGGGTTTTTTCCGTGAAATATCTACTTGCTAGCACTGTGGAAAGATTCAAGGCTCGTCTTGTAGCTAAAGGCTACAGACAAACATATGGTGTCGACTTCTTCTTCGAAACGATTTCTCTGATGGATCGGTTGAACTCCATCAGCATTTTGATCTCTGTTGCGATTAACAAAGAGTGGTGGTCATTGTATCAACTCGATATCAAAAATGTCTTCCTCTATAAGGATCTCTTGAAATCGTGTACATGAATAACCTTCGGGGTTTGTTGCTCAGAGGGAGTCTTCTAGGAAAGTGTGCAAGTTGAACAAATCTATTTATGAATTAAAACAAAGTCCACGTGCATGGTTTGATAAATTTTCACGTCTTAATCCATTTTGGATTCTGACGCTCACACAGTGACCATTCAATGTTTGTGAAAGTATTTATAGTCGGCAACATTATCTAGATCGTATGTGGATGATATTGTGCTTTCAGGAAGTGACTTAACATGAATACAAACTACAAAAGAGCACCTCGCAAAACACTTTGTAACTAAAGATCTAAGCAAACTCCGCTACTTCTTGGGAATTGAGGTAGCACATATCAAATATGGCATTTCCTTGAGTCAACGAAAATATGTCTTAGACCTTCTTGAAGAAACATGACTACAAGGGGCAAAACATGCGACATCTCTATGAATGGAAACTGATTCAGAAGAACTCATCGAAGTCAAATAGTACAGAAGACTGGCAGACAAGCTAAAATACTTAACAATTACTAGACCTGGCATCTCATTTACAGTTGGCGTGATCAGTCAATTTATGAACAAACCCAAGAAATGCAACTAGGATGCTATAATCCAACTTCTTCGTTTCTAAAAGGATCTCCCAGAAAAAGACTATTCTATAAAAATAGTCATGTTGATATCATCAAATATTTTGATGTTGATTATTTTGGCTACCAACTCTATAGGAAGTCTACTTCAAGCTAATGTACTTTAGTTGGAGGAAACTGTCACATGGTGTAGCAAAAAAGCAAAATGTTATTGCAAGGTCTAGTGCTGAAGTAGAATATAGAGAGATGGCCCAAGGCACCTGAGAGCTATTATGGGCCAAGTCTCTTATGGAAGAATTTGGGCACATTGCTCATGTCATTCCCTTATACTATGATAACCGTGTTGCTAAATTCATTGCCAACAATCCAGTATTTCACGAACATACAATGCATATTGAAGTAGATTGCTACTTTGTAATAGACGTTCTTTCCAAAAAGATTCATACTCCACTAATTAAATTAGAAGATCAAGCGGACGACCTCCTCACCAAAGCACTGTTGGATTGTGGAGCCTGACTGCGTTGGGAGTACTGGACACTCACCACGATTTCCGGGGCATTTATGTAATTTCTCGCTTGTAACTATGTATGTTTAAAAGGCCTTGTTTTCGGCCTAGGGTTACGGTTGATCGAAAAACTGAAGGCGGAGCGGCGGAAGAAGAGAGGTGTAATTTTCTTCTTTGATCCTTTTCATATTGGAATTTCTGGGCGCGGGTGGTTGTAGTTTTTTCCCCGGATTTGGGGGTTTTCCACGTTAAAATCCTTGTGTTTTTGTCTGCGTATTTTTCTGCGATTCTTGTGGTTTCCGTAGGCGTCGTTTTTTCCCTAACAAGCACTTAATGGAAGGAGAACTCAATACTTATGTAACAAGTTGTGCATGGTTTGTATATATGCTCTAGCTTGAGAGGGAGTGCTAAATCCCAACTTAGGCTTCATTTGGCGCGGCGGTGGAGGGCGGCGTTTGCGGCAAACGTCACCGCAAGGCGGGTAAACAAACGCCCGGCAGTGGTGTTTGTCGCGATTGCACCCGCCGCGCCCTAAGAAACGGAGCAAAAAGCTCCGTTTCGAGCCCCGCCTCGTCCCCTCCGTTCCCAACCCCGCGGCTCCACCCGCCCCTTCCGCCCGCCACAGCTGCGCCAAATAAAGCCTTAGCAAACCCATGTTTGGGCCCATGTCTTTCATTTCCTTTTTATTCTTTTGTCCCACATCTCCTATGGAGTTTTTGAGGGACCCCCTCTCTTGTATAAATATGCATGTATATTGTACTTTTGAAAAATCAATGGAATAGAAAATTTTACAGAGTAAGTTGTCATGGTTCAAAAACATTTGACACACTCAAGCTCATACCTAGACATGGGGAGCCTTATGTTGATCACTGACTACCATCTCTTTTATGGTAACCATAGTTAGCTAATTTTTTAGTTCACTGTGGAGCTATAGATATCTTAAAGGTGCAGTGGACTATTACTTGAGAATTGAGGTCATCAACAAACCGTTCAATAAATCGATGCATATTAGGCAATCTTTCCCACATATAGACAATCTACATCAGTATTTTACCAAGAGGAAATCTATTTCATGGAAAAACAAGTAAAAATTGCGGCAAGATCGAATGTTAAGGCTAAATATAGAGCTATGGATGCTTCACATGTAAGTTGATATTAGCTTAAGCAGCTTCTTACTGAGTATGACTTCTCTCGGAAAGAAACCAAGAAGCTCATGTGTGATAATCAAGTTGTGATGCATGTTGTATCAAATCATATCTAATGAAAAACATGAAACATATTGAGATCAATTTGTTCCAAAAAATTTAGTAAAAAAATTGTGACATCATTTGTTAGTTCAAACGACCATCTGGCAGATCATATGATAAAAGCAGTGAGAGGTCTTAAGATCAACTATATAGGTAACAAGCTCAGCTTCTACGACATATGCTCACCTGCTTAAAGGGGAGTTCAGATATTTAAAGTCAAGTTTTGCATATAAATTAAAAGGAGCGGAAGCCCTAACCTTCTCTATATATACACTGATCTTGATTATGGTGTTGAACTTTCTGTAGTTAAAGCTCAAAATAATAGAATATAGAAATATACATAGGAAAAAAATCTGCAGAGATTTCAGTTAACAATATCTTTATCATTTTCCCATGAATCAGGATAATAATTATAAAATTAGGAGGAGGAAAAACATATTGTCATCTTCAAAACCTCATTTCATCTGCAAGCGGTACATGTTATAATACTTACTTCAAGCATAAGTGGTGGAGGAGGGAGCCTTTCAGCGCGTTTTACAACTAAGCTGTTTACAAGAATATCAGTACCCAATGATGGGCCTTCAAGATATATCACAGCTTTTGAGGTGTGCCCATTCAGCAGAAATTTTCCTTGCAAATTCACCCAATCTTTATCTGATGCTTGAATTCTGCGGGAAAGCATCATCCCAAAATTTAAGAATCAAAGAGAAGTTAAAATTATTAAATAAAAAACGCTTTAAGAAATTGTATTTAGTAAATTATGGAAAAATGAATGAATTATTTCAAAATAACTTGACCAAATACAGCATTGCAAATTACTGAAAAAACTCACTTCCCAATGCTTATGTATTGTTCCCGTCCATTGGATGTTTGGACCCACAAACTAGCCATAACTTCAGCAACGCTGACATTTCCATATATTCGAACAACAGCAATAATCTCATAAGCAATTTTTCTAATCACTTTACCAGTAATATCCTGCTGGATGCCGTTCCAGTTTTGAGTGCGGTTGCTGGCAGAAGCAAAATGCCTTCCATGTAATGGAAGTATCTTCCCATTCCCCATAGTTTCATGTAGAAGAATCTCGCACCCTCTACCAGACCAATTATTCAACCCTTCCTCAAAGAAAGGGTTTTGCACTATGTGTCCATCTCCAGCAGGGATGCTTCTTGACTCCTTCGTTATTGAGATAAACCTTATTTACTTTCTAGGAAAGTTTAGGGGAAAATATTTAAATAAAACAAGTTTAAATGTCACAATTACAGTAGAATAAGAGGTTTTCTAAGAAAAAATATATTAAAATCTATTTGAGAAGAAAACTTAATTGGAAACAAGGTAGCATTGCAATGCACATTTATGTTTTGCAACGCTTCATTTTTTTGGGTATGTTTGAGGGAGTGAGGGTACTTTAGGTGGTTTTCGCTTCATTTGTTTCCCATTTATGGCTTTTACACGTTATTGAGAGGCTGCGAATATACACAATTGAGAAGAAGATAGTAAAATTTTGATTTAGATGATTTGAGTATGGGCTCGGGATGCGACTTGTACATGTATAAATAGAAAGTAAAGAGATACAATACATGAAACACAAAATGGATACATGAAGTGATGGGATTCCATCGGATCGTGCACACGAAGGAGCGGGACCCACGTTCATTTATTCCCGCAGGAAGACTTGATCGGATCGCCGATCCGACTCCGCGGTTGCGTCCGGCACGTCGCCGCGAGTCAAAATCATATATTTATGTATTTGTTTTGGACATGTATTTATTTATTTAAGGGCTAAACCCACCGGCCAATCATAGCCGTTGATGGGGATGCCCTAATGCTTGTTTTTCTTATAAATAGGACTAGTGGGCTGGTTTAGAACTCATTGCTGATTTTGGAGAATACTATTCCCGGAATCCGGTGATCAAGCCACGGTGCCGAAGCCGTGGAGCCCTAGGTGGTGACTCCTAGTGGTGGAAACTCCTCCCCAAGGTAACCCTAACCTTCCCCCATCTTCTCCCCCTCCCAAATCTCCCCCTAGCTGCCGCCAGCCCCCTTCTTCAGCCGCTGCCTTCCAGCAATCCAGCCGCACCCCCCCCTGTCCAACCCTAGACCAGCCGCCAGCCCCTCCGCCCTCTTTCAACCCAGCAACCACCCGCCGGCCAGCTACAGGCCGCCCTCCCCTTCCCTGCAGCCGCCGGCCTCCTTGTGGCCGGCCGACCCCTTGCCTCCCTCCCTCCTTCCAAACCCCAACTCCTCTCATTCTCCCCTCTCCCCACCACAGCCCTACCTTCCTATTTCGTGGATCCACCTCCCCAAACTCCCCAAAATTTCAGAACCACTCAGATCTGAAATTTCTCCTTCCCGATCCATTATTTTCCCCACCGTCTATCCCGTCGTTGCCCGGATCCGATCCCTAACGCCGGATCTACCACTCTCGTGCCCGGATCCATCCGTATTTGTCCGGATCTATCCGTTTTCAGCCCTCCCATCCCGTTTTCCACCGTGGACAGCCACCAACCACATCTCCGGTCCGGATCTATTCCTCCAAACCCGCTGTTTCCATTGCTCCAAACCAGCCCCTAGTTGTGAGTTGTCATATCGTGATTTAGTTGTATTTTTCCTTGATATTATTATTGGATATTCTAGTATTATGCTTGGATTTGGCTTGTGGAATTTTGTGTCGATTGAATACTAACTTGCAGGAGGAACTATTCGCCGCGCGCTTTGCTTTGGCCCTCCGAGCGGAGGAAAGCCAACTAAATTCGCTCAATACTAAAATTATTCTCTTGCAGCGATTATCCGTTTGTGGTGTTAAATTTTCATTGCTCAATTAATTGTTGTCGTCATCGACGGTTGTGTCGCATGTAGAGTCTAGAAAGTGCACCCCCATAGCCTACCCTACATCATGAAGAAGAAAGATTCAAGTGCCAATCACAATAATTTGGGTAAGAGTTTATAGCTAATGATGATGGTGATAACGGTTTATACAGTTGAAACACATATTTATTTATTATTATTTTCTTGTATTTTATTTGAGGGGGATCTACCCAGCCGATATGATTTAACAACCACTGCGGTGTATTCTTAAATGGCTTAACAGAAGCCTCAACGTAGTGCATACAGAAATAAATGCGGTATTGGTAGAGGAGCCCTTTCGGAAAAAAAACACTTACAATGGCAATGGGAATAAACCATTAATGTGGGAGCGAATGCCCATAAATAGAGTGGTTGAGTACCATAGGAAGAGAATAATTACTTAATGAATGGCTTGGCTATTTCTACTAAAGTGTATGTTGTAATATAACTTAGTGTGTATAATTTGAATGGTGTGTTCAAGGGCTGGGCGAGAGAGTTTCTTTCGATTTTTTTTCATCTCCCTCTTGTTTTCCGTGGTCTTAACACAAGTGTCGAACAATTTGGTCTGAATGAATGCCCCTTAATGGAGCACGTTGGGAAGGGAATAATTACTTAATATAATGGAGTGAGTATTTCGATTTAAGTGAGATTGTAATATCACTTAATATGCATATTTTGAAGGTATTTTCAGCCAAGGATTGGGGAGAGAGTGCTTTTGGAGTTTTCCTCCGCTTCAATCTTATTTCACACTCTTAACTCAAAGAATAATTCTCCATGAATGCTATATTATCAATGTAATTTTTAAGAATATTCAAAGCAAAGTGAACTGAGGAGTAATTTAAGTCATATTGCAACAAAGAAACATAAGTTTTAGAAAAAAGGCATAGTATTTAAACTTCATTAAAGCCAACTAAGAATTAGGTAAAGTCAAAAGAACATTTGACCTGTATTTACAATAAAGACCCAACTTACAGAAGTTTAAAGCCTGCTTTAGCAAAACGATTGCACTTCATTAGCTAATAGAAAACAAAGAGAAAGCATAAAATTCTAACTAGGCCCATCCGCGTAATCACCCCTAGCTTTTCTGGGGCAATAACTATTTTAAACTGACAAAAACTTCACTTCTAGGATATCTTCAAACGTTTATTGTATTACATATTCAATTATTTACACAAGACAAACAATAATTCCAGTAGTAAAAAGGGCATAATCAATGCAAGAAGCTCCCAACAATGCAGGGCCTTGGGAGGGATCGATGTACTCAACCTTGCCCACTGCATTTGCGAAAAGGCATTTTCAGTGACTCGAACCCAGGACCTCATAAATAAGTGCTTCGTTTACATAAATTCTAAAACGCCAGGCCAACAAGACGAGCAACATATTGGCTTGAAAATGAGTAGATGAGAGAACAATGAAAAGCACATACCCCAGACTCCCCATGGCTAGTGGGGAAAACAATCACAGAGTCTATAAGCATGTCCATTCCAGGAGGAGGTCCTTCCAAATAAAAGACGACGCGACTTGGCAAGCTCGTCAATGTAAAAGATCCTTCCAGCTTCTCCCAGCCATCTTTTTTGACCGATTTTCTATTACAATCATTCTTGTCATCAGAACTTCCAAACCAACAAACTCCATGAAAGAAACATTCTCCAAATTATACCTTCCAATAAATAAATAGCTAGCAGAAGAATCTGAATTCTCTAATCTAAGTGTCGCTTGCGCTTCATAGAAACCGTCTAGATTCCCATGTACGCGAACAAATGCCGATACATCATATTTCATACCGATCGAAACTCTCCCAGTTATGTCCTGCTCCAAGCCTTGCCAGCACTCGGTGCGATTTGTGACAACAGAGTAAGTCTCTCCTGAGTGTGCGACAACGCCGGTCCAATGATTAGATACTCCAGAAGCAACATAGGCATGACAACAATTAGCATGCCAAGAATGTAGCCCTTCGGAGAAGTCATGATTGAGGATGATGTTGGCTCTCTGGCTAACATTTGAGTGGGCCGACACTTCTCCTCTCTGCCAGAAAATATACATACACAAAGCATTCAAAACCAATTAAATAGCTGCAGAAAGTTACGGATTAACTTAAGCACATGTAATGCTGAAATTTCAAAGAAAATCTTCAATTCTCGCTTTTGCTCATTAAAAGTTGAATAAATGATGAATAATTCACTATTTCATGTGTATATTTTGTTAGATCACATTCAATACGGCATTTTAATATCCTATAGCTGAGCATTGTGGTTCTTATCCTAAAAAAAAAGAATTATCCATCGATCAAACAACATTTCTCCCTATTTTCATATTAAAAGCAAGCACAGATCCATGCACTTCGCCCAAGGTCAGGCGATATATAGTTGTACACATCTACGAATCTACAACGAAGGACAGAGGGGAGGAAATATTCAAAATCTGGACAAAGATTGGAACCTCAAATCCCTCCATATTGGGGTCGTTACTCTGAAGCTCTGACATGGATTCACCAGCTGGCTATTACAGAAATAAAATAGAAGAATCAACGAAAAACTCAAAAAGAGCGGGAAAATGGATGAATGTATCAAAGGGGGAGTTGAGTACTGCGAAATCAGGGCGGGTGAGGGTTGTCTGCTTAGATCTTCTTAGTCGCTTGAGACGGAGAGCAGAGAACCACCGCTTCATGTACGATTTTCAAATCGGAATTGGTATTCGAAAGAGAAACTTCGTGACGATTCTGGGAGAGGAGAGGGAAAAAAGATTTCATCTTCACTTCGCTTGATGCGGTGGGATGCTGATCTTCCTCAAGAAAAAAGGTAATGTGTGTACTTCAGGTTTTTCGGTTGTTTAGGTTTTGGAATATTATTATTATTATATATTGCTTATTTGATTAGTAAATCTCGCATTATTAATATTTTCTCTGTTTAACAATTTAATTAATCATAACTCAAAATAGTATCCCAAATTTTTCAAGTATAAAATAAAATGTGCCAAATAAAAAAAAATAAGGCAATTGTTATTAGCACACCAGTTTTGGCTATTCGCACACCAATTTCTATGAGTTATTACGCTCCTTTTGAAAATACGCCTTGTACATTCATTTTTAGGAGAAATGTTCAACACGAAAATTGTAGATCTCGTCGAGATCTACAACTTTCGTGTTGAACACTTTTCCTAAAAATGCATGCACAAGGCGTATTGCCGCCCTGATCGTAACTATAGCGAATTTTTGACGAATTTTTGAAAATACGCCTTCTGCATGCATTTTTAGGAAAAGTGTTCAACACGAAAGTTGTAGATCTCGACGAGATCTAAAATTTTTGTGTTGAACACTTTTCCTAAAAATGCATGTACAAGACATATTTTTAAAATGCGCGTAATAACTCATAGAAATTGGTGTGCGAATAGATAAAACTGGTGTGCTCATTAAAAACCACTACAGTTCTTAACTATAATATTATTAATTAATAACTCTTGTAGGTTCTACTTGTTATTATTTGGTTCGGATTGCATTATATATATATATATTTATGATTATATATATAAAGATATAATATATATATATAGAAATGGATCACGTAAAACTACCGCTCTCCATTTTCACGGTGAGAAAACTGCAGCCCTTGCATGGTTTTAACTGGAACCGCCAGGAAGAAAAATACAAGCCGCATGTTTTTGTTAGAACCGCCTGGGAGAAAGCAATAAGCCGCCTGTAGCCAATTGGTAAAAAAAACCGCCTGGGAGGATTTCTTTTGACCGACAGAGAAAAGTGCCCGGCTGCATTGTCATTCAGTTGGCTTGGGAGGAAGAAGACCACGGCCAGCCCATTTTGGCTTTGTTTGGGAGAGCTCTGGCGGCTGGAGAAGCTTTTTCCCAGCCGCCAGAGCTGTTAATAAACTGTTTGGGAGAGAGCGCTCTGCAGAAAGCTGCTCTTCAAAAAGCTGTTTTTTTTGCTCTTCAAAAATCTACCCGAGGGCAGCTTTTCGGCTCTCTCAAAAGAGATTTCGCCAGAGCGCTCTCGCGATCCCGATCCCCTCCGCTCGCGATTCTGCTCTGCTCGCGATTCCGCCATTTCCGACGTTCCATCCTCCTCCGGCGAAAATCCACTGCTCCTTCCTCCTCCGGCGAGGTCGCCCCCTCCTTCTACCTCCGGCGAGCCCGATCTCCGGCGAGCCCGCTCACGCCCGGATCTCCGGATCTTCTCCTCCCTCCCACCGGCGAGCCCGCTCCCGCCTGGATCTCCCGATTTTCTCCTCCCTCCCACCGGCGAGCCCGATCCCGCCCAGATCTCGCTCCGGCGATCCCGAATCGCTCCCAAATCTTCTTCTTCTCCTCCTCACTGTAAGTATTGAGTTTGTTAGGGTTTCATTTGGATTTTTTCTGATTTTTTAGGTGTTTTCTGGAATTTTTAGATGTTTTTTTCTGGATTTTTTCTGAAATTTTCGTATGTGTATATATGTGTGTGTGTGTGTGTGTGTATGTGTGTGTGTGTGTGTATATATATGTGTGTGTGTGTGTGTGTGTGTGTGTGTGTGTGTGTGTGTATGTGTGTGTGTGTGTGTGTGGATGGATGTGTATTTGGATGAGTGTTTGTGTGTGTGGATGGATGTTTATTTTTGTGTGTGTGATGTGTATGTGTGTGTGTGTTTGTGTGTGTGTGTTTGTGTGTGTGTTTGTGTGGAGGTTGTTTTGTGTGTGTGCTTATTAGTTTGTATGTGTGTATGTATGTGTGGATGTGTGTGTGTGTATGTTTGTGTGTGTGTTTGTGTGTGTGTGTGTGTGTGTGTGTGTTTATGTATGTGTTTAGGTGTGTATGTTTGTGTGTGTGTGTGTGTGTGTGTGTGTGTGTTTTTGTATGTGTGTTTGTGTGTTTGGGTGTGTATGTATGTTTGTGTATGTTTGTATGTGTGTGTGTGTGTTTGTGTATGGGTTGTGTGTGTGTGTTTGTGTGTGTGTGTGTATGTATTTAGGAGGGGTATGTGTGATGTATGTGTATTTTTTTAGTAGAAATAGCTTATAAAATTTCATTACTTATTAATAGTGTAGACTTTGCCCGTGGGAGTCGGCCTGTTCAAGGAAGGCATGAACATTTCAATAGGGCGCATTCATCTCTTCGCAGTGTTATTGAGCGAACGTTTGGAGTGTGGAAGAAGAAGTGGCACATTCTGAGCAAAATGTCACAATATAGCTTCAAGAAACAGAGGTCCATAGTGTTAGCCACAATGGCCTTACATAACTTCATTCGTAGACATCTTTCTCGCTGGGACCCTGAGTTTAATGTTTGTGATGCTGATGAGTCTTCTTTTGCTCCTGTTGAAACCGAAATCTTGCGAACAAGACTTGGTCTCTGTGGAGTTCGGGATCCCAAAAGAGGGGTGGCCTCACACCTACTTCGTTCAAGCTAACAATCTAGGCACAAAACTAGGAAGGACAAACCCAAGGCCTCAGCGTGGAGGTCCCACCACACACCCGGAAGACTAACAAGCACTTCCCCTCCGAAGCCAAAGACTGAGACAAAGCACCATTGGAGGACTCTCCTGGCCAACCAGAACATCTAAGGGGAAATCCCAAACCGAATCCCCCTCCTAAAGGTGCTCTCTTAGGTCTATTTGTAGCGTTCCTCGTCCGGGCCGCCAATAGCGTAATCCCGACAAACAGTCTGACTATACGCAGCCCCAATTGAGGTGCCAACAATGTAACTCCGCTGTTCTGAAAGTTAATTAACTGACCCTTAAGGTCTTCCCGGTAATTTCACCTCGGGGTTCCCACGGAGCGAGTGGTTCGTGAAAACACCACTCGGCTACGATAAAAATATAAGCTACATAAGAGGGCATCACAAACATTTTAATTTACAAGAGCATAAGCTCCATACTTCGGCACGCAGGTCGGCAAATATAAATAAATAACCCCTTCTCGGGGCGGCACAACTTTGGGTTTAAAGCCCGCAACCCCCTGCTTGGTACTGCGACACCTGTACGCCAACGTCTCGACATGCAGTAGCAAACTGAACCTCGGCCAATTGAAGCAAACTGAGCTATATTGCCCACGCCCCTTTCCCGAGGCGGCAACATCTTATAAATACGAGCAAATACTAAATATCTTCCACGGAGTCTTCTCCGGGGTTCCCAGAACATCACCAATTCAGCCCCCACGTCCGGACGGGCTTCACACAGAAACATCACCAATCCGGTCTACACACCCGGATGGGCTTCACACAGCAACATCATCAATCCGGTCTACACACCCGGATGGGCTTCACACAGAATGCCTAAACCCGTACTCACACTTCCGAGCGCTAATGTGGTTGATTTCGGGGATGCGCACATCAACCCGTCGGAGAGCACACCTCCTCCACCTGATGGTGGAGGGGAGCTTCCATGCAAGTATGAGAATTGAAGGCTTCACCTGCCCAAGTAGAAACATCGTTACCCTTATAGCGTGTATTTTGCCAGAGGCTCCTCGTCTAGGAGCCGTAGCGGCTTTCCGTGCATAGATCCGGCCTCTACATGCCGAGTCTAGCCCCAAGTCGGCCACGGGAGAGGAGCTCCCGGCCGATCGTGCTCCAAGAGGCCGCGGGAGAGAAGCTCCCGGCCGGATTCCGCCTCGGACGGCCACGGGAGAGGAGCTCCCGGCCGGATCTCGCCTCGGACGGCCATGGGAGAGGAGCTCCCGGCCGGATCTCGCCTCGGACGGCCACGGGAGAGGAGCTCCCGGCCGGATCTCGCCTCGGACGGCCACGGGAGAGGAGCTCCCGGCCGGATCTCGCCTCGGACGGCCACGGGAGAGGAGCTCCCGGCCGGATCTCGCCTCGGACGGCCACGGGAGAGGAGCTCCCGGCCGGATCTCGCCTCGGACGGCCACGGGAGAGGAGCTCCTGGCCGGATCTCACCTCGGACGGCCACGGGAGAGGAGCTCCCGGCCGGAGCGAGGGTCGGCCTCCTGCTGTTGCTGGCGGCGAGACAGAGAGATGAAGGGGGGTCGGGGGTCGGGCCTCCTCCTTCCTGGCGCGAGACAGAGAGACGAAGGGGGAGTCGGGGGTCGGGCCTCCTCCTTCCTGGCGCGAGACAGAGAGACGAAGGGGGAGGGGGTCGGGCCTCCTCCTTCCTGGCGCGAGATAGAGAGACGAAGGGGGAGGGGGTCGGGCCTCCTCCTTCCTAGCGCGAGATAGAGAGACGAAGTGGGAGGGGGTTTGCGGTTGCTCTAAAGAACCGAGAGAGAGGGGGGGATCGAGCTTGCGGCTGGGAAGGGATCTCCCTCTTTAGGTTTTAGTTTTGGGTTTTATAAAAAACCCTAGCCAAAGTTGGCTATCCACAACCCATCCTCTAAACGCACACCCAAACCTCGCTACTCGCACCCCAATTTCTCGTTTATTTACGAATATGGATCCTAACCGCACCCCGGTCAATGCTAGCCAATCACGGGACACCACGGGTCCCCGCTATCTGGGGAGGGTCCCACCCGACAGGTACGGGGTTGTACACAATCCCCACTCTTTGCGAGCGTGTCTCACGCTCGGAAAGAAATGTCCAACCCCAAGTATCCGACGGGTGGGAGCCGACCCGAAAAAAAAATTATGGGTATATAATCATATGAACGATGATTCTTCTCTTTTTCGTACTCATATTTGTCCTGATGTGATAACCTTTCCCTTTGTTGCCTTTAAGTGATCAATTTGGTTGTCAACAACCTTGGTTATACACTATGCCTTCTTTTCTATGGTAGAGATATTATGCCCTTCAGGTTCTCAGAATGTCATGCCACTTAATGTCTATTAGCAAGCAGACTCATAATTTAGAGCGCAGTTCTTTTTACTGTTGCATATTGTGTTATTCAGGAATGGGCCTCAAGGATGATTGATGGTGCTGAGGAATAGAATGCTCACTATTATCTACAATGATTACATAAACAATCATGCATTGACAATTCAAAATGAATCTGATTTTGTTTCTAAAACTAATCAAATAAGGTTGCGCCATTGCAGGATTTATTATCTTAAGCTTCTATTTTCAAAACTATTCTTGAAGAACTTCGATTGTCAGTGAAAACTATCAATTTATCAAGCGTAACTGATTCCTTATATGTTAAAGCCTTTGGGATCTGCCACCGAGTGAGCCCATGGCTCTACCGGCTATGTGAGAGCCTGGTCAGCGGGTCTGCTCGGGGGGGGGGGGGGGGGGGCACTTTTTCAAAAATAACTTTTCAAACCATCAACCCTCGAGGTATACCCACCCTGCCGGCTAGCGAGAGCCCGGTCCGTGGAACCATATCGGGGACACTTTTCCAAAAATCAACATCTCTCAAATCGTCAACCCGAGAGGTATACCCACCCTGCCGGCTAGCGAGAGCTCGGTCAGTGGAACCATCTCGGGGGCACTTTTCCAAAAACAACTTTCCTGCGAATGCCTTCCAGCCCGGCCAGCTAGTGAGAGCCTGACAGCGGGATCACCCGAAGCAAAAACAATTCATCTCCACGAGGCCTTCCTGCCCTACCAGCTGATAAGGGCCTGACAGCGGGATCACTCGGAGAAAAAACAAATCATCTCCACGAGGACTTCCTGCCCTGCTAGCTGATAAGAGCCTGACAGCAGGATCACTCGGAGCAATTCAGGCCCTGCTATCCTTAGCATATACTATTATTTTGCTGCTTTAAAAGTACCTAGCTTGCCAGCCTCTCCAGAGATCAACCTGAACCCCCCCCCCCCCCCCCCCCCCCCCCCCCCCCCCCCGTCTAGATGAGAGTCCGGGAGCGGAATCGATCTGGGGCACTCCAGCGCCAACATATCCAACCTTGCCAGCCTCTCCAGAGATCAACCTGAACCCCCCGTCTAGATGAGAGCCCGGGAGCGGAATCGATCTGGGGCACTCCAGCACCAACACATACAACCTTGCCATCCTCTCCAGAGATCAACCTGAACCCCCCGTCTAGATGAGAGCCCGGGAGCGGAATCGATCTAGGGCACTCCAGCACCAACACATACAACCTTGCCAGCCTCTCCAGAGATCAACCTGAACCCCCCGTCTAGATGAGAGCCCGGGAGCGGAATCGATCTGGGGCATTCCAGCACCAACATATCCACCCTTGCCAGCCTCTCCAGAGATCAACCTGAACCCCCCGTCTAGATGAGAGCCCAGGAGCGGAATCGATCTGGGGCATTCCAGCACCAACACATACAACCTTGCCAGCCTCTCCAGAGATCAACCTGAACCCCCCGTCTAGATGAGAGCCCGGGAGCGGAATCGATCTGGGGCATTCCAGCACCAACATATCCAACCTCTTTGGTACTGAGCCATCGTATGAAACAATAATCAAAGAATGTAACAGCTATATATAAAAAAATGGAAAGAAACTTCAAGGATAAAACCTTTTCAAATCATCTCCACTTCTAGCCCGGCCGAGGGGTACCCCTTTCACATCCTGGAGATGATATCCCCCGGACCTGAGCGCCTCATTTACAATATACGGCCCTTCCCAATTGGGTTCAAGCTTCTAAGACGCTCTCAACTTCTCGACAATGGATAGGGTAAAATAATTTAGGCATAACCCGGAATCTCATGAGAACGGGGCTCACAGAATGGGGCAAAAATCGCAAGAGCGACATGATAAACAAAATCGGAAGCCTTGTGAAGCCAAAATCATAGTGCAGGCCGGACCAAGCCTTATTGAGCCCACAATTCTTGAACGAAGTAAAAAAGTACTAACACCGCCTATTTTGAGATGTAAATAACTTTCTTCAATGTTAAGTGTAAAATTGGCCATAAGATTAAGTAAAACACAATCTGTGTGGTTCTTACCCTTATTTTTGAAAAGGACTTGCACCTTAAATAAAAAGCTTAGCAGTAGCGTATGCAATTTTACCATTCTTCGACAAAAACTCGGTCAACAAAATATTTGGGCTAGTGATTAGCACATTTAACTTACTATCGTTTTAACATTATCGGTATCACCAGTGTGATCGTTGAGGTGCTCTGTTATGAGGTTAACATATCACACCGCTTAATTCTTAATTTATTTTACGTATTTGCTTATGGGGTGGAAGCTAATCCGAAGAAAATGTAGGATATGTTATAGTGACCAGTTCCAAATTTAGTTAGGTAGTTAAGAGGCTTCATAGGTTTAAATTACTATTACAAAAAATTCTCATGAACTATGAGTTAATATCTCTACTACTGACAAATCTATTGAAGAATTGATCTTTCCAGTGAACTATTGAAGCAAAAGAAGCATTCAAATAATTGAAATTAGCTGACAGCAATCCTCCAATCCTGACATTACCATATTTCTCTAAGACGTTTATAGTAGAGACACAAGCTTCAAATCTGAGAGTGGCAGCAATATTAACTCAGGGTCATCATCCTATTGTGCATTTCAGTAAGACTTTAAGACCTAGAAATGCCGCATTATCAATTTATGAGAAAAACTGCTCGTAATAGCTTTAGCTATAAAATTGGAGACATTATCTGATAGGAACACATTTTTATATCAGCACAAACCATCATGGTCAAAAATATTCGATGAAGCGGAGAAACACCACTCAACAACACCAAAATATATCACCAAGTTTCTGGGATATGACTTGCATATGAAAAATGTAGTGAAAACAACGGTGCAAATGGTTTGTCAGGACAACACCAGGAAGTTAACACCAGGAAGTTGAGGCACGACTAGCAGCCATGGTAATTATGACATCTTATCTATTGCAAAGAATCAAACGTACATGAGGCTATTGGGGTCACATTTTACAATAGAAGAATTAGTTAAGAAGAAAGAAGATAATACATATAAGCCCGAATATCAGGGTGTTAATAGAGTGTTGAAGAGGAAGTGAAAGTTTGTAACTGGAGATGATGAAGTTAAGAAACTTTAATTACAGTTATATCATGACACTGGAATTGGTGGGCATTCAGGAATAACAACCACTTAATTGCCCAAGCAACTCTATTATTGGAAGAAGCTCAAGGTAACCTTTCATGACTATATCAGTAAATGCAGTGTCTAGATCTCGCTGGAAGGAAATAATCTTTGTTGTGGTAGACCATTTGAGTAAATTGACTCTCTCTATGACATTATGTCATCCCTATTTGGCAACAACCGTGGCGTAGAGCTTCCTGGACTTAACTGATACAAGAAAATAAAAGTTTTAAACACGGTGTTAATAAATGCTCACAAGAAAACTCTGAGATGACAATGTTTCCTCCGAAATGAGCATTTATCCGGTTGAAGAGACTTTGCATTTTCCATCTTACTAAACAATGACATTGAACCACGAAACCTCTCAATGATTCACTACACAACATTAGTTGCTAGTACCAGATATCTTCGTCTTACGTCTAGAATTTCTTTATGACGCATATTTGGCTTGTGCAAAAGTGAATGTCGTAGGGGAGAAAAAATGGTATATACATTTTTCGGGATCACTTCAAGTAGAAAAAAGTTCAGAAAAAGATTGGCACGTAGAATATTTTCCAGCATAATAACATTAATCAGACAATATTACCCATTCTCCTTCGACCGAAATAACCCTCATCCGATATTTTGGACTAGAACAGGGAAACTGGAGAACATGGGGCTTGAATTGGAATCAAAGGATGAGATGACTTCTATGATTCGATCGACAGGGTTAGATTTTAGGACAGATTCTGGCTTTGCTCAAGATATTGGGGTCAGCAGTTACTCGGATTTCAAGAGCCTTCTGATTCTAAAAGATATTTTAAAGTTCGATTGAAAGATATACTTGACATCATGCAGGTACTTAAACCTTTTCCTATATACTTCTGCCCAACCCCCTGACAAGGATTAAATTTCATTGAGTATCTTTCACATGAGAAGGAAGGAAATTAAGGAAAACGAAAACCTGAAACATGAACACTCGCCCCAAGATGGCGTCACGATCAACTGGGGAAGGTGGTGCTGAGCACTTGGCACGCGCAGCGAAAGTGTGCTGCAAAGTCTCCATGACCTCCCGCCGAAACTCTCGCCGGAATCCCTCGGACTGAGACTGCGAGACCACTCCCGCGGGTGTCAGCGCATTACCTTGGTCATCACTCAGTTCCTCTTCTCTAGCCATGATGTCCGCCCGAGCTTTTCTGTGTTGGCCACTCTCCACGCTCACCGCACCATGTGTTGAAACCGAAATCTTGCGAACAAGACTTGGTCTCTGTGGAGTTCGGGATCCCAAAAGAGGGGTGGCCTCACACCTACTTCGCTCAAGCTAACAATCTAGGCACAAAACTAGGAACTCAAAGGACAACCCAAGGCCTCAGCGTGGAGGTCCCACCACACACCCGGAAGACTAACAAGCACTTCCCCTCCGAAGCCAAAGACTGAGACAAAGCACCATTGGAGGACTCTCCTGGCCAACCAGAACATCTAAGGGGAAATCCCTAACCGAATCCCCCTCCTAAAGGTGCTCTCTTAGGTCTATTTGTAGCGTTCCTCGTCCGGGCCGTCAATAGCGTAATCCCGACAAACAGTCTGACTATACGCAGCCCCAATTGAGGTGCCAACAATGTAACTCCGTTGTTCTGAAAGTTAATTAACTGACCCTTAAGGTCTTCCCGGTAATTTCACCTCGGGGTTCCCACGGAGCGAGTGGTTCGTGAAAACACCACTCGCCTACGATAAAAATATAAGCTACATAAGAGGGCATCACAGACATTTTAATTTGCAAGAGCATAAGCTCCATACTTCGGCACGCAGGTCGGCAAATATAAATAAATAACCCCTTCTCGGGGCGGCATAACTTTGGGTTTAAAGCCCGCAACCCCCTGCTTGGTACTGCGACACCTGTACGCCAACATCTCGACATGCGGTAGCAAACTGAACCTCGGCCAATTGAAGCAAACTGAGCTATATTGTCCACGCCCCTTTCCCGAGGCGGCAACATCTTATAAATACGAGCAAATACTAAATATCTTCCACGAAGTCTTCTCCGGGGTTCCCAGAACATCACCAATCCGGCCCCCACGTCCGGACGGGCTTCACACAGAAACATCACCAATCCGGTCTACACACCCGGATGGGCTTCACACAGCAACATCACCAATCTGGTCTACACACCCGGATGGGCTTCACACAGAATGCCTAAACCCGTACTCACACTTCCGAGCGCTAATGTGGTTGATTTCGGGGATGCGCACATCAACCCGTCGGAGAGCACACCTCCTCCACCTGATGGTGGAGGGGAGATTCCATGCAAGTATAAGAATTGAAGGCTTCACCTGCCCAAGTAGAAACATCGTTACCCTTGTAGCGTGTATTTTGTCAGAGGCTCCTCGTCTAGGAGCCGTAGCGGCTTTCCATGCATAGATCCGGCCTCTACGTGCGGAGTCTAGCCCCAAGTCGGCCACGGGAGAGGAGCTCCCGACCGATCGTGCTCCAAGAGGCCGCGGGAGAGAAGCTCCCGGCCGGATTCCGCCTCGGACGGCCACGGGAGAGGAGCTCCCGGTCGGATCTCGCCTCGGACGGCCACGTGAGAGGAGCTCCCGGCCGGATCTCGCCTCGGACGGCCACGGGAGAGGAGCTCCTGGCCGGAGCGAGGGTCGGCCTCCTGCTGTTGCTGGCGGCGAGACAGAGAGATGAAGGGGGGTAGGGGGTCGGGCCTCCTCCTTCCTGGCGCGAGACAGAGAGACGAAGGGGGAGTCGGGGGTCGGGCCTCCTCCTTCCTGGCGCGAGACAGAGAGACGAAGGGGGAGGGGGTCTGGCCTCCTCCTTCCTGGCGCGAGATAGAGAGACGAAGTGGGAGGGGGTTTGCGGCTGCTCTAAAGAACCGAGAGAGAGGGGGGGATCGAGCTTGCGGCTGGGAAGGGATCTCTCTCTTTAGGTTTTAGTTTTGGGTTTTATAAAAAACCCTAGCCAAAGTTGGCTATCCACAACCCATCCTCTAAATGCACACCCAAACCTCGCTACTCGCACCCCAATTTCTTGTTTATTTACGAATATGGATCCTAACCGCACCCCGGTCAATGCTAGCCAATCACGGGACACCACGGGTCCCCGCTATCTGGGGAGGGTCCCACCCGACAGGTACGGGGTTGTACAGCTCCCTCAGAGGATGAAGACCCTGCGGCGGAGGATGATATTGGAAGCGATATGGGTGATGCTGCTGGAGCTGAACAGATGTCTACAGTACGAGATAACATTGCCGAAGAAATATACGGGGCGCGTTGATAGCATTACCAGAGAATTATGTAAAAGACTATTGTTATCGGTTGTTTTTAATTATTCTCCACGTTTAAAACTTTATGTATTTTAAGTTCTAAGAAAACAGCTTCCAAAAGTTGTTTCTCCAAACAACTAAATTAGAAAATCGCTCTTCAAAGCGCACTTCTGCACAGAACACCCAAACACTCTGCAGCTTTTCAAAACTGCTCCCCAGAGATCTCTTTTAAAACAGCTCTATCCGGACAGCAGCTTTTCAATCCGCCAGAGCTGTCCCAAACAGACCCTTTCTCTCTCTCTCCCATTCTCTCTCTCTCTCTTGTGCGACGGGGAGGCCGTCGCCGGCCTCGGTGTTTCGCCGTTGGAGAGAGTAGTGTCGCCGGTCTTGGAGGTGAGCCGCCGGAGTTGGAGAGGGAGTCATCGTTGGGCTTGGCGGAGTTCGTCGTTGACGTTGAAGGCTTGCGTGTGTGCAGTTAGCCTTGACGGCGTTTTGATCTCCGTGGCGGCGTTGGTCTCCGGTGGTGGTTGCGGTTAAACGTCGGACCTCGACGTTGAAGGTTCCGGTGAACCTTGTGCGTCCGCTAGGAGGATTGCAATCCAGATCTTCTACTCGCCCGCAGATCGTGCGCGTCCAGCGCATCTGCGGTTGTTGGAACCAGCAACTGGTCTCCTGAGTTCGGACCCACTGGGGGTGTAGCCGACGCTTACTTCTCCCTCCCTAGACCCTCCGACCGGTGGATGAGAAACTTGGAATAGACCCAAGGCTGTAGCGAGGAGGTCCCGCCACACACCCGGAAGATCTTAGAGAGCTTCCCCTCCCAAACCAAAGCTCAGTCGGGCACCTTGGAGGACACGGACTGCCAACCAAAATTAGCCTGGAGGAGAGGACTCTCAAGGAATCAGATCTCCTCCAAGGTGCCCTTAAGGGTCTATTTATAGATTTTTCTAGGCTGGTCTGCAAATAACATGAATCCGCCTTTTAGTTTTACTAACCGCACCCCAAATTGGTCTGCTAATAGCCTAACTCCGCTGTTCTGAAGGGCTATTTGCAGCCCACAAAGGGTATTATGGTCATTTCCCCCTCAAAGCCTTTTGGGCGAGTGGTCCGTGAGGGTACCACCCGCTGGGCACCCGCTTAGCTGGGTGAATGTCCACGCTTCCGGGCGAGTGGTCCGTGAGGGCACCACTCGCCCAGCTCCTTCTCTCCTGCAGCTTACCCCCACTAACCCGGGGGTATTTTCACCTGTCTGAGCCGGGGCGAATGATCTGACTGGCCTAGGTCTCGCCAGTTGGCCTGTGGGACCCACTCGACGAATACGGGTTGTACACAATCCCCGCTCTTTGCGAGCGGTTCCTGCGCTCGGAAAGAACAGTCCAACCCGGTATTCGGTGAGTGCTGGCTGACTGGTCCCATAAGATTCTGTGGGTCCCACCGTTGCCCTATATATATCTCTTCATGTCAGATTTTCCTGGAACGCTTTCAGTCCTCGATTCGGAGCTTCTTCTCTCCCTTGGCCTTTCGCCGATATCAATGTCTTCCCACAAACCTTCCGCGAGACCCCTCTCGCAGGAGATGATCGAGCGCCTGGCTGCGGCCCAAAGCGTAACCGCCCCCAAGGCTGCCAAATTTGCTCCCTGGCTTATGTCTAAACCGGATCCGAGTGCCCCCTACGTCTCGCGTCGAGCCAAGGCGATTCGGCTGAATCGTCAAAGAGGCGAGACCGCTTCGGAGTCTCCGGCGAATACTCCCCCAGCGAATACCCCTCCGGCGAAAACTCCTCCGGCGAATACCCCTCCGGCGAAAACTCTTCCGGCGAGGAATCCTCCGGACCCCGGGATGCAGGTATGAGGATTCCTCCTGTCTTTCTATTTGGTTCCTGTCCCCTATCCTGCATTCGCTCTGGCCGTTCGCAGGGGATTTCGGTGCCTGAGGCCGGCCACGGGGCAGTCTCGAGCAGTGCCGCGGTGCCACCTCTCGCGAACGAGAGGCCTCCTCCAGACCTGGACCTTGCTCCTCCCCCCCCCCCCCCTCCGGGCGAGACCACATTGCAGTCCGGTAAGTTGTGAACCCTCTTGATTCGTCCTTCATACTGCTCGTCACTGACCATTGTTTTTCGTAGCTCTCGTCCCCATCCTTTCGCCGCGGGACTTCATTCCTCCGAGCTCCCCTGCTCGACCGAATCCTTCCGTGCTTGCGGATGAGCCGAGGGTGTCTCCTGAGAAGGGACCCGGTCAACAGGACCGAGCGGATGATCCTGTGGATGCTCCAGCTCCTTCTTCACAGCCCTACCATCCTGGAAAGGGAAAGGTCCTGCCTCCCGCCGGTTCGTTTAAAACGCACCCCCATTCGTCTCGTCCCTCCGGTCATGGGGACCCCTCACTAGGTTAGCGACCTCTGCTGCATTTAGCGCATCCGTTTTGTTTAACGTGACTGACCAGTCTATGATCTCGCAGGCTATCGGGAAGCCTCTCCCTTTGGATCCTACCACGAGGGGGAAGACGGAATGCTCTCGCCCCTCCCCTCTCCCGGGGATCTCTCTGACTTCCTCGGCGACTCCTCAGATCATGCGACCCTAAAGGAGCGAGTCACGGAGGTCTTGGGGAAGCTCATCCATATCCAACGGAACATCGCCGGCCAGGTGGATGATGTGCGGCTGGAGGTCACGCGCGAGCTGAAGGACCTTCGGAAGGACTATTCGCGCCTTCTCGCGGCGGTGGAGCGTCTGGGAGGTGAAGGGGGGAGCTTTCTCCCGGGAGGCACGCTGCACGAGCCCGGGATCAGCTTCAGCTGGCGTCTCACGAGATCACCTCCATGCTCGCGTATTATCGTCCGCGAATGCCTCCGGAGGCTGGGCCGCGAGGGCATGGTCAGTGGTACTGGGAGGAGCGCTAGTCTGGTCTTCATTCGCCTCCTTTGTATTTTTCCCTTTATTCTATTTATGGTGCTGAGGATACTGGACTCTATTTATGCCTGTAATAATTTTACACTTTGTGCTTGGCGAGTGCTTTATTTCTATTTTCGTTTATATTTCTCGCAACTTCCTTGAGCATGCCGAATGATATGATATTGTCGAATGCTTTCGTAACTCTTTCGCGTGGTCGTCGAGCGGATAGCCACTGGGCATTCGCCATTAATGGTTGAGAGGGATCGGCCCGGGTTTCGAGGCGTCGGGAAGGCGCGATTGCTATCCGCACACCCGCTGCCTCGAAAGCCCAAGCGTCTTTTAGTTCTTCTATAAATAGGTCGTCCAACCACCATATTAATTACCTTGCCATCCGCTCCCTCTCTCTCCTCGCGCTAGCACTCGCGCTTCTCTCTTCTCTGCTGCTCCCGTCTTCTCCAGCATTCGCGAAATGGGTGGCGACGCTGAAGGTAGGGTCAGGTGTGCCAGCGCATTCGTTAATCATGTCTTCGACTCCTGCGACCTCTCCGAGGAGGCCTTCCTGAGCGCGGTTGCTGACTACGTTCCGCCGGCATTCGAGGCGCGAAGGCCTGAGCCGGAGGAGCGTCTAAACTCCATCTCGCCATGTGCTCTCGCGATCCCGCTAGAGCACTTCGAGGTGGGGTTTCGCCTTCCCATCTGGCCGGAACTCCGCCAGACTTTCTGGTACTACGGGGTCGTGCCCGGCCAGCTCAATCCCAACTCTATCGCCATGCTGGTTGGGTACGCGTTCTACCTGGGAGAAGAGGGGATCGAGTTCTCGCTACCCGTCTTCCGCAAACTGTACACCTTCCGCTGCTCACACGGCATCTCGTTCTTCTCGGGTCAAAACCCTCTCAAACACTACGGTCTCCCGAACAAGAACTACGACTGAGTCCGCCGCTTCATCTTCGTCGGCGGGAGCCTTGGGAATACCCTTCTCGCCCCGATGCAGGAGGAGGAGTCGACCTTTCGTCCCCCGACCTTAGGGGGGCACGAGGCCAAGCTGCATCAATACATCCTTCAGCACGGGATGGACCTCGTCCATCTCCGGCGAAATGTCAACTCGCTCCCGCCCATTCCGCAGGGTGAGGGTAAGTTTTCGAGACCTTCTGCATTCGTTTTGGCTTGGCGGTTCTTACGTCATTCGCTAAATCATTCGCTAAATATTTCGCGTTCTTATGCAGGTGTGCGTAATTTCCCCCTTCACCCGCCGCGACCTCCTGGGGTTTCTGTAACCTTTGCACAGGCGGCCGCGGATGCCTGACGGGAGGAACCTTCCTCCTCCAAACCTAGCGGCCGGAAACGAAAACCCGGGGCGCTCACTTCCTCTTCTTCCAAGAAGCCAAAAAGTCCTTCCGCCAAGGGGAAGGGGATCTTGGACGAGACCCGAGGGGCGAGTGCTCTGACCCAAACCCTGGGGACGGGAGCGCCGGCCCTAACCCAGGGGACAGATGCGCCGGCCCAAACCTTGGGGTCGGGTGTGCCAGACGGGACTGGGATCCAGGCGAGATCATCGCTGCCGCCGCCTCCGCTGCCCAGGGACCACCGGAACTTCGCAAATGGCGAGAAGTACGTGGATCCCTCGGGGGCTCCTCTAGTGAAGTGGGAAAGAAACAATAACCGGGTCTCGCTCTCCACCCTCCATTCGACTTGGATAGAGAGCGATGTCGCTACCGGCGAGGCCTACGCCATGGCGTATGCCCTCTATGGCCGTGACGATGCCGAAGTCTTCGATGCCGAGAAGACTCAGGTTCTCGCCCACGAGACCGCTCGAGCCCTGCTGCGGGCCCTTGAGCTTGCGCATATGTCTTCGCGCCGGAGCATCAGTCTGTCGCGGAGTCTGGCCGAGGTCGAGGAGACCAGGGCCCTTATTTCGGCCGAGGCGCAGGAACTCAAGACGAAGTTGGCAGCTGCGGAAGCCCTTCTCGCCAGCCGTCCCGTCAGAGAGGTATATTTCCCTCCTCCCTCCTCCCCGCGAATGACCGTTGATGATTGCCGCACTTCCTTCTCACCACCTTCGTTTTCTCAGGACGCTATGATCGCCGAGATGCTTCGCGCGCGAGTGGGCAATCTTGAGGAGGAAGTCCGGCTGGCTAAGGCCGAGGTCCAGCAGGCGCGAGAAGCCGATGCCTTGGCACTCGCCTCAGGAAGCAGGGGGCACTTTTATCCCCACCATGAGCTAGAGCAGCTGATGCAGGAGAATGCTCAAAGCGCCGTGAAGCACGCGCTGCAGGTGCTGCGGCAGGCTGGGTACCTGAAGGAGGAGGCTGAATGCCTCTCTGCCCGACAGGTCGTCCCCGAGCTCTACATTCCGATCCCCTTCCCGGAAGATGAGGACGGCGAGCCGCGAGAGCCTGGACAGCGGGTCTGCTCGGGGCCATTTTTCCTTCAACATAGGACCTGCCACCGAGTGAGCCTTCGGACCTGCCAGCTAGATGAGAGCCTGGACAACGGGTCTGCTCGGGGCCATTTTTCCTTCAACATAGGACCTGCCACCGAGTGAGCCTTCGGACCTGCCAGCTAGATGAGAGCATGGACAGCGGGTCTGCTCGGGGCCATTTTTCCTTCAACATAGAACCTGCCACCGAGTGAGCCTTCGAACCTGCCAGCTAGATGAGAGCCTGGACAGCGGGTCTGCTCGGGGCCATTTTTCCTTCAACATAGAACCTGCCACCGAGTGAGCCTTCGGACCTGCCAGCTAGATGAGAGTCTGGACAGCGGGTCTGCTCGGGGCCATTTTTCCTTCAACATAGAACCTTCCACCGAGTGAGCCTTCGGACCTGCCAGCTAGATGAGAGCCTGGACAGCGGGCCTGCTCGGGGCCATTTTTCCTTCAACATAGAACCTGCCACCGAGTGAGCCTTCGGACCTGCCAGCTAGATGAGAGCCTGGACAGCGGGTCTGCTCGGGGCCATTTTTCCTTCAGCATAGAACCTGCCATCGAGTGAGCCTTCGGACCTGCCAGCTAGATGAGAGCCTGGACAGCGGGTCTGCTCGGGGCCATTTTTCCTTCAACATAGAACCTGCCACCGAGTGAGCCTTCAGAACTGCCAGCTAGATGAGAGCCTGGACAGCGGGTCTGCTCGGGGCCATTTTTCCTTCAACATAGAACCTGCCACCGAGTGAGCCTTCGGACCTGCCAGCTAGATGAGAGTCTGGACAGCGGGTCTGCTCGGGGCCATTTTTCCTTCAACATAGAACCTGCCACCGAGTGAGCCTTCGGACCTGCCAGCTAGATGAGAGCGTGAACAGCGGGTCTGCTCGGGGCCATTTTTCCTTCAACATAGAACCTGCCACCGAGTGAGCCTTCAGACCTGCCAGCTAGATGAGAGCCTGGACAGCGGGTCCGCTCGGGGCCATCTTTGGAGCTTTCGGAGTTTTTCCCACAAGCTGTAGTATCGATCTCAAACACATGTTAAACAAAATATTCTTATTTCAAAACATTTTTATTACATAGTTTCAGGGATAGAAACGTTTAAGATCGTCACCGCTCCAGGTGTGGCTGAGGGGTTGGCCCTCCACGTTCTGAAGGCGATACCCCCCGGACTTTAGCGCTTCATCCACGACATAGGGGCCTTCCCAGTTGGGATTAAGCTTTCCCACTGCGGTAGACCTCCCGGCCGCGTCAACCTTCTTGAGTACTAGGTCCCCTTTTTCGAACTGCCTGATCCTGATGTGCTTGTCGAGTACTTGGCCATCCTCCGCTTGACCTCTTCTTGGCGAATGGCTGCTAGATCCCGGGCTTCTTCGATGAGGTCGAGGGAGAGCCGCAACTCCTCTTCGTTCCCAGCTCTCCAATCTTCCTCTCCATTCGTGGCGGCCTTTACCCGTGGCGTCATGACTTCGAACTCTATGGGAATGACGGCCTCGCAGCCGTGAGAGAGCTTGAAAGAGGTCTCTCCAGTGGCGGTGTTGGGGGTGGTTCTTAAAGCCCACAGGACCGAGGGGAGCTGCTCCACCTAATTGCCCTTAAGATTTTCCACCTTCTTCTTGAGCAAGTTCACGATAATCTTGTTTGCTGCCTCCACCTGCCCGTTGCTCCTGGGATGGTGGATGGATGCAAACCTGAGGTTTATCCCCAACTGGCCGCAAAAACTGATGAACTCCTCGCTTGCGAACTGCGAACCGTTGTCCGTGACTATGGCCTGCGGAAGACCATGCCGACAGATGATCTCCCCCCATATGAAGTTGCGGACCACCTGGGAGGTGACCTTAGCCAGCGCCTTGACCTCCAACCACTTTGAGAAGTAGTCGATCATGACTAAGAGAAACCTCCTCTGCCCACTAGCCTGGGGGAAGGGTCCTACCAGATCCATCCCCCATATGGCAAATGGCCAGGGTGCCGTGATACTCCTTAGCCTCTGAGCTGGCATGAGCTGAAGCGGGGAGAACATCTGGCACTTATGGCATTTCTTGGCGAAGGTGGCCGCGTCTTTGCTTAGGGTTGGCCAAAAGTATCCCTGCCTCATTATTCTTGCCTCCAACATCCTGCTCCCCGAGTGGCTGCCGCACTCGTCGGAGTGAACTTCTTCCAAGATCATCGGGACTTCATCTTCCGAGATGCACCGGGCCAAGTGGCCCGAGAGGGTCTTCCGATACAGATCCCCCTCATGGAGCACGTAGTAGGCGGACTTGTACCGGAAGTGCCTTTGGTCCGGAACGTCCTCCGGGAATTTCCCTGTTGCAAGTAAGGTAACGAAGGGATCCTTCCAAGAGGGCCGCTGCTCTATTTCCATGAGTTCCCCTTCCTCGATCGAAGGACGGAACAGATCTGTTAGGGTTCCTCCGGTTCGGGGACCGGTCTTGGCCAAGCGATCCGCCTGGGCGCTCTCCTCCCGAGGGATGTGCCTGATGGAGAAAGTATTGAACGCTCCAATGAGGCTTCTCACTTTGGCTAAGTATCTTATGAGTGTAGGTTCCCTCGTCTCAAACTCCCCCTTGATCTGAGAGGCTATTATCATTGAGTCGGTGAGAACCTCCACATCATAGACTCCCAGTTCCCGAGCCAGACGCAAACCGGCGATCACTGCCTCATACTCCGCCTGGTTGTTGGTGATTGGGAAATGTATAACGAGTGTCTGCTCGATCTTCACCCCGTGAGGGCTCTCCAGCACTACCCCTCCTCTGAGAGAATTCTTACCCGAGGCCCCGTCAACCAGCAGCTTCCACGGAACATGACGAGGGGCCTGACCCTCCTCCATCTCGGCCACAAAATCTGCCATGAAATTCGCCACCACCTGTGCCTTCATGGATAGCCGAGGGACGAAGGTGATATTGAACTCGCTGAGTTCTATCGACCACTTCGCTAGCCTCCCCGAATGCTCTACTCCTTCGAAGATCTGGCGAAGAGGGTGGTCCGTCACTACTTGAATTGAATGGGCCTGGAAGTATGGCATGAGTTTCCTTGCTGCGATGACCAGAGCAAAGGCCAACTTCTCCAAGATCGGGTATCTGAGCTCCGCCTCCCTTAGGCCGGACCCTACTCACGTAATAGATAGGCAGCTGCTTCTTGCCTTCTTCCCGGACCAGGACGGAGCTTACAGCCTCAGTCTCGACTCCGAGATATAGGGATAGATCTTCCCCCTCCTTGGGACCTTGGAGTAGCGGAGCTTTGGTGAGCTGACCCTTCAAGGCCTGGAAGGCCTCCTAGCATTCCTTTGTCCACTCAAATTTCTTGTTGCCTCGTAACGTTTTCAAGAAGGGGGAGCATTTCTCTCCGGCCCGGGAGAGAAACCTGCTCAACCCCGCGAGTTTTCCCGTCAAGCGCTGGACCTCCTTGGCATTCCGAGGCGATCCCAACTCCATGATGGCTTTGACCTTGTCTGGGTTAGGTTCTACCCCCGAAGGGGTGAGAAGGTATCCCAGGAATTTCCCCTTGCTGGCCCCGAACACACACTTTAGGGGATTCAGGCGCATCTTGTACTTACGTAGGGTGGCGAAGGTTTCCTCGAGGTCTCGGAGATGAATGCCCATGCTCTTGCTCTTCACCATGAGGTCATCTACGTAAACTTCCAAGTTTCTTCCTCTTTGCTCCTTAAAAACCCGGTCCATCATCTTCTGGTAGGTTGCTCCTGCATTTTTTAGCCCAAAGGGCATCATCTTATAGCAGTAGCACCCCTCCCGGGTGATGAAAGAGACATCTTTGATATCCGGGGGGTGCATCCTGATCTGTTGATAACCTGAAAAAGCATCCAAAAAACTCATCACAGAAAAACCGACGGCTGAGTCAACCAGCGCGTCGATCCGAGGCAGGGGATAACAATCCTTAGGGCAGGCTTTGTTTAATAAAGAAAAGTCAATACACATACGCCAGCGACCATCGCCCTTTTTTACCATGACGACATTGGAGACCCAGCCTGGATACTGGATCTCCGATACAAAACCTGTTTCAAGGAGCTTGGCCACCTCCTCGCGGATTGGTTCTTCGAGTTTGTCGGCGAAGGCCCTCCTTTTCTGTCGGATGGGGCGGGCTCCTGGCTCAAGGTTGAGACGATGGCAAGCCACGTCTGCTTCGATGTCGGGCATGTATGTCGCGCTCCATGCGAAGATGTCCACGTTCTTCTGAATGCACTCCAGCATCCTCACCCTGTCTTCCGGGCTGAGGCCCCCGCTGACACGCACCTTCTCCACCCTTTCTCCCTGGGTGATAACCTCGATCTCCACTACTTCCTCTGCCGCTTCAAGTCGGGCCGGCTCTTCCCATATTCCCCTCGCTTCTCGCCCCTCTACCCTGGCCTTCTCCTCTGTCGCACCTTCCTCCTCCATCGGTTTGACCTGCTCCTCCTGAGCTACCTCCCTCTCCTTTCTTCGGGCACTACCCTCTTCCTCTTCTCCCCTCTTCTCCACTCCTTCTTCTGGCCCCTCCGGCCTCCTCATCTCTTCATCCATCTTCTCAGCCTCCGCCATCCAAGAGATGGTATTGACGGCAGTCACATAGCACTGCCTGGCCACCTTTGCATCTCCCCGGATTCGGATCTGGACTCCTCCACTATGGAACTTCAAGCACTGGTGGTATGATGAGGGCACACATCGGAAGGCACTGATGAGAGGGCGCCCAAATATGGCATTGTAGCTGCTCGGAGCGTCAACGATGACGAACCGGCAGTTCCTCGGGACCCCTCCTAATGTCACCTGGAGGCCGACACCTCCCTCAACCTCCTTCCTTTCTCCTAAGAAACCAAACAGCTGCCCATCAGAGGCCTGCACCCTCTTCTTCTCCACCTCCATCGCATCGAAAGCCTTCTTGAAGATAACATTCACCGAGCTCCCATTGTCCACCAGGATCCGGGAGACCGTGAAGTTTTCTATCGCCGTCTGGATCACCAGGGCGTCGTAGAACGGGTCCTCATAATCGGGCATGTCTTCCGAGGAGAAGGTGAGCTTCTCTGTGGGGGGTGGGGTCTGGGAAGTTGATGCGACGTCTCTCCGGAACATCGTCTGGAAGCTCCTTTTGCGAGAGGCTTCTATCCCAACCCCACCATGAATCACCCCAATTCCCCCTGGCTCATGTATCCGCCTTGCCCTCGCATCGGTCCTCTTCCGCCTCTGGGAGCACTTCCTCGATCCTGGCCTGCTGCCGCCGTGGTTGACCTCTCCCTCATCTCCAAGAATTCTGGGCAGGTGACAGTCGCGTGACCTTCTTCCTGGTGAAAGTCACAATAGGGCAACGCCACCCTGTCCCCTCTTCCTGCTCTTCCTCTCCCTCCTCTTGCTCCTCTACCTCCTCTTCCTCGGCCTACTGCCATAGCTTGCTCCCTTGGGGGGTGAGGGGGTCTGGGACCTTGCCTCCACCCCGGATTTATTCCTCCCGCCTCTCTTCCTTGATACCCCCCTTCCTGACCTCTCGCTGGTCCTTCCTGGTGCCTCCAGCCCAACCTGTTGTTGGGCTCTTGACTCCTCCAATTCCGAGGCGGTCTTTCGAACCCCTGACCCCTGGGTTCTTCTCGCCTTCTTCCTTCTTGCTGCCTCACCTCGGGCTCGCTCATCTTTGCCAACCTCTTGTAGAACTCCGGGTTGGCCGCCTCCCCTTCAATCTCCTCTGCTGCTCGCTCCATCAACTCCTCAAAGGACAAAGGAGGCCTTCTCTTCAGGTCCATCTTGAAGAACCCATCTCGCAACCCTACGATGAACGCCATCTTGAGGGCGAATCCCGGCACCTCCTGCACAAGGTGTATCTCCTCCTGGAACCTATCCACGTAATGTGTCAGGGATTCCCCCTCCCTTTGTCTGATCTTGAAGAGAGCCTCCGCATCCTTCTTCCTCTTTTTCGACGTCGAGAAGCGCAGCCGGAAGCCCCAGCGCAAATCATCGAACGCGTAGATGGAACCTGTGGGAAGCTGGTGGAACCAGTCCCTTGCTTTCTCCTTCAGGGTGGTTGCGAAGAGTCGGCATTGAAAAGCATCCGACATGGGAAGGATTGACGTCATGTCCTTAAACCACTGCAGGTGCACGACTGGGTCCTCCTTGCCGGTGTAGTAGGACATCTCCGGCCCTCGAAACCCCTCTGGCACTGGGGCCGAGAGGATCATCTCGCAAAAGGGGCTCCCTTCCCCTGCTCGGCGAATGGTCCTCTCGCGCGGAGCCAGCTTGCACACCTCAGCACTCGTCGGGCAGCTGAACAGCTGCTGCCCGGGGAGATCTCGCGCACTGCCTTCTGCTGGCACCTCCTTCCCCAGCCGCTGCCCCGGTGCGTTCTCGCCGATCTACAGGGGCGGAACCACGGGGACTGCCGGGGTCTCGCACTCGCTCCGCCCAGCGAGAACTGTCTGCAGGTGAAAGTGCACAGTTTACCTCACTAGAATTCTCTAGAGGGGGGGTGAATAGAGATTAAAAATTATTTTGTGCAAAGTTGATATATATGTGTATGATCACAGATTATAGCTTCCCACACATCAACAAGAATTAAACAAGTAAAGAAAGTAAATGCAAGAAAAGAAATCACAGCACAACACAAGAAAATATAGTGGTTCCCCAAACTTTGGGTAGTCCACTCTTCTACCCCCTTGGTAGGAATTCACTATCTTGTACTGAGTCTTTTGATAAGGAGACTCTTAGAACCACTCTGAGTCTTTTGACAAGGAGACTCTTAGAACCAACTGAGTCTTTTGACAAGGAGACTCTTAGAACCAGTACACTGAATTTTTTGAAGAGAGATTCTAAAAACTCTTTTACAATGTTATAAGTAAGAATGAAAGAAAGAAATAAATAAGAACAAGAATGAATCTTCTTCCTAGCAAGAAGATTGGAAGCACAAGAAGTAGTGAATGAAAATCTCTCTTCTATAGTGAGAAGGAGATTGTAAAAACTTTTCTCTATTTTGAGAGAACTTTCAGAGTTTGCAGTAGAATGGCTTCTGAAGAAGAAAGAGAAGATGAAGGCTTTTTCTCTGCAGCACACTATCTCTTTTCTCAGTTTTTCTCTCTATTCTCTTGGGAGCTTTTCCTCTATTTCAAATGTATGTGTTGGATCACTCAACTGTCATTTTCTGCTGACCTCCTCTTTATTTATAGCTCTGTGTATTCAAAATAATGCTATAGGAGGATAATTAATTAGCAGTCAGAAAAATAGAAAGATGAAAATGTTTCCATAATATTTATTTCTGTAGAAGGAAAGAACCAATTCAGATTTCAATTAATATCCAAATAAGTTAAATCAAATTAGCCAAGAATCAGATATAAGGAAAGAATGATTCAGAACGGCTATAAAATATTGACACTTATTCCATATAAATCAGATCTATTGAAAGAAGGAAAGAGATCTGGCGCATATTTGAATTCTGTCATGGAAATCGACGTGCGTCAATTACTATTCGATGCAAGCGTCGAGAGCATCCTTTCTGGACGTCGAGAGAAGAATAAGGAAGGTGCGTCGACTAAGGTGCGTCGACTTCTCTATATGCGTCGACTAGAAATCAGAGTAGCGTCGACAACACATACGTCGAAATCTTCCTAAAGTTACTTTGACTTAATCTGAAGGGAACGTCGACTACAGCTCGACGTTGCGTCGAATACTATTCGACGCATATTTACTTAGTCTTATTTTTCATTGTTAAAAACTCTTTCTTTAACTCATTTCTGGGGGTTAAGAGAAATCATTTTCCCAACAATCTCCCCCTATTTGTCTTAACCCTATTTAGAGGGAAATTGTACTAGCATATAATTAACCCAGCACAACATTTGTAAAGATAAGAAATATATTGAGTAGAAGGAAAGAGATTAGGAAAAGAAAGCACATGTCAAGTATTTGTATTTCACAAGAATTAAACTAGAAACTTCTTTTTGTACATGAAATTGACAAAAGCAGAATAAAGTTTCCTAGATAAGTCATGAATGACATCAAAAATGTATCCCCTGGCTCTATCAGGTCTTTCCTGAACATTCCTGATGATTGTATGCAGTTTTTCCAAGAGTTTATCACCATCAGGAATAGTGTCATTTATGGAGTAGCCTTTGCTGATGATGATTGCTGCCTTTTCATCAATCATCTCAATGGTAATGTTGTGAGATTCTTTTTGTGCAGGCTTGGGCTCAGGAGGTCCTTTGTTATCAACCTTTGGCCTAAACTTTGTTTTCTTCTCTGATTCCTGTTTCATAGGACTCTCAGTCATTTTTCCTTTCCCTTTCCAGGAATCTAACTTTGCAGGTCTTGATGGCTTTTTATAGGGAATGTATGTATCTTCTGTACATCCTATACCCTTCTTGTCCTTTTGACCCTTATCCAGGATAATCCATGCCTGAGGATTTTTCTTTTGATAAGCTTCAATATCAAACAACTTTTTTGGAATTTTGATAGAAGATTCAGCAAGGATTTGTTCCTTAGTTATTCCCCTGTTAATCTTTTCCATCCAAGCTTTCCTTTTATCTTCCACTTCTTTTCTAGCTGCTTCATATTCATACAGTTCTCTTTCTCTTATCTCTTCATGCCTCTTTTCCATGTCAGGATCATGGTACTCCTTGACAGGACTGTTAGAACAGATACTAGGCATCTTTTCAAATCTTTTTATTTGCTCACATGCTTTTCTATACTTCTTTTCTTTTGCAAACTCCTTCCTTTCTTCTTTAGAAAAATTTTGCCAGTAGGGAGTGACTTCCCTTTTTCTCTTTATCTGTCCTCCTGGACTTTGCCTAGATATGATCTGTTTAGGGAGTCTTCCTGCTTGTGGAGGTAGAGGTAGCAGAGGAGGTAGAGAAGAAGGAGGAGTTTTCTCTTTGGGTGGAGAGGGAGCTATTTTAAGAAGAGTTCTTAGATGTTCTGTAGTAGAGGGAGGAAAGATTTCTGGTATAGTATTTTCTGTGAAGGGATGATTGTCTTCTCCAAGCTCTGTTGCAGGGATGTCCTCAAGCAGAGGTGTCTTTAGCTTGATGTAACTGGCCGAGAAGCCAGGAGAATGATGCTGATGTTCCTCATCACAGAAGGGTGCATTAATCCATTCCTGGCCATTCCAATCATCTGAGGTGGCTGCTTCTTCCTCCCCCTGGATTACTGGGTCCTTTACTACAGGAATCTCCCCCTGGTTATAAGGATCATCAGTTCTGAATGCTGAATCCACAGCATGCTCCCCTCCAGTGTTGTAAGAGGAGGATTCACCAAAGTGTTTGATGAAAGTGTAGTCAGAGTGATTTGAGAGGAGTGGAGCCTATAAAAGAGTTAGAGGGAATACTTAGTGTTGGAGAGAAGAGATTTAAACCTGAGCTTTTAGTTGAGATCAAAAACCTGGCAAGAGGGGTTTCTGGAGCAACTCTCCCCCTGGTTTATATCCTTTAGGAAGGATGTAAACCTTTGTGGCGACAGAGGTTCTTCTCGAATAAGGGTATGAAGCTCAGGAAGAGATGCAGATAGGGTGGCCAATTTGGCTTCACAGGTGGTGATCATATTGGCACATTCATTGGAGAAGTTTTGTAGACGTGTCTGGAAGTCGTTGAGGAGATTTTCCAGAGCATCGTTCATTGCTTTGATAAGGTCAGTTTGAACAGGAATAGGCGCCATTGACGCAGGAAGAGAGAGAGGTAGAAGATGCAGTTTTGGCGGGTTCAGAGAGGTATTTGTTATGAAATACGAAGTACTATTTAAAGGAGATGAAACGTCGAGAAAGGAAACAGAAATCAAGGTAATCCAATCGTCAAAAGAGGAAGTAAGGATTCGATTCTAATTTTGCCTTGAAGTCGACGTTACGTCGAATGAATGTCGACGTTTTGCGTGGAGAGTGGCCAGCCTGGTGTTCAATCGACGTGTTCATAGTCTTGCGTCGATATGAACTCGACGGTACGTCGATAAAGGATCGACGTAGCCTTATCTGGTGGAAGTCGGTGTCAACGTCGATTTTGTCTCGACGGAGCGTCGATATGTATTCGACGTATCTTCAAGAGATTTTCTTAGATTGTCTGATTTCTTTAGAGTTCCCTATCAGTGGTGTTTACAAGCTTCCATCAAGCATTCCTAAGGTGTTTATGAAATAGTTATGCTTAGTTTCATCTAAGGGTTTTGTGAAAATGTCTGCTCTTTGATTGTCTGTGGAAATATATTCTAAAGTTATTTTACCCTTCTCAACATTGTCTCTAAGGAAGTGATGTCTAATCTCTATATGTTTGGTCCTACTATGAAGGACTGGGTTGGATGCTATGGATATAGCACTAGAGCTATCACAATATATCTTAGAGTTATGTATTTCCAATTTGTAGTCAAGTAGCTGATTTTGCATCCACAGGATTTGTGAACAACAGCTCCCAGCAGCTATGTATTCAGCTTCAGCTGTTGAGGTTGAGACTGAGGTTTGTTTCTTACTAAACCATGAGATCAATCTGTCTCCTAGGAATTGGCAGGTACCAGATGTGCTTTTTCTATCAACCCTGCAACCAGCATAATCTGCATCGGAGAAACCTATTAATTCAAAGTTAGTTTCTGCTGAGTACCATAGTCCTAGGTCAGGGGTTCCCTTTAGGTATCTAAGAATCCTTTTTACAGAGGTGAGATGGGATTCCTTTGGATCAACCTGAAATCTAGCACATAGGCAAGTTGCAAACATGATGTCAGGTCTGCTAGCTGTTAGATATAGAAGGGATCCTATGATGGCCCTATAAGTCTTTTGATCTACTGATTTTCCTTTATCATCTTTTTCTATAATGGCATTGGTTGTCATGGGTGTTTTCATGGTAGATGCCGATTCCATACCAAACTTTTTGATTAGCTCTTTAGTATATTTTGATTGTGAGATAAAGATTCCTTCACTACTTTATTTTACTTGTAGTCCTAGGAAGTAGGAGAGTTCACCCATACTACTCATCTCAAATTTAGATTGCATAAGATTAGCAAATCTTTTACATAGTTTAGGATGGGTTGAGCTAAAGATGATGTCATCTACATATATTTGAACAAGAAGGAGTTGGTTTTTATGGGTTCTAGTAAATAGTGTCTTGTCTACTTTTCCTCTTTCAAAGGAATTTTCTAAAAGAAAATTTGATAGAGTTTCATACCAAGCTCTAGGTGCTTGCTTAAGACCATATAATGCTTTGTTAATTCTATAAACAAAGTTAGGAGAAGAAGGATTAACAAAACCTGGTGGTTGCTCCACATATACCTCTTCTTGCAGATCTCCATTTAGAAAAGCACTCTTGACATCCATTTGGTAGACTTTCATCTTCATGAAGGCTGCATAGGCAAGAAAGAGCCTGATTGCCTCTAATCTGGCTACTGGAGCAAAGGTCTGGTTGTAGTCTATCCCTTCTTCTTGTCTATATCCTTGTGCTACAAGTCTTGCCTTGTTTCTCACAATTACTCCAGTGGAATCTAGTTTGTTCCTGTATACCCATTTTGTACCAATTACAGGGTAGTTTCTTGGTCTTTCAACTAGGTTCCATACTTTGTTTCTCTCAAATTGGCCTAGTTCTTCTTGCATGGCCATAATCCAATGAGGATCACAATTTGCTTCCTCAAACTTCTTTGGTTCAACTTGTGATAGGAAGCATTGGAGCATCATCACATTGGAGACTTGGTGTCTTGTTCTTACTCCTGCATTGGGATCTCCAATCACTTAAGCTTGTGGATGATCTTTCAAATTGATTCCTGTTCTGCCTGAATTTGTCAGTTGTACTTCATTCTCAATGGGATCATTGTTCAATTGTTCTTCCTGAACCATGTCCTCTTGTGGAGGAGGGTCTTGAGTGCTCTTTTCTGAGGTTTCTTGTTCAGACTCCTCACTTGGTTCCTCTAACTGGTTTTCCTTTCCATTTTCTGTGTTCTCTAGAGCTAGTTGCTCAAGCTGGGTTTCTATGCTGTTGTTTTCCTGTGGAACAGAACTGGTGGGAGTTTCCTCCCCCTTAAGCAGCATGTTAGATTCATCAAATACAATGTGCATGGATTCTTCAATCTTAAGAGTTCTTCTATTGTAACATCTATAGGTTTTGCTAGATGATGAATATCCCAGAAATATTCCATCATCAGACTTCTTGTCAAATTTGGCAAGATGATCTTTCCCATTATTTAGAATAAAGCAAGTACATCCAAAAAATTTAAAATATTTAACAGTGGGTGTTTTATTTTTCAGGAGCTCATATGGAGTCTTTGATTTAGTTTTGTGTATGAGGCTTCTTTTTAGAACATAGTTTGCAGTGTTAACTGCTTCAGCCCAAAAGGTTTTTGGTAATCCTGACTCTGCAAGCAGGGTTCTACCTGATTCTATTAAGGTTCTATTCTTCCTCTCAGCAACTCCATTTTGTTGGGGAGTTCTGGGTGCTGAGAACCTTTGTTTAATACCTTCTTCCTCACAGAAACTACAAATCATCTGATTCTCAAATCAGTCCCATGGTCACTTCTTATAATTGAAACATTTGTGTTGAACTCAGATTGAATCTGTCTTATGAATTTTGAGAGAATTTTTTGGGTTTCAGATTTAACTCCTAGAAAGAATACCCAGCTAAACCTAGAATAATCATCAACAATGACCAAGGTATAGGATTTTCCACCTAAGCTTTGAGTGGATATGGGACCAAAGAGATGCATGTGTAGTAAGTATAAAGACCTGGGAGAGTCATCCTTACCAATGGGTTTGAAGGATGATTTGGTTTGCTTTCCTAGTTGGCAAGGTCTGCATGGAGAATCCTTAGAGTACCTACCCTTTGGTAAGCCTCTGACTAGGTTATTTTTAGCTAGTTTACTGATTGTTTTGTAGTTTAGATGACCTAGTCTCCTATGCCATAATTCATTTTTATCAATAATATTGTTGAATAAGCAAACTTCTGTGGGTGAAGAGCTAAAGTCCACTACATATACTTTCCCTTTTCTAATTCCATTTAGTACTGTAGCACCAGTCTTGATATCTATAATATGACAGAATAGTGTAGTAAATTTTACCTCATACTTACCACTCTCACATATCTGACTTATACTAATCAGATTGTGTTTTAGTCCTTTGACTACTGCCACATTCTTTAAGGTGACTTTCCCTTCTTTGAAATCTCCAAATCCCTTGGTTTGGCCACAGCTAGAGTCTCCAAAGGTTACTGATGGTCCAAGTCTTTCCTCAAAGTTGATTAATAGGTTTTTGCAACCTGTCATGTGCATGGAGCATCCACTGTCCAAGTACCACACCATCCTGGAGATGTGATACATCTGCACATAAAAGTTTAAACATTGGTTTAGACCCTGCTGAGCTGGGGTCCCTCTCTTTTATTAGTAAAAGATTTAATAAAGGAATAAGTGGGTTTTTCAGGATATCCTTCCCTCTTATGGGGTACTGGCTTATCATACCAATCTTCTTGGATGATATCACAGAAATAATGTTCATAATAGAAGGACATGGATTGAGAGATCTGTTTGGAAACAGAAGATTTTCTGTCTGATTCATTGCGTCGATAGGGATTCGACGTATACTTATGGTTGCGTCGATATAAATTCGACGTAGGTTTCTGGTTGCGTCGATATGAAGTCGACGCTTTCTTCATTCTGAGTCTTTTCTCAGTCGAAGTATGAGAGAGGTTGTGTTGAGTATAGGTCGACGCATTTTGGTGGAAGCGTCGATTAGAACTCGACGCACGTCGAATAGTATTCGACGCATGTTCAAATTCTTTGTGAGGATATTTTCCTAAGATTCCTTTATTTGTAATGGGATTTGGTTTATTAAAAACAGTGGTTATTTCTGGACTTACTTGTGATCTTACTCCTGTTAGATGATTCTCCCTAGTGAAGTGAATGGGATGTTTCCAGACAGGTTTGCTGGATGATCGAGATTTAGATGCTTCATTAGTATTCAGTTTTAGTTGTCTAAATCTATCAGTGAGATTTTCAGAAATATTCTTGAGCTTCTGGTCTCTTCCATTTAGAGAGTCCTCAAAGGCTTTAGCCTTTGCTAGCTCTTTTCTTAGTGTTAGATTGTCCGAATAGATTTTGTTTAATTTCTCTTCTGAGAGTTCTAGATTGAGCTTATAATTTTTATGGTTTGTATTTACCTGTTTTAGATTTCCTAATTCAATTCTTAATCCTTTTAATTCTTTTTCAGATTTAATTATATCTAAACATAGTTCTTTGAAATTTTGTTTGAAATCAGTAGAGGAAAAATCATTAAGTATATTTACCATAGATGTAGCATCAAGCTTCTTAGTGGCCATCAGACATGTTTCCTTTTGCTTGACCTCTTCCTGATCATTATCTGATGAGGTGCTTCCTTCAGATTCTGAATCACTCCAGGTTTGAGCAATGAATCCTTTTTCTTTCTTTTTCTTCTTTAGATCTGTTCTTTTCAGATCTTTCTTGCTGTTGTTCTCCTTAGGACATTCAGGGGCAATGTGTCCTGGTTTCCTGCAAGTGTAACAGATAATCTCTTTAGTATGAGTTTTATTATACCTGGTTTTTGAGTCTCTTCCTCTGGATCCTTCTGTTTTGATCCACCTCTTGAACTTCCTAGCCAGCAAGCTGATTAGTTCCTCTTCATCAGTAGATGATTCACCTTCAACAGCCTTTAATGCAATACTCTTTTCTTTTGAGAGTGGAGATGCCTTTTCTTTCTCAGCTCTGGTTTTCAACAGTTGTTCATAGGATTTTAATTTACCCAAGAGAACATCTGTTGATATTTCTTTTTGACTTCTGGAGTCTTTGATTGGCCAGATTCTTGAATCCCAAGAGCTGGGAAAGCAAGTCAGCAATTTATCATTTATCTCAGTGAGAGATATGTCCTTCTCAAGTGTTCTCAATTCATTGACTATGAGGCTGAATCTTGAATACATGTCAGCAACACTTTCACTTTCTTTCTTTTGGAAGTTTTCATATTGGGAGATCAGTAGTGCCTTTCTATCCTTTTTCTCATCAGCACTTCCCTCTACCATTTTGGTGAGAGCTTCCCATACTTCCTTAGCTGACTCACAATCAGCAATCTTTTGGAAAATTTCATCTGAGAGGGTTGACTAGGATATTCATAGCCTTGGCATCATGTCCTTGGGCTTTCTTCTCATATTCAGTCCATTCAGCTCTTGGAACAAGTGTTTCAGTCACTTTTCCACTTGAATCCTTCCTGAATGGCTTGGGGGGACCTGTCAAGATCACATTAAACAATTCATTATCAATAGAGTTTAAATAAATTTTAATTCTTGTTTTCCAAAGTGCAAACTTTTCCAGGTTGCAAATTGGTGGTCTGGTGGAAGCATAATCTTTGATTTGTGTCATATGTAAAATAGTTTTGAAAAATATATATATATATGAGAGGTAAGATCTTTTTGATCAAGGAGTTATCCTTTTTAGATCAACCTCGCTCTGATACCAATTGAAAGTGCACAGTTTACCTCACTAGAATTCTCTAGAGGGGGGGGGGGGTGAATAGAGATTAAAAATTATTTTGTGCAAAGTTGATATATATATATGTGTATGATCACAGATTATAGCTTCCCACACATCAACAAGAATTAAACAAGTAAAGAAAGTAAATGCAAGAAAAGAAATCACAGCACAACACAAGAAAATATAGTGGTTCCCCAAACTTTGGGTAGTCCACTCTTCTACCCCCTTGGTAGGAATTCACTATCTTGTACTGAGTCTTTTGATAAGGAGACTCTTAGAACCACCCTGAGTCTTTTGACAAGGAGACTCTTAGAACCAACTGAGTCTTTTGACAAGGAGACTCTTAGAACCAGTATACTGAATTTTTTGAAGAGAGATTCTAAAAACTCTTTTACAATGTTATAAGTAAGAAAGAAAGAAAGAAAGAAATAAGAACAAGAATGAATCTTCTTCCTAGCAAGAAGATTGGAAGCACAAGAAGTAGTGAATGAAAATCTCTCTTCTATAGTGAGAAGGAGATTGTAAAAACTTTTCTCTCTTTTGAGAGAACTTTCAGAGTTTGCAGTAGAATGACTTCTGAAGAAGAAAGAGAAGATGAAGGCTTTTTCTCTGCAGCACACTATCTCTTTTCTCAGTTTTTCTCTCTATTCTCTTGGGAGCTTTTCCTCTATTTCAAATGTATGTGGTGGATCACTCAACTGTCATTTTCTGCTGACCTCCTCTTTATTTATAGCTCTGTGTATTCAAAATAATGCTATAGGAGGATAATTAATTAGCAGTCAGAAAAATAGAAAGATGAAAATGTTTCCATAATATTTATTTCTGTAGAAGGAAAGAACCAATTCAGATTTCAATTAATATCCAAATAAGTTAAATCAAATTAGCCAAGAATCAGATATAAGGAAAGAATGATTCAGAACGGCTATAAAATATTGACACTTATTCCATATAAATCAGATCTATTGAAAGAAGGAAAGAGATCTGGCGCATATTTGAATTCTATCATGGAAATCGACGTGCGTCGATTACTATTCGACGCAAGCATCGAGAGCATCCTTTCTGGACGTCGAGAGAAGAATAAGGAAGGTGCGTCGACTTCTCTATATGCGTCGACTAGAAATCAGAGTAGCGTCGACAACACATACGTCGAAATCTTCCTAAAGTTACTTTGACTTAATCTGAAGGGAACGTCGACTACAGCTCGACGTTGCGTCGAATACTATTCGACGCATATTTACTTAGTCTTATTTTTCATTGTTAAAAACTCTTTCTTTAACTCATTTCTGGGGGTTAAGAGAAATCATTTTCCCAACAGCAGGACTTCTCACTTGAACTTCTCAAACATCTCCAGCCACTCCCCTGTCGTTGGCGGCTGCGAGTGGCCTGAGTCTGAACCATTTTCCCCACCTCCTGTCATCGAACCTAGCTTGAAATTTTCCTTCACCGGCTACGGTCCACGCTCACCGCACCAAAAATGTTGGAACCAGCAACTGGTCTCCTGAGTTCAGACCCACTGGGGGGTGTTGCCGATGCTTACTTCTCCCTCCCTAGACCCTCCGACCGGTGGATGAGAAACTTGGAATAGACCCAAGGTTGTAGCGAGGAGGTCCCGCCACACACCCGGAAGATCTTAGAGAGCTTCCCCTCCCAAACCAAAGCTCAGCCGGGCACCTTGGAGGACACGGACTGCCAACCAAAACTAGCCTGGAGGAGAGGACTCTCAAGGAATCAGATCTCCTCCAAGGTGCCCTTAAGGGTCTATTTATAGATTTTTCTAGGCTGGTCTGCAAATAACATGAATCCGCCTTTTAGTTTTACTAACCGCACCCCAAATTGGTCTGCTAATAGCCTAACTCCGCTGTTCCGAAGGGCTATTTGCATCCCACAAGGGGTATTATGGTCATTTGCCCCTCAAAGACTTTTGGGCGAGTGGTCCGTGAGGGTACCACCCGCTGGGCACCCGCTTAGCTGGGTGAATGTCCATGCTTCCGGGCGAGTGGTCCGTGAGGGCACCACTCGCCCAGCTCCTTCTCTCCTGCAGCTTACCCCCACTAACCCGGGGGTATTTTCACCTGTCTGAGCCGGGGCGAATGATCTGACTGGCCTAGGTCTCGCCAGTTGGCCTGTGGGACCCACTCGACGAATACGGGTTGTACAACGGTGTTCCACCGGACGGTCTATTCTCCTCTTTTTATTTCCCTGTGATTGCTTTTATATATTGTCTAATTAATATATATTTGTGATTGAGCGTCGGCGGGTCTTGCCGGGCGCAGTTTTTGCCTATATTGTGTTCTTGTTTCCTGCAATTTTATAGCGATGCCCTGCGGTTTGCACCTAATTTCCCAACAAGTGGTATCAAAGCCAGGTTCGGTAGACGACCGTGATTGGACGTTCTAGGAAGGGTTTGACTGCGGTGGTGAACGACTAGGTCCTCTTCCCACTCTCTCAGATCCGACCTTTGAACAAATCAGGTCCTCTAGTTTGCTAAGAAAAGCTATGGCAGGGAAGAATTCAGTGTTGACAAGGTATTCAGTGGAGAAGTTTGACGGCAGCGGGAATTTCCGCCTATGGCAGATTTGGGTCGAGGATATGCTGGTCGAGCAGGGTTTGATCCAAGTGCTGCGGGGTCGTGATTCTTTGCCCGATCCGGTGAAGGATTCTGAGTGGACTGAGATGGATGGACGCTCAACTAGCGCTATTCGAATGTGCGTTGACGACAAGGTGTTGTTCAACATCGGTATTGAAGAGTCCGCTGTCACGTTGTGGGAGAAGCTCGAGGGACTCTATATGAGCAAGTCGTTGACCGCGAGGCTGTTACTGAAGCAGAGATTGTACGACCTGAAGATGCAGGAGGGTGGTAACCTGCATGAACACTTCAATGTGTTCAATGGCCTTCTCAACCAACTGCACGTGGTTGGTGTGAAGGTGGAGGAAGAAGACAAAGCCATCTTGCTTCTTACCTCGCTCCCAGCGTCATACAAGCACATGGTGACTACGCTCCTGTATGGGAAGGATACGGTGGGGCTGGAAGAAGTCACGTCGGCGATGTTATACAGTCAGATGTTAAAGGACCTCACTCCTAGGGGTGACCAGATCTTGGTAGCGCATGGACGCGGGAGGAGTTTTGACAGAGGATCGAGCAGTGCACGAGCTCGGGTCGGCATCGAAGAAGGCAGTGACGTGTTACCACTGCAGACAGGTTGGTCACATTAGGAGACATTGTCCGCAGCGTGCAGGAAGTTCTGGAACTTCGAAGGATGTCCAAGATGCGGGCTTAGTGACATTGGACCTGGAAGGAGATGACGGATTTTATTGTGTCACTGAGAGTCAGAGTGACTCTGATAGCTGGATATTGGATTCTGGTGCTTCGCAGCACATTTGCTCAGATGCAGGGATGTTCAGTTCATTGGAGGTGACGTCTGGGTCGGTCTTTCTGGGTGACGGCTCAGCATATGAGGTCACCAGGACATGGATGGTGGACATCGGGACGCATGACGGAGCAGTGCGTAGGCTTGAGCAGGTACATCTGGTTCCTAAGCTACGCAGGAATCTAATTTCGTTGGGCAGATTGGACTCCGGTGGGTGCAGTTTTGCATCGAGAGGTGGAGTTTTGACGGTGAGGCGAGGGCTCACCGTGCTCATGCGAGCTATGCAGCGCAGTAGCTTGTACTGGCTGATGGGGACCACGATGCAAGGTGGTGTGCCCATGATTTCTGCGGCCGACAGGGTGCATGGTCGAGGTGGTGCAGATGATCGCCCTTCTGGTAGTCTGACTAGGCGAGTCAGATTTAGCGATCCGGTTGCGTCGACATTCAGGGGTTGAGCTCGAGCAGGGATGAGTCGACTGGAGCAGGTCGGCTGACGCCTCAGGACTTTGAGGTAGTGGTTCGTGCAGGGAGTGCTTCGTGCATGTGGTAGCTCCGAATCCCGAACCAAGGTGGTGGATTGTTATTATTTGGTTCGGATTGCATTATATATATATATATATATATATATATTCTTATGATTATATATATATAAAGATATAATATATATATAGAGAAATGGATCACGTAAAACTGCCACTCTCCATTTTCACGGTGAGAAAAATGCAGCCCTTGCATGGTTTTAACTGGAACCGCCAGGAAGAAAAATACAAGCCGCATGTTTTTGTTGGAACCGCTTGGTAGAAAGCAATAAGCCGCCTGTAGCCAATTGGTAAAAAAAACCGCCTGGGAGGATTTCTTTTGACCGACAGAGAAAAGTGTCCGGCTGCCTTGGCATTCAGTTGGCTTGGGAGGAAGAAGACCACGGCCAACCCATTTTCTCTCTCTCTCCCGTTCACACTCTCTCTCTTGTGCGATGGGGAGGGCGCCGCCGGCCTCGGTGTTTCGCCGTTGGAGAGAGTAGTGTCGCCGGTCTTGGAGGTGAGCCACCGACGTTGGAGAAGGAGTCGTCGTCGGGCTTGGCGGAGTTCGTCGTTGACGTTGAAGGCTTGCTTGTGTGCAGTTAGCCTTGACGGCGTTTTGATCTCCGTGGCGGCGTTGGTCTCCGGTGGTGGTTGCGGTTGAACGTCGGACCTCGACGTTGAAGGTTCCGGTGAACCTTGTGCGTCCGCTAGGCGGATTGCAGTTCAGATCTTCTACTCGCCCGCGGATCGTGCGCGTCCGGCGCATCTGCGGTGTTCCACCGGACGGTCTATTCTCCTCTTGTTATTTCCTTGTAATTGCTTTTATATATTGTTTAATTAATATATATTTGTGATTGAGCGCCGGCGGGTCTTGTCGGGCGTAGTTTTTGCCTATATTGTGTTCTTGTTTCCTGCAATTTTATAGCGGTGCCCTGCGGTTTGCACCTGATTTCCCAATAAGTGGTATCAAAGCCAGGTTCGGTAGACGACCGTGATTGGACGTTCTAGGAAGGGTTTGACTGCGGTGGTGAACGACTAGGTCCTCTTCCCACTCTCTCAGATCCGACCTTTGAACAAATCAGGTCCTCTAGTTTGCTAAGAAAAGCTATGGCAGAGAAGAATTCAGTGTTGACAAGGTATTCAGTGGAGAAGTTTGACGGCAGCGGGAATTTCCGCCTATGGCAGATTTGGGTCAAGGATATGCTGGTCGAGCAGGGTTTGATCCAAGTGCTGCGGGGGCGTGATTCTTTGCCCGATCCGGTGAAGGATTCTGAGTGGACTGAGATGGATGGACGCTCAACTAGCGCTATTCGGATGTGCGTTGACGACAAGGTGTTGTTCAACATCGGTATTGAAGAGTCCGCTGTCACGTTGTGGGAGAAGCTCGATGGACTCTACATGAGCAAGTCGTTGACCGCGAGGCTGTTACTGAAGCAGAGATTGTACGACCTGAAGATGCAGGAGGGTGGTAACCTGCATGAACACTTCAATGTGTTCAATGGCCTTCTCAACCAACTGCACGTGGTTGGTGTGAAGGTGGAGGAAGAAGACAAAGCCATCTTGCTTCTTACCTCGCTCCCAGCGTCATACAAGCACATGGTGACTACGCTCCTGTATGGGAAGGATACGGTGGGGCTGGAAGAAGTCACGTCGGCGATGTTATACAGTCAGATGTTAAAGGACCTCACTCCTAGGGGTGACCAGATCTTGGTAGCGCATGGACGCGGGAGGAGTTTTGACAGAGGATCGAGCAGTGCACGAGCTCGGGTCGGCATCGAAGAAGGCAGTGACGTGTTACCACTGCAGACAGGTTGGTCACATTAGGAGACATTGTCCGCAGCGTGCAGGAAGTTCTGGAACTTCGAAGGATGTCCAAGATGCGGGCTTAGTGACATTGGACCTGGAAGGAGATGACGGATTTTATTGTGTCACTGAGAGTCAGAGTGACTCTGATAGCTGGATATTGGATTCTGGTGCTTCGCAGCACATTTGCTCAGATGCAGGGATGTTCAGTTCATTGGAGGTGACGTCTGGGTCGGTCTTTCTGGGTGACGGCTCAGCATATGAGGTCACCAGGACATGGATGGTGGACATCGGGACGCATGACGGAGCAGTGCGTAGGCTTGAGCAGGTACATCTGGTTCCTAAGCTACGCAGGAATCTAATTTCGTTGGGCAGATTGGACTCCGGTGGGTGCAGTTTTGCATCGAGAGGTGGAGTTTTGACGGTGAGGCGAGGGCTCACCGTGCTCATGCGAGCTATGCAGCGCAGTAGCTTGTACTGGCTGATGGGGACCACGATGCAAGGTGGTGTGCCCATGATTTCTGCGGCCGACAGGGTGCATGGTCGAGGTGGTGCAGATGATCGCCCTTCTGGTAGTCTGACTAGGCGAGTCAGATTTAGCGATCCGGTTGCGTCGACATTCAGGGGTTGAGCTCGAGCAGGGATGAGTCGACTGGAGCAGGTCGGCTGACGCCTCAGGACTTTGAGGTAGTGGTTCGTGCAGGGAGTGCTTCGTGCATGTGGTAGCTCCGAATCCCGAACCAAGGTGGTGGATTGTTATTATTTGGTTCGGATTGCATTATATATATATATATATATATATATATATATTCTTATGATTATATATATATAAAGATATAATATATATATAGAGAAATGGATCACGTAAAACTGCCACTCTCCATTTTCACGGTGAGAAAAATGCAGCCCTTGCATGGTTTTAACTGGAACCGCCAGGAAGAAAAATACAAGCCGCATGTTTTTGTTGGAACCGCTTGGTAGAAAGCAATAAGCCGCCTGTAGCCAATTGGTAAAAAAAACCGCCTGGGAGGATTTCTTTTGACCGACAGAGAAAAGTGTCCGGCTGCCTTGGCATTCAGTTGGCTTGGGAGGAAGAAGACCACGGCCAACCCATTTTCTCTCTCTCTCCCGTTCACACTCTCTCTCTTGTGCGATGGGGAGGGCGCCGCCGGCCTCGGTGTTTCGCCGTTGGAGAGAGTAGTGTCGCCGGTCTTGGAGGTGAGCCACCGACGTTGGAGAAGGAGTCGTCGTCGGGCTTGGCGGAGTTCGTCGTTGACGTTGAAGGCTTGCTTGTGTGCAGTTAGCCTTGACGGCGTTTTGATCTCCGTGGCGGCGTTGGTCTCCGGTGGTGGTTGCGGTTGAACGTCGGACCTCGACGTTGAAGGTTCCGGTGAACCTTGTGCGTCCGCTAGGCGGATTGCAGTTCAGATCTTCTACTCGCCCGCGGATCGTGCGCGTCCGGCGCATCTGCGGTGTTCCACCGGACGGTCTATTCTCCTCTTGTTATTTCCTTGTAATTGCTTTTATATATTGTTTAATTAATATATATTTGTGATTGAGCGCCGGCGGGTCTTGTCGGGCGTAGTTTTTGCCTATATTGTGTTCTTGTTTCCTGCAATTTTATAGCGGTGCCCTGCGGTTTGCACCTGATTTCCCAATAAGTGGTATCAAAGCCAGGTTCGGTAGACGACCGTGATTGGACGTTCTAGGAAGGGTTTGACTGCGGTGGTGAACGACTAGGTCCTCTTCCCACTCTCTCAGATCCGACCTTTGAACAAATCAGGTCCTCTAGTTTGCTAAGAAAAGCTATGGCAGAGAAGAATTCAGTGTTGACAAGGTATTCAGTGGAGAAGTTTGACGGCAGCGGGAATTTCCGCCTATGGCAGATTTGGGTCAAGGATATGCTGGTCGAGCAGGGTTTGATCCAAGTGCTGCGGGGGCGTGATTCTTTGCCCGATCCGGTGAAGGATTCTGAGTGGACTGAGATGGATGGACGCTCAACTAGCGCTATTCGGATGTGCGTTGACGACAAGGTGTTGTTCAACATCGGTATTGAAGAGTCCGCTGTCACGTTGTGGGAGAAGCTCGATGGACTCTACATGAGCAAGTCGTTGACCGCGAGGCTGTTACTGAAGCAGAGATTGTACGACCTGAAGATGCAGGAGGGTGGTAACCTGCATGAACACTTCAATGTGTTCAATGGCCTTCTCAACCAACTGCACGTGGTTGGTGTGAAGGTGGAGGAAGAAGACAAAGCCATCTTGCTTCTTACCTCGCTCCCAGCGTCATACAAGCACATGGTGACTACGCTCCTGTATGGGAAGGATACGGTGGGGCTGGAAGAAGTCACGTCGGCGATGTTATACAGTCAGATGTTAAAGGACCTCACTCCTAGGGGTGACCAGATCTTGGTAGCGCATGGACGCGGGAGGAGTTTTGACAGAGGATCGAGCAGTGCACGAGCTCGGTCGGCGTCGAAGAAGGCAGTGACGTGTTACCACAGAGACAGGTTGGTCACATTAGGAGAAATTGTCCGCAGCGTGCAGGAAGTTCTGGAACTTCGAAGGATGTCCAAGATGCGGGCTTAGTGACATTGGACCTGGAAGGAGATGACAGATTTTATTGCGTCACTGAGAGTCAGAGTGACTCTGATAGCTGGATATTGGATTCTGGTGCTTCGCAGCACATTTGCTCAGATGCAGGGATGTTCAGTTTACTGGAGGTGACGTCTGGGTCGGTCTTTCTGGGTGACGGCTCAGCATGTGAGGTCACGGGGACAGGGACGGTGGACATCAGGACGCATGACGGAGAAGTGCGTAGGCTTGAGCAGGTACATCTGGTACCTAAGCTGCGCAGGAATCTGATTTCGTTGGGCAAATTGGACTCCAGTGGGTGCAGTTTTGCATCGAGAGGTGGAGTTCTGACGGTGAGGCGAGGGCGCACCGTGCTCATGCGAGCTATGCAGCACAGTTGTTTGTACTGGCTGATGGGGACCACGATGCGAGGTGGTGTGCCCATGATTTCTGCGGCCGACATGGTGCATGGTCGAGGTGGTGCAGAGGATCGCCCTTCTGGTAGTCTGACTAGGCGAGTCAGATTTAGCGATCTGGTTGCGTCGACATTCCGGGGTTGAGCCCGAGCAGGGATGAGTCGACTGGAGCAGGTCGGCTGATGCCTCAGGACTTTGAGGTAGTGCTTCGTGCAGGGAGTGCTTCGTGCATGTGGTGGCTCTGAATCCCGAACCAAGGTGGTGGATTGTTATTATTTGGCTCGGATTGCATTATATATATATATTTATGATTATATATATATATATAGAAATGGATCACGTAAAACTGCCACTCTCCATTTTCACGGTGAGAAAACTGCAGCCCTTGCATGGTTTTAACTGGAACCGCCAGGAAGAAAAATACAAGCCGCATGTTTTTGTTGGAACCGCCTGGGAGAAAGCAATAAGCCGCCTGTAGCCAATTGGTAAAAAAAACCGCCTGGGAGGATTTCTTTTGACCGACAGAGAAAAGTGCCCGGCTGCCTTGGCATTCAGTTGGCTTGGGAGGAAGAAGACCACGGCCAGCCCATTTTCTCTCTCTCTCTCGTTCTCTCTCTCTCTCTTGTGCGACGGGGAGGCCGTCGGCGGCCTCGGTGTTTCGCCGTTGGAGAGAGTAGTGTCGCCGGTCTTGGAGGTGAGCCACCGACGTTGGAGAGGGAGTCGTCGTCGGGCTTTGCGGAGTTCGCCGTTGACGTTGAAGGCTTGCGTGTGTGCAGTTAGCCTTGACGGCGTTTTGATCTCCGTGGCGGCGTTGGTCTCCGGTGGTAGTTGCTGTTGAATGTCGGACCTCGACGTTGAAGGTTCCGTTGAACCTTGTGCGTCCGCTAGGCGGATTGCAGTCCAGATCTTCTACTCGCCCGCGGATCCTGCGCGTCCGGCGCATCTGCGGTGTTCCACCGGACGGTCTATTCTCCTCTTGTTATTTCCTTGTAATTGCTTTTATATATTGTCTAATTAATATATATTTGTGATTGAGCGCCGGCGGGTCTTGTCGGGCGCAATTTTTGCCTATATTGTGTTCTTGTTTCCTGCAATTTTATAGCGGTGCCCTGCGGTTTGCACCTGATTTCCCAACACTACTCAAAGAGAGCATCATCTCACGCATTTGGTAGATATGTTAAATCATTTTAAGTTTCTTATATCACGGAGTTTAGTTAAGACAAAGTAGATGCAGGTTCCGTTTGGCGCAGCGATGATTGTCATGAACATGATGATTAGGAACTGTCATTCTTAAATGTCCGACCTCACCTGAGAAAATTCATCAACTTGTTCAAAACTAGTTTTTTTTTTTTGGCTTGTCAAACATACATTCTATAATAATGGCGTATTTTTCTAAACTCATCGGACGAAAAAAAACCGTTCCAAACAGAGTTGTAATATCTAAGCAAAAATAACATTTTGAATATGGCATAGCAAGATCTTTTAGGAGATATTAGAAATATTATATTGAGTGTATAATTGTGATATTATGTAGACATATAAATAATACTTGATAATTATAATGATAAGAAAGTATTCTTTTATCTGTGATGTGTGACTATTGTTTGGTATAATGTGCCCCCCATGTGGGATCCAGCACCATCGGCGCCTCGGCCCTCTTATAACCAATATTAGGTTCTCTATTTCCAGAAGGTATCGCAACACAAGCCCCCTCAGGATAGCCCTTACACGTAGGACGTAGTCCTCACCTCACGAGCTCCAACTCAGTCCATACTCGTCGGATGTAACCTTCGTTTAGTCCTCGCTCGTAGAATGAATCCATGGCTATATATAAATTGTTCGTCTAGTCGCCGCTCACATGATACGATTAATTTTCTCTCTTAATACTCTCCACACGGCCCTCATTCGCATTGTGTGGTTCGCACATCCAATATCATCATGTTGGACTCGATTATGCGTAGGGAGTGTAGCCATATGACGGCAATACCACAATTTTGTTAGTCTCTAGCTGGGGATGTGTTTGCAACTGTACCCTTATATGACAACACAAACTGTAATTAGTATCCTTATATGCAGCATGTTAAATCTTTGACTTATATGTGTTGGTCACCTTCTTTAGATGGGTGGGCGCATTGTATATATTGAAAGCACAAAATAAAGATCTAAATATTTCTCTAGATGGCGGTGAATAGAAAATTAAAAAAATTCCTCCCAAATTACACAATGTTTCAACATACATCATAGATAAAAACAAAGATGTAAAAAAACTAGTGCAGTAATTAACACATAAATAGAAACAAGTGCATTAAAGTAATATAATCTATAAAGCAAAGCATTCAGATGACAACATATTTTATAAAGGTTCTTCAATTAATTTGGGTACTTCTTTCTTCCACAACATGTGAAATTCCACTGCCTCAAAAAGACCCGTAGTCTTTTTATTAGGAGACACCAAGGCTCTGTTTGGGGCGGCGGCTGCGGATCAGAGAGCTGCTCTCTGGGCGGCGGCTGCGGATCAGAGAGCTGCTCTCTGATCCGCAGCCACTATATTGTGTGTTTGAATGCAACGGTTTATGAAAATCGCGAATCTAAAAACCTGCGTTTTTGGCATGTCCTGGGACGCGGACATGGGGTCGCGTCCAACGCCCTAATACGCGATTCTCATTTCTATTTTTCTTTCCCGATTTCTGCCAAGCCCGACGACCGCTTCCGCGCGCTTCTTTTCTTCCCCTTCTTCGGCGACAACGGCGAGCTCTTCCAGTTCCCAGGCGACAACGACGACTTCCTCCAGTTCTCCGACGACGACGACCTCCTCCAGTTCTCCGGCGACAGCGGCCATTTCTCCAGATATCCCTAGCGTGCCCCTGGACGATTCCCGCCTGTGAACGCTTCCTGCACGCATCCCGTCGTTCCCGATTTCTCCGGCGACACCCGCGATTTCCCCGCCTGTGAACGATCCGACGCATTGCTCAGGTCGAATTTCTGCCCCTGTTTATTTTTTTGGTTTTCTATTTGTATTTCACCTTTTGTTTTGAATTTCTGCCAGAATTTTTTTGGATGTATTGTTTGTGTGTATGTGGATTTGTTTGTGTGTGTGTGGATGTGTGGTTTGTGTGTATGTGTTTGGGTGTAGATGTATGTTTGTGTGTTGGGTTTGTGTGTGTGTGTGTGTGTATGTGGATGTGTGAGTGTGTGTTTGTTGTGTATGTGTGCATGTGTGTGTGTGTGTGTGTGTGTTTGTATGAGTTTTGATTTGTGTGTATTTTATTTTGGATTTGTGTTTGTATTTTTTGTGATGATTGTGTGTGTGTTGTGTGTTGTGTGTGGATGTGTATGTGTGTGTGTGTGTGTTTTTGGATGAGTGTGTGTGATGAATGTGTGTGTGTGTGTGTGTGTTGTGTGTGGATGTGGATGTGTGTGTGTTTGTTTTAGGATGTGTGTTTGTTTTTGAATGAGTGTCTGTGATGTGTATGTGTTGAGTGTGTTGTGTTTGTGTGTTCTTGGATTTGTTTGTGTTGAGTGTGATGTGTATGTGTTGTGTTTTTCAAAAAAAAAAATTTGTATGTGTTTGTGTGTGTGTATGTTGTTAGAAGGGGTATGTGTGATGTATGTGTATTTGTTTTAGTAGAAATAGCTTCTAAAATTTCATTACTTATTAATAGTGTAATGGGTAAACCAAAAGAAGGAGGAATCGTAGCGAGTTGGGAGTCTAGCGAGGTCATGTTATTTTGTGATCTCTGCATAAAAGAGATTGGTTTGTTGTTATTTGTGTTTGTGTATTTTAAGTTCTAAAAAAACAGCTTCCAAAAGCTGTTTCTCCAAACAGCTTAAATTAGAAAATCGCTCTTCAAAGTGCACTTCTGCACAGAACACACAAACACTCTGCAGCTTTTCAAAACTGCTCCCCATAGAGCTCTTTTAAAACAGCTCTATCCGGACAGCAGCTTTTCAATCCGCCAGAGTTGTCACAAACAGACCCCAAATCTACTTGAGTTTTTTTACTAGAGTCTTCTTGCAACGGGACTGTAATCCTACCATAAGTGAGCTTTTTCACAAAGAGATCCAAAATCTTCTCAAGATCATTTGAATGGAGATCCCATGACCTTTACAACAGTTGGTTTGAATGTTCGAAGAGGAGGAAATATCATCAAGACAGAAAGGTGATCATAATGTGCTCAATAAGAAGAGAGACACGTCTTACTTAGAAATTACAAAGAGAAAGAGAGAATATTGAGAGAGAGTTGGCTTCTAGATCTAGGCGGCCTCTTCTTTTCTGGTAAGAGACTATAAATAGTCCTCTTTTCAGAGTACATGTAAGGAAGGGCAACACAACTATTTATCCTTCATTTTCCAGATTATTCCCTTCCTGATCAAGTCCCAAAAGGAATTGAAAGTTGATAGGGTTTCCTTGAAGGCGCTAACCGCACCCCATTCATGGGTGTGCGGTTATCCAAAGAAACCCCACTATCCCCGTAACCACCCCCCAACATGTTGGTGCAAATAGTAAAATCCTTCAACATGGGGGTGCAAATAGTAAATTCCTCCATCATGGAGTGCAAATAGTAAAATTACCCAACATGTGGGTGCAAATAGTAAAATCCTTCAACATTGGGGTGCAAATAGTAAATTCCTCCATCATTGAGTGCAAATAGTAAAATCACCCAACATGTGGGTGCAAATAGTAAAATCCTTCAACATGGGGGTGCAAATAGATAAATTCTGCATCATGGGGTGCAAATAGTAAAATCCTCCAACATGGGGGTGCAAATAGTAAATTCCTCCATCATGGAGTGCAAATAGTAAAATCCTCCAACATGGGGGTGCAAATAGTAAATTCCTTCAATACGGTCTGCGTATAGCAAATAATATGGTTATGGTGTGTGCATAACCATATCCGTCATATGAATACATATCACCGCAAAACTATACAAACTGGTGTGCGCGTAGCTATATTCATGATAAGTATGCGTATAACACATAAATTGGTTATTGTGTGCGGGTAGCCGCATAACCACCATAACTACTCTAACCACCCATTTAATTACGAAAGTGCCACCCTCAAAAACTATAAATAGAACCTCAAGGCTTCTCTTTTTTGGATCATCTTCTTCTCCTCCTCCATCTCTCCCCTCTTTTGAGACTTTCTCTCTCTCCGGCCGGGAAAATCCTCCTACGGATTTTCTCTCTCCTCCTTCTTCCTTGCGCGCTCACAAGCGCGCGTCCTCCTTGCGCGCTCACAAGCGCGCGTCCTCCTTGCGCGCTCACAAGCGCGCGTCCTCCTTGCGCGCTCACAAGCGCGCGTCCTCCTTGCGCGCTCACAAGCGCGCGTCCTCCTTGCGCCCTCACAAGCGCGCCTCCGTGCGCTCCGCTCTCAAGACCGCTCCAAGCGCGCCTCCGTGCGCTCCGCTCTCAAGACCGCTCCAAGCGCGCCTCCGTGCGCTCCGCTCTCAAGACCGCTCCAAGCGCGTCTCCGTGCGCTCCGCTTTCAAGACCGCTCCAAGCGCGCCTCCGTGCGCTCCGCTTTTAAGACCGCTCCAAGCGCGCCACCGTGCGCTCCGCTTTCAAGACCGCTCCAAGCGCGCCACCATGCGCTCCGCTCTCAAGACCTCTCCAAGCGCGCCTCCGTGCGCTCCGCTCTCAAGACCGCTCCATGCGCGCCTCCGTGCGCTCCGCTCTCAAGACCGCTCCAAGCACGCCTCCGTGCGCTCCGCTTTCAAGACCGCTCCAAGCGCGCCTCCGTGCGCTCCGCTCTCAAGACCGCTGCAAGCGCGCCTCCGTGCGCTCCGCTCTCAAGACCGCTCCAAGTGCGCCACCGTGCGCTCCGCTCTCAAGACCGCTCCAAGCGCGCCTCCGTGCGCTCCGCTCTCAAGACCGCTCCATGCACGCCTCCGTGCGCTCCGCTCTCAAGACCGCTCCAAGCGCGCCTCCGCGCGCTCCGCTCTCAAGACCGCTCCAAGCGCGCCTCCGCGCGCTCCGCTCTCAAGACCGCTCCAAGCGTGCCTCCGTGCGCTCCGCTCTCAAGACTGCTCCAAGAGCGCCTCTGCGCGCTCCGCTCTCAAGACCGTCCAAGCATAACCACGCGTACTCAGCAACAAGTACTCCGCGTACTCAAGAACAAACGCTCCAGCCTCCTGCAAGAACAGCACTCCAAACTCCTCTAGCGCAGCAGGAGACAACCGACAGAGACAAAGACGCACAGAGCACATCGATCCAACCTTCAAGCTGCAGTCAAAACCTCTAGAGCGCTTAGAGCGCAGCATCCCCATCTGCATCAGACAAAAGTCTTAGCTCCAGGAGCGATGGCTTGTCACCCTCTGAGTATCTCTCTCTCAACAATTGTAACGAGAGGCGGCCTGTCGTCATCGAGTTCTTTAAAGTAGCTTTGTACAACAACGAACAAATAGTGGAGGTTTCGGCCGGCACAGACCCGGCCGCGTGGTTTTTCACCCAGTTGACGGGTTTTCCATGTTAAAAAAATTGCCTTATCAGCTTTCCCTTTTTCTGTGACTGATTGCGTGATCAAACGCTCCCGGGCTAAGGCGGTCCAATCTAGTCCGGTCTACCGGAGCCTTGAGTGATCCGCAACAGAAGTCTTCCTGCTTTTTTTTATCTTTTCTTGTTTGGTTCTACAATTGCTTTATTTGAAATCCCAACAAACTTCATGTTCAATCGGCGATCGTTGAGCGCCCGATCTGCGAATAACACTCAAAATTCTGTGTTCTTGAAGTGTAGATGGAGGGAGGGATCGGTCGGCCATCGAAACACCGATCGGCGAAGGACTGATCAGCGAACACAAAGCTCTCGGTAACAAACTGTGAGCGCAAATATTCCTTCCATTTCTTCATTATCTATTATGATAGGCAAGCTCCAGTCGACAACCATCTTTGGCTTCTTATTATTCAAATGTTTACTGTCATTTGACATACAACTTCCTCCCCGCACCAAGGGCGGACCCAAGTGTGGGCACGCTAGGGCACGTGCCCGAGCGTAAAATCGCGGAAAGTGCATTAGGCACAGTAGTTTTCGCGATTTTCGCTAGGGCAGCGAGCGGGGAGAGCGGCGATCGGGCGATTTTCGCTAGGGCAGCGAGCGGGGCGAGCGGCGATCAGGCGCTGGTACTGGTACGCTTCTTCTTCTTCTTCTTCTTCAACAGATTTCTAGAGCTTGTTGCAATTCCCTTAAACAGGTTGTTTGTGGTAATTTCTATTGGTTGTTAGCAATGTTTTTCTATAATGTTTTTATGGCAGTGTTCCTTCTATTGGGTAGCAAAATTTTGGATCTATGGAAATTCCTTTTCTGTTGGTGGCTGCTATGCATTTTCTGTTGGGATTGTTTTTTTTCTTAAATTTTGCTGGGGCTGCTTCTTAAGAAATCGTTAAATTGGGGCTGCTTCCTTAGAAATTGTTAAATGGGGGCTGTTATACATGATCCCAGGCTGGATTTATTTGGGCTTGCTGCATTTAGATCTATCGGAATTACTTGTTGGTTTGGGGGCTGCTCCTTGTTAATTTGGGGCTGCTGTTTATCGGGTTGGGGCTGCCTCTTTTGCTCTTGATTTGGGGGGCTGCTCCTTGTTGATTTGGGGGCTGCTCCTTGTTGATTTGGGGCTTCTCTTGTTTCCTTTTGGTCTAATGGGGGCTGTTGCTGTATTTTTATTATGAGGGGCTGCTTTTGTTTCCTTTTGATCTAATGGGGGCTGCTGCTGTAGTTTTATTATGAGGGGCTGCTTTTGTTTATTATGCTAGCTGCTATATGTTTAGCTTTGTTCCGATCCTGTTCAACAGATTTCTGATTCTAGGTATTGATGTAAATTTCCTCTGTTGAACAGATTTCTGATTTCAGAACTGGAGTGTTCTCAAGAACTGGAGTGTTCTCAAGAAAGTGGAGTGTTCTCAACACTAACTGGAGTGATAATCGGCAAGGACGCAAGGTCCATTCTTCTTCCTCACTTAGATCTAGGTAGGATATAAATTATATAGATATAGATATAAATTTAGGTTTGTGATTTAATCCAGTTTGGTATAGATTTAGGTAGGATATAATTTAACACCTATTTTTAAACACGTATTCAGCTATAGATCATTTATTTATGAGATTTGGTCTTAGTATTTCTAAATTGCGCGGGCAGGGATATGATGGTGCTAGCAATATGAAAGGAGAGTTCAGAGGGTTAAAAGCTTTAATTTTGAATGAGAACAGTTGCGCTTTCTATGTTCTTTGTTTTGCACATCAACTGCAGTTGGTACTGGTAGCAGTTGAATCAACCTTTAGAGCTCAAACACGCTGGTGACACAAGATGGGGGTCACATTATGGCACAGCTTTAAATTTTATTCGCATGTTCTCTTCTATTATTGATGTGCTTGAGATTATCATAGTTGATGGGGCAGATGGAAATCAAAGAGGAATGGCAAGCGTACTTGTCCAAGTTATCTTGACTTTCAAATTTGCATTTGTTATTCATTTGATGAAAAATATTTTATCAAAAACAAATGAACTATCCCAAGCGTTGCAGAGAAAAGATCAAGATATTATAAATGCAATGCATTTCGTAAAATTGTCAAAACAATTATTATTGAAGATGAGAAATGATGAAGTCGAGTGGGAAATTTTTATGACTGAAGCCTCAACTTTCTGTAGAAAACATGACATAGAAATTGTTAATATTGATGAAAAGTTTGTTCAGCAAGGTAGATCAAGACGCAATGCACGTGAGATTACAAATAAACATTATTTCAGGATTGAACTTTTTAATGCAGTGCTTGATTGGATGCTAAATGAGCTAAATGATCGTTTTGATGAAGTAAATACAGAATTACTCTTATGTGTTGTTTGTCTAGACTCAAAGGATCATTTTAGTTCATATGATAAACAAAAATTACTTCACCTTGCTGCATTATATCCGTATGATTTTACGCCAATAGAGTTGCAGTTACTTGAAGGACAACTTGACATATATATTTTTGATATGCAATCTACATCAACGGACACCTTTTCTGATGTTAAAGGAATTAGTGATCTTCTGAAAAAAATTGTGGAATTAAAAAAACAAGATCACTATCAGTTAGTTTTTAGATTATTGAAAGTGGCTCGCCTCCTACCAGTTGCTACAACTACTGTTGAAAGAACGTTTTCTGCAATGAAGATCATAAAGAATCGGTTGCGAAATAGAATGGGGGATGAATGGATGAATGATTGCTTGGTTGCGTACATTGAAAAAGATGTTGCAGAAACTATTACAACAGAAACTATTATTTCTCGTTTTCAGAGCATGTGCCAGCGGAAAGTATCTTGTTGAACTGTAAGTTTTTAGTATTTGACAAACAATTTTTAGATCTTCTATGCCTTGTTGTGTAATATTTTGTTCAATATTTTCCTTACATAAATATATCATAAAAAAAAATTTTTCGGGGGCGCTGCCCCCGAACCCCCACATCAGGGGGGCACTGCCCCCCGAACCCCCCGAATTGATAATACTTTAATTGTGCCAGTGCGACTTCGAAATCCTAGTTCAGCCGCTGCCCGCACACCTTTATTATTCAAACGTCGAGCTAAATCGCCATCCGACTATAAGAGAAAGGAGGCCACTGAGGGATGACGAACCAGAGGCCTCTGTGGGGAGAAGAATATGGTGATATCTCGACCAGGAAAAGCAGGGCGCGCGAGCGGTGGGCACGACGGAAATAAATGAGCGGACACGCGAGGAAGAAGGCAATGGTGAGTGAGAGCTGATATTTTTTACCAAAAACTTAAAATGATTAAAATTGAGTGCTAATAGCCAAACTTTGGCGTGATCTTATAATAAACCGCGAAGCTTAGTAAAGTAGGGAGTTGTCCACGTGCTTAAGTAGGGCAGGGAACACGTGTCCCGCTACGAATCCCCGCCCATAGCATATACAACGTCCTCCGCGCTCCACCCGGCGCGCAGCAGCACCTGGGCCAGGCCCTGCAAGTGGCACATCAAGCCATCCCGATCCTTTACTACCGTCCGATCTCCATCCATAGTCTCATCGCAACGGTCCGATCCACTCAGTACCAGCATTTCCCTCACCTCCGCTTCCCCCCACCCTCCCCCGCGCAGCTTCCACACCATCTCCCTCATCAACTCATCCATTCCACTCCCTCCGTCGTCTCCGGCGGCGAGTTCAGACCAAACATCAACCCTCCTCGCCTCCGTCGCTGCCCACGCCGGCGCGGCTGCTGGAAATAGGGAGAGTTCCCCGCGGCGGAAGAAATCGGCGAGATCGAAGCCGAAGCAGCGCACATTGCGGCCGTGGATATGGAAAAGTGGGTTTCCGGCGAGATTAGGGCTGGCGGCGATGTAGAACTGGCGGTACACAGGGACTAATTTCGCTGCTCCGGAAAGGAAGAAGCGGGCCATCGCGATTGATTGAGCGTGGGACTCGGGTCGGGAGCCCCAAGCAGGCGGCCAGAAACCGCCTTCGGGTCGGGAGATCTCGTGCATTAGGCAGGAGATCGGGAGGGAAAGGAGGATCCGTAAATGATTCGTCGAGGCGGACCGCCAATTGGGGAAGCCGGGTCCGACGGGGAGGCCTTCTCGTAGCAAGGAGCGGAGATCCGACGGGAACCGGAAGTCGTGGGCGGATTCGATTGCAGCGAATTCGGCATCGGAGAGGCCGTCGGTAATGGGAACGCCGCGTGATCGGAGATGATGGATCGCATACTTGGCGTATGCTGCGAAGGAGAAGCAGACCTTTCGGGAGTGGAGGGGTTTCTTGCGTTTTTTGTTGCCGCCGGTGAAACCGGCTCTGGCGCCGATGCTTTCCGCCATCGTGATTGGAAATGGATTGAAATGGTGGCGGGAGCCTCATCACTCATGGTTCGCTTCAGATTAAGAAGTGGAGACTGCCAAGGAATGCGAAGAAGAAGACAAATCGATGAACGTGGAGCACAAGGTTGGAGACGTTGCGCCTGGAGCAGGTTGGAGCGGGAGATCTTCTTCTTCGTTCGGCAGGTAGTGAATTTGTCAACAGCTTTATTAACAATCTATATACATTTATGAATATATGATCTGGTTGACATTATACAATATATATAACATAAGCAGATAAGCTAATAACTTTATTTTTTAATTATATATATCGTATTTAAATTAATAATAAATAAAATAAAAGACATTGAATGAATTAAAATACAATAATAATAAAATGAGCGCTGTTACGTGCACACCACTCTTGGCTATGTGCACACCAAAATCTCAAAATAAATAATAATAGTATTTTTTCCCAACCCCACCCATTCTTGGCTATGTGCACACCAAACCCTTGTTCCACGCCGCTCACTGTTTCGAGGAGGTTCGCCGCCCGCCGTTTGTCAGAGGTCCGCCGCCCGCCGTTTGTCAGAGGTCCGCCGCTCGCCGTTTGTCAGAGGTCCGTAGCTCGATGGAAGACCGCTTAGTATTTTAATTGATATGCGATGCTATTTAGTTGGTCTGCACTTGTTTGGACACTTTTTGTTAAGCCCTTATGTTCTGCTGGAACGATGAGTTTTTTTTAGCGGGAATCATAGGATTTATTCGATCCTGGTAGGCAAGGATTATTGAGATCTAGGTTATGTCTGGGTGGGCGGCGTCGGTTGGAGATGAAAATACAAGTGTTCGCTCTCTTCCTGCGGTTGGAACTGGGTTGTTTTAACAACATTTTTGGAGATTGATGGTTCTAAATGGAGGGTATTTAAAAGGGTAAAAATAGTGTTTGTGGGATTGGTGTGTCGTTCTGAGTAATGGCGGTGAAATTATGGTAGTGCGGACGATGTTGATGATTTACTTGTGTTTGGTACTTGAGGCCCAAATTATGGTAGTGCGGAGAATTCATGATTTTCCGACACATGATCACATACGGTTCTGGGCGGGTCTTGACTTAGAATGTTGCTCAAATGGTGCTTGAAGGAAGAATTTCGATGGCCTGCATATAAAATTTTTGGTGTGCACATAGTATTGGTGTGCACAAAGCCAATTATGATGTGCACGTAACAACTATGAATACAATAAATGAGAGATAAAAAGAAAGCATCCCGCCATAAAAAAAATTATGTCGTAATTGAACATTATGTTACTCACATAAATCATCTGAGATGATGAGGTACTGATGTTGTTTGACGAATATTGTGCACGATGGATATTTTTTTTATAATATTTATTTCGTTAGTTTTCTTATTTTCTCCCTTATTTTTATAATTTATTCTATAGTTTTATTTTATTTTAAAAATTTACTTTGCCAAATATTATATAGTCTTTTTGGTTTCCATGACTTCAAGCATTCTAAATTTTTTAGTCTTCTTTGGAGAGATGTTGAGATGAGATAATTAGTATGACTTAAGGTATGTTTCGATCGTATGCAATTCTGACAGAAATAGTGGTAGAGAATCAACTGTTTTGCAAAGTGGTAAGAAAATTGATGAAATTATTTGAAAAATTATATTAATAGTGATGTTTGAACAGAGAATCAACAAAATAAATGTGAGATGAGGTGACAACTATGAAAATAAACTTATTTAAAAAAAATTGAAAAAACATGATATATTAAATATTATAGGTCCTTGCATAGATCATAATGATGTCCAAATTTTAAATATTACAGCAACACAAATAAAAAAAACTACATTTTCCCCGACATAATAGTTTGCTAGAAATAAACATCAATTTGATAAATTAATCACGCTTGAAACGCTATTGCGTCAATACACTACAACATTTTAGTTCTTTGACAACGTTTTTTTTTGCGGCATTTTTAAAAACGTCGTTGTAGATTTTTTGTTTTTGCAGCGTTTATGTAAAAGCGTCACGGTAGGTAACTGTTGCGGATCGCTCGGGTGCTCTGGTAGACCGGTCGAATTGAACCGCCTTAGCTCGGAAGAGAACCGAGCGAGCAAACAGTCAATGAGTGAGTTAGTAAGTGACACGAAGATTTTTAACGTGGAAAACTTAGAAATGGTGAAAAACCACGCGTCTGGAGTTGTGTCGGCCAAACTTCACTATCTTCTGAGAGGGTTACAATTAGAGATTGAGAACTCGGGCGCGACAAGCCGCTGCTCGTTACAATGGTGGAGGGAGAGAGAGAGAACTCCGAGGGTGACAGGTCACCTCTCGGAAAACTAAGTACTTTCTTCTGAGAACGGGGTGAGAACAAACGTGAGAAGGCTGAGTCGTCTTTCGTGATCTTCGAAGGCTCGAAGGAGATCTTCGAATATTCGAAGGAGATTTTCGAGGGCCGAAGGAGATCTTCAAGCGCCGAAGGAGAATTCCAAGGAAATCGTCAAAGTAGCTCTCTCGGACGTAGAAGGCAAGGTGTCTTGAAATGAAGACTCTGAGCTCCTTTTATAGCTTTGGTCGGGGTAGCCCGGTAATTTCGCCGTCGTAACCACCGTAACCACCTGACGGGCGAATCACGCTGGTCGATTTAGAGCACACGGATCGCCATTTTTTGTAAATGACCGCTTCGCCCTTCGGGCTGTTCGGGAAGGTCGGGCAGCTTCGTTGAAGGCGATGAAGGCGACGAGCGAGACATGCAATCTGAGAAATTAGGAAATATTAATTGCGCGCATGTCAGGAACTTGGAAACGCTCCGAGCGCGCGAGGAAGCGTTTTGAGCGCACATTGAACGCTTAAGCGTTCTGAGCGCGCAGAGAGTTGGGAAACGAGAAGCCGCGCCCCCAAGGCGCAAGGTGTCTTGAAATGAAGACTCTGAGCTCCTTTTATAGCTTTGGTCGGGGTAGCCCGGTAATTTCGCCGTCGTAACCACTGTAACCACCTGACGGGCGAATCACGCTGGTCGATTTAGAGCACACAGATCGTCATTTTTCGTAAATGACCGCTTCGCCCTTCGGGCTGTTCGGGAAGGTCGGGCAGCTTCGTTGAAGGCGATGAAGGCGACGAGCGAGACATGCAATCTGAGAAATTAGGAAATATTAATTGCGCGCATGTCGGGAACTTGGAAACGCTCCGAGCGCGCGAGGAAGCGTTCTGAGCGCACATTGAACGCTTAAGCGTTCTGAGCGCGCAGAGAGTTGGGAAACGAGAAGCCGCGCCCCCAAGGGGGGATTGGGTTTCGGCCGCACCTGTCGAGGAGGTGCAGCCTCGTCCGGATGCTCCACAAGGCCCACTGCAGGAGAGGGGTGCGGTTTGGCCGCACCCCCTATGAGGGGTGCGGTTAGGCCGCACCCCCCATGAGAAACCGCACCCCCCATGAGGGGTGCGGTTAGACCGCGCCCCTTGTGGGGGAGGCGGTTCGTGTGCTACCTCGCGGGCTATCGCGCGCTGTACCGGCATGCGTGTTGTGTGCGGTAGCGCTTGTTGTGCGCGGTAGCGCGCACTGTAGCTCGCGTGCAGTTACGCGCGGTACGATCGCTTGTGGTGCTGTCACGCGCGGTTGTGTGTGGCCCTGTAACGCGTACTGCGCGCGTGATTGTACGAGTTGTTAGCTGTGGAGATGGTGGGTTTGGTCCACTTTCTCACTCATCTCCCCATTATCTTAGTGGAGGAGTGAGGTTTTTGACTAACCGCCACCCGATTTTGTATGTATTGATGAGAAGCCATAATATGAGTGCATACCATAAGCCCCCCCAAACCTTCGAAGTCCGAATTATTGTGTGGAGGAGTTCAGAGGTTTTGACGTTCTTCTTTGTGGTGACTTGGATTGGAGTCGCAGTCGAGGGGTAGGTGCGAGGTTGTTTTCACTTCATCTTCTGCAGTCTCTTCTTGATTCGTACAGGCTTGTGTTGGCGCTTTTTGGCGCCTTATGACTCTATTGCTCTAGTCATTGTCGAAGCGTTAATCAGGGGGACAGGCCCCAGGATGGCCGGTGAAGAGCATATGTATTCAAACCGGGGACGAACGTAAGAGGGGCAGACCCTTACGACGTCGGGACTTCACTGCGGTGGAGAAGGGCGAACCTTCAATCGACGGCAATACGAAGTCCCCGGGGCAGGGCCCCGAAGTGGCCGGTGAAGAGTGGGTGTATTCAAATCGGGGACGAACGTAAGAGGGGCATACCCTTACGACGTCGGGAAATTACTGCGGTGGAGAAGGGCGAACCTTCAATCAACGGCAATGCGAAGTCCCCGGGGCAGGGCCCCGAAGTGGCCGGTGAAGAGCGAGTGTATTCAAACCGGGGACGAACGTAAGAGGGGCAGACCTTTACGACGTCGGGACTTCACTGCGGTTGAGAAGGGAGAACCTTCAATCGACAACAATGCGAAGTCCCCGGGGTACGACCCCAAAGTTAATGATAAAAAGTATTTGTGACGGCGAAGAAAATAATAATATTTTTAATCAAACATAGGTGTTGGTGTTAGAACATACTTTTGCGCGAGTCCGAGCTCGCGGCTTTTTACGTAATATAAGATAAGTTTGCGTGAGTCTGAGCTCGCGACTTTGTACACAATAGAAGATAAGTTTGCGCGAGTTTGAGCTCGCAACTTCGTACATAATAGAAGATAAGTTTGCACGAGTCTGAGCTCGCAGCTTTGTACATAATATAAGATAAGTTTGCTATCATTTTTAGTTTATACGCAGGGTGGAGCTGGCGTAGTTGTATTCCTTTGAATTTATTATATAACATTTATTTTCATGTTTCTTTGGTGACTTGGTTGTCTTACTCATTTTCGAAGTAATAATTAGGGAGACAGACTCCAGAGTGGTCGGTGAAGAACATATGTATTCAAACCGTGGACAAACGTAAGAGGGGCAGATTCTTACGACGTTGGGACCTTACTGCGGTGGAGAAGGGCGAACCTTCAATCGACGGCAATGCGAAGTCCCCGGGGCAGGGCCCCGAAATGGCCGGTGAAGAGCGGGTGTAATCAAACCGGGGACGAACGTAAGAGGGGCAGACCCTTACGACGTCGGGACTTCACTGCGGTGGAGAAGGGCGAACCTTCAATCGACAACAATGCGAAGTCCCCGAGGTACGACCCCAAAGTTAATGATAAAAAGTGTTTGTGACGGTGAAGAAGATAATAATATTTTTAATCAAACATAGGTGTTGGTGTTAGAACATACTTTTGCGCGAGTCCGAGCTCGCGACTTTTTACGTAATATAAGATAAGTTTGCGTGAGTCTGAGCTCGCGACTTTGTACGCAATAGAAGATAAGTTTGCGCGAGTCTGAGCTCGCAGCTTCGTACATAATAGAAGATAAGTTTGCACGAGTCTGAGCTCGCGGCTTTGTACATAATATAAGATAAGTTTGCTATCATTTTTAGTTTATACGCAGGGTGGAGCTGGCGTAGTTGTATTCCTTTGAATTTATTATATAACATTTATTTTCATGTTTCTTTGGTGACTTGGTTGTCTTACTCATTTTCGAAGTAATAATTAGGGAGACAGACTCCAGAGTGGTCGGTGAAGAACATATGTATTCAAACCGTGGACAAACGTAAGAGGGGCAGATTCTTACGACGTTGGGACCTTACTGCAGTGGAGAAGGGCGAACCTTCAATCGACGGCAGTGTGAAGCCCCTGGGGCAAGGCCCCAAAGTGTCCGGTGTTGAAACCAATAAATGGTGTCTGTGGAGTCCGGGGGCCCCCAACAAGTTGGGGGGGGGGGGGGGGGGCAGCTGGAACTTATTAATCCTTCGAAGGGACAGACTGAAGCCTCGGAACTAGACACAGACCCTTAGACTCAGCAAGGAGGACCCACCACACACCCGAAAGATCTTTAGAGCGCCTCCCCTCCCAAGCCAATGCTAGAGCCCGGGCACCTTGGAGAGCTCTGAGACTGCCTACCAAGGAAAGCCTGAGGAGAGAGAAGCTCCAAAAAGAAAAGCCTTCTCCAAAGGTGCCCTTTGGGTCTTATTTATAGATTTTCTGGACTGGCCTGCAAATAGCAGGATTCCGCCTTTTGATTTTATTATCCGCACCCCAAAATTGGTCTGCTAACAGCCAAACTCCGCTGTTTGGGGAGGCTAATGGCAGACCACCGGGGGTAAAAAGGTAATCCTTCCCTGTCAACACACGGGCAAGGGGTTTGCGAGAACATTACTCGCGAGGGCTCTCGCTGCCTCCTCGCGTATTTCTTCCGCGACATCCCCCTTGGCGAGCGCGTCGTTAAGACCTCGCCTGGGACCCCTTGCGGCGATATCCACTGAGACCTGGTCTCGCGCGCCTTCCTGCGAGCTCACCCTGATCCCCCCGAGATGACTGCCTTCCTCAGCGGATCCGCTGGGATGAGGCTGGGCCGCCGAGACGATAGGCCCTTCCAGCCCAACCGCTGAGATAAACATATCTGGTTGAACTTGACGTTCGTCGAACTGAGAAGCGAGTTCGTCGGACGCAAAACAGATCTCGTCGAGCGCGCCTGATTTCGTCGGACGCCCCCCCTCCCCCCCCCCCCCCCCCCCCCCCCTCCCGTCGAACCCAGAACTGCTGTAAGCGGCCCGCGAGCGGTTGGCTCGCCAACCCTTCTCGCGTATGCACGACTAGTACCCATCTCGCCATCCTACCAGCGAACAGTCGGCGAGGGCTTGTCTCGCCCGCCCGACTCTTGCGAGGACTTGTCTGGCTTGCTCCCCTTATTACTCTCTTCACAATGCTGACCTCTAGAGACGCCAACTCTTGCCTGGCGAATATCGGGGTTGTACACAATCCCTGCTCTTCGTGAGGCTATCTAGGCTCGCGAAGAAACGTCCAACCCCTGGTATTCGCCAGCTTCTTGATGATCTGTCAGGAATCTTTGGTAGGACCCACCTGAAGGCTATAAATTCACCCCGAGCCACCGTGATGTGCACCATTATTTCCTTCTTTTCTCCTTTCCCCCTTACTGTAGCTGTCGAAAGATGCCGCTCTCCAAGGAAATGGAGACTCGCCTACAGGCCTCCAAGGCCGACGAGCAGTCTTCCATGGCCAAAATTCCCGCATGGGCGAATCGTCCGCCTCCCGCTCCGGTGCCGACCACTAAGACGGCGAAAACGGTTCGCCGAACCGGGGATGAGTCAGTACTGCTGGAATCTTCCCCAGACGACCGCTCCCCCGAGAGGGTATGAGTCATAACTCTAGCCAAGCCGATAAATGAACTTCTCTGACCCTCGCTTGATCGCAGGATCACGCCACCAACAATGGCAGTGCCGAACCCGAAACTGGGTCTCGCAACGTTCCGCCAGCGAGCACAGATCCCGCTGGCAAAAAGGCTGCAGTTACGCCGCTATTCTCGCTCGCTCACACTCATTTTGTTGACTAATGGCTCCTGGTTTCTTACTCTTCGCAGTCTCGCCCTAGAAGACCCCGCCTCATCAAGGCTCGCGACCTCTGTCCCCGGTTCTCCCCGACACGACCATAAAGATGCCGGGGTTCAACCTCCTGGCGAGCGAGGACTCTGGCGGCTCAAGACTGCCAAAGATTCCCCCAATCAACAGCGCGGCATACTCTCCTGGCCTAGGCAAATCTCTTTTGCCCCACTACGGTAATGTCTTTGAGGGTCGGCCTGGATCTTCTCGCCCTGGGCCTTCTCTCCCTCCTCCGGGTAAGGGTTTCTGGACCCTTGCGATGTGTGAGGATTTCCCCCACCTGTTTAAAACTATCTATTCCCTCTCGCAGAGCACTCCGAGACCCCGCACACCGATTCTGACTTCGGGGGCGAAGGGATGTCTCCCCTCCCAGAGCAGATGGAGGACTTCTTGGGTGATCCGCGAGATCCCGAGGCGATGAAGAGACGAACTACCGAATTATTTCAGAAGCAAGGTCAGATGCTGCTGGACCTCAACCTTCAAGCGAGACGAGATAGAGAGGCTGCCGAGGAGAGGCACGCCGCCCTGATGGACGAATGCGCGAGACTCCGAGCCGCGTTGCCTCGTGACCATGATGAGACTGTCACGCCGCCGGAGGTGCATATTGCGAGGATGCGGGACTATGCCTTCCTGATGGATAAGGAGGGCCGGGCGGCCCAGGACTATTATAACTCCAGGGTGCCGCCGCGGTACGGATCGCGAGGTGGCGGCCGATGGAAATGGTTGCCCCATTAGACTCGTGAACCCGCCTCCCTTCTGCGAACTCTTCCTATTTATTACTGTTTATTCTTATAATGGACAATCCCGCGACTATTCGCTACTTATATTTATGAGTTCTCGCTTGTTAGTAGTTATTATCAGTTGTTCATGGGTTCTCGCTCGCGATTCTCATAGCTACGCCTTTTTCTTATTTTAATCTTGACGTAAGCTATTATGTTCTCGCCGAATATTTATTCATGCTGACCTCGCAGGAAGATCTCACCCACATATTATTTTTTGAAAACAGTTTGTGTTTCTCGCTCGCGATCATGCAATGACATTTTGCTAACCGCACCCATCGGCGCTTGGACTTCTTCCCGTCTTTTTTGTTTTGCTATAAATAGGGTCTCATAATTGAGAGTCACCTACCGCGTTCATCGTCAACCCTCCTTCTTCCCTTGCTTGAGAGATATCGCCGTCTCTCCCTCTTGCTCCCTTCTTCTTTCGCAGGCGTTCAAGATGGTCGCTGATGCTGCCGAGGCCGAGGGTCGGCGGAAGTGCGCCTGGGCTTTCTCCGACCACTCTTTCTTCAACTGCAACCTGACCGAGGAAGAGTACTTCACTGCGGTCGCCGACTTCGTCCCCCCCCCCCCCCCCCCGCATTCTCGGCTCGTCGCCCTCGTGAGGACGACGTGATCAACACCCTCCTCGCCGACGAGCTAGCCATCCCGACGACCCATTTCGCGGTTGGCCTGCGCCTGCCCTTATGGCCTGAGGTCCGCCAGGTACCGATTAATCTTGCTTACTTTTCCCTTCTGTTGAATCGACCTAGCTCGCAGTGTATTGACCTCGCTTTCTATTGCTTGTCAGGTGTTCAAGCACTATGGCGTCGTTCCAGGCCAGCTCACTCTCAACGCCATGGCGGTCATCATAGCCTTCGCCTGCTACATGTGCGAGGAGCGCATTGAGTTCAGCCTGCCGGTTTTCCGGAAGCTGTTCTCCTTCCGAGCCTACAAAGATGACACCGCCTACTTTGTGGGCTCGGGTCCCAAGGTCGTCGAGACCGTGAACAAGGCCCACCACTGAGCCCAAAAGTTCCTCTCCGTGAAGGGGAACTTCGGTAATGTCCCCTTCTCGTCGATCCAGCACGGCGAGACCACTTACTGGCCGCCGACTCTCGGCGGCCACGATGCTGCTTTGTACCAGTTCTTCTGCAAGAACTTCGAGGTGGTCCATCTTCGCCGGAACCTCGACTCGCTGCTTCCAGTTCTTCCTGGGGAAGGTAATAACCCCGCTCGCTAACTTGCATTATTTCAACTTTTTGCCACCTCTTATCTTTCTTAATTACAGGGGAGTGAGATCTTCCAAACAACCCTCCTTACTCGAGCAGCAGGAAACCTTCCTCCACCCTCGCTCTCGCGACAATGGGAGCGGAGGCCTGCCACGAGACCATCACCCCGCCTCCGCCGTCCTCTCGCAAGAGATCGGGGGCCTCCAGCAGCCAGGGCCCACCCCCAAGTTCCCCGCCGAAGAAGAAGGCCAAGAAGAGTCGGGGCTCGCTCCCCTCCGCGAGGGGGAAGGAGCATGTCGAGGTCGCCCTCAGCGAGGTCGACCTCACCATCCTCTCTGAGGAGAGGGAGGTTGACGAGCAGAGCGAGGAGGCCGCCCGGACCTCCGACCCGCCCATTCCAGTCAACCGCTGGAACTTTGGCCTCGGCCAGAAACGCAAGGATGAATCCGGCGAGCTCCTGGTGTGCTGGAGGTCGGAGGTTAACAAAGCCGACATCTCCACCATCCTCCCCTCATGGGTGGAGAAGACGACCGTCAGCGGCCACGCCTTCAACTTTCCTTCGTCCTCTATGGACGCAAGGATGCCGGGGCTTACCAGGATGAGACCGCGATGACTCTCGCCTATGAGAGCGTGAGGTCTCAGTTGCGGTCTTTGGAGCTCGCCCACATGACGGGAAGGCGATGCCTGCAGCTGGAGCGCCAAAACGTGGAGCTTGTAAAAACCTACCAGGGGCTCTCTGCCGAGAATGCCCAACTCAAGGAAAAGCTGCTCGCCGCCAAAGGTGGTGTGGTGAGCCCTCTGGACCTCGCCACTTCTCTCCCTTCCATGCTTTTCCTTTCTAAAACTTCTTTTCTTTTCCTTATGTAGGACGCCGAGACTGCCGGGAGGTCTGAAGCCCGCATCCTCAATTTGGAGGGCGAGATCGCTGGGCTAAAGGCCCACAACCGCGAATTGGCCCGCGCGTGCGTCCCCCCCTCTCCTCGCCGCCTGAAGGAAGAGAGGCGAGCTCAAAACGAGGAGATCCGCGAGGAGTCTACCCAGTCAGCGTGCTACATTTTCCAAGCGATGAAGTGGGCCGGCCTGCTGTCTGCCGATGCGTCCGACCTGACTCTTGAGGACATCGTCCCTGAGCTCTTTATCCCGCTCTCGCCGGTAAAGAGCAGCGACATTGATGGGGAGTCCGCGAGCGACCTCTGAAGCCTTGTATTTTTGTTTTAATTTTGTTGTTTCACATTTTTTGGCTGGCGAGATCGCCGCACCTTGTAATTAAGCTGTGAAGTGTAAATGCAGATTTTTGTCATTGTACTGTTCATTCTTTTTTCCTTGTTGTCTTTTCCATAATTACATCTCGTTCTCGCATATTCCTTAGTGTTCTCGCGATATTCATTCTCGTGCACCACGTAATCGGACAGCTCTAGTGTAGAACCCGTTTTCGACGGCCTTCGCTTTTCATTATTTACCCTTGTGCCGCAGGCTCTTCGGACCACCCTTTCATCCCGAACTCGCGAGGGGTGATCCTGTTTCTTAACCCTCTTTAGCCTTTGCGAGCGACACTCCTTGCAGGGTCCCTCGCCATGCTTAATTCCAGCGAGTACTCGCTTGCCGAGCATTGACCGTCGGGAGTACTCAGGTAGGGTTCTCTTCCCCCCTGTCATGCGAGATGTTTTTCTTTTTGTCGAGCGAGAAGGCCCTGGTCAGTACTAAAGATTTGCCAGCCGGAGACCTGCCCCCATGCCAGCATAAAGAACTTCCCAACCTTGTCAGCCTCTCCGCGAGATCGACCTGACCCACCGGCTAGGGAGAGCCCGGCAGCGGAATCATCCGGGGCAATCTAGCACAAAGAACTTGCCAACCTTGCCAGCCTCTCCGCGAGATCGACCTGACCCACCGGCTAGGGAGAGCCCGACAGCGGAATCATTCGGGGCAATCCAGCACAAAGAACTTGCCAACCTTGCCAGCTTCTCCGCGAGATTGACCTGACCCACCGGCTAGAGAGAGCCCGACAACGGAATCATCTGGGGCAATCCAATATAAAGAACTTGCCAACCTTGCCAGCCTCTCCGCGAGATCAACCTGACCCACCGGCTAGCGGGAGCCCGACAGCGGAATCATCCGGGGCAATCCAACATAAAGAACTTGCCAACCTTGCCAGCCTCTCCGCGAGATCAACCTGACCCACCGGCTAGCGGGAGCCCGGCAGCGGAATCATCCGGGGCAATCCAACATAAAGAACTTGCCAACCTTGTCAGCCTCTCCGCGAGATCAACCAGACCCACCGGCTAGCGAGAGCCCGACAGCGGAATCATCCGGGGCAATCCAGCATAAAGAACTTGCCAACCTTGTCAGCCTCTCCGCGAGATCAACCTGGCCCACCGGCTAGCGAGAGCCCGGCAGCGGAATCATCCGGGGCAATTCATCATAAAGAACTTGCCAACCTTGTCAGCCTCTCCGCGAGATCAACCTGACCCACCGGCTAGCGGGAGCCCGGCAGCGGAATCATCCGAGTCAATCCAGCATAAAGAACTTGCTAACCTTGCTTGAGTACCTATGAGTAGTATGCAGAAAATAAGACATTCAATGGGCAAAATGATAAAACTTCTTAAGGATAAAATCGCTTTAAGTCATCCCCACTCCTGGCTCGGTCGAGGGGTACCCCTTCCACATCCCGGAGGCGGTACCCTCCCGACTTGAGCACTTCACCTACAATGTATGGCCCATCCCAATTGGGATTAAACTTACCCACCGCGACCCCTCTTCCGGCCGCATCGACCTTCTTCAGGACCAAGTTCCTTTCTGGAAGTGCTTTACTCGGATGTGCTTGTCAAAGTACCGAGCCATTCGCCGTTTGGTTTCCTCCTGCTGAACAGTAGCGAGGTCTCGGAGCTCTTCTACCAGGTCCAGGGACAACCTTTGTTCCGCGTCGTTTTCTATTAGCCACTCTTCATCCCCTTCTCCCGCGGCGACCACCCTGGGGGTTCTTACCTCAAATTCTATCGGAAGGACGGCCTCGGACCCATGAGACAGCTTGAAGGGAGTCTCCCCTGTGGCCGTGTTTGGAGTAGTCCGCATGGCCCAGAGGACCGAAGGTAGCTGTTCTACACAATTCCCCCTGAGATTCTCCACTTTCTTCTTGAGTAGGTTGACGATGATCTTATTCGCCGCTTCCACCTGCCCATTACTCCTAGGGTGATGGACTGACGCGAACCGAAGATCGATGCCTAGCTGGGTGCAGAAGTTAACAAACTCCTCGCTGGCAAACTGCGGCCCGTTGTTCGTGACTATGGCTAGAGGGAGCCCATGCCTGCAAATGATTTCTCCCCAAACAAAATTTCTCACTACCTGGGATGTTACCTTAGCGAGCGCCTTCACCTCGATCCATTTAGAGAAGTAGTCTATCATCACCCGTAGGAACCTCCTTTGGCCGTTTGCCTGAGGGAAAGGTCCCACCAGGTCCAATCCCCATATCGCAAAGGGCCAGGGGGCCGTGATGGTCCGGAGCCTCAGAGCTGGAAGGAGCTGGAGGGGGGCGTAGAGCTGGCACTTGGAGCACCTCTTAGAGAACTCTGTCGCGTCTTTGCTGAGGGTGGGCCAGAAGTAGCCTTGCCTTAGTACTCTTCCCTCCAGGGTCCTGCCCCCCGAATGACTGTCGCACTCCCCCGAATGAATCTTTTCCAGAACCCTCGGGGCTTCCTCCTCCGAAACACAACGGGTTAGGAGCCCCGAGAGAGTCTTGCGATATAGCGACCCTGCATGTAAGGAGTAATATGCCGATTTGTGCCTGAGCCGTCGCTTGTCTACCCCCTCTTCGGGGAACTTCCCTGTCGTCAAGTAGGTGATGAAGGGGTCCATCCAAGACTCCCGTCGATCCACCTCCATCAATTCTCCCTCCTCGATAGAAGGCCGGAAGAGTCCTACACTGTCCCCCCTGCCCGGGGACCGAACTTGGCCAGAAGGTCCGCCTGGGTGCTCTCTTCTCTTGGGACGTGCTTGATGGAGAAAGTGCGAAATTTCCCAACGACCCCCTTGACCTTCTCCAGGTACCGCTGGAGTGTTGGCTCTTTGACCTCGAACTCCCCCCTGATCTGGCAAGCCACTATCATGGAGTCCGTTGAGACCTCCACGTCCTGTACTCCCAACTCCCGAGCTAGGCGGAGGCCTGCTATCACGGCCTCATACTCGGCCTGGTTGTTGGTGAGGGGGAAGTGAACGTTGATTGCTTGCTCTATCCTGGTCCCCTGGGGACTTACCAACACCACCCCTCCCCCGAAGGAGTGCTTTCCTGATGCGCCATCCACCAGCATCTCCCAGGCCACCGGGTGGGGTACCTCGGACTCCTCCAACTCGGTCACATAGTCAGCCATGAAATCCTCCACCGCTTACGCCTTTATGGATACCCTGGGCACGTAGGAGATATTGAACTCACTCAGCTCGACTGACCACTTAGCCAGTCTTCCAGAGTGCTCCACCCCCTCCATGATGCCGCGAAAGGGTTGGTCGGTTACTACTTTGATTGAGTGCGCCTGGAAGTACGGTCGGAGCTTCCCAGCCGACACCACCAATGCGAATGCTAACTTTTCCAGGATAGGATATCTGAGCTCAGCCTTCCTCAATACCCTGCTAACATAGTAGATGAGGAGTTGTTTCTTCCCTTCTTCCCGGACCAGCACCGAGCTGACCGCTTCCGACCCTACCCCTAAGTACAGGTATAGGTCCTCTCCTTGTCTCGACCCTTGCAGTAGCGGAGCCTGGGTCAGTTGTTCCTTTAGTGCTTGAAAAGCTTTCTCGCACTCGGGGGTCCACTCGAATTTCTGGTTACCCCTCAGCACCTTGAAGAAAGAAGAACATCTTTCTCCTGCCTTGGAAAGGAACCTACTTAACCCGGCTAGCTTCCCCGTCAGACGTTGAACCTCCTTCGCATTCCTTGGAGATCCCAACTCGAGGATCGCCCTCACCTTGTCTGGATTAGGTTCCACCCCGAGGGGGGTGAGTAAATGACCTAAGAATTTCCCTCGGCTTGCCCCGAAGACGCACTTTAAGGGGTTAAGCTTCATTTTAAACTTTCTCAAAGTCCCAAAGGTTTCCTCGAGGTCCCCGAGGTGAGACTCAAGGTCCCGACTTTTGATCATCAGGTCATCCACGTAGACCTCCAGATTCCGGCCCTTCTGTTCGCGAAATACTCTATCCATCATTCGTTGGTATGTTGCTCCTACGTTCTTTAAACCGAACGACATCATTTTATAACAATAACACCCGTCCCCTGCGATGAAGGATACATCCTTGATGTCGGGAGGGTGCATGCGAATTTGGTGATAACCTGAAAAAGCATCTAAAAAAGACATCACAGAGAAACCAACGGCTAAGTCAACCAGCGCGTCGATTCTAGGCAGAGGGTAGCAATCCTTGGGGCAAGATTTATTAAGCAAAGAGAAATCAACACACATACGCCACTTACCATCCCCCTTCTTTACCATCACCACATTGGAGACCCAGCCTGGATACTGGACCTCCGATACAAAACCGGCCTTGATGAGCTTGTTCACCTCCTCCCGGATAGGGACCTCCAGCTTGTCCGCGATGGACCTCTTCTTTTGGCGAATGGGGCGAGTGCCGGGATCGAGGTTGAGGCGATGGCACGCCACATCCGCATCGATCCCCGGCATCTTCGCAGCACTCCATGCGAAGACATCCACATTGTCTTGGACGTAAGCCGAGATCTTCCTCCGGTCCTCGGGGCTGAGCTCCCCGCTGATCTTTATCTTCTCGATTGTTCCGGCCTTGGTGGTGACTTCCACCTCCACTACTTCCTCCACTGCCTCCAACCTGGATTGCTCTCCCCAGGCACTCCCCCCTCTGCCACAAGCGAGCGCTTTGGCTCCTTCCTCCACCTCTCCCTCTCTCACCGTCATCAATTCCTCCGCCCCTCCTCCCGGGGTCTCTTCTTCTTCCTCTCCCTCTTTTCCCTCCTCCACCCTGGGCCCCTCAACGACCCCTTCCTGGGCATGAACTATTCCTTCATCTATCTTTCCTTCCAGCTTCTCCTCCTCCTCGGCCTCGACCACCTCTTCCATCACCTTATCCCACTCCTCCGCTTCTTCCATCCAAGAGATGGTGTTGACGGCAGTCACATAACACTGCCTCGCCACCTTGGGATCTCCCCTGATCCGGACATGGACTCCTCCATCATTGAATTTAAGGCATTGGTGGAATGTGGAGGGGACGCACCAGAACGCGCTGATGAGCGGCCGTCCGAAGATGGCGCTATAGCTGCTGGGGGCATCCACTATGACAAAGCGGCAGTTTCTGGACTGCCCTCCCAGGACCACATGGAGTCCTACTCCTCCTTCGACCTCCTTCCTTTCCCCGGAGAATCCAAACAACGGACCGTCCGAGGCCAACACCCTTCGTGCCTCCACCCCCATCCCATCGAACGCCTTCTTAAAGATGACGTTGACTGAGCTCCCGTTGTCCACAAGGATTCGGGAAACGGTGAAGTTCTCGATCACCGTCTGAATGACCAGCGCATCGCAAAACGGGTCTTCATAACCCGGCATGTCCTTCTGGGTGAAGGAAATCTTCTCTGCTGGGGGCGGGGCCAGGGATGTCGAAGCCACGCTACGACGATAGATAGTATGGAGGCTCGCCTTCCGGGTTGCCTCAATCCCTACCCCCCCATGGATCACCCCGATCCCCCCTCAGGACCCCAAATCGGCCCGGTCCTCGCACCTTTCATCTTCATCCTCCTGGGGTGCAATCACCTCTATCCTCACCGGTCGCTGCTGCGACTGCGGTGTTGGGACCCTTGCATTCCTTGCTTCTAAGAACTCTGGGCAGGTGACTGTTGCGTGACCTTCCTCCTGGTGGAAGTCACAGTACGGCAGCGCCACCCCCCTCTCCTCTCCTCCTACTCCCATGTTCCTTCTTCGGGGCCCAGCTCCTCCAGCCCCTGCCCCTCTTCCTCTTCCTCTTCTCCCTCCTCCTATCTCCATTGCTTGCTGAGCTGGGGGAGGAGGTGGTCTAGGACCTTGCCTCCACCCCAACTGATGCGGCCTTCCCTGCCCTCCTTGGAAGTTACCGCCTCCGTGGGGGAACCCCCTTCCTGGACCCTGCATCCCCCCACCTTGCTGCCTCCACCCCAACTCCGGGGCCCTCGCTTCTTCTCTCCTTCTCGGCTCTATCTGCCTGCCTTCCGGCTCGCTCAGCCGTGCTAACCTCTTCGTGAACTCGGGGTTCGCTGCCTCCCCATCTACTTCCTCCGCAGCTCTCTCCATCAACTCCTCATAAGACAGAGGAACCCTCCTCTTGAGATCCATCTTGAAGAAACCCTCCCGCAGCCCCAAAGTGAAGGCAAGCTGGAGGGTGTACCCCGGCACCTCCTGGACGAGGAGAACCTCCTCCCTGAACCGCTCCAGATACTGAGCTAACGACTCTCCGGACTTCTGCTTGATGGTAAAGAGTGACTCGAGATCCTTCTTCCTTTTCTTTGAAGTGGAGAAGCGCAAGAGAAAACCCCGACGCAAGTCCTCGAAGGCATAAATCGACCCCGAGGGCAACTGGTGGAACCAGTCCCTCGCCTTCTCCTTCAAGGTGGTAGCAAAAAGTCCGCACTTGAAGGCGTCCGACATAGGTCTGATCGAGACCATATCCTCGAACCATTGCAAGTGCTGAACGGGGTCATCCTTGCCGGTATACAGTGTCATGGCCGGCTCTCTGAATCCTTCGGGGAGTGGTGCCGAGAGCACCAACTCGCAAAAAGGACATCCCCCGCTCACCCTATGGACCTGCTCCACTCTTCCTGCGAACTCCCCTGGCGACCTTGCTCCTGCCGACCTCGGGCTCGCCAAAGGAACGCTCACCGGGGCCCCACTGGCCGGGACCCCCTCTGCTTGGACGACCCTCGTCGGGACCTCGCTCGTTCTCTCCGGGCTGGGGAAAAGTTCTCGCCCGGAGAGTTCTCTCCCCGCACCCTGGGTTGCCGCCTCCCTTCCAGCTCACGGAGCTGGGGCATTCTCGCCAACCCCAGGTGGAGGAGCCACCTGGGTCGCTGGGGTTGCGAGACCTCCGAGTGTCGTGACGAGAACGCTCTGAAAAGCTCCAAGAAGATCTCGCCTAAGGTCGGCCAGCATTTCCACCGTTGCTGGCGCTCCTGGGGGTGGCGATCCTCCAGGTCTCGCATCATGCTCGTCCTCTCCTGTCATGTTTCCTCCTCGAGATTTTCTTGAACCAGCTGCACTCCACGCTCACCGCACCAAAAATGTTGAAACCAATAAATGGTCTCTGTGGAGTCCGAGGGCCCCCAACAAGTTGGGGGGCAGCTGGAACTTACTAATCCTTCGAAGGGACAGACTGAAGCCTCGGAACTAGACACAGACCCTTAGACTCAGCTAGGAGGACCCACCACACACGCGAAAGATCTTTAGAGCGCTTCCCCTCCCAAGCCAATGCTAGAGCCCGGGCACCTTGGAGAGCTCTGAGACTGCCAACCAAGGAAAGCCTGAGGAGAGAGAAGCTCCAAAAAGAGAAGCCTTCTCTAAAGGTGCCCTTTGGGTCTTATTTATAGATTTTCTGGACTGGCTTGCAAATAGCAGGATTCCGCCTTTTGATTTTATTATCCGCACCCCAAAATTGGTCTGCTAACAGCCAAACTCTGCTGTTTGGGGAGGCTAATGGCAGACCACCGGGGGTAAAAAGGTAATCCTTCCATGCAACCCACGGGCAAGGGGTTTTCTAGAACATTGCTCGCGAGGGCTCTCGCTGCCTCCTCGCGTATTTCTTCCGCGACATCCCCCTTGGTGAGCGCGTCGTTAAGACCTCGCCTGGGACCCCTTGCGGCGATATCCACTGAGACCTGGTCTCGCGCGCCTTCCTGCGAGCTCACCCTGATCCCCCCGAGATGACTGCCTTCCTCAGCGGATCCGCTGGGATGAGGCTGGGCCGCCGAGACGATAGGCCCTTCCAGGCGAACGGCTGAGATAAGCTTATCTGGTTGAACTTGAGGTTCGTCGAACTGAGAAGCGAGTTCGTCGGACGCAAATCAGATCTCGTCGAGCGCGCCTGATTTCGTCGGACGCCACCCGTCGAACCCAAAACTGCTGTAAGCCGCCCGCGAGCGGTTGGCTCGCCAGCCCTTCTCGCGTATGCACGACGAGTACCCATCTCACCATCCTACCAGCGAACAGTCGACGAGGGCTTGTCTCGCCCGCCCGACTCTTGCGAGGACTTGTCTGGCTTGCTCCCCTTATTACTCTCTTCACAATGCTGACCTCTAGAGACGCCAACCCTTGCCTGGCGATTATCGGGGTTGTATAGCCGGTGAAGAGCAGGTGTATTCAAACCGGGGACGGACATAAGAGGGGCAGGCCCTTACGAGTTACGACGTCGCGACCTTGTTGCGGTGGAGAAGGGTGAACCTTCAATCGACGACAATGCGAAGTCCCCTGGGCAAGGCCCCAAAGCGGTCAGTGAAGAGCGGGTGTATTCAAACCGGGGACAAACGTAAGAAGGGCAGACCCTTACAACGTCGGGACTTCACTGCGGTGGAGAAGGGCGAACCTTCAATCGTCGGCGATGCGAAGTCCCCGGGGCAAGGCCCCAAAGTGTTAGAGTTAGAAACAAATAAAGAGTGTTGAGCTAAAACAAATGTGATACCTGCGCAAGTGTAATCTTGCGGTTTTCGGGTTAGTAGTTGTCTTTGATACAAGCTTAAACAAAAATTATAAATAATGTCGGACTCCCTTGTCCGGCTCCTGGTCCTTTTGAGCGGTGCTTGCACGAGTTTTTGTAATCACCCTGCGTGAAGCGCGGTAGTGGTTTAGGAGTTGATCCTCTTCGGGGGTTGACCCCCAATTGCCTTATCTCGGGCCACTTGCTTCTGAGTTGCTTGGCGAAAAATCTTTAGGTGTCCTGATTGGACAATGCACTCAATCTCTTCTTTCAATCTGGTACATTGCCTCGTACGGTACCCCAGCTCTTGTAAAAATCGCAAAACTGGGATTGATCTCCTCTTTGTTGGGAGAGTGCTATGGGCCAGTTGACGATCTTGTTGTTGTAGATTACAGACAATATATGCTCGCAGGAGACGTTCAACGGGGTGTAGACCCGAGTTTTCTGGTTCACCAATCCTCGGGAGTCGGCTGACTGGTGCTGGCTAGGCCGACCGGCTTTTGCGAGCAGTGGTTGTTGTCGTCCCTTTCTTTTCGTATCCGTGACTCCAGGTTGTCGTGGGTTTGCCGAAGTTGAGGGATCAGCTTCTGCCCCCAGTGCTGGGGCCCACGACTTTCTTATGCAGTCTTTTTCAGAACTCGGACTTGGCGATGGATCGTAGTTGAACCAAGGAAGTCCGGTTGTAGCCGCGTCGAGTCCACAAATTGAATCTCTGAGGATTTTTCCTTTGTTGGTCATGCGTCCCGCCATGGAAGCGTTATGTTGCAGGGCATCAAGTAGGATGCTTCTGAATATTGCGTCGTACGGCGAGTCTGCTTCTGCTATGATGAACTGGACGTCGTACTGGACCGGTTCCGGGAGCGTTCCTACTTGTACGGGGAGGATGATGACTCCTATGGTGGGTATCATTGTTCCGTCCGGGAGTTCTGCGTTGCTAGCTTTGAGCTTGAGGTTCCCGCCGAGGAGTTTGAGTTGTGTCACGGTCGTCATGAACAAGATGTTGAACGAGATGCGGTGGCTTATCAACGTCCTTCTTAGTTCGCAGGCTGGGTCGCCGATGCTTGCGTGCAAGCGGAAATCCAACCCTCCGCAGAGATGCTTTGGGTGGGATCTTGTGACGACTTCTTCTTGCTGCTTGTCATGTTATGCCCGTCTCGGATTAGGAGATCTAACTGACTCGAGCTCCTCCTATGCTCGTTCATTTCTTCGGATTCTTTGTTCGCGAGCTTCGTGTCATCCGGTGAATAACTGGGTTAGCTCGGTGAAGTTGTGAATCGCTCCCTCTGGCAGGGATCGATGCCAGCTGAGAGCGTCTCCGCGTAGTGTCTCTGTGAAGATTTTGCAGCTGATTTGGTCGGGAAGCCCGAACATCTGCATCGCTATCAGGAAGTGATTAACGTGCTTGTACGGGTCCTCTGCTCCGTGGAACTCCTTGTAGTGTGGGATCTATAGCCATGACGGGATTGGATATGTCAAGATTGACTTTGACAGGGGAGGTCGCCTTTGCTGGAACGTGACGTCGTTCGAACCCTGTTCCGCCGCGAGAGGGGCCGGTTTGCTGGCTATGCCAAGCCACTGGGGCTGGATGAGTGCCGCGATGAGTGCCTTCTCTCCCGAACCTGCAGGAAGGGAGGAACTGCACGCATCCAAAATTGTCCGGGGGATATCCATTCATGTCAGTCCTGAGTACTTTGATGAAGCGAGTGTCGCCTTTAGGAAGCTTTTGCAGAGTATTTGGGAACACATTTCCCACAGACGGCGCCAAACTGTTGCGGATCGCTCAGGTGCTCTGGTAGACCGGTCGAATTGAACCGCCTTAGCTCAGAAGCGAACCGAGCGAGCAAACAGTCAATGAGTGAGTTAGTAAGTGACACGAAGACTTTTAACGTGGAAAACTTGGAAATTGTGAAAAACCACGCGGTTGGAGCTGTGCCGCCCAACCTCCACTATCTTCTGGGTGTTATAATTAGAGATTGAGAACTCTGGCGCGACAGGTCGCTGCTCGTTACAATGGTGGAGGGAAAGAGAGAGAACTCTGAGGGTGACAAGCCACCTCTCGGAAAATTAAATACTTTCTTCTGAGAACAGGGGTGAGAACAAAAGTGAGAAGGCTGAGTCGCCTTTCGTGACCTTCGAAGGCTCGAAGGAGATCTTCGAAGATTCGAATGAGATCTTCGAGGGCCGAAGGAGATCTTCAAGCGCCGAAGGAGAATTTCAAAGAAATCTTCAAAGGAGCTCTCTCGGGCATAGAAGACAAGATGTCTTGAAATGAAGGCTCTGGGCTCCTTTTATAGCTTTGGTCGGGGGTAGCCCGATAATTTCGCCGTCGTAACCACCTGACGGGCGAATCACGTTGGTCGATTTAGAGCACACAGATCGCCATTTTTCATAAATGACCGCTTCGCCCTTCGGGCAGGTCGGGCAGCTTCGTTGAAGGTGATGAAGGAGACGAGCGATACCTGCAATATGAGAAATTAGAAAATGTTAACTGCGCGCGTGTCGGGAACGTGGAAACGTTCCGAGCACGGGAAGAAGTGTTCTGAGCGCACATTGAACGCTTAAGCGTTTTGACCGCGTGGGGAGCTGGGAAACGAGAAGTCGCGCACCCAAGGAGGGATTTGGTTTCGGACGCACCTGTTGAGGAGGTGCGGCCTCGGCCGGATGCTCTGCAAGGCCCCCTGCAGGAGAGGGGTGCGGTTTAGCCGCACCCCCTATGAGGGGTGCGGTTAGGCTGCATTCCAAGGGGGTGCGGCTTGGTCGCACCCCCTATGAGGGGTGCAGTTAGGTCGCACCCCCATTGGGGTGCGGTTTGGCCGCACCCCCATTGGGTGCAGATTGGCCGCACCCCCATGGGGTGCGGCTTGGCCGTACGCCAAGAGGGGTGCGGTTAGACCGCGCCCCTTGTGTGGGAGGCAGTTCGTGTGCTACCGCGCGAGCTATCGCGTGCGGTACCATCATGCGTGTTGTGCGCGGTAGCGCGCGGTTACGCGCGGTACGGCCGTGTGTGGTGTTGTCGCGCGCGGTTGTGTGTGGCCCTGCAGCGCGTGCTGCGCGCGTGGTTGTACGGGTGGTTAGCTGTGGAGATGGTGGGTTTGGTCCACTTTCTCACTTATCCCCCCCATTATCTTAGCGGAGGAGTGGGGCTTTTGACTAACCGCCACCCGGTTTTGTATATATAGATGAGAACCCATAATATGAGTGCATATCAGTAACATTATTGACGACGTAAAAATGTGGCCAAAGCTCAAAACAATAATAAAATAGAATTGTGCACTCATTTTTGGCGCTATTAATCTTTTATGCTGCCCTAATTTGGACTGAAGCGCGAAAGGTTCTTGAAGCAAGTCAGGTGATTCTCTTCCATCTCTCAGTGCTACTCGCGATTCAAGCTTCCTTCGTCGATTTGCTTGCAGTCCCGAGCCTTAGCCGCACCTCTTATTCCATTTTTGTCTCCATCGTTGGTGCCCTAGCCGTCGGCATCCATTTCTGTCTCTGCCGCTTGCAGTGATGTGCCCTAGTCGCGACTCTGGTGAGTCGTGAGTGGTGTTCATATCCTTCGACTGTGTCCTAGACGCCTCCCCACCGATCTCCATTTCGGAAGTTTTCATCTCACTCTTTTGCAGTTTCGTTCCATGGCCCAACCGTTGGTGACTTGGTATCCATTTCCTTGCCGTTGGTGTCCATTTCCTTGATGACGTCGTCCAATTTCGTCCCATTCGGCCACCATGCAGGTAACATTTTTGGTTTTTTCTCCACTGGAAACCACCCAACGGGGTTGTACAGCCGGATTTGAGTGGAAAGTGGGCCGGCTTTTTCACCAGGCAACTAAATGAGATTAAATTCTTCTAGCATGATCTTGTTGTGTACTTGTGTTGTGTTTCCATGGCCCAGCCGTTGTTTAGATGGAAGCGGGTCATTGTAAGGATAATTAATGTAGCATTGCTATTATGAAAATAATTGTTCATGATTCAAAAATTGCACAAAGAAAATTTAATTGCATCTTTTTATAGTATCTGGCTACTATCTGCGCTGAAAATTTAATTGCAGGAACTCGAACTAGGACGGAAAAGTTGGCGTTAGGAAATGGATTATGTTAACTTACTGAATAAAAGTTGGACATGTCATCCTGTAATGGTATCTGGTAATCCCAATCAGGTACAAACAAGCCATATAGAAGAAACATGTAGGTAGCTGTTAAAAGACTTCCAAAAATCCTAACAAATAATTAAAACAGAATGCAATTAGAAGCTGTAGTCATCTAGTATCATCATCATCAACACTATTATGAAGAATTAGTCTTATTCATGTTAGATCTAATATATTATTTTGTATGTCGTGTTTTTTGGATGACATGCGATATTGTGTTTATAGTATGCAGAGCTCGTATTTTTTTTTGTCAGGAAGAGCAAGTGCTTTTAGTTCAAAAATAGTTGTTTCTTTGGCTGTTTTCATTAATCAGTTTTCCTAATTCCTATTGTTATGTTTACATCATGTTCTTTGTTTTCCGGTAGACAAATGTTTATTCTTTATTTGTAAGATATTAGTAGTTTGTAGACATCTATTGTTAGTATTGGAGATCAACTTATATCATTTGCCATTAATGGTGTTTTGACATGTTAGTATTGTTAGATAATATGACTGAGAAATTTTTATCGAAGCTGTTTTGATTGAGGCTTGAAGTCTCCCTTCATATACAATTTTAGGCTATGATTTACTTTTGTTGCTATGTTAAATTAGAACACTGAGAGATGTTAGGTTTTGAAAGTAAATTACTATGTACCATCTATAGGTTTCTTCTTCCTTATAATTTCATATAGTCATTGTGATTCTCTTCTCATTTATATGTTTATTTTTTTTAAATGTAAATAAGATCTTCTCACATTCTTGTAAGTGTACAACCCCGATATTCGCCTAGAGGTGAGCAAAGACGGAGGAATAACCAACAAGCATGAGTAATGTGGGGAGAAATATATATTAATAGGAAAAAAATAAGAGAAAGAGTAGAATTTACACATGTTCCGTGCGTTCGACGAACGGCTACCTGAGTTCGACGAACGGCTACCTGAGTTCGACAAACGACGCTCTATGGTCGACGAAGAGGTTCAAAACTGCGGTCGACGAAATCCAAGCAGCGCCCGACAATCCCGCCTCAGCACAGCAGTCGACGCTTTTTCTCAAGCTCAGCGGTCGACGCTTCGCCTCAGCACAGCGGTCGACGCTTTTTCTCAAGCTCAGCGGTCGACGCTTCTACTCAAGCACAGCGGTCGACGCTTCTCCTCAGGCTCAGCGGTCGACGCTTTTACTCAAGCTCAGCGGTCGACGCTTTTCTGAGTTCGACGAACTCCGTTGTCCCCTCGACGAATTTGCTTCTCAGTCCGACGGTCGTCTCAGCGGTTGCCTCTATCATGTCTCAGCGGAAGAGTTCGCAGGAGGAAGTGCGAGACCCGACATCGATGGGCGTCGCCGGTAAGAATGCGAGCGAGGTCTTCACAGGCCGCTCGCCCAGCGGGGGGTTATAAATCCAACAGATGGAAGAGGTGACAAAGAAAGTGAGCCAGAGCTTCAAGGGTCACTTGCAGGAAAGCACACGAGTCATATCCCTGCGAGCCCAAGCTTTAAGGTCAACTCGCAAGAAGGCTGGCGAGCTAGGTACTCGTCGGCTGCTCGCAGGAAGGCTGGCGAGTCGGGTACTCGCCGGCTGTTCGCAAGAAGGCAAGCGAGCCGGATCCTTTCCAAGTCTTAGGGTTCGACGAGATCCGTCCCGCGTTCGGCGAGTGCCGAGCATTTGTTGAGATCGTCGAACTCAGTTCAGCATTCGACGAATTCCGTTCCCCGTTCGACGAAACCCGTTCGACGAATTCACCTCTCGCGCGAGTGTTGCTCTCGTAAACCACTCGTCCATAGATTAAAGAGAGAGGGTCACTCCTCTGCCCCTGGTGGTCTGCAGGTAGCCTCCCCAAACAGCGGCGTTTGGTTGTTAGCAGGCCCAATTGGGGTGCGTTTAGTAAAATCAAAAGGTGGAATTCCGCTATTAACAGACCATGAACAAAAAAACTATAAATAGACCTTAAAGGGCACCTTGGGAGAGGATCCGATCTCAGTTCTCTGAGCTTCTTCTTTTTCCTTGGTTACGTTGGTTCAGCTCTCTAGCTCTCCAAGGTGCCCAAATCTTAGCTTTGGCTTGGGAGGGGAAGCGCTCAACGATCTTCCGGGTTTGTGGTGAGACCTCCTCGCTGTGACTATGGTCTTAGTCAGTTTCCGAGTCTCAGGTCTGCTCCTTTCGAGGGACTAGTAAGGGCTAGCTGCCCCTCAACTTGTTGAGAGCCCGAGCTTCACAAGAGATCGAGAAATCAGTTTCAACAGTAAGAGCAACAAATTTTGCAGATTGAAGGAAAATATGGCATTGCAGATTGAAGACCTTGATATTATCCCGCTTATCATCGTTTCCATGGATCGTTGAGCCCTGCGCCATTTTTTTGAGCCTTCCAACCTTGCGCACGCCGGCCTCAAGAAGTGTCATCTTCGACACCTCTTCATCTCTCTTATCATATTGCCATTCTTTGGTTTAGGGTTTACTCGCTGCTGACTCAAATGGGGTTTATCGCATGGTTTCCTCACCTCTATAGTAACAATGGACAAAAAATGGATGCCAGATCCACGTCACTCAAATGCAATGTGTGAGCAACGACATACCTATTGTAGAAAATTTGTACCAAAATGATGATTTAGATGTTGAGATGATTAGAACAGATGTTGAACCGACAGTTGTTCATAGAGAAATATAATTTCACTAAGTATGATGTTGTACATGTATATATTTTGCTTTTATTATTTAAACCACGTGTCTTCTTTACTATAAATATTGCATCATTCTCTTCATTTATCTCAAACATGATTTTGTATTTACATTGAAGATAAGTAATGGCTCCAAAAAGAAAAGTTGATCTGAAAAAATTGTTTGTTTCAAGGGAACAAAATCCATCAACAAGTATATATTGTAATTAAAGTTCAGCTGAAGTAGGGCGTAGAGTTATTAACGATGATACTCATGTGATAACTTCGTGCGCCCATGGAGAGTCTCTTCATGATCCTGCAAACATGCAATATTTTTCATCAGATGAAAGCAGTGATGAGGATCCGCATAATGATCAGGAAGCTGGCAATTTTAGTGTTGATATCCAAATGACTTCAGGTGACTAAAATATTTTTGTTTTTTATGATTTATTATGAATGCAAGTACTTTAATCAATATTTTATCATATTCTTAGGCACAAGTAGAAGTACAAAATTTCGAGGACCAACAAGATGCAAGGATATTTATCTAATGCAATCTGATAAAATTATCTCATTGGAGCGAAATAAGTTTGGTCAATTTGTTGGAGATAGTGCAACACAATTTGCATCATTCTTAGGGACTCTGGCACGGACCACGTTATTATTTCCAATGACATCCCAATCATGGACACATGTGTCCCAATATAGTAAGGAAACATCGTGGAGATTGATTAAGGTGTTAATCTTCAATTAGTTACATTTATTTTCATTTAATAACACTTTATTATTTATTAAATTTAGCTTTTATGCATGTAGCAACGATTTCTTGTTTCTGAAGTTAATAAGAAGTATGTAATGCAACTACTTCAAGAAAGATTCAGGAATTATAAGGCATGTTTTAAGAGCAAATATTATGACCCAACAAGCACTCCTAAAATAGTTATTGCTAAAGGTGGCTCTGCTGATATGCCCATGAAACAATTCGCTGACATTGCAACTTATTGGTACTCTCCAAAAGGAAAGGTAAAATGTATTTTAGTTTATATTTTTTGAGGTTGAGAGGTTATGACTATGATTGTTAGAATTCAATAGAATACAAGTGAGAAGAACAAAGCATGTCGGGGTAAACAAAATGGTGTACATGCTCTTGGAAGGACGAGCCTCGCCAATCCGAAGAAAGATTTGGTATGTTTTATGAATACATTTATATCATTCATTATGTTTAAGCTAAATATGTATTTTTTACAAGGAAATCGAATTGGGTAGAGAGCCAACCAGGATTGAATTATACTTAGACAGTCGAACTAGCATGAAAAAAACTTCAATTACTATTCAATCAAAGCAATTTTCATCTCCCTTGGCATGCAAACAAGTCCATTAAATATCAATATTGAATATGCTGTTGTGGTTTTAGGAATTGAAGATCCAGTTGTGGTTTTAGAAATCAACTCTATTGAATATCAATTTGTTCATTTCTAGGGTAGAGAGTTTAGATATGAAAGGCTTAGAAAGCATTTTAAGCAGTGGTCTATTATATGAGCTGTTTCATCATTTCTATATATAATATCATTTGTTATGCAGGAATTCAGATTGTGCTGGAACAAGCAGCCGAGCATACTTAGGGCTTAGGGTTTAGGGCGAAGAATATGAAAAAACAACATATAAATGTTTAATAGATGATTTTGAGCTACTCATATAAATGTTTAATGGCCTGGATAGATGATTTTGCTGTTGGTGGTGGATATGTTTTAAATGATTGTTGTTGCGGTCCACTCAAGGCTCCGGTAGATCGGACTAAATTGAACTGTCTTAGCCCGGGAGCGTTCGAGCGTGCACACAGTCACAGAAAAGGGAAAGCTGACAAGACAATTTTTTAACGTGGAAAACCCGTCAACTGGGTGAAAAACCGCGCGGTCGATCCTGTGCCGACCAAAACTTCCACTATTTGTTGGTTGTACAGAGCTTTTTTGAAGAACTCGATGGCGACAGGCCGCCTCTCGTTACAATTGTTGTGAGAGAGAGAGAGAGAGAGAGAGAGGTGTTCGGAGGGTGACAGACCGCCGCTCACGGAGCTAAGTCTTCCGCATGCTGCAGAGGGGAATGATGCGCTCTAAGTGCTTTTGAGGCTTTGATACTCGCTCCTCGCTACCGCCGGCGTTAACGCTAGCACCCAGCGTTAGCTCTCCAACTCGCAAGCTCGCTACTCGCACTCCAAGCTACTCGCACGCTCGCCGCGTTTCGCTTCCTCCACTTCTCGCTACCGCGCGCGCTAGCCACTAGCGCCGGACGCTATCTCAGAAGTAGGTACTCACTCCTTCCTTCTCTTCTCGCTAACGCGGGCGCTATCCACTATCGTCGGTGCTATCTTGCGAGTAGGTAACTCTTCTGCCGAACTTACTCCAAGTTCGATGCTCGCCAAGTAGCGCTCTGGTATCTCTAACTCGCTCAAATTTGAGGATACTCGCCACTTTTAGAATCGCTCCTCTTTAGAGGGGGGTACCCCTCTATTTATAGGCAAAACAAGTAGGTGGCGAGAATGAGCTAACGTCGGCGCTAGCACTGGCTCACTTCAATTCTAACAGAGAGAAGAAGTGGTTTCAGAATATCAAAGATGTTCAGGATCATGTAATTTAGGTCCAAACACTCTCATGCGCCCACAGTGTTGTTTTTAAAATTAAATTGCATATTTGCATTAGAACAATAGAACCTAAGAAGCAAAAAAAAAAAAAAGTTTAAAAAGAAAAAAAGTGCACCAGCCGGGAATCGAACCCGGGTCTGTACCGTGGCAGGGTACTATTCTACCACTAGACCACTGGTGCCAACATGACATATTAAATTATTATTGATATTTATCCACAACATCATAAGTATGCTCGTAGTCACTGCACGTGTCCACTTGGGGATGCTAATAAATCTCATTCTAGCTCAATATTTATTATTGGAGGTATTAATTTACCGGTGTCTGTCTTCTATCCTTCAGTTGACTATCTGACCGTCCCCTATTAACTATTTGAATAATTCAATGATAGTCAATAAATATACATTTATTTAGCTTGCCGAGTTTTCAAAAGCAGATTCAGAAACTGCTGCAGAACGTGCGTGTTTTATTTTGTCTACTTTACTTCACAAAAATCAACATTTATTATTTTCAATGAAAGATGAGAAAAATTGTTAAATAAAAAATTAAATGATGAATATTGCTTTTGTGACGTGGCAATTTCTCACAAAGCTGACTGTAGGACACACTTCACTACCACATCACCTAAAATCTTGTTAAATATTTAACAAAAATCAATCTAATGATTGATCTACTTCAAAGTTAGCATAAAGTAAGACTACAAAAATCAAAGTTCAAAGATAAATTTCAAACTTGGGCTGAAAATGAAAGGCTGATATTATATTATTATTGTTGCGGATCGTTTAAGGCTGTAGTAGATCGGATTAAATTGGATCGTCTTAGCCCGGGAGCGTTCAAGAGCGCAAACAGTTACAGAAAAAGAGAATGCTGACAAAGACAATTTTTAACGTGAAAAACTCATCAACTGGGTGAAAAAACACGTGCCCAGAGCTGGGCCGACCAAACTTCCACTATTTTGGTTGTTGTGCAGAGCTGTTTTGAAGAACTCAAGAGCGACAAACCGCCTCTCGTTACAATTGTTGAGAGAGAGAGAGGTGCTCGGACGGTGACGGGTCACCACTCACGGAGCTAAGTCTTTTGTCTGCTGCAGAGGGGAATGCTGCCCTCTGAGCGCTCTGGAGATTTTGACTGTTGCTTGAAGGTTGGATCAATGTGCTATGTGCGTCTTTGTCTCTAGGACTTGTCTCCTACTGCGCGAGAGGAGTTTGGAGTGTTGGTCTTGCTGGAGGCTGAAGCGCTTGTTCTTGAGTGTGCAGAGTGCTTGTTGGTAAGTACGCGGTTGTGTGCTTGGAGCGGTCTTGAGAGCAGAGTGTGTGAATGCGCGCTTGGAGCGGTCTTGAGAGCGGAGCGAACAGAGGCGCGCTTGGAGCGCTCTTTAGAGCGGAGGGGCGTGGAGGTGCGCTTGGAGCGGACTTGATAGCGGAGCGCACGGAGGCGCGCTTGGAGCGGTATTGAGAGCGGAGCGCACGGAGACGCGCTTTGGAGCGGTCATGAGAGCGGAGTGCACGGAGACGCGCTTGGAGCGGTCTCGAGCGCGGAGCGCACGGAGGTGCGCTCGGAGTGGAACGCTCACTCAAAGGAGGATGAACGCCTTCGTAGGATCTTCCAGGCACTCGAAGGAGGAGGAACGCCTTCGTAGGATCTTCCAGGCGCTCAAAGATCTTCAAAAGTTTCTACGAAGGCGAAGGAGATCTTCAGAGATTTTCAAGGTCTCCTCGAAGATGATGATCTTCAAGGAGTGCTTTCCTCATAAGTTGGGGTGACACTTTCATAATTAAATGGGTGGTTAGGGTGGTTATGCGCAGTGGCGGACGCAGGAGTTGCACTCAGTGTGGGCGAAGCACAAAATTATTCAAAAAAAATTGACAAATTATTTAAAATCTGCACTACTTATTTATAAAAAAAATCTATACAACAACATAAAAATGAACTTATTTATTAAAAAAAACTTTAATCAACTACATACTAATTAACTTGTTTATAAAAAGTAAACTTTAAACAATAATGAGTTTGTTTATAAAAAATAAAACTTTAAACGTAGTAGCGAATTTGTTTATAAAAAAGATTTTGTAAACAATGACATAATAATGAGTTTGTTTATAAAAAAATAAAACTTTAAATATTGTCACCTCGAGGATTAGAACGCATGACCACATGGATAAAAGACAAGCACTCCATCGGCTGAGCTACAAAGACAACTTTGTGTGTAATATTTTTAATATTATATATTCGCCGATACCTTATTTATCATGACAAATAACCTATTTTCTATTATTGAGAAAATAGTTTCTTAAAATCCAGTGTGGGCGGCTGCCCACACTCGACCCTATGTAGGTCCGCCCCTGGTTATGCGGCTACCCGCACATCATAGCCAATTTATGTGTTATACACGCGTCATAACTATTTTATGTGTTATACGCACACTCATTATGAATATGGCTACGTGCACACTAGTTTGTATAGTTTTATGGTGATGTGTACTTATATGACAGATATGATTATACACGCACCATAATCATATTATTTGATATACTCTTGACGGTATTGAAGGATTTTACTATCTGCATCCTACGATGGAGGATTTTACTATTTACACTCTCATGTTGGATGATTTTACTATTTGCACCCCATGTTGGAGGATTTTAATATTTACACCCTCATGTTGGAAGATTTTATTATCTGCACCCTATGTTGGAGGATTTTATTATTTACACCACAATGTTGGAGGATTTTACTATTTACACCATAATATTGAGGAATTTACTATTTGCACCCCTATGATGAGAGATTTTACTATTTGCAGCTTATGATGATGGATTTTACTATTTGCACCTACATGAATGGTTACAGGGCTAGTGAGGTTTACTTTGATCAACCTCATTTTCTCCACCAATTGAGGTGAGTGCTTTGGCTGTTAGCAGCCCGGATTAGGGGGTACCTATCAATTATAATTATTAAGACTGATAAAGCAAGCGTTTTGAATGGTTGAACCCTAGCCTTATGATTTGGAGAGATTATTAGCACCGGGCTCCGTTCTGAGATCTAGGGCCTGTTTGGGAGGGCTTTTTGCTCCTTTTCGTTTTCTGAAAAACGTCACCGCACCTAACAAACCGTTTGGATTGTCTACCGGTGGAAAAAGCTATCGTAGAAAACTCCTTTTTCTCCTCTTTTTGAAAAGTCACTTCTCCCCTACTTTTCATCCTTTTCGAAAAGCACTTCCTCGTCCCAATACAAGATTAGCGCTTTTTCTGTCCGAGCGCAAATTTTTCTCCCGTGCACACATTTTTCTGCACGGGCGAGCATTTCTTCGCTCATGGGTGCATTTTAGGCCCGAACGCGGATTTTTCGCTTGGTCGCGTATTTTTTTCCCGGTAGCACATTCATCGCTTGGGCGCGCATTGTTTTGCCCGCGCGCATTTTTCGCTCGAACGCATTTTTCGCTCGAGCGCGCATTTTTCGACTAGGCGCGCATTTTTCACGCGAGTGCACATTTTTCGCGCGGGCACGCATTTTTCGCCCGGTTGCACATTTTTTGCCACGGCGTGCATTTTTCGCCCGAACTCGCATTTTCTCGCCGGAGCGCGAATTTTTCACGCGGGCGCGTATTTTTTGCCCGACACGCATTTTTCGCCCCGGGGGAGAAATTTTTGCCCCGGTCGCGCATTTTTCGCCCGTGCTCTCATTTTACGCCTGTGCACGCATTTTCATTCGGGCGCGCATTTTTCATCCGGGGGAGCATTTTTCGTCCGAGCGCGCATTTTTTGCCACGACGCGCATTTTTGACCGACGACCCATTTTTTCGTCCGGACGCTCATTTTTCGCCCGGGCGAATATTTTTCGCCCGGGGGTGCATTTTTCTCCCGAACTCCCATTTTTCGTTTGGGCGCGCAGTTTTCGGCCGAACGCCCATTTTTCTCCCGGGCTCGCATTTTTTGCCCGGGTGCACATTTTTCGCCTGGGGGCGCACTTTTCGCCCGAACGCACACTTTTCGCCTGAACGCCCATTTTTCGAACGGGCTCGCATTTTTTCGCACGAGCGCGTTTTTTTGCCCGGGCATGCATTTTTCGTCCGGACGCGCATTTTTCGCATGGGCGCGCATTTTTCGTTAAGGCGAGAAATTTGCGCCCGGGCGCGCATTTTTTCGCCCGGAAGCGCATTTTTCTCCCGGACGCGCATTTTTCTCCCAGGCGAAAAATGCGCGTCCGGGCGAAAAATGCCCATTTTCGCCTTGGCGTGCACTTCTCTCCCGGGCGCACTTTTCGCCCGAACGCCCATTTTAGGCACGGGCTCGCATTTTTTCGCCCGAGCTCGTATTTTTTGTCGGGGCGCGCATTTTTTTGTCCGGACGCGCTTTTTCGCATGGACGCGCATTTTTTCGTCCGAGCGAGAAGTTTGCGCATGGGCGCGCATTTTTTCGCCCGGGTGCTCTTTTTTCTCTAGGGCTCGCATTTTTCTCTCAGGCAAACAATGCGCATCTGGGCGAAAAATGCGTGACTGGATTAAAAAATGCGGTCCCAGACGGAAATTGCGCGCCCGGACGAAAATTGCGCGCCTGAGCGAAAAAATGCAAGCCCGTGCCTAAAATGGCTGTCCGAGCGAAAAATGCGCGCCCGGACGAAAAAAAGCGCGCACCGGCGAAAAATGAGAGCACGGGCGAAAAATGCGCGCCCGGGGCAAAAAATGCGTACCCCGGGCGAAATATGCGCGCCCGGGCGAAATATGCGCGCTCGGGCGTAATATGCTCGCTCGGGCGAAAATTGCACGTCCGGGGAAAAAATTCGCACTCGGACGCTCATTTTCTCCCGGGCGCGCATTTTTCTGCCCGGGCTTGCATTTTGAATAAAAAAGTCACCGCAACGGAGATTTGTCAAACAGTTTATAAAGTGTTTTTCATTTTTGAAAATCTCTGCAAATGGAGTTCACCCAAACAGTTCTCCTTTTGCAATAGACATTTTCGAAAAGCAACTTTTCCTACCATCCATTTGCCACCACTTCTTCTCTTTTCTGAAAAGCCCTCCCAAGCAGGCCCCTAGAACCTGGTCAAATGAAGCTTTGCCGCATGGAGGAATCAGCGTATGCGATCAAAAAGGAGGAAAAACTATAGGACATGAAAAACCCATTTGATAATCACGCACGATTATTTTCGATCGTCCGTTATCCGATCATAATGAATTCTCTAGGATTTGTGACCAAATAAACGAGCACGAGCACCTAATTTGTCTGCTTGTAAACAGCGCGGTTATTTCCTATCAACAGCCATGTTTTTATTTTATTCATATAATATAGGACATGATCGTCCGATATTCTGCAGTTACGGTCGCCCGTCGTCGGTCACAGAAAATGACCCTTTTGCCCATGTACGAACAAAAAAATTGGTGCGGCTGCTGGCTCTGTCACGCCGGATTGCGGGGAGCGGGCGCGATGAGGCGGCGGCGGGCGGGCTCACGCGGGTCAGGACGGGGGGAGCCAGGCGTGCGCACGCGGGAGCGGGCTAGCTCACGCGCCCTCTTCGATTGTAAAGCGGGGCTCCGCTATATAAAGAGCGGAGCTCCGCGTTGTTTCGTGATGTGGGACTAATGAAGTCCCACATCGCTCGGGTGCAGCCGTTGGATCGGCCACTGATTTGATCCAATGGCCGCGCCCGCGCGATGTGGGACTTCATTAGTCCCACATCGCGCAATACAGCGGAACTCCGCGCTTCATATAGGGAAGCCCCGCTTCAATGCCGAACAGGTTGAGCGTACCCGCCCTCGCCCGGGCGCACCGAACCCGCCGTCGCCCTGGCGCACCCAATTCCCGCCGGCCATTTGTTAAAGCGGGCGGGGTCCGCCTTCGATTTTATTCCTTTTTATTTTTGTTCTGACATTTTTGCAGAAATTTCACGCTTTTATCTTCTTATCGTTGCAGATTCTTGAATTATTTATGACCGTCTATTTACCTTTGACAGAATTGCTAAATCATTTCTTGAATTATAAGACCTTCTTAAAATCAGTGCTTGAACTGTAAAAATGGTTTAAAATGGTCTCTAAACTTCTAAATACCTTTGACAAAATTCCTAAATCATTTCTTGAATTATAAGACCTTCTTAAAATCAGTGCTTGAACTGTAAAAATGTTTTGAAATTGTCTCCAAACTTCTAAATTGTTAAAATTAGGCGATTGTTATCGGCACTCCAAAAAAACACATTTTGTTTTAAACTTCTTTTTTAAGTTTTTTTCAATGTTTTTTTAATAAAAAAACAAATGTCGGCCCGCCGCAAGCAGTTGGGTACTGCCGCGGGATTTTAGGGGGTTACATGTTTGATGCTTTTTAATTTATTTTGTGTTTTAATATTTAATGAATGTGAAATGATTTAAAATTTTAAATAGGTGATGGGGGCGAAGATCGGCGAGGGGCGGGCGAAGCCCGCCGACGCCGAGGGGTCGGGCGAAGCCCGCCTTGAATGACAAGCGGGCGAAGCCCGCTTGGTTGCGGGCAAAGCCCGCTTGGTTGCGGGCAAAGCCCGCATTGATGCGGCCTAAGGCCGCCCGAGAGCATCGAGCACGGGCGTAGCCCGTGCGAAGATGCTCGTATATATATATATATATATATGTATATATTAATGCCATTGAAATAATTTTTGCACATCTCTGTCAAATCATGCTGTGCAGATGGTACATCCGAATAGGTCAACGACAAATTGTATATCGACAAATGTGTTGTCTAATCATGTAATTTATTACCATTTGGGTGTATTTAATTTCATTTTAAATTATTCACTTAAATTAATTATTTTCTTAATTTATTACCTTTTATTTTTTCTTAGCTCTAGTCTTCGGATCCAAGTAGCCTCAGACTGCATTTTAGTCCAAACAATTGAAGCTAGAATTTTTCTGGCTTCAATAGTTATGATTTTGAATTGCGGAAAAGGCAAAAAAAATATTCCATAATATTTAATTTTGTGTATTAAAATTTATTGTGTCAGGGCGACACCAAAATCCTAATTCCATCACTGATCATACTAATATTGATTCAATGGATTGCTGGGTGGTCGAGAAAGAACTGATTCCAGAACTTATTTATAATGACTTGGGAAATGAAATCTATGAGTAATCTGCAATACCCGTTGACGGAGATGCTCAACCGAGTGGTAAACAAACAAAAAAAAGAGTTAAATTTGTGTATATGCTAAAAAAATTTGTGACCATAATTTTGATTATATATATGATGTAATTAATTATTTTTATAGATAATGAATGCTCTTGAATATATCGACCTTGAAGTATTTGGCGGAGAATAAATTATTAGATATGATGTTGATGATAATATGATTGATATGTATTATGGAAGACATTATCAACATTATGTTTTGACTTTTGAACACAATTAAGTGTTTAAGTGTTAACATGCTTTAATTGATATGTTTGGTAAAATTATGTATCCATTTTATGACATAATATGATTGATACTAGTTATTATGTCTAAGCAGTTCAACCCCGGTTCAACCGATCAAACCGATTGAATCTCGAAACTCTTCGAAGACCGGTTCCATGGGGTCCGATTTTTTAAAACCTTGGTGAATGCTCCATCGCTCTTGGATTCTAGAGAAAGGACATCACCATCTCTCCGGCCGTGGAATATTGCATCACTCTTCTTCCTAAAGCCACCAAGCGTATCTATTAGAAACACAAAACGAAAAGGAGAGAAGGGCAACAAGAGGCGTTCCAGCGTGGCCGATTGGCTCCGGGGAGAGGGTTCTGTCAATGCACTCGACTCAGTTGATGGGGGCTCACAAAAAGGACGGGTGTTGCCCGGCCGCCTGCTGGCAGCAGGTATTTTACCCGACCGCCTGCTGGCCACTGCCATCTGTTGACCTTAGTAGGCCCGCTTTAAGCGTTGTTGGATGCTAGCCTGTGTCTGTCGAGTGCACGAGCCTAGCATGGCCCTGGCCTGGGTCGAGTGTCGGGCTAGGCTACCCAAATGGGGGCTCTTTAAGCCCCCGAGGCCTAATAACCGGGCCTTTTTCAGGCAAGACCCGAGTGGGATTTTCATGCCTGAGCCTTTTAGATACCCCGACTTACTAGAATCAACTAGCGGGGGGAGAGATGATGCCATTAAATAAACGGAAGAGAAACATAGGAGAGGGAAGGGGCTGAAAGAGAGGCGGCCATGGTGAGTGCAGCGCAACGCACAAGCGCAACACCGACGCGGAGATTTTTGCGTAGGCAGAGCGCATAATTGTGGGGCATTGTTAAAATCGGGCCGGAAATCTGGAGCAAATTATTTTATAAAAATATTTCCGGGTGTCTTTTCGGCTGACCGTCCGATCGGCTAATCGAACGGCTCAAATCTCACCCGCACTAATCAAATATACGCTCAGCCTACCTTGAAATTTTTGGGCGCCCGGAGATCGGGAAAAAGCCTCTTGGTCTAAAATTCATTAATGATGAGCCCAAAAAGCAAGATTGTGAAGTCCATTAATGATGCAAAATTGAAAGCTTGAGCAGCAACATGACCAGTTCAGTTGACCATCATCACTGAAGTGGGAAAACAAAAAATGACATGAAACAAACTACCTTTCGCTGCATGCATAGGGATTATATCAAATCCCCTAAACTTCCAATTAGGATCCTCTCCATTTCTGATGAAATAGAGGCGTCCAGATTAACGGTCCAGATTAACTGCTTTGGTACCCTAATTAGAACGCTACACCCTCCGCCTTCTCCCCTGTATCCTCTACTTTTTTACTCACTGGGATTCAAATTTTCAGCATATCGCCTCCTCTTCCTTGGCAGCGCCAGCCTCAACTGAACAGCTCGATTCGCTCGACTCCTCCTCCCCTGGCTTCGAGATAGGGCCCGGGAGATCGGCGAGTATTTGAACCACCTCCCTCATCGTCGGCCGCTCTACGCTCTGCTCCGCAACGCACAGCATCGCGACGTAGAAAACATGCATCACCTCCTTGATGGAGACCGCGGGAAGCCTGGGGTCGAGGATTTTGATGACCGCCTCCTTGTCGGAGTCGGTCACCTTTCGAACCCATTGAACGATGTCGACTCCGTCGCCAAACTCCCCCACAGGCTTTCTTCCGGTCACCAGCTCCAGCAGCACCACCCCGAAGCTGTACACATCGCTCTTCTCGTCCACCTTCAGAGTGTAGGCGTACTCTGTCGATCGGGATTAGAACTGATAAATTAAGATATCCTCCTCCTAAAGATAGCAATTTTAATGGCAGGAACAAGGGAATTTGATGTTTTTACCATTTTGAAAAGGGCGCAAGCATTAATGCGCGAGATCTTGAGAAGAAGAGGGAAATGAGAGATGAGAAAGAAGAGGAGGATACCTGGGGCGATATAGCCATAAGAACCGGCAATGGCAGACATGCACTCAGAGGTGCCAGAGTCCCGCAGGAACTTGGCCAGACCAAAATCGGCAACATGGGCTTCAAAATCTGAATCAAGTAGGATATTGTTGGACTTGACATCACGATGGATGATCAGAGGCGAGCAATCATGGTGGAGATAACAGAGACCCTTCGCCGCCTCCACCGCGATTTTATATCGGAGATCCCAGTAGAGGTGGCCGCCCTTTTTCCCGTGCAGAACCTCACCCAGGCTCCCGTTTGGCATGTACTCGTACACAAGAAGATTGGTTTCGTGGTTGGAGCAGAATCCCAGGAGCCGAACGATGTGCCGGTGACGAATCCGGCCAAGTGTCTGGATCTCTGCGGAGAAACCGTGGTCATGCGACGATCCTTTGCTCATTACCGGCAGCCTCTTCACGGCCACGAGCTCTCCGTTGGGCATAGAGCCCTTGTAGACAGTGCCGGCTCCGCCTTTTCCGATGATGTTTTCCTCCTTGAGGCCATCCAGCACATCGTCGGAGGTGAAGTCCAGGCGCTGGAAAGCGGTGAGTTTCCACGCCCGAGCCTCGCTGGCCTTCTTTAACGAGCGGGCTTTTATTATGGCGACAATGGCGAAGGTCATGGAGCAGAGCAGGAGGCCGATGACAAGGATTAGTTTGAAGAAGGGGGAGAAGCCGCCGTGGGTGTGGGCGGAGCCTCCATTTTCGACGCCGGAGTGGCAGGGTCGGAGATAAGGTCCGCAGAGATCCGGATTGCCGATGAAGGACGTGGCGTTGAAGTAGCTGAACTGACCAGTGCTCGGAACGGGACCAGAGAGATTGTTGTACGAGAAATCTGCAGCCGTGAGGCTCTGCATGGAGGAAATGGGCAACGGAATGCTGCCGTCCAAGTGGTTTCGTGAAAGGTTAAGGTAGTTCAAAATACGCATTCCGGTGATCTCCGCGGGAATATGGCCAGACAAGTTATTGCGGCTGAGATCGATGAATGAGAGGAGTTTGCAGTTGCTGAACTCCGAGGGAATACTGCCGGAGAAGCTGTTTCTGCTGAAGTCCATCTTGGAGAGCTGCTGAAGCCGGCCGATCTCCGGAGGAATACTGCCGGAGAAGAGGTTTTGGTTGAGAAGAAGCTTCTGGATTCCGGAGAAATTGCCGATCGATGGCGGAAGTGGGCCAGAGAGGCGATTGTTGGAGAGGCTGATCTGCCCGAGATTGGGCGAGATGGTGAAAGTGCCCGTTTCCGGGAACTCGCCGGTTAGAAGGTTATCCTGGAACTCAACTTGTGCGAGCTTCGGAAGGCTGAAAAGGGCCTTCGGAATGGAGCCATTGAGGTAGTTTTCGCCCATCCGGACTCGGCTTAGAGACAGGCAGCGGCCGAGGGACTCCGGGATCGGACCGAAGAGGAAGTTGCCAAGAGCGATCAAGGTTTGCAGCGTGTTACCAAAGCATAGATCGGGTGGGAGATCACCGGTGAGCTTGTTGGTTGAGAGGTCAAGGAGCAGGAGTCGGCCGCTATGTCCGAGACGCCGAGGAATGCTTCCGGTGAAGTTATTTTCCCAGAGTTGGAGCACCTCCAGTTCCGGCAGATCACCGATGAAGTCAGGGATGGTGCCGTATAGCTTGTTCCGAAATAGATTCATTAGCGTAAGGTTCTTCAGCTCAGCGAAAGACGGCGGTATCTCGCCCGTGAACGCGTTGTTGGAGAGATCCATTGACTTGAGGTTCTGGAGCCGGCCGAGTTCCACGGGAAGCTCACCATTTAGGCCATTAACCTGCAGAAAAAGGGTATCAAGATTCGCAAGCTTACCAATCTCAGACGGAATCTCGCCAGAAAGGCCGCAGTTAGCCATATCCAGTCGGACAAGGTTCGTGAGATTCCCAATCTCCGGCGGGATAGCCCCCTCGTAGCTGTTGAAATAGCCAAGGTAGAGGTGTTGCAATCGAATGAGTTTCCCGATTTCTGGCGGGATCCTCCCGCCGAGCTCGTTGCCTGAGAGTGCGAGATACTCGATAAACTCCCACCCGCCGTACTGCGGCGGGATGACGCCGGAGAAGAAATTACCCCCAAGGTGTAGGTGACGGAGGTTAGGGAGCTCGGTGACCTCGAGCGGAAGCACGCCAGTGAGGTTGTTGTTGTAGAAGTCGAGAACTCGAAGGTTTTTGAGGCGGGAGAGCGGGGACGGGAAGCTGCCATTGAAGATGTTATTGGAGAGGTTGAGGTAGCGGAGGTTAGGAGCGCGGGATAGCTCCGGCGGGATGGGACCAGAGAGTGAGTTCACGGCAACAGATAGGTTGAGTAGGTGGCGTAGGTGGCCGACCGCTGGGGAGAGAACTCCGGATAGGTTCAGTCCGGTTAGGTCGAGGGAGACAACTCGGCCGAGCTCGTCGCAGCCGATTCCAACCCACTCGCAGTGAGGGGATGAGTGTTTCCATCCGGCGAGCGAGCCAGAAGGATCTACAGCCGAGGATTTCAAGGACAGCAGAGCGAGGTTTTCCGGAATACTATCCACCGCCGTCGCCGCCGTTGCCGCCGGCGGCGGCTTGAGGATGCAGAGTAGGATTGTTGTCTGGATAGCTAGTAGCAATGCCATCCGCGTTGTTAAACCTGCTCTCTACTCTCTCTCTTGGGAGCTAGAAAGAGAAGGGGGGGGGGTGGGGGGAGAGAATGAGACAGTGTCGTCGTCCTACTCGGGGGGGTATCTGGCTACCTGCTTTGTGGATGGGGGGAGGAAGAAGGCGTGGGGTTTATCATTGGGTTTTGTTTAATTTATTTTATTAAATAATAAAATAGAAAATGATATTTATTTTAAATATATAGTGGAATCTGGCACCTTTATCCATGTTATGTCTATTTTAGTGCTGATTGTTCTGATCGAGCGGTTTCTCTGATTTTTTTTTTTTTTTTTTTTTGTTCTTTTCTACAGTTTTGGAAAATGGTGCCTCAATAATAAAAATACATATCTCCTCCACCTCCTTTTAGAAAAAAATACGATTATTAATTATTATCAATAAATAAAAAGAACACATCTTCTAATCTAACAACCTAAATAAGTTTCAGATTAATATTCTCATAAATAAATACTACGTATGTTTTATTATATGTTTCAACTTTGTAATGTACATATTCCATATATTTTAATTAAAAACTAAATTATCCAGTTATTAAGTGGCATTTGTAAATGGTCTGACAGTGAATGCTACAAAACACGGAGGGTTCGTGTGAATAAGTGCAATGCACTTTAAGATGTATGTATTTTGAGATGTGCGCATTAATCCATGCGGACTGGTGGATCAGTGCACTTTATAGTAAAATAAATGTGTGCACTTTATCCCCCTAACCGAGCACAGATGATTGCACCACCAACGACTATAGATCAAAACAGTAAGGTGTCTCCGATCAACATCAATCTCAATGAATTTCAACTATCCACTAAGTAGCTCCAATAATAGTAAGATTATATCAAAGATTTAGAAACATTTATTGAGAGCCACCTAAATATTAGAGAGTTCTTTCGAAATGTAAATACTAGCAATTTTGCACGGGCAATAGCCGCATGCTCCATGCATTTGGTTGGACACGGGTTCCACCTGTTCGAGGGTTACCAATGATTCAGTCAGACTTTCCCGTGCGTATCCAAGGGGCATTGCATTGGCTTTACGGTTTGTGAACGACACTGCAACAAATAACATGAATAAATGAAGAAAGCCGTCATAGATCTACAATGACCGTAGGAATGCAGTTAATTACTACGAGAAAAACCCTTATTAGCTAGGAGAAGAATTCAATGATAAATCATAAAATTCGTTGCTAATTTAGCATCAACAAGAGATTTAGTAACCATTTTTTTTCTTTCTAAATTGAGCCTAGCTAAATTCAGTAAGGATGTTTTTCCTTGTTGTTCTGCAAGAATTTTTTAGCAAGATATTTCATCCTTCTTAAATTAGCAAGGAATTCAATTTTTGTTGCTAAAATTTATGTTAAAAAATTATACTAGTTACGAAGATTGTTGGATTCAAACCCCCTACCTATTATATAGGTTCAAAAAACTTACCAATTAACCTAACTTACTTTTTTGCATTGCTGTGACGATATTTTATCTATTTAAATATTTATAAAATTATATAAATAACTAAATATATTATTAATTATTTTGTTGAATACTAATAATCTATGTTAATTTATAAATATATATAAAAAACTAAATATATTATTAATTATTTCGTTAAATACAAATAATCTAAGCTAATTAATTTATAATATATATATATATTGAAATTATTTACAAAATTATATACAAAAATAAATATATATAATAATTATTTCGTTGGATACTAATAACTATGAGATTTTTCTTGTAGTGCAATGATCTATTCGAAGCGCCTCATAGTTAGCGTTTATGCAATGCTTCAGTCGAGAAAAAACATTTTATTGACAAATTTCCTCCTAATTAAGATGAATCTCCATGGGCAATTCCGGTTCCTCTTATTAAGATATTTTTCACTTTATTATTCATTTTATTAACATTTTTTGCAGGTCTCCCCTAATACAATTAGAAGCTCATGAAAAATAAAAAGCTATAACTAACAAATGTACAGATTACACAACAACTTAACAAATGCAGGAAAAACAAAAGCTTCACACTGCCTGATTTCTGCAGCCATTTCAGTAAAACTATTACCATCTTCATTTCCTTTCATCAAAAACTTACTCCTTTCGATTTATTCTAATTTGCTTTTTTTAAACAAAAATATAGAAATTAATCTTTTGTAAAATAGATAGATATAAAGAAAATTCTCAAGATGATATGAATAAAATTATAAAAACCATGGCAAAGCCAACAAGAAGCTTAACTTTGCATTTCTAGTGTGCAATTCAATCTATGAGAGCAAAAACATGAATTTAATGAAACAAATAACTTATCTAGAAATTCCACGTTAATAGTAAATGAGGAAGAGAGAACAAATGTTTATTTTCAGTCGAATCATAGTTGAGGATTGTCCGAACATATAAAGATCTATGAGGGTTACTGTAGTAAAATTCCTAAGTTTTTACCTACGCTAGCGACCAACCTTCTTCGTCTTAAGTCAATTACAATGCCTCTACTTTGCATGTCTTAGCTATAGAGTAAAGTGCTTGTTCGTAACACCCTGAATTTGATGAGTCTGAGTAATGTCTTTGGTACAAAGAAAGATAGCTATAAATTGGTTTCTAAGATGATAAACTTCTATGTAAAAGTAAGTGCATGAATAAATTTAAATTGACATTCAAATTGGAGAAAAAGTTATTGTGTTAAGTAATAATTTGGATCCTCCAATACTAATGGTGCCTTTTTCAGAGCAAGCGAATCGAGTTGTGTTGGAAACTTTACAGTTAAGTTTGCTCTAATGTGAGTAGTTCTTAGATATGTGACATCGCTTGGTATGAAATCCTTGTAGATCCCGTGTGAAAGATGAAAAAAATTTGTTGTTCAGTTTAGTATGGGACGAGCTGAACCAAAAATGAACAATACCTACAATCTTGTGGGTTGAGTCATTATTAGAGGGTTGGGCCATTACATTATTTGATTCTACAATCTGTGTCACATGTCCTCAATATATATAGCTTATGGCTATGAGAATATTTTCAGTGGATCCTATAAAAGTATATTTAATTTTCTTATATTTTAGCTTATTTCCTTATCTCCTTTGTATTTGCTTTTCATAGGACCTATCCTTACATAAATGAAAAAGAGAGTAGACATGTAACGTGTAAGCTATCCTTATTTAAATGAAAAAAGAGAGTAGACATGAAAGCGGATCTTTTCGATCAAAGTATTGCAGAATGATGATAACATATTACGTAAATTTCAACAATTTTTGATGCGCCGAGTTATCCATGTATGCCTCATGTTGAAGTAGAACTTCCATATTCTACTGCCGATAGCATGAATTTAAGTCGAGTAGATGAGTTTGACTAATGCGAAGTTACGTTAGTCCTCTGAGATCTCTTCATCAAGGCTTTATAACTCACTTAGGTTCAGTTTGGCGGGGAGTTTTTGCTCAGCTGAGTTTAGATAAAAACGCTACCATCGCAGAATACATGTTTGGCATGACAACAATTACGACCACCACCAAGAAAATAAAACTACTTTTGAACATAGAAGTAGATGAAGTTCCTTTGGTGAGATCGAGCGTTGTTCATAACCACCGTGTTCATAATCGTCAACGCTTAGGCAAACCTAGCCTTAGTTATTCATTTTATGTAATTAGCTTGGCTCCTTTCAGGTAGGCTATTAAGCCATAATTATTTTTTTTTAGCAGTACTGATGAAAAAGAAATCTTCCTCGATTAAAATTAAAATCTATTAAAGAATGGTGGTTAGGTTTATAATCTTAATTGGGTCTGTTTGGCATGGCGGTGGAGGCCGTGAACTCGGTGGTCACAAACCTTCATCTATTTTGCGCTGCGTTTTTTGCTACGGTGAGTTTAAACAAAAAAAATATTTTGAATATAAAACCTTAGGTGAGGTGAGACCTAATCGTGTATTTTTCCTGATTCATGTGCATGTGAGACCTAATCGTGTATTTTTCCTGATCCCCATGAATCAGAACGGCCCCCGATCCCGATAGAACGAAGCCAGAGACGCGCCTCAAGGAGCAGCTTGCGCACTCTCTAAGTTTTGCGAAGACGAAACCGCCGTCCCTTTCCTCCTGTTCGCAAGAAGTTGCCGCGCGCCCCTCCCGTTCGCAAGGAAGAGTGCCGCAAGTGTGAGATCGCCGATCTCTGGAGGAGATCATCGCCATTCTTGGAGGAGGTTTAGACGGCCGACTTGGGCTCGTCTAGGTTTGGCCGTTGGAGGAGTGATGCGGGCTTGGTGTCGAAGACGTTCGTGATAGTAGTTGGCCTCGACTGTGTTCCTCTCCGGCGGTGACCGCGGGTTGGCCGTTGTCCGATGACGCCTGTCAACCTTGTGCGTCCGTTGTTCAACGGACTGCAATAAGTATTATTTTTCTCAGCGAATGAAGATATCTGATCATTCCACTTGTGGTGCCCTTTATCGGATCCTGCCTGATGGGTACTCATAATAGAGCCTCATATTGATAAAAGAGCTTGGTAGAGATCTTCTTAGAAAAGCAACGAATATTTCCAAAGACGGATATTTCCAAAGACGGATATTTCCAAAGACGGATCATTTCCAAAGACGAATTACTTCCAAAGACGGATCATTTCCAAAATCTCTCCTCCCCCAATTTGGCAGGAAAAGTAAGACGCGCAAAGCCGTCGCAAACACGACAGAGAGTCCCCCACCCATCGCGGGGGGAATTCCCACCGCCGCGCCGCGTCCCGGAAGGGACGCGGCCAAGTTGCGCCCCCTTGGGGCGCGGCCTTGGACGCACCCCCTCGGGGTGCGGCCAAGCCGCACCCCCTCGGGGTGCGGTCAAAGCCGCACCCCCTCGGGGTGCGCCCGGGCCGCACCCCCTCTTGGACGCGCCTACGTCGCATTCCCTCAGGATACGGCCGCGCCCACCCCTCCTCGGGGTGCGGTCCGGCGCCCGCTCCTTGCCGAAGGATCCCGGTCCCCCTTTTAGGGGGCGACCCCCCGATTCGCCGTCCGCCCGAGGCGTCCCCGTGGTTCGTTGCGCACTTGGAGCGCTTCAGCACTAGCGCGCGCTCAGAACGTTTCTGAGCGCGATCAGGAAGCTTTCTCACTTTTTGTCTTTCCGGCTTCTCACTTTTTGGGTTTCCGGCTTCTCACTTTTTGTCTTTCCGGCTTCTCACTTTTTGGGTTTCCGGCTTCTCACTTTTTGTCTTTCCGGCTTCTCACTTTTCAGGAACAGTCAGTCGCCTTTTTCGCCTCCAACGGAACTGCTCGAACTGCCCAAGCTGCCCGAGGGGCAAGGTGGTCATTTACGAAAAATGGCGATCCGAGGGCCCCGAACCGGAGAATATGATTCGTCCACCGAGCATTTATGGAAACTACCAACGACAAAATTACCGGGTCGCCCCCGGCCAAAGCTATAAAAGGAGCCCCAAGGCTTCATTTGAAAGAACCTTGACTTCTGGACCCGGGAGAGCTCCTTGCAGACTTTTGCGGAATTCTCCTTCGGCGCTTGAAGATCTCCTTCGTGGACTTGAAGATCTTCATCATCCCGAAAGGCGACTAGTCTTCTCACTTCCGAAAGGCGACTAGCATTCTCAGAAGAAAAATGCGACTAGCCTTCTCACTTCCGAAAGGCGACTAGCATTCTCAGAAGGAAAAGACGACTAGCCGTCTCACTTCCGAAAGACGACTAGCATTCTCAGAAGGGAAAAAGACTTAGTTTTTCCGAGAGGTGGCCTGTCACCCTCGGAGCTCGTTCTCTCTCTCTCCAAATATTGTAACGAGCAGCGGCCTGTCGCGCTCAAGTTCTAGTTTCCAAGTTGTAACCCCCAGAAGATAGTGAAGTTTGGTCGGCACAGCTCCGGCCGCGTGGTTTTTTACCATTTCCGGGTTTTCCACGTTAAAAAGTCCCTGTGTACTCAGCAAATCTCTAATTGACTGTTTGCGCGCTTAGTTCGCTCACGAGCTAAGGTGGTTCAAGTGAACCGGTCTACCACGAGCCCTAAGCGTTCCGCAACACTGCCGTTTTTCTCGTATCTTATTTTCTGTTTTTACAGGTTTCACGATGCTAGAAATTGTTGCGTATGCAAGTGGAAGCTTCGGTAAAGAGAGATTATGCAATTTGTTGTTTATATTATCCGATGTTATTATTCGACTCGATTATAAATAAGATTAATATTAAATTAATTATTAGGTTAAAATATAAAGATTAAATAATATATTTTAAGCTCGTTACTCAGCTGAAGTTCAATGAAGATTATATATAAACGGAATCAGGAATTAATTAATGAACCGAGTTCAATAATTATATTAATAAATAATAATATTAATAGATGACAAATTAAACGAGGTCTACGATGAATTCGAGCGTGTTACCTGGAGCCCCATACGTGCGCGGTCCATTTCAAGCCGCACGGGTCAAGACAGTGCGGTCAAGTTTGGCCCGGTCACCCCTTGACCACCACAAAACCCGGTTCAGCTAATTTAATTTAAAATGTATATTTAACTATTTAACAATATAAAAATAACAATTAAAGATGAGGAATTTTTCATCAAATAACAATATTACCGTCTTTTATTTTACAATTTAATTCAAATTTATTTAATCAGAAACACTTAAAAAGAAGGCATCTACGATAGAAAAGATAAGTCTATATTTTTCATGCTCTTAAAGCGTCGTATTCGTTGATAAATGATAATATATTAATTGATAAAGGTTGAAAATAATTTATAAATGATTGTCAATACATGTCACATAAATAATATATATTATAATTATAAATAGTACTACATAAATTTTATTAGATACCTTAAACAAAATTTCAGTGCACCAAATGAACCACGTGTCTAACCGTTTCATTGGTATGTCATAACAAATTAAAATATGATTTATAAGCTTTTTATGATTTAGTTTATTTATTTTAAAAAAAATATGTTATTATTCTTCAAATTTTATTAAGTTTTTTTATTTGATGAACAAACAAATTTACAGTCATATTGAATGACTAGCATTGTCGCACGGGGCAACCTCATACACAGACTGCTTGTATATATAAGCAGGGGCGGATCTATACTAGGTATGGTGCAGGTAGCCGCCCACATTGAAAAACCTCATTTCTAACATTTATTTAATCTTAACACGAAGAGAATTTAAAATATTTATATTAGGTAATATTAAAAAAAACTAACATTTATATAGCATATTGGAGGAAGTTTGAGTTGTCATTTTTGTGAGAGAGCGTGGGTTCAAATTTTACCGTAGACATATTTTTATAATGCACTATATTTATTAATTTTAATAATGTAATGATATTCATTGACTCTCTAATCAAGATATTTTAAATACAAAAATTTTATCAAGGGTTCAACTATCCTTGTAATCATAGGTTCTAGAGATTAATTAAATAATAAGCTAATATTATTGATTAAAACAATAATTACAGTATATTAAACTATACTATAATAAGTTAACATTATTGATTTCTACATTATTTTTTTTAGGAAATAATCGATTAATTGTAATTAATAAAAGAATGAGCAGCTAATTTTTTACTAAGAAGTTTTGCAAATTGTGAGATTAATTCTAATGAATATAAATAGGTGTTTTAATCCTGATATCATAAATAAAAAAAATTCAAGTGTGCTTTTAATAATAAGCTCTAAGGATTAATTAAATAATAAGTTAAGATCATTGATTAAAATAATAATCCTATATAACAAATTAACAATCTTAATATTAAAAATATGAAACATAAATTTAAAATTAAATTGATGAGATTTATATATTAATTTTTTAGAATTAATCGATTAATTATAATTAATTAAAGATGAATAGCTGAATTTTTTTATTAAGAAGCCATGGAAATTATGAAATTAATTATAATGAATTCAAAATATAGACATTCTCTCTCTCTCTCTCTCTCTCTCTCTCTCTCTCTCTCTCTCTCTCTCTCTCTCTCTCTCTCTCTCTCTCTCTCTCTCTCTCTCTCTCTCTCTCTCTCTCTCTTTATATATATATATATATAGTAATAATGTGAGTAAATATTGGGAGGTCAATAGTTGGTGCAGATAATGGATCACAATACAATTAAAAATAATAAAAAGTCGGCAAAATTTTGTTTGTTATAATGACCGTACACATGAATGATTAAGCGGGCCATTATATGTAGGCCTGTATGTTGGTGTGTAGCCGTATGATTCGGGTCCAAATTTAATACCTTTGATAGGTGAAGACAGATCTACCGGCCAACTTTACCAACATGCGGCTATTGTACAAATCTTCTGTATTTATATATTATTATTATCATTACTTTTATTATTAAATTTTGTGGTCTGAAAGCGATGCATAGCCGGTTGAGCCCCTTCGAGAAATTTTATCCCTTTGCCGCCGATTCTAAGTCCGCAATTGCTCTTTATATATGGAGGGATTATTTCATCCGGGTCTCGTACCATACGCACGGAGATCAACCGGATGATCTGCGGACCCGGTTCCAAAAAATTCACCCATATATGATGCAGATTCATGTGAATGATTAGACTCAAGGATAACCGAGTGAAACACGATTGATCGACAAAGACATTTTATGATGGTAGCAATATAATTTGTAACTTGATAGGATGAAATTCACTGAGCTAACAACATTCTAGAGTGCTGTTATTATTTTGAACGACAGACGGGTAGGGAACCTAAGACTTTATTTTGATGAATCAAAAACTTATGAAATGATTCGCCTCCTCCGCACCCACGACCAAAGAATTGGAGGGCATAATCAGCGGAAAAGTATCCTCTCCCATGCGCCGACAGATGATTTTCATACCGAGGTTGAGAATTAGAAGCGACTCGGTGAAGCTTTATTCGTATTGTTTAGGGTCGGAGGGCACATTATCTTATTCTATCATTCTCACACAGGATCATAGGGGCACAAATCTTGACGTCATTGATGTAACATTTTATAATATTACGATAATATATACACTTATATCAGTTATATGTGATATTAAATCGTCGTATTTTATAACAAAATCATTGGCTTCGATAGGGCACTTTATGCACATGGTTAAGTTTATCTTCACGTGGACCGAAGAAAAGGGCAGAGAAAAGCAAAATCGACAATGAAAATTCAAATTAGAGCAGTTAACTGCTCATGACAAGTCTTAAAATAGTAGCCAACAACTCGATGCGTGCCGAATTACACGCTAAATATTTTGGGTTCCAGGGGTGGAAGGCTCTTCGAGTTCATCCACGTCGTCCCCCTCGTCAACATCGTCGCCCTCCAAGTATTTATGGCTGCTGAGACCTACAGAAAGAGAAGACCGCGAGAACAGCATTTCTTTCACCGCCCAGTTTAAACCAATAAAATGAAAAAGACACGAAATAATCTTATTATACTAATATGAAAAAAGGGAGTCGAGAGAACATCCTAGCTGTTCATAAAACTCATGCAAATAAAATCCAGGTCGTTCAAAGTTAACGGTTATCCGACTGTTACTTCCATGTTGTTTGAAGAAATAAAACGAGACATTCTTTTGTACATAATATATATCATAAAGAACGGCAGCCAAAATGAAAAATTATAATTATAATTAGGGTTATTTATCGAGACCTTCCCTCGAGGTTTGCGTAATTACAGCTTGCACCTCTTTAACTTTCGAAATTACAATTACCCCTCTCAATGTTTACATTTCATAACATTCATGCACAACCCCTCATCCAGTGAGCTTGTTGGCTTCCCATGTGGGTTCGCGTAGGGCAACCTAATTACTCCTGACATATAAACAACATAGTCTTGTACCCGCTCTAGAGTTCTCGAGCCCAACTTGCACGCCCAACATTTCACGGTTCAACCTCTTTTGTCATGACTTCATCAACACACACCCTTTCTTTGTGCCAATCAACATCACCTTGAGGTTCATTAACCAAGGCCTCGTCAACAATCTTAGAATGTGTTTCCTCCAAACACCAACTATTATTATAGTTGAAACTAGGCTCATTCGGGTTGTTAGGCCGATCTTGCTTATGCACACCTTGTTGAAAAAGAAAAAACTGATTTCTTAAATATCGCATCCCTCGACACAGATATCTTCTTTGTTTCCATATCACAAACTCTCCACCCCTTTTTGCAAAGGGATAGCCAAAAACACACTTGATTCCTCTCGTGTCAAACGTATCTTCCACACCAGGGTTATTCCCGACTTAACATAAGCAACCAAAAACCCAAATATGATTATAAAGTGACTTCTTTCCATGTAACACCTCGTGCAAAGACTTTCCAACTAATCACGTGCAGGCATTTTGTTAATTAAGAGTTCTCCTACCAACACACATTCACCCCAAAACTCAATAGGTAATCCCGCTTGGAAACGAAGAGTTCATGCGACATCAATAATATGTCTATGTTTTCGTTCAAGTCTCATGTTTTGTTGCGATGTGTGATGGAACTACTCTGGTGGACCATCCCTTCCTGCCTGTAAAATTTTAATATTGATCCCGACTGAAACTCTTGTCCATCATCACATTGCACACACTTTACTAATTTTCCATATTATGGTTTAGCCATCATTCAAAAATTAATGAGAAATTGACCCAACACTTTTTCGCTCATTAAATACAACCAAACAACTAGATTGTAATCATCAACAATCAGAAGAAAGTAGTGTTCCCAAAAAAAACACCACACGATATAGACCCCAAATGTCACCATGAAATATATCAAAAGCATTCAAGGCAGTATTATCACTATTATTAAAGCGCGAATGGGTTTGTTTTGCATGACAACTAATACCACAAATATTTTGAGAAAAATCATCAATACTTCTAAAAATCTGATATGCTGACTGATGAGTGCCCCAACTGCCGATGCCAAATTTCATAAGTCTTCCAAAGACAACTTTAATGTCGTATGTGATGTTATCCATTTGAGATAATAGTATGAACCAAATCGGAATGCAATAAAATGTAAGAGGGGTACAATCGTGACGTATGCTCATGCCACCCTCTTGAGTCCTGATTTTCTTGAAGAGTTCTCTCCAAAGAGAGATTCTAAACCAATACTCCAAGATCCAATATAACAAACCCTACTCCCCTTTATATAGTAGGGGTACAAGATACCATGTGCCACATACACGATTTAATTAATTGTAGACTATCATACTAATTATTTACTGTAGCTCATATACGTATCAACACTCCGCTCTTCAAAATCAACCTTGTCATAAAGGTCGAATAACGAGATGACATCCTCGAGCTCCAAGGCGTCAAAGTCAGCAATTGTAATGTCGTTGTCTTCGACTGCGAGCAACAAACACAATTCTTTATGTGGATAGTTGTGAAGGGGGGAGCACGACTGTTTACAACGGAAACAAAAGTTTTGACCGCGGAGGTCGATGTAATCCTAGTGGAAGAGGCAGTGTGCTTTAGGATTCGCCTTTTGTCGTGGAACTGGAGGCAAATGATGAGGAGGGAGAGCATGTGGCGAGGGAAGCGAAAGATGAGAAGGGGGAGTATGTAGCGAGGGAGGCGAATAATGAGGAGGTGGAGCATGTGCCATATGAGGCAAATGATGAGGCCGATGGGTGGGGGGGGGGGGGGGGGGGGGGAGCACGTGGTGAGAGAGCTTCATATAGTGGCAGAGAGAGCGCATATGCCTGTTTGGGTGGGCCAACGAGCCATCACGACTGGGAAGCCGAAATGCTACAGTGACTGGGGGCCCCAGTGTAGTAGAAAATTCTGCTTTCACAATCCAAGCATAAAGTACCTGAGGTAGTGTGTCATGAACAAGCGGGGACATGACGAGTCAACTTCACAAAATCATCTATGTATGCCTCTACTGAGTAACCGAGTCGACTTGTTGAACGACGAAGATACGCTAAAAGTCATTCCCGGGGCAACATGTGTCATAACACAAATGAGCTCCTCCTTGAGCATGACTCACATCATGTGCATCGTTAGCCGCCGAAGCCAACACATCCAATGAAGGGCGGATACTTCCATATAAATCATCAAGAGGGGAAACTTGTTGTCTTCCTGAGTGAGTTGTAACTCAGAAGATTGTTCCGTGCGGGCTATCCAACCTACAAATATAACCCATTAAGGGCACCTATATTTGCCGGGGTGCTATGTGTGGAGCTCCATCATAGGGATTGGACGAGCTTCCAATGCCCGTCAGATCGACGGTCGCAGAATATGTGGTCGGAGATGGGGATCTTTGTTGGCGACTGGGTGGCCTTGGCAGAGGATCTGGAGGATGTCAGTTAGGGCTGTTTCCACCACATCCATTCGGGGGGGATAGATTGTCGAAGGAACGCTCCACTTTGTCCACATGATTTCACATGACGTGTTAATGGCATCTACCAAGTACGAGGGAGTCAGCGGTGAAAAACAGCACCAGAAGGTCGCACGAGGGGGTGGGGACGTGTGAAGATGTTGTTGGGTAGCTGAGGTGGAGCGAGGAGAAGGCTCTGTAGGGTACTCAGGTTAGACCGGATGACCGGTGATGTAGGTGGAGCAAGAAGGCATTCCGTTGAGAGCTAGAAATCGTCGACGGTGTGAACAAAATGAGAGAGTTATGTCAACACTGGAACGGTCGTTGGGGTCGGAGGAAAAATTGTGTGCCAGTCGAGGTTGTTGGAAGAGGGAATCAGTGCAGAGACGGGCATTGGGCGCGCGGAGAGGAGATACATCAGACTATCGGTTTCTCTACAAGTACTAAGTACACATTGTGGAATCACCGGGTGAGGTCGTCAATTCAACAAGATGGATGTGGATGTGGATGCGGAAGCTACTGGTGGTTTTAGGATTCGGCTCTACGTCGAGGATTGGGGTCGTCAACTTTGAGTGACTGCGGCTCGGGGTCAAGGAAAGGCGTATGCGTAAGGCAGAAGTATCGGGACTATGATTTCTTCAACCATGGAACCGAACGTCGGTGACGATCGTCTTTGCACGCAAGATAGTGTGTGTTGGAGGAGAGGGGGCGACAACTCGAGAATGAGTCATAATAGAGGAAATTCAGTGCGGATCTCGTGACCTAGGGCTAGGTGTGTGTGTGTGTGGGGGGGGGGAATGCGGCAGGTCGGACCAAGTTGGTACATACCAAATCAAAATGCAATAAAATGTAAGAGGGATATAATCACGAGGTATATTAGCATCACGCTCTTGAGGGTTGGTTTCCTCGAAGATTCTTCTCCAAAGAGATTCTAAACCAAGACTCAAAGATCCAATATAACTAGCCATACACCCCTTTATATAGTAGGGGGTGCAAGATACCATATGTTGCGGACACAACTTAACTAATTGTAGACTATCATACCAATTGGTTACTTTAGTCTATATGTATCAAATAATGATCAATTTGTGAAGCTCACCTACTCTAGTTTGGCTCCTCGAAGTCTGGTCCTAAATGAACACAAATTATTAAAAAATGTCACACAATAATCAAAATCTTGAATCAATTGACAAATAGAGATTAAGCCGCGGGTTAATTTGGGTGCATAAAGGACATTTTGCAAAATGATATTCTTTCCCAAGACCACCTTTCCATCTTGATCGCAAAAGTTTTGACACCATTGGGTAACTTGACTGGCATCAACATACAATTATTTACTTCCAACATAATTCTAACCAATCCCATCATGTGATTAGAAGTGTTGAAAGAGGAGAAAATAGAACTAGTGCAATTTTATTCATCCACTTAGGGGCATTTAAATAGGACTTACATGGACTCACAAAATTAAAACTGCAATGTGGGACTAAACCCAACTATACCTAAAGACTCTAATAGACCGACATTGACTCGATAATTCCAACACTCCCCCTCAAGCTGAAGGGGGACCCTTCAGCTTGGACACCACAAATAACAGCAATGGAGGAAGTTGATGCGGGACAAAAACATCAGACGAGCCACCGGGGGAAATTCCAAACCGGGGAATCAAGTCGGGGACATAGCCACACACGACATTGACCCACACACGACGCAGGACCCACACACGACGCGGACTCACTGGAGACCGGTCAACCGACATCACCTACACACACAACATGCGAAGAGAACAAAAGGATGTGGAGCAAATCATCAAACGAGTGATCGGGGATAATCCGTCGGGGATAATCTGTCGGGGATAATCTGTCGGGGATAATCCGCAAGAAGGGCGGTCCCACACGTCACAGTCCCACACGACACAGTCCCACACGACACAACCCGCTGAGATTATAACAACCAACACAATCATGTCCCAACACACGACCAATCGAAAGGAACATGGGGAGACACATATAACACACGACATAAGCCTAGAGGCCGTGTGGAACGAAGGCGAAAAATCGGGAAAGATCATCCGAGTCGCCTTCATCCCAACACTCCCCCTCACGTGAATAACACGTGCATATAGGCATAACGCATTACAACACACATAAAAACAGCAAAAAAAAAACACATAACTTCAGCATCCTTGAGAGATCAGCACCCCGGACGGATTAGCAGCTGTTGGAAGTGATAGAAACCAGAGGGGCAGCAGTGACAGCGGCACAACAGCCGGGAGAAGAAGCTCCAGCGGCAAGAAGTATGGGCGCAGACGTGCAGGAGCATGTCGACAGAAAGAGGATACCTGATGGAGTGGTCGCTGAAGGATCGAGGCAGCAGGACAAGATCGACGCAGGATCGTCGACGGGAGAAGTAAACCTGGCCATCGTCGATCCAGAGCAGGGAGAAGCGGCAGTCGGCGTCGATGGAGAAGCAGTCGTCGATGAAGATGAAGCAGGGATCGATATCGTCGATGGAGCGATCGACTGGATCGTCGGGGTCGAAGACGGAGGGCGCGGCAGGCGGCGGAAACGGGAGCAGCGACGGCAGAACAGGAAGCCGCAGCGAGCACAGGAGACGACAGAGTACTCAGGTGACGGAGTCGATCGCAGAGGAGAAGGCGTCGTCGAAGAAGACGGGAGAAGCAGGCATCGTCGAAGAAGTAGCAGGACGCACGCAGCCGACGGGAAAGACACGCATCGACTGCGACGGGAGATGGCCCCGCTCCCATGTCTGGGATCAAAATACGATCCCATCGACGGGAGCGAGGGGAAGAGGGCGCCGCCGAAGCCCCAGCAGCCGAGCCGGAAACGGGTCGGAGGGCTTGGTTGCGGGATGAGCGAAAAAAAATTATTTTTAGGCTTTCAGATGGAATAGCTCTGATACCATGTTGAAAGAGGAGAAAATAGAACTAGTGCAATCTTATTCATCCACTTAGGGGCATTTAAATAGGACTTACATGGACTCACAAAATTAAAACTGCAATGTGGGACTAAACCCAACTATACCTAAAGACTCTAATAGACCGACATTGACTCGATAATTCCAACAAGAAGCATCGATATCAAGTATCCAAGTATGGTGAGTTTTCATAACAGAGAGCATATCACTGACACTTTTCAGCGCAACCAGAAACTGCTCGACCGAGAGACTTGAGATGAAGTCTGATTGCAACCCCTCACTTGTGTGTGTGTGTCAATAGTCTCATAGCAATTTCCCACACCGAGTAACCAATAATCTCATAGCAATTTCTCTTATCGTGGCCGAGCCGATTGCAATGAGAGCAATGGGCCCCGCTTCGGTGTTGGCCGGCCTCCGTCTTAGCCTTCTGGGTTTGAACAACGAAGACCATATGTTCCATCTAATTATCTCGTCTCCTTGTCACCAATCGATGCTTTTCCTCCTCAGCCACCATCATATATACTCAACTCAAAGATAGAAGTGGTTCTATCCAGAGTATTTGCGATCGAATTGTCCCGAAGACAAAACCTTCCAATCCTATAAGAAACCCGTAGATCCTCTCTTCTTTTTTCCTTCAGAAAAGCTTGTGCGACCCTGTAAGTGCATGGTGGAACCTTCGAGCAACTTTAAAGCTTCTCCCACATACCCTGCAATTTAGCATAAGTACAATGTCACCATCATGCCTTACTGCTTCAACTAACCAATCTCAACTTCGAGTTGGTAAACTCTTAGTGCATTTTCAACACCAAATCACTCCTTCAAGTCATCCCAGACCTCAATGTCACCATCATGCCTTACTGCTTCAACTAACCAATCTTAACTTCGAGTTGGTAACCTCTTAGTGCATTTCCAACATCAAATCACTCCTTCAAGTCATCCCAGACCTCCTTTGTCGTCCACATGTAGATGTAGACAATGCTTACCTATGACGCTTTGTCTATGGAGTTGAATATACACGAGATCAATAAGGAGTTGCGTGCCTCTCGCGGGCTCGCCTCCTGCTTGCCTTATGAGGGTCGTGAAGGACCCGTCGACGAAGCCAAACTAGTGACTTTCAACGCATTTGCATGGCCTTCTCCCACATGTCGTAGTTTCCTTCCAGCAATGAACATGACGTAAAGACAACACAAGGGCTGTCAAGCAGGTGAAGGAGAAAAGCCGAGGGAGATTCTATCATCTTGGCCACGGCTGCAGCATTGGTGGCCTTGCTAAGAGTTTAACGATGTTGAAGATCGATCACCGCTCTGATACCATGAAGAAATAAACGAGCAAAGAAGTTGCAAAGAATTCTTTGATTTTCTATTGAGGCTTTTACATAATATATAGTAAAGCTATGACTAAACATAACGTAAATAACGGTTGGCCAAAAGGAAAGAAAACAATTCTATGCTAATTCTACCTAAAATAGAATAAACATAATACAACAAAAACAACACTCAAGCCTTTATCCCACTACAGTGGGGTCGACTATATGGATCCTTTGTCGCCATTGAGCCCTATCCATATAGCTGACCCCACTATAGTGGGATTAAGGCTTGAGTGTTGTTGTTGTATTCTCTATATTCTATTATTGGTAGAATTAGCAGAATTAGCATAGAATTGTTTTCTTTCCTTAGCTTTACTATATATTATGTAAAAGCCACAATAGAAAATCAAAGAATTCTTTGCCAATAGAATATACATAATAAACATAATTATTCTATGCTAATCTACTACTTCTACACTAATTCTTCTTATTCTACCTAAAATAGAATATACACCCAATAAAGATCTTGGTCATTTATTGTATCCCCTAAAGTGTTAGTCAAATAGAGTAGTCTTGTTGATTAGCATTTTCCGGTAGTTATAATATAATTTTGAATCATTTAAGTCGAAGTGTTGTTAGTAGAGTAGTGGTAGGAGTTGATTCCTAAGGGAAGTTACAAATATTCACTATCAATATGTACACCATATTCTCATTAGGGTGCGTACTGCGTAGTAAAAGGTACGAATTCTTTTTACCTCTTCATTTTGATTTCTTCAATTGAGTGTGTACTTTATCTTGTCTTGCACAAAAAGTTCTTTTTTACATGGTATCGGATCTCTGGTTGACTGGTGAAGTTAAAGCTTCAACTTGCTTATCAATGGTTCTCAGAATCTACTATTGTGAAGCATTGTCACTATATCGTCACCTAAATTTTGATGTTGTCACTATGACGCCATGCCTACATCTTCAATTATGTCGTCGCTATTTTGGCATTCATAAGTAATTGTGCTCATTCCCGGTGCTTTCCGGCGCTCATTTTTGGTGCATCAGTGGGCTTCTTCGCACGCTGAGATATGGAGCATCCTTGGGCTCCATCATGTGTTCATTATTGGTGTGTCCTTGCACCCATTATTGTGCTCCATCGACCACTCCTGGTGCGGCTTCTGCTATCAAGGAGGGTTGCAATCACCTCCACAAGGAGGGAACATCATCGTCAAAGTTTGCAGGCAAGGAACAACATGATCATCGTTCTCAATTGACGACCAACCATGTTCTTTATAAAAGGAGAGGTGTTTATTGTTTTGTTACTTAAACACTTGGTAGCTAAAATGGACCCTAGCAACAAATGGAAACATTTCAACTCAATATTCCATTCAACAACTTAAATTATAAACACTCGTTTATGGAAGATTTCCGTTAATGTCATTTCTATTTCAACACAATTTTGCAAGCACCAACTAAGTGACGCAGGGTAAGGACCTAATGAAGCTACGGCTAGATGCAAATACAATTTCCGACAAACAAATCTTGCAATGAGATAGTGTATAAATCAATACGATTTGATCTCCCTCAAAGATATAAGCTTTTAAATGAAGTTAACAAGAAAAGGTGATACACGAGAGCGCATAAAAACAAATAGCTAGGTAAATAGGAAATTAACCGAAGGTGGCCGGAGATTTCCGGTGATAACCGGAGGTGGATATGAGGGGGATTAGGGGCTGATTGTGTGGAGTTTGAAGAAGGTGGGAGGGGAGGAGGATTGGGCCCGGCTGTGAGATGGATGGGGGCCAAGTGGAGGCGGCAAAGGCTGCTGTAGGGGGTGGTGTTGAGAATGAATGTGGGCGGCAGTGGAATGGCTGCTGTAGTGGTTGTGTTGAGGATGAATGAGGGGTAGCAGTGACTAAGGAAGGGGTAGCAGTGACTAAGGATGTGGAGTGGGGTGGACGGTGGGGGAAATGGTAGGGGGAGAGAAGGCTCGCGGCAAGGGATAGGGAGGAACCCAAGGCTTCGCACCCAAGAATCGGCTTCGGCACCGAATTGACCAAAGGATGGGCTTCAATATTCAATCCTTCAATGCCCAAAATGAGAGCCATCACCCTCAATATATAGACTCTAGGGGAAACAATGGACGGCTATGATTAGCCGATTGTTCCAACTCCAAAATAAATAGAAACATAACTCAAAATAAAAAACGGAAAGAACAACTAATGCTACGATCGGAGATCCGCTCAAGATGAGCAGCCCGGATCGTCACTGTGCCCGAGGTCATCGTGAGTAGACCCGAGCGGGTCGGACGGTCTGCTCCCCATCACTAAGGCTCTTAGAGTATGAAATTCACCCAGTAAAATAGCACAAACTAAATAAGAGAGAAATCTTCTGTTACCATAAGATAGTCCGAAATAATCAGCAAACAAGAAAAACATTCAGTGTTATATCAGGAAAAAATTTCAGACACCAGAGAAATCGAAGCACACTGTAGCTTGCAATTTACTGATCGTTGTTCTACCAAGCGCAAGATACCTCTACGCTGCCTCATAAACATCAACAGCCCAGAATGTAGTTGGAGCATAACCCTCCTCATCTAACAAACTTGTTATTGCGCTTTCTTTTTTGATCAAAGATCTATAAATCTTCCTTGTTATTACATTGACATCTGTAGTATCTCCAAATTGCGCCCATATCAATCTCCCTCTAAGAAAGACTTCATCATCAACTATGTTGAAACCAGAAAACTGGCTTCGACGTTCGCAACGGGTATGCAGCTGACCCTTACTTGATCTGAGCTAGAACACGTGACTAGTCGTTGAGAGTCGAAGGAACTTGCACCGAAGAAGACTTGAACCTTGAAACAGACCCCTTGAGCTGCAGCGAGGAGGTCCCACCACACACCCGGAAGATCAAAGAGAGTTTCCCCTCCCAAGCCAATGCTGAGCTTGGGCACCCTGGAGAGCATTAGGAATACATGTCTGTCGACTAGTCGAACATGGGGTAAGAGTGCTAGGTCACAAGTAACACGCGAGGGAGAGGATCAACAACCTCTCCCAAGGTGCCCATGGGGGTCTATTTACAGACTTCCAAAAAAATGGTTTGCGGATAGCCAAAATGGTCTACCAATAGCCGACTTCCGTTGTCTAAAAAATATGAACCGCGATACACTCCAACTTTCCCCTGGCCCTGGGCGAGTGAACCGAGGTCCACTCGTCCCCTTTGCACTGGGCGAGTGGACGTGCGCCGGACGAGTTGACCGAAGTCCACTCGCGCACTCGCCCCCCTTGGGCGCCGGGTGAGTGGACGGGAGTCCACTCGCCCACTAGCCGGGCGAGTGGACGGGAGTCCACTCGTCCACTAGCCGGGCGAGTGGACGGAAGTCAACTCGCCCACTTGTCGGGCGGGTGGACTCCGTCAACCCGCTCCCTTTGCGTCGGGCGCCCCCCTTTGCGGCGGGCGAGTGGACCGAAATCCACTCGCCCCCTTCGGCATTAAGGGGTAGGCGCGTGGACCAGTTGATCTACCCGCTATCTTTACTTCAAATTCCACTTTCCCCTCTTTTCTTATTGCTAATGCTTGGAAATACTAACTTGTCCACATCCAGAGAGGTTCGCACAAATATGTGGGTTGTACAAAATCCCCGCTCTTTCCGAGCTTGTCTCAAGCTCGGAAAGAAAGTCCAACCCGCTTATTTGGCGAGCAAGCCAGACTTTTTAGGGAGTATTCGAGCTCGGCACGAGTTCGGAAAAAACAACGAAGAACTCATGTTTCGGAGAGACGGGCGCTAGACAGAAAGCCCCTCATGAGCTCGACTCCGACCAGGAGCCTAGCTCAACTGGAAGTGGAGGAAAGGACTCAACATCTTCTAGGAGCGCATCTCAACTGGAGGTGGAGAAAAGGACTCAACACTTTCTAGGAGCCCAGCTCAAATGAAGGTGGGGAAAAAATCAACACCCTCCAGGAGCTCAGCTCAACTGGAGGTGGAGAAAAGGACTCAACACCTTCCAGGAGCCCAGCTCTACTGGAGGTGGAAGAAAGGACTCAACATCTTCCAGGAGCCCAGCTCAACTGAAGGTGGAGAAAATGACTCAACATCTTCTAGAAGCGCAGCTCAACTGGAGGTGGACAAAATGATTCAACACTTTCCAGGAGCCCAGCTCAACTGGAGGTGGGGAAAAACTCAACACCCTTCAGGAGCCCAGCTCAACTGGAGGTGGAGAAAAGGACGCAACACCTCCCAGGAGCCCAGCTAAACTGGAGGTGGAAGAAAGGACTCAACATCTTCCAGGAGCCCAGCTCAACTGGAGGTAGAGAAAATGACTCAACACCTTCCGGGAGCCCATCTCAACTGGAGGTGGAGAAAAAGACTCAACTCCTTCCAGGAGCGCAGCTCAACTGGAGGTGGAGAAAAGGACTCAACACTTTCCAGGAGCCCAGCTCAACTGGAGGTGGAGAAAAGGACTCAACACCTTCCAGGAGCCCAGCTCAACTGGAGGTGGAAGAAAGGACTCAACACTTTCCAGGAGCCCAGCTCAACTGGAGGTGGAGAAAAGGACTCAACACCTTCCAGGAGCGCAGCTCAACTGGAGGTGGAGAAAAGGACTCAACACTTTCCAGGAGCCCAGCTCAACTGGAGGTGGAAAAGGACTCAACACCTTCCAGGAGCCCAGCTCAACTGGAGGTGGAAGAAAGGACTCAACACTTTTCAGGAGCCTAGCTAAGCTGGAGTAGAGAAAAGGACTCAACACCTTCAGGAGCCCAGCTCAACTGGAGGTGGAGAAAATGACTCAACACCTTCCAGGAGCCCAGCTCAACTGGAGGTGGGGGAAAACTCAACCCTTACAAGAGCCCAGCTCAACTGGAGGTAGGGAAAAACTCAACACCTTGCGGAGACCAGCTCAACTGGAGGTGGAGAAAAGGGTCTCAGGGACTTCTTTCTAAAACCTCTTATTCCAAGCTGTCACCCGAGAGGTCTACCCACCCTGCCGGCTAGTGAGAGCCCGATCAGTGGAACCGTCTTGGGGACTTTCACAGGCATTCCTTCCTTGCCTCTCCGAGAGGTCAACCTGCCCTGACGGCTAGTGGGAGCTCAGTCGGCGGAACTATCTCGGGGCTCTCAATCAACAATAGAACCTCCTGTCTCTCGAGTGAGTTATCCAGCCCTGTCGGCATCAACGAGCCCGGTCAGCGGTCTCTTCTCGGGGCCTTGACCAAAAATAGAACTTCCCGCCTCTCGAGTGAGTTGTCCAGCCCTGCCGTCATCAACGAGCCCGGTCAACGGTCTCTTCTCGGGGCCTTAACCAAAAATAGAATTTCCGCCTCTCGAGTGAGTTATCCAGTCATGCCGGCATCAACGAGCCCGGTCAGCGGTCTCTTCTCGGGGCCTTAACCAAAAATAGAACTTCCTGCCTCTCGAGTGAGTTATCCAGCCCTGCCGACATCAACGAGCCCGGTCAGCGGTCTCTTTTCGGGGTCTTAACCAAAAATGGACTTACCGCCTTTGGAGTGAGTTATCCAGCCCTGCCGGCATCAACGAGCCCGGTCAGCGGTCTCTTCTCGGGGCCTTAACCAAAAATAGAACTTCCTGCCTCTCGAGTGAGTTATCCAGCCCTGCCGACATCAACGAGTCCGGTCAGCGGTGTCTTCTCGGAGCCTTAACCAAAAAACAACTTTCCTGTCTCTCGAGTGAGTGCATCAGTCCTGCCGGCATCAAGGAGCCCGGTCAGCGGCTCTTCTCGGGGCCTTAACCAAGATAAACTTTCCTGTCTCTCGAGTGAGTGCATCAGTCCTTCCGGCATCAAGGAGCCCGGTCAGCGGCTCTTCTCGGGGCCTTAACCAAAAAATAACTTTCTTGCCTCTCAAGTGAGTTATCCAGTCCTGCTGGCATCAAGGAGCCCGGTCAGTGGTCTCTTCTCGGGGCCTTAACCAAAAAACAACTTTCCTACCTCTCGAGTGAGTTATCCAACCCTGTCGGCATCAACGAGCCCGGTTAGCGGCCTCTTCTCGGGGCTTTAACCAAAAAACAACTTTCCTGCCTCTCGAGTGAGTGCATCAGTCCTGTTGGCATCAAGGAGCTCGGTCAGCGGCTCTTCTCGGGGCCTTAACCAAAAAACAACTTTCCTACCTCTCGAGTGAGTGCATCAGTCCTGACGGCATCAAGGAGCCCGGTCAGGGGCTCTTCTCGGGGACTTAACCAAAAAACAACTTTCCTTACTCTCGAGTGAGTTATCCAGCCCTGACGGCATCAAGGAGCCCGGTTAGCGGTCTCTTCTCGGGGCCTTAACAAAAAAACAACTTTCCTGCCTCTCGAGTGAGTGCATCAGTCCTGCCGGCATCAAGGAGCCCGGTCAACAGCTCTTCTCGGGGCCTTACCTAAGGTGCTACCTCTAAATATTTTTCATTCATCATAAAGAGGTTACATATTTATTACAACGCGCCTTCTTGCGCCTACTAGGCCACATGCATCCCGGTCATCTCTTTCGTCACCTCCTCCTATTCCTCTGCATTCTTCTTCTTCGGCCAATCACCATGGTCTGCAGGGGTTGGGGTTGCAATGGCCTTGGGTCCGGTCGCCACCTTGCTGGGTTTTGTCGTCCCTGCCCCCCCCCCCCCCCCCTTAATGTTTTCTCCCCCCTGGAAATGGCCTCTTCCTTGGCCCTGAGGGGGTCCTCCTGGCGGCCTCCAGGTTGGTCGGGTGACTGGTGGTTGAGACCTCCAGCCTTGCTCCTGCCCAACGGAGGGTCCCTGGTGCCCCAGACTCCTTACTTCCTCATTCTTCCTTGCTCCTTCCTGAAATCGATTCACATAGCTCCCCAACGTCTCCCCCGGCTTCTGTCGAATCAAGAACAGTGCCTCTGCCCCCTCCTCTTTTCTGAGGTGGAGAACCTCAGGAAGAAGCATCGGCGTAGGTCCTCAAAGCTGTTGATAGTACCTGATGGGAGTTGGTGGAACCAGTCCCTTGCCTTTCCCTGGAAAGTGATAGTGAAGAGTCTACATTTGAAAGCGTCCGTCATATTCCCGACCAAGATGACGTCTTCAAACCACCGAAGATGCTGGAGAGGGTCATCCTTGCCAGTGTAGTAAGATATGACATGTTCTGTGAACCCGTCCGGAACAGGAGCTAAGATAATCAGCTCGCAGAAGGGACTCTCCCATCCTCTCTAGCGAGTCGGAGGCATTCTCCATACCTCCTCACCGGGGTAGCCGATCTCAGGAGAGTTGTTGAAGTGCACTTGCGCTTGGAGGCTCAAGCCTTCCTCTGAGGTTGGCTCCTTCCCTAGTCGACGTGCTCGCTCTGTTTCCTCCAGGGAAGGCGAGGCGAGCACGGGTGCTGGTGGTGTTGAACACTCGCCCTGAGGGGGGAGTGCGACCTGCAAGAGCTCCAGAATCGACTTCCTGGACTCTTCGAAGTCACTCTTCTTCATGTACTCGCTAGGAGGGGGCGAGTTCCCTGGCTCGTTGCTCCCAGTCATAAGACCAACTCAGGTCTTTCCGAACCAGCCGCTTCCACGCTCACCACACCAGAGTGTTGAAACCAGAAAACTGGCTTCGACGTTCGCAAGGGTATGCAGCTGAACCTTACTTGATCTGAGCTAGAACACATGACTAGTCGTTGGGAGTCGAAGGGACTTGCACCGAAGAAGACTTGAACCTTGAAACAGACCCCTTGAGCTGCAGCGAGAAGGTCCCACCACACACCCGGAAGATCAAAGAGAGCTTCCCCTCCCTAGTCAATGCTGAGCCTGGGCACCCTGGAGAGCACTAAGGAATACATGTCTGTCGACTAGTCGAACATGGGGTAGGAGTGCTAGCTCACAAGTAACACGCGAGGGAGAGGATCAACAACCTCTCCCAAGGTGCCCATGGGGGTCTATTTATAGACTTCCTAAAAAATGGTCTGCGGATAGCTAAAATGGTCTACCAATAGCCGACTTCCACTGTCTGAAAAATATGAACCGCGATACACTCTAACTTTCCCCTGGCGCTGGGCGAGTGAACCGAGGTCCACTCATCCCCCTTGCACTGGGTGAGTGGACGAGCGCCGGACGAGTTGGCCGAAGTCCACTCGCGCACTCGCCCCCCTTGGGCGTCGGGCGAGTGGAAACCATCCACTCGCCCCCCTTGGGCATCGGACGAGTGGACTCCCGTCCACTCGTCCACTTGCCGGGCGAGTGGACTCCGTCCACTCGCCCCCATGGGCGTCGGGCGAGTGGACGGGAGTCCACTCACCCACTAGCCGAGCGAGTGAACTCCGTCCACTCGCCCCCTTGGGCGTCGGGCGAGTGGACTCCCTCCACTCTGCCCCCTGGGTGCCGGGCAAGTGGACTCCATCCACTCCCCCCCCCCCCCCCCCCCGGGCGTCGGGCGAGTGGACGAAGTCCACTCGCCCACTTGCCGAACGGGTGGACTCCGTCCACCCGCTCCCTTGGCGCCGGGCGCCCACTTTGCGTCGGGCGAGTGGACCGAAATCCACTCGCCCCTTCGGCATTAAGGGGTAGGTGCGTGGACCAGTTGGTTTACCCGCCATCTTTACTTCGAATTCCACTTTCCTCTCTTTTCTTATGGCTAATGCTTGGAAATACTAACTTGTCCACATCCAGAGGGGTTCGCTCGACAAATATGGGGGTTGCACAAACTACACCAACCATCCAATCGATAACCTTCCCTACATCTAGAGTTTGTAGCATAGGATCTCGAGGGGTGTAAGATATTCCAAGCAACTCAATATCACCATACATCCCTCATTAGACTCACTTGACATTAGAATATGAACAGAGAATATTGATATAACCCCCATCAGGCAACAGTTAATCCATTCCAGGAGATGGTATCCTGAGAGCAACTGAATATCATCATTCGCATTAAACAATTTATAGAATTGCGCTTGAGATCTCTCGAAACACCATATTACCTGTTTATATCGATTTCGTGGAGATCTACCCATAAAAGACACCATACTAACAGATATAACTGCCATGTCGGCTAATTTCCACAAACATACAAAATAATGAAATATGCATAATCAGTTGGGGCAGATAAGAAGGTGGAGAAGATCATATATCTCCAATCTAGGATAGAGAAGGAAAAAGCTGAGTATTAGAAATTCAAAATAACAAACAGTTTCGAGAATGCAGTAGTAGAAGTGCCTTAGAAAGAATCCAGCCACAAAGACTGAGAGGCTGTAGCAGTAACAGCGTAGGAATAGGGTCACAGAGTTGTAAGCACAATAGTGGTCACAAAGAAGAGAAACCAACAGTCGAAGTGCCCAAAAAAGAAACAAATACCATAAAGAGTGCAAGAATGCAGTAATGGCAGTGTAGGCATCGGGTCACAATTTCATTGAGATATAAACACAACAACTGACAGAAAGGAATGCAAAAGAGAATTCAGTAGTCGAAGTGACTAGAAAGAACACAGCCACGGAGAAAGCAACGCTAGAAAGCAAAGAACACAGCAATGGGAGAGATATAGTTGCTGAAAGCAAAGAAGATACGAGTGTCGTCGGATCGTTAGAAGGTTCTTAGTAATACAAGTGAACGAGTTAAAATAAGTGTCGAGCTGGGCTTTGTTAGGTAGGGATCTTTAAAAAAATACTAGTTTTTAATATTTCTAGTATCAACCAATATATCAGGTTTTGACCCACTATGTTGGCCGATTTGTACCAGCAAGGTCATACCTAAGTCGGCAACATCAAGGGACTTCGTGGTCACCTTCTCGCCGACTAGAGAGCTCTCTTAAGGTTGCGCACTCATTTTTCTGATGTCAAAAGTATCAGGTGATCAGCCCGCCCATTTTACTTGTTTAACCAAATCACTCTTTTGTTACAAATTACTTTTCTTTTTCTTTTTATTCTTTATGAGCAATCTTTTGGGGAAAGCCCCATTATTCTAAATAGGGATGAGTTTTAACCTAAACCTTAAGTGATGGGGGATCAGCGCGCACCACACACATAGACGTACATTAGCGTCGACACCGTCTTTCACAACCCGTCCTACGTCAATAAGTATTTTGATTGTGCGTACTTCTCTGCTCCTTTGTGAGCGGTGGCATGTAAGTGGTGGATAAGATCCAGCCAAACCATGTTTCTAGAGTTGCTGAACTTCTAGTAATCAGAATCTTCGAAGTTGCAGCAGTAGCGACATTTTGAAGGATCTATCCCTCCAAAGTTCAAAGACCATATGCATGATAGCTATAAAGGTTGATTGATCCCATGGAGCATCCAATGATGTTTTACATTCAAAAACAGTTGTCAACTCAAATACAAGAAGATAAATTTTTACTCAAATGCACATCACTTTAGAATGTTACAATTGTAGTTATTTTAATTATCAACAACTTTGAGGAAGATAAATGCTCATTGGCATCGGCAGATAAAATGAATTCTCACTTCCTGGCATTAGCCGAGAAGTTGGAGCTTAACTCAAAGAACTTTCAAGAGATAGAGAAAGCGGAAGAATTGATTGGGTTTTCAGGAGATGAAGAATGCTAGAGAGAACTATAATATTGTCAATAATGTGGCGAGACAAATCGATTTCAACATCTTGAAAACCATTGGGAAGGTCGATGCTCAAAACCTTCCCGAAAATTATATCTAATGCTCATCCTGTCATAAAGCTTGCCTGAACGGAAAGGTTTCTCACCATCCAACGATATTTGGAGCAATCTTGATAGTGCTATTTGATGATGAACAAGAATAAAAGCCAGAGCTGAATGTAGAAGTCAAGAATGAGAAGGGGAGCATCAATGCAATGCTCTTCTGCTCTTTGGAAACAAATCGATTGGTGAATGCTTAAATGCACAGGTTCAGGTCTCAAATATTCATTATCCTGTGTAATACATGTTTTCAAGTATGGAGAACGTAAAACTTGATACAACTTTAACTGCAACTACAAATGAGATCATAGGTATTCTAGATGAAAAATGGTAAAATACATAAACATATCTAAGGGGAAAACACATAGGAAGCATAACCAAAAACATCAGCAATAATTTGAAACAAACATGAAAAAAAACATTTAAGACGTACCTAATGGACTGGAAAATTCTGTGAACTGTTTTTGTCTGCCTGCTTCGTTTGTTATATCAAGAAGATATGGAAGCTCTAAAAGCTGCAAAAGAGATTCTGTTTGTGGATTTCGTATATGACCTGCCGAAAGGACAAAAATACTCAAGTAAACAGATATATGACACCTGAAAGTAAATATGATTTTATGACAGCAAAAAAGCATTCGGCAACAAGAACAGTTTGCATAAGGCGTGCACAAAAGGCCTGGCCCGGGCACCAGGCTAGGCTTCTGGCCGAAATGGGGGCCTACTTAGGCCCCCAAACTTGGCCTAACCAGGCCTTTTCCAGGCAGGGCCCAGGCGGGCTTTCCAGACCCAGGCTTTTTGAACACCTCTTGCAATAACAAATATGATAAACACCACCTTGCATCTAGTAAGAGTCCATAGAGAGGCATGTTACAATTGATACGATGCGGGCCGCCACACGCCGATATTAGTCTATGTAGCCCAGGGGCATTATTGTATTTTGTATTTCTCCACTCCCCTATATATAGGAGTGGTAGTGTCTTTAGTTATGCATCCTTTTGGAGTCTAAGGTTTTGGCTCTCTTGGAGAGTGGAGTGTCAAGGAGGACACAGCCTCCGGATGCTTTGCGAGAGCTTGTCTCTCGATTGTATCTTTGTTTGTTTAATGCAATTTCATGATTATTGATCTCGATACGACTGTAGCGTATCAATTGGTCCGACCTGCCCTCGTTTAGGGTTCCACCGATCCCTAATCCGCCGTCTCGTCTCGTTCCGAAGTTCCGCGAGTGCGGCTTCCGATTCCGCTACGCCATTTCTCCGGTTTCCGCGAGTTCTGGGCCGCGCGTCTGCCTCAACGAGAGTGGTAGTGTCTTAAGTTCGGCATCCTTTTGGAGTCTTAGGTTTTGTCTCTCTTGGAGAGTGGAGTGTCAAGGAGGACCCAGCCTCCGGATGCTTGGCGAGAGCTTGTCTCTCGATTGTATCTTTGTTTGTTTAATGCAATTTCATGATTATTGATCTCGATACGACTGTAGCGTACCAATTGGTCTGACCTGCCCTCGTTTAGGGTTCCACCGATCCCTAATCCGTCGTCTCGTCTCATTCCGAAGTTCCGCGAGTGCGGCTTCCGATTCCGCTACGCCATTTCTCCGGTTTCCGCGAGTTCCGGGCCGCGCGTCTGCCTCAACGATCCAGACGGAGTTCCGTTGTCGTTCTTCCCGACATCTTCGCCCTTCACGCCGACCACAACGCCAACTTCGACGCCTTCGCCGACCCTTCCAGCTGCTGCTCCGGCCTCCAGCCACAGTTCCTCCCAGCGTCGCTCCTTCCAGCGGCAGTCCCTTCCAGCGTTTTTTTACCGCGCCGCCTCCTGCTTCCAGTAGCGATTCCGGCGAGAACAATGTCGCCCACCTCCACCAATGCCTTCTCCCTCTCCTTCCCCACATTCTGGAGACCCTCCTGCGGCTTTTGCGGCCTTCCAGCGGCCGCTCCTCCTCGCCGCCTTTAACTGTCGAGCCGCCCTCCTACAACTATTACCGCCGTTCGGCGCTCCTCGCCACCACACCCAGCAGTTGTTTCATGCCCACGACTCGTGCCATGGCCCTCCACGCCAACGAGAATACCTCCACCACTGCCATCTCAGACTCCCAGTGCATGGATCACATCGAAGCCTAGCTTGCGGATCTCACTCTCCTTCGAGGGCTCACGTCCACGACAGTTAATCGTCCTTCGCCCCCTCCTCCACCGCCACCAATTCGAACCGTCCCGGACCACATGGGGTATCTGCACCCCGCGACGGACATTGCCCCGGCCCATCTCCGTCGGATTGAGATTCCAATGTTCGATGGTACCGACCCTCTTGGGTGGATCGCCAGCGCCAAGCAGTTCTTCGACTTGCAGTCCACCCCTGCCAACCAGATGGTCCCCCTCACCACAATCTATATGGAAGGTTCCGCGCTACATTGGGTGCGTTGGATGCGCCAATAGGTCCCTAACCTCCTTTGGCCCACATTGAAGGAGGAACTCCTCCGACACTACGACAACTGCCAGGCGGGTAATGCCTTTTGAGCTCTTAAGCTCCGTCCGCCAGTCTGACTTTGTGGCCACCTACATCGACGAATTCATCGTGGTCGCTACGCACGTCCCCGACCTAGCCCACGACCACTACTTGGGTTATTTCTTGACGGGTCTGCACCCCCACCTCCGCGCGCGCCTTCGGGTCCACAACCCGCCTACACTTTCTCGCGCAATGGAGCAGGCTAGGTATCTCGCCGAGGAACTCTACCCAGCTCCACCATCCTCCTTGACCCGGTCGCCCCAACAGTCGCGGTCATTACCGCCACCTCTTCCGCGCTTAGACTCTCTGCCCCACCTGGGCCCCAGCTACTGAATCCGCCTCCACAGCCGCCAGCTCCGTTTCCACAGGCACCCCGACGACCCCATCGTTTGTCTTACCAACAGCAAATCGAGCTTCGTCGCAAGGGCCTCTGCTTTCGCTGCGAGCAACCCTTCTCGCCCACCCACGTCTGCCCTCTCAGAAATTTATGTGTGTTGCTGGGATCTAAAGATGATGATCCGGACTTCGGGGATTTGGATCCGTTGACGCTTTCTGACGACCCTTTCGGCCCTAGACCTTGAGGACAAGGTCGTTTTTTCGGGCGGGGCGTGTTGATACGATACGGACCGCCACACGCCGATATTAGTCTATGTAGCCCAGGGGCATTATTGTATTTTGTATTTCCCTACTGTAGGATCAAGCGCAACCAACTATCCCAAAAGCCCGGACTGATGAGAAGGGCGCTACTTTTTCTTTAAGGAAGTAGGAAAGGCGCTACGGGTCAAGTGAAGGAACGTTGGACCCGACAATCCCCCCCCCCCCAGCGTCCAGCACGACCCGCAAGCTCAGAGGTGCTCTACATGGCTCAGAGGTGGCGCACCACATGGTTCAGAGGTGGCGCACCACATGGCTCAGAGGTGGCTTTTCACATGGCCGCAACCGCCTGACCCGTCGGGACCCACACAGGTAGAGAAATTTCAGGATTTAATCAGCCCCCCCCCCCCCCGACCTCGAACTCGCAACCTAGCTCTGATACCACTTGTAGGATCAAGCGCAACCAACTATCCCAAAAGCCCGGACTGATGGGAAGGGCGCTACTTTTTCTTTAAGGAAGTAGGAAAGACGCTACGGGTCAAGTGAAAGAACGCTGGACCCAACACCCACTCCTCTATATATAGGAGTGGTAGTGTCTTTAGTTAGGCATCCTTTTGGAGTTAGGTTTTGACTCTCTTGGAGAGCGGAGTGTCAAGGAGAACCCAGCCTCCGGATGATTGGCGAGAGCTTGTCTCTCGATTGTATCTTTGTCAGTTTAATGCAATTTCATGATTATTGATCTCGATACGACTGTAGCGTATCAACAATCCACAAAAAATAAGAGAATATAAGTTCGATGCAATTTCTACAAGCATTTGCAGCCTTTTTGAGTGATTTAAAATGACCAAAGATATTTCAAGTCTTCAAAAGAATTCAAATGAAAAAAAAAAGTTACCAATTAAAGTCCCATGTTCTGAAATCTAATTCAATAACTGAAACTCAGGCAAGTAAACTTTAACTATTTAAACATGAATTTGAATGCGACTACAAAAATAAAACTCAAACATAAGTTGGTTGATAATTTGGGTGTAAAAAAAGGATAATAAGGACCTAGGGACATATGAATCAAAGTGTAGGCTCATGAACATAAAAGGTTTAAGAAGGTTCAAAAATAATGGACACCATATGTGCCATAAAAGTATTTTAGAAGTTGGGACTAGAATTGCAACAAAAATATATTGGGTTTCTTTATGGCAGAGTTGCTCACCACACATCTGTGTACTTGAAAAACTCATATAGCTTTGTGCACTCAAGATATATCATATGTCCCCTCAGCTATAACTTACAGTTTTTGGGTTTAAGTACAAGGCGGTGGAGGGAAGGAGGGACTAGGGTTTTATGTGGATAGGTGGGGTTGATGTTTGATGGAGACGGTAAAGGGGCTTAATCGGTGTTGTGGACTCTCGTAGGTGGCTGAGGAATAAAGGGATTGTCCAGACTTGGGTCGGTAGGTTGGAAGGGATGATTGGAGCTGGTACTAGCGGTTGGGAGCAGTAACGAGAGGGAAGCGTGCAATTTGCGGTTAATAGGGCTAGAGAGCAGAGGGTTGACTGATGATGTTGTCAAAAGAGTCTCCAAGGCACCTGAATATGAGGTGGTGGCGGGCCGAGGGGTATCGAGGCATGTGCTGCAACTAGAGGAGGCTTTGGCAGCTATGGTAAGGGAAATCAACCCTGAACGGGTCCCGATGAGCGTCTAACATCCATCAATATCCAAGAGTTTTCCTCAAATAGAGAAGGATATAAAGGATACCTTCTCAACTGAGTAATTGATGCAATTGTAGTTACAAACAAGATGATTTTATAGATGCACCCGTAATTGCATCCGATGAAACTATGCAGATATAGATGTATTTTAAGATGCAATTAAATAAAGAGAGTGTGATACCAAGTTTTGTTGGGAATATCCATGGGATTTGATGGAACAAAAATCATACATGTTTGATAAAATGAACTACTTAACATGCTAGTAGTTCCTTTCTCTAAAGAATTCAGAGAGGGGGGGGGGGGGGGGGGGGGGGGGCAGCTCGAAGGAGGCCAAAAAGGGTCCGAGAAGAAATGACATGGCTTGTTTAGGAGGGATCAAAGATCGTCAAAATTGGTGCTCGCCTACCGCCGTTTGCCGACTGAGCAAAAGCCATTCGTCGACCGAGCATGGGCTATCAACGCTCATTGAAGGAAGACTATGCAACTGCCGATCGCCGACCAGAGCTCAGCGATCGTAGACCGACCAAAAGATCAGTGTTCGTTGACCGAGCTGGAGATTTGCTGGGACTAAATAGAGTCGTTGCAGTGTCAATAAAGTTAAAGTTGTTTCCTGCCACACTTATATCTTCGGTTCTCGGGAGTAGACCTGAAGAAGATAAGGCGTTTGGAATTAATTGCTCTCAAGTTCAAGCAGCTATAAATCCTGGAAGGACTTGAAGATCAATAGGAAGAGATGATATTGAATGACAGAAAAAGAGTATGTCAAAGGTATTTGAGGAGATGATGGAAGGAATAAAAAGATCTTCTAAGAAGCTGCAGTTAAAAGTGCAGTAAGAATCCTCCCTTCTTCTATATGTAAACCGTGATCTCAGTTATTGTGATAAGGCAATCCTCCTTCTCCTTCAGTCCTCTAGTGTCCTCCTCTAATCCTCTCACCCCCTTCTCTTTGTAAAAGTTACATGATCTCCTCAAAAGAACTGCAGAGGTTTTAAGCTTCTTAGAAAAAAACTCGGTAAGGGTTGAATCTCCATTCAAAAGATTAGCGATGGGTTCTTGAATCTCCAGTTGGAAAAGACTCTCCTAGTGCCTGGATAGTGTTAGGTCCTAATATCTGGGATAAGAGAAAACAAGGGAAATGAGGGGGATGGACGAGAGCGAGAGGGCCAAGGTAAGGGAAGAAGAGGAACAACCTAGAAGATTGCGGAAAGAGGGAAAGAAGAGCAGGGAATGGAATAGAAGAAACAGAGCTAAACATCATTATCATAAATTTTTATGCCTACAACTTCAGAATATCCTTCTATTTATACAGTATGGTAAGTAAACGAAATACAATTGAAACTGTTAAAATAATAGGCGTTGGATTGTATTGAAAATTGGTCGTTGGATAAACGATTTGTTCTCAAGTTGTTCGTTGCAGATGACGCTAATGAAGGCTGCCCATGGATTAACCATTAGTTTCGTTACATTGCCTTTGTCTTTTAAAACGAAGTCCTCGCCGTTTAGTAATCAAAACTCAGGAAGAACCAGTAGATGACTTCGATTAATTTTGGACCGGAGTTTCTAATCCCACCTCGGTTTTGAAGCCTGTCACGAACCAGATCATCAATTCGGCTCCCCATTCAGCTATCTTCACAATAATACTTCTAAACACTCTGCAGTGACTCATCTGATTCATGTCCACCCATAGAGGAGGAATTGGGCATTGCGACTATGGTCAAATCATAACAAAAAAAATAAAACTGAACTGGTGTCAGGATCTCCCGAGATTGGGTGAAACCTTATAGGAAGAGACAAATGATGAAACTCAAAGGAAATCTATTCAACGATTGCTCCGAGGTCGAAGACAGAAATTGTGATAGTTGTCTCATGATAGTTTCGAATGAACTCATTCTTCAAAGCGGTGGTACTGAAAGGCAACCAAAAATTATATCAGTCAAGTGTCGGTCGTGTTGTAGGTATCAAAATGTGCTCAGGTGGCAACATGATTTCAGAATAGTGGAGGGTGTCACGAATGGTGGAAAAGTCGTCAGCGTTGGGATTGAACTCTTCAAGAACTGTGTTGTTACGTATCGTTGTGATTGACGATAACGAATTGATGTTCATCGGAAGTTGCACTTCAAGAATCATGCTTTCTTTTATAGTTTCTTAGTCTTCCTTAACAGGATCATGAATTATGGTGTCAAACTTTTGCAAAGCTTGATCTATTGCTTCCTCGTGTTTTTTGTGGAAGGTCGCGAACTTTATTAAGGAAGAGTCTCTAAGTTCAGCAAATTGTCGTCGCGTGTCATCAATGAGGTACTGAAAACGACTATCCATATTTTGTTGGAAGGCATCAAAGTTGCGTAACATGTTTTGCTTGCAGGCCTCAAGAGCAGCGAAAATGTCGTCCGTCATTGTAGAAGGTTGGGGGTCGTTGACAAGAACAGGGATGTTGAATTATTGATGGAAGAACAGAAGAATTTTCCTGCATTAAATTTTTTCAGGAGGCCTAGGATCCTTTCAGTCATTCCCTATAATATCTTGAAATCAATTCTGGAAATTAATCTCAGATATGATGAAAATCATTTGTGGTAAACAGAAGAAGTTGCACGCTGAAATGACAAAGCTAAATGGAAGAGAAAACTAAATTCCCTGGAATCTTTTTGGTTACAGAACTAATCTTGTTCCTGGATGTGCAGATCCAAGAGCTCAACATGGGTTGTTGCATCTGCTCCTGGGCATGGATCATGGGCTTCATACGACATGCGACATTCTTTTTTTGGAATTTGTCTTCATCTTCTTTCTTTTGTTTTCCATGAATGGAACTTAAAAATCAGTAATAAAAATTGTCCGCAGAGATTAATGCAAGGATCAAGAGAATGCATAACAAGGTACCTTCTCAGGATAGCCACCCCTATCAGATGATTCTTGGTGGCAGCTTGTTGAAGAAAGTTTTACCGTCATCAGTTCAAAAGGGTTTTGATCGATTGCAGATATGAGGAGATGCAAGATCTACGTCTTCTTACGAATATTTCTCTTTCCTTGGGTCTACAAAGGACACGGCAGCATCAAAAATCGTATGTCCGGAAACCTGGAAGCCTTCTTTCACCGAGCAATTGCAGCGTTGGTCGCAATGGCATAGAAGCGGCAGCGGCGGGAGACCGTTGGATGTGCAAGGAGGCTTCTTATACCCCGTAAATGGCGGCGAAGCGGTGGTATCGAGGGAGGCGCAGAGTCTTCGTCCGGCCACCGGTTTAATTCAAGAGGATGGGTCGTTCTTGATCACAGGTAGCGGTAGTGAAGTAATTGGAGGTTCTTAGAGTTCGGGTGGATTCGCTGAAGTTTGGGCTCATGTTTCTACAGACTGCGCGAGTTGGGAAATACTTTAACGAAGGATTGAGAACGGCGATGAGAGCACCAAATGTTAGGTCCTAATATCTGGAATAAGAGAAAACAGGGGAAATGAGGGAGAATGGCCAAGAGAGAGAGAGCCAAGGTAAGGGAAGAAGAGGAACAGACTAGAAGATGACCGAAAGAGGGAGAGAAGAGCAGGGAAGGAAATAGAAGAAACCGAGCTAAACTTTATTATCATAAATTTTCATGCCTACAACTCCAAATACCCTTCTATTTATACAGTATGGTAAGTAAACGAAATACAATTGAAACTGTTAAAATAATAGCCGTTGGACTGTATTGGAAATTGGTCGTTGGATTAACGCTTTGTTCTCCGGTTGTTCATTGCAGATGACGCTAATGGAGGTTGCCCATGGATTAACTATTAGTTCCGTTACAGATAGACAATGTGTTCCCACTGCGGTGGAAGAGTGGACTATCCAACGTTTTGGGAACTATAAAAATTGTGTCGTCTGTGATGCTCCTTTTATTATTTATGCACTCTTTTTTCTCTGTTTCTTATTTTTCTTCTAACCAAAGTTGTGTGATTCATGAAGATGTTCTTTTTTTTTATTTAGTCACCGACCCGACCTTTCAAGTATCATAAAATAATAAAAGATTAACTAATACAACAACAACAACAACAGAACCCATATAGTCCCCAATCATTGGGGGTATGGGCGGGGGAAGATTGGAAACAGACCTAACCTTTGGCACTATGCACAAAGTGGCTTCTCTCAGAGGAGAAAGACCTAACCTTTGACAATAAATGCACAAAGTGGCTGCTCACAGAGTACCACTGAAATAGTGGCCTCATATACCGTCGCGTTTGCTGCGGAACCATGCCCTCAAATCAAAGCCAAAGACATCAGAGAGGGCAGACCCAAGAATCCATTTTGATTTATGTGCACATAACACAATCCTCTGCATACAGTATATTACAAACAACAAAGCCAACAATGTTCAATCTGGGAACCTTGGATTTACAATATTACTATATGCATTGGTCTCAATTCAACTGGATAAGAAAACATTAAGCATATGTAATAAAACCCTTTAGAGTGCATGGAACTGTAAACAAGTGAGATTCGCTACAAAAGAGCATGGGTAGACAATTTATGCAGCAGAAATAATTATAATAAGTATAAACCCAAATGAGAGACAGGCTAGAAGCAAGTTTTGTCCACTCCATCTTTACCTGGATAAAATACATTGGAATGAAAGAAGCATTGGTAGACTGGGGATTCCTTTTTTTAAAGAATAAATAATGATACGTTAATAAGGAGAAACTGCATCTTAACCTAGCAGCTTCCTATCCACCAAAATAAATTTGGAAAGGAGGAGACATTTCAAATTGGACATAAGAAAGGATTTTTTTTTTCATTAAGTACCAGATGGCGAATGGGTGAAGCACGGGTTAGATGAATCAAATGAAGGTACTGTCTGTGAGAAGTCGAAAGGTTTAGACCCTCTAGCATTTAACTTGCTCTTCACCCAAAACAGATAATCCTGGTTGTCAAGATCACGCCTGAAAAAAAAATAGTAACAGTTGTATATCAATTGAAAACAAAGAACTGATCTTGTAGTTTACAAATGTTGGAGAACTGATAAACCTACCCTAATTGCATGGAGTTTCGAAACAAAGGGAATATGCTGTTAAACTTTCGTGTTATAGCAAGCCACTCCTCATCATATCGAACCTCATAAGGCCCAGGATCTGATTCTATTTCAAGAATCTAAATATGTCATATGAACAATCCTCAATTTGGCAATTCAATGGGTTGAATGGTAAAATAAACATTAAAAGTGTTACATGACACACCTGCAGGAATTTGCGCCCTGGAAGGCATTTATCAAGTGCAAGAAACTTAGTGACAGGTCCATTTTCTCCATGCTGGATAATAGCTGGAAATCTACAATGAAGATGAGCTGAAAACCAATAAGGGGGTTTCAGTTTCTTAAGCAGCTCCGCAGCTGGTTTACTGCCAAGGGTTCTCATCTGTACCTAACAGATCAAAAGTAAATCGTAGTAACGTCAACATGCAATCCATAAACACCAAATATATAAAACATTAAAGTTGCATACCTAAGAAAAAAGAAAGCTAAAATGCTCTAAATCATTATGTTTCCTCAGAAAGTATATGGATGCGTGCAAAATTTATTTCACTATTACTTGAATTTGAAAGATGAAAACATTGATCAAGGCTGTAAAGCATATGAATAACGCTTAATAGGGGTTGAGCTCAAGTTATAAAGATCATAAAAAAAGCAAGGTGAAGTTAAGAAATTATTAAGTTGGTGAATTATTAAGCCAGCACGAACATACAATGATACTTCCTAGTTAAAGCATAACCCAACACATTTTTCTCTCTAACTAAAAAACAATAAACCTGCAAACTGCGCATATTATAGCTTTGTCCAATCAACAATACCCAAAACTTAATGAGGTGTGTTTCTATCTCAGGATGTTACAAATGTATGTAACATCCCTAAAATTTTATCCGATATTACATGAAATTTTATGGCATTAATTCCAGGACAGGATCAGAATTCCAGTTGAAGAAGCTCTTGTTCGATCGAAGTCATTTACACATTCGTGTCCGCATTGAGGAGGCCATTTTTGAAATTAATTGAAAAAAAGATAGATTATGATGAAAACGGAGGCAGCCTGGATAACAACCCAACCGACCGGCTAAGCAGTGCTCCATTATAGAAGGATAAACTCGTTCAGGTTCAAGCGGTGTGTAAAAAAACAGTCAATCTTTCCCCTCTCTTGCGCGTGCGAGTGAGAAGACCTTGTTCCAGCCGGGAATCCTCGACATCTCCTCGGTGGAAGTGTAAGAAAGCCTCTGTGAGCCTCCTCCAACTCTATTTTTGTGCTTTTCTTCGTGAGCCAGGGGACGGCGTCGTCGACCCTAACGACGGGAGCAATTTTTCTTGTTTCTCGGTTCTATCAGGCGAAGAGTGGACGAAGGAGTGAAGGTCTGCCGTGAATGGGAGATGTGCATGTAATATCCGAAAAATTAATTTAAATTTAAACTTCTATTTCCATAGTCCGATCGCGAATGATAAAAGCAACTACATCGCCAATCTAGGAATCTAAGCTCGCTACAGTTAAATTGTATGATTTAATTAAATAATCATCTAAATTTCCTATGGTACAAAATTTTATGAGAATTACTTCGGCACGATTCAAGGGTTTGCGAGAGTGCGACACTCTTGGTCAATGAGTTTTTTTGGGTGAAATGGCAACCTTGTAATTAGATGAGCTCTTGTTATCCTTGTCCGCTTAAAATCATAACCGAGCCCTTTTAACTTGCATTCATGACACTCAGGTTTAGTCGTAACTGCCTCCGCTTGATTTTGGAGGGGAGAAACCGTTCGACGATGGTATAGAGGAACAGATGAATCCCCTCGTCAATTTCCCCTCTCAATCATGGGAAGCGAGGCTCGGAACTCTCTTTGTGCCCGCAAACTCCCTCGAACAGATCCAGGAAGCTGACGATTCCAGTGATACCTCTGTAGTCGTCGTCGATCAGTTTCACTGATGGGAAATCCCTCCCTTGTCGCCGACTTGAGCGTACTCCACATCTACTTTTCTTGTTGATTAGAGAGCTCGCAGGGGCATATTTTTGGTTGCATCGATTGGAGTGCGCACATGGCTCATTCCCTTCTCCTCTGGAATCGATTGAGGAGGAAAACTCACTTTCCAGTCGACCTAAGTTCACGACCGCCACTTTTTCCGTCGATTTCAAACAAGTAATCGTCGACCCTCCTTTATCTCAGCCGTGATTTTTGCCTATGTTGTGTTAATTTATGCATAGATGAGAATAGTAATTCATAATTTATTCATTTTTATCACCATAAACGTACAATCTATGTTAGGATACAAGAATTTCTTTATACAATTTCCCTACGAATACATGTAGAAATGTATGAATACAATAAATACATGAAGTAGGGTATCACGTATTTAGAAAGCAAAGAAAGTTGAAAATCATATTATAATTGATTCAACGTGTCACCATCAGTAACACAAAGACAAGACATAAGACGTAAAGATGATGAAATACGTAACTTAAGATAGTGGTCTTATGCAGGTGTTCCCTTAAGATTAATCATGTCGACCACTAATATGAAGATAACAGGATAATGAAACACTTAATTTAATGATAGTGACATTATGTGGATGCTCATTTATGTTGACCATGTCGACCACTATATGAAGATTAATAGGGGCATGATCGAATGTTTTCTCTCATGATTGATGATCGCACACTATCATACTCATAGGTCGCAGTAGACTGTATGAGCCTCAAATGGGAGAATCGACACCCCCATGAAATATTATTAGATGTCAGTCTGTGTCTGTGACTGAGACACACTAGAACACTTATGTTCGTCATTAGGGACTCAAATATCTAGAATGTGCTTAATAATTTATACAACTAAAAATAAGAAGAAAGTTAACATAAGTCACCTCAATTTTAGATACAAAGTCAGAACCTAGAATCCCTCTACTTTACTGATTTCGAATTTAGTATATGATCAAAACATAGAAAAAATGATTTATGTTCGAAAAGAACTTTTATAGAAAAGCATGCATAGAATCATAATAAACTTTTCCTTAGCATAAGATATTACCTTAAAGCATGCATGCATATTTTTCTTATGCCAATTTAGTGTCACTAAGAGGAGTTTTTCTTATTCACCAAAACGACTGACCCTGTCTTCGGACATTTCTTTTCAAGGAAGATAGGTTGTAAGATTCGCTTAGGATAAGCTTCTGAGGGTTCCTTCAAATTTAACTTAAGTTCTCCCTTTCAATTTGATGTATCAGTTATTATGGACTTAAATGTAGCAGACTCATTTGAAATTTCAGTTTATCAAGCTAATTGTACTTTCCAATTCTAATTGTCACTATGAATCCGAATTTGAGGTATTTCTTTTACCCAAGCTTTGCTCTTTATTTTCACTATGTACTCTAGTAATTTTCTGCTATGATATCAATTATATTCTTGCTGCTTAGTTTGCTCCATATCACAAGTGGCTGTTGGGCTTTCGAATTTTTGTTAAACTGGGTAGGCGTGTTATAGCGCACTAGTTCTGCTTGCCCAAAGAGCGATCTATGTCGTTCTTGTTACCATTGTTGTTCCCCTCGAGTGCTCCCTCGCATCTTTGTTATTGCTTGTAAGAGATCTATACGTTCCTTTATTGCCTTAATCAAGTACTAGACTCTCCTTACGACTGACCAAGAGAAGCCCGAGCCAAACCTTAATTTGATTTGATCATTGCTCTGTTTGAAAGTGTGTGGGTCAAGTTGTACTGCTTCGACTCAAACCAAACACACACACACACACATAAGGCAAAGGATCATATGTTGCGGGCTTCTCTCCATTCAAGTGCCAAATTTTGCTCCACCATGAGAAGGGTGGAGGATTATAATGTTTCCATCATGTTACATAAATTGTTTTGCTTGTTTAGCCATGAGCAGATGAAGGATTCCATTCATAGTGATCATTGTTGTTACCACATAAGCAAACATTTTCGTTTCACCATCAGTGGCTCTCTAACCTTTAGCTAGGGTAAGTACAATTCATTTGTCTTACGATATCATGTAAATGTGAACTTTAGCCTCAACGATATTATCATTTTCAGATTGTATAAGGAGATGGAAACCTTTATACAAGAAGCGTAATTAAGAGCAATATGCCCCCACGACATGTTTACACGCGAAGAGACGTTAATGTAAGATTATCCTTTTAAAATCAGAGTTAGTCTTTATTAATAATTTGTGTATTGCGATTTAAAGCCATATGTTAGTTTGTATAAAATAAAAATTTCGCTCATTAAATAAAATCAGATGGTTGGTGGACGAGAGATATAGTTAAGAAAGTATATTAACCAATCACATAAAGAACTGACATATAGACAAAGGATCATGTATCAGCTAACACCGATCTAGATGGAGTCACATCATAAGTCCCAAATAGATAAACAGTAACCCAGGAGGGGTCTCAGATAAATCACGATCGTGGTGCAGAAAATTATGTGCTCAGAAATCCAAAACAAAAGGATTAAATTTTGTAAACCAACCGCATACGCCAATACATGTTTACATGTACATGTCGGACTTCCATGTATCTTCTTGTCGGAAGTATTAAGTGGAATAAATAATGTGTTTCATGTATCTTCTTTAAGACAAGCAGTGAGAGACACGACTCAGTTGATCAGTAATGAAGAGGTATCGATTGAACTAAGTCTTAATATCAATGTACTTCCAGTTAAAATTGTGGATACAAGGGTCCAACAATTAAGAAATAGAGAACTTAGATTGTCAAAGTGCTTTGGATGAATTGAGGGAAAGCCTGATATTCATGGGAAAAAGAAGTATTATGTGAAGAATTTTCCTTCTTGTTTCACTCAGATATAATTTCAATTTTTTAGAACAAAAATTTTGTAAGGAGGGGAGTTTTGTAACATCCCTAAAATTTTATCCGATATTTCATGAAATTTTATGGGATTAATTTCAGGACCCGATCAGAATTCAAGTTGAAGAAGCTCTCGCTCAATCAAAGTCAATTATATGTTCGTGTCTGCATTGAGGAGGCCATTTTTAGGATTAATTGTAAAAAAAAAAGATAAATTATGATGAAAAGTGGGGCAGTCTGGATGCCAACCCAACCGACCGGTTAAGTGGTGCTCTGTTATAAAAGGATAAAGTCGCTCGGTTTTCAGCGGTGTGCAACAAAAACAGTCGATCTTCCCCCTCTCTGACACATGCGAGTGAGAAGACGTTCCAGACGAGAATCCTCACATCTCCTCGGCGGAAGGGTAAGAAAGCATCTATGAGCCTCCTCCCAATCGTTTTTTGTGGTTTTCGTCGTGAGCCAAGGGATCGGCGCCGTCGACCCTAACGACGGGAGCGTTTTTTTTTTTTTGTTTCTCGGTTCTGTTAGGCGAAGAGTGAACGAAGGAGTGGCGGTCTAACGTGAACGGGAACTGCGCACTAGTCTGCATGCCCAAAGAGCGATCTTTGTCGTTCTCGTTACCTTCGTTGTTCCCATCGAGTGCTCCCTCGCCTCTTTGTTATCGCTGATAAGAGTTTGATACGTTCCTTCACGACCGACCATGAGAAGCCCGAGCCAAACCTTCTTTTGATTTGATCACTGCCCTGTTTGGAAGTGTGTGGGTCACGTTCTTATGCTTCAACCCAAACCAAACACACACACATAGCGCAAAGAATCGGAGGTTGTGGCTTTCTCTTCATTCAAGTGTCAAATTTTGCTCCACCATGAGAAGGGTGGAGGGTTATTATGTTTCCATTATGTTACCTAGATTGTTTTGCTTGTTTAGCCATGAGCAAAGGAAGGATTCCATTCATAGTGATCATTGTTGTTACCACGTAAGCAAACGTTTTCGTTTCACCATCAGTGGTTGTTTTCGTTTCACCATCAGTGGTTCTCTACCCATTGGCTAGGTTAAGTACAATTCATCCGTCTTACGATATCATGTTAAATATGAGCTTTAGCCTCAACAAAATTATCATTTTCATATTGTACTTCAGAGACGGAAACTGGTGGTCGAGAGATACTTAAGATAGTATATTTGACCAATCGCATAACGAACTGGCATATAAACAAAGGATTGTGAGTCACCTAACATTGATCTAGATGGAGGCACACCATCACTCTATTATGGGTTGTGTACCCACCTATCTAGTTAATTATGATTATCTCTATGTGACACCATTATATATGTGTTATCATTATGTAGGGGCCTCGAGCACCAGGTCAGTAATAGGCATTATTAGTATTGTTTGTTTTTTATTATCTTGTAAGCATATATAAAGGCATATGGTGTATTGTATCGGGAATCAATGAATGAAATTCTAGTTCTTATCCCCTTGTTGTGAGATACTTGGTGGCTCTCTCCTCTAACGAGCAACCCCGCTTAGGCAGCCGCAGTCAAGGCTCCATTGTATCTTCGTCATCTTCCCCGCCTCCGACCACTCCTCCGACGACCTCCGAGTAGAACCATAACAACTTGGTATCAGAGCTTCTCGGTCCTCTTCCGCCGACGCATGCCAACATCTCCTCCGCTGCGAATCACGACCCGTCAAATTCCAGCCCGTTGTTTCTCGTTCCAGCCGCATATCGCCAAGCTTCCCCCTCTAAAGCCATGTAGACCGCCTCTCTGCTTCTTCGACACCCCCCAACCCCTCTACGTCATTCGACAAAAACAAGCTCATGCCCCTCCTCATTGCTTCCTCGACATCGAAGCAACCGCACCTTGGTCCCAACCCACGTCGTCATTTCTTCTTCATCTCCAACGGGATTGACAATCTCCCTCGTCTCGAGTAGGAAAACAGTCCAGCCGTTGCTTCCTTTCGTCCAGATCGAGGCTTCCAACAAGCTCTGCGACGACATCAACGAGGACCAGGCTCTTCTCCTTCTAGCGTCTTCGCTTCTTCATCGTCTCCCCCGCCTAGAACAAGCCCGACGCAGCTTCTTCCTGTCAACGGCAGCGTCAACCTCACCTCCTGTGCGGGATCCACGCCCGACTGCCGCTCCTCCGCCTGCTGCTCTGTCCCCATCGAGCCCCATCCCCGCACAGTTCCTGCAACTCCCCTCACGTCAGATCCATCTTTTCGAGCAGAAAAGCAACCCTTTTACTTCTCGAGCCCAGTGCCATTTCCCTTCTTTTCCTTATTATTATTATTATTGTTATTATCCTTCCTCTTTCCTTTATATACGGCTGCCTATTCGGATCACGCCCTCAGCCGCAGCATTACTTCATGTTTCTGGAGCCCTGTGCAACACCCTACCCGATCCCATAATATTAAAAATTACTGAATTTATTTTCTAATCGATTAATCAATTCATTGATCAATTAGTTATTAATAATTTCATCACTTATTAATTCTTAATTGAATTAATAAAATAATCAACTAATTATGGGCAACATCAAGCTTAATGTCACAGATGAGGCTGTCATCGGTTCGATTTGTTTCATGTTACAAAATTTTATGGCCTCTGTTAGAAAAGCCCATGTAATGGCCCATTCTGGAGCCCATATATTTTCTTTTTTCTCTCTCTTTAGGCCCACATTGTGTATAAGGTTTTCCTCTCTCTTTCTCCCTCCTATATATTTGTATTCATACATTGTATTTGGTACATAGAAAGGAATATACAAGGTTCTGTATTTCTCTACATGGTATCATAGCTTCAAAAAAAAAATTTCGGTCTCCAAAATTTGTGACCGCAGACCTCCCCGCCCTTCCCGTGCGAGCTCCCCGATTGTGTGACCGCTCCCCCCTGCGGTCTCTCTTTTCTCTGACCGCATCCCCCCTCCTGCGAGCTCCCCTCTCCAGCTTCTGCTACACATCGGCGTTCTTATAGTTTTCTCAGCCTAACAAGTGGGCCCCGCCACTTCTGGCCTCTCCCGCCCGCGATCTCCCTCGCAGACCGCCCACGATCTCCTCTCGTGCAGACCGCCTGCGATCTTCCTCGCAGACTGCCCGCGATATCCCTCGCAGACCGCCCGCGATCTGCCTCCTGTAGACCGCCCGCGATCTCCTCTCGTGCAGACCGCCTGTGATCTCCCTCGCAGACCGCCCGCGATCTACCTCCTGTAGACCGCCCTTGCAGACCGCTTCCTCTGTTGGTCTCCCTCGCAGACCGCTACCTCCTGCTAGCCGCGCCCTCTGTCGAGCTCTCCTCTAGTCGCAGCTCTCACTGCCGAGCTCTCCTCTAGACGCAGCTCTCCTCTAGCCGCGCCCTCTGCCGAGCTCTCCTCTAGTCGCAGCTCTCCTCTAGTCGCGCCCTCCAGCGGTCTTCTAACCGCAGCTCCCTCTAGTCGATGTGGTATCCTCTCCTCTCCAACAGCCTTGCCATTCTCTCTGCAATGGGTTCCTCCAGTGATCCCTCCGTACATCCCGATGGGCAGACCGCTACCTCTCCTGCAGCCCGTCTGCTTCCCACTCATGACCTACGCGACGAGTTGAGGATCACCACCATCTCTCTCACTGGGAAGAAGAACTTCATTGAATGGGTGCATTCCGTCCGTAGGGTGCTCCAATCTAAAGGACTTCTGCACCATCTCACTAGGGATGCTCCTTCTACACCTCCGGATGACTGGCTACGTGACGATGTCCGAGTTCAGACTTGGCTTCTCAACTCCCTTGATAGTGAACCTTACAGAATGGCCATGTATCACGAGACGGCCAAGGCAATGTGGGATGAGCTCCATTCCCTATACTCCGGCAAGGACAGTCTCCAGCACCTCTATGACATCATAACGGATCTTCAGACTCTTGACACTGGCGGTGCTGCCGATATGATCTCATTTGTTGCTCAGGCTAAGACTCTGGCCGAAGCCTGGATCCGACATCAACCGTCTACTACAGATCTCGCTGCCCAACGTGCTTAGAAGGAAGCAATTTGTATTGCTATGATGATGGCTCGTGTCCCACCTCATCTTCAGAGCATTCGGGCTCAGATCCTCTCGTCTGATGCTATTCCTTCACTCTCTGACGTGTGCTCCATGCTGCTAAAGGTATCACCGCCTCCTGATACTACTGGACCTCACTCACCGGCCCTCCTTCAGCATTCATCTGCACCATTACCCCTCCCTCCTGCTCGTGGGGGACGTTCAGGCTCTCGGGGACGGGGTCGTGGTGGCCGACCACGTCCTAAGTGTTCCTTCTGTGGTAGGGATGGACACCTCGAGGCAACCTGCTACCGCAAACATGGCCCTCCTCCTCGTCCAGCTGCTTCTGTTGCTGTCGACAGTCCTTCGGCCACTCGTGCTAACCTTGAAGATGTCCGCCTCCAGCTCCAGCAACTCCATGGCATGCTCAGCCGCCCGCCTGCCTCCGTTGCCTCCGCCGCCTCCATCTCCAATGAAGGTATCGCTTGTCTCTCCACTAGTCCACGCTGGATAGTGGACTCAGGTGCTACTCATCACATCACCTCGCTGAAGCCACCTCAATACTTGAACTCTTCGCATCCTAAATATATCACCGTGGCCAATGGCGACACCGTCTCTGTCTCCGGCTCGGCTAATATTCTTCTCAATTCCTCTCTCTCTTCGCTCGGCTCTTCATGTCCCGGGCTCCCCATTCAATTTACTTTCTGTCAGTCGCCTCACTACAGATTTGAATTGCTCTGTGGCATTCACCTCCTCTTCCTTTCTTATGCAGGATCGACGGACGCAGAGTATCATTGGTAAAGGACGACTGCAAAATGAGCTCTACCTTCTTGATGCTCCCCCTACCATCCTCTCTTCTGTCTCCTCATTTGATTGGCACCGACGTCTCGGACATACTCCTCTTCCAGTCCTCTGGAAGGCTCTTCCAGAGATTTATCTTCCTTCCTTTAGTTGTGATTCATGTATTCTCGGTAAACAACACCGCTCATCGTTTCCTCCTCATTGTACTCGGAGTTCTGCTCCTTTTGTTTTAGTACATTCTGATATTTGGGGCCTGTATAAAATTACAAGTGTTTCTAGTTATCGCTACTTTATCACGTTTATTGATGATTATTCTCGAACGACATGGCTATACTTACTTCGTGATCGCTCCGAACTTCCCCGCGTGTCCCGCACGTTTGTCCTTGAGATTCGCACTCAGTTTTCCGAACCAATAAAAACCCTCCGAACGGATAATGCTCGTGAATACATTAGCCATGAATTTGTCAACCTCTGCTCAGAATTTGGGATTATTCATCAAACATCATGTGCCTATACACCCCAACAAAAAGGTGTTGCTGAACGCAAAAATGGACATCTTCTTGATGTTGCTCGCTCCATCATGATTCAAATGCAGGTACCCAAGGCTTATTGGAACTTTGCGTTGTCCACAGCATGCTACCTCATTAACCGTCTCCATTCCTCCGTCCTTCATAATACTACTCCGTTCAGTCTCCTCTTCCGCTCTACTCCACCATTCTCTCTCACCCCTCGCATCTTTGGATGTACCTGCTACGTTCACTTACTTGGTCCGTCGACAGACAAGTTGGCACCACGAGCAGTCAAACACGTGTTCATCGGTTACTCCCGTACTCAGAAAGGATATGTAAGTTACTCCCCTACTACCCGCAAGGTGACAGTCTCGGTTGATGTTACCTTCCGGGAAGATCAACCTTTCTTCTCCAACCAAAACCCCCCTCTTCCACCACAATCCTTACCTAGACCTGTAATCCCAGTCACCTCTCCACCATCCCTCCTTCCTGTCCCGTCTCCCGCTCCCAACAAGCCTCCTCTTCTCCGTGTCTACACTCGTCGCCTTCCTCGCTCTGTCGCCCCAATGCAGTCGGCATCGACCTCTGACACTCTGCAACCTGCTGATTCGGCACCGGCCTCCACCGCTCATCCCATGGCGAACTATGTATCTTTACATCGTCTGTCCCCGCCGCTACACACCTTTGCTACTCATCTATCCTCTATTTCAATCCCTAACTCTGTGCAGGAGGCTCTCCAACATCCGGGCTGGCGGGCAGCCATGGACGACGAAATGACATCTCTCTGAGCCAATCAGACATGGAATCTGGTTCCTCTCCCTCCAAGCCAGACTACTGTTGGTTGCAAATGGGTCTTTGTAGTCAAGCATGCGCCGAATGGGACAATTGACCGTCTTAAGGCCCGGTTGGTGGCTCGTGGCTTCACTCAACAACAAGGTCTCGACTATGAGGAAACGTTCTCTCCGGTGGCCAAGCTCAACACAGTTCGTGTCCTTCTCTGAGTGGTTGTGCATCGCCAATGACCTCTCCATCAGTTGGATATCAAGAATGCTTTTTTAAATGACGACCTACAAGAAACAGTATACATGCAACAACCTCCCGGGTTTGAGATCACGGGGGAGACCCGAGTATGTCATCTTAAGAAATCCATCTATGGTCTTAAACAATCCCCCAGGCATGGTTTGATAAGTTCAGTAAGGCTGTTCGGGAGGTTGGCTTTACTCAGAGCTCGGCAGACTTCTCTCTGTTCACCCGACATCGAACTACAGGCACGGTTCTTCTATTGGTATATGTCGATGACATCCTAATCACAGGCGATGATTCAAAGAGAATACAAGCGGTCAAACAGCATCTTGGTTCCGTCTTTCAAACCAAAGATCTGGGGAACCTTTGATACTTCCTTGGTCTTGAGATCGCGAGACGTCCTGATGGATTGTCCTCTCTCAACGGAAGTATTGTCTCGATCTTCTTCAGGATGCTGGCTACTCTGGATGCAAACCAATTAACACTCCTATGGATTAGGCGTGCAAATTTGGCCCGGGACCGGTTGACCGGCCCGGGTCTGAGCCCGATTAGGCCTGGGCCCGATTAGGCCTGGGCCCGTTTATACCACCCTTTAAATGTTGGGCATTGAGCCCAGCAATAAGTAATTACTGGGCTCAAACGCCCAACATTTAATAAATGTTGGGCGGCAACTAGGCAATTTTGCCCAGCATTTTTTAAATGTTGGGCAAAATTGCCCAGTTGCCGCCCAGCATTTATTAAATGGTGGGCGACCATGCCCAACATTTAATGCTGGGCGTGGCCGCCCAGCATATTTGCTGCCAAGGCAGCAACTAGCAGCCCTTTTGGCAGCTAGCTGCTATTTTGGGGGCCTGCTTGGGCCCGATTTTGTGGGCTCAGCAGGCCCCCTAATATTGCAAGGGCCCAAGCCTGGCCTGGGCCCGGTTTATGCAAGGCCCGACCTGGGCCCGACATCAAAAAAACCCGAGCCCAGGGGGTCTGGGCCCGGCAGGCCTTATTTGCACGCCTACTATGGATGTCAATCATAAGCTGTGTGCACATGCCTCTGATGATGATCTTGCTCTACCAAATCCAAAGTACTATCGACGACTTGTTGGGAAACTGATTTACCTTACAGTCACGAGACCAGATATATCATTTGATGTTGGGGTTGTCAGCCGATTTATGCATTCCCCTCGAATGTCCCATCTTCAGGCCGTCGAGCGCATCCTAAGATATCTGAAAACAGCCCCCGGTCAAGGGCTGGTATACAAAACCTCGTCCTCTACTCCAACATTGGTTGCGTATTCTAATGCAGATTATGTTGGTTCCCTGGATGATCGACTGTCTACTAGTGGTTTTTGTACCTACTTTGGGAGTCACCTGGTTACCTGGCGTAGTAAGAAACAAGCTGTGGTTGCTCGATCTTCAGCTGAGGCGGAATACCGTTCGATGGCATCAGTGGTTTCTGAACTCACATGGCTTGAAAGTCTTCTTGTTGATCTAGGAGTAAAACTTTCCTCACCTGCTATCTTACTATGTGACAGTCAAGCTGATATACACATAACTAAGAACCCGATCTTCCACGAAAGAACGAAACACATTGAAGAGAACTGTCACTTCATCCGGGAGAAAGTTCAAATGAAGAAGATAGAATTAAAGCATGTTCCGGGTACCGACCAAGTTGTTGATATTCTCACCAAGGCCCTATCAAGCACCCTATTTTATCAATTCCTGTCCAAGCTGAGTGTCTACAACTTGTACGCTCTAACTTGCGGGGGAGTGTTAGAAAAGCCCATGTAATGGCCCATTCTGGAGCCCATATATTATCTTTTTTCTCTCTCTCTCTTTAGTCCCACATTGTGTATAAGGTTCCTCTCTCTTTCTCCCTCCTATATGTTTGTATTCATACATTGTATTTGGTACATAGAAAGGAATATACAAGGTTATGTATTTCTCTACAGCCTCCATGGACACGCCTTCGGGACGCCGAAGCACGTCGTCGGGACGTCATGACCACGCTCCTCCACAAACTTAATAATTTGATAGTTGTTCTTCCGCCGAAGATTTCACCTTCGTTGCAGCCGTCTCTCCTCTTGTAGTCGCCATCTTCGCCGGTCGCTGGCGCACCACCGCTCTTTGCGGCGATTGTTCCTCCGGCCACGTCGACGCTTCTCCTGCCAGCACTTGCTCCGTCGGCACCCGCACCGCCAACCCCGACGGACCCGTTCCTTCCTCTGACCCCGCTCATGTCGACCCCTACTTTACCAGGTCCCCTGGATCCCTTCCTTCAACCGGCCGATTCCAAGTCGGTGTCACCATTTCTGCCTGACGCTTCTCGCTCTCCGCCCGAGCTACCAACGTTCCGCTCATTCATCACCATCGTTTCTACTTCAGTCTCCGCTACAGCAACACGATACCGAGAATTATTTTGGCGCGAAATAAAAGAGCCAGACGATCATACAGTACAAACTCGTTCAAGCTTGAGGACAAGCTCGATTTGAAGGCCGGGAGAGATGTTATGGACTGTGTACCCACCTATCTAGTTAATTATGATTATCTATATGTGTCATAATTATATGTGTTATCATTATGTAGGGGCCTCGAGCACCGGGTCTAGTAATAGAAATTATTAGTAATGTTTGTCTTTTATTATCTTGTAAGCCTATATAAAGGCATATGGTGTATTGTATCGGGAATCAATGAATGGAGTTCTAGTTCTTATCCCCTTGTTGTGAGATACTTGGCGGTTCTCTACTCTAACGAGCAACCCCGCTTAGGCAGCCGCGGTCAAGGCTCTATTGTATCTCCGTCATCTTCCCCTCCTCCGACAACTCCTCCGACGACCTCCGAGTAGGACCATAACACACTCCTACACAAATAAACAGTAACCAATGAGGGTTCTCAGATAAATCATGATCGTGGTGCAGAAAATTATATGCGCCCAGAAATCCAAAGCAAAAAAGAAGAAATTTTGTAAACCAATTGCACGTCAATACATGCTTACATTCAAAAATTGCTTAATATGTATACATTTTCAGCTTAGTAGAGTATTGTTATTTAGAAGGATAAGCGTTCTTACTCATTGATGGATTCAGGTTTAAAAAAAACTTTCAGGAAATACGTAGAAAAAACTCAAGTTAGGTTAATCTTTAGAGCAGTAAAGCGAATTGTAAATGATATATTTTACATGCACTTGTGTCAAACTTTTACAGTAATGTAATATATGATACTATCTTTAGATGACTATGTGTTTCACAACAGGTACGTTGTAACACTTCTAACATTTTTTTGCTTATGTTGCTACTTACCAATTGAAAATATTTTAATATCATGTAAGATGTACTAGTTTTTACTCTCGTATCATTTATAATGCATTTTCTAGTTTATATCATATTTGGGAATTCAGCCGGATTTTTGGTATGTTGTTAAACTGGAAGAGGTATAACAATGTATCAATCTAAATAAGTTAAAGTGTTTGATAAATGTGAGAATAGGATTAACTTCCAGCTCAATGAAAGGACTAAACATTCTATCAAATAATCTAACACGAATATGGACAAGAATATTAGCAGCACTTAAAATACCTCTTCTTTAAAAAAAGGCTTCTGACGAACAAGTTTTTCCCAGTTTCCATATTCTGTGATGCCAAGAGGCCAATCATGTGACAGAAAAATGTCTATTGGTTCCTCAACTTGCATCAGCTTCAGCACATCATACTGTCGCACATGATATACCGAACGAATACTTCTATCATCGTATGGAGGCCTTTCATAGTGCCCTGCTCAGGAAAGTGGTGGGTTTTGTGGTTCAAGGGTGATACGTTGAATGAAGTTTAAACTTTTTCAATTGAATATTCAAATATTGCTTCATATGTACTTCAAAGATGACAAAAAGTGGTCCGTGCCAAACTTCTGCACAGTGAATTAACTCTTTTTATAGCTCATCATAAAAATCGGTGCAGTAAAGCCTTACAAGAGCAATGAAATATATACGTATGACAAAATTAAAGAAATGCAGAATGCTCAACGTGTTATGAGATATTGATCAATTTAACATATAAAAGTATTAAGGAGTCAGGGTCAGATAATACTCACCTAAATTGTAATCCCGGGATTTATAAATTCCAGAAAGTCCCCCGATTCTGATATTACCAAATTTGATCACTCCAGCAAACCCCAAGAAAAATATATTGGGAGCCGCCCATCCTCCATAGTATCTGAGGAAGAATCACCAGAGCGAATTAACTACACCTGAAACAGTGTGCTTTTAACTGGCCTTCAAAAAAGTGCTCCAATAATAACAAGAAAATTATGAATCATCCAGCTATCAATATGCATTATGACCGTCCATTCAATATTCAGCACTTCTTACTAGTACGGCTTTACAGACTTGACCAATAAGATACTGACTCCAGTTTTATTCTAGTAAAATAAAGATACTCATCATTACAAATTCGCTCCTTATTTCTATGCAAGACTTCATAACCCTTTTAACTTTTAGCTTTAGGAGACAAGGTGGATGAGTATGACTCACTTTTCTAAGAACTCGAAGGTTTTCCACAAAAAAGAGTTGTTCAACATGCGATCTTAGGCTTTTAAATTCTAATTGTGTTCGAATAATACTATTTCGAAACCAGACAATCAAAATTGGCCGAACATGTACAGGCCTGCTAGAAATGGGACCATGTGACGCAGGACGAATCTATAGGCAGCGATATAATCGACGACCTAACCCTACATGCTATGCAAATCCGACGGCGTGAATCCAAATTAGATAATAAATTTAAAACATCTCACGCAAAATAAATTCATAGCAAGGCAGAGCATTTTATTAGGACGAAAACAAGTTTGGGCTTTCCTCCGCGTGGAGGGTCAAAGCTAAAGCGCGCGGCGAATAAACCCTGCAAATCACAATAATAATCTAGGGCAAAATTCCACGATAATGGTCTCCAAGCAAATATAAAATGTTCAACCCAATAAATAAAAATGCTGAAAATAATAAGTCCAATACAACGAAATCTCACCAAATAGTGGGCTGACCAAGACATTGAAGAATCCGGAGCCGGAGATGCGTGAACGGCGATCCGAGGTGGAACCGTTGGCGTGGAAATGGCGGAGGTGGCTGTCCTTGGCGGAAAATGGGGAGATCGGGCTGGAAATGGATAGATCCGGCCACTAGGAAGTAGATCCGGGTAAGGTGTGAGTAGATCCGATGTTTGAGAGCGGATCCGGGCTACGGAAAGATGTATGACGGTGGAAATAACGGATCAGGGGTGGAAAAACCTAGATCTTGACTGATCTAGGAATATAGAGGGGTAAGGAGGTGGATCCACGTGAGGGGGGGGGTGCTGCTGAAGGCAGGCGGCGGGGAGGGTGTTGCTGGACGTTGGCAGCAGGGAGGAGTGGCTGATGGGCGGCGGGTTTGGAGAGGGCGGGCTGGCAGGGAGGAGAGGAGTGGTTGGCTAGGGGGTGTGGATTGCCTGAAGGAAAAGGGGCGAATGGGAGGCTTGCTGGAGAGAAGGTGGAGGAGGCCCGCCGTGAAACTGGGGAGGGGAAAAGTATAGGGAATGAATAGTTCATTTCATTTTTGAATAGTAAATTTTGAATAGGAATTCCTGGACAGCAAACAGCAAACGGCATGTTGTTGGACAGAGGGAAGGTGGCGGCTTGGGAGGGGTTTTAGGGTGGCCGGCGGTGGCTAGGGGAAGGGGAAGAAGAGGGGATGGATAGGGGGTACCTTGTGGGGAAGAACGAGCACCTAGGAGTCGTCACCTAGGTTTCCACGGCATCGGCACTGCGGGGTGATCGCTGGAATCCGGGAATGAGTTTTCGCCAAATTCTGCAATGCCCCCAATCAGCCCACTACTCTCTTATTTATAATAAAAACAAAACTAGGGCATCCCAATCAACGACTATGATTGGCCGGGGGAAAATCCACTTAAATACAACAATAATAAACCAAAATATATAAAGTAATATATGAAATCGACTCGCAACACGAATCCGAACGCATCCACGGAGTCAGATCGTCGATCCGGGCACGCCATATATGGTAAGTCGCCAAATCAGCCCAAAATGGGCCCAAAGCTCATCCTCGCCTCTGCTCCGCATCACCATGACAACTAATTTGATTTCAAGATGGCACTACTCAAACCAAGACCAAGTTGATCTCAAGTCGGCTCGAACAGTGCATGTATATATTTTTTATGCAGGTATATGTAACTATGATAGGCATATATACACACATATAAAAGAAACTTCGAAGAGGAACAGTGAATGAACAGTGGAGTGTGTCCGTCCGTTGCTCTGTTAGGGGCCTACTCGGTAGTTACCGGAGGAGTGACCGGAGATGGAGATAATGGTGGTGGAAATACTACGGAGCCTTGACCGCGGCTACCTAAGCGGGGCGTGCTCGAGAGATAGAGCTTCAAAGATCTCTTTAGGGTTTGGGGAAATAGACTTTCTTTATTCATACCAATACAAGACCCAGTGAGTCCTTTAAATAGGACTTACAACAGACTTTTAATGAAAACAAAAGACAAACTTGGACATGCGACTAAAAAGGACACCATATAAAGACGCGACATAAATAACGACATCATATAAGAACACGACTCTAAGACAGAATAAAAACATATTAAAAAATAAATAATAATAAATAATGTCATTAAAGGACCCGTAACATCTCTTCCGCCTTGCAAAGAGAGTTTGTCCTCAAGCTCAAGGGAGATCAATGGTGTCCACGTTATCCGACACCATCATCATCAAAGTCCTCGACGTGTAGATAGAAAAGTCGTTTGCAGCTGTGGCCGCGAGTGTACTGTTCGTCGCAGTTGTAACACAAACCCTACGCGCGTCGTTCCATCATCTCAGCTTGAGATAGTTTACGGACTGGTGGGCATGGATGACCCTCGGGACGGCCCTGCTAAATGCCCGTGTCGGTGGGCAAATAGACTTGTGCCAGTTGGAGGCGACGGTCACATAGCCTGGTCAGACTCATAACAGTCACTAAATCTTGAGGAGCTTCAAATTCGACATCAAGTCGCAGGCGATCGCGAAGTCCGGCGGTGAAGATGCTAACCTGCATCTCTGAGGAAAGTGTGGTGTGCGCCAGAAGAAGTTGAAACTGGTGCAGATAGTCATCCACGGAGCATGTCTAGCGTAGTGTCGTGAGGGCACCGAGGGGGTTGTTGCGAATGGGAGGGCCGAAACGCAGGTTGCAAAATTGCTTGAAGTCGTCAAACGTCAGGCCAGGCTGATCAGTGAGGAGACGAGTGGCTCGGAGCAAGGCTGAATCGAGAAGGTGGAAGGAGGCCAGAGGGAGCCGATCAGCTGCCGGAGTGTGTTGGTGGCCAAAGAATTGTTCGCACCTGGTGAGTCAACCCAAGGGATCAGTTTTCCCATCGTATGTGGAGAATTCCAACCGAGTATAATGCGGCAGAATAGCAGCTTCAGGGCGTAAGAGGGTCTGCGGTGGCGGCTCATGGCGGATGAGCGGTGGTAGCGGAACTTGACTGCTGCTGGCGTGATCCGTGGGTGGGGTGGTAACCACGGGAGGTGCTGCTGTTAGTCCATTAAGTTTGGTGGTGAGGGTCGCCATGTCGTCCTGATGACGTGCGTCGATATCCCGAAAGCGTGCTTCGACATCCTAAAGGCGTGCATCCATGACGGATATAACTGTGTGTAGTCAGTTCATAACATCCAAGAAGTCGGCCGAGTCTCCCATATTGTGGATGGAGGTAGCACGGGATAAGGAGCGGGTGACGGGACGACTAGATTTCTCGGAGACGGTTGTTTGGGAGTTGTCGCGCGATCCGTGTCGTCTCCCAATGGTGGCACGCTTGATGTGGATTAAGGGCTGATTTGAATTAATTCCCAGGGCTGGTCGGTGCGAAATAATTTATTTCTGCGTGATTGACGAGCTCGGTCAGGAAGGCGAAGACGAGTGGCAGCGAGCGAATAAAGGGTGCAGCGTTGGAACTTTCAGAGGTCGATATTGGAGGCGTAGATCGTGTGCGCAGATCCCGTCGTCTAGGGCTCGTGCGCCTACTTGTCGTGGAGGACGAGGATAGAGGGGTTGCGGATGGCGATGATGGAGGCGTCGATTGCTTGCGCCGATTCCATAGGTGAGGGCTCCTGTGATTGCTTGTATGGGTCGATTGGAGAAGTTGCTTCCACGATAACTTGCGCAAGATGATTGATCGTCGGAGTAGGGAGGCGACGAGGCGTGCATCAGCGTAATGGAGGAAGAAGCCCAAGGGTGCGGTCGATTGCAGCAGCGATTTTGGGGTTGCGGCTTTTTTCAGTCGTCGCACTATGTGGCTCAGCGGCTGTGCGAGAAGTAGAGATAGTCGGCGCTTGTGCGAGGCAGGATTAGCTCTGATACTAAGATGTTAGGGGCCTACTCGGTAGTTACCAGAGGAGTGGCCGGTGGTGGAGATAATGGTGGAGTAAATACTACGGAGCCTTGACAGCGACTGCCTAAGCGGGACGTGCTCGAGAGAGAGAGAGAGAGAGAGCTTCCAAGATCTCTTTAGGATTTGAGGAAATAGACTTTCTTTATTCATACCAATACAAGACCCAATGAGTCCTTTAAATAGGACTTACAACAAACCTTTAATGAAAACAAAAGACAAACTTGGACATGCGACTAAAAAGGACCACATAAGGACGCGACATAAATAACGACGTCATATAAGGACGCGACACTAAGACAGAATAAAAGCATATTAAGAAATAAATAATAATAATTAATGTCATTAAAGGACCTATAACATGCTCACACTTGGGTGTTTAGGGTTTTTTTTTCTTTAAGTTTATACTTAGATATATAGCGATATATAGTGTATATATTTCTATACTTATCAATAACGTGGGCGGATGAATAGTGGAGCGGTCCAATATTCATCGGCAGAATATTATATATCATTATATTCATAATTTATAATATAAATATATGAGGATATATATTACTATATTTATAAAAATGATATATATTATTATCTTTATATATTATTACTTACAAATAACTTAGGCTAAACGAGAGACAATGTACATGGGCCCCCCATGCGGCCGCGACAGTGTCACAGCACAATGATACTCCCACCGCTCGAAGCCCCCCGAGGGACAGTGCCACAACATTGCCTCATGTGTGTGTGTGCGCGCGCATATACATTAGATATAAATTTTAGTATTGTAACATATATAATTCATATCGATCATAAGTCGGCTCACCTTGATTCAAATTTGGCTTGAAAATCGAACTGAGTGAGAAATTGTCTTATGGCTTGGCTCATTCAGCTCGATTTGAGCTTCATTTGCGCCCAAAAAATGACATGATTACGATTATCATCTGTTACGAACATAACTGCTCGGGCCATCCATGCATCCTACTTACCTATGTGGCAGTAGTGGCATTTCAGTAATTACATTGTATGCTCACTCCCACATATATATGAGAGTAGAGGAGAGTCGTTATCTTTGCCTTTAATCGTTAGTCTTGTTTGGTTCTTTTTGGAGAGAAAGGTTCTTAGAGGGATCCTACTGTCAAGAGATTGGATATTGAGCATGCCTCGATATATTGTATCTCTTTCCTACTGATCTACTTCGTTTTGATCAACCATAGTGACTAGCTATCAATTGGTCTGACTTGCCGCCCACTTAGGGTTCACTCATGAACCCTAATCGGGCTTTCACTCTGTGTCTCATCTTCGTTCATTGGCCAAGGCCTGCTCACATGCGTCTACGCGCATAGGATCCCTCTCCACTGCTCGGCATTCGTCCATTCCCCGCATAGTATTGAACCCGATATGGTTCTTCTCAAATCATGCATGTCAGGCTGCCCGCCTCGCCCTGGCGTCGTATCCAGCGGCTCAACGCACTGAACACTCCGTCGGCCACTCAATCTGCACTCTCTTCGATGTTGTTCTATCTGTGATGTTGCCTCGCCCATTTCACTCCCACGATCAGCCCACACCATCAAGTGTCTCGCCTCAGACACCTTCTACTGCAAATAGCTCTCCTCTTCGCCCGCTACTCACACGCACTTTGCCCTACTCGGTTGATCAATCTACCGTCTACTTTTCCAACTTCCGATCATCGCTCCACTCTCTAATTTTGCTCCTCTGATAACCCTTTCAATGGTCATATGTGTCGATGAAGATGCCTCCACTTCATCCTCCATCAATTTCACTAGCTTGGATTGGCTCGAAGTTCGGTTAGAAGATCTCACTCTCTTCTGCAAGCTTGTGGGAGCCAACGTCTATTGGAGTTATGGTTGTATATTTGTATTTGTAGTTATTGGTCTGGTCTGCCTTTAGCCTGTAATATTCTTTTGTCTATTTAATTGGTTTGTCTCCTCATTTGGAGATAAGAGCTTTCATTATTTTCTCCTACATGGTATCAGAGCAAACCTAGGGTTCCCTCCTGGCGTTCGCTTTGCATCCCGCTCGGGTTCCCGCATCAGCGTATCCCGCTCGCGATCGGCGTATCGGCGATCGGCGTATCGTCTTCCTGCTCCAGTGTTCCAGCGTGATCCGCGATCGGAGTCCCACGATCGACGTATCCCGCTCCCTGTTCCAGCGCATGTTCGATCATTTCAATCCTGCTCCCTGTTCCAGCGCCTGTTCTACGCTTCCCGCTCCATGTTCCAGCGCCTGTTCTAGCGCTTCCCGCTCCCTGTTCTAGCGCCTGTTCTAGCGCTTCCCGCTCACTTCAATCCAGCGCCTGTTCGATCCCTTCGGTCCCGCATCTCGCTTGTTCCAGCGCCTGTTCTAGCGCTTCTTCAGGTTCCCGCGCAGTCTTCTTTTCGATCCTCGATCTCCTTTGTGGGAGGGATCTCGGTGTTTCTTTCCTCTTGGTTCATGGCTTCTACTGACACATACGAATCCTCCTCGAGGCGGATTACTAGCATCCTTCTGGATGAGCGGAACTATTCTTCTTGGGCTACATCGATGAAGGTGGCCCTTGCTGGTCGAAATAAACTTTCTTGGTTGACTGGCGGCCCTCCCAAGCCTCCTTATGACAAGAAAGATGATTTGGTCAAGTGGTCCACGGAGAAATTCATGGTTCTTGGCTGGATCCAGTGCTCGATGGAGCCTCGTATCTTCGTCCAGTTCAAGCGTTTTGAAGACATCGCCGAACTTTGGTCGGCCCTTCAGCGCACCTTCGGGCACACACGTGTTGATGCCCAGATTTTTGGTGTCTTTCAGGATATTGCTTCCGCTACTCAGGGGGAGCGGTCTGTTCAGGAGTACTTCACCTACCTGATCGATGACACCTAAGCTGATTGAATTGAATCTATGAATGAGCTAACAGTTGAGCTAATCTTTCTCTACATCGGCCCATATTCTATAGAAGAAGAGTCTCTAGCTTTCTCTTTCTTTCCTTTCTTTGAAGAGGCTGGTTCCTTACCGGGCCTGTGAGAAGGAGTGGGGGTAGAATCTTAAGGGCCTTCCCCTGATGGACCTGTTGAACTGATCTTGATGATGAGGCAGAAGCAGGGGTTCGATTTTGGGAAGATGTTCAAAAGGGCGGAACTCCTCATATAGAATATGTAGATGTAGGGTAGAGAAAGTATACCACCATACTTGAAAAGCCTCGCTTGAAGAAGGGTCCTTTGTGGGAGGGATCTCGGTGTTTCTTTCCTCTTGGTTCATGGCTTCTACGGACACATACGAATCCTCCTCGAGGCGGATTACTAGCATCCTTCTGGATGAGCGGAACTATTCTTCTTGGGCTACATCGATGAAGGTGGCTCTTGCTGGTCGAAATAAACTTTCTTGGTTGACTGGCGGCCCTCCCAAGCCTCCTTATGACAAGAAAGATGATTTGGTCAAGTGGTCCACGGAGAAATTCATGGTTCTTGGCTGGATCCAGTGCTCGATGGAGCCTCGTATCTTCGTCCAGTTCAAGCGTTTTGAAGACATCGCCGAACTTTGGTCGGCCCTTCAGCGCACCTTCGGGCACACACGTGTTGATGCCCAAATTTTTGGTGTCTTTCAGGATATTGCTTCCGCTACTCAGGGGGAGCGGTCTGTTCAGGAGTACTTCACCTACCTTCAGGATTGTTTTCTGGAACTCAATGATCTGGAGCCTTTTAGTGCCCTGAAATCTCCCGAGGATGTCACCCTTATCCGGCAACAGCGACAGCGTCGGGAGACCTACCATTTCTTGATGGGGCTTTGCCCCGAGTATGAGTCCACTCGTGCTCAGATTGTGGGCATGTCTCCTTTGTCGGATCTCCTTGAGGCCTACTCCATTGTCTCTGAGCATGAGAAACGCCTGCAGCGTCACTCATGCCTCTCTGGCGCGCGCACTACTTCCTCGCTCCCTACTGAGCAGATGGCTCTTGCTGCTTCTTCTCGTCCTCCCGCTTCTGGCTCTCGGAGCCGTGGAGGTCGTGGTTCTTCTACACAGTCTGGGGGACGTGGCTCCTCCGGTGGTCGTGGCTCTACGGGTCCGCCTGGCCCTTGTTCTCATTGTGGGCGTCTCTATCATGACCGCAGTCGTTGCTATCAGCTTTACCCACACCTCCGGGGTTCTGATCGTACTTCGTCTGGTGCTCCGCGTTCTACCGTTGCTACTGTCGAGTCTTTTGATACCGTCGAGCGTCCCTCGGGAGTCACTTCTTCGGATTTCAGTCACCTGTTGGCCCAGTTTCAGCAGTTTCAGCAGTTCCAGCAATCTCAGTCCTCCACTGCTGCATTTGCCTCTCCTAGCTCTTCATCCTCAGGTACTCCGTTTGCTTGCTCTGCGACCACAGTTGACCAGGGTTCGTCACCCTGGGTGATTGATTCTGGTGCCACCGACCATATGAATGGTATGTCTTCCCTCCTGCGCCAGGTTGCTCCTTGCTCCCACCGGGATGTGCGCCTTGCTGATGGCTCGTTTACTCCTGTCCTCAGCCGGGGCACTGTCCCTCTCTCTTTCCCTTGGCTCTGTTCTTCTTGTACCTCGCATGGCTCTCAACCTTTTATCTGTTAGTAGTATTACTCGTGCGTTGAACTGCTCAGTCACTTTCTACCTTGATCATTGTGTTTTTCAGGACCTGCGATCCAGGAGGACTTTTGGTACGGGGATTGAGAAGAATGGGATGTACCATCTGGTGATGCCTCCCCCCACTACTGCTACCACCACCACTGGTGCTTCTGTTTCGTCATCGAGTTTGCTTTGGCATGCCCGCCTCGGTCATGCTATCCCTCCTCGGATGTTATCTGTTTGCCCTGATGTGTCTTTCTCTTTTCTTTTTCATTGTGATGTTTGCGAATTGTCAAAACACACTCGCAGTACCTATGTATCTTCTGTTAGTCGTGCTACTACTTGTTTTGAGTTGATACATTCTGATGTTTGGGGCCCTGCCCCTATTGTTTCTTTTGATGGATTCTCGTATTTTGTCACTTTTATTGATGACTATTCTCGTTGTTTATGGGTTTACCTTCTGAAACGTAAATCTGACGTTCTTTCTGTTTACACTCACTTTACTCGTATGATACAGACACAACATGACAAGTCTGTTCACATTCTTCTCTCTGACAGTGGAGGTGAATACACCTCACGCTCCTTTGACACGTTTCTTCGCACTGAAGGCACCCTCCACCAGTTTTCGTGTCTGGCCACCCCCGAGCAAAATGGCGTGGCCGAACGCAAAAAACGTCACCTGTTGGACACTGTTCGATGCCTTCTTCGAGGCATGCATGTTCTTAAGTCCTACTGGAGTGCTGCTCTCCTTACCGCGGCCTTTCTTATCAATCGAACTTCGTCCCGCCCCCTTGGTGGTATTGCTCCCTACAGTCTTGTAGACCCTTCCGCCTCTGTTTTTCCCATCCCTCTTCGGGTCTTCGGCTGTGTGTGTTTTGTCCAGTATCGGCGTCCTTCCCGGACAAAACTCGACGATCGGGCTATCCGTTGTCTCTTTATCGGCTACTCGACTACCACTAAGGGGTATCGCTGTTATGATCCCCGTTTCCGCCATATCATTCACTCTCGTGATGTGACGTTTCACGAGGAGGTTCCCTTCTTTCCCTCTCCCTCGACTACCCCGGACCCCCTACTATTGTGCAACCTATCCCGATCGTCCCCGCCGTCTCACCTCCATCACCTCCGCCTGTCCTACTTACACTCGCCGCCGCGCGCCCACACCACCTGTTACTCCCATTTCTCCCTCAGTTCCGGATCCATTGCTCCTTCCGGTTGCAGGTACCTCTCTTGAGCCTCCTCCCTCTACTACTTCTGATGATTTACCTATTGCCTTGCGAAAGAGCCACCGTGCTTGTGTTCGTTCTTCTGTTACTGAGCACTCGCTAGCTAGTGTTGTTTCCTACCAGCGGTTCTCTCCCTCTTACCAAGTTTTTGTGGCTGCTGCTGATTCAGTTCGAATCCCTGCTTCGACTGCTGAGGCTCTGCTTGATTCGCGGTGGGTTCGGGCCATGGAGGAGGAGATGTCTGCTCTTCGTCATACCGGACGTGGTCTCTTGTTCCTCTGCCTCCCGGGAAACGCACTGTTGGGTGCAAATGGGTCTATACTGTAAAGTATGGTGTTGATGGTTCGATTGATCGCTACAAGGCTCGCTTGGTAGCTAAGGGATTTACTCAGGCTCCTGATGAGTTTGGGGCCACGTTTGCTCCCGTGGCCAAGCTGACTAGTGTTCGTCTTCTGCTCTCTCTTGCGGCGTCCCGGGCATGGCCGCTCTACCAGCTCGACGTCAAGTATGCTTTCCTCCATAGAACCTTACAGGAGGAGGTTTATATGGCTCCTCCACCGGGATTTGCCCTTCAAGGGGAGTATTCGGGCAGGGTTTGTCGTCTGCACAAATCCATGTACGGCCTGAAGCAATCCTCGCGTGCCTGGTTTGACCGGTTCAGCAATGTTATCCTTCAGATAGGCTTCACTCAGTGTCATGCGGATCACACTTGCTTTGTTCGCGCACGCCAGAGGGCCGTCGTGCCATTGTCTTGGTCTATGTTGACGACATTATTCTTACTGGGGATGACTCTGCTGGTATTTCTGAGGTGAAAGCTACTCTCCGCTCCGCCTTTGAGGTGAAAGATCTTAGATCTCTCCGTTATTTCCTTGGGATTGAAGTGGCTCGCTCCCGACAGGGCATCTCCATATCCCAGCAAAAGTACACCTTAGATCTCCTCCGGGATTCTGGTCTCCTGGGCTGTCGTCCTGTGCGTACGCCTATGGATACCAATCATCGTCTTCATGCTGAATCTGGTGATCCTCTACCAGACCCTTCTCAGTACCAGCGTCTGGTTGGCCGCCTGATATACTTGACAAATACTTGGCCAGACATCAGCTTCTCAGTAGGCATTCTGAGTCAGTTTATGCATTCTCCTAGAACTGCTCATCTAGAGGCCGCTCGGCGTGTTCTTCGCTATCTCAAGCATGCTCCTGGTCTTGGGCAATTCTATCGGGCTGACAGTGTCTCCAGTCTCTCCTGCTTCACTGATGTTGATTTCGCCGGTTCTTTGACTGATCGGCGCTCTACTACCGGCCTCTGTGTGTTTCATGGTGATCATATTGTTTCATGACGGAGTAAGAAACAACACATTGTATCGCGCTCGTCCGCTGAGTCCGAATACCGTGTCATGGCACACGGTGTTACTGAGTTGATTTGGCTTCGATCGCTGCTGACTGAACTTGGTCTATCCCTGACCACTGGCTCGACTCTCTACTATGACAATAAGTCAGCTCTTCTTCTCACTCAGGATTCGGTGCTTCATGAGCGCACCAAGCACATAGAGATGGATGTTCACTTCCTTCGTGATCATGTTCGTACTGGGACCGTCCTTCCTACTTATGTTCCTTCGGCCGACCAACTTGTTGATGCCTTCACTAAGGCCCTTGGTCCTACTCGTTCAGATTTGCTCTCTTCCAAGCTGGGCATGATTGACATCTTTGCTCCACCTTGAGGGGGAGTATTGGAGTTATGGTTGTATATTTGTATTTGTAGTTATTGGTCTGGTCTGCCTTTAGCCTGTAATATTCTTTTGTCTATTTAATTGATTTGTCTCCTCATTTGGAGATAAGAGCTTTCATTAATTTCTCCTACAACGTCAACCAACACCTCCGCCCCTTCCTCCATCGCCACCCCCTACCGGATCTTCGTTGACTACATGGGGTTCATACACCCCACCGGGGACATTCACCGGGTCCACTTCCAGCTTATCGAGATCTCAGTGTTCGACGACATTGACCCCCTAGTTTGGATAACCCGTGTCGAACGGTTCTTCAATCTTCAGTCCACCACCGCCAACCAGAAGGTCCCAATAACAACCATATACATGGAAGACTCCATTTAGTGCGTTGGACGAGCCAATATTCTGGATCTCTCCTTGGCCCACACTCAAGGAGGAAATCCTCCACTACGGGAAATGTGTACGAGTGCATCAGCTCCGTTAGTCAGTTTGACGCAATTGCAGCCTACATCTCGAAGTTCATTGAGGTCTCCATGCATGTGACACGCCTCTCTCTCAGATCATTACTTTGGGTACTTCCTAGCTGATTTGCAACCCCACATGCGCGCATCTTCATGTCCACAACCATCCACTCTCCCAAGTGATGGTGCAAGCTTGTTGCATCGACGTGGAACCTAGTGCAACCTCACCACCTCCAGAAACTCAGCCACAACTTTATCGACTGCCTCCCCCCACATCCGATTGGACCTCCGTTGATAGGCCTACCACCACCTCCTATAATCCCTCCGCCGATTGTACCTCCACCACTCAACACATTTCTCATCAGGAGGACCAAGAGCTCTGTCGCACTAGACTTTGTTTTCGCTACAAGGATCTGTACTCCCTAACACATTAATGCTCTCTCAGGGAACGGTGTTTACTGGTCGGTTTTGAAGACGATGACTCAAACTTCGCGAACTTGGATTCGCTGACGCTCGCAGACGACCAATTTGGGCCTTGAACTTAAGAACAAGATTGATTTTCTAGAGGGGGGTATTGATACGAACACGACTCCTATGGATATCAACGTGTCCTACTTACTTATGTAGCCCTAGTGGCATTTACGTAATTATGTTATATGTCCACTTCCGCCTATATAAGGGAGTGGAGGAGAGTCATTATCTTTATCTTGGATTATTATACTTGTATGGCTCTCTTTGAAGAGAAAGGCTCTTAGAGGGGTCAAGAGATTGGATATCAAACTTGTCTTTATATATTGTATTCTGATTCCTATTAATCTACTCTATTTTGTTTGATGATAACGAATATTATCATCATCATTAGCCTTATTGCAACCACTTGGGATTGATGATGCTAACATCCCTCCTCCGACCCTATGATATTCCATGCATCTTCAACACCCAATTTAAATCACCTGCATGGTTCATTTGTCGAGCACTTTATCGACAAAATTCTCCTGAGTACTCATGTTGACATCTACTCTACAAGCGTAATGTTGTTGAGTACTCATTTTCAATGTCTCCTTTGTTGATATTCATAATGACATCATTTGACAAATAACTTGTATGAGTATTGACCTCCACAATCCACACAATCTTTTACTATTTTTGTCAAATGTGATATAGTCGAGTATCTTTTGTAATAAATTTATAGATGTTACATGTATACCAAAATTCAACTACCTCATGATAAGTCTGCATAGTGTCAACACGGCTCATTACAAAGAATAACACTTCGCACGAAAAGGTAGAGAGCTTGATAGAGAGAACCGCCAATATTTTTCTCACCCATACAAGTTGGACGATTTCCCTCTTGGACCGGCAATTTTCTCAATATTGATGCAACAATGTCGAATGCCAGTTAAGTATCTTTAGAGTTCTGATGTAGATATACTACGAGGACGTACATACATACCCCGAATATTGGCAACGAGTAAACTGAAAGGGAAATGGGAGCAAAGCGGGAGTCGTTAAGTTAAAAATTTGTCGCAATTTAATTTCGAAGATCTTTTTAATTTCGTTGCAATATTTTAATTTCGGCAATTTAAATATTCTATGTGAGTTTTATGTAATGAATGTGGGCAATTAATAGCTTTGAGGAAATGAGAATAGTGAGTTTTGCCTAGGGCTGAAAGTTAAAAACCGGAAGTAGAACGGTTTTTTATTGGTTTTTCATTCTCAGGTGCTCCATTTCAGGTAGTGGGCATATTGATGGATCTTTGGAATACTATTAGCTCCTCTAAATCATGTAAGACATTGTTTTTGTTGCTCCATTTCAGGTGTAGGGCAACTTATTTGTTTTTGTATTGAATCTTATTTGTTTTTGTCATGAAATAAGTTTAGTGATTTTTTTCAATGAAATAGGATGCTTACTTCAAAGAGTGGCGAAGGGTACAAAGGGAAAGAATGTCTTGTTGTCAAAGCGATAGAGAAAATTGACACCAAAAATATTAATGTGGGAGAGAAAAAAGAGGATCCATGTGGTGCTTCAAAACACATATCAAAAAAATCAAAATTAGAAGACCCTGCAGGTGGTAAAGTTAAATCTGCAGTGTGAGAATGGTTCAACATGTCACAATTAGATAGAAGAAATGATGATCGTTGCTGAGATACAAAGAACTTGACAAAGGTAAATATTCTTTTTTTTTCTTTATTATTAGCATATTACATTAAAAAAAATTAAATTGTTGGATAATGTATATATTTTTTGTTTTAGAGTTGGAAAAAGAAACACGAGAAAGTCCAGATCATCTTGCAGAGGTAGATGCAGAGTTGTAACTGACTATGTAACATGACGTAAATCATTTTACGAGCTGTTTTTCTTATATATTATTTTTTTGTTCAATGTCTGCTTTTTAAAGTAAGCTTTATATAATTAGCTATACTTGAATGGTTGTTGTTTGATGTATACTTGCTTGAATTATTGTTTAATTTTTTCCATTAATTCTAAAACATAGATTCGTTGATCATTACATATTTGTTGGTGTCCTTATTTAGATCACTGTATTTAGTAACTATACAAAAACTGAAACCACACCACAAAAACCGACTCCAAACCGCACCACGCGGTTTTTGTGCGGTGCGGTTTTGTTAGGTCCAAAACCGACCCCCTTCTGTGTGGTTGTGGTTTGGGCTCAAACCGCACCAAACTGCACCAGTTTCACCCCTAATTTTGCTCTAATCATTTTTCCTTCTTCTCCCCCTTGTTATTTCACTCTCGGCCTGCATGAGCAAGGTGGAGACCCCCATCGTGGGTGAGCTCCATCCCTTCCACCGTGAGACGCCATTCAGCCAACAATATTAGGGTTCACCGAGGGAATAATGACAAGAAATTTTATACCCCTAACTCTAGGGTTTAGGGTTTTTAGGGTGAAGCGATCCTTTGTTAGGGCACACAACACATTGGCAATGGAGGAACCTATCGTCAATCAAGGGGACATTCGCGAGATACTTTGCAAGTTGTTGGAGGACTTGGTGGCCACACGAACCGTGATCATCCACATCCATGCGTGGATTGATCGATTATTGGCAACCAGCTCTTCCTGAAACCTCACGGGCACCATGGAATTGGTGCTCAAGTCCTTGCAGGCAGCGAACCTAGTGGTCATTATTCTACTTTATCACACATGTACGGTGATCCCGCCACACTTGCACGCAGGCATCCTCATAAATCGAAGAGTTCACCCGCAACCGACGAGCATCACACGGGACCCATGCAAATCAACAAACTCTTACGCACATGGGCGATGGCCATTTGGGGAAGGTACTCCAGGAGAGGTTTTACAACCATTACACTGAGGTCGGGTATGGGTGTACATGACTGAAGAACCTTAATGGAGAATGGAATACCCGCACAGTGCCATTTCGAAGGGGGCGCAAGGAGGTCCATTATGTTGAAGGATTGGGTTTACTCTGGTTCGTGAAGGTGGAGCTCCCCATTTTTTATGGTAAGGAGGATCCACTTAGTTGGCTAACAAGATGCAAACAAATTTTCGTTAACCACCCAACGTTGTGGCGGGAATGGATAAAAGTCGCCTTCTGCCATTTAATGAGCTCATGCAACTCTGGTTCGTGCAGTTGGGAAGGGAGCATTTGAATATGACATGGTAAGAGTTTAAGAAATATTGCAACATGAGATTCAGACCTCTAGTCCGCAGCAATCTATCAGGGAACTTGATTTCCCTCTAGCATACAAGAACCATTGAGGAATTAAAGAGGCCTCAAAATCTCTTGGCGTGCGGCACTGGGTGAGATCGGGATAACAGATACTAATATTCACAATCGGGCTTCAAGACAGCTCTAGCTAGATGTTGAATTTGAAAATCCGCCAAATTTGATTACAGCCATGAGTTTGACCCGGATATGTGATCGTCATCTTGGATCGAGCACTCGAGGGGGCTTCCAAGGGAAACTGTCAAGGGGAATAATCAATCTCATGGTTCCCCACCCAATATGGAGGGAGGACCTAGAGAACGGAAAGTAGCAAACATAACATTCATCAACTGACATTCTAGGAAATACATGACAGATCGTCGTGCCTGGGGATTGTGTTTTAACAGTGATGGGCCCTATATGTGGGGGCACAAATGTAACAAGTTTTTCTGACTGGAGTTGGAAGACGAAGGAGAGTAGGAGACCCGGGAGGTGGTGGACGGGCAGGATCCAGAGCTCTCACTGAATGCCAACACCGGAGTGAAAACCACACACACCATGCAGCTCAAGACCACCATTTACGGACACCCAATGAGAATATTGGTACACGTTCAGTATACATAATTTTGTCAAGGAGCAAACCGTCGAATGGTTAGGGTTACTCATCGGAAGGCGTGCGGACATGTAAGTGCCAGTGACCAACGGAGAGAAACTACAAAGCCCAAGGATTTGTGCGGGGATGCAACTCCAGGTGGACACTGGTTTCTTCTTTGTTGACCTATATATGAGTTTGGCACAAATCGCGCCCACTACTTGTTCCACATAGTGCATGGTGGTGCCGTAGTGGAGTGTCGGTGAACCCCCAACAAGATCATCGCTATAACGAAATGGCTAGATCTTTGTCGCCAGGTACTGTTGTAAATTCACTCGAGACTACGTTAGAATAGTCGCCCCACTGAACAACCTCCACAAACACAAATCCTTTCAGTGGACGTAATAGCCGCAATTCACGCACTTCAAGCAACCCCAATAACCACGCCAGTGTTACAGTTGCGAGATTTCATGAAGGAGTTCCAAGTTGACCGCGTCACCTCATGATAAGGAATTGAAGCAACATTACATCAAGAGGGACACCCTGTCGCCTATTTTAGCCGAAGGCTTGCCGCACACCACCACAAGTTGTCGTCCTATGAACACGAACTGGTCGGACTAGCCAAGGAAATTCAACACTGATGTTATTTCAAGGACGGTGATTCAAGATTCACATCAAACATTTCAACCTGAAATCTCTAGGAACAGAAGTTGGTCACCCCACCACAACAACATGGGTGAGCGGATTACTTGGGCTATGATTTCTATGTCGAATATCGGGTCGGTGCGCTTAATAAGTTCGCAAAATCTCTCTCGAGACGGGAAAAATGGGCTAATTGTGTGTTATCTCCAATCCTACACTACGTTGATCGGTAAGATACATATGGAAATCAAGAGATGTACGAATCGCACTATTCTCTGAAGTAGCATCAGGAATAACAAAGCAGCATAAGTAAGGACGGTCGTGATGTATTGATATTATCCAAAAATCGAATGTACTTATATGATTCCCTATTGGTTGATGCAATTATGAGGACCATTCATACCCACATCCATGAAGGGGGTAGAAGACGTTGGAATGCATTGGGGACGAAATTTATTGGAAGGGAATGAGAAAAGCAATTCAGACCTTCATCTTGCAGTGCCAACTCCACAAACCAAACAAAGTGGTGCACCAACACATAGCGGGATGGTCCCAACCTCTAATAAAACCCACAGATATGGTCGAATATATTGATGGACTTCATCGAGAGGTTTGCGCAAATCTCGAGGGATGTTTGTCATCTTATAGTGGTGGAATGACTATGAAGGTTTGAAGTTGCAACTAAACTACAAAATTGCAACATTGGCAAAAAAACACCCCTTATCAAGGTTTGAAGTTAAAATTGTGAGATCAGGATAGACACTGCAAATATTAAGGCCAGGATTGGTTGAGGTCAATACTAATTTCACTGAAGTCTAGAGCTTTATTCAAGTAGATCAGTATGGGTGTAAACGTATACATGACTTCTCTATATTTGTGACATCTCTACACACTAACAGAGGCAAATCAATAATTCAAGTAGGAAAAACATGAAGAAGTCTTCCTTTTGTTGAAAAAGGAAATAAGTGAGGCAACAATCTTAACATTTTTGAGTCAAGCGAAGGTCAAACCCTCGAGATATGATATTAAGACCATCCTAATCAAAGAAGGGCAGCCCGCCGCCTACTACTATGAGTTGCTCCAAGTAGGGGTGTAATGGTTTGTTTGGTTTTGAAGCAAAATCACAAACTGAACCACCCATACATGGTTCGAGAAATCTAGAACCGAACTGAACCATACCGCGCAAATCATTGGAACTGAACCGAAGTAAATGGTTCGGTTCGATTTATGTGGTTTACAAAAATTAAAACATAAATACATAATCTAGGATCGGGAATAAAAATTAAATGGCATACATTATTTTTATCAAGTAAAAAACTGAAACATAAGTATAATTTTACATTAGTGAAACGAAAAATCAATTATATAAATAATTATATGATATCGTGTTATTAATATATTATAGATATATAAAAATTTATATTGTAACATCTATGTGGTTCAGTTCGGTTTAACATTAAAAGTCATGAACCGGGCTGAACCGGGCGGTTTTACAAAATTTGAAACCGTAACTGAATCGCCGCCTACAAAAAACCGAACCGAACCATACAGTTTGGTTTGGTTTGGTTTGGTTTGACGGTTCGGTTGGTTTTTACTTACACCTCTAGATCCAAGGCATCCCATTTAGAACTGTCCCTCTTGTGACAAAGAACCATGTGTGCTCCATTAAGCAATTAAACACTAGTGGGCAAAATTGATAGGCATAGATATTAGTAGTCTATGTTGATCACTAATCCCTTTAGTACCTATAATCTCAGTCAAAACTGGAACAAGTCAAGCACCTGGAGAGGATTTCCTATCTAGAAACATTTAATAAGTCAATCAAACATAAAAGGGTGTCCAAAACAAAATGGTTGGTATGCTTTCTAGTCCACCAATCTGTCTCTGTGAGAATGGTTCTACTAAAAAAAGTGACCAAACCAAAATAGTTTATATCTTTCTCAAACACCATTGCATATCTACAAGAATGGCTCTACAGTTGACTATACACGAATAACATGGCAACCTGTATCAATTTGATAACAACTGCAAGGATTCCATCCACAATGATATGCCTGAAAAGGAAGACTATTGCATAGAGGAAATCAATTTTGCATTCCCAAAGAAAGGCAATCTGAGTAAATTGTATGACATAAGCCCATTCTTCAAAATAACCGAAAGTTATAGAGTAGAAAAGACTCCTAAGTTTGCCGTGCAATGCATATTGACCAGTATGCATCGCACATGGACAAGTACCAAATTTAACAAACAAAAAAAGGTTAATATACTTCTGACCCAGTACTAAGTGTGGAGAAATATCTTTATGTATTTCTTAGGAAGATTATCAACTATTGAAAAGGTACATAATTATGTCTAATTGATTGTAGATGGGTTATCCACAATAATCATATTAATGACTTGCAAGCAGATAACCACCCAAGGGAGCAGACGTTTACTCTTCAAAAATGTGTGGGTTCACTTCAGCCTATCTAGCAAAATCATTTCTGATTAAGACTCTTCTTTATAAATAGGAAAATCATTTCTGATTAAGACCATTGGAAGAGAGATTTTGTACCCCGTTACTTCAAATGAAAAAAAAAATTAACTCCCTCTCGTTTCTTCTTCCCTTTTTTGTGGCTACAGCAAGAGAGTGGGGGATCGCTTGAATTACATTCCAGATATCCACAATAGGTGATTAAAGTCCCCAAAAGCCGCTTTTACTGTAACATCCTTAAATTTTAATGTAAATAATTTAATTTCAGGTTCCGTTCGCGAGTAAAATTGGTCGAGCAAACGCCGTCAATGTACGGTTTATTACAATTAATTGCGCGCGCTATTCGAGCAATTTATCGCTTTTAAAATTTATTTCCGGCCCTGTTATGAACGAAGTTCTAAAAGAGGGAGAAAAGAGGGAGAAAACTAATGACGGCTAGAGAAAGATTAGGGTTAGGAGGAAGAAGAGAGAATACCCTGATCATCAATTGCATAAGAACCAAAAGAGGGGGTCCGGGTATATTTATACCGGACCCCGGACCGGCCAGCAAGGGGGCCGGCCGGCCCCAATGGGGCTGAACCGAAATCGGTTCAGCCCCCCTTGGGCCGATTTCAGTAAGAGGGGGCTGAACCGCTTGGTTCAGCCCCGTTGTCGCCTTCGCCGTGCCTTTGCCTTCGCTTGTAATGACGCCCAAATAGACGGGCCTCGTCCGGGGGCGTAACATTCCCCTCCCCATCAAGAACCAGCTTGTCCCCAAGCTGGTAGTCGGGGTAAAGCTCCTGAAACTCCAGCAGGTCCACCCAAGTATTGTGCTCGGGAGAAAGATCCTTCCATTTGACCAATAGCTCTGGACAGTACGCCGTGCCTCGGCGCTTCCACTTGACCACTAGAATATCCTCAGGAATCGGGCGCAGCTCGCCCCCAGTAGTAGCTTCAGGCAACACCGAGCTCGCCTGAACAGCATCGCCAATCTTCCGTTTCAGCAAGGAGACATGAAAGGTGGGGTGAATCCTCGACCCCTCTGGTAAAGACAAAGTGTAAGCGGCGGATCCGACCCGCCGAGTCATCCGGAAGGGACCATAGTAACGGGGTGCCAACTTCTGGTTCATCCGCTGGGCGACGGACAGCTGCCTATAGGGACGAAGTTTGAGAAAAACCTCATCCCCCACCTGAAACTCCCGCTCCGTCCGATGCCTATCTGCCTGAGTCTTCATCCGATCTTGGGTTGCCCGCAGATTCTCCCGCAAGGTGGCTAGCGTGCGGTCACGATCGCGGAGTGCGCGGTCAACGACGGCCACCGCGGTGCTACCCGGCTCATAACTGCTCAGAGAAGGCGGCGGCCGGCCGTAAACCACCTCAAATGGGGTTAGCTTGCTCGCCGAGTGATAGGACGTGTTGAAGCAGTACTCAGCCCAATGTAGCCAACTCGTCCAGGTACGGGGCTCCTCCATAACGAAGCAGCGGAGATATGTCTCCATGCTCCGATTCACGACCTCCGTCTGGTCGTCCGTCTGTGGGTGGTGAGCTGTGCTGAAGCGCAAAGAAGTCCCCTGCAAGCGGAAAAGCTCCCGCCAGAAATTGCCAACAAAAGTAGGGTCTCGATCCGAGATAATCGCCCAAGGAATGCCATGTAAGCGCACAATCTCCCGAACAAACAAAGTAGCCACGGACTCCCCAGTGTACGGATGGCTCAGCGCAATGAAGTGACAGTACTTGGACAACTTGTCCACAACCACCAGAATAACCGATTTTCCCTTCGAGCGAGGTAGCCCGTCAATGAAATCCATGGAGACCGTATCCCAGACCTGGTGCGGAATCTCTAGGGGGTAAGGAGCCCGGCAGGAGAAGTGGTCTCGTACTTTTGTCGCTGACAAACATCACATTGGCGAACAAACGAATGTACATCCTTCCGCATGCCCTTCCAAAATACATTAGCCCTGACCCGCTGCAGAGTGCGGAGAACCCCAGCGTGGCCCCCCGTCGGCGTCGAGTGGAACTCGTGCATCATCACCGTCCGCCAAGCGGACTGAGAGGGTATGACCACCCGTCCGTGGTAGTAGAGACGATCCTGTTGCAAAGGATAGCCGGGGGTGGTCGTCCGGTCGGACCGCAAATCCTCCAGAATAACTCGTAACTCAGGATCCCGCAGTACCTCCTCCTGAATCTCATCCAAAGACTCTAGCCGCGGTACAAATATGCTGGCCAACGCTCCCTCAGGCAACCTGGAAAGAGCATCCGCAACTAGATTGTCTTTCCCTTGCCGATAAACAATCTCGTAGTCGTACCCCAAAAGTTTGGTCACCCATTTCTGTTGAAGAGGGGAAGAGACCCGCTGTTCCAAGAAGTGCTTCAAGCTCTGGTGGTCTGTCCTGATTTTGAAATGACGGTCTAGCAGGTATGGCCGCCATAGTGCTACTGCATGAATAATGGCCAGCATCTCCTTCTCATAAGCCAATAGGCCTAATGTCCTGGGAGCCAAGGCTTTGCTGTAAAAAGCAATCGGCCGCCCCTCCTGCATCAAGACGGCTCCCAGCCCTACTCCGGAGGCGTCCGTCTCCACGACGAACTCCTTAGTGAAATCCGGAAGTGCAAGGACCGGGGTAGTCGTCACCGCCTGCTTGAGCGCCTGAAAAGCCGCCTCTGCCTCATCATGCCAAGAAAAGGCATCCTTCTGTAAGAGCTGCGTCAGTGGTCGAGCGATTTTCCCATAGTCACGAACGAAGCGCCTGTAGTAGCCTGTGAGGCCCAAGAAGCCCTGTAAGGCCCGAATGGTCTGGGGCTGCGGCCACGATACCATACTAGCAATCTTCTTCGGGTCCGCCTTAACCCCTTCCACGGAGACCAGATGACCTAAATATTCAACTTCTTCCTGTCCAAAAGAGCACTTCGACCGTTTAGCAAATAACTAGTGTTTACGTAGGATGGAGAATACCTGAGCAACATGGTCCACGTGCTCCTCCCAAGTCCGACTGTAGATCAGAATGTCATCGAAGAAAATCAGCACGAAGCGGCGAAGAAGCTCTCGGAAGATCTCATTCATATTGGCCTGGAAGGTGGATGGACCACCGGTCAACCCGTTGGCCATCACTAGGAACTCGTAGTGACCATCATGAGTCCTGAAAGCCGTCTTGTGGATGTCGTCCTCCTTCATCAGAATCTGGTAGTAGCCGGACCGCAAGTCCAGTTTAGTATACCGGGTCGCACCATGTAACTCATCCAACAGCTCCTCTATCAGTGGAATCGGAAACTTATCCTTCAGCGTAATACTGTTGAGGGCCCGGTAGTCAACACAGAACCTCCATGATCCATCCTTCTTCTTGACTAGGATGATGGGTGCCGAGAAGGAACTCGTGCTGGGTCGGATGATGCCAGCATCGAGCATCTCCCGAACACTGCGCTCGATCTCTGCCTTCTGCATATGTGGATATCTGTAAGGTCGTACATTTGTCGGCTCTGCTCCAGTCTTGAGCACAATCTGATGATCACGGAACCGTGATGGCGGAAGTGTATGCGGCTCCTGGAAGATATCGGCATACTCTTCAATCAACGGCTGCAACTGGAGAGGTACCTCCCCTTGCCCTGCCTCGTCTGACCTCACCCCAAGAAGAACGGCCATCAAACTCCCTGTCTCTCCAAGCTGTTGTAGGCTGCGAAGGCCAATTTCCTTCACGGGTGCTGACGTGATACCCTTCAAGCAAAACTGTCGCCCACCTTGCAGGAACTCCATCGTCATCTGATACCAATCAAAAGTAACCCTCCGCAGTTGTCGTAGCCACTGAACCCCTAGAACCATGTCTGACCCCCGAATGGGTAGGAGGTAGATATCTGTGCGGCCCACGTAGCCTTGCATCCGCAACTCCACTCCCCGCAGAACGCCCTGGCACTGTAACTTACTGTCATCCGCTACCATGACCTGGAAGGCAGCCCCAGTATCCACTACGTGCCCCACCCTCTGAGCAACCTCCGGATGAATGAAATTGTGAGTGCTCCCGCTGTCCACCAGGATGGTCACCCGCTCCCGTCGGACCCTCCCCCCGAGCCGCATAGTGAGCGGTGGGGGACTGCACCACTCCATGGCATGCAGCGAGACACCAAGCTCCGTCAGGTCCAAGTCCCCTTCCAGATCCGGCTCCTCCGAACTCAACTCGTCCTCCTCCTCCTGGTGTAGCATAAACACCTGGACCTTCTGACATTTGTGACCCGGCGTAAATTTCTCATCGCAGTTGAAACAAAGTCCCTTTTCCTTCCGCGCCTGCAGCTCGCCCCATGAAAGTCGTGTCACCGCAGGTTTCCCGGCTCCCACCGGCTCCCTCCGGCCTGGTGCCGGCGTGGTAGCAGGCCTCACTGAGTTGCGGGTCCGCTGCCTGTTGAACCGCTCCTCGTGGATGCGGGCTAAGCTAATGGCGTGGTTCAGATTCCGTGGCATGTAAGCATGAATCTCATCCCGCAAATGTTCCTTCAAGCCCGACACAAAACAGCTCTGAAGTGTCTTCTCCTCCCAGTGTACTTGGTTTGCCAGTTTCTCAAACTCTGTCCGGTATTCTGTTACCGTCCCCTTCTGTCGCAGCTTCTGCAGAGTCGCCTCGACATTCTCGTACTCCAAAGGCCCGAACCGAGCCGTAAACCCCTCCACAAAATCCGTCCATGGCACATAATCTCTGTCTCTGAGGAACCACTGAGTCCACTGGAATGCATCACCCTCCAGATGGAAGGACGCCAATTGCACCCACTGCGCCTCCGGAACATCCTGATAATTAAAGAACAACTCGGCCTTGTGAATCCACTCCAACGCGTCCCCTCCGTGAAAACTTGGAAAATTCATACGCGTTAATTTCGGAGGGAGATACGCCCTTGGTGCGCCTTGTCCCCGCCAGCCATGGTCATAACCCGCACCCGGGTGGACTTGGTGTTGTCCGACCCACGGTGCTCCCGGTCCCACATGGCCTCCGTGTCCAACCGACCTAGGGTTCGGTAGGAGTCCCCCCATGCCTCCCGGAGGGAACCCCGTCGCAGCCGCACGACCAAACGCCGGCACGTTGCCGCCTCCAGCCTCCCCGAGCCCTCCAAGTGGCCCGCCGAACTCGTCGTGGCCCGTACGCCCCTGTCCGACCCCGCCGTAGCCGGATCGGCCCCATCCGACGTCGCCCGGGCCGCAAAAGCCCCCGCCCAAGTCGCGGGCTGTTCGGACACCGCCCCCGCCTGTTGCGGCCCCGATCCCGCCCGATCGGCTTCCGCCGGCCTCGCCCAAGCCCCCTGGCGGCTGTACCGACCCCGTCCAGGGGTTACGCCCTTGTCCTGCTCTTCCTTGAAAGCCCGGCGGAATTTCCGGGTGAGATCCAGAGTTATCGGATCCCGGATGCACGGATCCACCGTTCTCGTCGGCCGCCGGCGCTTTTCCTCGCAGATTTTGCACCAAGAGTGCTTTGATTTCATCCATGCGAGCGTCCATGCGTTCTTCCATCGATGTCTTCATGTGTTCCAATGAATCGGACAACCCCGCAAAATTTTCCTCTAGGGTTTCCAACCGCGAGATTTCCTTTTGCGAGCGAGTGGTAACCATGGCGGAGGAGATCCTCTGATACCAAATGTTATGAACGAAGTTCTAAAAGAGGGAGAAAAGAGGGACAAAACTAATGACGGCTAGAGAAAGATTAGGGTTAGGAGGAAGAAGAGAGAATACCTTGATCATCAATTGCATAAGAACCAAAAGAGGGGGTCCGGGTATATTTATACCGGACCCCGGACTGGCCAGCAAGGGGGCCGGCCGGCCCCAATGGGGCTGAACCAAAATCGGTTCAGCCCCCCTTGGGCCGATTTCAGTAAGAGGGGGATGAACCGGTTGGTTCAGCCCCGTTGTCGCCTTCGTCGTGCCTTTGCCTTCGCTTGTAATGACGCCCAAATAGACGGGCCTCGTCCGGGGGCGTAACAGGCCCGATTTAGGGGTACGCATGAAATTTAATCTCAACACTTTAACTTGATAGTGTTTTAATAAATAATATAACTATTTAAAAAAAATGGAAAGGTTTAACTCCTCTTACCCGGCAGACCCTTCCCCACGACTCCCTTATTTTCCACCCACTCCTCATGTAATCAGCCGCACGAAGAAGGCGTTGCCCGATATAACTCCTCCCCCGAATGTTAGTTTCTACTCCCACCGCATCTCCCACTCGTCGATAGGTTTCCTCTTTCCGTTGTGGGCGACGACATCGAAACCCCCTCCCAGTCGAGCGCTCCTCGACTGGGAAACTCCTTTCCGCCTCCTTGACGTGTTCCTTCTTGATAGTAGCCGTTTTCACTGCTCCTCCTTAAAGGCGAGTTTGATTTCAGGATTTTGGACTTTCGATCTCTCCGATCAGAAGTCGTAAACAGTTTGGGTGAAGAGGTAAACGCCTCCTCCTCGTCTCCTCCTTGTGTGACTTATTCCCTCCGCTCCTCTCAGATTTCAGTCGTGAGTTGGAGCCCTGTTCAGTGGGCTTCCCTACTTCCCCCTCTTTCTTTTAATAAGAAATCTCTTGCCCTAATTATCTCTAACTATGGTAACGTATTTATGAGATGTAGTTTGTGGATTTTTTATCGCAGAAATTTTAGATCCTAAATTCTCCGGGTTGGTCCGTCAACCTTGTAGTTGTATCTGTTGGATGGAAAAAGACTTTCTTACTTAGAATAAGGGGTCTCTCCTTTATATATAGGAGAGGGCAAAAATACAACTTGACATCAATAAACCAAACTAATAAACCAACTTGTAACACTCCCCCTCAAGTTGTGCTTGTGATATCTGTCAAGCCCAACTTGGACATAATGTTCCAAAACACCCTATGAGACAAAGCCTTTGTTAGCACATCTGCCAGTTGTTGATCGGAGGGAACAAAAGGAGTGCTAACAACTACCCTTACAATGTTTTCCTTGATGAAATGTCTGTCGACTTCAACATGTTTAGTGCGATCATGCTGGACGGGATTGTGCGCGATGCTAATGGTCGCCTTGTTATCACAGTATAGGCGGATGGGTCCTTTGCCGTGAATCCCAAGTTCAAGAAGAAGGGATCGGATCCACATTCCTTCACATATACCTTGGGTCATAGCCCTAAACTCCGCTTCGGTACTGGATCTAGCCACGACATGTTGTTTTTTGCTTCTCCACGTTACTAGATTGCCTCCAACTAAAGTGCAATACCCAGAAGTGGATCTTCGGTCATCGACAGATCCAGCCCAATCTGCATCTGTGAAGACTTCAATGGTTAGATCTTTGTGTGGAGAGAATAGGATTCCACGTCCAAAGGAGGTCTTGAGATATCTGAGAACCCGATTGGCAGCATCCATGTGATGAGTTTTAGGAGAGTGCATGAACTAGCTAATGACCCCGACAGCGTACGAGATATCTGGGCGAGTATAAGATAGGTATATAAGTCTCCCCACTAGCCGTTGAAAGGCATTGATATCAGCCACCGGTTCTCCTTCGTCTCTTCCCAATCTATGGTTTGTTTCAATGGATGTGTCAGCAGGGCGACACCCACTCATCCCCGTATTTTCCAGAAGGTCAAGAATGTACTTTCTCTGGGAGATGAAGATACCATGCCTGGATCTGGCAACTTCAATGCCAAGGAAGTACTTGAGGTTCCCCAGATCCTTAACCTCAAATTCACTAGTCAGTCTAACCTTCAAGTGTTTTATTTCCTCAATGTCATCGCCAGTTATTACAATATCATCCACATACACAATCAATGCCGTCACTTTTCCATGTATGTGCTTTACAAATAGAGTATGATCTGCGTTACTCTGTTTGAACCCAAAGGTCACCATTGCCCGTTGAAATCTTCCAAACCAAGCCCTCGGGGATTGCTTAAGGCCATATAGGGCCTTCTTCAGCCTGCAGACTTTCCCTTCAGACCCCTCAACAGTAAGGCCAGGGGGACAAGACTGTAAACCTCTGGCAAGGACGGGAGAGGTGATCTCCCAAGAATTTGGACACTGATCTGGTCAAAGTCACGATGCAACCCATGGAGAAACTCAAAGATCCGATTGCGATCGTCACGAGCCCGAACCTGAGCAGCATCTTCAGGCGAGACAAAGGTGATCGCATCGAAGTGATCATATTCTTGATATAATTGGGTGAACTCCAAATAATAGGAGGAAGGGGAGCGATAGCCTTGGCGCAGCATAAAGATCCTACGACGAAGCTGAAAGATCTGGGCAGCATTGTTACAGCTGGAATAGGTGGCTGCAGCACGTTTCCAGATGTCGGCGGCAGTGTCAAGGAAGAGATAATTCCGGGCAATGGACTCCTGCATGGAGTTGAGCATCCATGACATCACGAGAGAGTTTTCAGATTCCCACTGAGGCCACTCGGAAGCGGTCGACGCTGGAGCAGCAGTAGTCTCGGTGACATAGCCATACAGACGCCGACTCTTGAGGGCAAGAGTGATGGAACGAGCCCACGGCAAGTAATTGAGGCCGTCAAGTTTCATGGTCGTGATCTGAGGAGTCCCATGATCATGAACAGGGCGGTTGGAGCCCATGTTAGAAGCTGGAGAGGAACCAGAGGACGGCGGGGTGGAGTCAACACTTCCCGACATCAGAACCCGAGGATAGAAACCACGGGAGGAAGAAACAACACCCACAAAGAGACTCTTCAAGCCCTGCTCATAGAAAGAGACAAGGACGCGCAAGCCCGACGAAGCGCCGAGCCAAGAAGACCATCAGAAGGACTGGACGCCGGAATCGAGCTCACCGGAACATACAGTCGGCGTCCAGGGCACGGACGAGAAAAAAACGGCTGGAGGCCGCCGCTGGAGGCGCCGCTGGACGGACGCTGCTGGACGGAGACGCGGAAGAAGCCGCTGGACGGCTGGAAGGACGCTGCTGGACGGACGCTGCTGGCGCCGCTGACGGACGCTGCTAGAAGACGATCGCGGAAGACGCGTCTAGCGGGAACGGCTGCCGATCGAAGCTGAAGGAGACGATCGCTCGAAGGGGGAAGATCGTAGGGACGATCGCGAGAACGAACCGAGCGCGCTATGTCACCCCCGTTACCTCTGATACCATGTTTGATGGAAAAAGGCTTTCTTACTTAGAATAAGGGGTCTCTCCTTTATATATAGGAGAGGGCAAAAATACAACTTGACATCAATAAACCAAACTAATAAACCAACTTGTAGCAGTATCCACAGTTGGAGTTAGGTGAAAAGCTCAATACCCTCCCTCCTTCGATCTGTCGGTTTTTCGTTCATTTTCTTAGCGCTAACCCTATTGTGATTTTCATAAGAAAACTCTAAAAGATTCCTATTTAATTAATTAAGAAATTATGTTTTGTATCAAATTTGAGTACAGATCGGAGGAGGTCTCCAATAGTCAAAATTATCTTAGCATGAATCATGCCGTCACGACTAGTTTACGAGCTCCGCAACACTACAGTAAGAAATTCTAATTCTTTTTGGCTAGACATATCACTTAGGTCATTATATAATATGTCTATACATTGCATAGAGAAATATTAGAAACTCATACAAGACGATAAGAATTGAGTAGTTATATTACTTGAAACACTGCGAAACATGTAATTCCATAAGAGCTTAGAATGCGAGAAATAGTAAACCTTATATATATATGTATATGTCAATAAGATGATTAGGTAGTTTTTGCTTTGATTTATGGCGTTCAGTTGAATAAATATGCAAACTGTCATTTAATGAAAATCAGATAGGAGGCGCGAGTGGGTTTCTCTGCTCGTGATAGATAGAGGCACAACATCGTACTCAGAGCATTGTAGACTCTATGAGCATCAAGTTTTGGGGAGGCTATGCCCCACTTAGAAAATCAGTAGATGTCAGTCCGTGTCTGTGGGACATTAGAACACTTGTATTCGTTAGTTGGAACTTGGATCGTTAGAATGTGCACAATAAGTTATTATGAAATACAATATGAATAAGAGCAGCACCTTAATAGCAAAGATTCAAGTATATGTTGAAAGTTAAAATTTTCTATAGTTGATACATCGGAACTTGAATGAAAATGTATGTCACGTTTGAAATAGAACAGACAATTATGTTTCAGTATTTTTGTTAGAAAAGCATAAATAGAATTGTTGTAATTATTTTCCTCAGTTCTAAAAATATTTATTTTAGTAAAGCATGCACATATTTCCTTTAAATTATTATTAGTGTCACTAGGTAGAATTGGTTTTTCTTATTCTCTGGTTGGGCTGACCCGTTTGCGGGCTTATCATTAAAGGAGTCACAGGTGGGGTGTTGCGCATAGGATGAGCGTTTGCAGATCCTCGTGCGATAGTTTGTTTCCCTTTCAGTTGTATTTCCCTTCAGTGTTGTTTTATTTCCTTTAAAAACTCAGTGTAACGCTATTGTTTAAGTTTGTCTATGTATCAGACTATTTCTAGCATTTCAGTATATCAAATGTATGGTTCATTCCTGTTTTAGTTGGCTCTGTGAATTCAGAAATGGAGGTACACTTTTACCCTAGCTTCCTTTACTTCTTCCGATGTAAGTTGTCTCTTTTAGTATTTTGTTCAATTATTCCAGTTATGTATCAATTATATTACTGCTACTTAGTTTGCTTCATATTGCGGGACCTGGTTGGACTATTGATCTGTTGTTAAACTAGGATGGAGTGTTACATTTACATCATGTGACAAGTGGTTTTCTTGCGGGTGATTTCGGGTCAATATCTTAAGTGCATAATAGTCTAACGAATAAGACTGAAGAGGGGCTGATAGGAACAGATATTGATAGATATGCATTGTCTAACAAGAAAATTAAAATGAGACATTTGTAAACATATATTTTCCTAATCTGACTTCCAATGGAGTGGATTGAGAAGTTACATTTGAGTCTAGCCAGGAAGCACTTCAACACTCAAAGCTTGCCCAGCTCCATATCTTAATAATTTTAAAATACCTATGAATTCCACCCAACGAAAGAGAATACTGTTCATATAAGAATCATAGTGAAGAAGGGCTTTTAAGAACCGACACTTCAGGCCAATAAGGAAACATACCATGAATTGGGGTTTGAGACATCGATCATTCATTACAAAATAGGTAAGACTGCAAAGGAAAACTAGTTCCAGCTCAACAGGTACCTTCTAGTCCCAAAATTATGTTCTTAACTGCCAGCTCTTTATCAGAAAACTGTAACTTTCATGGCTTCCACTGTCCTGTATTTTACCTCTCATTGTACTTTTCACTAGAATATTATTGTAAAGATCTCCAAAAATAACTTCTCATGTATGGTGACTGACGCAAGAAAACAAGTCAATATCAAATCAATCTCTCAATCAAGACATTTATGGCAAGCATAATTTTGAGAATGTTGAAATAATTAGAGAGAAATAGGTGTATTTTATTCTTCCACAAAGAGGTAATATATAGGACTTACAAAGACTCATAAAACCCAAATGACATGTGAGACTAAACTCATACATCACTAACGACACTATTACATTGACCTAAATAAACTGAAATGTGATAACTCCAACACTCCCCTTCAAGTTGGAGGGGAAACATCCAGCTTGGAAACATCATGAAAAGGTAATGGAGGTAGACTAAGTGGGACAAAACATCAGACGGGTCACCGGAGAAAATTCGTCAGGGATAATTTGCACAAAGGACAGTCTCACACGACACGGTCCCACACGACACAAACCCGCACGACAACCCACTTGAATACAAACAGGCCACCGGGGACACAGACCGACACAATACAATCCGCTGGAATCAAGTCAACAGACGGATCATCGGGGATACTCCCACACGACACAACCCGTTGGAATACATGTCAACCAATAAAGATCATACCACATACCAATCAACGAAGAAAATTGGGGAGACGCAAATAACACAAGACATAAGCTTGGAGTGTCGTGTGGGACTAAGGCGAGAGTCAGGAAATACCATCTGAGTCGCTTTCGTCCCAAACACTCCCCCTCACGTGGGACGCGTGCATGCATGCATAACAAGACCATACAGAGCAAATACTAACAACAACCAAACAAAGACACTTAAATACATATAAGAAAAACGACCAAAAAACATCACAAGCCTTCAACATCGATGAGAGATCAACACCCTGAAAGGGGTCGCAGCGGCTGGAATTGATAGAAACAAGAGGTGCAGTCGCTGAAGTCGACAGGATCTGGAGCAGTCGATGGGAACATCAATGGGAACACTGGCAATAACTGGAAGCAGTGATTCTAGAACAAAATAGTAGTGGGATCCCTGACAGAAAAGTCAGATGGGGCCGACGACAGGAACGACCGACAGGAACGATATCGTTGATAGGGCTGGCAGGCTCGAAGAGAACATCTTCTGCGCATGCGGAGAGCAGATCGAGTGAGAAGGAGATTTAGAAGAGCATAGGATCAATCTCACCAGAAGGGATCTGCGGCGGATCGGCAAAGCTGTCGATGTAGTCGTCCACGAGAGCAATAAGCAAGCATAAGAAGCGGAAGCAGCAAGCGATGTCATCGTCCACGGAAGCGGATGCCTTCGTCGATGAGCAGTTGAAGGGTCGACGTCGGGATCAGAAGCAGTGGAGGAGCTCGACGACGGAAGCAGCTTACGGGAGAAAGAGACGGGAGCGCAGCGGAAGGGGGAGCCGCGAGACGAATCGTCTCACAGGCGCCCTAAGGCACGCGGGAGCTAAAGCGGATCAGGGAGGAAACGTTTTCCTTCTCTAATACCATGTTGAAATAATTAAAGAAAAATAGAAGGTGTATTTAATTCTTCCACAAATGGGTAATATATAAGACTTACAAGGACTCATAAAACCCAAATGGCAATGTGGGACTAAACCCATACATCACTAACGACAGTAATACATTGACCTAAATAAACTGAAATGCGATAACTCCAATAAAGAAATATCTAAAAAATATATAAAAGATGTGAAAGGAATCCCTTTACAACTATTAAAGTCTAAGAAGTTAAAATCATGTCTGAATCCCCGTTTTAGTCAGATTTGCATGTGTAGAAAAGAAACAGTAAGCAATTACTCACAGTTCCCACATGTAATTGGAGGCCTCGTGGTTCCCACCAATGAAAATAGTTGGATATGGAGCTGTCACTTCTCCGGAATAGTACTTCCAAAAGGAATTCATGTGGCGGAATTTTGGTGGCACATTTAAGCTTTGTAGATCTTCTTTATTTCTAACAGCCTGCATAAAAATGAGTTGTTTAAGGATGACTATGAATCATCATTATTGATAGCCTTTTCCTAACTATTAGGGATAGGCAGTTGTTCAAGGAAGATGGAAGACTAAATTGGTTGGGCACAAGAAAATTTACACATGTCAACAATATCATCAGAACAAGAATCTTAGAATGTAGAAGCAACAAAATAGCATCAAAAGAAAATCTAAAAAACTGGAAAGTTGCTATTCTATGTTGTAGTCTTTTAGTAAGGAACCAAAATGTAGTACCAGTCTTAAGCAGTAATTCATTCATCAATAACTAAGCAGAAAAAATAGATGCAGATTTCTGGGCACAACTTAAAAGCTTGTCGGCATATTATTCACAGTATCTTTTAATTAATAACAAGAGCAAGATAATTATATTCACATATATTTCCTGCGCCACTCACGTGAGGCAGATCTTCGCGTATGGTGCAACGAACGCAAGAGTCAGCAGGTCTGAGAATTGTCTCGAAGAATTTGAATGGAGTGTCAGTTAGCCAAGAGGTGAAGCTGACTTCAAGGTGAAGAATAACAAGGCCGAATATGAGGCACTAATCGCAGATTATGGTTTGCTAAGGATCAGAGTAAAGAAGGTGGCCCTGCCACCTTTTCCAAGGACTCCACCCAAGCAGGCAGCAGCACCCTCCAGTGCCTTGATTCTCATCAAAAGAGCATCCACAAACTCGCACACCTTCCCTATCATATCTTCATTGTTGACGTAGACGTCGTTGTGGGTGCGGCACCATGGCTCCAAGGCAAGGATATGAGCCTCAAAGCGCGCTTTTATCGAAAGGAAGCTAACATGCATATTTGTCCCTCGAACTACAAATATGAAGTATATGCACACTCGAACGATCAACCACACATTACAAAAAGAGTCAAAGCTACTTATCCAAGATTATTGTTTATTGTACTTTTTATTAATGCTTGTATTTTTGTCTTATAGCCACTTTCGTCTTGTTGGGTATAAGGTGAACTTAGGAGCAATGATAGGCATCTTTGAGATCACTTGAGTTTTGTATCTTTCTTGGAGAGAAAACTCTATGGGGGAATCAGACCATGAGAGTTGGCGGAGATTCATCCCTAAGTTTTGTATTGTCACATTTTAGTGAAACCTTGTTCGTAAGTGCTCATTCATCTCCTCTCCAAACCCTAGTAATTCTTTCATTTGATAAAAATGGTTTGGCCTACTGTCCTTCGTCCCTTCCCTTGCAGTTGTCGGGTACCGATGATGCCCATATCGAGTAAATCATCAGCGGCGACGGGCAAACAACTCATCTCAACACCATGATGACGCCATATCGAACAATTTTTTGGTCTGTCCCAACTAATGCCACCGCTCATGGCGGAAAATGCTTCCTCAAGCTCACTGCACCCACCAACAATCGAACCCCCGCCTGCAATTCCAAGCATGATACCTCTTGCAACCACATTATCTCTTGCAACCACACTAACGCCATCTACTTTGACCCCATCACCGCATCTCACTGCCTTCACCTCCATTCTAAAGACCAAATGTGAAATCCCCTCATTGTTGGTGCCAGGGGCCCGGAGAGTTCGCACATGTACATGAGTGGGGTGGTTCACGGCGTTAGCTGAGGATCTCGACCTAGCGCAAGGGCACGATTGCGGTTGCGGTTGGTGACGCGTGAGGGAGAGGGCGGCGAGACATAGGAATCTAAGGCAAAAATTGGAAATGAGAGATTGCAAATACTAGTGAAAGTTTGAATACAAGAGGAGGGTGACTGCATCTCCCGAGGAAAAGTAGTAGGGTCGACGCCTTTTTCCAAAGACCAGTTAATTCTCGGATGAATCAATCCTTCCTCACTCCTTTATATAGAGGAGTGTTGCAATTATTCCTTAAATAAAATAAAATAATAAAAATAAGATAATGGTGGGAGGGGTGAAGCCCTCTTAGGCTCCAGATTCGGGAACCGGCAAATTCTTTCCCTTGCGCAAATAAATTTTCAATGTGACTCGCGTATCAACATCCCCAGGCGAAAGAATGACCTTGTCTCCAATATCGAAGTCTGAAAATTGATTCTGCATCTCACAGGAGAGGATCTATGTAGCTTCGCCAGAGGGAAGGCCCTTCCACTAAATAAACACATGTTCAATGGGCCACTCGCTAGTGAGGATGGATTTTTTGTATAGCAGGTGTTCTCACATGCAGAGCGGCGACGGGTCAGTGGGCAAGCCTTCTAGAAGGTTCGACTCTACGGGATGGTTCCCTTGACTGGTTTCAATTGGGAGACATGGAATACGAGGTGGATCTTATCGTAACCAAGAAGGCACGGTCGGTAGGCAATCGCGTCAATACATTCTGTGATGAGGAATGACTCGTAGCGAGCTGGGAGCTCGAAATGCAAGCGGTAGGCCACTGGCATTTACAAGTTTGGTCGGAGCTTCACGAGGACCTTGTTCCCTAGGTTGTATGATACATTCATGGATGCTTGATTTCCGCCTGGGTGTGCACTATTGCGTGCAGGCGCGGTCGTCCCAATCTGAAAGTATCTGGCCCACCGCGTACACCCTGCATTCGCTCAACTGTGTTGCGTAATAGTGGGTGAAGGTTGATCGTACACGATGAGAGATACTTACTGTTCACTAAGTGGTAACGTCGTATTGTACCATACTTCAACCCAAAAAATCCATCGGCACCATTGGAATTATTTGAAGGTGAAACTATGTAAGTGGGTTTCCACGCATCAATTCAAGACTTCGATCTCTCCATCCGTCTAAGGGTGGTAAGTCGTCCTCGGAAAGAGTATTCCACTGTAATTTGAATAGCTCCTGCCAGAAGGAGCCAATAAAGTTTAGATCATGGTCGCTGATTAAGGAACATGAAAAGTCATGTAGTTGAACCACCTCGCGGAAGAAGACCTGGGAGATGGACATTGCGGTGTAAAAGTACTTTACCGGAAAGAAGTGGCATATTCCTAAAGTTGATATACCACACTAGGAGGGCAGTCATAGCCACTGCCCACTGGAGAGCAACGGGCGCATAACAAGGTCCATGTTGATGTTCTCCCACGTCGCCTGTAGGATGGGGAATGGTTGAATGAGCCCCGCCGGGGGCATCGCATCTTAGTTGGCATGTTCGCACGTGAGGTAGTTTCCCACGAATTGAAACATCTTCCGCCAGTACAGGAATCCCATCAACCAACGGTAAGTCGAGCAGGCACTGACCCTCGGTGAGGGTTGCATGGATAGCATGCATGATATCCAAGGAAACCAGTCGGCCAATACCGAACAATTGTTGAAGTGAAATCGATCGCAGAGTGGGTGGAATGGCGGGCGATTGTCGGGGTCGGACTCCAAGTGATAATGGTCGGTAGTGCAGGTCCCAACAAACCTATTGCATAGTGGTCTCTCATCATTTGTATCCTTCTTGCGTGAATGGCCTCACCTAGTTGGTGGAGCCTACTTTGAATTCCACTGAATAATTGAAGCCCAAAAGTTTGGCTATCCAAAGCTGCTAATCGGGTGTGGCAATCTTCTAATGAAGGAGGTGATAGAGATTATAGTGGTCTTTTCGTGTAGTGAAGTGATGGTCCAACAAGTATTGATGTCAATGCTAAACCGATAAAACTAGTGTCGTGAGTTATGTGTCATAAGCCAAGGTGGTACGACGAGGACCCGTGAGAGCCTTGCTGAAGTAGGCGATGGGTCAGCCTCCATGCATGAGTATTGCTATGATCCCGCTTCTCAATGCCTCGCATTGGATCAGGAATGACTGTGTGAAATTTGGCATTGCTAATATTGGTGCAGAGCTTAGTCTATTGTTGTTTCGTAAAGGCCCCTTGGGCATTTGGAAGCCAAGTGAATGGGAGATATGCTAGCCCATTGAGAAGGTCGGTGAGTGGGCATGCTATGCGGACGAAGTCGGTGAGTCGATAGCCCGTAAGACTGAGGAAGTCGTAGGCCGCGCCAATGGAGTGCGGCGTTGGCCACTGTGCGATTTCCTCGAGTTTCGATGGATCCATGGTCAGGCCTGCCGCAGAGATAACATGACTGAGATAGGCTACCTATGTGCAGCTAAATGAACATTTCTTGACATTGACGCAAAGTTGATGTTGCACCAGAAGCTGAAGAACATCATGGAGGTGGTGAAGGTAAGACTCATATGAGGTGTTGTAAACGAGGATGTCGTCAAAGAAGACTAGCACAAATTTTTGGAACAAGGGCCGGAATAGGTCGTTCATCGTCAGCTGGAAGGTGGTCGGCGTGTTGGTAAGGCTGAAAGGCATGACAAGGAACTCGTAGTACCTGACAGGTCACATTGGGTACATCTTAAGAACGTGCGCAAATTTGATGAAATTCGGAACGATAATCCGATTTTGAGAAGAGCTAAGCACGATGTAGTTAGTCCAGCAACTCTTGGATCTGGGGAATGGGATACTTATTCGCGATGGTAGATTTGTTCAATTCTACTTAGTCCACATAGAATCGCTAATTGTTGTCATTCTTGCGAACGAGGATGATGGAATTGGAGAATGGGCTCACACTGAACTGAATAATGCTCTCATGAAGCATTTCTACAACCATTTGTTCTATGATGTCCCTATAAACGTGGTAGTAGCGGTATGGCCAAACAAATAAATGTGTGATCTGACAAGCGGGGGAAGGCATGTCAGCTGGGTGAATATCGGAGGAAACTCTTCAAATAATAATGCGAGCTCCGGTGGTGTTGGCACAGTGGCGTCGAGTGGTGTCGTTATGATCTGTCATAGAAGATTACAAAAGCCATCGTTGTGATCTGTTATAGAAGGGTCACAAACTTTGGATCTGTCATCTTCTAAATGGATCGTCAGGCCGTCAAGGCCCACAAGAGAGCGAGGTCATTGTTGAGGCTATTGTGGTCCGCCTTAGGTTCAAACGCCATTGTCAACGATGCCAGTTTGACATTGGCGTCGCCATATTTTGGGCCCTGCTGTGCTAAGAATGGTGTCAACGCCGCCCAAGTTGAAGTAGAAATCTACCTTGAAAGTGTAGTCGTGCAATGTAAGCTCGCAGGGATGGGCCTAGGAAACTGGTGGTTATGCAGTTGTCATCTCCCAAGGAGACTTGAAAATTGTTGTTGTGTGGACACTAGATGAAGATGCCAAGCTACCTTATGTGAGATGAAATTATAGCAAGTGTTATTGCCGATCATCACATTAGTGACCCTTGAATCTAACTGCGAAACTTCATGGTTTCTGGCTTGGACGTGTCATTCACCAAGTAGAGTAGGAGTTGCAAATGTCAAATTGTTGTAGGTGTGCGTACAAGGGTCCTTGTTACTCTCATGCTCGAGATCCGCTTCGACCGGTGTGGTGGTGTCATCCTCAGCTCTCAAAAAAGAATGCAACTCGCGGTTTGGACATTCATGAGTGGGTAAGTAGGGTTAGCAACACCAAAAGCACAACCCTTTACTACAAAGCTCCACATAATTTGTATGTGATAACCAATGAAGTGTGTGTTTCTTTGGTGACGCGACCAAAGAAAGCGGGCGTAGTGGCGGCGATGGTGTGGGGAGTGGGACCCATTTCCCTGGGAAGTGTCCAATGAAGAAAATTACTAGTAGCTGTGAGAGTAGCCGTGAGGCCGCACACGACGACTAATGGCGGTAAGAGTGACGCGCATCAGTGTGAATTAGCCTTCCACGCAGCCGGCTTGTTTTATGGGGTTGTGAAGTGTAGTCGGTTGTGGATCAGCAAATGAGCACGAATGTGAGGCTTGAGGCCATGCAAGGAGTACCCCAAGTAGTGTTCTTCGGATAAATCGGGGATGCGTGTGGTAGTCTCAACAAACTTGTCGACGTAAGCATCTACAAATTTGGAATGTTGCACCGCTGATAGACATTCGAAAGGGTTGTGTGAGTGAAGCTCATCATAGAGCCGAACGAGTGTCTCCATGAACGCCAGTCACGGGAGGTGTGTGTTGGATTGCCAGACCCAACAGATCCAGTGGAGAGTGGATCCATTCATGTAGACGGTAGCAATTGACACATTTTTGCGGTCGAATATGTCGTGGAGTTTGAATAATTGCTCTGCATGCGTTATCCTAGAAGTTTGGTGCCTTCGAAGGTCGTGATGTCCACTCAATGAAGGTAAGAGGCAAAGGTTGACTGTGTTGCCCCTTCGTAGGGCCAAAGATGGAACCGGGAGCTAAGGCAGCGATAAAGAATGCGACGACGACGCCAGCCACTGAGTTGGACAATGGCGGAGTCGGCGATAGGCATGCAAATAAAGCCCATCGGGACCAAGCCCTCTGGGCCTGGGCTATCTTGTTGTCAGACCCGGGCCCCCTTAAAAAAGGGGGGGTATGCATAAGCCTGCCAGGTCGGGCCCGGGTAGGCCAACAAGCAGGCTGAGGCCGCCCAACTTCATAGCTGGGCAGCGCCCAACTATAATAATATAGTTGTGTTATAGATGCTCGGCTATGTTGTCCAAGACCTCCCACTGCTCCCTTCCCCCCCTGATGTATTCCATTTTATATAAAGAGGCCATCAAAATAGTGATAGGCATTTTTTTGATCACTTGAGTTTTGTATATGTCTAAGCGACACTCTACGGGGAACAGGACCTGACTGTTGGAGGGGATTCATATCCGAATTTTGTATTCTTGTATTCACTCTTCTCCACTCTTAACACTAATATTTTTTTCCTTTGGTAACAAAAGAAATCGTTCATTTCCTTCTGCAGTCGAGCTGTGGTATCTACATGGGGAGGTAAGTAAAGGTTCTCGTTTGGGGAGAAAACAAGGAGTACTCAAGGAATCAAGTGGAGCTAGAAAAAACAAGGATAAATGTGTGCCCTGATTTCGACGACAAAAGGATAGGTCATCAAAAGTCAAACATGAGTTAATGCGCTTAAATACATCAGCAAGACAAGTCTCAAAGACTCCAGGAAATGCAGTCCCCTCCCCCAACCATCACCACCACAGTATAAGCGAAATACTTTTTGGGTTGTGGGCGGTATCCCTCTCAAATTAGAATATATGCATGCCTCGCCTATGGACATAAGAGAAATGAGATATCGTGCAAGCACAATCTATAAGTGTCGCATTATTCACTAGATCATTGTTAAGCACAAGCAATAATAACATAGGTCATCAGGCGTGTCTGCATACATTTATTGTCGAGCTGTCCAGGGATGCCCGAGGCAGCTCGACTGTTACGTTTAATCAACCTATAAATAGAGGTCAGCAGTATAGAGGAAGCGAACACAATTAGGAGCTCCTAAAAATGCTCTTCCCATACGCGACCATTATAATCTTGGTTTTCAAATGGGAGGGAGTTCTTTACACTTCTGGATTAGCACTGGGACCCTTAATAACAAAGCAATGTACATTCTACGTTCTCGTTTTGTTTATCATGCTCACTTCTCGCATTTCGGTCGTGACTTAGAAATCTCTCGGTCGAAGATTACCACAACATTTCAGACTCTATTGGCCCTCGACGATTTTGGCTTCAGCACATTGGACCCTTGGCCGAACAACACCACTCCATCCTGCCCGAGCAAGAAACTCGGCCCAGTCATGTCGACGATCTCGTTAAGGGCTGACTACTCGAGCACCTGAAAAGGAGCTCGCACAATACTAGCAGTTCAGCACTAAAAGTTCGGCATTCAGGAAAACACCCAGTCGTGGATTATCTTCACTTCTGGAGCGCTCCTCGCGGTATCGCTGCTCACGGCTTAGTCGACGCAATGTGTTGAAGGATTGACCATCTCCTCTCCACCTCGTCCTTGCTTGGGCTTGGAGCGCTTCCCGGAAGATTCCCCACAAGAGAATTCCCCACAAGAGGATTTTCCTTTTCTCTTCTTCTCCAACTGACGCATTTCACCACCCATGGTGGCTCCCAGGCGACTCAAAAAGACTCTAATGTCATCAGTAAGATTCTTATAATCCATCTTGGCGAATTCGAAAGAGTAGGCATCAAAGGGAGCATGAACACTCTATTTATAGAGGATCAGCCAACTCACAGAATTCTGGGCCTCACACAGTTTTTTCGATCTCGTGTCGAGCTCAAAAAAAGTGGCAATTATGTACGACATGTGTTCGTCGAGACCCAAAAGAAGACAGTCAAACGAGTCAAGACAATTAGAAGGGACCAACGGGGGAAGCAGCGTGAAGCACCTCGCAGCTACCTAGCCTGGGCGACCACTATCAACTCGTTGGCCAGTTGATCAATCTCGCAACATCTCACCAACATCCTAATGGTCCACCCTCTGACAATAGTGTATAGCCACATGCAGTTACCTATAAATATGACTCATTGTCAATGGGTAGAGGCAGTTCAAAAAACTCCTAAGAGAACGTGCCCAAACCAGTTGAACCCAACAGTTTATAGCTCGAGCTTGTATGTCTCCCCCTGAGCCTAACACATCATTTGGTTTGGGAGGAAGAGTTTCTATACACACTTGGGTACGCGGTAGGACCTCCTAGTTGTAACACATCCACCTTCACTTGTAACTTGAGCATTAAAGATTCTCAATTTCTTTCTAGCTTGTTTTGTGCTTGTATATACTTCTTTGGCTGGCTAGTAACCTTCGCTCTTACTCAATCTGAACTTTGTGAGTCAGGTTTTCGGCTCCAACAGTAAACCTAGCATATTCCACTATTTTATTGAAAAAATCACGAGTAACCAAGAACTATCTCAGCCATCAATAGTGTTCATGTGAAGTAGTATAATTAAACCATACTTAAACATGAGGTTGCTTGAGACATCATCTTATAAGGAAGTCAACTAATAACAATGACATGACAGATTCCACCAATGCAAGCAATCCCAAATGGGGGGAAGAGGATGCAGAACAGCCCCTTAAGTAAATTAGGATAACCTAGGACGCAATATTATTTAGCGTGGACAGGAGCGCTTCCAGCTTTCAATGCACCACAATTTTCTTTTGCGGTGAAAAAATGAATAATCAAAGGGAGATTTAAAGGTATAGATAACTTAGCTTCATGAAATTGGTCATGGATTCAGTGAAGAGATACCTGAAAGTCCCCGCAACATAAAAGAAGGTCTATCTTAGTATTCTCTGATTCTTCCAGACGCTTAATCGTAGCATAAACCGTGTCGAGGTCTCCATGCATGCAACCCTCCACGGCTATCTGCGACCACAAAAAGTCATAAAAGAGAATTCAGATATCCTAATAACCTGCGCATATGACCCTAGATAAAACCCTAGATAAAGAAACACAGTATGAGTTGGAGTTGGAAGAGAGAGTTCGAGTTGGAAGAAATTAGTTAGAAACTCAGTAAGAGTAAATCTGACGATGCTCACTTTCATGGTAAACTTTGAAACCCTAGATAAAGAAACACGAGCACAGCGGAGCAGAAAACCACGCTACCGAAAAATCCTGCGTCTACGGAGAATGAGGAATTTCGATGCGGCGGAGCCGTGAGCGGAGGCGGCAGAGGTGTCCGGGCCTCAAAGTTTGGGCGGAAGAGAAGATTGTTGAAGCTCCACAAGCGCAACTGAAAAATCCTACAGTATGAGTCCGGAATTTGGTAGGAGTAACCCACGCGTGGGCCGAAGGCTAATGAAATCCGACGGTATTTACTAAAAAAATAGAAAAATTAAAGAAAAAACATAGAATTGATATTAGCAGTCCAATTCTCGCTATTCGCACCCCAAAATTGTAAAAAATATCATTATATTTGCAGTCTAATTCTTGCTAATCGCACCGGATCGAATAACCTTCTCCTTTCCATCTCTCTCCTCTCGTTGCCTAAACCCTAGCCGTAATTCTATCGGCTGCTTCGTCTTTCCCCCTCTTAGATTCACTTTCTTAAAAAAAGAAGGAAATTATCCAACGAAAATCCCAAAAAAATAATCACTTTTCTGATTAGAGGAAGGTTCGTTTGGCTCGGCTTATTTGCTCCGGTAAATTTGGACAAAATTGTCATTGTCATAGAATGTACGTTTGGTATGACAAATGTTACTATCATTACCAAGAAAAGAAACTAGTTATAAGCATAAAATATTTGGTATGACAATAACGTTTTTGTCCAAACTCACCGGAGCAAATAAGCCGAACCAAACGAAGCCAAAGATTTGCATGTCATTTAACTTGTTTTAGAGTTAATTCCTTTATGCATGTCATTTAACTTGTTTTCCTACTAAGTATTTAAATTATTTTAGTCTTTAAGATGTTTCTCTAGGCTTCTAGTGCTTAATAAATCAACAAAGTGTTTTGTTTGTCTGGGATGAGTGTGGTGCAATTATAATTTTGGACTACAAATAAAATTTATGGACTACAGATAGTGATGGACTGTGAATAGCCAATTCCGAACTGCTAATATCATCTCTCAAAAAATATCGTATAAGAAACCGTCTGATCCTACGATTGGATGACCCACACTTATTCCCTATCTTCTTCTACGTGGATCACGCCTACCTAAATTTTTTGAAGATAGATAGTATTATTCTGGATTATCTATAAATATACATGGCCAACGACATTATCCGGCCATGACAGTGTCTCAATGCGATGATATTTTCGCCACTCGTAGTTTTCTGAGCATACGATTGTAGCATATATAAGAATTTCGGGTTGCAAATAACCGAAATTCCCATAAACTCCACTAACTTAGTAAGGATCATGGAAGAAACCACCGCGCGCGCAATCACCACGGCAATCTACACGCGATCCACACATCCAATCGTCGCCATCGCGCCACCCGTCCGCGGCTGGCCGCCCGACCGACTGTCGTCGTTCCTCACGGTCGCAGCCCTGCGGCCGCAAGAGCCCGTGGCCGGCCTCCCGTCCGGCCTCCGTCGCGAGGCCCGCGACCTGCCTCCTAGCCGGACGCCGTCGTGCCTCGCGGTCACTCGCCCGCGGTCGGCCTCATGGTCGGTCGCGGCCCCCAACTCGCGACCATGCATGGGACGCGACCGGCCTCCCAACCAGCGATCCCGTGGTCGGCCTCCCGTTGTCGGGGACTCGTCGGCGGCCACCACCGTCGGTCGACCCTTCTCCGTCGTCCAATCATCCCCACGCGATCTCCACCATCAGGTGTGCGATTAACCACCCGCATAACTGATACGAGGAAAATGGTTTGAACGCAAGTGCACGTGTCGATCAAGAAATAAGATGTGAGTAGAGATCGTTTCTACGGATAGATATGACTATTATAATGCTTACAAATACTAGTTGCATCGTTTCTTAAATTCAAGTGAATCAAATGATGTGATTTTGAAGAGTAACAAAAACTTTGAACAAAATTTCAGACTAAATTAACTATTTTAAAGATATTTTTTACTAGTTGGGAAAAATAACTCAATATTTCTGATTTCCTATGTCTATCGTGATGATATTTGAAAATATTATTTTATAAGAATATTCATTAATTTATCTTGCGACGATTTTATAGAAGAAATTCTTATCTGTCAATGTCGGAAGTCTTGATATCTTACTCTCCCCTAGTCATCTCTAACTTAAGCGGAATGAAGATATTATGAAGGATAAAAATCAAGATCGCTTGCAATAAGAGGAAATCTCTTTCACTCTTCTATACTATAGTGAACTTATGAAACACTTACACGTCTCCTCTCTCGAATCTCGAAGTATAGTAAAAATATATAAACTTTGGTTAAAATTCACATCACTCATCTCTCGATTCTCGCGATGCGATAAAGTAGCCTTTAAAATATTACTACGCCCCTCTTCTCATGATTCTCGCGGCGCAATAGAAGATAAAAGTAAAATCCAAAAGTTTCTTTCAAATTCATAAGATCTCTAAAGATAAATTGTCAAATAAACTTACAATTTATAAGAAATCATCATCATGGCATACACAGTACTTTCATCATACAAGACTATGCGAGTTTAGTTCATAATTGAGATCAAACACCACGAAATTGAAAAGATCTTACAAGGCATGATGACCGAAATTAAATTCTCCTTCTTTAATGGCTGGAACGCCAATCCTGCAGTCGAATCTCCCTCCTTGACCGAATTCCCCTTGCTCCCTTGTTTCTTACTTTTTCGAAAATGATCAAAGATGTCCTTTCTCTCTCCTTCCCTTTTTATAGCCATACGCCACCTTTGGAGAGTCCTTATGGTCGAATAGATGTGTCGTTTCATCATAAAACCGTCAGATTTCGAAAATTACAATTTCTGTTTTCCACTGATTTGTTACAACAAATTGAAAATTAGTTGCAACAAATTTTTTTCTGGATTTTCCTTCATAAACTGCATTGAAAATATTCTGACTTTGTTGTGACAAATTTCCTGACTTTGATATAATCTTGTACTTCAATGCTACATTAAATCCTTTGCATTTTCTAACATCAAAATACATCAAATAACTGAACTTGATCCCACATAAATTTATTGATTTTTATCGACTATTTATGCAACTTTTTCCATTAAATTGGCAAAATTGGTTAAAATAACTAATTAAGATAACTTCTTTTGTGAAATTTATCACACTCACGCACTTAGTTCTTAGCTAGTCCCTAGCAAAGATAACTACTTGCAAATAATTGGATGAGCACATAATAAAATTCGATTCACCTTACTCTTGAGTATACTAATTAGACAAACTTCATTCAACGAATTTGCATGAACAAATGCTAAATTTATCAATCATTAAAATTTGCAATATCCACATTGTAGTGGGTGATATTTCTTAAATTTATTTACACCCTTTGCAATCTATTTTATTAAACTTTCTCATAATTGGGAAGGCTAAGAATAATCTGAATCTTTGATTTAGCCTCCACAAGAGTTTAGTAGCTCCAATTGAGAAGAAATCATAAGGACTTACGGTAGGAATGACTTTGGCTTGGTAAAAAACTTATGGATAAATTTTGATAGTGCACGAAATTCCCCTAATTAATATTCTTAATAATTCTCCATACTTGGAGGTTTAATTCTCAATCATCATCATTTTTAGTCATAGTTGAGATCATTCCAAGTAGGTGTACACATACTTAGGCCACATATCATTATGACACACTTATATTTTTTTTTCATTTTATTTATGATCACAATTTGGATCATTCCAAGTAGGTGTACACATATTTAGGTCACATATCACTATGACACATTTTTTTTCTATTAAACACCCAAAGTTAGAAAGTTTACTAAGAAATAACTAGTAAAATTATAGAAAAATTATGCATGGTCAATTGTATCAAAATGTCAAGGTTCAAGCTCAAAGGATTCAGGAAAATCAAAACAAATGTAGGCTTTGAGGTGTTAAATTATCCCAATGAGACTACCTACACTCCATGTTTTGGCTTACAATATTGACTCAGTTCTTACTCATCCTTTCACCATTATGTTCAAAAGTCAATAATTTATTTTATAGAGAGTAAAACCTGTAAGTAATATTGTGCATAAAATGAGGGTCATGAATAGCTAAGCAATGTAATCAAATTGAATTTCTTGATTAAATTGGTAAAATGTAGACAACAAGAATAACGCTCCTAAACAAATAGTCAATTGATTAGCTTGTACTCATCTAGTGGAGGTTTGAATTCGCACCCACACACTAAGACCTTTGCTAGCCCCTAGCAAAGTTTTAATTAATTTAAGGTTTCAAAAGGATACGGCGTGGTAAACAAATAAAGAAAATAAAACACACCTCTGAATTTAGTAGCAAGCTAAGAGTCGATAGGGAATCCAATTGGTTATCCACACATTATCTGCAAAATATTATGTTGCACTAGTAGCCAGAATGTAAAGACATACTACAATCACGGCACTGTTAATTGATGATAACTGATAAGATAATCACATAGTATCCAGAATGTATAGTACAAGCAGACACTTGATAATACAAGTAAGATAGTGAAAATATGATAATACAAGCAGTCATAATGTAAAGATATTATGTTGCAGACGTAGAGTGAGTGTAGGAAGAACTTGTGATAGGAATAAATATTGCATCGACCATTTTTAGAATATGATGATAATTATATAAAACAATCACTGCATAATGTATCACCAAATATAGTAATAATATCCAAAGTTTTCACCGAAAGCAAATGAAAGTAGCAAACTGTAATTAAGTTCGGTTAGATAGATAGTCAACGTAACTGAAATAATTATATAAGGAAGTTGTTGCTAATATCAACGGAAACGAAATAATTGGATAGATAAATAGTCTGGCGTGGGTTAATTGTCGTCCTCATCTGTGTTATCCTCCTCGTCATCATCTTCTTTATGCCAGTAGTTTTCATCGCTATATTCATCACTTGATTCCTCTTCATGATATTCAGGTAAAGCTGTATCCCCTCTCTTTCCTTGTGCATTGAGTAAATAGCTGTCATCATCAAATGGTCGAAGAAACGACAATGACTGATATCCAACTGGGAGGAGATTGTGACACAATAATTTTTGTTGATTTCTATTCATTATTTGTAACTGAGCAGTCACAACCATATTATGCTTATGTTGATGATCCTTCATGTACTGTAAATTGGTCATTATAATATCCATATCTGAATGATCCATCTTAAATTCTTTAGCAGATCAAGATGACTTGCTTGTTGAGGCATCATGAGCTATTTTAGGTGCAAGCTTTGTATCAGCACTTTCTTCCGAGACTTTGATATTCATAGAGATAACAGTGTGGGTGATGTGATGACTGACCGGAGTGATGATGTCACTATCTCCTGCACTCACACCAGCATTACGGCAAAGCATTGTAATGAGGGAAGGAAACCAGAGTTGTTGACCCTTTGTAGAAGTAACTCTTTTTCGGATGTTATCAGAAAGTATGCGATCGATGTTAATGGTGGATCCTTGGATTATGCAATATATAAGTAGTGCTCGATCGAAAGAGACATGATTCGAATTCTTTGTGGGGGAAACTCCAGCATTAATTAATAAAAGTCCTACCTTCGCTTCCCTACTAAAACTAGATGCTTTAAACACATGCTTCGAAGGATTAGCCCAAGCATCCTCAGGAGCAAGGCAGAGGACTGTTGAGACGTCTTGTGGGGATATAGTGCTTTTTAAGGAGGTATAATCATTGTTTACCCAAGTCTGTAAATTGAAACACGAATTTATAGCTTTAGACGAAAAATTAATCTCCTCCCCCCTGACCATAGCCACATCATGCTTCTGAAATCTTGCATTTGCGTGGAACTCGTACACTCATGGTAGTATAGCTTCAGTCCGCGGGTGACAAAAAGTTTCCCACCTCTGCTTGTTGATTTGGGCAATGTAGGTAATACTCCAGGAGCGCATCTTCATGATAAACCCTCGCTCAAATATCACTGGTCTAGTTTTAAGACTTCGAAGAGAGCTTTAGCTTCCACATTCACAAATTGAAGTTGTTTGTGGGCAATAACTTTCCCTGATGACTTCTTCTTAGAAGCCATGTCTGATGTATCGTGAATGTAATAACAGGAAAATTTCGCAAAATGATGAATAGAGTAAGGAATCGGAGGAAATACTTATGGTTCAGAGCCAGAAATGAGGGTTCGCCGGAGTCGAAAGATTTTCGGAGGTGATTTCCGTCGGGATGTGTTGAATCGTCACAAGCAGCGATCGGTGTAGGGTTTCACGTCGAGTGGGCGGAAATGATGAGTTCTTTTCGTCGAGAAGGGTTTAAGGAAACCTAAACCGGTCCAACCGTAGACGGACAAACGGGGTTTAAATTTCCAGTTCAATGAAACCGGATTTGACCTTTCATTGGCGCATAAATGACAGACCGAATTTTGTTAGAACAAATTGAAAATTTGTTACAACAAATTTCTTGCATTCGAATTTTTGTTCTAGAAAGCAGTTTATTATCTTAGCAAATGCCAACTCAAGTTGCTTGATGATCTCGGGATAGTGTCATACGAAAATTTAATTACTCATTCGCAAAAGTAGAAATACTAATGACTATTAATTGGGTTGCCTCCCAACCAGCGCATAATTTCATGTCCCGGCAGGACATTAAATCTTAATTCTCGTCATTTCAATTGAATGAACGACACCAGTTGGTCATTCTTCTCTCCTTTATAGATTTTAAGACGCTCTCCATTCATTTTAAATTCAGAATTATCTTTCTCATTTAAAGTAGTAATGACCCCGTACGGATGTACTTCTTTCACTCGAAATGGACCCGACCAAAGTGACTTAAGTTTTCCGGGAAATAATTTTAAACGAGAATTAAACAATAAAACCAATTGTCTCGGTTCCAAGTGTTTCTCATTCAAACGTTGATCGTGTCATCTTTTCGTCCACTCCTTATAAATCCTGGAATTCTCATAAGCATTCATCCTTAGTTCTTGCAATTCATTTAGTAGTAAAAATCTTTTATTCCCTATATTTTGGTAACCAAAATTGATTTTCTTAATAGCTCAATGTGCTCGGTGTTCTAATTCCAACGGTAAGTGACACGTTTTTTCCATAAACTAAACGATAAGGAGTTAGTCCGATCGGCGTCTTATAAGCGGTTCTATAGGCCCATAAGGTATCGTTAAGCTTTTGAGACCAATCCTTGCAGTTGGTGCTAACTGTCTTTGCAAGAATCTTTTTAATTTCTCGGTTCGAGACCTCCGCCAATCCATTGGTTTGAGGATGATAGGTAAATGCTACTTTGTGTGTAACTCCATATTTTCTTAATAATGAAGCAAATTGACTATTACAAAAATGACTTCCCCCATCACTTATTATAGCTCATGGGGTTCCAAAGCGATTAAAGATGTAACTCTTCATAAAATATAAAACCACTTTAGCCTCATTCTTAGTAGTAGCTATGACTTCAACCCACTTGGACACAAAATCTACGGCCAAAAGAATGAATAAATTACCATTCGAATTCACGAACGGTCCCATGAAGTCTATTTCCCCAAACATCAAAAAGTTCGACTTCTAAAATTGTGTTCATCGGCATAGATTCGTTTTTCTTAATATTTTCATCTATTTGACAACGATCGCATTCTTGTACAAATTCTCTCGAATCCTGGAAAAAAGTAGGTCAAAAGAAACTGGCGTCTAACACTTTCATCGCCGTCATATTTCCCATGAAATGTCATCCATAAGGAGAACTGTGACACTTTTCTAAAATAAGTTTCATCTCTATCTCCGGTATACATCGTCTTACTACTCCGTCCACCCCAATCTTAAACAAATAAGGTGCATCCCAAAGATAAGAACGCACTTAGTGCAGAAATCTCTTCTTGTAACGTCTGCGAGGTTTTAGAAATCTCTTCCAATCCTAACTTCTTATTAATTGATAGTGGTATCAGGTTTATGCTCGTCCCTAAATCGCACAAAGCTTTTCCTTCAAATTGATACCCAATAGAACACGGAATTGTGAAACTTCCGAGATCTTTTAATTTTGGCGGCAATTTCTTTTGAAGAATTGCACTATACTCATGTGTAAGCGCTACCGTCTCATTCACTCGAAACTTTCTTTTCTTATTTAAGATATCTTTCATGAACTTAATGTAACTCGGCATTTGCTCTAAGGCTTCGGCGAAGGGTATATTAATTTGCAGTCTTTTAAATATTTCAATAAATTTTTGGAATTGATGATCTAGTTTACTTTTTCTTAACCTTTGAGGAAAAGGTGGGGGTGGGTAAGTGACTGCATTATCTTTCTCCTTAGAAAGCTTAACATTCGCTTCACTCTTTCTTTCTTTTATGACTTCTACTTCTTCCTCCTCATTGTTATTACACTCTTGACTTTCTTTTTCATTAAGCCTACCGGGATTATTATTCTCTACATCCTTTTGAGTATTATTGTCTTAAAGTTGATTATTGTTATTACTATTGATCAACTCTCTCCCACTCCTTAATGTGACAGCCTTACATTGATGATTATCACCCTTTGGATTGAGTGTGGTATCCGTTGGTAGTGTTCCTTGTTGTCTAATGCTCAAAGCGGACGCAATTTGTCCTAGTTGTGATTCAATCATACACATTGATCCTTCTAAATAGAGAATCGTGCTTCATTCTTTTGCATAGATTCTATAATGATTTCATCAGTTAATTTCCTAGAAGGTCCTGCTTGATTATGATTATGGTTTTGATGAGGAGGATTAGAATTCAAATTAAACAAATATGAATTGTAGTTGAACCGGAGTTGTTTTTCCAAGAGAAGTTTAATTTGGATGATTTCTCCAGTCATGATTGTAATTATTTCCATAAACATTATGATTTTGTTTAAACTGTCCCCCAACATAATTAACTTCTTCATTATTACTTACTTGTTGCTCAATTCTTAAAGTGGGATCATATGTGATCGTAGGAGTGACTATGCTATTAACTTGTGGGGTCATTTGATTTTGTTGTAAAGCCAAAGCGTCTAACCTCTTATTAATGGTATTGAATTGAGACGTCATTTGGGCTGCAAATGACATTAATTGGTCTACTTGATATATCTCTGTCGTAGCAGAAGAATGTCCTTGGGCTATTATAGTCGTAGCAGAAGAACCTCCCTTAAAGGCATATTATAGTCGTGACATGTTCTTCTATTTTCTACTTGATTTCCATTATGTTCTACTTGACCTCCTAAGTCTTTACCCTCTTGGTGAATTTCATCATCATTATTATTGTTGAAACCGACAACTCGGTCTCTGTGGAGTTCGGGGCCCTCATCGAGGCTGAGGGGCGACCAATCCTTACTCCTCCCAAGGGAGAGCTCTAGGTTGAAGGTGTTGGAACTGAGAACTGGACCAAGGGCTTAGTGGGGAGGTCCCGCCACATACCCGGAAGTCCCCTTGGAACTTCCCCTCCCAAGCCACTACTAAGCTTGGGCACCACTGGAGCCCCTCCTCACCCCCTAGAGAGACTTGGGGGGAGAGAGAGAAGGAGAGAGCTAGCCTAGGATGAGAGGTCCTTCAAAATGGTGCCCCCTTGGTCCTATTTATAGGATTTTTGAAGTTGGGCTGCAAATAGCCAAAAACTGGTCTGCCAGATTACCAAAATACCCCTGAATTTGGCTGCGGATAGCCGAATCCCGCTGTTCTGAAACGCTAAATGCAGACCACTGGACCGCGAATAGCCAAACTGGACTGCGAATAGCCAAACTGGACTGCGAATAGTAAACTGGACGAGGGGGGCCTCCCCTGGGCGAGGGGGGGGGGGGGGGGGGGGGGGGGGGGGGGGGGGCGAACCGCCCCTCCCCCTCTCTGCTCCTACCTGCTGGGCGAGAGAGGGAGGGGCGAGACCCCCCTCCCCCCTCTCCGCCCCTTCCTGCTGGGCGAGAGAGGGAGGGGCGAGACCCCCCTCCCCCCTCTCCGCCCCTTCCTGCTGGGCGAGAGAGGGAGGGGCGAGACCCCCCTCCCCCCTCTCCGCCCCTTCCTGCTGGGCGAGAGAGGGAGGGGCGAGACCCCCCTCCCCCCTCTCCGCCCCTACCGCTCCTCCCTAGTGAGGTCTCGCAAGGGTGCGATTAGACACCCCTCCTGGTGATATCCTGCTCCCTTACCGGGCATGGGGGCGAGAGGATTTCACCCTCTACCTCTCTTTCTGCGTGGTTCGATGCTACCGAACTGCCTCCCCAGGATCCTTGGGAGTACTCGGCGAATATCGGGGTTGTACACAAAGAAATGTCCAACCCTGCATATTCGACGAGTGTCGTTGGGAACCCGATTATCGGTGCTATCTCGGAAAATACATAGCCTCCCCGAGGGGTCCCTCAACCTTGCCGACTAGCGAGAGTCCGGCTAGCGGAGCTACCTTGGGGAAAAACACCTAACCTCCCCGAGAGGCTTTCCTACCTTGCCGGCTAGCGAGAGCCCGGCTAGCGGAGCCACCTCGGGGGAAAAACACTTAGCCTCCCTGAGAGGCCTTCCTACCTTGCCGGCTAGCGAGAGCCCGGCTAGCGGAGCCACCTCAGGGGAAAAAACACTGAGCCTCCCCGAGAGGCCTTCCTACCCTGCCGGCTAGTGAGAGCCCGGCTAGCGGAGCCACCTCGGGGGAAAAACACTATGGCCACTGAGCGGTTCCCGGCCCTGCCAGCTCGGTGGGAGCCTGGTCAGTGGGCCAGCGTCGAGGCTAAGTACTTTTGAAATATTCTGCCATCGAGCGGTTCCCGACCCTGCCAGCTAGGTGGGAGCCTGGTCAGCGGGCCAGCATCGAAGCTAATTACTTTTGAAACATCCTGCCATCAAGCGGTTCCCGGCCCTGCCAGCTTGGTGGGAGCCTGGTCAGCAGGCCAGCATCGAGGCTAAGTACTTTTGAAACATCCTGCCATCGAGCGGTTCCCGGCCCTGCCAGCTAGGTGGGAGCCTGGTCAGCGGGCCAGCATCGAGGCTAAGTACTTTTGAAGCATCCTGCCATCGAGCGGTTCCCGGCCCTGCCAGCTAGGTGGGAGCCTGGTCAGCGGGCCAGCATCGAGGCTAATTACTTTTGAAACATCCTGCCATCGAGCGGTTCCCGGCCCTGCCAGCTAGGTGGGATCCTGGTCAGCGGGCCAGCATCGAGGCTAAGTACTTTTGAAACATTCTGCCATCGAGCGGTTCCCGGCCCTGCCAGCTAGGTGGGAGCCTGGTCAGCGGGCCAGCGTCGATGCTAAGTACTTTTGAAACATCCTGCCATCGAGCGGTTCCCGGCCCTGCCAGCTAGGTGGGAGCCTGGTCAGCGGGCCAGCATCGAGGCTAATTATTTTTGAAACATCCTGCCATCGAGCGGTTCCCGACCCTGCTAGCTAAGTGGGAGCCTGGTCAGCGGGCCAGCATCGAGGCTAAGTACTTTTGAAACATCCTGCCATCGAGCGATTCCCGACCCTGCCAGCTAGGTGGGAGCCTGGTCAGCGGGCCAGCATCGAGGCTAACTACTTTTGAAACATCCTTCCATCGAGCGGTTCCCGGCTCTGCCAGCTAGGTGGGAGCCTGGTCAGCGGACCAGCATCGAGGCTAATTACTTTTGAAACATCCTGCCATTGAGCGGTTCCCGGCCCTGCCAGCTAGGTGAGAGCCTGGTCAGCGGGCCAGCATCGAGGCTAAGTACTTTTGAAACATCCTGCAATTGAGCGGTTCCCGGCCCTGCCAGCTAGGTGGGAGCCTGGTCAACGGGCCAGCATCGATGCTAAGTACTTTTGAAACATCCTGTCATCGAGCGGTTCCCAGCCCTGCCAGCTAGGTGGGAGCCTGGTCAGCGGGCCAGCATCGAGGCTAAGTACTTTTGAAACATTCTGCCATCGAGCGGTTCCTGGCCCTGCCAGCTAGGTGGGAACCTGGTCAGCGGGCCAGCGTCGATGCTAAGTACTTTTGAAACATCCTGCCATCGAGCGGTTCCCGGCCCTGCCAGCTAGGTGGGAGCCTGGTCAGCGGGCCAACATCGAGGCTAATTACTTTTGAAACATCCTGCCATCGAGCGGTTCCCGGCCCTGCCAGCTAGGTGGGAGTCTGGTCAGCGGGCCAGCATCGAGGCTAAGTACTTTTGAAACATTCTGCCATCGAGCGGTTCCCGGCCCTGCCAGCTAGGTGGGAGTCTGGTCAGCGGGCCAGCATCGAGGCTAAGTATTTTTGAAAAATTCCTAACTTTGATTGTCATATTATACGTAAGGAAAATAAGCCTGAAAGTAGGCTATCATACTACATGGTCTTAAAGAAAAAGCTAAGCAAGAAAACTAAAACTTAGCCTTCTACTCCCAAGTCTGACCTTCCTCGACCTCCTCTGGTTGTTGATGTTGCTGCCTTGGACACCTCGCCTCCCTTAACTCCAAGAACTCAGGGCAGGTGGATATCGCGTGACCCTCCTCCTCATGAAAGTCACAGTAGGGTAACTTAACCGCATCCCATCTTTTTCCTCTTCTCTCTGCTTTCCTGGTTCTCCTCCTTCTTCCCCAACCGATTGTCATGGTTTGCTGGGGTGGTGGAGAGGGCGCCTTCGATTCCTTCCTCCACCCTGGGAGGTCGGACTCTTCTTCCTGGAAGTTGTCCTCCTCCTGGTCGAACTTCCTCTTGGGGGCCTTTACTCTCCCCCCCCCTGCTGCCTTGCCTCTGACTCACTCAGCTTGGCCAGCCTTCTTGCGAACTCCGGGTTGGCCTCCTCACTTTCAACTTTCTCGGCCGCCCTTTCCATCAACTCCTCAAAGGACATAGGAGCTCTTCTCTTGAGGTCCATTTTGAAGAAGCCCTCCCGCAGCCCCACCGTGAAGGCGAGCTTGAGGGTGTACCCGGGCACTTCTTGGACGAGGAGAACCTCCTCCCTGAACCGTTCCAGATAGTGAGCCAGCGACTCCTCTGGCTCTTGCTTGATTTTGAAAAGTGCTTCAGCATCTTTCTTCTTCTTCCTTGACGTCGAGAAGCGTAGCAGGAAGCCTCGGCGCAAGTCTTCAAAGGCATAGATGGATCCCGCAGGGAGCTGGTGGAACCAATCTCTAGCCTTCTCCTTCAGAGTTGCCGCGAAGAGTCGACATTTGAAAGCGTCCGACATGGGCATGATGGAGACCATGTCTTCAAACCACTGCAGGTGTAAGACGGGATCATCTTTGCCGAAGTAGTGAGACATCTTCGCACCCTTGAACCCCTCCGGAATCGGGGCCGAGAGGATCAGCTCACAAAAGGGACCTCTCGTGCTCGCCTCCCTTTGGGGCTGGGCGAGTGGGGGCCTGGCGCCTCCCCACTCGCCCCCTTGGGGCTGGGCGAGTGGGGGCCTGGCGCCTCCCCACTCGCCCCCTTGGGGCTGAGCGAGTGGGGGCCTGGCGCCTCCCCACTCGCCCCCTTGGGGCTGGGCGAGTGGGGGCCTGGCGCCTCCCCACTCGCCCCCTTGGGGCTGGGCGAGTGGGGGCCTGGCGCCTCCCCACTCGCCCCCTTGGGGCTGGGCGAGTGGGGGCCTGGAACCTCCCCACTCGCCCCCTTGGGGCTGGGCGATGGGGGCCTGGCGCCTCCCCACTCGCCCCCTTGAGGCTGGGCGAGTGGGGGCCTGGCGCCTCCCCACTCTCCCCCTCCCGGCACCTCCTTCCTGGATGGCTGCCCGAGGGTGCTCTCGCCAACCTGCTGAGGCGAGACCTCCTGTCCACTTTCTCTCCTGCTTTCGGTTATTGAGGCGAAAGCCACCTGCAAGGTCTGCATGACCTCCCGCCTGAGATTTTCGAACATCTCCAACGTCACCCCAGCCACCGGGGGCTGCGAGTGACCCGGGTAAAAACTTCCTCCACCTCCAGCCATGGAGCTCAGCTTGAGACTTCTTGAGTTGGTCACACTCCACACTCACCGCACCAAAATGTTGAAACCGACAACTCGGTCTCTGTGGAGTTCCGGGCCCTCAGCGAGGCTGAGGGGCGACCAATCCTTACTCCTCCCAAGGGAGAGCTCTAGGTTGAAGGTGTTGGAACTGAGAACTGGACCAAGGGCTTAGTGGGGAGGTCCCTCCACATACCCGGAAGTCCCCTTGGAACTTCCCCTCCCAAGCCACTACTAAGCTTGGGCACCACTGGAGCCCCTCCTCACCCCCTAGAGAGACTTGGGGGGAGAGAGAGAGAGAGAAGGAGAGAGCTAGCCTAGGATGAGAGGTCCTTCAAAATGGTGCCCCCTTGGTCCTATTTATAGGATTTTTGAAGTTGGGCTGCAAATAGCCAAAAACTGGTCTGCCAGATTACCAAAATACCCCTGAATTGGGCTGCGGATAGCCGAATCCCGCTGTTCTGAAACGCTAAATGCAGACCACTGGACTGCGAATAGCCAAACTGGACTGCGAATAGCCAAACTAGACTGCGAATAGTAAACTGGACGAGGGGGGCCTCCCCTGGGCGAGAGGGGGGGCGAACCGCCCCTCCCCCTCTCTGCTCCTACCTGCTGGGCGAGAGAGGGAGGGGCGAGACCCCCCTCCCCCCTCTCCGCCCCTTCCTGCTGGGCGAGAGAGGGAGGGGCGAGACCCCCCTCCCCCCTCTCCGCCCCTTCCTGCTGGGCGAGAGAGGGAGGGGCGAGACCCCCTCCCCCCTCTCCGCCCCTTCCTGCTGGGCGAGAGAGGGAGGGGCGAGACCCCCCTCCCCCCTCTCCGCCCCTTCCTGCTGGGCGAGAGAGGGAGGGGCGAGACCCCCCTCCCCCCTCTCCGCCCCTACCGCTCCTCCCTAGGGAGGTCTCGCAAGGGTGCGATTAGACACCCCTCCTGGTGATATCCTGCTCCCTTACCGGGCATGGGGGCGAGAGGATTTCGCCCTCTACCTCTCTTTCTGCGTAGTTCGATGCTACCGAACTGCCTCCCCGGGATCCTTGGGAGTACTCGGCGAATATCGGGGTTGTACAATTATTATAATTATTTGGTTCCGTCATTGAAGGATTGTTATGTTTCAACCTAGTTGATTTTCAATTTCGTCTGCAGGTTCGTTCAATTTCAAAATTTAATGGTAATAATTCAACTGAACGATACCTAGACATACACTGGCATATTCTGAATAACAGTAGAGAAAAACAAAATAACTTAAAAGTAAAAATAAAAACTTGACCTCCAATTACGAAGGTTCACTAATATTGCAAGAAAAACACTAGATTTGTCGCACCTCCCCGACAATGGCGCCAAAAACTTGATACACGGAAAATGGTTTAAACACAAGTGCACGCGTCGATCAAGTAGTAAGATGTGAGTAGAGATCGTTCCCACGGAGAGATGACTATTCTAATGCTTACAAATACTAGCTACACCGTTTCTTTAAATTCAAGTGAATCTAATGATGTGATTTTGAAGTGTATCAAAAACTCAGAACGAAATTTTAGACTAAATTAACCATTTTAAAAATATTTTTTACGAGTTCAGAAAAACAATCTTGTATTTCTGATTTCCTATGTATATCATGATGATGTTTGAAAATATTATTTTATATGAATATCCTTTAATTTATCTTGTGATAATTTTATAGAAAAAATCCTTATCTCTCGATCTCGGGAGTCTTGATATCTTACTCTCCCTTAGTCATCTCTAAATTAAACGGAATGAAGATATTATGAAGGATAAAAATCAAGATCGCTAGCAAGAAGAGAAAATCTCTTTCACCCTTCTATACTATGGTGAACTTATGAAACAATTATGGTCCGTTCGGCGTGCGGGAATTGGCTTTTTGGAATTGGTTTTGGCTTCCAGAAAGCCAATTCCGCTGTTCGGCGCGCGATAATTAGGACGACATTGCCTTTGAAAAAAAACATTGGTATTCATGTTAACCTAAAAACCACGGACCGCAAAACTTACCTATCGACGTGGGTTTTCCGCTGTTTTCACTGTTTCTGCCTCCCTGTTTCTGAAATCGTGATCTGCCCGACGAATCCCGATCTTCGCGTTCCAGCGGCCTCCTCCAGGTATCATCTTCCTCATCCACTTCTTCTTCTTCTTCGTCTTCTTCCGCCGATCATACTCATCCCCTTTTCTTCTTCGTCTTCTTCATTTTCACGTCCTCCCCTTTTCTTCTTCTTCGTCTTCTTCCGCCGATCATACTCATCCCCCCTTTTAAGTTTTTTTTTTCTGAATTTCGAGCAGCAAATGTGTAGATATGGATGTTCATACTCATTTTAGTTCTGGATTTGAACTGCATTTGCTTAGATCTGGATTTCGAGCAGCAAATGCGTAGATCTGGATTTCGAGCAGCAAAAGCTTAGATCTGGATGGTTAGATCCGTGAATTTCTGAATGTTTGGATGCTGTTTTTTTGAATGTTTAGATCTGGATGATTCTGAATGTTTATAGATGCTTTTTAGATCTGGATTTGAACTGCATTCCTATACACCCAAATAAAATTGTGAATGTTTATAGATGCTGTTTTTTTTTCTACTGTTTAGATATGGATTTGAATGAGTTCTAGATCATACTCATTTTAGATCTGTACACTTTATTTAGATGTGTAACATTTGGATTTGAATGTTATCTCTTATTTAGATCTGAAACACCCAAATAAAATTGTGAACTTCAAATTAATTGTTTTTGCTATTACACACAGTTATCAGTTGTTGTTGTCATGGATCATGTAGAGTTGAAAAAAAATGTAAGTTGGATATTATTATAAAGTCAGCAGTTACAGCGGCCTATGGCGCAGCTTTTGTGGTTATGGACTGCATTCCTAGACACCCGGTAGATGTTATAGACAAAGACGTTCTACGTAATATCTTATTAAAACGGTTATATGATGGACATGAGGTTAACTGTTTTAGCCATTTACGCATGGGTAAAGCACCTTTCAATGAACTTTGTGATATTCTCTGCTCAAAAGGTTATGTCTGCGATACACAATCAATATCCACTAAAGAATCTGTAGCCTTATTTCTATACATTTTGGCACATAACGTAAAGTTTCGTGATGTTGGTGGCACGTTTATCCGCTCGATCGATACAATTAGCAGACACTTCAACATTGTGATGCAAGCGATTTTAAGACTCTCAAATGATTATATCAGATTGCCTGAATCCAGACAACAACACAAATCTAGATGGTTTGCAGATAGTATTGGTGCGTTAGACGGTACACATGTTGAAGTGACTGTTCCTATTGAAGATCAAGGCAGATATCGTAACCGCAAACAGGCAATCACGACAAATGTACTCGGTGTATGTAATAGTAACATGAAATTCTTATATGTGTTACCTGGTTGGGAGGGTTCAACTTCTGACTCAAGAGTATTACGAGATGCATTGGAGCGACAAGATCGCTTTGAAGTGTCCAATGGTAAAAAATTCATTTTAAATGTAGATTAATTACTTTCTCCAAGTATATTAATTACTCATTGTATATGCTTAGATTAATTACTTTTTTATATAGGCAAGTACTATCTTGTAGATGCTGGATAAACTAATGGGCAAGGATTTCTTGCCCCATATCGGTCGACACGTTATCACCTAAAAGAGTGGTCCAATCAGGATAATAAACCAACAAATTATAAGGAATTATTCAACTTACGTCATGCTAAAGAAAGAAATGTAATAGAAAGAACTTTTGGGTTGTTGAAGAAAAGATGGGCTATTCTACACTAACCGTCATTTTTCAATATTAAAGTGCAGGTATGACTTGCCTCACTTATTAAAGTTTTATGAGTCAGTACAAAATCTAATTCAATAATTTTGAGCAGGTGCAGGTCATAAATGTGTGCTGCATATTACATAATTTTCTGGTGGAGAAGAGATTAGAGACTGATGCACAACTGTTGGACGAGGTTGACTCTGATATATTAGCGCAAGACGTAGCACAAGAGTTCTATGATTATGTTGACGTTGTTAGCCCAATCCAAGCCACACAAGAATGGACCAATTTTAGAGACACCTTAACTATAAATATGTTCAATGAATATCAAAATATGCATTAATATTCTTATGATATTTCTGTATTTTTATCAGCTACAATTATGTTGGTGTAATTTCTGAATATGCATGTTATGTAATGATGTTTATCATATTTCATTTAACTTTATGTCATCTCTTTTAATCTTATGATGTTTTTGTTGAACTTTATGCTATCTTTTTTAATCCTTAGACAGATATCATGGATAAGAGCTCCGGAAGGGTTGGTGGTAGGACTGAGCGGTCCTACATGCGCTGGACATCAGAAATGGACATAACTCTTTCTAATGCATTGTTGGAGCAACATAGTTTGGGGCATAAAACTCCAAACGGCTGGAAGAGTGTTGCTTTTACAGCAGCTATGACCGCCCTTAAAGACATTTGTGGTGTAGAAACTAGCAAAGAGAAGTTAATGGCTCGCCTAAAAATATGGAACAAGTACTACGTAAAAGTCAGCGCGATGCTAGACACAAGCGGATTTGGATGGGATTGGCAAAGAAATATGGTCAAGGTAGATAGTGAAGAAGTGTGGGCTAACTATGTGAAGGTATGAATTTTATTAAATTAGTAGTTGTATTGGTTCATTAAAATGATAAATTAATTATTATTTTACAGGCTCATCCGTCTGTCAAACACTACAAGGACAAAGTTATCATCAACTGGTCTGATTTGGCTGTGCTCTGCGGGACCGATAGAGCAACTGACAGTCATGTCGCACCGCAACAAAGATGACAAATGAGATAGATGTCGAGTCTATGGCAGAGAAAACAACTAATACACAAGAACAAACAAGAGTGGAGGGAGAATGAAGCAGTAGAAGGAGGAGAAAGCGAGCAGTAGGAGCGGATGCCGTAGCGGTGGCCATTGAGAAATTAGCTGACTCCGTAGAAAAAGCATCGGGGATTAAGTCTGCTAGCAATGTCGATGACATATATGTCGCACTGACTCAGATGACTGATTTAAACCATCGTGATTTACTCAAGGCGATGGATATACTGTGTCATGATAGTGTTAAATGTGACATATTCATGAGGCTACCCGAAGACTTGAAGGGCACATGGCTGTGGATTCAGTTTGATCGCTAAATTGTTGACTTTATGCTATTTCTGTATTTTTATTTATGGACTATGGTTATGCAGTAGAACTATTTTATAATTTGAACTTCAATTATTATTGGTATTTATTTAATTTACTACTTCAATTTTTAAAATTTCAATTCCAGAAAGCCAATTCCATCGTACAGTCGAACAGCTTACAGACACCAATTCCAATTCTGTTCACCGAATTCCTTCCTGCGACCGAACAACAGAATTGATTTTCTGCACAAAACAAATTCCTGCAGATATTGGTTTTCTGGCCAAAGCCAATTCCAGAAAGCCATTACATGCGCGCCGAATGGACTCTTATGTACAACCCTCATATTTTCCGAGTCGGTGCGACCCGACGCGTATGAGGTCGTGGTAGAGAGGGTAACCGTGACGCAGTGGACCGAACCGTCGGAGGTCGTCAAGACCAGAAAGAGAAGGCCCGGGGGGGCAGACCTCCTTGGATGAGTGGACCTTGGAATCACTCGCCTAAGGACCCGGGCGAGTGGACCATTGGTCCACTCGCCCGAGTGGGGAGCGAGTGGACCTGTGGTCCACTCGCCCCGTGCAACTGGGCAAGTGGACCAAGGGTCCACTCGCCCGGTGAGTTGAGTGGACCGTAAGGTACACTCGCCCAGTCAGGGCGGTGGACCTCAGTCCACTCGTTCGACCCCCGGCAAGGGGGGGGAGTGGACGTCTCATCCTCCACTCGCTCCCCTCTTGTTTTGATCGTCCAGGTTCGTGGTTGAGCTGCGGATAACAGAATTTTGGCTATCCACAACCCAATTTTGGGTAGTCTATAAATAGACTCCCATGGGCACCTTGGGAAGGGTTGGTCTCCACCCCTCTCCTCGTGTGTGTCTTGTGAGCAAGCACTACCCCCTCCCCCTGTTAGTGAAGGTTGACGGTGAGGTGGTCCTTAGTGCCCTCCAAGGTGCCCAGGCTCAGCATTGGCTTGGGAGGGAAAGTTCCTTGTGAGCTTCCGGGTGTGTGGTGGGACCTCCGCGCTGCAGCTTAAGGGGTTCGTTTGTGGATTCAGGTGTTCTTCAAGGGTAGGATCTTCCAGTTCTTAGTAACCAGTCAGGGGTTCAAGTTCGGGTCAAGTAAGGGTTAGTTACATACCCCTTTCGAACGTCGAGACCAGTTCTCTGGTTTCAACATTCTGGTGCGGTGAGCGTGGAGGCAGCTAGTTCAGAAAGCTCTGGGCAAGTCTCATGGCTGGAAGCGATGAGCTGGGGGACTCATCCCCTACCAGCGAGTATGTGAAGAAGGGTGACTTCGATGAGTTCAGGAAGTCAATCTTGGAACTCTTGCGGGTCGCACTCCCCCCTCATGGCGAGTGCTCGACACCACCCGCACCTGTGCTCGCCTCGCCATCTCCGATGGAGGCGGAGCAAGGACATCGACAAGCGAAGGAGCTAGCCACAGGTGAAGGTTCGGGTCTTCAAGCAAGAGTGCTCTTCAACAGCTCTCCTGGGTCCGGCTACCCCAGTGGAGAGGCAGCGAGAACGCCTTCGATTCGCCAGGAAGGATGGGGGAGTCCCTTCTGCGAGCTGATCACCTCGGCTCCCGTGTTAGACGGGTTCAGCGACCTAGACATGTCTTACTGCGCAGGTAAGGACGACCCTCTTCAGCACCTCCAGTGGTTTGAAGACGTGGTCTCGATCAGGCGGATGACGGACTGTTTCAGGTGTGAGCTCTTCTCCATCACTTTCAAGGGAAAGGCGAGAGACTTGTTCCACCAGCTCCCATCAGGCACCATCTTCAGCTTCGAGGACCTGTGCCGGAGCTTCTTGCTGAGGTTCTCCACCCCGAGGAAGAAGAAGAAGGGGGCGGAGGCCCTGTTCTTGATTCGACAGAAGACGAAGGAGACGTTGGAGAACTACGTCGACCGATTCCAGGAAGAAATCCTCCTCGTCAACGAGGTGCCCGGGCACACCCTGCAGTCGGCCTTTATCCTCGGGCTACAGCAGGGTATGTTCAGGATGATCCTAACTCGAGACCCCCTCTGACCTTCGAGGAGCTGATGGAGCGACCTGCTCGAGAAATCGAGCGCGAGGCCACCAACCAGGAACTCGTGGGAAAGTTAGGCAATCAGACGGATGAGGAGAAGAAGGAAGAAAAGGAAGAGCATGGAGGGAAGATGAAGGAGGAAACAGGAAGTCAGGGGCATCAGGGACCCCCCCCCCCCCCCCCCCCCCCCGTTGGGCAGGAGCAAGGTTGGGGGTTTCAACCACCAGTCCCTCGTCCAACCTGGAGGCCGCCAGGAGGATCCCCTCAAGGCCAAGGCAGAGGCCATTTCCAGGGGAGAGAGAACTTTCAGGGAGGGCAGGGACGGTTCGACCCAGCAGGGTGGCAACCGGACCCAAGGCCATCGCAACCCCAACCCCTTCAGGCCATGTCGATTGGTCGAAAAAGAGGAAAAGAGAAGAGGGGTCGCGCAGGGCCATGACGGTTCGACCCAGTAGGGTGGCAACCGGACCCAAGGCCATCGCCACCCCAACCTCTCCAGGCCATGTCGAGTGGCTGAAAAAGAGGAAAAAAGAAGAGGGGTCGCGCAGGGAAGGGAGCAAGGATGCTGGCACTGCCATACTATGACTTCCATCAGCAGGAGGGTCACGCGACAGCCACCTGCCCAGAGTTTCTGGAGGTAAGGGAAGAAAGTAGAGCCCTGGCAGAGGGGAGACAGCTTTACCCGGAAGGACCAGGAGCAAGCTGAGAAGGAATGGAGGAGACGATGAAGAAGATGGTCGGGGAGCATGTGGCCGAGTAAGCACAGGGGAGCGCATTGTAATGAACTTGTATCGCCTCAACTATGAATGCAAAATGTTTTCTTTTTCAGGTAACGCATATGGTAAGATCCCCGACTAGAGACCATTCTCTGGGCTCAGTCATGCCAGCAGATGGGAGGCTCATCGGGTCGACTCGCTACTTAGTAACTGGATTGGGAGGGTGTTGAGTTCCTCTGCCTCCAGGTGAAGGTAAGCACCTAGGACGTGGATGGGTACTTCCGCCTCCAATTGGATTGGGAAGGCGTTGAGTTCCTCTGCCTCCATGTGGGGTAAGCACCTAGGACGCGGACGAGTACTTCCGCCTCCAATCGGTAAGATCCCCGACTAGAGACCATTCTCCGGGCTCAGTCATGCCAGCAGATGGGAGGCTCATCGGGTCGACTCGCTACTTGGTAACTGGATTGGGAGGGTGTTGAGTTCCTCTGCCTCTAGATGAAAGTAAGCACTTAGGACGTGGATGGGTACTTCCGCCTCCAATTGGATTGGGAAGGCGTTGAGTTCCTCGGCCTCCAGGTGAGGTAAGCACCTAGGACGCGGACGGGTACTTCCGCCTCCAATCGGTAAGATCTTTGACTAGAGACCATTCTCCGAGCTCAGTCATGCCGACAGATGGGAGGCTCATCGGGTCGACTCGCTACTTGGTAGCTGGATTGGGAGGGTGTTGAGTTCCTCTGCCTCCAGGTAAGCTAAGCCCATATGACGCAGATGGGTACTTCCGCCTCTAATTGGATTGTGAAGGCATTGAGTTCCTCTGCCTATAGGTAAGCAATGCACCTAGGACGCGGACGGGTACTTCCGCCTCCAATCGGAAAGATCCCTGACTAGAGATCATTCTCCGGGCTCAGTCATGCCGGCAGATGGGAGCCTCATCGGGTCGACTCGCTACTTGGTAACTGGATTGGGAGGGTGTTGAGTTCCTCTGACTCTAGGTAAGCTAAGCCCCTAGGACACGGATGGGTACTTCCGCCTCCAATTGGATTGGGAAGGCGTTGAGTTCCTCTGTCTCCAGGTAAGCAAGGCACCTAGGATGCGGATGGGTACTTCTGCCTCCAATCGGTAAGATCCCCGACAAGAGACCATTCACCGAGCTCAGTAATGCCAACAAATGGGAGGCTCATCGGGTCGACTCGCTGTAGGTAAGACTTCAGAAAGGGTAATTGGTTTGGTAAGATGGTTGAGTTCCTCCGCCTCCAGGTGAGGTATACACCTAGGACGTGGACTGGTTCTCTGCCCCCAGCTGCTTTGGTAAGATGGTTGAGTTCCTCCGCCTCCAGATGAGGTAAGCACCTAGGACGTGGACTGGTTCTCTGCCCCCAGTTGCTTTGGTAAGATGGTTGAGTTCCTCCGCCTCCAGGTGAGGTAAGCACCTAGGACGTGGACTGGTTCTCTGCCCCCAGTTGTTGTGGTAAGATGGTTGAGTTCCTCCGCCTCCAGGTGAGGTAAGCACCTAGGACGTGGACTGGTTCTCTGCCCCCAGTTGCTTTGGTAAGATGGTTGAGTTCCTCCGCCTCCAGGTGAGGTAAGCACCTAGGACGTGGACTGGTTCTCTGCCCCCAGTTGCTTTGGTAAGATCGATGAGTTCCTCCGCCTCCAGGTGAGGTTAGCATCTAGGACGTGGACTGGTTCTCCGCCCCCAGTTGGTTTGGGAAGATGTTGATTTTTCCTCTACCTCAGGTTGAGTTTAGTTGAGGTAAGCACCTAAGGTGTAGAACTTTCTCCACCTCCAGTTGAGCTCGGCTCACAGGAAGGTTGTTAAGTGAAGAAAGGTTTGTCTTCCACCTCAGGTCGAGTTCGGCTCAACTAGAGTTGTTGAGTTTTTCTTCCAGCTCGGGTCGAGTTTAGTTCGACCTAAGGTGTTGAGTTTTCTCCACCTCTAGTTGAGCTCGGCTCACATGAGGGTTGTTAAGTGGAGAAAGGTTTGCCTTCCGCCTCAAGTCAGGTTCAGCTGAAAAACTTGGCTGGAGTATCCCGTTGGTAGGGTCCTTCGTGGATTCCCCTAAGGTCCCACCTACTCGTCAAAAAGGTGGGTTGGACTTTCTTTCCGATCTTAAGGCAAGCTCGAAAAGAGCGGAGATTGTGTACAACCCTCATATTTTCTGAGTCGATGCGACCCGATGCGTATGAGGTCGTGGTAGAGAGGGTGACCGTGACGCAGCGGACCGAACTGTCGGAGGTCGTCAAGACCAGAAAGAGAAGGCCTGGGCGCAGACCTCCTTGGACGAGTGGACCTTGGGTCCACTCGCCCAAGGACCCGGGCGAGTGAACCATTGGTCCACTCGCCCGAGTGGGGGGCGAGTCGACCATGGGTCCACCCGCCCAAGGGTATGGGCGCGTGGACCTGTGGTTCACTCGCCCCGTGCAGCTGGGCGAGTGGACCAAGGGTCCACTCGCCCGGTGGGTTGAGTGGACCGTAAGGTCCACTCGCCCAATTAGGGTGGTGGACCTCGGTCCACTCGTTCGACCCCCGGCAAGAGGGGAGTGGACGTCTCGTCCTCCACTCACCCCCACTCTTGTTTTGATCATCCAGGTTCGTGGTTGAGCTGCGGATAGCAAAAGTTTGGCTATCCGCAGCCCAAATTTGGGTAGTCTATAAATAGACCCCCATGGGCACCTTGGGAAGGGTTGGTATCCACCCCTCTCCTCGTGTGTGTTTTGTGAGCAAGCACTACCCCTCCCCTTGTCAGTGAAGGTTGACAGTGAGGTGGTCCTTAGTGCCCAGGCTCAGCATTGGCTTGGGAGGGGAAGTTCCTTGTGAGCTTCCGGGTGTGTGGTGGGACCTCCGCGCTGCAGCTTATGGAGTTCGTTTGCGAACTCAGGTGTTCTTCAAGGGTAGGATCTTCCAGTTCTTAGCAACCAGTCAGACGTTCAAGTTCGGGTCAAGTAAGGGTTAGTTGCATCCCCCTTTCGAACGTCGAGACCAGTTCTCTGGTTTCAACAACTTACACTTCTCCTCTCTCGAATCTCGAAGTGTAGTAAAAATACAGAGACTTTGGTTAAAAATTCATATCACTCATCTCTCGATTCTCTCGATGCGATAAGATAGCCTTTAAAATATTACTATGCCCCTCTTCTCTCGATTCTTGCGGCGCAATAGAAGATAAAAATAAAATCCAAAAGTTCCATTCAAATTCATAAAAACTCTAAAGATAAATTATCAAATAAACTTATAATTTAGAAGAAATCATCATCATAACATGCATAGTACTCTCATCATACAAGACTATGAGAGTTTAGTTCATAACTGAGATCAAACGCCACGAAATTGGAAAAATCTCACAAGGCATGATGACCGAAATTAGATTCTCCTTGTTTTAATAGCTGGAACGCCAATCCTGCAGTCGAATCTCCCTCCTGGGCGAATTCCCCTTGCTCCCTTGTTTCTTCCTTTTTCGAAAATGATAAAATATGGTCTTTCTCTCTCCTTCTTCCCCTTTTATAGCCATATGCCACCTTTGAAGAGTCTTTAATTATGGTCGAATAGATGTGTCGTTTCATCATAAAATCACCAGATTTCGAAAATTCACGGAAATTACAATTTCTGTTTTCCGCCAATTTGTTACAACAAACTGAAAATTTGTTGCAACAAATTTTTTTCGGGATTTTCCTTCATAAACTGCATTAAAAATATTCTGACTTTGTTGTAATAAATTTCCTGACTTTGATATAAGCTTGTACTTTAAGGTTACATTAAATTCTTTGCATTTCCTAACATCAAAATACACCAAATAACTGAACTTGATCCCACATATAAATTTATTAATTTTTATCCACTATTTTTCGAACTTTTCCAATTAAATTAGCTAAAAAGGTTAAAATAACTGATTAAGATAACTTATTTTTGAGAAGTTATCAATAACCACCGTCGTAACCATCCAATATGGGGTGCGAATTACCGTGTGGGTGCGCGCGTAGAAATATTATAAAAATATTCGCCATAAATTATAAAGTTCTGGAATGCAAATATTAAATAGGGTGGTTAAGGTCTACAAATAAACAAGTAACCACCATTGAGGCCTATAAATAGGATCTCATAGTCTCATTCATTTCAATCTTCTCTCATGTGTGTGTGTGTACGCGCGCGCGCGCACGCATGCGTGTTCGTGCACGCGAGTGTGTGTGTCTCTCAACATTGGCCATGAGCAAAGTTGTAATTAAAAATCAATACAATAGCATCAATTTGTAATACAAGTGAAATTCACTTTCGAGACCATGTATGTTAACAAAGAGTGTTGTTAAGTACAAATTAATTTTAGCTATGTGCAAATCAAATCCAATTATAAAAGAGTGTTAAGTGCAAACCAATTTTAGCTATGCGCAAATCATTATTATTTTGTGTAGCAGTACAATGTAACCCTCCGCTCTTCTCGCCCTAAAACCCCGTTGTGTCCTTGGCCCTCAGCCCCTTCAGCTTCACAAACTCGAGTGTTGACGCGATCTATGGGATGAGGCCGCCTTCATGAAAGAGTTCGCACCTCAACAAGCATTGTGATGGAAATAATAAATGGCTCTAGATTGTTAAGGAGCGTGGATATCAAAATTATACCCTTGCCATCAGAAGAATGTTGCGGTTTCATTAAGGGTTGCCAAAGGTCAGACAGGGTTTACTCATCAGACATGGCCCTCTAAGCCTCTGGCCTGAAGATGACCGCCGACTCCACATCGTCGTCCGCTATACTCCAAACCTCTCTTGCAGATACCTGTCATTCAATTAGACCTCTTGCGGCATCAGGCCATGCAGATAGTCGTCGCACGTCTCGACCGTGCCAAATAGCCTCTCCGGCGGGAAACGGTGGAAAATATGCTTGACGTTGACCACGAAGGCGGACCTTCTGTCGTCGGAGGCTCCGTCGGCCTGTGGAGATCTCTCTCCCGTCTTCAAGCATAGAAGAGAGTGTTGGAGACTAGGGTTTGCTCAAGATAGTCCATAACCCTCATCAAGTTTGGAATGAGGGTTATATAGGATCTCCAGCATAGAAACCAAGCCCTAGGTTGACACGCACCCCGTTAAGTCTACCGTGTCGGTTCTGACACGCGGACATATAAATTAAAATACTCAACAATCTCATCATATGTCCGCGGTAAACCCGACGACGGTTAGTGTGGTTTGTGTAAATTCAACCAGACGTGAAAAGTACACAACCGTGTCCAACACCTGCAAAAAACTGATTCACTCAAAGGAAATTGTATGCACTCATAAGGATAAATAATAAATCTCAGTTGCACCATAGAACAGTCTAGAGTACGATCATAACACAAGTCCAACAAACATAGTGACTAGAATCAACAAAAGAGCATACAAGTCCAAATAAGCAGGTGTATCAAAGAAAGAGCTAAACAATGCTCTAAGCATAGATAAAACATAGAGGAAACATATAACACTCTAGTTGTCGTAAACCTCAGACATCCAGCAAATCATCCTGCTCAGGATCCCATCCTACCAGCGCTCCTCCATCAACAGTAACTCCTATAATTTTAACATAGAATGTCATTAAAAATGAATCCATAATTTGAAAATGTACATGCATCTAGTTCTACAAAAAGAATATAGTACTTTGTAATCAGCTAGAAGGAGACCTACTTAGAGTATTATATGTTCAAACCTCAGAATCCAACATCGGTTTCCAACGAAACGATTTATGGACTTCTGGATACCGCATCTATATCTGTGTTCCAATATGGAATGTCAGGATTACTGTTCTTCTAAAGTTAAGTGGAGATCATCAAGTTTGGAATGAAACACATTAACTAAAGAAGAGTCAAACCGAGTCAGATTGTGTTATCAAGTTTGGAATAACACTCTCCTCCAAGGTAAGACTTAACGGGTTGCGTGTCGACCTAGTGCATGGTCTCAACGCTGAAGATACTATATAACCCTCATTCCAAACTTGATGAGGGCTATGGGCTATCGATCTTGAGCAATCCCTAGCCTCCAATAGAGGGAAGATGTTGGAGGCGGTTAAGAGAAGAGAAAGATGTGATTTGCACATAGCTTGTACCTAAAAAATTATTTTGCACTTAAAATTATATTGATTTGCAGGTAGCCAAAACTGATTTGCACTTAAAATTATTGTTAACAAATTGGCAACGGACTAAGCATCAAAGCTACAACTGATTCATCTTCTCAGCTTTCACTCCGTACAACCATTTTTCTCCGCAAGTGATATTTTTTTCGACAAAGCACATAAATTCATCTTCTCATTTACATTAATAATGCAGCTGAGAGCTCGGGATACTTGCCCGGGGAGGGGCGGGGTGGGGTTTCGCCGAGGAAGATGCCACTAATGATGAAGAGGGTTTAGCCAAGGAAGCGGCCGCCGCGAATGGAGAGAGTTTCGCCGAGAATGAAGATGATTTTGCGCCCGGCTTTCGCTGAGAGGAAGAGGGGATCTCAGCTAGAAGGAGTGAGTTAACTGATAGGGTTTTCCCAAGTGTAATAAAGTGAATCATTTAAAAAAAACTGAAAGAATTAATTTATTTAATTGCAGTTTTTTAAAATTGTTGCGGAACGCTTAGGGCTCTTGGTAGACCGGTCCAATTGAACCACCTTAGCTCGTGAGCGAACTAAGCGCGCAAACAGTCAATTCGAGATTTGTTGAGTACGTTGGGACTTTTTAACGTGGAAAACCCGGAAAGGGTAAAAAACCACGCGACCGGAGCTGTGCCGACCAAACTTCACTATCTTCTGGGGGTTACAACTTGGTAGGTAGAACTCGAGCGCGATAGGCCGCTACTCGTTACAACAAGAGAGAGAGAGAGAGAGCTTCGAGGGTGACAGGCCACCTCTCGGAAAAACTAAGTACTTTTTTCCCTTCTGAGAATTCTGGAGGACCAAAGTGAGAAGCTGCGTCGCCTTTCGGGAGCGAAAGTGAGAAGCTGAGTCGCCTTTCTGGAGCGAATGTGAGAAGCTGAGTCGCCTTTCTGGAGCGAAAGTGAGAAGCTGAGTCGCCTTTCTGGAGCGAAAGTGAGAAGCGGAGTCGCCTTTCCGGAACGAAAGCGAGAAGCTGAGTCGCCTTTCTGGAGCGAAAGCGAGAAGCGGAGTCGCCTTTCCGGAACGAAAGCGAGAAGCCGAGTCGCCTTTCCCGCGGGGGTGCGGCCCGGCCGCGCCCCAAGGGGGTGCGGCCAAGGCCGCACCCCGCGCGGTGCGCGGATTGGCCGCACCCCGCGCGGTGCGCGGATTGGCCGCGCCCTGAGGGGGTGCGGCCAAGGCCGCACCCCGCAAGCCGCACCCCAAGGGGGTGCGGCCGAGGCCGCACCCTGCGTGGGGTGCGGCCATGGCCGCACCCCGCGTGGGGTGCGGCTTGGCCGCACCCCTTGGGGGTGCGGCGGGCCGCACCCCTTGGGGGTGCGGCGGGCCGCACCCCGAAGGGGGGGCGCGGCCCGACTGCCCTCGGGGCGCGTGGCTCGGGCGCACCCCTCATGGGACGCGGCTCGGCCGTGCCCTTTGCGGGGAGCGGTTGTGGGGATCGCTCCCGTGATGGGAGGGGGAGGCGTCGTTGTGCTCGCCGCGGCCCCGTTCGTTTATTTTTCCCGCCAAATTGATGGAGGAGCGATTTTGGAAATCAACTCCGCTTTTGGAAATAATCGTCATCTTTGGAAATGTTTGTTGCCTTTTGTAAATAATTTTCGCCGAGGCTTCTTATAAATTCGATCCCTGGATATGAGCCCATATCATAAGCCCCCCAAACCTTCGGAGTCCGAACCTCGCGAAGGAGTGTGAAGGTTTTGAACAGTTGGCAGCGGATCTGGTCGTCATCTCTGCACGGCGCGCCGAACGATGACTGGGGTAAGCCATTTATTTTTGAAAAAACAAAGTGGAGGGAAGATGACTGGAGGCAGACGGGAGAGCGGAGGGTCGGGCTTGGGCAGCCGGCGGCCGGGCGTCCACGCGTGCGGGCGGCGCCCTTGCGCCCTTGCGCACGGCCGGAACCGGCGGAGGAGCGCGTGTCCGGCGCGCGCGGGTCGCCATGCGCGGCCAAGGGCGGCGGAGGGCGCGGGCGGCCGGCGCCCGCGCGCCGATGCGCGCGGTGGCCGCCCCCGCGCGCGGTCCGGCGATCGCGCGCCCTGCGTGCGGCCGGTGCGGGCGGGGCGGCGCCCGCGCGCCCCGCGCGCGGCCGGGAACGGGTGAGGGCGCGGGCGGCCGATGCCCGCGCGCCCCCGTGCGCAGCCGGCGCCCGCGTGCTCGTGCGCGGGCTCGTGCTCGCGCGTCCTGCGCGCAGGCGCCATCCGCGCACGGCCGGGCACCCGGCACCCTTGCGCGCTTGTGCGCGGGCGGGACTGGTGGTGCGGGCATCCGGTGCCCGCGCGCGCTTTGGGCGAGGGCGATGGTGAACACGGGGCGTCCCGCGCCCGCGCGCGTCCGGCGCTCGTGCGCCGTTGCTTGCGGAAAATGGCGCGTGTCCTCGCGCATTTTCGGTTGGAAGTGTGGCTTGTATTTTGATTTACGCCACTTTGGTCTTTTAATATTATTTTTAACGCCTGTGCACACGTGTGCCTATTTCCCTTTCAGGCTCCGAGGAAAAGCGGCCAGTCGAGGCCGATGCGCCTACGTTCTTCACTTGATGGTGCACGAATTGAGATATGGCGCAAAAGATTCGGGTTGCCCTCGAATGTCGAGGTGAAAATCCCGGGGTGGAAGAGCGCGTTCAGAATCCGCCCACGGGCTTCGTGACGCTTTCTGAGAGGAGCCTGAAGTCTGGGTTTCGCATTCCTCCATCTGAGGAGGCTATTGAGATATTCCGGTTCTGTGGCTTCCCGATTACTCAGTTTACTCCTGCCGGGATGTCAAACATTATGGGGCTGGTGGTGTTCTTTCGGGAGCATAGCGCGCGCTTTTCTCTCGAGCTCTTTAAGGACTGGTGTGAAGTCTCCACTGACTCGGGTGGTCGGATTGAGGTTCGGAGCAACAAGAGCTGGTTTCGTTTTGGCGAGAAAACAGACTATCACCACGGGAACACCCTCTATGGGTACGTCCGGAATCGCTGGGAGCTTCCGAAGCTTTGGAGAGCGCTCCCTGGACGTTGTCGCCGGCTGACCGGACGGGAAGACGAGTTCCTCCCTATTCCCAGTTTTCCTGGCCGGGAAGGGCTGTCGAAGGCTTTGTTCAGCATTTTCAACTGCGTGGAGGAGAGTCGTCTGCTCTCGGTGGGGCTTTCCTGGGATGTCGAGCGAGAGGTCGCCGTTCCTATAGAGCGCGAAAAGAAGAGGAAGGTTGTTTTTAAGAACGGGGATTCTGGCTCGGGCGCCGCTCCGCCGAGGTCTAGGAGCCACGATCATGAGGCTGGCCCGAGCCGCCGCCGGGGGGAGCCAATTTCGCCCGATCCGGAGGTCGAGATTCTGGCATCTCCTGCTGCCGATCGGGTTACACAGGGAGATTTGTCGCCGCCTCCCCCATTCCCATCGCCGAGGCGAGTTTCTTCTTCTCTTCAGGCGATGACTTCTGCGGTAAGTGAGGTTTTCCTTTCTGGGCGTTGGCTCGTCTTTGCTATCATTGCTTATGCTCCTTGCCTACTTCCTTTGCGTTTGCAGGCGAATGTTCTGACTAATGTTGCTCTTACATGGAATGATTACTACGTGGGCCTCAAAGATAGCTATATCTCTCTTCAGGAGGAGCTGCGCGTGGCGAGGTGCGATATGTCTGTTCTGCAGAGGAAGAGGGATCGCGATTTATCCTGTATCAAACAGCTGGAGGCCGATATTTCTTCTTCCCGATCTGAGGTCGAGAAGTTGCAGGAGGAGTATGGTGGAGACAAGGCGCTTGCCCAGGATGCGCTTCGTCAGCTGTCGGAGGCCCAGGGGGAGATGTTCCGCATGGAGGGGGAGCTGGGCTTTCTGAGGAGTGAGGCAGACCGATTGTCAGCGATAGAGCGCAGCCTTGAGGAGGCCAAGGCGGCTGGAGTGACCGAGTATAAAGACTCCCTTGCCTTCGTTGAGGAGCGGTTTCAGATGGCGGAGGAGATTCGAGCCGAGATCATGACGAAGGAGGTTGAGCCTCTGATAGAGGATGAGCGCGAAGTCGCCTTCCAGCGCGGTATTCAGAAGACTCTTCGCATGATGGGGAAGAATTTTGGATGTGACACCGCTGGTCTCGGGGCCGGGGATATTTCAGAGGATGAATGCTCGGACGTGGCCGAAGACTGATGTTGACTATCTTTCGTTTTCCCTCTTTCCGCACCATCGTTTGCTTGGGCGTCGTACTGGGTTGATTTGATTGTATTCTGTCTTTCTGTTTTTCGCATTATCGTTTGACTTGCGTGCAGTGTTGACGCCAGGAAAATCCTGACCTCAAAATTCGAACCGATGCAGCCGGAGGCTACTCGCCCAGCAGCCCAATGAGATGGCTTGGCTGGCGACTATGACGGAGCTAGAAGAGCAACGAACAGGACCCCAGGTGCTGCGGCAGGGAGGTCCCACCACGTACCCATAAGCTCCGAAGAGACTTCCCCTCCAAGACCAAAAAATGGCCGAGCAGGGTACAAGGAAGGCACCGACTTGGCTAGTACCGGGAGTAGCGGCCAAGTGTGACAGGTTCCAGAATGCAAGAGCAGGGTTTCAAAAGCTCAAGTCCAGGTGCCAATCCAAGTACCCCGGGGGTCCTATTTATAGGAAAACCAATGGGTTGGGGGGGTTTTATAGCCCAGCCCCTGCTCGGCGACTAGCGACATTGAGGCGATCTCCCCGGGCAAATGGGCGAGTATCGCCTATGGTCGCCCACCTTTTGGCGAGTATCCGGGCTACTCGCACGAGTGCACCCCTACTCGCCTAGGCTGTCTTCTGCTCCTATGCTTGACTGCCGTATTGACTCTTTGACTTTGACCTCTATCCACGTGGCCTTGGGTGAGTCCTACCCTCGGAGAATGAGGGTTGTACACAATCCCCGCTCTTTGCGAGTAACGTAGTTGCTTGGAAAGAATCATCCAACCCTGATTCGACGAGCTGTCTTTCTGGCGAGTATTGGTTGATAGTCGGCATCCCACTGGTTTGACGCTCTGGCCCTATATATAGAGGGGGAGGGGTCTCTGATGGCAAGGCTTTTTTGATCTCGCTTTCAACATGTCGTGTAGTATTGCCAAGGAAGCTACCGCTGATTTGGCCGAGCTTGCAAGTTTGCTGCCACCTTTGCGGAAGCATGCTCGCGACGCCGAGCTCGAGGACTTTCTCGCTTCTAAGAAGAGGAAGCGTCTTGAGAGGAAGAAGGAGAAGAGGAACAAGAAGAAGAAGAATGCGGACGCCTTCGAGAATGTCGCTGATTCTAAGGTCGGCACTACCCAGCAGGTACTCGGCGACTTGGGTCTCGGTCAGTCGGGTGGCTCGCCTGTTCTTGATCCTCCTTTGTCGAATGTAGCTCCTGAGGCGAGTACTGTGGGAATCTCGGCTGAAGATCAAACTGAAGTTCTTCCTGCGCGAAGTGAGAGCTACCTATTCGCCACTTTTTAAGCTTTAGTCGCCCGTCTGTCTGACATTTTCTATGTTATCTCGCAGATCCGCCGCTCGTCGATGCTCGGGAGGAGCCTTTGAGCGCCATTCCTCTGCGATCATCGCCTATGATCTCGCACAGGACTGGGGGAGGAACTCGCCGGGGCGGATCGGTGCGGATCCTTCATAGCTCCGCGGTGGATAAGAGGCTGATGAGCGAGCAGAGGGCTCCTTCAGCGAGTAATCCTCCTCCGCCGCCACCGCCTTTGCAGCAACCAGAGGTGGCGAGTAGCCCGCAACTGCCCGCGGACCAACTTCCTCCACCTCCTCCGTTCCCTCCTCCTGCCGATATGCAGGATGATCGCCGCCTTCTGTCTTCCTCGGCTCCCACCACTCATCCGGCTGAATCCTCGCGCCGAGGCGGGGTGGCGGGGTCTTCCGGCTTCTTCGCTCCTAGAGGGGGAGGGCGACCAGTGGATGGTCGCGGTCGGGGTGATGCACCTTCCAGCAGGGAGCACATCGGTGGGTCGCACTCGAACCGGCGAGATGGTGCTCGTCGCAGTCTGTCCCCGCATCGGGGAAGGAGCTCTCCTCGCCGACCATCTCGGAGTCCTCGCCGCGACTTGCGGAATGATGCTCATCGGCCTGGTAAATGGAGTCGTTGTCTTTTCGAATATCTTCAAAGAAGGGTCTTCCCGCTACTCGTCACTGAGGCTTCGTCTTTATGTCTTCTGCAGCTCGCGCTCACACTTCTATCGGGGCTCTGATTGACGGGGTCGGGCTTCCCTCCCGCGAGTATCAGGAGAGGGCTACTCGCGCCATCCTGGACTTGGAGGCGAAGTTGGAACGTCTGGCGATCAATGAGTCCCATCGGCGTCTGACCGCGGTGGAAGCGCGAGTGGAGCTCTTGGCGGCTGCCGACTCTCAGCGTCGTCTGACCGAGCTGGAGGTGCGAGCATCACGGCTGGAGGAGTTCGATACTCGCCTGGCTAGTGTAGAATCTCGCCTTCAGGCTGTCGGCGATCTAGAGCGCCGGGTTGGCAGGATGGAGCATCGCCAGCAGTTGCATCACGACGAGCTGGTGGGGATGCGTGCGAGCACGGGCTCCGTTGGTCGCCTGGCGAGGATGGAGGAGCAACTGCGACAAGGCGAGGATGCGATGTCCGTGGCCTTTGAGCATTTCAAGCGAGCTCACAGTATGGGCTGGGTTGGGCGACAACCGCAGCTTCCTGACGCTCAGCCTAACCCCTAGGATCCTGCCCCTCTTTCTTTTTATAGTCGCTTGTAGCCTTTTGACAAATGCTTGTAATTCTGAAATAATTGACTTCTTTAAGTAATTTGCTATTTGACGAGTATGGATATCGCCCTTGTTGCCTTTCTTATTTTCTACGATGTCTTGATGTTCTTTTTCGTTTTCTTTCATGCGAGTAGTTGTTGAATGTTGTGTTGGTGTGGCGAGTATCCTAGTAATTTGATGCAGGTACTCGCTCGTTCGACACCGGTGATTTGACGTGCACCCTGGGTTTTGGCGACTTTCCTCGATACTCGCCACCCCCGACTCATGCTCGCGGTGGAGTACGTGGAAAGCCAAGCTTCGTCGAGTACTATAAATAGGGGGGTGGGTACGTATTTATTACGCTTTTGGCGATCTTCCCTTTCTTTCCAGCGACCATCTCCCGATTGCTCCTCTCCTCGCATCTTCGATACTCGCTTCTTCAATCCTTCCCTTCCTGAATGGCTGACGAAGCAGCTATTCGCCGTGCAAGTCATGCGAAGAACTTCGAGGCGACTTCTTTCAAGAAGCTGATTACTCGGCCGAGCGATCTGAAGGAGTTCTCTGCAAAATATTTGTCGCCGGGGTATGTCGCCAGGCTTCCTCGCGAGGATGAACGCCTGAACTCCTTCTCGGCGACCGAGCTGGTCTTCCCCATCCGCCATTTTGAAGTCGGCCTGCGACTACCCTTGTGGTCGGAGGTTTGCCAGATCCCCCCCCCCCTCCCCCCCCCCCCCCCAAAAAGGGAGAGGGGTAGGCGGCCGCGCCTCAAGGGAGGGCGGCGCGGCCGTATCCTGCGGGGGTGCGGCCCGGCCGCGCCCCAAGGGGGTGCGGCCAAGGCCGCACCCCGCGCGGTGCGCGGATTGGCTGCGCCCCGAGGGGGCGCGGCCAAGGCCGCACCCCGCAAGCCGCACCCCAAGGGGGTGCGGGCGAGGCCGCACCCTGCGTGGGGTGCGGCCATGGCCGCACCCCGCGTGGGGTGCGGCTTGGCCGCACCCCTTGGGGGTGCGACGGGCCGCACCCCAAAGGGGGGGCGCGTCCCGACTGCCCCCCGGGGCGCGCGGCTCGGGCGCGCCCCTCGCGGGACGCGGCTCGGCCGTGCCCTTTGCGGGGCGCGGTTGCGGGGATCGCTCCCGCGATGGGAGGGGGAGGCGCCGTTGTGCTCGTCGCGGCCCCGTTCGTTTATTTTTCCCGCCAAATTGATGGAGGAGCGATTTTGGAAATCAACTCCGCTTTTGAAAATAATCGTCATCTTTGAAAATGTTTGTTGCCTTTTGTAAATAATTTTCGCCGAGGCTTCTTATAAATTCGATCCCTGGATATGAGCCCCTATCAAAAATGATTGAGAGAGATTGATTTTATCTATTTAATAAAACAGGGACATTGAAATCATGTACATTTTTTTTACTGAAGATCGACGGGTAGTAAATATTGTTAGAGATTTGAAAAGAAATTTTTGTATTAGGCCCCAGACAAAGTTCGCGGCCATTAGAAATGCAACAGACAGTAGGACCCACGAATAGTTGAATTTTCGTAAATTTTCATTAGCCCCGAACACGAGCTGACGTCCAGAACCTTCTCAGGTCTTGTTTTTTTGGCAATTGATATACGCACCTTTTTATTGGATATACGTAGTGTTAGATCATTATACCAAGCGCATAAAGTCACAAACATGTGGAAAATGTTAGATTAAAATTAACAATATAATGTGGTCTATGCGAAAAAAGGATCGACATGAACATAAATAATTTACTCCAACGGTATGGTGTAATCAAAATAATTTTGTCACTTGCTTAACATTTATGCGATCACTTTGAAATGAAGTGTTGGAACCGAGATTCGGCCCAACTAGGAGTTCGGACGTCTAAGAGGGGGCAGTTAGCACTTACTGATCCCGCAGAGGAACCTGACCAAAGACTTAGAACTAAACACCGACCCTTGGCTATAGCGTGGATGTCCCAGCACACACCCGGAAGATCTTAGAGTGTTTCCCCTCCTAAGCCAAGGTTGAAGTCGGGCACCTTGGAGAGTCTGAGGAGCTAACCAAAGATGTTCTAAGGAGGAAGAAACCAAAAATCTGGATGCTCTCCAAAGGTGTCCTTCATGGTCTATATATAGTTTTTCTCCGCTGGTCTCCTAATAACGTAACTCCGCCTTTTGGTTTTACTAAACGCACCTCAAACGGGTCTGTTAACAGCCAAACTCCACTGTTCTGAAGGGTTATCGACAACCCACCAAAGGTATCTAGATAAATTCACCTCTAAACCCCACTGGGCGAGTGACCTGAGAAGGCGCCACTTGTCAGCCTTCCCGTGAGTCGGGCTCGCAAGATCTCACTATGCTAGTGGCCCGTGGCGGTACCACTCGCTCGCCCCCTTGGCCTCCATGACGAATGGGGTTCCGCCTGGTGGCCCGCGAATCCAGAAGCCTGGGCGGGCGAGTGCTTGATGAAGAATGCGCTCGCCCCCCTTTCTACCAACCTGAGACGCTTACGCGAGGCGACGAGCCCTCACTTGTCTCACCGTTGCTAAATGCACCCCAAAGCAGCAAGCTTACACTCGCCTCGACCTCGCCCTACGCTCCTCGCAAAGAGGTGAGTCTGGCTCGCCTCGCCCTGACGACCCGCTCCTCGCAAGGCGGGGAGCCCCTTCTTGCTTCGTCTGTGCCCGATTCTCAATTTTACCCTTCGGCGAACACGGGGTTGTACATGAAGGATATGAAAAGTAATTGGAATGAAATATAGTACGCCATAAAATTAAGTGCGGAAATAAAATAATTAAAATGCGTACCATTCTTGAATTCGGCTTCGTGTCGTATGGTTGCCGACATCTTTAGTAATGTGCTTGTATTTCTTCGGATAAAATTTGATGTGATTGATGAAGAAATAGACATACGCAATTTAAATTGAACCCAATTTATTATGAAATGAATTGTGAGGACACAAAATATCTCTGACTTTATTTGCTTTCAATACATCAACTTCATATTCTCTTTGTCTTGAGAAAGAAATCACTTTTATGAATTGCAGTTGATTGGGTTCCCCTAAAGGGGTTCGAGTTGAGTCAGGCCGAGTGTTTCTCATCGCGGCCATGCCCGGACCCGGAGAGCTGCACCAACATTTACAGCCAGTCTTAACCACTTTCACGCTCCCGCTCTCGCCTGTTCCGCGGGGAGCGCTTCCGCTCTCACCTGTTCAGCGACGAGCGCTCCCGCTCCTGCCTGTTCCGCGGGGAGCGCTCCCGCTCCCGCCTGTTCCGCAGCGGGCGCTCCCTCTCTCGCCTGTTCCGCGGGGAGCGCTCCCGCTCTCGCCTGTTCCTCGAGGAGCGCTCCCGCTCTCGCCTGTTCCGCGGGGAGCGCTCCCGCTCTCGCCTGTTCCGCGGGAAGTGCTCCCGCTCACCCCTTCTCTGTTGGGCGCGCCACCATCATCCATCACCGACAGCAATCGCCGACCACCAGCACCTCCAGGAAAGCTGCCCGAGCTGCCCAGCGTGACCGGGGGGGGCAAGCTCGTCATAATCTCAAAGTTGACGATCTGCGTGCTCCGAATCAAGCATTCTCATTCGCTCGCCCAGGAATCAGCATGACGCAGTTACTAGAACGCCCTCCTCAAAAACTATAAAAGGGGGGTCAGACCTCCATTTGAGGGCACCTTTTGGCTGGCATTGGGACAAGAAGGAGCCCTTGATATTTCTAGGGAGGTCTCTTGGAAGATCTTCATCAACCTTCAAGCTCCTACTTGAAGATTTCCATCAGCATCCCAACTCCCGTTCAAGAACTTTGGGAGGATCACAACAGGGCTCCTGACTCTCCAGTGCGGACACCATCGACATCTTTGATCTAGTCTACTCCGCAGCGCTCCGCCCCAGGCCGCTCTGCAGCGATACGCTCCAGGCCGCTCTGCAGCACTTCGCTTCGCTCCGCTCAGCAGCGATCCGCTCCAGGCCGCTCCGCAGCGCCCCACTCCAGGCCGCTCCGCAGCGCTCCGCCCCAGGCCGCTCCACAGTGCTTCGCTCCAGGCCGCTCCGCAACGCTTCGCTCCAGGCCGCTCCGCATCAGGCCGCTCCGCAGCGCTCCGCATCAGGCCGCTCCGCAGCGCTCCGCATCAGGCCGCTCCGCTCCAGGCCGCTCAGCAGCACTCCGCTCTAGGCTGCTCCTGAGGACTTGGAGGACTTAGCAAAATCTCTGTAACGAGCGGTGGCTTGTCACCCTCGAAAAATAACTCTATGTTACTCACAACACTAGTGGATCATTCAGAACTGGACTAGGCCGCTTAGTTTTTTCCCCTTTCGGGTTTTCCACGCAAAAATCTCGTTGTCTACTGTTGGTTCTCTCTTTTGACTGTTTGCGCGTTCGGCTCACTCTCGAGCTAAGGCGGTTCAGCTCTACCAGTCTAAGAGAGCGTTGAACGACCTGCAACAACAGTCAATAGTGCAGGGCAATGGTATGATTCGTGAATGGCTTCAGAATAGAGAAAAAGGAACGAAGAACAGTGATGGAACAAGCAGTGATTAAACCACAATGGCAGTCTTCCTTCTTTGATCGGGAGGAGGAAAAAGCTACTGTTCACGGGCAGAACTCAAGGTTGCTAGGTCACGATCTGTAGAGGAAACTTCTCCTTCCTCTTCAGCTCTACCAGTCAAAGAGAGCGTTGAACGACCTGCAACAACAGTCAATAGTGCATGGAATGGTATGATTCGTGAATGGCTTCAGAATAGAGAAAAGGGAACGAAGAACAGTGATGGAACAAGCAGTGATTAAACCACAATGGCAGTCTTCCTTCTTTGATCGGGAGGAGGAAAAAGCTACTGTTCACGGACAGAACTCAAGGTTGCTAGGTCACGATCTGTAGAGGAAACTTCTCCTTCCTCTTCTGCGAAAATGGAAAATGACGAGAGAGAGAGAGAGAGAGAGAGAGAGAGAGAGTAAACTTCATTCGCTGAAGATCAAGATCTTCTATGCCTTTGATCGTCTATGGTTCTGATCCTTTCCTCTGGTTGAAGATCGGCAGAGAACTGTCAAGTGGGGAGATAAATAACCACTGCTACCACTTCACGCTTGTTCACGAACTGATTCAGAACCCAAATAACCAGCTCTTATTCCCTTTTAATAGGAGAGGGATTGAGAGAGTAGAGAGAAATTTCTAAAGGCACCCAAACTATCTCTTAATCTAAAATTCATGCGTACGTAAAATGAATCGAGCGCACAAATTATAATCGATCGATCCGAACGTGTCAAGGGAAGACCAAGCTCGCGTAATGTAGTCTGAATTAGTCTAGCCCACCTATCACAGGTTTTGACAAGTCGCGCAAATCAAAATTTGACGCACGCTCACGTGACATCCAAATGAACTCAAAATAATACATGCACTTGATCGGGACGACACGATTAAATTAATCCACTCATAATTAGGAAAACTTACACATAGCCCTTGATATACGCAGCCCATAAACCGCTACTTGTACACCATGTTGCTATTCGTAGCACAAAAAAAAAGTCGCATTTAGATTTCTAAATTTCAATTTCTAAATTGCGTTTAGATAATGCCAATTAATTTCCCTTTATTCTCAAACTTATAGTTTTTTGGGGGAAAAATGAACTAAAACTCCCCAAAAAAGAGAAGATTAAAAAGACAAAAAAACTTTATAATCTCACAAATATGAGAAGATTTAAAACTCTCATCATGTCCCTCTCGCGATAGCATTCGTGGAAGTCGCTCTCACGATATACCTCCGGCGTTGGCGGCGGAATGAGGAGCGGGCAAAGCACCTCCGACAGGCTCAGGGGAGGGTGCGGGCAAGACAACGACGAACTGATCGAGCAGAATAAGGGGAAAACCGCTCGTAAAGAAAAAATGAAAGGAGGCTGCGATTATATTGGGATATGATTTCTATTTTTAAAACTTAAAATATGGGCTGCGAATAGTCAGATCGTGTGTGCATATATCCAGGGCACTGCTATTAGCACTCACTTTTGTCTATTAACACTCAAAAATTTAAAATTTTAGGGTGTTATTTTTAATAGCCGCAAACTGCCCTTTCCCCTTAGATGCATGCCCCTACACATCTCCTCTCGCAGAAACGACGCCGTTGGAGTCGGCGGCGATGACGATGGCGTTGGCGGCGGTGACGATGGCGTTGGCGGAGGCGACGTTGGCGTTGGAGTTGGCGGCCACGGCGATGGCGTTGGCGGCGGCGACGATGGTGTTGGTGCATGGCGGCGATGATGCGCGACGATGGCGCTGGCGGAGGTGACGATGGCATTGGTGTTGGCGGCGACGACGATGGCGTTGGCGACGACGACAATGGCGTTGGAGTTGGAGGCGACGATGATGGCGTTGGCGGAGGCGACAATGACGTTGGAGTAGGCAGCGACGACGATGGCGTTGGCGGAGTCGACGATGGCGTTGGAGTTGGCGGCGTCGACGATGGCGTTGGCGACGTCGACGATAGTGAAAAACATATTTTTATTATGTTAAAAAAATTGATAAAAAAGTGCTAATAGTAATAATGATTTGTTAATAGACAGGTTGAGTCAATATGTGATATTGAGCTCACCAATTTCAGACAGTCTATTCTAGATCAAGGAATTATAATTGAACAATTACGAGGGTGACACGGTCCATGCCTCTAGTTCTATCCGGATGTAAGGGACAAAGGGACATGACAACACTGATACATTGGTCAAGACAGACTTGTTGAGTTATGAACTCTTATTGCTTGGGTAGCAATGATGCATTGCTAGATGCCGGTCATTGTTTGTGAGACTTTTATTTGATACGTTCAAGATCAAGTGAGAGACTGTTGGTGTTTCCATGGTGACTGTTGGTGTTTCCATGGCGGCGACGATGGCGTTGGCGATGACGACGAGAGTCCAACATTCTTGAGCATATACATATTTAAACTTCCTGTACGTATTGTAAAATTATAGGGTATGCAACAATATTTATATGACCTATAATTACATTATTGAGTATCCAAGAAAATCGGAGCAAAAAATTGACAATCTATTTTTTGACATTTACTTTATAAAATGTGTTATCTTTTGAAGTGTTATTTTACAATAGTGAAAATGATATTTTTATTATGTTAAAAAGAAATTGACAAAAAAATGCTAATAGTAATAGTGCTTTGCTAATAGACATGTTGAGTGCGAATAGACAATCACTTAAAACAGCGCTTGCTAATAGCGACAAGTGCAAATGGATAAAAGTGCGGTACTTATAGTAGCGCCCTATATCAATCACCTTATTTTTTTTGTGTGTGTACGGCAAACTGGTTGGGTACAATAATAATAAGATAAGGTGTCATGTTGGACTTACAGTTCGATTTACACGTGCGGATCTTATAATTAGAGTACTCATAAGGTTTTTTTTAATTGGACTGTAGAGAATATCTGTTGGCCAAAAAATAATAAAATTCGACTGAGATACTGTATTTTGGACGGGGATAAAAAAAAGGAAAACTACTACAGCTATAATTGGCAGGGAATGAAGTTCTCCCGTTCGCTGAAAGTCTCTCGCCTCTCTCTCTCTGCTCTCTCTCTCTCTCTCTCTCTCTCTCTCTCTCTCTCTCTCTCTCTCTCTCTCTCTCTGCTCTCACTGTTTGCTCCGGGAAGGCTAAATCCGTGCCCTAATCCCAGGGAGTAAAGAGGGCGCGAGAATGGGGCAAGCGGGGAAGCAGGCTGTGTTGGAACGGAGGGAGCTCGGCAACACGGGCCTGAAGCTGAGCTGCGTCGGTTTCGGCTGCTCCCCCCTTGGCAACGTCTTCGGCCACGTTTCTCCCGACGAAGCCCTCGCATCCGTCCGTCGCGCACTTGACCTCGGAATTAACTTCTTCGATACTTCTCCGTCCGTACTATCTCTCTCTCTCCCCCTTACAAGTTAGTTGCACCTACCATCTTCTTCACGATTCGTATCCCGCTCACCTCTCTCTCTCCCGCCAGGTACTACGGCGGGACGCTATCGGAGACGGTGCTCGGAGACTGCCTCCACAAACTTGGCGTCTCGCGCAACGAGATTGTCGTCTCCACCAAGTGCGGCCGCTACGCGGATGGCTTCGACTTCAGCGCAGAGCGCGTCACCCGCAGCATCGACGAGAGCCTGGCCAGGCTCCGGCTCGATTTTGTGGACATCCTTCAATGCCACGATATCGAGTTTGGATCTCTCGAGCAGATCGTCAACGAGACTATCCCGGCGCTGCAGAAGTTGAAAGCCGCGGGGAAGATCCGCTTCATCGGGATCACGGGCTTACCTCTGGATATTTTCAGTTATGTTCTCGACCGGGTGCCGCCTGGCTCCGTGGATGTGATTCTTTCGTATTGCCATTACGGGATCAACGATTCTACTCTCATGGATTTGATCCCTTACCTGAAGAGCGCAGGTGTTGGGGCGATCAGCGCATCTCCTCTCGCCATGGGGCTTCTCACGGAGAGCGGGCCGCCGGATTGGCACCCTGCTTCAAACGAACTGAAGGTACCAATCCAATTTTTTATTTATTAATTATTTGAAAATTAGGTAGTTGGATTAAAAATATTATCTGTTTTTGGCCTGACTTGGTTACCATGCAAATGCCCGTTTGAAATGAGAAATGCTTAAGATGCAGATCCTGTTGAACCATAGGCTAAATGATCCACCAGCTTTTGGTATTTTTACATCAAGTTTCCAGACTTCATAAAACCTCTAGTTCTAGGAAGAGGAATCCCCTGCAAGATGGAAGAGAAGGCAACAGTATTTCTTAAATTATGTGATAATTAATTGGAGTATTGAAAAAGTAAAGCATGTGCGGCTAGTTAAATAAATCTAACCACAAGCTCCCTAACTCCATACCATCCTTTTTGGCTTTGTTTGGGGGCAACTTATACCGATGAGAAAGCTTCATTCGAACTGCGAACACAGTTTTGAGACTGTTTTTTTTGTCCAATTTTGAGAATAGAGTTTTTGTTCTTCAAGAAGGCATTTTTTTACTTCTATTTGAAAAGCAGAGGGTGACCCGCGGTTCCGCTTCCGCTCACGTGACATCCCGTTCGAGAGGTATACACGATTCATTCCGGTGCCCTCAACCATTCTCGTTTCTTCTTCCTCCCTCGCGAGCAAAGTCTCTTCTTCAATTTCTGATTCCCGACCACTCTTCCATTCTCTAATTTGTTTGTCAACTTCCATCATCAAGCTTCGCCTGCTGAGGAAGAGACCCCTTCGAGAGTCGTTCGTGCCTACCATCGTCGAGCTAGGTACCCCTCCAACTTCAATCTCTCCCTTTCCATCGCCAAGGTAGTATTACTCCATCTTCAGTTTCTCCCTTTCTATTTCTTCTCTCAACTACGATCCCCTCAGAAATCTCATTCGTCGTCGCTACCCTAGCTTCTCTCCGCTCTCATTGATTCCTACTTCGACACATTGTTTGTGTTTGTTTTGGTTGCAACCTCTGCCCTAGCCAGCTCTTCCATCGGCAATGGTTCTATAGCTTCCCTTTGAAATCACTATTTTGATGGAGCCCAAACCAGTCAAGAAGGGTGTTGAATTGGATTTAATCATGTAATACAAGATGTTAATTTAAACACGATAAAATTTTAAAAAATACTGAGGTGTATCGATCAGAAATTAAAAAAAAAAAAAGCTTCTGCCAAACAGTTAAACTTGAAAAATCATTTCAAACAACACTAAAACGCAAATTCTTCAAACAATCTACAACTTTCTCATCGTTACTTTTCTAACAGCTCTATTTCACCACTGATTTCTCAAAGCACTTTTTTCATCAGCATCAGCTGCCCCAAACAGAGCCTGGATATCATCGTTTATAAAAAAAAATACCGCCGCGAGTACTCCCACTATCCTCTGGCTAGTGCTCACATTAATCTCGTAATTGTAACCCGCTAACTCTATGATATTTAGTACTCTGTCAGAAGAGATAATTTATTTAATTTTAACACTCTGCTTGAGATTTTTTTGTAAGAATATAATCTACTTTTAAGAAGATAAACTCTATTTTTTATGAGAGAACCTCATAAGTCAATTTTCTCTAGCAAATCAATTATCTAAGATGCGTCTCATTAATAAAGATTGTTATCTTTTGAGCTCACATACACTATAAATAGGCCTGATGTTATTGAGAGCAGGCACTAGATTGACCCAAGTAATTGTGGTGATTAAGAGAAAATAGGAGGGAGAGCTTCCACTAACTCTGAGGCGTGTGGTGGCACCTCTCGGAATCTCGTTCTTAACTAAAGTCTTCTCTGGCTACAAACAACTCAAGGTGCAACACGCTAAAAGGCGCGGTGAGCGTGGATTTGATCATAACGACCAACCATCCTCCACCTATGAATTTGTCCAAAGCAAGATCTGGCTCTCATTCTACAAACTCTCATCTCTCTCTCCTAAACTATACAAAATCTTATCGATCTTTCTTGATAGATTCTGATAGGAATAATGAATCTTGTATATTCACACTTAAGGATACATATATATATACACAGGAGGGGTTCCCAAACACCTAGAGGTGAGCCTAAGAGGGTCTACCACCAGAATATACAGTATAATGCATAATACATCTAACACCCCCACTCAAACTCACGGGGGTTCATACACCGAGAGTTTGGATAATAGATAAGCATGTTGGGACCGAGTCTGTGGCTTAGTCATCAAGTCTGCAAGCTGCTGCTCAGAAGGAACAAAGGAAGGAGCAAGAGTTCCCCGACCATACTGCTCACGAAGGAAGAAAGCATCCACCCCGATGTGCTTGGAAAGAGAATGCTTCACCGGATTCAAGGTGATCTGAATGACACCGGTGTTATCACAGTGGAGTGGAGTGGGATCCGGGGAAGAGACACCAAGATCCTCAAGGAGCCAGCGAAGCCAAATGATGTTCTCAGTAGTAGTAGCCATGACACGCAACTCAGCCTCAGTACTGGAACGAGAAACCCCGGTCTGTTTCTTGGACTTCCAGGCAATAAGTGAAGTACCCAAGAATAGGCAGAAACCAGTGACAGATCGGCGGTCAACGGGATCACTGGCCCAAGTAGCATCCGAGTAAGCACGAAGCTGCAGAGAACTGCTACTGGAGTAGAAGAGACCACGTGAAGTCGTCGCCCGGAGGTAACGCAACAGCCGCAGTAGATGACCATAAGGCACAGAGGTAGGCACACCAACAAACTGGCTCAAAACATGAACGACATGTGCAATGTCGGGCCGAGTAATAGTAAGGTAGACGAGGCTCCCGACAATGTGACGATAACGAGTAGGATCAGAGAGTGGAACCCCATCACCCGGTCGTAACTGAAGGTGAAGCTCCATAGGGGTGTCCACAGTGCGAGAGTCAGAGAGAGCAGCCCGAGCTAAAAGATCTGATGTGTAACGCCGCTGAGAGAGCTGAAAACCACGGTCTATAGAGGTGACCTAAAGGCCCAAGAAATAGCTCAGCTGTCCAAGATCAGTCATCTGAAACTGCTGCTGGAGGTGATGTTTGACGAATGTCAAATGAGTTGGGTCATCACCTGTAATGATCATGTCATCCACATAAAGTAATAGAAGAGTCTGGCCACGTGAAGAGGAGTGCACAAACAAGGCTGGATCATGCGGGCTCGGCTGAAAACCGGCGACAGTAATGGCCGAACTAAACCGAGCAAACCACGCGCGGGGCGCCTGCTTGAGCCCGTAAAGAGCTCGTCTCGAGCGACAAACAAGTCCTGGAGGAGAGGAAAGACCGGGAGGAGGGAGCATGTACACCTCCTGTTGAAGGTCACCGTGAAGAAAAGCGTTCTTCACATCGAGCTGGAACAGAGACCAGCGACGAACAGCTGCAACAACAACAAGAGTGCGGATCGTGGTCATATGAGCAACTGGAGCAAAATTCTCGTCATAGTCTCTCCCTTGCTCCTGCTGAAAACCACGAGCAACAAGTCGAGCCTTTACCTCTCCACAGAACCATCGGAGCGAGTCTTGACCTTAAAGACCCACTTGCAAGTAATAGGAATAGCACCAGGTGGAAGAGGAACAAGCTCCCATGTACGAGTGTGCTCAAGCGCCTCCAACTCAGCAGACATAGCATCCTGCCACTCAGGTATCTGGGCAGCCTCACGGTAGGAAGTCGGCTCTGGAGTACTGCAGACAGTGGCAGGAAGGGCAGGTAGATCCAGCGGTAGGGTAGCAAGGCTGAGACGGTCGGGAGGGCGCCTCTCACGAGGTGGGTTGCGGCGCACAGGAGGATCATCCATAGGGCACTCGCTGGAGGAGGTAGACACTGAGTCTGGGGGCACTGGAGGCGAGGAGATAGGAGGATGACGACGAGTATAGTGATAGGGAAGAGGAGAGGCACGATTCCAAGTGGACAACTCATCATAGAAAGAGGAAGTAGACTGCGGTAAGGGAGACGAAGTAGACTGCGACAAGGGAGAAGGAGGTGACAGAGTAGACTGTGGCAAGGGAAGAGGAGGAGGACATACCAGAGGGGAGGATACATGAGGCGGGGATACATGAGGCGGAGAGACGGGAAGAGTGAGAAACTGCACGTCAGAGGGAGTAACAGATGAGTGTGAGGTCGAGGAAACAGGGGACACAAAGAAAGGGTGAGACTCATCAAAAGTGACATCACGTGAAATGCGAAGTCGACGTGCAACAGGGTCATAGCATCGATAGCCCTTGTGCTCAGTACTGTACCCAAGAAAGGCACAAGGAACAGACTGAACAGAGAGCTTAGTACGCTCACGTGGAGAGAGAAGAACATAACATCGACAACCAAAAACACGAAGATGAGTGTAACGTGGTGGTCGAGAGTACAGACACTCACCGGGACATTGACCCTGAAGGAAAGTGGAGGGCTGCAGATTAATAAGATAGACAGCAGTGGAAACAGCCTCAGCCCAGAAGTGAGGAGGAATGTGAGAGGAGATAAGAAGGGTGCGAGCTGTCTCAATAATATGACGATGCTTCCTTTCAGCGGTGCCATTCTGAGCATGGGCACCGGGACAGGCAAGCTGAGGGAGAGTGCCGTGAGTAGCTAGCAAATCTCGAAAAGCATGAGAGAGGTACTCCCCCCCCTGAGTCAGAACGGAAAATGCGTATGGAAGCAGAAAACTGTGTGCGCACCATAGCAGAAAACGTAACATAGATCTGAAAAAATTCAGATCGAGAACGCATAAAATAGACCCAACAATAACGAGAGTAGTCATCAACGAAAAGTACATAGTACCGGTGTCCACCCTTGGATACAAAGGGTGCGGGTCCCCAGACATCAGAATGAACTAGATCAAAGGGACGCTGAGACCTGGACTCACTAGACTGATAGGGGATTTGTAGCTGTTTACCGAGCCTACAACCTGAACATGAGTGAGACCGATCAATAGAAACACGACCAAGGAAACCATGACTAATGAGGGAAGCTAGACGTGAACCACTGGGATGACCAAGATGGTGGTGCCACTGAGAGAAACCCACCGAAGGAAGACAAAGGGAGGAAGCTGACGGTGACCGTGAAGTGGATGGAAGGTGGAGACGATCAAGGACGTACACCCCGCAACGACGACGACCAGCCCCAAGAAGTGCCCCAGTCAGACGATCCTGCACACGGCATGTGAACTCATCAAAGGTAACACCAGGAGCACGTTGCTAACTGGCGGATATAAGGTTCATGGATAACTCTGGTATGTAGGCCACATCGGGAATGTGAAAATGAGTGGTGTGAAGGAGGCCACGACTGGTGATGGGGTGAATGGTGCCATCTGCTACCATGATACTAAGGGCAGGAGTAATGGGCTGACATGACAAAAGATGTGTAGCATCATAGGTCATGTGAAAAGAAGCTCCAGAGTCAAGCAACCAGTCGGAGGCGGAGATACCTGCAGGGGCGGAGGCAGCCGGCTGAGAGACAGAGGCAGAAGAGCAGATCAGAGAAGACTGCGCTGGAGCCGAGAAAAGAGCGGAAGGAACACCAGGAGCACGTTGCTGACCAGGCTGCTGCGCCCGCTGAAGCTTGCGACACTCAGATCTGACATGACCAAGGCATTGACAGTAGTGGCAGCGGGCAGGCGGGCGGCGAGAAACATCGGACTGAGCTGCATAAGGTGTCAGAGGAGGACGAGCACCTGAGGCCATCGAGAAAATCAACCGAGGATGTCGGGGCTGCGGGATCAGCCGGAGGAGGAGGAGAACAAGGCCGGCGGTTAAGGTTTCGATGTCGACACCAGATGGGGACAAGAGCAAGCAGCGGCTGGAGGCAGCGTCGGGCTGCAGGAGGCAACGGAAAGGGAGAAAACAGCGTCGACCGGATCCAGAGCAGCGAGACTGAACAGAAGCTGCGTCGATTGATCGGGATAGCAAGAACAGGAGCAATCGGGATCGATCGGGCTGGGAGAAGTCGGGATCGATCGGGATCAGCAGCGCAGGAGGAGACCGATCGTCAGCGGGCGTCGGCGTCAGCGTAGTATCAGGAGATCGGCGAGGACTGATCGATCGATCGGCGTCGGCGCAGGAGGATCGGCAGCGCAGTAACAGAGCAGGGGACGAGCAGAGATCGATCGATCGATCAATCGAAGAAGTTCGATGGGATCAGAGATCGACGGGAGACGAGATCGACTGGATCGATCGGCAGCGGATGACGAAAAACAGCGACAAGGATCAGATCTGCGGAAGCGGAGGAAACGACGGGATCGGGAAGACAGGGAAAACCCTAAGCTTTGATACCATGATAGGAATAATGAATCTTGTATATTCACACTTAAGGATACATATATATATATATACACAGGAGGGGTTCCCAAACACCTAGAGGTGAGTCTAAGAGGGTCTACCACCAGAATATACAGTATACTGCATAATACATCTAACAGATTCGTCCTTCCATTCATTCATTGCGTCCTTCTCAGAACCCTCCTTTCACATTCATTCTTGACAATGCTACATGCTATCCCCATACTCCACCTCTCGCATGGCAGTTGATAATGCAATTCCAACCATAATTCTCGAAGAAGATGATTCAGTTGATACTGATACTGATGAACATGACAATGGTAACCCAACACCTTTAAGTTTAAGAATACAGTCTGCTCAGTTCTCGGGTGATTTCACATTCATTCTTGACAATGCTACATGCTATCCCCATACTCCACCTCTCGCATGGCAGTTGATAATGCAATTCCAACCATAATTCTCGAAGAAGATGATTCAGTTGATACTGATACTGATGAACATGACAATGGTAACCCAACACCTTTAAGTTTAAGAATACAGTCTGCTCAGTTCTCGGGTGATTTCACATTCATTCTTGACAATGCTACATGCTATCCCCATACTCCACCTCTCGCATGGCAGTTGATAATGCAATTCCAACCATAATTCTCGAAGAAGATGATTCAGTTGATACTGATACTGATGAACATGACAATGGTAACCCAACACCTTTAAGTTTAAGAATACAGTCTGCTCAGTTCTCGGGTGATTTCAGAATACAATTTGCTGATCATTTGAATATCATTAGTTCATTTTGTTGGAAGCGATGCGCGGGATCACGCAACCTGTATCCCGCTTAACTCTTCAATTGGCGAGCACACGAACACTCCCAAACACTCCGGCGAGTACTCGACCCGCGAACACTACCACCATACACCGAGCACTCTTCTACGGCGAGCACGCACCCACTCTACTCGCGAGCTGCACCACCACACAACCGGCGAGATCACTCACAACACAACTCCGCCGAGATGGCTCGCACCACCCAACTCCGGCGAGACACAGCCCACACCTTATGCGAGCGCCACCCGACTTCAGCGAGCTGCTCCCCTTCTCTTCCACGTGGGTAAGTGCTCCGGCGAGCTAAAGTGGCGAGAGAGCTGCTTCCACGTTAGCGAGTGGGCTGGTTCGGCAAACTGCTCCTCCTCCACGTCCAGTAGCGAGGCGGGCTGCTCCTGCTGTAGCGAGAGGGGCTGGCGAGATCCTCCAGCGAGAGTGGCAGGCGAGATGCAGGAGGCGAGAGGAATAAATTCCTGCAGGAATAATAACTTCTCTCTCTACTTCTTCCTACACTCTCTCTCTCTCTCTTAATTCTGCCGCAAGAAAACAAAGGCTCTCAAAATTTTCTATTCACAGCAACTTCTCAAAACAAAATTACAAGTCTATTTATAGGCAAAGGAAAAACACCTTCCTTCTCTCTCCGCATTAAATGCTCCTCTCTCTCTCCTTCTTTTAACTAAAACAAAACATATATGAAAACACAATAAAAGAAGTTGACCAAGTCAACAACTCAAAGCCAACACATTTATTAAAGCTATAACTATATATATATGCATTAATATGTATATTATGCATCTGCATACCTAATAGCTCTTATGTTTATTTTCGGAAAGACCACAACTTTTATATCCTGCCATATTACAGCATCTGTATGATGATTTGGTGTTGTGATGAGATTTGGTCCCATCATATTCAGACAATCTTATTTCTTTGGCAAAGATAGATAGTCATTGCAATTCCTGAAAGACTAGGCCCACGAAAGAAACATAAATAGAGGAAAAGTTCAAATTTATCATATTTGCACCCTATTATAATTATAAAGATATCTAATGAGATAAGTCTATCCATTAGATAAAACATGAAGTACTTAATAATAAAAAAGTGCAAAGAATAAGGAACGTCGAAATTGTATTCTTCTTTTCCGTCCCCCATAGACAATCGGCCCAAGTGGGCTGGTCTATTCCGGCTAAGTCTGCTCTGGTTGGGTCAATTCTCCCTTGTTGAGATTGAAATAGTTGATTTAGGTTCAGTTTGTCACGGCGTTTTTGCTCCGGCGAGTTTGGACAAAAACGTCACCGTCATACAATGTATGTTTAGCATGATAATGATTATGACCGTCACCAAGAAAAGAAAACTAGTTTTGAACATAAAAGTGAATGAAGTTCCTTAAGTGAGGTTGGACGTTCATGAGCGATGGTTCTTAACCACTTTGCTCGCGACTGCTACCGCCGTGCCAAACTGAGACTTATTAGAGTCGGCAGTTTTTCCATGACAGAATAGACATTTTAACTATAATTTTGTATTTTTTTGAACTTTTGTTTGCTATATCATTTCATTTTTTTACCAACCTGTAACAGCTTGGATCCTCCGGATCCACCTTGAGATGTGCACTCGTCATCGCAATTCCTGATAATGTTACTTCTTTCATTTTTAATGATATTGGTTCGCAACAAAACTACAACTAGATCAAATAATATGTACTTCTCTATCACACTTTAGTAGTGATGTAAAAATGCTGCAACCCTCCTTCATCAGTCTACAACAGCAAAAATTCTACCAGAATGGCTTTGGTTGTAAATTAGAAAGGCCACATCAACAGAAATAATGCTACAGTTATGCCAACATGCATACATCCAAAGGGAGTGAAGCAGAGTCACATAGTGCATACAAGCACACCCAGAAAAAGAAAAGAAAAGAAGGTGAATGGCAGAAATTCATAGACAAAAAAATATCACAAACTTAATACCTAGACAATTACATGACATGCATAATTGCTAGGCCCCGTTCGGCACGTGGGAATTATCAGTGTGTATAAAAATTGAAAACCGACCAAGCCATCTCCAAATCGTCTGGACCAAATAGATTTTATACCTACCCTAACGTTTTGGATTGTTTCGGTTTTCCTGCTCGAAAAGTGAATCACCCTGACTAAATACACAAATTTTTTGGAATGGCGATTAGTGATATAGATATAGTGCATAAAAGTTATATTATTTGAATGATTTCAAAATTATTCTGATATAAATTCATATTTAAATGTATATGTTCTACGAATAAACTGTTGAATATTTTAATATTATGTCCGCGCGTGTCGGAATCGACTCGGTAGCCTTAACGAGTTTTGTGTCATCCTATGACCCTGCTCTACGCTGGAGATACTATATAAACATATTCCAAACTTGATAGGGTTATGTAGAATATCTTGAGCGAGAGCAGCCCCAACATTCTCAAGATAACCTTAGAGTTTTTTCCGCTCTCGCTTCGCCACCGTCGCTCGCGTTTTCGGTCGTTCGTGTTGTCTTCCCATCGCAGTTTGTGGAACGAGAAGAAGTTCAAGCCCATCGATGGTTTTCTATCTCTGCTGCTCCTTGATCGCGAAGGAGGAAGTAAACGACGCTCTCGCCGTTGTTATGTTCGCCGCCTGACATAAGGGAACTAGGTCGTGTGTCTTTCCCGTCGCTGCAGGTTTTCGTCGAGGTTTCCGTTCGCGGAGAAGTTTCTTTCGACGCCGCTGCTGGAGGAGTCTCTTTCCTTGTAAGAGCTGTCGCCGCCGTCGTCGCTGTTGCTGGAGGAGAAGGCTTTTTGCCCTAATCCCGTCGCTAGTCTTGTCGACGCAGATTTTTTCGACGCAAGTCGAGTCGACGCCGCTTCTTTAATCGACGCAGTCCAGTCGACGCAGATCTATTTGACGCAGACCTATTCAATCGACGCTGATCCAGTTGACGCTGATCCAATCGACGCAGGTCTAGTCGACGCCTCTTTATTCGACGCCGATCTACTCGACGCAAATCTACTCGACGCAGATCCAGTCGACGCAGGTCTACTCGACGTCGATCCAGTCGATGCAGGTCTTGTCGACTTCAGTCGAGCTTCTCGTTGAGTGCTTTCTCTCAGCTAGCTGAAGGATCAGACGTGACTTTGGATTGAATATGAAGTAGTTTTTCTCGTCTCTACTCGGATCATGTGACATCCTTTCAATTTTCGTGTTTTCTGTTTCTGAAGCACAAGCGAGATGTCGAAGCGTAGCATCCGCGACATTGTAAAATTGCAGTCGTTTGACGCCACAAACTTCCATGTGTGGAAGATCCATGTCCAATTGGGTACCAGTTGAAGGACTTTTGGAGAGTTCTCAGCTCCAGCCAGGGACTCGAGCGGTCTCAGTTTTTTGAGACCGCGGAGACCTTCCCGTCTCCCTTCCGGAGACCTCTCCACCTCTTTTTCAGGAGACCTCTTTTTCATATTTTCTATTGTAATCTCAGATGCAACACAAGCTTTATATTAATAAAATTGCCTTTCCTTCAGCTCAGAGTAACCGACCACCCAACAGTCACCCCCCCTTCTTCAGCTTGAGCAAGTGTGGAGTTGGTACATTTTTTAGTACCAACAGAACAACACGCGATCTTCAGATCTTGAGTGGTTGCTGAACAGCAGTTGCGAGAAAGTTGCGGGATTCGGCCTAAAATACACCAAAACTTCAAACGACCGTAACTTTTGATCTGTGAGTCGGAATTCAGAAATTCAAAGCTTGTCGGAACCGTCTCGGCCTGAACTATCCAAAAATTGAACCGGGATCCCCGTTCAGGCACTTTTCAGCCATTAATTTTCAAAAATTCGACTCCGTTTAGAAGTTATCGTAGTTTTTCTATTTCGGCAAATCCTGTTTTTTGAGTAGCAATGGAGATGCTAGAGGTTCAAGCTCCTGTTGAGAAAGCTCATCTCCCTCCTCGAGTCGCGGATCTTTTTCCTCCTCGAGTAACCGCTCCTCCTCGAGTTGTGGATCTTTTTCCTCCTCAAGTCGTAGCTCCTCTTCCTCCTACAAGATTTGCACATCCAGCTGTTCCTCTGCCATCCAAAGCTGAAGAGTTCGCCGCTACTCGTCGTGACTTTTTCAGACCAGTTGCCCGGGGAGGTCCCGTAGAAATGTCTAACTCTCAGGAGAAGTGTGCTTATTTTCCGGCCCCAACTGATGCGGCCTGTCCTTCATCTCCTCCAGATATTGTTGAAGTGGAAGAGCCTTCCCCCTTCACAGACAGAGTTCGTTGGGTGACTGCTCCCGATAGTTTTAGAGAACCTCGCCTGCCAACCTTCACAGGGGGAGAAGATCCATTCTCCCACCTTCAAGCCTTTGAGTCAGCTATTTCATTAAGAGCGATAACGGATGGCGTCAAGTGCAAGCTCCTTGTTATGACCTTTGACAGTCACGCTAGAGAATGGTTCTATAACTTGCCATCTCGATCAATCGCTTGCTTTATGGATTTGCAGAGGATTTTTCTCTTAAGATTTGCTACCTCCAGAAAGCGAAAAAGAGGTCAAGCAACCCTATTTCAAATCAAGCAAGGAGTTAATGAAACTCTCGCTCACTTCGTCGACAGATTCCAGAGAGAACTTCTTGAAATTGTTAATGTAGATCAAGAACTGTATCAAATTGCCTTAATCAACAGACTCCAAGAAGGCCCTCTCAAATTTAAAGTTAGCATAAATGAGCCAAAGTCTTATAGGCACCTCATCGAAATAACAAATCGGTTTATTGAGGGTGAGGCGATGAATCCCAACTATATGAATTCCCGGAACCAGCAGACTCAGCAACATCGGGGGAATTTATATCATCATCGTTCATTTTCATCACAAATCCCTCCGCAAGGTGAGCAGTTCAAGTCTTATTCACCTCCTCCGAATATGTCCACACCATCTCAACAGGATATGCCATCTCCATACTTGGATGTCTCTCCCATACAGTCCTATGATCCTACAACATTTGAATATGAAACTTACTCAGAAGGATCTGATCAGTTGAATCTCTCTTTGGAAGAGGTTCTTCCAATTATTCAGAATATGCCAGAGTATAGAAGACCCCGTCCAATAAAGTCTAAAGTTGGAAATCGCAATCAGGAACTCTACTGCATATACCATTCAGCTATTGGTCATGATACAGATGACTGTCATGCTCTCCGAAAATTGGTAGACCAATTATTGAAGGCAGGAAAATTACAAGATTATGTTGCTTAATAATATGAAGATGATTTTTCTTTCCAGCAAAGACAACTTTACAAAACAGAGATTCTCTCATTCAATAAAAGAAATGCATGGATTAGAGATGAGATAGAGTGTCATTTTTTGTTTTGTATATCTCCCATTTGTTCGGAGTTTCTGCATCTTTTATTTTCTAAGTTTACTTGTAATAAGTGTGGCAGTAATTTGTGTTCTACAAGAAGCTATCATCGCGAGGATATTTTCAGTAGTCAGCTATATCAAACTTCATACCCATATTCACTGCAGACATTCAGCCAAGTACGTCTAAAGCTTTTTCATTACTTTACTTTTTCCTGTTTATATTAATATTTCTAGAAATACGTGGATATGGAAGGTAGAAATACCGTCTCTGTTGTGTGATATAAAGTGTGGGAATAACATATCTAATTATCTCTTCTTCTCCGGGTCGTAAAACCACCAAGTACACATCTCGCTAGAAGTAAACGCAGATGTGTCGTGGTAACCCAACCCCCCTTTCTCCCCCAATCTCTTTCTCCTCCAACCTCTTTCTCTCCCAACCTCTTTCTATGGGATGATTACCATTAATAGCCGAGACATCTGGTTGAGATTAAAAGAAAGTGGTTTTTAGAGATGTAAATATGTTGAGACCACCCGTTTGATCTCCTCCAGGACTTGGATGTTTGAGATTGCTAGTTGAGTTCTCCATTTCTTCAGTGGTTTTCAGAGATGTAAATATGTTGAGACCACCAGTTTGATCTCCTCCAGGACTTGGATGTTTGAGATTGCTGGTTGAGTTCTCCATTTCTTCAGTGGTTTTCAGAGATGTAAATATGTTGAGACCACCAGTTTGATCTCCTCCAGGACTTGGATGTTTGAGATTGCTGGTTGAGTTCTCTATTTCTTCAGTGGTTTTCAGAGATGTAAATATGTTGAGGCCACCAGTTTGATCTCCTCCAGGACTTGGATGTTTGAGATTGCTGGTTGAGTTCTCCATTTCTTCAGTGGTTTTCAGAGATCTAAATATGTTGAGACCACCAGTTTGATCTCCTCCAGGACTTGGATGTTTGAGATTGCTGGTTGAGTTCTCCATTTCTTCAGTGATTTTCAGAGGTCTAAATATTTTTGAGACCGTCGTTTGGATCACCTCCAGGACTTGGATGTTTGAGATTGCTGGTGGGATCTCCAAAGTTTTATTTTGAGAAGAGATTTTGGCAATCTGAAGTATTGGAGACTGATAACTGGGTCTCCTCCGAAAAGCTTTTTTGCCTGAAGGGATTCGGGACATTTGTGATCATCATCTGAGAACTTCTCACATTTATTCTTGTTATGGGCGGTCTGGGGAAAATGAGACCACAACTTGGATATTTATCTTTTCATCAAGCGATCTGAAGCATATGAAAATATTCATGAGATCCCACTTCTATTCTTCCGCTAGGTAGCGGTCAGAAAAGCTGAGATCGCCAATTATTTATCTCGAATGTCCAAAATTTCTCAAGATCCATTTGTCACCCGCGGAAGGAGCGGTTTGAATTTTTTGACACCTTCATTTATCTCTTAAAGGGTATTTAAAGTATATAACAGAGTTCAAAAACATCATTTGTGGATTATCATGATCTGATGCCTCTACAAAATACCTCGAATATTGAAGATCGCCATTTGACATCAGAATTATTTCATACAACGCAGCTTCTAGTACCCGAAGTTAATATCTTCTTAAAAGGCGTTTTTGACAGCCACAAGATCGCCATTCTTAATAATTGATTGTAATTCAAATATGAATAAAATAAGTATCAACAAGTTGTCTCAGGTACCTGACTCCTCTTTACCTTTTTTATATACATGTTCAGCATACCTCATATGGAAACATGTGCATACTGGTTCTCTTCAGGTATTTCATGTAATATATGTTTCTTCTATACCTGCTCTGACTGTTCTTTTATAGAGATAGGTAGGTGCACACTGGTCCTCTTCAGGTACTCGCATAACAGCAAGTGGTCGCAAGTTTTCTTATGAAGAGAGAGAAAATATTCACAAGCACGACTGGAGGTAGTAAGTTCGCACAGGTACTTGCATTTTTCTATCGCACATGATCTACTATGACAGGAAAGGTAGATCGCGATTCTCGTGGGTAAGTTTTATTTTTTCGAAGTTTTTTTCAAAACTTAAAAAAATGCGGGGATTATGTTTACCCAGAAACCGGCGATCACCTCGAACTGGCTTTTTCCAGGTGACCGAAGCAATCTACACGCTCTCACCAGGTTTCCAAGCCCGGATGGTCTCCTACCTCCCGGGCGGGCTGTCGTCGCCAAGCCCCAGGCAGTTTTCCTCGGGGAGGTCGCCCCCTTGGGCGGCCTCGCCCCTTGGAGGTCGCCCCCTTGGGCGACCTCGGGGAGGTCGCCCCCTTGGGCGGCCTCGCCCCTTGGAGGTCGCCCCTTTGGGCGGCCTTGCCCCTTGGAGGTCGTCCCCTTGGGCGACATCGGGGAGGTCGCCCCCTTGGGCGGCCTCGCCCCTTGGAGGTCGCCCCTTTGGGCGACCTCGGGGAGGTCGCCCCCTTGGGCGGCCTCGCCCCTTGGAGGTCGCCCCCTTGGGTGACCTCGGGGAGGTCGCCCCTTTGGGCGGCCTCGCCCCTTGGAGGTCGCCCCCTTGGGCGGCCTCACCTCGGGGAGGTCGCCCCCTTGGGCGACCTCGGGGAGGTCGCCCCCTTGGGCGACCTCGCCCCCTTGGGCGGCCTCTCCCCTTGGAGGTCGCCCCCTTGGGCGGCCTCGCCCCTTGGAGGTCATCCCCTTGGGCGACCTCGGGGGGCGACCTCGCCCCTTGGTTGGGCGACCTCGGGGAGGTCGCCCCCCTTGGGCGGCCTCACCCCTTGGAGGTCGCCCCCTTGGGCGACCTCGGGGAGGTCGCCCCCTTGGGCGGCCTCGCCCCTTGGAGGTCGCCCCCTTGGGCGACCTCGGGGAGGTCGCCCCCCTTGGCCGGCCTCGCTCCTTGGAGGTCGCCCCCCTTGGGCGGCCTCGCTCCTTGGAGGTCGCCCCCTTGGGTGGCCTCGCCCCTGGGAGGTCGCCCCTTAGGCGACCTCGCCCAATGGAGGTCTGAGTCCTGTGCTGACCCATTTTTATGTAATCTCTCTTCAGGTGATTCAGGTCCAGACGATCTCGACGATCTCGACGATCTCAGCGGTCTCAGCAGCAGGTCCAGACGATCTCGACGATCTCAGCGGTCTCAGCAGCAGGTCCAGACGATCTCGATGATCTCAGCGGTCTCAGCAGCAGGTTCAGATGGTCTCGACGATCTCAGTGGTCTCAGCAGCAGGTCCAGACGATCTCGACGATCTCAGCGGTCTCAGCAGCAGGTCCAGACGATCTCAGGCGATCTCGGCAGTTCCGGGCAGCCCGTTACTTTTCAGATCTGCCCGTTCGTGCAGGCCCCACGCCTATAAATAGAGGGGTATGGGTACCGGTTGAAGGATTTTTGGAGAGTTCTCAGCTCCAGCCAGGGACTCGAGCGGTCTCAGTTTTTTTGAGACCGCGGAGACCTTCCCGTCTCCCTTCCGGAGACCTCTCCACCTCTTTTTCAGTAGACCTCTTTTTCATATTTTCTATTGTAATCTCAGTTGTAACACAAGCTTTATATTAATAAAATTGCCTTTCCTTCAGCTCAGAGTAACCGACCACCCAACAGTCACCCCCCCATTCTTCAGCTTGAGCAAGTGTGGAGTTGGTACATTTTTTGGTACCAACAGCTACAACTCAATTCTTTGAGCTTGTATTGCGATAATCAAGCAGCAACTCAAGTTATTAAAAATGATCTCTTGTAAAGATTATTATTATTAGTGTTATTTCTTGTAAGGTGTCTTAGTCCCACATTGTCTATCGGTGTAAGATGAACCTGAAGCGGAAGACCCCCTTGTCCTTTGAAGAGTTGATGGAAAGGGCGATAGAGAAGATCGAAGGGGAGGCGGCCAACCCGGAGTTTGCGAAAAGGTTGGCGAAGCTGAGTGAGCCGGAGACGAGACAACAGGAATTCATGAGGAGGGACGAGTTGAGGGCTTCAGAGCTGGGTTGGAGGCAACAAGGAGGGGGCATGCAAGGCCCCGACAGAGGATTCGCCCAAGGAGGGGGCAACCTCCAAGGAGGTCAAGGAAGACCCAACCACCCAGGGTGGAGGCAGGGCCCAGGGCCACTCCTCGCCCCGCCTCAGCACGCCATGACGATTGGCCAGGGAAGGGGGAGGAAGGCCGGAAAAGCAAAAAGAAGAGGAAGAGGAGGGGGGAGGGTGGCGTTACCCTACTGTGACTTCCACCAGGAGGAAGACCACGCGACGACCACCTGCCCAAAGTTTTTGGAAATGAGGGGGACAAGGGATCCGATGCAGCAACAACAACAACCGGTGAGGATTGAAGAGGTCCATGCCCGGGAGGAGACGAATGAAAGGCAGAAGGGATGTACCGAGCTAAGCGGTGATGACTTGAAATATTTCTATCCTTGAATTTCAACTGTAAAAATGTGTGCTCTCGAGCTCTGTTTTTCTTTCATGAATGGATGATGTCAATTTATAAGATGACGACGCTTGATATGTGATTGGCCCCAAAGCAGACCCGCTGACCAAACTCCCACCAAGCTGGCAGGGCCGTAGGCTCGCTCGGTGTCAGGAAAGTTTCGAAAGATTATAAGCCCCGAAGCAGACCCGCTGACCAGGCTCCCACCAAGTTGGCAGGGTCGTATGATCGCTCGGTGGCAGGAAAATTTCAAAAGGTAATAGGCCCCGAAGCAGACCCGCTGACTAGGCTCCCACCAAGCTGGCAGGTTCGTAGGCTCGCTCGGTGGCAGGAAAGTTTTGAAAGGTAATGGGCCCCGAAGCAGACCCGCTGACCAGGTTCCCACCAAGCTGGCAAGGCCGTAGGCTCGCTCGGTTGCAGAAAAGTTTCAAAAGGTAATAGGCCCCGAAGCAGACCCGCTGACCTGGCTCCCACCAAGCTGGCTGAGCCGTAGGCTCGCTCGGTGGCAGGAAAGTTTCAAAAGGTAATAAAACCCAAAGCAGACCCGCTGACCTGGCTCCCACCAAGTTGGCAGGGCCGTAGGATCGCTCAGTGGCAGGAAAGTTTCAAAAGGTAATAGACCACGAAGCAGACCTGCTGACCAGGCTCCCACCAAGCTGGTAGGGTCATAGGCTCGCTCGGTGGCAGGAAAGTTTTGAAAGGTAATAGGCGCCGAAGCAGACCCGCTGACCAGGCTCCCACCAAACTGGCAGGGCCGTAGGCTCGCTCGGTTGCAGGAAAGTTTCAAAAGGTAATAGGCCCCGAAGCAGACCCGCTGACCAGGCTCCCACCATGGCAGGGTTATAACCTCGCTCGGTGGCAGGAAAGTTTCAAAAGGTAATAGGCTCCGAAGCAGACCCGCTGACCAGACTTTCACCAAGCTGACGTGGCCGTAGGCTCGCTCAGTGATAGGAAAGTTTCGAAAGGTAATAGGCCCCGAAGCAGACCCGCTGACCAGGCTTCCACTAAGCTGGCAGGGCCGTAGTCTCGCTCGGTGGCAGGAAAGTTTCAAAAGGTAATAGGCCCCGAAGCAGACCCGCTGACCAAGCTCCCACCAAGATGGCAGGGTCGTAGGCTCGCTCGGTGACATGAAAGTTTTGAAAGGTAATAAGCCCCGATGCAGACCCGCTGACCAGGCTCCTACAAAGCTGGCAGGGCCGTAGGCTCGCTCGGTGGCAGGATGTTTTCAAAAGGTAATAGGCACCGAAGCAAACCCGCTGACCAGGCTCCCACTAAGCTGGCAGGGCCGTAGACTCGCTCGGTGGCAGGAAAGTTTCGAAAGATAATAGACCCCGAAGCAGACCCGCTGACCAGACTCCCACCAAACTGGCAGGGCCGTAGGATCGCTCGGTGGCAGGAAAGTTTCAAAAGATAATAGTCCCCGAAGCAGACCCGCTGACCAGACTCCCACCAAGCTGGCAGGGTCGTAGGCTCGCTCGGTGGCAGGAAAGTTTTGAAAGGTAATAGGCCCCGAAGCAGACCCGCTGACCAGGCTCCCACCAAGCTGGCAGGGTCGTAGGCTCGCTCGGTGGCAGGAAAGTTTCAAAAGGTAATAGGCCCTGAAGCAGACCCGCTGACCAGACTCCCACCAAGCTGGCAGGGCCGTAGGCTCGCTCGGTGGCAGGAAAGTTTTAAAAGGTAATAAGCCCCGAAGCAGACCCACTGACCAGACTCCCACCAAGATGGTAGGGTCGTAGGCTCGCTCGGTGGCAGAAAAGTTTCGAAAGGAAATAGGCCCCGAAGCAGACCCACTGACCAGACTCTCACCTAGCTGGCAGGGTCGTAGGCTCACCCATAGATAAGTGGAAAAGAAAGGAATACGAAAGAAAGGATTCCAAGCCGACTTGTTAACCAAACTCACACTAGCTGGCAAAGGACGGACATCACTCGGGAATATGTAAACTTCACTTAGCACAAGAAGAGAGCAAAGGGGGGCGAGTGAAGTACCACGAGCTACTCGCCGCCGGCTGAGATCTCGCCCACTCGCCCATATAGTACCGCTCGGCGAGTGGGAAACGAGTTTCGCGCGAGTAGTGGTAAGGTATAAAAGTGCCATTCGGGTTAAGGCGAGCTGAGCATGGCGAGTGGTCAAGGTCTCGGCCCACGCATGGTTGTACGTAAGCAGGCAGACGGGCGAATGAGGCCTTTGGGCCAGCGTTAGGTGGCGCTAGATGGCTCCCACCAAGCTGGCAGGTCCGTAGGCTCCAATCTCTCCGAACCACGGGTTCTCCAATGTTTTTTCCGACCTCGGGCCGAGTTCGAAAAAAAGTGGGGATTGTGTATAACCCGTAATTCGTCGAGGTCCAAGATGACCGAGGACAGCTTAAAACATCTCGCCTACCTGGGGCGAGTAGAGAAGATCTCGCATGTCCCACCCCATCTTTGTCGAGATCAAAATTGCCTAAGGAAGACACATAAGGGTGTCGGCTCGGCAGGGTCCCAGAGTGTCGGCTCGGCAGGGTCCTCGGGTGCCGGTTCGGCAGGGTCCCCGGGTGCCGGTTCGGCAGGGTCCCCGGGTGCCGGCTCGGCAGGGTCCCCGGGTGCCGGCTCGGCAGGGTCCCAGGGTGCCGGCTCCACAGGGTCCAAGGGTGCCGGCTCGGCAGGGTCCCCGGGTGCCGACTCAGCAGGGTCCCCGGGTGCCGGCTCGGCAGAGTCCCCGGGTGCCGGCTCGGCAGGGTCCCTGGGTGCTGGCTCGACAGGGTCCTCGGGTGCCGGCTCTGCAGGGTCTCAGGGTGCCGGCTCGGCGGGGTCCCAGGGTGCCGGCTCGGCGGGGTCCCAGGGTGCCGGCTCGGCGGGGTCCGAGGGTGCCAGCTCGGCAGGGTCTGAGGGTGCCGGCTCGGCAGGGTCCGAGGGTGCCGGCTCGGCAGGGTCCGAGGGTGCCGGCTCGGCAGGGTCCGAGGGTGCCGGCTCAGCAGGGTCCGAGGGTGCCGGCTCAGCAGGGTCCCAGAGTGCCAGCTCGCCTAGATACCCTTCGTGGGCTGCCAATAGCCCTTCAGAATAGCGGAGTTTGGTTGTTAGCAGACCATTTTGGGGTGCGTTTAGCAAAACCAAAAGGCGGAGTCTCGCTATTAGCATACCATAAGAGAAAAACTATAAATAGACCCTGAAGGGCACCTTTGGAGAGGACTCCACTTCTTTGGCTTCCTCCTCCTTAGGCTACCTTTGGTTAGCTCCTCAGGCTCTCCAAGGTACCCGACTTCAGCTTTGGCTTGGGAGAGGAAGCGCTCTAAGACCTTTCAGGTGTGTGGTGGGACCTCCGCGCTGCAGCTAAGGGTCGGTGTCTAGTTCCAACTCTTCGGTCAAGTTTTCCCGCGGGATCAGTAGGTGTTAGCTGTCCCCTCTCTTGGGGGTCCGAACTCCTCGTTGGGCCGGATGACGGTTTCAACAATGATCACAATACTCCTCAAATCACGACGATACGTTTGGGCGGCCCAAGTTTTCTTCCGTGGTCTAGGGCTATTACTCTAGCCATGAAGAGCCGACGGTTGTACGGTTATGTTCAGGGCACGATTCCGACACCTGCCCCGAGTTCTTCTGACTGGGCCCAGTGGGAATCTGAAAATTCCCTCGTTATGTCTTGGCTGACTAACTCCATGATTGAATCTATTGCCCGGAATTATCTTTTTTTAGAGACCGCCACAGATATTTGGAAGAAGGCTGAGGCCACTTACTCCTGCCGGGGCAACACCACCCAGATTTATCTGCTGCGGCTGAAGATATTTCTCCTTCGTCAGGGTGATCGCCCTCCCTCTGTCTATTACCTGGAGTTCACTCAGCTGTATCAAGAGTATGATCACTTCGACCATTTCACTCTCACGTCTCCTGCAGATGAGCTCATTGTCCGAGCTCTTGAAGAAGGGAACCACGTTTTTGAGTTTCTTCATGGTCTGCATCGGGATTTTGATCAGATCAATATTCAGATCCTTGAGCGCACTCCTCTGCCCTCCCTTCCGGAGGTTTTCAGTCTCGTTCAACAAGAATTTGATAGGCGACAGACGTGGACTCCTGATACTGCTCTGGAAGGTTCTGCCCTGGCTGTTCAGTTTGAGAGTAGAGCTCCTCGAGATTCCAAGCCCAAGCCCCTTGACAAAGATCATTTGCTCTGTGATTACTGCGGGAAGTCTCGTCATACCAAGGCCACCTGTTTTCATCTCCATGGTTTTCCCACGCCCCGTGGGGGTTCTCTACCGCGTGGCGGTCATGGGTCTGGTCGTTCCCAAGGTCGCTCTACTCAGTCCCGCTCTGCCCACCTCTCTGATGCTTCGGGGGAGATTCCACCTCTCCCTGTCCTGCCTGCCCCTCCTCTGGCTCTGTCTGCTGATGTGATCCATGTCTTCCGCCGCCTGATGCAGGGCCAGTCTCTGGAGCCTTCTGTGTCCTCGTCTTCCTATGCCCATTTGGGGCCTTCAGGTGCTCATAATGCATCTTCTCGTCCCTCTACTCACTGGATTATTGATTCTGGAGCCACGGATCTTATGGTCGGCTCTCCTACAGGTTTTGTGTCTTACCTTCTTTTGTCTGGTAGGGACAAAGTGAGCATTGCGGATGGTTCCTTGTCTCCGATTGCTGGGAAAGGAACCATATCCTGCTCCTCTCTTACTCTTTCTTCTGTCGTTCATGTACCCAAATTTACTCGCAACCTTCTCTCCATCAGTCATTTGACTAACTCTATGAATTGCTCTGTGATATTTTTTCCCTCTTCCTATGTTTTTCAGGACCTGAAGACGGGAACGGTGATTGGCTCTGGTAGTCTGGTGGATGGGCTCTACGTATTTGATTCTTCCACCCCAACTTCATCTCCTCAGGCTCTTCATGCTGATCAGGCGGTCACTTTGAAGTCTTGGCATTGTCGTCTTGGACATCCTTCTATTATGTCTATGAAATGCTTATTTCCTACTTTACCTACTGTCTTAGTTGATAATTTTCATTGTGATGCTTGTGAACTTGAGAAACATCATCGTACTTCTTTTAATCATGTTTCTTCTCCTAGTTCTGCTCATTTTCATCTTATACATAGTGATGTTTGGGAGCCTTGCCCTGTTGCTTCTATTTCTGGTTGTTGTTGGTTTGTAACTTTTATTGACTGTTTCTGCCGCACAACTTGGGTATACCTGTTGAAGACTATAGATGAAGTTTTTCCCTTATTTCAGCGTTTTCATAAAATAGTTTCTACGCAATTTGATGCCTTTATCAAAATTCTTCGGACTGATAATGGTCGCGAGTACATTGATTCTAAATTTGAACACTATCTTGCTCATCATGGCATTATCCATCAAACATCTTGCGTTTACTCCCCCCTCAAAATGGGGTGGCTGAACGAAAAAATCGTCATCTTTTGGAAGTTGCCCGGTGTCTTCTTCCCCAATTGCACCTTCCTAAGTATTACTGGGGGGATGTCAGTCTCACTGCCGCTTACCTTATTAATCGTTTGCCCTCCTGTGTCCTCGGGTATACTAATCCCCTTCACACCCTTCAGGTGTTTCCTACAAATCTGCAACCTCGAGTTTTCAGCTGTGTTTGTTTTGTCCATATTTATCACAGGTCTAAACTTGATGCTCGTACGCGCAAGTGTGTCTTTATCGGCTATTCTCCGACCCAAAAGGGTTACAAATGTTATGACCCTGTTCACGGGAAGGTTTTCACAACTAAAGATGTCACGTTCCGTGAATTTGAGAGCTATTACGGGCCCTCACTTCAGGGGGGGGGACTTCTCCTACGTTGGAAGTGAGCTCCGTTCCTTCCACTGATTCTCTTTCGACTCCGTCTACTACCCCGTTACCCATTCCTCCATTGTTTCCTCTTCACTCGACCCCGCCTCCTATGCCTCATGTGCCTACCCTTATTGCTCCTCAGGTCAAACCCCCTACTGCTCCTCTGTTCAAACCCCTACAGGTCTACTCTCATCGTTCTACTGGAACAAATACACGAGCTCCTATCATATTCCTAGAGCTGGCCGTTGATCCGTCGTCAGGGTCTATTACCCTAAGGGAAGGTACCTCTACTCAACACCCGTTATCTCAGTTCGTCTCTTATTCGTCTCTAACGGCTTCCCATAGAGCTTTTGTCTCTTCCTTGTCTGCTACCTCCATTCCTACATCGTGGCAGGATGCCCTTTCTGATGACAGGTGGAAGACGGCTATGCTGGAAGAGATGCATACTCTAGATAAAAATCACACATGGGACTTGGTATTGCTGCCCAAAGGGAAAACCGTCGTGGGATGCAAGTGGGTCTTTTCTGTCAAGCAGAACACCCTGGGTGTCATGGAGAGATACAAGGCAAGGTTGGTCGCAAGGGGTTACACTTAGACGACAGGAATTGATTACCAGGAAACCTTTGCTCCAGTCGCCAAGATGAATTATATAAGGATTCTTTTATCCTGTGCAGCTTGTAATGGATGGAATCTTAGCCGACTTGATGTGAAGAATGCGTTTCTCCATGGTGATCTGTAGGAAGAGGTATATATGGCCCTACCTCCTGGTCTTTCGCCTAAAGGATCTGAAGGTAATGTGTGCAAGCTGAAAAAGGCATTATATGACCTGAAATAATCTCCTAGAGCTTGGTTTGGTATATTCCACAATGCCACGACATGCTTTGGGTACTCCCAAAGTAATGCGGATCATACCCTCTTCATCAAACACAATAAAGGGAAGGTGACAACTCTGATAGTTTATGTGTATGACATCATTATCACCAGAGATGATCAAGATGAGATTCAGACTCTAAAAGAGAAGCCGACGAAAGAATTTGAAGTAAAAGACTTGGGGAATCTCAAGTATTTCTTAGGCATTGAGGTTGCGAGGTCCAGATATGGGATTTTCATATCGCAGAGAAAATATATACTTGATCTCCTAGAAGCTTCAGGATTGAGTGGGTGTAGACCGGCCGACACCCCGATTGAAGACAACCACAGACTTGGAAAAGATGATGGTGAAACGGTTAAAGACATTCTCAGTTTTCAGAGGCTTGTAGGAAAACTGATTTACTTGTCGCATACTCGCCTGGACATCTCCTATGCGGTGGGAGTGCTCAGCCAGTATATGTACTCTCCGAAGACCCGTCATCTTGATGTTGCTCATTGTATCCTCAGATACCTCAAGTCCTCACCTGGGAAAGGCATCCTTTTTTCACCAAATAAAGAGTTGACGGTTGAGGTTTATACTGACGCAGATTGGGCCGGATCAATTGAGGATCGACGATCCATGTCAGAATATTGCACTATGTTGGGTGGAAATTTAGTTACCTGGAGGAGCAAGAAACAACATGTGGTGGCCAGATCCAGCGCTGAGGCAGAGTTCTGGGCCATGGCTCATGGGATCTGTGAAGGGCTATGGATCCTAACCATCTTGAAAGATCTTGGCCTTAAAAGAAGCGAGCCTATCAAACTGTACTGTGATAACAAGGCCGCCATCAGCATTGCTCACAACCCAGTGCAACACGACCTACCAAAACACATTGAGATCGACAGACACTTCATCAAGGAAAATATAGTCAGGGGCATTGTGCTCACTCCGTTCGTGCCATCCGAACAACAATTGGCAGACATCCTCACCAAAGGATTATGTACAAGTGTCTTTAGAGAGCTTGTTGGCAAGTTAGGCATGACCGACATCACAGGCCCAACTTGAGGGGGTGTATAGAGATTATTATTATTATTAGTGTTATTTCTTGTAAGGTGTCTTAGTCTCACATTGTCTATCTGTGTTGGGTCTATCTTGTAACTCTTATATAAACTCTCTATGGATGAATAATAAAATTAATTTTCTCTCCCTTCAACATCTCTATAATACTAAAATGAGACATGTACGACTAAGACACGCTCTGCTGAATTATTTGAAGGAACAAGGAATCATCTCTTTGATCGATGTGCGATCGAAAGATAATCTAGCCGATCCATTGGCGAAATGAATGCCCAAAGGCCGTCTAATCAAACCAGTGGGGGAAATGATACAGAAGACGATTTAGATCAGCTTAGTACAAAACCAATGTTTTGATTTTTCTGATTTCCTTTGTCAAAGCAAGCTGCTATGCTCCGTTGATGCTCTTGGTTGCTGAGCATGAATCTGGTGAGTTATTTCATTCCAAATCTGATGTTAATAACTTCACATATATTCGTCTTTCTTACCTTGGGGAGAGTGTTATTTCAAACTTGATATCACGATCTGACTCGGTTTGACTCTTCTTCTGTTAATTGGTTTCATTCCAAACTTGATGATTTCCAATTAACTTTAGAAGAACTATAACCGTGACATTCCATATTTTAATTCGCGTGACTAACTTCATGTCTGCATTGAACAACGTATTTGTTAATCTAATTGCTTTGGCTAATTATATTGCCCACCCAAACAACATACTTTGATATGTGTGACAATATGCTGTTGTTATGCTATCGTATGTTTTTCGATCAAGTGCATCATCCCATTAAATTCAGGGTGCAAGGTAAGGTTTGCCCACGTTTCATCCTTTTGGTGGGAACCCTCGCTCCGCGGGGATGCTTCTGGCACCTGTCCACCCTTTTTTGCGTCATCCCATTAAATTCTCCTTTACGGGTGTACCACTAATTAACAAAAGCAAATTGTATCGAACTAAATTATCCATTGCTGATTTACCACCACCCTCTAAGAATACTCATCTCCCTCTCCGGTCTCCTCAAATGGGAGGACATAGAGACAACAATCGTCGTTGCCTCCATACGCCTGAATGGAGAATGCTGGCTGATAAAGATACAGAGCTTGGAGAGACCAGCTCCATTAAAACCCGTGACAGAGAAACTGATGAACTACAACCCTATCAAGATGGCTGATAGGTTCGTAACGCGAGCCAGACCGAAGCTAAGTAGTGCCCTTGAGGTCAGAATACCCCGCTTTTCCTCCCTTTGGAAGGTCTTTCTTTATATGTGGGATGGTGTGCGGTTAATAAATTATAGTTTTCTTGTGATAGTAAATATCATATATTTTTAGAACACTGAATAATCAAATTTAATTAGCAACAGCCATCTTGTATAGTAATAGTTAATGACAACATAATCTCTCAGTTGACTTAATAACTAATATATATATAATAAATACAAAATTTGATTGCCAATCTTGCTGGCAATCTTGCTTCCATGCAAGAGAAGGGCCAAGCGGCTGATTTTCAACCAAAATGATAAGATAACTAATTTTGTTTGTTGTGTCCAAAGTCATCAGAAAATGAATTACAATTGGCAGGAAGGAGTTGAATTACAATTGGCAGGAATGAAGTTTGTCCTGTGAGCTCTTTCCCTCTCTCCCTCTTGCTCGTTCTCTCTCTCGTCTCTCTATATCTCTGCTCTCACTGTTTGCTCTGGGAAGACTAAATCCGTGCCCTAATCCAAGGGAGTAAAGAGGGCGCGAGAATGGGGCAAGCGGGGAAGCAGGCTGTGCTGGAACGGAGGGAGCTCGGCAACACGGGACTGAAGCTGAGCTGCATCGGTTTCGGCTGCTCCCCCCTTGGCAACGTCTACGGCTACGTCTCTCCCGACGAAGCCCTCGCATCCGTCCGTCGCGCACTTGACCTTGGAATTAACTTCTTCGATACTTCTCCGTCCGTACTCTCTCTCTCTCCCCTTACAAATTAGTTACACCTAGGCCTACAAGCGGTGCGGTTCGGTTCGGTTTTATGTAAAACCGAACCCGAACCGAATAACCTCGGTTTTTACACACCCAAAATCGAAACCGAACCGAATCTAATCGGTTTGGTTCGGTTTTTTACCCGTCGGTTCGGTTTTCTATATTTGCTTTGAAGTTTAGTATTTTTTTAGGTATATGTGTCATATCATAAAATTCTACAAGATTTTGAACAATAATTATTATTTTATACAGGAAGTCAGGAACCCTCGGCCCTAAGAAAGCATGCATAAGAGAAAATTTAATACTTTTTATAAAAAAGCAGCTAAGAAAGACAAAATTTAATTATGATATTTTATTTTAATACTTTTTATTCTGCTAGTCGATTCGGTTCGGTTCAACCGGTTTTTCCATGGTGAAAACCGGACTGAACCGAACATGGGCTGGTTTTCAGCCACCACAAACTGAAACCGAACCGAACCGGTTGGTTCTGTTGAATCGGTTCGGTTCGGTTCGAGCGGTTTCGGTTTTTTACGCATAGGCCTGGTTACACCTACCATCGTCTTCACGATCGTATCCCACTCACCTCTCTTTCTCTCCCCCAGGTACTACGGCGGGACGCTATCGGAGACGGTGCTCGGAGACTGCCTCCACAAACTTGGCATCTCGCGCAACGAGATTGTCGTTTCCACCAAGTGCGGCCGCTACGCGGATGGCTTCGACTTCAGCGCAGAGCGCGTCACCCGCAGCATCGACGAGAGCCTGGCCAGGCTCCGGCTCGATTTCGTGGACATCCTTCAATGCCACGATATCGAGTTTGGATCTCTCGAGCAGATCGTCAACGAGACTATCCCGGCGCTGCAGAAGCTGAAAGCCGCGGGGAAGATCCGCTTCATCGGGATCACAGGCTTACCTCTGGATATTTTCAGTTATGTTCTCGACCGGGTGCCGCCTGGCTCCGTGGATGTGATTCTTTCGTATTGCCATTACGGGATCAACGACTCTACTCTCATGGATTTGATCCCTTACCTGAAGAGCGCATTGATGGCGCAAATCTTAGCACACCGCTATAGGCGGTAGTAAGACTGCGGCACGAAACGGCAGTGTACCGATCGTTTAAGTAATATAAAACGAGGAGTAATCCCCGAGTATCGAATCTCTCAAGGAACACAGTAAGGTGGAGTTAACGTTCGAGGAAGGACTTGAGATCGAAGTCCTTGAGTCGGATGGAATGCGGAAACGGGGTGATTTGGCTTTTGGAAAATAAAAGAAAACAACTACAACTACTCCTATGCAATGCCGCTATGCAGTGCTTCGCTTGGCGGGATGGAGACTAGGCAAGCCTTGAGCGCGCTGCGTCGCAAGGGCGGATGGACGAGTAGGCAAGCGGAGTCGAACTGTGCAGGCCTTGAGCGCACTGCTTCGTTGGGCGAATGGATTACACGGGCCGCTATGCCACGCTTCGGTAGGCGGATGGACGAGTAGGCTAACGGAATGAGGGTCGCAAGCACCTCTTCGACAAGCACGCCACTAGCAATTGCTAGTGCGGCACCGAACACGAAGGTGGAATGGAAATTAGATGGGGGCGCACCTCATGAACACATATGAATAATATAATCTCAAATAAATGAAATAGACATTACATAACAAGATTCATTGTGCACATCATCAAAATATAGAAGAATCTAACCTAAACAATCATCAACATAAAGAAGGAAAAAGAGAGTAAAAGAGTCGACCACATCCGAAGCCTTGCCGAAGATTCACGGTTGGAATCGCTGGGTTGTCAATCCGCGTCCAAGCTCGGTCTTCAACTGCGTCCGAGGTAGAGGAGGGCTGTCACTTCCTCCCAATGGCTCGTCTTCTTCGTGTCACGATCCAATCTACTCCGATACACGATCTCCTTGCTCGACGTTGGCGATCTTTGGGCTAGAAACCTCTCCTTGGAGCTTAAGGATGATGGAGGAGGCCTAGGGGGCGGAGAACCTGCGGAAGGGGCGAAAACGGCGGACTGGACGGAAGAAATGCGGAGCGTCCGACCTAATTCGCGAGCAGGAATATTTATAGGCGCTGGAATAAACAGTGCGCACGGTCATTGACGCACGACCAGTGGTCATGCGCGCTAGAATCCTGTGATCGTGCGCCTGCCTGGGCGGAGCCTGCAATGTAAGAAATTTATAAAATAACATGTTCGCACGACCGGTGGCGCACGACCAGTGGTCGTGCGCATTATCGTAAGTGGTCGTGCGCATTGGTCGAGACAGAACTCATAAAATGAGGTTAAGTGCGCACGATCAGCGGCGCACGACCAGTGGTCGTGCGCAATAGAACCAGTGATCGTGCGCAGTGTTCCTGTACAGAATTGTACCGGGAACACCTGCACGACTCCTGTTTCTACAGAAATGCTAATCAGGCCACTGAAAGTGGCACTTAACAATACGATAGGGCTATCAAAAGAGAATAAACATAAAACACACCAAATTAGGCCAAGAAGTGCACCTAGCATAGAATGATAAATATGAGCTAAAACAAGGCTAAAGTGCAGTGGAATGACTAGATAAACGGCCCAGAGGAGTCCATATATGTGTATATAATTGTGACTCATCACACCCCCAGACTTAACTGTTTGCGCGTCCCGAGCAAACCATCTCTCGCGGACAGAAAAAACATAAGCTGGCGAAGAAATTATCAAGCGGAGTACCATGCGAAGTCGCATGCTCATGTGCGTAGAAATATAGTAGATAAAATTTCTAATTATACATATTAGTTTATAATTTTCTAGGAGCGTATTTATATATTACGTTTACTCAAAAAGTGAATCACGGTGAATCATAAGGTCGTACATAGGAAGAAAGTAAACTGAACGCTGAGGCGAGCATTGCCAAAGATCGGGGATCGGGACAACTCCATTGAAATCCATCAATGTCGGTGACCATAAGCTTGCCCGTTCGCACTCTCTCCACGACACTGGTATGACTCAAATGCGTGAATCAATAGGACTTTAGGTTTGAGATGGGGCTTGGGTTCAGGTGAGGTAAACAATGATAAAAGCGACGGCTCAGACACTAAACCCAAATGAGCTAGCATAGAAAACTATCCTCATCACCACACAAACATGCGGGTACACTACACCCCCAGACTTGGACTTAACAATATGGGTGCGTGCACCGCCTACTCCCAAACTTATACTTATACAAATGAATTTTTCATTCAAACTTATATCTTTTTCTTTTCTTCTCACTTCTTTTCTCTTTCTCATTTTTTTCTTTTCTTTTCTTATCATTTTCAGCAAATAAACAATAAGACACATCCACAACTTCACAAACATATCACCACATCAACAACCCAACTCAAGAAAATAATAAACAGCTAAAGCTCAGATTTGGGTGTGCGACTAGGATTGGCATTTGGGCTTTGGTGCGATAAAAGTGAGGCTGAATCAAAGAACGGGTAGGCACAACTGGGCTAACGAGGATATATCGATAGGAAAGGGTGTAAAGGCTCAATCGGGCCAAAATGATGGTCTATATCACATTCACGCAATTGACTAACCGTATACCCATGCTTCAAGAATCGCTTGGGGCAAGTTCTTAGCCACCGAGAAAGATAATCATTTCTCCCGACTCGGGCAATACGAGGCTAACGAACGTCTACACACATCCCTATGCTACCTTTTGATTCACACCGAATTCACCAATTTTTGAGTGTAGTAAACAATATTTACGCTAATAGAAAAACATAATCTAAAAGCCTAAAAAGAAATTGAATCTACACGAATTTCTAAGCGAGACATGAGCACTCGACTAGGAGCACTACAGGAGTCAACATTTTACTCCGCCTCATAATCCTAAGCAAGCACAATGATTTTCCAAATCACACGAAAAGAAATGAGTTCGGCTCAAGACGTGCCAACAGCTAAGTGCGCGCTCATGTGGGTGCTGTGGTGTGCAATGAAACTGAACAAAACAAAAATAAATAACACCTCCTAGTATGCTGTGCAATGGTGCACGTGAGCGGGTAAACGGAACTACTCTCCCCCAGACTTAAACTAAACAAAATGCGCAAAATATAGCTATGAAATTCAGAATAATGCTAGGGAAAGAGAGTACCCAGTGCTCAGAAATGAGCACACCAGAAGATTGGCGTGTAAGCTAAAATGAGCCGCAGCATCCGCCATCCAGAAAAGATACCTGCAGGGGTCAGCTCCGCAAAAACAAAAGAAGAAGATAAACTAAAATAAACTACAACTAACTAAGAAGGATTGAATAAAATGAAATGCATGAGAAAGTAAGATAACTACTGGGGTTATTGTCATCCCAGCACGACTTATTCAAAAACTAAAGGTTCTAGCTAATGGGCGTATGGAAGGAGAAGTGGACAGGTAACTGGCCTAATATCCGTGTCGGTAGCGGGTACCGATACGGTGATAGAACAGTCACTCCCCTACCTAAATAAAAATACCTGCTCTTCACAGGTAGAGGAAGCAGAAAGTAAGAAGTGGAGGAGGAGTCCTCCTCACTATTCTCACCAAAAACATCCTTGCCTAGCAAGGTGTCGTCAACAGGGAGGTGGCGGGAGGAAAAGGCAATGAGTGGAGCTTCCTCTACGGAGGGGGAATCAACCTCCTCACATAAGAGGATGCTCTCATCATTGACTTGGGCAATATGCACCAAATCCTCCTGGGATACCTGTGAAGACTCAACCTGCACAGGCTCGGATGAAGAGGGAGGATCGAGAAATAAACAAGACGAAGAACATAAATAATCAAAATCGGGGGAGTGGTCCCGGTCTCACTCCCATCAGGTTGGGGAAGTAAAATAATGTTTGCATTGTCATCAATGCTACAAGATTCGGCGGGATCAACAGTGGCCAAGCTAGAGATTTGGACTTCCTCCACCGGTGCTGAGGAAAACTCCTCTTCACCTGGAAGGTTGTCCTCCTCCATAGGAACAGACATGACACTAAAGTCACCAGCCTCCTCTTGCGACACATCATCAGCAATGTCGTCAAAGACGAGTGTAGTATGCACAACAGGGAGAGGAATAGTGCTCGGATAAAAGTCGAGCACCGATTCCTCACAAAGAATCGAATCCACTAGGGGTGGTGGATGCACTGGGAGAATAGGCTCAGCAAGGTCGGTGCCCAGATCAGCCACACATCTGGTGACTGTGTCAACGCCATACCCTTCAAGATGTGAAGGTGGCAAAGACACAAAACCGGATGTTGAAGGTGTGCCGCCAGAGTTAGGATTCGGGACGATCCGGATATCCGGCTCGTCATCCTCATCCAATTGGCGACGAAAAGCAGCACAATCCTTCAGGGCATGATCTGTGCTCCGACAAAACTGGCACTGCCTAGCGGGCTTCTTTGGCACAGCGGGTGCTGAAGCCGAAAAGAAGTAAGACGGTAAAGGCTCAGCAGAGTAGCCATAAGACTTACGCACACCATATGGAGTATCAGACGAAGTCGATGCTCTATATGCTGGGCGAGAAGAATTATGCCCACCATTCTCCGTAGGGCATTCATCACTAGAGTGGGAGGTAGCTCCACACCAACGACAACGGATATTAAGATTTGCCCACATAGTGCGAAGATAAAACGATTCAAATAGAAAAACACTATTGTGCGAAATACCACACCTAACAAAAATTACTAAAGCAACCTAATTAAAACAGGAAAATGGAATAACAAGAAATAAAACAAAGAAATGCAATTACAAATGGAAGGGCTTCTCTCTCAGGTTTTCCCTCTCCAGAAAACTCACACGACTGTGTTCCCCGGCAACGGCGCCAAAAACTTGATGGCGCAAATCTTAGCACACCGCTATAGGCGGTAGTAAGACTGCGGCACAAAACGGCAGTGTACCGATCGTTCAAGTAATATAAAACGAGGAGTAATCCCCGAGTATCGAATCTCTCAAGGAACACAGTAAGGTGGAGTTAACGTTCGAGGAAGGACTTGAGATCGAAGTCCTTGAGTCGGATGGAATGCGGAAACGGGGTGATTTGGCTTTTGGAAAATAAAAGAAAACAACTACAACTACTCCTATGCAATGCCGCTATGCAGTGCTTCGCTTGGCGGGATGGAGACTAGGCAGGCCTTGAGCGCGCTGCGTCGCAAGGGCGGATGGACGAGTAGGCAAGCGGAGTCGAACTGTGCAGGCCTTGAGCGCACTGCTTCGTTGGGCGAATGGATTACACGGGCCGCTATGCCACGCTTCGGTAGGCGGATGGACGAGTAGGCTAACGGAATGAGGGTCGCAAGCACCTCTTCGACAAGCACGCCACTAGCAATTGCTAGTGCGGCACCGAACACGAAGGTGGAATGGAAATTAGATGGGGGCGCACCTCATGAACACATATGAATAATATAATCTCAAATAAATGAAATAGACATTACATAACAAGATTCATTGTGCACATCATCAAAATATAGAAGAATCTAACCTAAACAATCATCAACATAAAGAAGGAAAAAGAGAGTAAAAGAGTCGACCACATCCGAAGCCTTGCCGAAGATTCACGGTTGGAATCGCTGGGTTGTCAATCCGCGTCCAAGCTCGGTCTTCAACTGCGTCCGAGGTAGAGGAGGGTTGTCACTTCCTCCCAATGGCTCGTCTTCTTCGTGTCACGATCCAATCTACTCCGATACACGATCTCCTTGCTCGACGTTGTCGATCTTTGGGCTAAAAACCTCTCCTTGGAGCTTAAGGATGATGGAGGAGGCCTAGGGGGGCGGAGAACCTGCGGAAGGGGCGAAAACGGCGGACTGGACGGAAGAAATGCGGAGCGTCCGACCTAATTTGCGAGCAGCAATATTTATAGGCGCTGGAATAAACAGTGCGCACGGTCATTGGCGCACGACCAGTGGTCGTGCGCGCTAGAATCCTGTGATCGTGCGCCTGCCTGGGCGGAGCCTGCAATGTAAGAAATTTATAAAATAACATGTTCGCACGACCGGTGGCGCACGACCAGTGGTCGTGCGCATTATCGTAAGTGGTCGTGCGCATTGGTCGAGACAGAACTCATAAAATGGGGTTAAGTGCGCACGATCAGCGGCGCACGACCAGTGGTCGTGCGCAATAGAACCAGTGATCGTGCGCAGTGTTCCTGTACAGAATTGTACCGGGAACACCTGCACGACTCCTGTTCCTACAGAAATGCTAATCAGGCCACTGAAAGTGGCACTCAACAATACGATAAGGCTATCAAAAGAGAATAAACATAAAACACACCAAATTAGGCCAAGAAGTGCACCTAGCATAGAATGACAAATATGAGCTAAAACAAGGCTAAAGTGCAGTGGAATGACTAGATAAACGGCCCAGAGGAGTCCATATATGTGTATATAATTGGGACTCATCACGCATGTGTTGGGGAGATCAGCGCATCTCCTCTCGCCATGGGGCTTCTCATGGAGAGCGGGCCGCCGGATTGGCACCCTGCTTCAAACGAACTGAAGGTACCATCCAATTATTTATTTATTAATTATTTGAAAATTAGGTAGTTGGATTAAAATTATTATCTGTTTTTGGCCTGACTTGGTTACCATGCAAATGTCCGTTTGAAACGAGAAATGCTTAGGATGCAGATCCTGTTGAACCATAGGCTAAATTATCCACCAGTTTTTGGTATTTTTACATCAAGTTTCCAGACTTCATAAAACCTCTAGTTCGAGGAATCCCCTGCCAGTTGGAAGAGAAGGCAACAGTAATTCTTAAATTATGGGATAATTAATTCAAGTATTGAAAAAGTAAAGCATGTGCGGCTAGTTAAATAAATCTAACCACAAGCTCAGTAACTCCATGTCATCTTTTTTGGCTTTGTTTGGGGCAACTTTACTGATGAGAAAGCTTCATTCGAACTGCGAACACAGTTTTGAGGCTGTTTTTTTTGTCCAATTTTGAGGATAGAGTTTTTGTTCTTCAAAAAGGCATTTTTACTTCTATTTGAAAAGCAGAGGGTGACCCGCGGTTCCGCTCACGTGACATCCCGTTCGAGAGATATACACGATTCATTCCCACGCCCTCAAGTGACTATTCTCGTTTCTTCTTCCTCCCCCGCGAGCAAAGTGTCTTCTTCGATTTCTGATTCCCGACCACTCCTCTTCCAATCTCGAATCTGTTCGCCGACTTCCATCATCAAGCTTCGCCTGCTGAGGAAGAGACCCCTTCGAGAGTTGTTCGTGCCTGCCATCGTCGAGGTACTCCTCTAACATCAATCTCTCCATTTCCTTCGCCAAGGTAGTACTCCTACATCTTCAGTTTCCCCCTTTCTATTTCTTCTCTCAACTACGGTCCCTTCAAAAATCTCATTCCCCGTCGTTAGCCTAGCTTCTCTCTGCTCTCATTGAATCCTACTTCGACACATTGTATGTGTTTGTTTTGGTTGCAACCTCTGCCTTAGCCAACTCTTCCATCTACCATGGTTCTATAGCTTCCCTTTGAAATCACTATTTTGATGGAGCACAAATCAGTCAAGAAGGGTGTTGAATTGGATTTAATCATTTAATACAAAATGTTAATTTAAACGCAAAAAAAAAAAAAAACTGAGGTGTAGCGATCTGCATTTAAAAAACAAAAGCTTTCAAACAGTCGTTCTGCTAAACAGTTAAACATGTAAAACCATTTGAAATAGTACTAAAACACAAATTCTTCAAACAATCTACAACTTTCTCATCAGTACATTTCTGACAGCTCTATTTTCATCACTGGTTTCTCAAAGCACTTTTTTCCTCAACCTCAGCTGCCCCAAACAGAGCCTAGGTATCATCGTGACCCCTGCGAGTGCTCCCACTATCTTCTGATTAGTGCTCACATTAATCTCGTAATTATAATCCACCTAACTCTGTGATCTCTAGCACACTGTAAGTGTTATGGTGCTCGAAACATCTCGTGTGGCCGTCAAGTTTGGAACGACCTCCACGTTGCCCCCAACAGGAGTATTTATAAGCGTAACCCTAAATCCCCGACGGGTTAGTGGATTCCTATCGAATCCTAACCAAACCACCAAATATTCGTTAACCCGTTATATCAATATACCTCAACAATCTCCTCTTATATTGTATATAATGAGGTCACATCACAGATTACTTAAGCAAGAGTTAATAACGACCAATGAGTTTTTTCAGAGAACATAAATATGAGTTTTAGAATACAGAATATCTAAATTCAAACACATAGTCCCAAACATAAAGTAAGAATACTGAAAACTCAAATTGAAAAATTAATCTATTCAAACAACATATCATCTTTATCTGGGTTGAAATCAACTTTTTCTCCTCCAGTCTCCATGTATTCTGCAAACGAACACAATAAGAATATCATGAGACAAATCTTTATGAATTCTAAGATTTGCTAATCAGAGAATTAAAGTTATTAGTTCTAGCAGTAAGAGAACGTAATACTCTAAGCAGAAGGAAAGAATTACATATCAGCATCTCTATCCAATTTATACAAAATTAAACAATTGATTTCATAGAATCAAACCATGTTTCATAATTGTGTTATACCATCAAGTTTGGAATGATACAACAAGCTGTGACCAATATATCATCAAGTTTGGAATGATATAAATAATAATCATAATATCAGGACACATATCAACAACTTCAGTATTCCTTTTTAGAATGATACCCAAATCAGCCTTTGAATAAAATAATTGCGTAAGTCATCAAGTTTGGAATGACTTGACAACTATTCATCTCTGACTTTCATTAGATAACATCTGAAATACTTCAGTGTGCTAACTCTATATGCTTGAATGTAAGCAGATTTTGGTTCTTAAAATTTAAAACATAAGCAAGGTATTAAGCCCTTACTAAATGAACGTTAATCTCATCTCCCCCGATGTTTTAGATGTTAGAACCTTACATAAGCCCTTGGTAATGACATCTGCTACATTATCTTTTGATCTCACGTCTAATAGGGAGATTATCCCTTGAATAGTGAGATAGGTCAACCAAGCCTGTTTCATCCTTAGTTGCCTTCGCTTTCCATTGGACAACGTATTTGTTGCAATGATTTTTGTGGCTTGATTGTCACAATATAACGAAATAACAAGGTTTTGAGAACCGGACCGGACATCGAACCGGTGGAGTGAAAGGTTCATGGTTCAATCGGTTGAACCGGTTGAACCGGGGTTGAACCGTGAAGACATTTATGAAACTATATATTAAATTAAACTAATGTTATACCTTCATAATTTAATGATAACAATTACATGAAATAACAATTACAAATTCATGGAATAACATATTCTTCCAAAACTCAATGTCTCAAAGCATAATAATTTTTTCAAAACCTAAGTCAACATCAACAAAATATTAAAGAAATCAAGATTCATCCTAATATATCATTGAAATCATATCTATCAAACGATTCTGCTCCAAATGCTTCAAGACCGACATGCTCAAGAATATTCTCAACACATTCATCATCTGCAAAATCAAATTTGAAAAAAAAAATCAATTATACACATACAAGTAGTCAAATATAATAATAACAATATACATATTAGTTAACTATATATATGTACATAAAACTTACTATTAGTTTGATCATTTTGTTGATCACAAGCTTGAACTTCTCCAACAATTGGTATAGCGTATTCCTCATAAATTTCACTTTCCATATCATTATAATTAAACTCCGGAGTTGGCTCTTCCTCAACTACTCAGAAGTCCACTGTATCAATACTCGTATAATCAAGAGGATCATAACTTCTCTTTTTAAAGTAAATCCTACAAATGAGTACAATACATAAGACACTTACCACAACATAAAATTTAACATGTTAAAGCAAACATACATTTTGCATACCTATCCCTCATATTCAGGTTATAACGAACATATATGCTCTACATGATTTCTTCGATTTGTATGAATTTGCTCAAAGACGCTCCAATTTCTTTCACATCCAGAAGAAGAGGAAGTTTGACTAAGTATACGAATAGCTAATTTTTGTAAGTTAGGAGCACTAGAACCAAACATTCTCCACCATTCATCTAAAAAATAAAGATTAAAACCATTAAATCATCAAATTATTTTTGAGGTTAAAAGCTAAATTAGAAATTTATATATTGTAAATGAATTAATTTTCTATTTGTACTCACCTAGTTGCATTTTTTTGACATTTTGATTGCTATTGGCTTCCCAAAACTCTCAAGCTGGTCACGCTATAGTTTAACTTCATTCATTGCAGTTGAAGATTTATTGCAAATATCCTTGTTTCCAATAAGATCAATTAAGCCCTGCACAACTTCAGGTTTATTGGAGTAATTGACTTGATCATATTGGAATGAAGGGTTCAAGAAATATGCTGCAGAATGAAGTCTTTGGCGAAGGTGACGATCCCATCTATCTTTGATAATGCGTGTATATGACTTATATAATCGCCTAACATTTTTGAAAATCAACTTAATTCCCTTTCTTGCTCTATACATTCCATCATAGACATAGCCAAGTGATGACTTCTCATCAAAATCAACAATGCGTAACAATCTGATTAGTGGACCTGCAACCTTTGTCATCCCCGAGCACATGTTCCAAAAATGATTATCCAAAATGATATTAACAACATCTTGACCTTTGCTTGATCTTGAAAGTTTCGAATCAGTGTAATATTTACTAGTCACTAATGCCTGCAAATCATGCTTGTGTTTGTACAACCCTCATATTTTCCGAGTCGGTGTGACCCGACCCGGGTGAGGCCGAGACAGTGAAGGTGGCCGAAACGGGCAAAACGACCGCGCGGAAACGGTCGAAACCGATCGAGGCAAAATGAGGCAGCGGGAGAAGCGGGGGGAGCATCCGCTCCCCCGACTCCCTTCGGGCGAGTGGGAGGAACACTCCCACTCGCCCGACACTCTTTGGGCGAGTGGGAGGAACCTCCCACTCGCCAACCGCCTTTGGGCGAGTGGGAGGGGCCCTCCCACTCGCCGGCCCTTTGTGGGGGGAGTGGGAGGAGCTCTCCCACTCACCCGGGTGAGTGGGAGGGGCCCTCCCACTCGCCGGGCGAGTGGGAGATGCACTCCCACTCGCCGGCCCTCCTTTGGGGGCGAGTGGGAGGGGCTCTCCCACTCGCCGCCCCCTTTGGGCGAGTGGGAGGGACTCTCCCACTCGCCGCCCCCTTTGGGCGAGTGGCGAGTGGGAGGGACCCTCCCACTCGCCCGACATCCTTGGGGAGGAAGGTAGGACCTCCCGTGAGGAGCATTCATGGTCATGATCGAGCTGCGGATAGATAAATTTCGGCTATCCGCAGCCCAATTTTGGGAAATCTATAAATAGACCCCCATGGGCACCTTAGGAAGGGTTGGTCACTACTCCTTCCCCATTGCGTGTGTCTTGTGAGCAAGCACCCCCCTCCCTTGTCATCCTTCAGCTGACAGTGAGGTGGTACTTAGTGCCCTCCAAGGTGCCTAGACTCATCATTGGCTTGGGAGGGGAAGTTCCGAGTGGGCTTCCGGGTGTGCGGTGGGACCTCCACGCTGAAGCTTAAGGGGTCTGTCTCTTGACTCCGGTTGTCATCAAGGTCAAATCTCCTAGTTCCTAGTAACCGGTCAAGGGTCTAGGCTTAGGTCAAGTAAGGGTTAGTCGCAACCCCCTTTCGAACGCTGAAACCGGGTTACTGATTTCAACATTCTGGTGCGGTGAGCGTGGAAGTTACTAGTTCGGAAAACCCTGAGCCAAGTCTCATGGCTGGAAGCGACGAGTTGGGAGACCCGCCTCCGCCTTGCGAGTACATGAAGAAGAGCGACTTCGACGAATTCAGCAAGAGGGTCCTGGAGTTCATGCAAGCCGCACCCTCTGCTCGCGGCGAGTGCTCAACACCACCTGCACCCAGGATCCCCTCACTGCCCCTGATGGAAGTAGGAAGAAGCAGTCAACAAGGGAAGGAGCCAGCCTCGGAGGAGGGTTTGAGCCTCCAGGCGCGAGTGCTCTTCAACAGCTCGCCCCGGACCAGCTGCCCCGACGGGGAGGTGATGGGGATGCCTCCCCCCAACCAAGAAGAATGGAGAAGCCCTTTCTGCGAGCTGGTCATGTCCGCCCCCGTTCCGGATGGGTTTCGCGATCCTGCCATGTCCTACTACGAGGGGGATAGCGATCCTCTCCAGCATCTTCAGTGGTTCGAGGACATGTCCTCGATCAGGCAGATGTCGGATGCGTTCAAGTGTAGGCTCTTCGCCGTCACATTCCAGGGAAAGGCGAGAGATTGGTTCCACCAGCTCCCGGTAGGAACCATCTACCGTTTCGAAGATTTGCGGCGAAGTTTCTTGCTAAGGTTCTCTACCTCGAAGAAGAGGAGGAAGGGGGTAGAGGCCCTGTTTGCAGTCAGGTAGAAGCCAAGGGAGACGCTGGCCGACTACATGGATAGGTTCCAGGGGGAGGTCCTCCTCGTTGTCGAGGTGCCCGGACACACCCTGCAGCTAGCCTTCACTCTTGGGCTGCAGCAGGGGCTGTTCAGGATGAGTCTGACTCGGGACCCTCCCTTGTCTTTCGAAGAGCTGATGAAGCGCGCTGATCGGGAGATCGAGTGTGAGGCTACCAATTAGGAGTTCGTGGCTAGGTTAGCCGAGGTAGCGGAGGAGGAGAGGAGAGAGCGTGGAGGAAGAAAGAAGGAGGAAGTGAGGAATCAGGGACAACAGGGACCCCCGTTGGGCAGGAGCAAGGCTGGAGGTCGCAACCGACAGCCGCCCGACCAGCTTGGAGGTCACAGGTCGGTCCCCCTCAGGGCCAAGGAAGGGGCCACTTCCAGGGAGGAGGAGGTTCTCAGGGAAGACACGGGCGGTTCCACCCGGCAGGGTGGCAACAGAACTCGGGACCGCTACAAGTCCAGCCCCTGCAAGCCATGGCCATTGGTCGGAGGAAAGGAGGGAAGAAGAGGGGACATTGGGACAAGCAAGTGAACGAGCTGGCGCTGCTGTATTGTGACTTCCACCAGCAGGAAGGTCACGCGACCGCGGCTTGCCCGGAGTTCCTCGTGATGAGAGAAGGAGGGAGGGCCCCAGCAGGGGGGAAGCAGCTGTGCCTGGAAGGTCCACAGACAGGAGAGAAGGGGAAGAGCAAGGAGGAGGATGACCCATGCGAAGAGAGGGTCGACGTAGGGGACCTGGGAGGGATCGGGGTCATCCATGGAGGAGTGGGCAAAGAGGCCACCCGAAAGGGGAGCCTCCACGCCATTTACCGCCGGAGCATCGCTTCGACCTCTCGATCCCCACCCTCGAGCGAGAAGATCACCTTCTCGACCCAGGACCTGCCGGCCCATGAGGACCCCTTCTGCGACGCGCTGGTCATCAAGGCGGCGATCGAGAACTTCACCGTCTCCCGGATCCTAGGCGACAACGGGAGATCGGTAAATGTGGTTGTACAACCCTCATTCTGCGAGGGTGGACCCCCCTAAGGCCACGTAGACAGAAGTCAAGGTCAAAGGGTCAACACAGAGACCAGCAGTCCAAGGCAGGAACAGAAGAGACCCTGGCGAGTATGCAGGTCATACTCGCCAGGTAGGCGAGTATCAACCAGAATAGCTCGGCACGCGCAGGAAGCAGCAGAAGCCCTGGGCGAGTATTGACCCGGCGTGTGCGAGCAGCACCCAATACTCGCCAGATGGGCGACTATGACATGGTACTCGCCGAGTAACCCATAGTCGCCGGGTTGGGGGCTGGGCTATAAAAAGCCCCCCTACCCTTTGGTTTTCCTATAAATAGGACCCCAGGGGTATTTGGATTGGCACCTGGACTTGAGCTTTTGGACCCCGATTCCCGAACTCTCGAGCCCGTCACCCTTGCTTTCAGCCAAGTCGGTGCCTCCCCTGTACCAAGCTCGGCCACTTTAGTTTCGGAGGGGAAGACTCTCTTGAGCTTCTGGGTACGTGGTGGGACCTCCCTGCCGCAGCACCCGGGGTCCTGTTCGTTGCTCTACTAGCTTTGTCGTCGTTGCAGCACCCGGGGTCAGGATTTTCCTGGCGTCAACACTTTGGTGCGGTGAGCGTGGACCGCAGTCAGAGAAGGAAAGTTCAGTAAGAAGGCGAGATGGTCGTAGTCGGCGACCATGAGGAGGTAGTCGGCAACCCGTCCGCGAGTGGCGAGTTTGTGACGCTGGCAGTTTTTGAAGCCTTCGCGCAGCGCATGGAGGGAACCATGCGAGCAGCGCTTCAGCCGCGCGCCGAGGTCACGGCGACCTCGCCGCATCGCCCAGTTCCGTCCGAGGGAGGGAGTCCCCCTCGACGAGCAGGAAAGGAGCACGTGGAGGATGAGACCGAGCGACCAAGGAGGTCGCAGTTCTACCAGCCAACCTCGCAAGGGATTCGCTTTCGCGAGCCGGGCGAGCAGGCGAGGTACCAGGATACTCGCCCATATGGCGAATATGGAGGTGATACTCGCCAGGTGGAGGATCGTCGCCGGGCAGGAGGGAGGAGCCCCTTCTGCGAGGAGATCCTTGCCGCGCCAGTGCCAGAAGGGTTCAGGGACCCCGCCTTGAATTACTATTCGGGGAAGGAGGACCCCGTCCGGCACATCCAATGGTTCGAGGATATAGTCTCTATCCGAACCATGTCGGACGCCTTTAAGTGCAGGCTGTTTGCCATCACCTTCCGTGCAAAGGCCTGGGACTGGTTCCACCAGTTGCCCGCCGGCTCGATCTACTGCTTTGAAGACCTGTGCCGTGGGCTGACGACCCGGTTCGACACGGCCCGGAAGCTGAAGAAGGAGGCAACGACCCTGTTCTATCTGGTGCAAAGGCCGGACGAGGCGTTGGTACCTTACATCGAACGCTTTCAGGAGGAGGTTCTGCAGATCCAGGAGGTGGATAGCAACATCATGTTGCTGGCCTTGACGTTCGGTATAAGTCAAGGCCTCTTCAAGTTGGAGCTCAGTGAGAATCCTCCCTACTCTTACGACAACCTCATTCAGAGGGCCAACAAGTTTGTCCGAGGAGAGGCTTCCAACCCTGACTTCTTGGCAAGGCTTGCACAGGTGACCAGAGGCGAGGAAGGAGAGAAGGATAGGATCCCTGAGAAAAGGAAGAGAGAAGAGCCCCGGAGTGAGGAGAAGAAGAGGCCGGAGCGGCGAGAAGAAAAGAGGAGAGAAGAAAAGAAGAGGGAGGAGCCCAGGAGGAAGGAAGCCAGGAGGAGCGTGGAGAGGAGGCCCGTCGAGTCCCCGGAGCGTCAGGAGGAGGAAAGACGCTATCAGGTCCCCGTCAACCGGCCGCCTTGGAGGCCGGCTGGATGGCACCAGCGTCGGGACCAAAGGGGGAGATCCCCAGAGAGAAGGCCCTTTCGCCAGCCGGAGAGGCGACAGGAGAGGAGAGACGAAGCGATGACGGTAGCCGGGCGTGGCCGCCGTCAAGGAAGGAAGAAGCAGAAGCAGATGAGGCATTAAGCAGAGGAGGTTCCCCTCTACTGTGACTTCCACCAGGTGGGGGGGGGCATGTCATGGCTGCCTGCCCAGACTTTTGGGAAGCCCGGAGGAGGCTAGCAGCAGGAGAAGGTGGAGGGGAGCAGCGGAGGATAGAGGCCCCTGCCGAGCCGCAGGCAGGGCAGGCTGCCGTCGTTCGAAGGAGGAACGAGGACCGGGTCGACCAGGGAGGTTGGGGAGACCTGGTTCAGGGAGGCAGAGTCGGAGTAATCCATGGGGGAGCGGGGCTGGAAGCTTCCCGCAAGGGGAGCCTCCATCAGATCTCTCGCAGGAGTGTCGCCTCGACCTCGCAAGCACCACCCCCGATGGAGGAGATCACCTTTTCTGAGGAGGACATGCTAGGGAATGAGAATCCCTTCCATGATGCCCTCGTGATTCAAGCCGCAGTGGAGGACTTCACCGTTGATCGATTCCTGATCGATAACGGTAGCTCCGTAAACGTTATCTTCAAGGGGACGTTTAGCGGACTGGGAGTCGGAGCAGCAAGGGTTCGGGCAGCTGATGGTCCCCTCTTCAGCTTCTCCGGAGAGAAGAAGGAAGTAGAAGGAGGAGCAGATCTCCTTGTAACGCTCGGTGGCACCTCCATCAACTGTCGATTTGTCATCGTCGACGCCCCGAGCTGTTACAAGGCTATCTTTGGGAGGCCGCTTCTCAACGCCTTCAAGGCCGTCCCATCTTCCTACCATCAGTGCTTGAAGTACTGCAAGGGAGATGTCCAGGTGAGGATCAAGAGCGATCCAAGAGCCGCGCGGGAGTGCTATCTCAGCGCCGTCAGCACCATCAGCTGGATGGCTGACACAGAGGAGTTCGGAAGGGTGCTGGAGAGCCCGGCCAGGCTGGAGGTGGCTGAAGCAGTTAAAGAAATCGAGGTACTCTCCGCAGAGGGAGTACCTGGGTTGCTGAAGATCGGCGGGTCGCTGAAGACGGAGGAGAAGATCGAGATGGCGGCGTGTCTGCAAAAGAACGTCGACATCTTCGCTTGGAGTGCCGCTGAGATGCCAGGAGTTGATCCCGAGGTTGCATGTCATCGCATCAACCTGGATCCCGCGGTCCAGCCCGTCCGCCAGAAGAAGAGGAGGACCGCCACCATCCTTGCCAAGCCAATCCGGGAGGAGGTGAAAAAACTGCTCGATGCAAGCTTTGTATCAGAGATCCAGTACCCAGGCTGGGTCTCCAATGTTGTAATGGTGAAAAAAACGGGGGGTAGCTGGAGAATGTGTGTTGACTTTTCCTTGATGAATAAAAGCTGCTCGAAGGATTGTTATCCCCTGCCTCGAATCGACGCGCTGGTTGATTCAGCCGTCGGTTTTTCTGTGATGAGTTTCCTTGATGCGTTTTCAGGATATCACCAGATCCGGATGCATCCCCCCGATTGCCGCGATGTCTCCTTCATCACCGATGATGACTGCTACAGCTACAAGATGATGCCCTTCGGTTTGAAGAATGCGGGAGCCACCTACCAGCGGATGATGGACCACATCTTCAAGGGACAAAAGGGGAGGAATCTGGAAGTGTACGTGGACGACCTCTTGATAAAAAGCAAGAGCGCCAGGAACACGTGACCGATCTGGTGGAGACCTTCGCGACGCTAAGGAAATTCAAAATGAGACTCAATCCAGCGAAGTGCGTCTTTGGAGCTGGAAGAGGAAAGTTCCTGGGACATCTCCTTACCCCGGAGGGAGTAGAGCCTAACCCCGACAAGGTTAGGGCGATCCTGGAGATGCCGTCCCCAAAGACGATGAAGGAAGTCCAACGGTTAACAGGAAGGCTGGCGGGTCTTAGCCGCTTCCTCTCAAAGGCCGGTGAGAAGTGCTCTCCATTCTTCAAGACACTCCGCAAAACTGAAAGCTTCGAGTGGTCCGAAGGATGTGAGACGGCGTTCGAAAGACTGAAGGAGCAGTTGACTCAAACACCTCTCCTTCAGAGCCCAAAGGAAGGCGAAGACCTGCTCATCAACCTGGGAGTAGGAGCAGAAGTAGTGAGTTCCGTGTTGGTCCGAGAGGAAGGAAGGAAGCAGCTGCCCATCTACTATGTCAGTCGGGTGTTGAAGAAGGCGGAGTTGAAATATCCGATCCTGGAGAAGCTCGCTTTCGCCCTAGTGGTGTCGGCGCGGAAGCTCCGACCTTACTTTCAAGCTCACTCCATTCGGGTTGTGACTGATCATCCTCTCCGAAATGTCCTAGAGGGAGTGGAACATTCTGGGAGGTTAGCAAAATGGTCGGTAGAACTCAGCGAGTTTGACATTTCCTTCTCCCCCCGGGTGGCTATCAAGGCCCAGGCAGTAGCAGACTTCCTGGCTGACTTCTCGGTGGAAACGGAGCCAGGAGAAGAAGCTCTCAATCCGATCCCATGGAAGATGTTTGTGGACGGAGCTTCAGGCAAAAGTTCTGTGGGGGTGGGCATCGTGCTCGTCAGCCCACAGGGAACAAGGATCGAGCAAGCCGTCGAGATCCTCTTCCCCGTCACAAACAACCAAGCAGAGTACGAGGCCATAGTGGCGGGCTTGCGCCTTGCCAAGGAGTTGGGGATCCGTGATGTCCGGGCTTTCACAGATTCGATGGTGGTCGCGTCGCAGATTCGAGGCGAGTTCGAGGTGCGCGACACCATCCTGCAGAAGTACTTGGTAAAGGTGAAAAGGCTGATTGGAGGCTTTCAGTCCTTCTTCGTCGAGCATGTGCCGAGAGAAGAGAACTCGGCAGCAGATCGCTTAGCCAAGTATGGGCCGAGGGCTGGAGGAACTATTACCAAACTCTTCCATCCATCCATTGAAGAAGGGGAGATGATGGAGATCGAGCAACGCCTTTCATGGATGGATCCCTTTGTGGCCTTCATGGTCAGCGGCCAGCTCCCGGCGGACGAAGGTGATCAAAGAAGATTCCGGTACAAGGCGGCGTACTATTTACTACAAAACGGAGAGCTGTACCGCAAAACCATCTCAGGCCCCCTGGCCAGATGTGTCTCTGAAGACGAAGTACCTCGAGTATTGGAGGAGATCCACTCGGGAGAGCGTGAAAGTCATTCTGGGACTCGCACTTTGGAGCAAAGGATCCTGAGGCAAGGTTACTTCTGGCCTACTATCCGAAAGGATGCCGAGACCTTCTCGAAGAAGTGTCAGAAGTGCCAGCTCTTCGCCCCCCTCCAGTTGCAGCCGGCCCAGCAGCTCCGATCAATCACCGCCCCATGGCCGTTTGCCATCTGGGGGATGGACTTGATCGGCCCTTTCCCTCAAGCAAGTGGCCAGAGGAAGTTCGTTCTCGTCATGATCGACTACTTCTCCAAGTGGATCGAGGCCAAGGCTTTGGCCAAGACCACCTCTCAAGTCGTGAAGAACTTCATTTGGGGAGAGATCGTCTGCAGATTTGGAATCCCTCTCGCTATCGTCACCGACAACGGTCCCCAGTTTGCCAGCCTGGAATTGGAAGATTTCTGCAGGCAGCTGGGAACCGATCTTCGATTCGCCTCCGTACACCATCCCAGGAGCAACGGTCAAGTGGAGGCCGCCAACAAGCTGATCATCAATCTGCTGAAGAAGAAAGTCGAGAACCTGAGAGGTAATTGGGCGGACCAGCTCCCCTCGGTCCTTTGGGCTTTGAGGACCACTCCTAGCTCAGCCACCAGGGAGACACCGTTCAAGCTCTCTCACGGGTCGGAAGCTCTCATTCCAGTAGAGTTTGAAGTCAGAAGCCCAAGGGTGGTAGCCGCGGAAGACGGAAACGAAGAATGGCGATTGAAAAACGAGGAAGCCCAGAAGTTGTCCCTCGACTACATCGAAGAGCTCCGAGACCTGGCCTCAGCTAGGCAAGAAGAGATCAAGCGCCGAATGGCAAGACATTTTGACAAAAATGTCCGCCTCGAGCACTTCCAAGCAGGTGACCTGATCCTAAAGAAAGTGGACGCGGCAGGCAGGTCAGCAGCCGTCGGGAAGCTCAACCCAAACTGGGAAGGACCCTTCATCATCCAGGAAGCTCTCCTGACCGGAGGATACCGCTTGCAGAACCAGGAAGGCGAGCTGCTAGGGAACACCTGGAGCGGCGATGACCTGAAAAGGTTTTATCCCTAAGGGGAATGTACATGCCCCCTCCTTTTGTAAATTCGTTTATAAATAAAAATTTACGTCTCCCTGAAATATGGGATGAGGCAGTCCTTCCTATCTCAGAAAAGTCTTTTAAGGAAGAAGGCCACTTTAGTCGATCTCCACGCTAGGTTGGGAAATGTGCTTCCGACTTAACCCTCGTAAAAACTCAGAACGGATGATGGGACAGTGCCTCGGGTGTGCGTTCCCTTAAGTCCAAGCCTCTGCAATGACGGCCGAGATCAGCTCCCCCCTTGTACGTTGGCCGCGGTTCCCACCGACCGCATTTCTCGTCCGACTGAAGAGATTGCCAGGAGAAAAGTCTGGACGCTGACCTCCCGATTCGGCGAAGAGATGATCGATTTAACTAGCTCAGGGGACCCTTGAATAAAGGTGTCGTGCACCCTCGAGGGCTAAAAAGCCCATAACAAAGCGATGCGTTTCCGACTATTTCCTCCAATTATGTGAGTTAATGTGCTTAAGTGTGCTTAAACTCCCCGTTTAATTGTTGAGCAACAGGAAACAGGTTAGGTCGGCCTTCAGCATCCAGGTAGAATGGAGGCCTCGGGATGGTGTGTTCCTTTGGAACCTCCCCGACTGTCAGTCCCTACTTGACATCATCCATCGCAGACGTCCACCATCCAAGTGGGATGGAGGCCTCAGGATGGTGTGTCCCCTTGGACCTCCCCGACTGCCACTCCCTGCTTGACGTCGTCTTGCATCAACAATCACCGCCGCAAGTTGAAACACGAGCCTCCGACCTAACCCTCGTAAAAACTCAGAACGGATGATGAGACAGTGCCTCGGGTGTGCGTTCCCTTAAGTCCAAGCCTCTGCGATGACGGCCGAGATCAGCTCCCCCCTTGCACGTTGGCCACGGTTCCCACCGACCGCACTTCTCGTCCGACTGAAGAGATTACCAGGGAAAAGTCTGGAAGCCGGCATTCCAACTTTGGGAAAGGGCAAGATCGATTCGACCGACCGAAGAATGGAGACATTCCGGCATCCAAGTAGGATGGAGACCTCGGGATGGTGTGTCCCCTTGGACCACCCCGACCGTCATTCCTTACTTGATGACATTCTTCGTCGACATCCGATATCCAAGTAGGATGTAGGCCTCGGGAAGAGGTGTCCCTCCCGACCTCCCCGACTGCCATTCCCTATCTCTTTCCCCTTAAAAGTCCATTGTTATTAAATAATTCTAATGAACTCTTCACCAGGTGCAAGGCAAGGCCTTGAGAGCATGTGTCCCTCGGGACCCTCCAAGTGCCCCTCACGACTCGACTCAAACAGAAGGAACCATTGAAAAGGCGAGTATGAAGGTAATACTCGCCGGATAGGCGAGTATATACGTGCGAGTATACACATGCGAGCATACAGGTGCGAGTAGGCAGGCGCGAGCATTCACTCCCGCCTCGAGCCTAAGAGCCTAGCGAGCATTCAATCTCGCCCCGAGCCTAAGAGCCTAGCGAGCATTCAATCTCGCCCCGAGCCTAAGAGCCTAGCGAACACTCAACCTCGCCTCGAACCTAAGAGCCTAAACGACATTCGAGACAGGAAGTAAGACAGAAGAAACAGGCGAACAAAATCTTGTCCCTTTTTTCTTTATATATCTGGTATAAATTACAAAAGAATCTTCCAAGGGCTTACAAAAGGTCGCCGGGCGAGCAAAAAAGGGTGCCCAGGCGACTAGGAGTCATCCTCGCCATCAATATCAGCATCTGGCTCGTCGCCACCATCGTCATCATCCTCGTCCCCGAAATCATCATCCTCGGAGTCACCAGACAGCTGGGAAGATGCTTGCAAGGGAGAGGTGGACTCCTCGGCAAGCAGCGCCGGGATGAGGTCCACCACTGTCAGCTCCATCGCCGCCGGCTTCAGAAGGTCGTCCGCCTTCAGTTGGCTCAGGATGACAGTCCCCGTTGCTCGCGCGATCTCCCGACGAATGCGAGGCATATCATCGCCGAGTATCCTAATCTGCTTGCCGACCCTGGAAGGGCCCGCCACCGCTGGCTGTTGCTCGGCAGGCCGAGTTTCCAGCTCAGCGATGCGAACTTGGGCGGCCTCCAGGGCCAGCCGGGTGTCCTCCAGCTCCTTCTCCAGCTGGGAGGTCTTCTTCGCCATCTCCACCTCGGCGGCCTGCAAAAAATGGGAAAACACAGACGGTAAAGCAAACTATTCGGCAAAGTGGCGAGTATCACAGGAGCGAGTATAGAAGGGAGGCGAGTACCTCATGCTCCTTCTCTTTGAGCCCCATGGCGATCATCTTCTTGCTTTGGGTCTTGATCACCCCTTCATACTCGAGCAATCGCCTTGCTGTCGAATGGGCCAGCTCGGCAGATCGCAGTAAGGAGCGCGAGGTCTGGTGAGCCAGATACTCGGCAGAAGCGTCCGGCAGGACTTCGGCGTCCGCGCGACCATAGATAGCAAAGGTCACGTCGTAAGCCTCGCCTTTGTCCTCCCAGTCCTCCGACCAGGCGGGGAGGTTGGAGCTTAGAGTCACCTCGTGGGCGCTCTCCGTCCAGGTCACCAAGGGGCGACCATAGATGTCCTCGCCACGCCTGCCGAGGTTGAAATTCGGGTGGGCGTAAGGCTCGCCAGCCTCAGAAGCGTCCGCCTTCTTGTCGAAGTCCCTGTGAGCGACCTCCTTCTTCTTCTTCCTCGAGGGCTTGGAGGGCTCGCCCCTCTCCTTCCGCTTCTTCGAAGGCCCCGATCCTTCGCCGACGATCAAAGGCTCATCGCCTCCTGACGACAAGTCGATGGGCGAGTAGACCCCATCCCCGCGAGCAGAGGTCCCCGCACCTCCCTGTGTGGAAGCCGTCGCCTTCACCACCACGGGAAGAAGCTCGCGTGGCAGAACATGGACTGCTGCAACAAGAAGAGAGATAATTCCAGTTAGTCGCCAAATTGAAGACGAAGAGCGAGTATTGCGAATACTCGCGCGGTAGATTACCTTCGCCTGGGAAAACCTCAGCGAGTTCATCTACTCGCCTCCTCCAGAACACCACATCAAGGCGGCGATTCCTGAAGGATTCAAGCAGTTTCTCGCCACCCTCGCTTAGGAGAGAAGCCCCGAAGACGCTCTCCGGCGGCTGGAAGGACCTGTCGGGAATGGCTTGAAAGTCGCCAGTGATGACGACTAGTCGCTCTCCCTAGCGATGATTCTTATTTGCTGTGCCGACCAGCGTGTAGACGTGGCTGCACAGGAAGACGACGCCCTCGCCTGTCGCCATAAAATGGAATATCCGCCTGAAGACGGAGAGGTCGAAGGCGATCCCCTGGTCGCGCAGATAGCAGAGGAACCCCACGATCATCGCCACCCCATTGGGATCAGGGACTATCCCAAAGTAACGGAGTATCTGGGAGAACTCCGTCCACAATGGTAGTCGCAAGCCCACCTCGAAGTGGCGAGTAGGGAACACCCGCTCGGTGGTCAAGACGGTGTTTAGTCGCTCGCCCTGGCGAGGAAGCCGAGCGACAAACCCTGGCGGGATGTACTTCGCCTTGAAGACCTCCAAATCCTTCTCAGTCGTGACAGACTTCTTGAAGGTGGTCGCCGCAAAGTTTTTGGCGTGATTGGCACGCCGAACAGTCGCCTCGTCAGACATCTTGGAGGAGAGAAAGGAAGAGAGGCGAGTATCAAAGAAGACAAGAAGAGGGGAGGAAGACGGAAGATACTCGCGTATGAGTTGGAAGGTCGCCGAAAGCGTAATAAATACTCACCCACCCCCCTATTTATAGTAGTCGGGTAGCTTGGCTTATCGAGCACGACGGCGCGATCAGGAATAAGGGGGTGGCGAGTATTAAGTTGAAGTCGCCAACTCAACAGCACGCGTCAGCAAGGAGTCGATCTCCAAGGCGCGAAGACCTGCAAGAAAAAACATGAAAGAAGCTCGCCATGCATAGGCGACACGCAGACAATACTCGCCAAACTGAAAGAAGATAGAAAAAATCAACACAAAAAATCCACCACAAAAAAAGAAAGCAGAGCAAGTAATGGAGGGCGAGTTTGCAATACTCGCCTAAATAATATTACATCAAATCAAGAATGTTTCAGAGTTACAAGGGTACTCGCCAAGGGCGACATAACATGGAAAGAAGAAAATAAAGAAAGACAACATCTAAGGAGGCGCCTGAATATTCACATGAGGATCCGGAGGCTGAGGATGTCGCCCAACCCAGCCCAAGCTGCGAGCTCGCTTGAAGTGCTCGAAGGCTACGGACATCGCGTCCTCGCCCTGCCGCAGCTGGTCTTCAATCCTCGCCAGCCGACCGACCGAGCACATGCTCGCACGCATCCCCACCATCTCGTCATGATGCAGCTGCTGGCGATGCTCGAGCCTCGCAACTCGGCGCTCTAGGTCGCTAACGGTGTGAAGGCGAGATTCTGCACCAGCCAGGCGAGCATCGAATTCTTCTAGCCGCGATACTCGCACCTCCAGCTCGATCAAGCGACGATGAGCGTCAGTGCTCGCCAGGCGCTCAACCCGCGACTCCATGTCAGTCAGGCGGCGATGGGGCTCGCTGACCGACAAGCGCTCTAGCTTCGCCTCCAGATCCAAGATCGCGCGAGTGTCCTTCTCTTGATACTCGCGAGAAGGAAGCCCGACGGCGTCAATCAAGGCTCCTATGGGAGTGCGAGCGCGAGCTGCAAAAGAAGGGTAAAAATATCAGAGCTTTGACGACTAAAGGAACCGAGTGAAGATAATGGCGACCAAGTACCTGGCCGAGGACTGCGAGAATGACGGCGAGGAGAGCCCCTGCCTCGCTGAGGAGACGTGCTGTGATGATGATCGCCTCGCCGAGCAGGATGAGACCCAGCGGTCTGATCCCGGCTAGGAGGCGCGTTCCCACGACCGCGACTATCGGATGGTCGCCCTTCCCCCTTCGGAGGAAAGAAGCCCGAAGAGCCCTCAGTCCCACCACGGCGCGAGGATTCGCCTTGGTGAGTAGAGGGAGCGGTCGAAGTCGAAGGGCGCTGCTCGCCCTGAGTCGTGATGGGAGGAGGAAAAGGAGGAGGTGGCGGAAGCCCACCCACGGGCAGCTGCGAGCTGCTCGCTAACCCCGAAGAATCAAGAGGCGGTGGTGGCGGAAGCACGCTGCCCGCCAGAGGAGCCCGTTGCTCGCTCATCGGCCTCTTCTCCAGCAAGGAGCTGTGGAGAACTCGCGTCGAGCGCCCACCACCCCTAGGCGAGACCATAGACGACGATCTCAGAGGAGGCGCGGCCAGAGGCTCCTCCTGAGCATCGATGGTGGACGAATCTGCGAGCATAGAAGAAATATTCAGCAACTCGGACCAAGTCGAGGTCAATCAAAGAAGGTGGCGAGTAGGTAGCTCCCACCTCGCGCAGGAGCGGGATTCTCCGGTTGATTCTGGGTCGAGGTCCCAGGCATACTCGACTCCTCGGCGACATTTGGAGCAGGAGGATCAGCGGCCGGCGAGTTGCCTTCGTTAGAAAGCCCCAACTCGTCCAGCAGCTGCTGGTGTTGGTCGCCCAAAGGGGCGGTGACCTTCTCTTCAGTGACCTTCTTCTTCCCTTTCTTCTTCTTCTTTGCGAGCCTCTTCCTCTTCTTAGAAGCGAGGAAGTCCTCAACCTCGTGACCTAGGCGCGGAGGGAGCGAAGAACCGTCGAACAGGCCAACAAGACCGGCCATGGCCGCCTTAGCCTCTGCAGCATAGTCGCGCGTCATCTTGAGCGAGTTCAGAAAAGACGTGCCATCAGAGACCCCTGCCCCTCTATTTATAGAGCTCAAGCGTCGGCCAGCGAGAGGGCGAGTATAGGCCAATAGTCGCCAGTGGGCAAGCTCGTCGAATGAAGGTTGGATGATTCTTTCCAAGCAACTACGTTACTCGCAAAGAGCGGGGATTGTGTACAACCCTCATTCTCCGAGGGTGGACCCCCCAGGCCACGTAGACAGAAGTCAAGGTCAAAGGGTCAACACAGAGACCAGCAGTCCAAGGCAGGAACAGAAGAGACCCTGGCGAGTATGCAGGTCATACTCTCCAGGTAGGCGAGTATCAACCAGAATAGCTCGGCACGCGCAGGAAGCAGCAGAAGCCCTGAGCGAGTATTGGCCCGGCGTGTGCGAGCAGCACCCAATACTCGCCAGATGGGCGACTATGGCATGGTACTCGCCGAGTAACCCATAGTCGCCGGGTTGGGGGCTGGGCTATAAAAAGCCCCCTACCCTTTGGTTTTCCTATAAATAGGACCCCAGGGGTACTTGGATTGGCACCTGGACTTGAGCTTTTGGACCCCGATTCCCGAACTCTCGAGCCCGTCACCCTTGCTTTCAGCCAAGTCGGTGCCTTCCCTGTACCAAGCTCGACCACTTTGGTTTTGGAGGGGAAGACTCTCTTGAGCTTCTGGGTACGTGGTGGGACCTCCCTGCCGCAGCACCCGGGGTTCTGTTCGTTGCTCTTCTAGCTTCGTCGTCGTTGCCAGCCAAGTCATCTCGTTGGACTGCTGGGCGAGTAGCCTCCGGCTGCATCGGTCTGAATTTTGAGGTCAGGATTTTTCTGGCGTCAACAATGGTCTTCAAGAAGGCCTTTGAAGGGATGAAGGTTGAAGCAAAGCGAGTGCTGGCGTCGGACGAGCCACCTTTCGGATTCTCCGGGGAGAGGAAGGAGGTGGAGGGAGGAGTCGAACTCCTCGTCACCCTGGGGGGAACTTCAAAGAACTGTCGGTTTGTCATCGTGGATGCGCCGAGCAGTTACAACGCCATCTTCGGGCGCCCCCTCATCAGCGCGTACAAGTGCGTGCCGTCCTCCTACCATCAATGCCTAAAATACAACTCCGGAGAGGTTCAGGTGAGAGTCAGGGGAGATCCCCGGGAGGCGCGCCAGTGTTATGTTACGGCAGTCAACACGATCAGATGGATGCGAGAAGCTGAAGAAGTGGAGGAAGCAATGCCGGAGATGGCCAATGAGCATGCGCCGAGTGAGCTCGGGATGAGCGAGATGTAACAAAGTGCCCAGATGAGGGCGAGGTGTAGGGAAGGGCCCAGAAAAGGGGCGAGGTGTAACGAGATGCCCAAAGGGGCGTAGCGTAGGTAAGTTGTAATAGATAAAGCTATGAATGCGAAATGGGTTCTGAAAAAATATCCAGGTTCAAGATCCCTGGCTGGAGACCCTCCGCCGGGCTAAGTCATGCCGGTAGATGGGGGGCTCGTCGGGTCGACTCGCTGCTCGGTAATTGGATTGGGAAGGCGTTGAGTTCCTCTGCCTCCAGGTGAAGGTAAACACCTAGGACGCGGATGGGTACTTCCGCCTCCAATCGGTAAGGGGACTGGGAGGGCGTTGAGTTCCTCTGCCTCCAGGTGAGCTAAGCACCTAGGACGTGGATGGGTACTTCCGCCTCCAGTCAGATTGGGAAGGCGTTGAGTTCCTCTGCCTCCAGGTGAAAGTAAACACCTAGGACGCGGATGGGTACTTCCGCCTCCAATCGGTAAGGGGACTGGGAGGGCGTTGAGTTCCTCTGCCTCCAGGTGAGCTAAGCACCTGGGACGCGGATGAGTACTTCCGCCTCCAGTCAGATTGGGAAGGCATTGAGTTCCTCTGCCTCCAGGTGAAGGTAAACACCTAGGACGCGGATGTGTACTTCCGCCTCCAATCGGTAAGGGGACTGGGAGGGCGTTGAGTTCCTCTGCCTCCAGGTGAGCTAAGCACCTAGGACGCGGATGGGTACTTCCGCCTCCAGTCTGATTGGGAAGGCGTTGAGTTCCTCTGCCTCCAGGTGAAGGTAAACACCTAGGACGCGGATGGGTACTTCCGCCTCCAATCGGTAAGGCGATTGGGAGGGCGTTGAGTTCCTCTGCCTCCAGGTGAGCTAAGCACCTAGGACGCGGATGGGTACTTCCGCCTCCAGTCAGATTGGGAAGGCGTTGAGTTCCTCTGCCTCCAGGTGAAGGTAAACACCTAGGACGCGGATGAGTACTTCCGCCTCCAATCGGTAAGGGGACTGGGAAGGCGTTGAGTTCCTCTGCCTCCAGGTGAGCTAAGCACCTAGGACGCGGATGAGTACTTCCACCTCCAGTCAGGTTGGGAGGGCGTTGAGTTCCCCTGCCTCCAGGTGAAGGTAAGCACCCAGGATGCAGGCGGGTACTTCCGCCTCCAATCGTTAAGATCCCTGACTAAAGAAACCACTCTACAGGCTCAGTCACGTCGGCAGATGGGAGGCTCATCGGGTCAATTAACCACTCGGTGGTCGGTTCAAGTAGGGTATCAAATCCTCAAGCAGTAAAGAGGGAGAGTAAGCTAAGAAATTCATTACAATGATAATTGATTCATTGATAACGTATATTGCATGAGTTATTGCTTCACCTTTACTGATACATGCAGGGTTAAAGGAAAAGCAAACACAAAAAAAAAGTACATAGCTCCTATGAAAAGCAGGAGAAAAGGAGAAGTCACTGGTCATCCTCACGACCAGGGAGAGTAGCCGCCGCTGCTAGGGGGCGAGTCAGATCGCCCAGGTGAAGGAAAGAACTCAGGCAGGATGTCGCTGGCGGAGACCCCCCTCCAATCATCTCGGAGGGAATCCACGTCATGAAGACGACTCACCATGGCTCGGGCCGTTGACGCCATGATCTTCCCCCGAGCGCGCCCAATTTCGGTAGGTCGGGGTGGGGCCGGCATCGCTGCCCTTGAAGGTACACTTCCTTCTCCTCCCCTCTCTTTTAGCTGCCTATGGGCTTCAGCAAGCTGAGCCCTCAGGTCATGCACCTCCCGGTCCGACTCCTCACATCGTCTCCTGAGCGAGTCGGCGGCACCGGGTCCCTGCAGGTCAACAAAGCAGATGAATTAAAACCTATGAATAACAAGGAATTGAGAAGAGAAGGAAAAATCACCAAAGTAGGCACGAACCAAGCCTCCAGATGATTCCTCCAGGAGTTTCTCAGCGGTGGCCAAGCGAGCCGTGAGGTTGATAGCCTTCTCTTCTGCGTCCAGCTTCGACGCGTCCGTCTGCATCCGCCTGTTCGAGAGACTGAGACCTCGGCGGGCGGCCATATGGGAGAGCTCGGCCGCGCGAAGCTGGGCCCGGGAACTCGCGTACGCAAGGTCGCGCATAGACATCCCCTTGTAGGATGCAGCGTCCTGCCGACCGTAGATGCCGTAGGTAAAGCTATACGCCGCGTCATCAGTGACATCCCCCTTAACCCACGAAGGCCGCTGGGAGGTGAGGGATACCCAGTTCATCGTTTCATCCCAATGGATGATGGGATCGCCAAGAGGGTCCGTGGCCTTCCTCCCCATCTCAAAGTTGGGGTGGTTGGCCAACGCGTTGGGGTCACTCGGTTCCCCCCTCTCCCCAGTTGGCGCCCTGGAGTCCCTTCGGCAGATGACCTTTCCCCGTCGCATCCTCGGTCCCTTCGGGGAGAAGGAGGGCACACCCTCCTCTGCCACCTGTTCCTTGTCCTTCCTTTGCCTCGACCCGGACACCTCCGGAGCCGAGGCAGAGGCAGCTGCAGCCTCCTCGACGAGCCCACAGGCGAGGGAAGAACTTCCCCCCGCAAAGGGGAGGTATCGAGGAAGGGACCGCTCACCTGCACAAGTTAGGATGGAGTAAGCAGCCATAGGTAGAAGTGAACCAAAAAAGAGGCGAGTTAGTGAGGTCCCAGTACCTGTCCCCGACTTCACATAAGTGAGCCGATTAATATTCCTCCGGAGGTGCCCGACCTCAAAGCTCGCACCCGCAAGGAAGCGGTGCAACTCAGCAGCCTCCCCGCGTAGCAAGGGGGCTTTGCAGACCTTCTCAGGTCTCTGTGTGGGGGAGAAGGGGATGCCGCCCAGGTCTCCCTTAACAAACACAAATGAATCGTTCCAGTGGTGGACCTTGTTGGAGGTCTCACACACCTTCACGTGTGTGCCGGTCAGGAAGCAAATCCCATCGGTGGTTGCTCGGAAGATAAAGACCTTACGGAACACGCTCAGGTCAAATACCACCCTCTCCTCCCGTAGGTAGCACGCGTAGGCCGTCAACATCGAGATCGCATTCGTGTTAACTTGAGCAGGGACTACGGCGAAGTAGTCCAGGAACTCCTTCACCTCGGGCCACAAAGGCAACCGTAGCCCGGCCTCAAAGTGAGGGAGGGGGAATGCAAGCCAGTCATCATAAAAGGAGTTGATGGTCTCGCCCGCCGACGGGCGTCTGCATGACCACCCCTCAGGGAGGTGGGAACTTCTGAAGGCCAAGAGGTCTTCCTTAGATACCTTTCCCGCAGGGAAAGAGCACCCTGAGAAGTTGGCCGCGCTTTGCTCCCGGCCGTTCCTCGTGACAGGTGGGCGGTTGGATGCCATCTAGCATGAGTGATAGGAAGAGATAGAACTGGCTGCATGAGGAAGGTGAGGCAAGGGGAGAAATGAAGGTGAGGACCTAGAAGTAGAAAGGGGGTGTATTTATAGGGGGAGATAAAAGAGAAGGCGAGTGGACCACGAGGCCCACTCGCCCAAGGGCATGGAGGGGGAGTGGACCAGGTGGTCCACTCGCCCCGGGCGAGTGGACCGTAAGGCCCACTCGCCCCGAGCACAGGCGAGTGAACCTTGAGGTCCACTCGCCCGGCGCACAGGGGTGGACCTCATGGCCCACTCGCCTGGCAGAGGTGGGAGGACCTTGCGGTCCTCTCGCCTGGTATAAGGATGCGGACCGAGGGGTCCTTCACCTATGCCTCCCCCTGACACCACCCGACCACTTCATCCCAAGATCGTCCACTCGAGGTCTCTACCTCCTGTCTGCTAGTCATCCGTTTCAGCATCACGACGCTCACCTTGCCTGTTAGTTAACCAAAGGACAGCGACTTAAGCGAGACATGAATCAGTAAGAGTTATTGAAATAAACATAGCATAGGCATGACGAAATAAATGGTCCGGCCGCAAAGCAGATGAAACTGCTATGGCGGGCCAATCCTTATTATTACACATCAAATAGTAGATCACCGAAAAGAAAAAAAAAGATAGCTAACGCGCCGTCCACTTCCAGTAGCCCTGGTCTTGGGTGAAGGGGACCCCTCCACGCGTGGATTCAAAGCACGCCTTGGCTGAGGCAAGCTCCTCGCCCATGGTGCGCACGGTGGCCTCCACCCGGCGAAAGTGATCCTCGAACGGTGTCGTCATGCCCCCGAACGCGAGCCGGACCTCTCCCCGTAGCAGGTTGAGTTCAGCCTCCAACCTCTCCACCCGGCGCTCCAGTACGCAAACACGGGCGAAGGGGTCGGGTCCGGAAGACAGCCTCCCCTCCCGCAACTCCTGGGTAAGGGTCTCCAAACGGCCTAGGCGTTTGAGGACATTGGATCGGTCCTCGGTGGGCTCCTCGACCGCAGTAGGAGAGCGGAGTGGCGCCGAGACCTCCTTGCGGCTCGATTGACCCGTCGAGGTTTTGTCCCCCCCAGCAGAAGGGTTATCGTGAGCAATCGAGAAGGCGGCAGGTTCCTGAATGAAGGGAACAGGGCCCACCCGAGCGTCTGCACCCGTCCCCTCTATCAGTCTTCGGGCCCCTTCGATGTCATCCGCGAGAAGCTGTGAGCAGTTAAGAAACGTATCATCATTGTCTTGTCACAATCGTATGTGTGGGACAAAAACAAGGGAAGAACCGATACCGTATCAATCTCCAGGCCTCGGACAAATTCGGCCGTCCCATGGGAGGATGACGACGCCACCTCCTTCACCGGCTCAGTGCGGGACTTCTTCCGAGGTGATCGCACCGCTGACCGGGTAGGGGAGGACGAAGGGCCATGAATCAGAGCTTTGAGCTCCGTCAGGTCGGCCTGATTTTTCCGGGCAAGAGCCTTGAAGCGAGCCTTGAAGTCTCGAGGTGGATCCATCTAGTTCGAGAAGGGGGAGGAATAGGAGTCCTCAGGAATGGTGCTCTCCTTGCCTCCCTCTTCGAGGGTTTTATAGCCATCGGGCGGAGTTCTCCAAAGATTCCCTCTGGGTCCCACCTACTCGTCCAATAGGTGGGTTGGACTTTCTTTCCGAGCTTGGGACAAGCTCGCAAAGAGCGGGGATTGTGTACAACCCTCATATTTTCCGAATCGGTGTGACCCGACCCGGGTGAGGCCGAGACAGTGAAGGTGACCAAAACGGGCAAAACGACCGCGCGGAAACGGTCGAAACCGATCGAGGCAAAAAGAGGCAGCGAGAGAAGCGGGGGGAGCATCCGCTCCCCCGACTCCCTTCGGGCGAGTGGGAGGAACCCTCCCACTCGCCCGACACTCTTTGGGCGAGTGGGAGGAACCTCCCACTCGCCAACCGCCTTTGGGCGAGTGGGAGGGCCCCTCCCACTCGCCGGCCCTTTGTGGGGGGGAGTGGGAGGAGCTCTCCCACTCACCCGGGCGAGTGGGAGGGGCCCTCCCACTCGCCGGGCGAGTGGGAGATGCACTCCCACTCGCCGGCCCTCCTTTGGGGGCGAGTGGGAGGGGCTCTCCCACTCGCCGTCCCCTTTGGGCGAGTGGGAGGGACTCTCCCACTCGCCGCCCCCTTTGGGCGAGTGGGAGGGACCCTCCCACTCGCCCGACATCCTTGGGGAGGAAGGTAGGACCTCCCGTGAGGGGGGGAGTGGGCGCCTCGAGCCCCACTCGCCCCCCCCCCCCCTGCGTTGATCATTCATGGTCATGATCGAGCTGCGGATAGAGAAATTTCGGCTATCCGCAGCCCAATTTTGTGAAATCTATAAATAGACCCCCATGGGCACCTTGGGAAGGGTTGGTCACTACCCCCACCCCCCCTTGCGTGTGTCTTGTGAGCAAGCACCCCCCCTCCCTTGTCATCCTTCAGCTGACAGTGAGGTGGTTCTTAGTGCCCTCCAAGGTGCCCAGGCTCAGCATTGGCTTGGGAGGGGAAGTTCCGAGTGGGCTTCCGGGTGTGCGGTGGGACCTCCACGCTGAAGCTTAAGGGGTCTGTCTCTAGACTCCGGTTGTCATCAAGGTCAAATCTCCTAGTTCCTAGTAACCGGTCAAGGGTCTAGACTTAGGTCAAGTAAGGGTTAGTCGCAACCCCCTTTCGAACGCTGAAACCGGGTTACTGGTTTCAACAGTGTTCATGTAAACTTTTAAGCGTAATAAATGTAGTGGCAAATCATGTAGCTGCTGGGCGAACGATCTCTTTTCATCCTTCCCTTTTCCTCAACTAAGACAAAAGAAAGATATGATTGTAAATAAAAACAGTAACATTTGAAGCATTTTTTGTAATGTCCACCATATGACTTAAATTTCCAATATCCTTTAAAATTAAATTTAAGCAATGAGCTGCACACGGTGACCAATAAATATTGCCATATTTTTCATGTAATAACTCCCCTGCTTTCTTGTAGTTTGCTGCATTATCTGTAACAAGTTGAACCACACTTGTTGAACCTATCCATTCAACTACTTCTGCAAATAAAAAACACGAAGTCGTCGCATCTTTTGTAACATCTGAAGCGTCAACTGATTTGCAAAATGAGATACCACGAGGTGAATAAACCAAGAAATTAATTAGAGTTCTACTCCTCCTATCAGTCCAACCATCTGCCATTAACGTACATCTAGTTGCTTTCCAATTATCTCTATATGAATCTACAACAAGACGACATTCTTCTTTGCAATCTCTAAGCAAATTAATTTTCATCATGTGGTAGGTAGGCAACTTATAACCAGGACCAATTGAAGCAATTGCATCAATAGTTTTTTGTGCAAATGCTGAATTTAAAGCATTTATAGGTATGCAACTATCAAAAAACCATCTAGCTACGGCCATATCAGCACGATGTTCCGCCTTTTTTGAGGACAAGACACTTTTCAACGATGGTTGTGATCCTGCTGATGTTCTAGGGGCAAAGTAATTTTCAACTTGATCAATTTTTCTCTTACCCTTTTCCTGTACGATGGAGTTTTGAGACCTAGGAAGAGAAGTTCTATCATCATCCACGTGATCACCGTATGGATTTACACTATCTAAGGATTCTTGTGCTTCTTATTTTTTTTCAGTTATTACTTTCAAGTTTTCTTGCATCTGATGTCGAATATCATGCGGAACTTTTTGTAAGCACCAATATTTCCTTTAATCCCAACTAAATGTTGCTTCAATCTATTAATTCCCCCACCCTTATAAGTCACTCCGCAATGTAAACACTTATAGTGTTTTTTAATGTCAGAACTCTGCATGAGACTAAAATGATTCCAACCGGGATAATTTTTTTCACGGACAACTTGTAAAGAAACATTAGACGGCTCGGAAGAACAGTCCATTTTCTGATACAAACATTAAATGAGAATATCAAATAGTAATCTCACAAAAATATGCATTCCTCATCCTATGTTATAACAAAAGTAAAACAGTAATCAAATGAGAATGTCAAATAGTAATCTCACAAGTTTTATACAAATCTGTCCTACTGAACAATTACTGAACTGAACAATTACTGAACAATCTGTGCAACCTGATGAGCTCTATTACTGAACAATAGGAAATAAACAAAATAATATTCTACATATAACCTTATGAGCTCTATTACAGTATTACTTAGTATCCAGACCATGTCAGTCAAGCAAAAAGAATGAACTCAACAAGAGTGGGGACTGGGGAGTGGGGACTGGTGAGTTTAATATTGTTGGGGAGTGGGGAAGTAGATGAACTCAACAAGAATGCAAAAATTAATCAAACGATTACATCCCAGTCAAGCAAAAAGAATGCAAAAATTACATCCCAGTTAAAAGCTGCCTTTGATATGAACTCGTACATCCCAGTCAAGCAACAAGCTGCCTTTGATATGAACTCTTACATCCCAGATAAAAGATTACATCCCAGTCAAGCACCAAATCAAACAACAAGAATGCAAAAATTAATGCTGGGGAGTGGGGACTGGGTAGTTTAATATGAACTCACTGGATTTCTGCAAACTCGTTGGATTTCTGCATACTATTTCAGAATGCTACTAAGAGTCTAAGCCACTAGTATACAAAGAGAGCATAATAGTCAAACCATGAATAAATGTTGCGAGGAAGAAGATGATTTGACTGCGAGGAACAAGATGAACTCACTGCGACGAAGAAGACGATCTGAGATCTCCTCGCCGGTAGCCTCCAAATCGTGCGAGGAAGAAGATGATCTGAGATCTCCTCGCCGACAGCCACCAAATCGTGCGAGGAATAGGACTTACTGCCGAACGCGGAAAAAAGTCCAGGAAGAGGAATCAGGAATGCTCTAGGAGTCTCGCCGGCAGTTTCGGTAGAAAAAGTCTTGAACTCGCCGGCAGTCTCGGTAGAAAAAGTCTTGAATCAAGCCCTAACAATAACATATACATTATAAAAGCCAGAACATCTCCACCCTTCAAATTTAAATCCACGGTGGATTAAGAAACCGACCGGTTAAGGGAAAACCGGACCGGTTCCCCGGTTCAACCGCGCGGTCCGTCGGTTTTCGGCCGGTTTTTGGCGGAGCCGGTTCTAGCACAGCACCCGGACCGCTAGGGTGGCCGGTCGGCGGTTCGACCGGTCGGACCGGCCGGTCCGGTTCTTAAAGCGTTGCGAAATAGAGTGTATTTTCAGACTCGTCATTAGAATGTCTATTATCAGATCTCTTATCCACTCTGCTTCTTCTCTTGCTGAAGCGAGAGCATAGAGTTCCGATTCCATAGAGGATAGTGCAATGCACGACTGCCTCTTTGACTTCCAAGCTACTGCAACTCCTCCTAGGGTAAACACAAAACCGTTAGTGGATTTACTATCAACAATTTCTGAGCACCAGGAGGCATCAGAATACCCCTCAAGCACAGGAGGATGTCCACTGTAACATAAAACATACTTCTCAGTGTACTTTAAGTATCGCATTAGCCTTTCTAAGGCATCCCAGTGGTCCTTCCTAGGGTTACTTGTAAATCTACTCAACAGGCCGATCGTAAAGGCTATGTCAGGTCTAGTGCAGGTAGTAACATGCATGAGACTTCCTATGAGTTTGGAATAATCCAACTGTCTAATAGATGAACCTTCATTCGGTTTCAGTCTATTGTTATAATCGTATGAAGTCTCAATTTTTTTGCTATTAATGTAAACTCACTTTTCTAGTAGATTTCTAATGTAGTGACTCTGACTTAGGGTGATACCCTTTTTAGTGAAGTTCACTCCCATACCTAAGATGGTTTTCACCACACCTAAGTCAGTCATGCTAAATTGTGTCGTCAAGATAACTTTCACCTCAAACTGATCAGTGCCCATAATTAGCATGTCATCAACGTACAATCATATAATTGTAATTTTTTTTGAACTTGTTCGAACGTACAGACATTTATCTGATAAGCTGGATTTAAAACCCATGACTTTAACATAAGTGTCAAATTTCTCGTGCCACAATTTCGGTGCTTGCTTTAATCCGTAGAGTGACTTAATCAACCTACAGACCTTATTTTCTAGACCTTCTATGAAAAACCCTTCAGGTTGGTGCATGTAGATCTCCTCAGTCAGATCTCCATTTAGAAATGCAGTCTTGACGTCCATCTGATGAACTGTAAAATGTTCAATAGATGCTATCGCGAGAAGTATTCTAATCGTCGCATAGTGACAAACATGTGAGTATATATCAAAGTAGTCTATACCACTCACTTGAGTGATGCCTTTTGCAACTAGACGTGCTTTGTATTTGACGACACTCTCATCATGATTGAGCTTCTTTTTCAGGACCCACTTACTTCCAATGGTTCTAGCCCCTTTGGGCAAGTCAACCAAGGTCCAAGTATGGATGCGCAGGAGAGAATTCATCTCATCATCTATTACTTCTTTCCATAACAGAGAGTCCCTAGTCGCATCGCTTCCTTATAGGTAGATGGATCCGCTTCAACTTGATAAGTCACAAAGTCTGTACCGAAGCTTTTAGGCACTCGTTCTCTATTAGATAACCGTGCGGGCTCTAAAACCCTTGTGTTTATCGGCTCAGTGTCAGAGATTCGAGGTTCAGGCTGAACTGAATTTTCAGTACTGGGGGCTGGCAGACCTGGAAGAGTCAGGTTCTTATTTATAAGGAACTTATTCTCAAAGAAAACCACGTCTCTAGATTCTATTATTGTGTTGGTTGAGAGATCTAGAAACCTGTCTGCAGCACTATCCTCTGCACATCCAAAATAGACACGTATTTGTCCTAGGTTCAATCTTAGCTCTTCTAAAGTCAGGTATCTTAACATAAGTGATACAACCCCAGGTCTTAAAATTATCAAATCTAGGAAGTCTCTTAAACGAAAGCTCATATGGTGTCTTAGTCAATTTTGCATGAGAAACTTTATTAAGAATGTGATTTGACGTGAAGATAGCTTCACCCCAATAGGCCGCAGACATGCCAGCAGTCAACAACATAGAATTCAACATCTCTGTTAAAGTTTTATTTTTTCTTTCAACGATACCGTTGGATTGGGGGGAATAAGAGGCAGTGGTTTCAGAGATTATGTCATTGTTGGCAAGAAATCTCTGAACTCCCCCGAGACGTATTCTGCTCCTCTATCACTCTTTAGCCTTTTAATTTTCATGTCAAGTTGATTCCCAACCCTATTTTTGAATATACGAAATTTTTCAAACGTTTCTTTTTTGGTTTTAAGGAGATAAATGTGACAAAATCTAGAGTAGTCGTCGATAAAAGTTATCAGATACTTCCGACCTTCTCTTGTAACAAAACTTTTGTAGTCACATATGTCGGAATGTATTAACTCTAGCAATTGTGTGCTCCTAAAAATCTGACTAAAAAGTGTTCTAGTGATCTTAGTTTGAGCACAAATTTCACATTTATCGAATTTGGTTGTTGTGTCTAAGGGGATGTCGTGAGTTCTAGCTAGCAGAAGTAGTTTTCTATAGTGTATAACCCGTAATTCACCGAGATCAGAAATGCCTAAGGAGGCGGCTATTCGCAGACCTTGCCAGTAGAGTACTGAACATCCTCAAAGAGGCGAGCATTGGCGAGCATGAGCGAGTATGGGCGAGTATGAGCGGGTATGGGCGAGCATGGGCGAGCATTAATGAGCATGGGCGAGTATTGGTGAGCATGGGCGAATATGAGCGAGCATGGGCGAGCATGGACGACTATGAGCGAGTACCCATTGCAAATCGCGAGTATGGTCAGGTAAGTCCCCCCCCCCCGGATTTCTCTATAAGTAGACCCCCATGGGTACCATGAAAAACACTTTTGGATGAGGTTGACCCCTCGGGCGAGATACTCGCCAGGTCCATGCCTTCCTCGTACCTAGCTCAACCTTTGGTTTTGGAGGGGAAGCTTTTCTAGACTTCCGGGTACGTGGTGGGACCTCCCTGCTGGAGCACTCAGGGTGTACTTATAGTCACTTTCGGGCGAGTAACCTCCGGCTGCATTGATCCGAATTTTGGAGCTAAGATATTCCTGGCTTCAACACTTAGGATCTATCAAGTTTGAATTAACTGCGTGTTCTACTTCATTTGCTAGACTCAGTGTATACCTTCCATTTAAGACATAAGCGCAACCAAAATAATGAGAGTTAACCATCAAAGTTACCCTACCACCACTAATGTTAAATGACATACCAGCATTGCATAACAAGCTAATTGAAACTAAATTAGCAGCTAGTGAAGATATATATATTTAACATTTTTAAGAGTAAGAGTTTTACCTGAGGAGAGCGTCAAGGTAGCATTGCCGACCTTCAGCACGTCAGCTACTCCTCCATCTGCAACAGTGACAGTCTCTCAGACTGCAGTGATATCCTCCAGAAGCGCAGAGTTGTTGCAGACGTGACATGTAGCACCTGAGTCTACCCACCACTCGGTACTGACCTTTCCTTTACCAACCATGACAACAAAGTTGGCATGCGCAGTCTGATGAACCATATTGGCCATGTTATCAGTCTTTGGTGTGCTAGAGTCACCTTTCTTGGGTTGCTTACACTCGGAAGTGCAGTGACCCCACTTGTTACAGTTGTAGCACTTGCCTTTGAATTTCTTAGGCTTTTTACTGGTGTCCACAACTACGGGTGCACTGGGCGGCGATCTAGTCTTTCCAGGCTTAAACTTATGCTTAGGATGCGAAACCATGTTGGCAGCAGAGGACTGCTTGCTAATTGTCTCCATAGCGTGTCTAGTCTGATTCTCATCCTCAATGCAGATGAAGCGTTTGAGGTCTCTTAGACTGACCTGCGTTTTCTTCCGATACATTTCAGTCTTGAAAGAATACCACGCCGACGGGAGCTTAAAAATGATGGCTCCTGCAACGAACCCATCTGGCAGTGGGATGTTCTCACTGTTCAGCTTGTCCACCAGATTTTCAAAATCAGCTACTTGTGGAAGGATTTCCCTTTCCTCATTGAAGGTGAAAGCCATGAACTTATCCACCAGATGCGTCTTGGACATGTTCTCCTCTTCTTTGAACTGCTCCTCCAAAGCGTCCCAAATTTCCTTTGCTGTCTTCAACTTGCTGTACATCTCGGCAAGCCTGTTGGAGAGACAATTCAGCTGGTAGTCGCGGCAGAAATCCTCATCCTCAACCCACTGGGCCTCGCCGTCAGTCCCAATAGCTTCAACGCGAACAGACTGAACGGTGTAGAACACGTTCAGGTACTTCATGCCGAACTGCGTGTTCCTCTTCCAAGCACTAAACTCTGAGTTGGAGAATTTCTCCAGCTTGATCATCGGCACGGGAGAATTCCCTTTCGACATCGTGTCTCTTTCCAAACAGTAGAGTTCTACTAGCAAAACTAAATCACGAGTAGAAAAACAAGAAAGAGATCACTTGAAACGCGTAGAGACGAGGAAATCTTCGGATCCAATCCAGAACTTGTGTGTTGGAGAAGCGTCGAATTTGACGTTGCGTCGAATTGGCTCTGCGTGGATTCGACGTTGCGTCTAAATGACCCTCCGTCGACTGAAGGTGCGTCGAAAAGAATTCGACTCTTGCGTCGATAGGCCCTCCGTCGGCTAGAGGTGCGTCGATAGGCCCTCCGCGGCTAGATGTGCGCTGAATAGAATTCGACGCTTGCGTCGATAGGCCCTCCGTCGGCTAGAGGTACGTCGAATAGAATTCGACGCTTGCATCGATAAGTCCTCCTAGCAAGCGGTGCAGAACAACGACGGGTTGAGGGTTCCTCCTTGCAGCAAAAAACGGCGAGGAGCAACAGGGTTTTTTTCGATCTCCGAAAAGGCAATCGTCTTCTTGATCGAGCAGCTGAAGAGAAACTTCACCCTTGCGATCGATAGAGGCACAAGAAAAGGAAAACGGAAAACCCGAAGCGACAGCTCTTCACGAGGGAGAACTCGACGCTGGAGAGAAACACCCGGTGCTCACACGATTCACGATGGAGTCAAGAGGAAACCTCGGCGGCGACGACGTCGGGATCGAAAACGGAGGCGTTGGGCGGTTGGAGAACTCGGCGACGGCTTACGGGAGTGGGGGCTAGCGCACACAAACGAAAACAACTTCGAGAATGTTATGGTGCTCGAAGCATCCCGTGCGGCCGTCAAGTTTGGAACGACCTCCACGTTGCCCATAGTAGGAGTATTTATAGGCGTAACCCTAAATGCCCGACGGGTTACTGGATTCCTATCAGATCCTAACCAAACCACCAAGTATCCGTTAACCCGTTATATCAATATACCTCAACAGTAAGAAGAGATAATATATTTAATTTTAACAGTCTGTTTGAGATTTTCTTTTTAGAATATAATCTACTTTTAAGAAGATAAACTATATTTTTTACGAGAGAACCTCATAAGTGAATTTTCTCTTGCAAATCAATTCTCTAAGATGAGTCCTCATTAATAAAGACTGTTATCTTTTGCGCTCACATGCACTATAAATAGGCCCGATCTTATTGAGAGCAGGCACTAGATTGACCCAAGTAATGTGGTGGCACCTCTTGGAATCTTGTTCTTAACTAACGTCTTCTCTAGCTACAGACAATTCAAGGTGCAACACGCTAAAAGGCGCGGTGAGCGTGGATTTGATCAGAACAACCAACCATCCTCCACCTATGAATTTGTCACAAAGCAATATCTGGCTCTCATTCAACAAACTCTCAACTCTCTCTCCTAAACTATACAAAATCTTGTCGATCCTTCTAGATTGATTGGTCCTTCCATTCATTCAACGCGTCCTTCTCAAAACCCTCCTTCTCAAAACCCTCCTTTCACATCCATTCTTGACAATGCTACATAATTGTCGAAGAAGATGCTTCGGTTGATACTCTGATACTGATGAAGATGACAATGGTAACCCAACACCAGAATACAGTCTGCTCAGTTTTCGGGTGATTTCAGAATACAATTTGCTGATCATTTGAATATCATTAGTTCATTTATTAAAGCTATAACAATATATATATATATGCATTAATGTGTATCTTATGCATCTGCATACCTAATACTCTCATGCTTATTTTCGGAAAGACCACAAATTTTATATCCTGCCATATTACAGTATCTGTATGATGATTTGGTGTTGTGATGAGATTTGGTCCCATCATATTCAGACAATCTTATTTCTTTGGCCAGAGATAGATAGTCATTGCAATTCCGGAAAGACTGGGCCCACTAAAGGAACATAAATAGAGAAAAAGTTCAAATTTATAGATATCTAATGATAAGTATATCCATTAGATAAAATATGAAGTACTTAATAATAAAAAAGTGCAAGGAATAAGGAACGTAGAAATTGTGTTCTTCTTTTCCGTCCCCCATAGACAATCGGCCCAAGTGGGCTGGTATATTCCGGCTAAGACTGCTCTGGTTTGGTCAATTCTCCCTTGTTGAGATTGAAATAGTAGATTTAGTCTCCGTTTGTCACGACGTTTTTGCTCCGGCGAGTTTGGACAAAAACGTCACCGTCATACAATGTGTTGGAACTCGGATATCGGGCCAACTATGTTCGAGACTTGAGAAGTAGCTTGAGTTACTTCTCTCTTCGTCAGATCCCTAGGTCTAAGTATTTCGAGCTGAGAACTGACCATCTCAGAGTGGTAGGTAGTTACCTAAGAATAGACACATTGGTTGCTGCGAGGAGGTCCCGCCACTAACCCGAAAATCCTACTTAATTTCCCCTCCCAAAAACCAAAGGCTGAGCCTGTCTCAAATATCACAAGAACGTAAGGGGGAAAACTCAGACTTCTTGGGGGGTGGATTCGTGCTGATTTAAGACATAATGAGTCCTATTTATAGGCAAAATCTTCCAAGGGCAAAATAATCCTAATGGCCTGTGTGTAGCTTCCTCCGCCTTAACCAAATTACTATATGCAGACCTAAATGGTCTGCGAACAGCTCCTTGCGCGTTTTCGTAAATACTAACCGCAACCCTCGTTGGTCTGCAGATAGTGAGGGAGGACTGATGAGTCGGGTTGACCCAAACTCGCCTCGCTCCCTCCTTGAGCGAGTGCGGCTGAGGCGAGTAGGTCTTGTCCTACTCGCCGGGGCGAGTTCCCCTGAGGCGAGCTCGCCTGAGACCAGGCCAGACTCGCCTCGCCCTGGGCGAGAAGGAGCTTTGTCGCCGGGACGGGATGTTCACATCGTCTAGACTAACCACACTCATATCATCGAGAAGAGAAATCATGTCGTCGACACGAGGTCATGTCGTCGGGACAAGGCTATGCCGTCGAGAAGGGAAAGGGGGGCGTACTCGCCTCACCCTACCCTGGGCGAGTCAGATCGCTATTGGGTCTACTCGCCAAATAGGGGTTGTACACAATCCCCGCTCTTTGCGAGCTCGTCAGAGGTTGGAAAGAAGAGTCCAACCCCTATTTGGCGAGACCATGCGCTTGCTTGGCCTCCCTCTATAGAGTGGGGGTATGTCTTCGATCCCTCATGCTGAGATGGTTTTTGGCGGAGGTTCTTCCGTGACCGCCAACCGGGCGATTGCTGACAATGAGCCCGAGGTCGCCGCCGTTCTCGACCTCATTGGTGAGTTCCTAACCCCTTGCCTTCTAGCTCCGCGAGGAAGAATAAGCACAAGAGAAAGAGGGTCGACCCTTCTCCACGCGAGAAGTCTTCTACTGACCCCGAGTCCACCACGAGATGCGGGCCTTCACCTAAGAGTTTCTGTCAGGTCCCGAAGATGCTCTTCTACACTCCTGCTCTTCACCATGAGGTCGTCGACATACACTTCCAGGTTTCGTCCATTCTGTTTCTTGAACACCCTATCCATTATCCGATGGTAGGTGGCTCCTGCGTTTTTAAGCCCGAAGGGCATCATTTTATAGCAATAACATCCGTCGTTGGCAATGAAAGATATGTTTTTTATGTCGGGAGGTGCATGCGAATTTGGTGATAGCCAGAAAAAGCATCTAAAATATCATGACAGGGAATCCGACGACCGAATCTATTAGCTCGTTGATTCTAGGCAAGGAGTAGCAATCCTTGTGACAAGATTTATTAAGAAGGAAAAATTCGATACACATACGCCATTTTCCATCTCCTTTTTTCACCATTACAACATTGGAGACCCAGCCTGGGTACTGGATCTTCGACACAAACCCCACTTCCATCAGCTTCCTGATCTCCTCTCTGATGGGCTCAACCAAGGTAGTGGCAGTCGCCCTCTTCTTCTGCTGGATGAGATGGACTCCCCTGTCCGAGTTGAGATGATGGCAGGTGACGTCCGCGTCGATGCCGGGCATATCCGCTGCGCTCCACGCAAAGATGTCCGCATTCTCCTCGATGCAGGACATGATTTTCTCTTTATCTCCCTCATCTAGCTCCCCGTTGATCTTCACTTTCCCTGGCCTCCCGCCTTCAGATACAATCTCTTTCTCTTCCACTTCCTCAGACGCCTCTAGCCTTGCCATTTCCTCCATCACCTGGTCCACCACCTCGGCTTCCTCCTTCCAGCGGATGGTGTTGACGTCGTTGAGGTAAAATGTCTCGCCACTTTGGGGTCGCTTAAGATCCTGATCTGCAACCCTCCTTGGTTATACTTCAGGCACTGGTGTAGGAAGAGGGCACGCATCTATATCCACTGATGAGTGGCCCGCCGAAGATGGTGTTGTAGCTGTTGGGGGCGTCAACAATGACGAACCTGCAACATTTTGTGGTCCCTCCCAGCTCCACGACCAGCTCCACTCCTCCTTCCACCTCCTTCCTTTCTCCAGAAAAATCGAAGAGCGGCCCCTCCGTCGCGTTGACCCTCTTTTCCTCCACTTTCATCACGTCGAACGCTTTTTTGAACACCACATTGACGGAGCTCCCGTTGTCCACCAGGATGCGGGAGACCGTGTAGTTTTCTACCGCAGCCTTGATCACTACCACATCGTGGATGGGATTCTCGTTACCCAGCATATCCTCTTCCGAGAAAGTGATCTCCTCTGTCGGCGGAAGAATCTGAGTAGTCGAGGTCACGCTTCATCGATGCACGACGTGAACACTCCCCTTCCGAGTTGCCGCCAACCCTGCTCCCCCGTGGATAACGCCTATCCCTCCATGAGCTCCGAGATCTCCTCGATCCTCACACCTCCTCGGGGCGGGGGCTCCTCCCCCCCATTCCTCAGCACTTCTCCTTCTCGCTCTTGCTGCCCCTCTCGGGCCCCTCCTGCTCCTCTTCTCAACTCCAAAAATTCGGGGCACGTAGCTGTTGCATGACCCCCACCTGATGGAAGTCGCAATAAGGCATTGCCCGACGCTCCTCACCTCGAGGCTGTCGTGGTCTCGCTCCCCGACCACGTCTGATTACGTTTGCCTCTCGGGGCGTCGCCTGGTTCTGCCTCCACTGTCCTTGCCTCCCCTCGGGGGAATGACAGAGGTCCTGACGCTCGGGGGAAAACCTTCTTCCCTGCCTCTCGGGGTAACCTCCCCCTGCTGGTCTCCAGGCCGACCTGTTTGGTGGGGCCTGGAACCTCCTCTCTTGATCCCGTTGATCTATATTCTCTCGGAACCCTCTTCCTTCTCGCCTCCTCGGCTCTTCCTTCTTCTTGACCTCCTGCCGGCTGCCGCCGACTTCTTCCTTCTCACCTCCTACCTCCAATCCGGCCAGCTTGGCCATGAACTCCAGGCTTGTCGCCTCTCCTTCGATCTGCCTCGCGGCCCGATCGATCAGTTCCTCGAATGACAGTGGAGGATTACGGGTGATTTCCATCTTGAAGAATCCTGGTTGCAGTCCGAGCTTGAATGCCAACATCAGAGTGTGCCCCGGGACCTCCTGTACTAGGAGAATCTCTTCTTGGAAGCGATCAACGTACCCCCTAGCATCTCCTGCGGCCCTTGCTTAATAAGGAAAAGGGCTTCAGAATCCTTCTTCCTCTTCTTCGAAGTGAAGAAACGAAGCAGAAAACCTCTGCGCAGGTCCTCGAAGCAGTAGATAGTGCCTGCTGGCATCTGGTGGAACCAGTCCCGAGCCTTCCCCTTAAAGGTTATGGCAAACAACCAGCACTTGAAGGCATCTGTCATTTGCCTAATGGAGACCATGTCCTCAAACCATTGCAGCTGCTGGACGGAGTCATCTTTTCCTGAGTAGAAACTCATTGCAGGTTCTGTAAAACCCTCGGGAACAGGAGCGGTCAGAACCAACTCACAGAAGGGACTGGGCGACGCGAGTTGGGAAGTCGACCGAATCCGGTCATACTCGCCCTCGTAGTGGCGAGTTTCAGTCGGACTCGCGAAGAGTACTCGCGCGCGAAGCGATTGGTCACCGTCTTCAGGGAACTCTTCCTTTCCCGGGCGCCGACTCGGTCCCGCCTCGGCGGGCGAGGCGACCGCTACTGGGGAGGGCTCTCCTGCCTCGACGCGAGGCGCGAGCATCCCCCAGATAGTATCTTCCATCGACCTCCTGAACTCTGCGAAATCGCTCTTGGTCACGAACTCGCCCGTAGGCAGCGAGTTCCCCTGGCCGATCCCCCGCTCGCTATGTTCAGCCATGGGGTCGTCAAATGAGATTTTCTTCTCAAGGTACAGTCCACGCTCACCGCACCAAAAATGTTGGAACCCGGATACCGGTCCAACTATGTTCGAGACTTGGGGAGTAGCTTGCGTTACTTCTCTCTTCGTCAGATCCCTAAGTCTAAGTATTTCGAGCTGAGAACTGGCGCGCTGACAAGTATAACACTTCGACACAAACCTCTCAATGTTTTTCATGCCTGACCACCAGACGATCTGCTTCAAATCGCGGGACATCTTCGTAGAACCATGGTGATATGCAAGACTGGAATCATGAGCTTCCTTGCAAATCTTCGCTCGAATCTCTTCCACAGCGGGAATACAAAACCTGCCACGGTACTTCAAGGTACCTTCTTCATCGATCGAGAAATCCGGCAATTCACCTTTCTCGGCTCTACCACGAAGGTGCTGCAAATCAGGATCATCCTTCTGATGCAACCTCGCCAGCGTAAGCCAGGAGGGTTCTTCAACTTCCATACTAGACGGTCCATCCTAGGACTTCACCGCTATGCTCATCAAATAAAACTCCTCCACTAACGACTGCACAGAGAGACTGAAAACAGAAGCAGACTTTCTACTTAGGGCATCCACCACTACATTCGTCTTGCCAGGGTGATATAAGATATCCACATTATAGTCTGCAACATACTCCATCCACCGACGCTGGTGCAAATTCAGCTCCTTCTGAGAAAACACAGATTAAACTCTTATGATCTGAGTAGATCTTGCACGACACCCCATACAACAAATGCCTCCACAGCTTTAAGGCATAAATCACCGCAATGAACTCCAAATCATGTGTAGGGTAGTTCCTTTCATGAACCTTTAGCCGCCTCGACCCGTACGCAATTACTTTCCCATCCTGCATAAGAACACAACCAAGACCAATCCGCGAAGTATCAACATAGACTTGATATTCTACCCCATCAACAGGAATGGCCAAAACTGGGGCAGAACATAATCTTCTCTTTAGCTCTTGAAAAGCCTCCTCACATTTTTCGCTCCAATTAAAAACTGTTCCTTTCTGCGTCAACTTAGTTAGAGGCGCAGAAATTCCTGAAAATCCTTTCACAAACCTTCGATAATAACCTACCAACCCTAAGAAACTCCTGATTTCCTTAGGAGTTGTCGGTCTCTTCCAATCCAAAACAGCCGCAACCTTTGCTGGGTCCACAGAAATACCATCCTTGCCCACCACATGACCCAAGAAGGAAACATGAGAAAGCCAAAACTCACATTTGCTCAACTTGGCATACAACTTGTGTGCTCTCAGGGTCGACAACACCAAGCGCAAATGCCGAGCATGTTCCTCCTCATTTGGCAAATAAACCAACACGTCATCTATAAAGACCACCACGAACTGATCCAGATAATCTCTAAATACTCTGTTCATCAAATCCATAAAGGCAGAGGGTGCATTCGTCAGCCCAAACGACATCACCAAGAATTCAAAATGCCCGTAACGCCAACGGAAAGTAGTTCGCGGAACATCGGACTCTCGGATCCTCAACTGATGATAACCGGACCGAAGATCAATCTTGGAAAATACGCAGCTACCCTGCAACTGATCGAACAAGTCATCAATTCGCGGCAACGGATATCTGTTCTTGGTCGTCACCTTGTTCAATTCTCGGTAATCAATACATAACCGCATCAAACCGTCCTTCTTCACAAACAGAACTGGCGCACCCCAAGACGACGTACTCAGCCTAACGAAGCCAAACTGCAACAACTCGTCCAACTAAGCACGCAACTCCTCCAACTCACGCGGCGCCATACGATAAGGTGCCTTTGCAATAGGACGAGTTCTGGGCTCCAGATCTATCACTAACTCTATCTCCCGCTCAGGGGGAAGACCAGGAAGGCTGTCGGGAAACACATCCCGGTATTCTCGCACCACCGGTATGTTCTCGACACAAGGCGACGATGCACACGCCGCACACAAAATAGAAACAAAACAAGCACGACCACCAAACTCCGCAAAAGCCTGAGCGCAGACGACAGACATAACCGAGGAAGTTTGACGCGAAAAGCCAAACACACTCATGGGCTGACCATCATCCATCAGAAAATCCAAACGCTTATCCTTGCACTGGATAACAACGTCATATCGGGCTAACCAATTCATTCCCAGAATCACATCAAAATCTTCCAAGTCTAACACCTTCAGATCTGCATAGGCCAAGAATCCTTCCAAAGAATCGGACACTGCACAATACTCTGGTCCGACATCACCGAATTACCGGACGAAAACTTAACACATAGCGGATCATCAACTCGCTCTATAGCCCAGCGATGGTGATCCACAAACTTCCTAGCCACGAAGTAATGGGTGACATCAGAATCAAATGGGACACGCGCCCAACAATCTCGGACCTTAAACTCACCTAACGAAACATCGTACACAAACGATATAATAATGATATAATGACTAAGGCACTACACCAAGATCATTTTTTTTTCAATAAGAACAAGGACGAACCTGATATCACCTGGGTGGAGCACTGCGCTTCCTCCTTCGTTACTGCATTCAACTTAGCCTTTCCTCGATTCAACTGTTGCTGCTGAGGCGGAGGCGGTGCCGGAGCTGTAAGAGCAAGCTGCTGGCCGGCCGACTGGAACTGCGAACACCGGGATTTCACATGTCCTTTCTGTCCACACTGATAACAGACCTTATCCTTTGACCTGCAACGACTGGCGTCGTGCCCCCTCTGTTTGCACGAAGTGCAAGACAGATCATTAATCAGAGCACCTTGAAGAGCCATCACCTGAAGCTGCTTCTGCGCCCCCAGTCTCTTGAAACACTTCTCGAACGGATGGCCCATCCGACCGCAAAAACTGCACACCACCTTGCCCTTCTTACTCGGAGCAGGGCTGCCCCCATCACCAGCTTTCCTTTTTCCCTTCTTAATTCCTTTCCTCTATTCTTTGCATTCTCTATCGCCTCTACCCTCAATGCAGCTTCCACCACATCCGCGAAGCTTACGGACCGGTAAGCACTAGCCAACTGCTGGATCTCACTGCGGAGACCTCCTAGAAACCTCTTCACCCTGCTTTCCTCAGTGACAACTAAATCTGGGTCGAATCTGCTCAGCTTGCTGAACTCAACCTCATACTCACCTACTGTGAGTTGCCTTTGCTTCAAATGCAGGAAGTTATTCATCAGATGATCTTGCTCAACTGTAGGCAAAAATTTCTTCAACAACATCCTCTTAAATTGCTCCCACGAGCAACCTTCTGCAAGTGCTTCTTTTCTCTAATCCACCAACTCTTCACCAGACCCTTCAGCTGAAAGGCTGCGACCATCACCTTCTGGTCAACAGAAACACCAGAGTACGAGAACATCTCCTCCATCGCTAGGATCCAATCATCAAGTGCCATAAAGTCTGCCCTCCCATCGTAGGTCGGGGGTCCTAGCCTCTGTAAGTGCGAAATAAAGTTCATCTCTGGCGGCAACGCTATAGGGGGGACAAGGGGTGCAGGATGGACGGGCTCCGACTGATTTGTCACTGGTTGCTGCCGCTGAGTGGCAGTCAACAATACTTGCATCTGCTCCTGCATTGCGACTAACTGTCGCTCCAACGTCTCATTGCTAAGGCCCAACTCCTCCAACATAGCCTCACTATGCGCACCTGACGACTCTCCCCTAGATGGGGGGACAGGTCTCACGGGCTGGCGCTTTGGGGCTATATCTAAGGAAGACAAGGACAAACAACCTATCAAAACTGGACTCAACCCTCTAGGAAGAGAAGACATACCAAAAGACATACAAACGCTTGCTCTTGCTACTACCTTGCTCTGGGAAAAAAATTTATATATGATATTTCGCTATACTCAGGATGATAAATCATCACCCCTGAATCCCTCGTGCACCTCTCCCGTATGCATGAAGGTTTAACATCTTTCTTTTAAAACCATGAGTGTACATGTGTCATCATGTAGATCTCCAGCTTGGCACGTGTGCTTATGCAATGTCATGCAATGCTATGCAGTCTAAGAAAGGCCTTAATGCATGCTATGAATGACGTACACATGCGATCTTATGCATCCCATACTACATATTATCGCATGTAACGAAAAAGAAAATCTAATGGACACACATGCGACCTACGTTATGCATCCCATACTACATAACAGTCGCATGTCACCTATGAGGATCCATATACAGACACATATTATGCATCTCATACTACATAATATGCCCCGTATACTTCTTTCATGCTTATGAGTGTAGTGTCCATGCTTCAGCCGAGATCTACCGATGACCCATCGGTGGGTGTATGCAATGAATAACGTTCTCACCAGGTGGTTAACCGGGCCAACCAGACTATCCCAACAACCCGGCTAACCTAGCTCTGATACCAACTGTCATAACCCGCATTTTCCCGATATATTTTACGTATTATCAGAGTATGGGAAAATATGCGTCATGATGTCACGTCATGTAGGGGACAACTGCAGACGCTCAGACAAACACTTTTTACGAACATTCATACAAAATATAGGTATCTTTAAGTCAAAAGATAATTTGAGCTTCTTGTAGGTTGAGACCGCGTCCCTCAGTCCTGTGGAATACTTAGTCCACAAATAGAAAATATACGCACGCGACAGAAATATAGGTTCATTTACCTTATAAGCATGAAGATCAAGTCTGTCTTCAAGAATAGCACATGCCTAAATTTATTATATATATACAACAACAACAACAACAACAACAACACTCAAGCCTTTATCCCACCATAGTGGGGTCGGCTATATGGATCCTCTGTCGCCAGTGCGCCCTATCTTTAAGCATAGTCTCATTAATGCCTAAGTACATCATGTCTTTCTTTATAGTTTCATTCCAAGTCTTTTTTGGTCTACCCCTCCCCCGTTTAACATGTCTAGTGACTAAACTCTCACAACGCCTAACAGGTGCCTCTAATGGTCTCCTATGTACATGTCCAAACCATCTTAAACGAGCTTCTCGCATCTTCTCTACAATTGGCGCCACTCCTATCTTATCCCTGATACATTCATTCCTAATTTTATCCAGTCTCGTGTGACCACACATCCACCTAAGCATTCTCATCTCCGCGACTCCCATTTTTTGCTCGTGTACACCATTCACTGCCCAACACTCAGAACCGTAGAGCATTGCAGGCCTAATTGCAGTACGGTAAAACTTGCCTTTAAGTTTTAGTGGTACTTTACGATCACATAGGATCCCAGACGCGCCTCTCCACTTCAACCAACCTGCTTGGATTCTATGAATCACATCTTTATCTACACCTCCATCTTTTTGAATTATCGATCCCAGATATTTAAAGCACTCACTGCGGGAAATATCTTGGTCACCCAATTTAATGACGGAGTTATCTGACCTTCTTGCACTACTAAATTTAAGCTCTATATACTCTGTCTTTGTCATGCTCAACCTAAAACCCTTCTTTTCTAAAGTGTCTCGCCAAGATTCCAGTTTCGCGTTTACACCCTCGCGCGTCTCATCGACCAAAACAATATCATCTGCAAATAATAAACACCAAGGTATTGCTTGCTGGATATGTCCGGTGAGCTCATCTAAGATAAGGGTAAAGAGGTAAGGGCTTAAAGCTGACCCTTGATGTAAGCCAACAGCGATAAGGAATTCCTGTGTTAATCCTCTAGATGTCCTCACCCTGGTCACTGAATTTGTATTCATATCTTTGATTACGTCAATGTATGATACATTTACACCTTTCTTTTCTAAGACTCTCCACAAGACCTCTCTTGGAACCCTATCATACGCCTTCTCCAGATCGATAAACAACATATGCAAATCTTTTTGTCTTTCCCGATAGTTGTCAATGAGTCTCCTCAAGAGATGTATAGCTTCCATGGTTGACCTCCCTGACATGAATCCAAATTGATTCTCTGAGATGCTAGTCTCTCGTCTAACTCGTCTCTCTATTACTCGTTCCCATAGTTTCATAGTATGACTCATTAATTTAATTCCCCTGTAATTGACACAATTTTGTATATCTCCTTTGTTCTTATACAAAGGTACCAAAATACTTTCTCTCCATTGGTCTGGCATCCTTTTTGTCTTCAGTATCTTATTGAAGAAACTTGTAAGCCATAAAATTCCTTCCCTCCCTAAGCATTTCCATACTTCAATGGGTATATCGTCTGGTCCAACCGCCTTTCCATTTTTCATCTTCTTCAGAGCGTCATCTATCTCTGATGCTTGAATTTTACGATAAAAAGTTATGTCTCTATACTCCTCCGATTTACTTAACTCAACCAAGTTCAGTTCATTATCTTTTCCTTCATTGTATAGTTGATAAAAGTATCTTTTCCATCGCTCCTTAATAGCCACATCATCCGTCAAAACCGTATCTGTTTCATCTTTTATGCATTTAATTTGGCTTAAATCTCTTGTCTTCCTCTCTCTAGCTCGAGCAATTTTATATATATCGCGCTCTCCATCTTTGGTATTTAGTCGTTTGTAAAATTCTTCATAAGCTTGACTTCTTGCTTTACTTACTGCATTTTTAGCTTCTTTCTTGGCGACTTTATACTTTGTCAAGTTTTCATCATTCCTACAAGCATATAATGTTTTGTAGCTGACCCTCTTTGCCCTCACTTTGTCTTGCACTTCCTTTTTCCACCACCAAGATTCTTTTTGTGGGGGCGTGCGACCTTTTGACTCTCCAAGTACGTTCTTTCCACTTATCCTTAAATGAGAAGACATAACTTCCCATGCGACACTAGGATCAACATAAGGATCATCAACTAGTCGTTCTATAACTGCTGCCTTGAAAGCAACCTGTTTTTCCTTCATCAAGTTCCATCACCGAATTTTTGGCAACACTTTTGTCTTTCTCTTAAAGTTACTATATTTAATTTGCACATCCAGCACTACTAGCCTATGTTGCGTTGTCAAACTTTCTCCTAGTATGACTTTGCAATCCTTACAAATCTTTTTATCCATTTTGCGAGTCATAAAATAGTCAATTTGTGACTTATTTTGTCCGCTCTTGAACGTAATTAAGTGTTCTTCCCTCTTTATGTAGAACGTATTTGTCACAATTAGCTCATGTGCTATGGCAAAGTCTAGAATGGTTCTTCCTTCTTCATTTCTTTCTCTATACCCAAATCCTCCATGAACATCTGTATAATCCATATTTTGCTTCCCTACATGTCCATTTAAGTCTCCTCCAATGAAAATTTTCTCGCTTTGTGGGATTTCTCTTACCAAATCATCTAAGTCTTCCCAAAATTGTACTTTAATAGTTTCATTTAATCCTACTTGTGGCGCATAAGCACTAATTACATTAATAGTTTCTTTTCCTACGATTAATTTAAGAGCTAAGATTCTATCACCTTTTCTGCTTACCCCAACAACTCCATCCCTCCAGGTAGTATCTACAATAATACCTACTCCATTTCTTTTTTTATTTTTTCCTGTGTACCATAATTTAAAACATGAATTATCTAGAAATTTAGCTTTCTCACCCACCCATTTAGTCTCTTGCAGACATAAAATATTTATCTTTCTCCTAATCATTGTATCCACTACTTCCATCGCTTTTCCCGTTAGCGTACCTATATTCCAACTTCCAAACCTAAGTCGATCACAAATCCTACGATCAACTTTTCTAGGACGCCTAATATGTGAGGGCTCTTGCAAATTTGACACTACACCCAAGTCCTCTTGGAGGTGCAGCGGTCCTTGCCAAGACGCCGCATTCGGACCATACGACGAGGACTCTTGCCTATTTAACACTACACCCAAGTCCTGGAGATGTAGCGGTCCTTGCCAAGACGCCGCATTCGGACCATACGACGCGTTCCTTAGGGGGAACAACCTAGCTTTAGCACAATTTCTCAAAAGATCCATATTCATAAGGGTGACTAAATTTTACGCTGGCCGTCTACCTAACACAACCCTCACCATTTTTCATCAGGGCTTGGGACCGGCATCGGCTGGTTTAATTTATTATATATATATATATATGAAAATACTTAGTACGATTTCAAAAATAGGTGATACATAATAAGAAAAATTGTGCTATGCAATGCTTTACAGAAAATATTTCACATAATGCAGTAAAGTACACATTTTCCCAGAGAGCAACATCCATCTACCTCATTACTAGGCTTAATAAACCAGCCAAAAACAAGTCTTAGAGCAAAAACTGCTCTAAGGAAGGAAGAAAAAAAGAATCGGCGGGTGCTCTCGTCGATCGTCGACAGCAGTTGAGTAGATGATCCCAGAGTCTTTAAGTCAAAATCGACCCCCGTCGATCGAGCTAGGTACCCCTCCAGCTTCAATCTCTCCCTTTCCATCGCTAAGGTAGTATTCCTCCATCTTCAGTTTCTCCCTTTCTATATCTTTTCTCAACTACGATCCCCTCAGAAATCTCATTCGTCGTCGCTACCCTAGCTTCTCTCTGCTCTCATTGATTCCTACTTCGACTCATTGTTTGTAGAGCGCGGACTTGATTATAACGGCCAACCATCCTCCACCTATGAATTTGTCACAAAGCAATATCTCTCATTCAACAAGCTCTCAACTCTCTCTCCTAAACTATACAAAATCTTGTCGATCCTTCTAGATTGATTCGTCCTTCCATTCATTCATCGCATCCTTCTCAAAACCCTCCTTTCACATCCATTCTTGACAATGCTACATAATTGTCGAAGAAGATGCTTCGGTTGATACTGATACTGATACCGATGAAGATGACAATGGTAACCCAATACCTTTAAGCTTAAGAATACAGTCTGCTCAGTTTTCGGTTGATTTCATAATACAATCTGCTCAGAATACAATTTACTGATCATTTGAATTTCATTAATTAGTGCATATTATGCATCTGCATACCTAACAACTCTTCCGTTTGTTTTCGGAGAGACCACAATTTTTATATCCTGCTGTAATAAAAAAAAATCTATATGATGATCTGGTTTTGTGATGAGATTTGGTCCCATCATATTAGACAATCTTATTTAATTTCTTTGGACAGAGAAGATAGTCATTGCAATTCCGGAAAGACTAGGCTCACTAAAGGAACAAAAATAGAGGAAAAATTCAAATTTATCACCTTATTATAATTATAAAGATATCTTATGATAAGTTTATCCATTAGATAAAGTATCAAATACTTAATAATATAAAAGTGCAAGGCATAACTAATAAGTAACGGAGAAATTGTATTCTTCTTCTTCTTCCATCCCCCATAGACAATCGGCCCAAGTGGGTTGGTCTATTCCGTCTAAGAGTCTGTTTGGGAGAGTGGTGGCGGTGGGAAAAGAAGTGGTAGTAAAAGGAGGGTAGTAAAATGAGCTATTGAAAAATGTCTATTGCAAATGAAGATCTGTTTGGATAAACTTCGTCTGTAGAGTTTTTTTAGAAAGGAAAAACACATTATAAAGTGCGCGCCTGGGCGGAAAAATGCGCCCCTGGACCGAAAATGCACGCCCTAATCGGGAGGAGAAAAACGTTTCCGTAGTGTCAACTGTGTATCGGGATGAGAAAATTCTTTATGAAAAAGTTGAAAAGTAGGAGGCCCGTGACTTTTCAAAAAGACGAGAAAAAGGAGTTTTGGGCGGTCGCTTTTCCAACCGATAGACTTTCCAAACAGTTTGTAAAGTGCGATAGTGTTTTTCGAAAAATGAAATGAAGCTAAAAAGCCCTCCCAAACAGGCCCTAAGTCTGCTCTAGTTTGGTCAATTCTCTCTTGTTGAGATTGAAATAGTTGATTTAGGCTCCGTTTGTCACGGCGTTTTTGCTCCGGCGAGTTTGGACAAAAACGTCAGCATCGTCCAATGTATGTTTAGCATGATAACTGTTATGTCCGCCACCAAGAAAAGAAAACTAGTTTTGAACATAAAAGTGAATGAAGTTCCTTAAATGTGGTTGGATGTTCACCGACAATGGTTCATAGAAGTGAATGAAGTTCCTTCTGTTTGTCTTGTTTGTCTTTGGAGAGGCCACACATTTTATATCCTGTCATATTACAATAAAAAAAAAAGAATATTTACGATGTTCAGGTGTTGTGATGAGATCTGGTGTTGTGATGCGATTCCGGAAAGACTAGGCCCACTAAAGGAACAAAAAAAAGAGGAAAAATTCAAATTTATTTGCACCTATTATAATTATGAAGATATCTTATAATCCATTACAAAAAAAAATATGAAATACTTAATGAAAAAACGTAGAAATTGTATTCTTCTTCCATCCCCCATAGACAATCAGCCCAAGTCGGCTGGAACAACCTGTTCCGGCTGAGCCTGTTCCGGTTTAGTCAATTCTCCCTTTTTCATATTGAAATAGTTGATTTTGGCTCCCTTTCACACCGCCTTTTTGCTCAGGCAAGTTTGGGCAAAAAAGGCTCCGTCGTGCAATAGTAATTAAAAAGTCACTAAAGATACAATAGCATGATTAAGACCGTATATAACACTTGCTATACCAGCGACAATTCCGTAGGATTCATCAACTTTCACTTTCAAAATATAATTCGCTCAGTTTTCGATTGATTTTAGGCACCGGAACTCGCAACTTATAATGGAAGTGATCATGACCGGCATGCAGCCACATCGTTAGATTTGAATCATCCCTGATCATCAGAACTCTTTCAGGGAGTCATCGTCCTATTGGCTACTACGGAGGGCCTGCTGATTGTTTATTTAAGTTGCCTCCTATTATATTACATTATTATTTTAATTTCTATACTTTACATTATGTGTAATTTAACTTCTAGCTCCAACATTAGGTATTTTTATAGATAAATGATGTATTTTAACTCGTGCGACAATCAAATGATGTATTTTTACCGCCGCCATCAAGAATACTCATCTCCTCTCGCTCTCCTCAAATGGAAGACATAGAGAGAACAATCGCAGTTGCCTCCATACGCCTGAATGGAGAATGTCGGCTGATAAAGATACAAAGCTCGAAGAGGCCGGCTCCAATCAGGGGCGGATCTAAGTGGTGGGCGGGCTGGGGCCCGGCCTCCCAATTTTTAGGGTTGCAAAAATGAACGGTGGATTTGAATTTCTCTCACTGGGGCAATGAATATCGACTACTTATACGTTAAAAACGGTAGTGTTGCGGATCGCTTAGGGTTCTTGGTAGACCGGTTTGCTTGAACCACCTTAGCTCGGGAGCGAATCAAGCGCGCAAACAGTCAATTTGAGATTCGTTGATTACACTGAGACCTTTTTAGCGTGGAAAACCCGGAAAGGGTAAAAAACCACGTGGCCGGAGTTGTGCCGACCAAACTCCCACTATCTTCTGGGGGGTTACAATTATAGACTTAGAAGTCGAGCGCGACAGGCCGCTGCTCGTTACAGTAATAGAGAGAAAGAGAGAGAGAGAGAGAAAGAATTCCGAAGGTGACAGACCACCTCCAGAAAAGCTAAGTCCTTTCTCCTTCTGAGAAAGGTGGAGAACAAAAGTGAGGACGCCCTGGAGAACAAAAGTGAGCGCGCTGTCCCGCCTTTCAGGAAGAAGGAAATCTTCGAGTCCGAAGGAGAATTCCGCGAAAGTCTGCAAGAAGCTCTCCCAGTTCCAGAAGGCCGGGTCCTTTGAAATGAAGCCCTGAGGCTCCTTTTATAGCTTTAGCCGGGGGTATCCCGGTAATTTCGTCGCTGTAACCACCGTAACCACCTGGCGGACGAATCATATTTTCCAGTTCAGAGCACACGGATCGCCATTTTTCGTAATTGACCATTTTGCCCCTCCGGCAGTTCGGGCAGTTTTGTTGGAGGCGAAAAAGACGACAAACTGTTCCTGAAATGTGAGAAACTGGAAAGACGAAAAGTGAGCATGCTAGAAAGACAAAATGTGAGAAGTCAGAAAACACAAAAAGTGAGCTGAGCGCGCTCAGAAGCGTTCTGAGCGCGCAACGAACGGAGAAGCAATCTAGGCAGCTGGGGAAGCGATCTGAGAGTGCGATGAACGGAGGCTCTCCAAGTGAAATCCGGGGCCCAAAGGGCGAGCGAGCCTGGAGAGGGCGGACACCCTTCATTCGGCAAAATGTTGTCGTCTGTCTGGATTCGTCGGGATTCGTCGGGTTGTCCCGTGAACACTCGACGAATTGTTACAGAGATCATTTTCTCGGCAAATGTTGCCGTCTGATCTGATTCGTCGGATTCGTCGGATTGTCCCGTGAAATCTCGACGAATGCTGTTCCGTGGAATTCCGACGAATCGTAACAGAAACCCCAATTCTGATGTGTGGTCTGCGGATAGCGATTCTTCCAGAAGCTGTTTATCCTTTGGGTATAAATAGGACTTCGTTTTAGGGTTCTCATAACTAACGAAATAGAAGCCGACGGAAGGAGTTCCGCTCGAACCCTAGACAGAAGGAGTTCCGTCTGAATCGCCTCCGCCGACCTCCTCTCCGGCGATCGTCGCCGTGTGTGTTCTTCCTGGAGCGAACCTAGCAGTTCGTGGAAGTTCAAGGTGCAGTCATTCTTCTCCCGGCTCGTGTGGATCACTGTAGAGACGTAGACATTATTCTACGTGAGGACTCGCATAGCCGCCGACAGAAATCAACTCGTGGGGCATCAAGGTTGGATTTGATCCAATCCCGCAAAGGTAATTTCATACCTAGCATTTTCTTAACTTCTTGATTCAACATTCATGGCCGATCCAAAGTTTTTTTTTTTTTTGGGGTTGTTTCTCTTCATTTCCGCTGCGCCTACATTTGATGTATGGTTCTAGAAAAACCCAACAGCCGCACCCCGCTACGGGTGCGGCTTGGCCGCACCCCGCTAAGGGTGCGGTTTGGCCTCACCCTAAGGGGGTGCGGCTTGGCCGCACCCCACCAGGGGTGCGGTTAGGCTGCGCCCCCGTGGGGGAGGCCTGCGTGCTACCGCGGTACCGTGCGGTAGCGCCGCGCGGTAGCGCTACCGGGCTTGGCCGCACCCCGCTAAGGGTGCGGTTTGGCCTCACCCTAAGGGGGTGCGGCTTGGCCGCACCCCACCAGGGGTGTGGTTAGGCTGCGCCCCCGTGGGGGCGGCCTGCGCGCTACCGCGCGCGCCACCGTGCGATAGCGCCGCGCGGTAGCGCTTCCGGGCTTGGCCGCACCCCGCTAAGGGTGCGGCTTGGCTGCACCCCACTAAGGGTGCGGTTTGGCCGCACCCTAAGGGGGTGCGGCTTGGCCGCACCCCACTAGGGGTGCGGTTAGGATGCGCCCCCGTGGGGGCGGCCTGCTCGCTACCGCGCGCGCTAACGTGCGGTAGCGCCGCGCGGTAGCGCTTCCGGGCGTTTTCGGGCGGTTTGGCGACGGTGGTTGGCCATGGAGAGAGTGGACTTGCCCACTCCCCCATTCTCCCCCCATCATGGTAGTGGCCTTGGGGAGTAACTACCTCCTCTTACGCATATAAATGAGCAGGAGCCTTGTATGAATACGCATCATAAGCCCCCCAAACCTTCAGAGTCCAAGCTTTCGTGCGGAGGAGTGCGAAGGTTTCGCCCTTGTTCGCGGGAATTTCGGTTGGTTGCGGGGTGCGTTGGACCATGGTGGAGGTAAGCCATTTTTATTTTCGAAAAAAGAGGGAGGAGCGCGTACGTGCGTGAGGGTGGCCGGAGTCCACGCGCGCGGTCAACAGCCGGGAAAGCGGGCGGTCGGCACCCGTGCTCCCTTCTGCGCGGCCGGGACCATCGGAGCGCGCGCGGTCGGCGAGTGTGGGCCCCGCGCGCAGCCAAGCCCGGCTGCAGGCGCGGGCGGCCTGCGCCCGCGCGTCCCCGCTCGTTCCTGCGGTGGGTCGGAGCCGGCCGAGGGGGGCGGGCGTCCGACGCCCGCCGCCCTCGCGTGCGTGGCATCGACCGGCCGAGGGTGCTGGCGGCCGGCGCCCGCGACCAAGGTCGTGCGCCCGGGCGGCTGCTGCCCGCGCATGCTCGCGCGCGGAGGAAGTCGGCGCCCGCGCGCCCTCGTGCGCGGACGAGTCTGGCCGAGGGAGCGGGCGACCGGTGTTGGCGCGCCGGTGCGTGCTGTTGGTGCTGGCTTGTATTTGTCACGTGTCCCTTTGGCCTTTTCGTTACCATGTTCTGACGTTCGTGATTATGTACGTCTTTCTTATTTCTAGGGTTCGAAACGGGGAGGCCATTCGAGGCCAATGCGCCTGCGTTCTTCTCTTGACGGCGTGCGGATTGACATATGGCGTAAGCGGTTCGGGTTGCCTCCAAATGTCGAGGTGAAGATTCCGCGGGTGGAGGAACGCGCTCAAAACCCGCCTACCGGTTTTATGACCCTTCCTGAAAGCTGTCTAAAATCCGGGTTTCGTATCCCTCCATCTGAGGAGGTGGTTGAGATACTCCGGTTCTGCGGCGTCCCGATTACCCAGTTTACGCCTGCCCGGATGGCGAACATCATGGGGATGGTGGTGTTTTTTCGGGAACACAGCGCTCGCTTTTCACTCAAGATTTTTAAGGACTGGTGCGAGGTTTCTACGGACTCGGGAGGTCGTATTGAAGTTCGGAGCAATAAGAGTTGGTTTCACTTTGGGGAGAAGACCGATTACCGCCACGGGAATACTCTTTATGGGTATGTGCAGAATCGATGGGAGCTGCCGGAGCTATGGAGGGCGCTCCCTGGACGCTATCGTCGGCTGACTGGACGGGAAGACGAGTTCGTTCCTATCTCGGGCTTCCCTGGTTGAGAAGGGCTGTCGAAGGCCCTATTCTGTATTTCTAGCTGCGTGGAGGAAAGTCGACTGCTTTCGGTGGGGCTTTACTGGGATGCTGAGCGAGAGGCCGCTGTTCCCTTAGACCGCGGGAGAAAGAGGAGGATTGTTTTCAAGAACGGAGGTCCTAGTTCGTGTTCTACTCCGCCGGCGCCTATGAGTCATGATCGCGAGGCCGGCCCGAGCCGTCGCAGGGAAGAGCCGATTTCACTGGATCCGAAGATTGAGGTTTTGGCGCCTCCTACTACCGACCGGGTCACGCAGGGAGACTTGCCGCCACCTTCCCCCTGCCGACGAGGCGAGTTTCTTCTTCTCTTCAGGCGATGGCTTGCGCGGTAAGTGAAGTTTTTCTTCTCTAACATTGGCCCTTCTTCTCCATTATCGCTTACGTCTGTTGACCGTTTATCTTTTGTTTGCAGGCGGAGGCTTTGACTACTGTTGCTCTTACATGGAACGATCATTATGTAGGCCTCAAGCATAACTACTTCGCTCTTCAGGAGGAGTTATGCGTGGCGGGAGCGATTTGTCCATTTTGCAAAGGGAGAGGGATCGCGACACATCTCATATCAAGCAGTTGGAGGCCGACGTCTCTTCTTCTCGATCTGAAGTCGAGAAGCTACGGGTGGAGTACGGTGGTGACAAGGCGCTTGCCCAGGATGCGCTTCGTCAACTATCAGAAGCTCAGGGGGAGATGTTCCGCTTGGAGGTGGAGCTGGGCTTCCTGAGGAGCGAGGTGGACCGATTGTCGTCGATCGAGCGCAGTCTTGAGGAGGCCAAGGCAGTCGGGGTGACTGAGTACAAAGATTCTCTTGCCTTTGTAGAGGAGCGGTTCCAGATGGCGGAGGAGATTCGTGCTGAGGTCATGACGAAGGAGGTTGAGCCTATGATAGCAGACGAGCGCGAAGTTTATTTTCAGCGTGGTATTCAGAAGACCCTTCGTATGATGGGGAGGAAGTTTGGGTGTGACACCGCTGGCCTTGGAGTTGGGGATCTTTCAGGGGATGATTGTTCGGATGTAGCCGAGGACTGATGTTGGTTGTCTTCCATTTTCCTGCTTTCCGTATGGTTGTTTGTTTGTGTGCGGCGCTGCGCTGCTGTGGTTGTATTCCACTTTCCTTTATTGCATTTATTGTACCTATTTCCTTGGGTGATTCTCTTGTTCTGGTTATTGATACCTGCGTAGCTTTATGGTATTTCCAAAATTACGGATGAGTTTGCGCGAGTCTGAGCTCGCGGCTTTTACATAATAGAAAGTTAGTTCGCGCGGGTCTGTGTTCGCGGCTTTTACATAATAGAAAGTTAATTTGCACGAGTCTGTGCTCGCGGCTTTTACATAATAGAAAGTTAGTTCGCGCGGGTCTGTGCTCGCGGCTTTTACATAATAGAAAATTAGTTTGCACGAATCTGTGCTCGCGACTTTTACATAATAGACTTGGCCGGTGAATAACGGGTGTATTCAAACCGGGGGCGAACGTAAGGGGGGAAGGCCCCTACGACGCCGGGACTCGACGACAGAGGAGAAGGGCGAACCTTCAATCGACGGCGGTGCAAAGTCCTCGGGGTATGGCCCCGAAGTGGCCGATGAATAGCTGGTGTATTCAAACCGGGGGCGAGCGTAAGGGGGGCAGGCCCCTACGACGCCGGGACTCGACGGCGGAGGAGAAGGGCAAACCTTCAATCGACGGCGGAGGAGAAGGGTGAACCTTCAATCGACGGCGGTGCAAAGTCCCCGGGGCAGGGCCCTAAAGTGGCCGGTGAATAGCGGGTGTATTCAAACCAGGGGCGAACGTAAGGGGGGGGGGGGGGGGGGGGGGGGGGGCAGACCCCTACGACGCCGGGACTCGACGGCGGAGGAGAAGGGCGAACTTTCAATCGACGGCGGTGCAAAGTCCCTGGGGCAGGGCCCCAAAGTGTGTTCCTGCAGTATACTAGTTTAGGACAGGTAAAACGTAATCAGAAAATGAACACTGGTACATGCGCAAGTGCAATCTTGCGGCTTTTGAGCTAATAAGTTTCTTGATACAAGTTTGACGAGAGAGAAAAAGTAACATTGCGCTCCTTTTGTGCTGTGATGGCTCGAGCTCTTTTGGTCGTTCAGCATAGCAGACGGTGGTGACCCGGCGGCCGACCCTCGGTGCCATCCTTCTGTGCTTCTTCGCGGAAAGCCTCAAGGTGTTCTGTCTGGACAAGACGTTCAATTTCTTCTTTCAACCTGACACAGTGCTCCGTACGATGTCCTCGACCTTTGTGGAAATTGCAGAACGGGGATTGATCTCCCCTACGCTGGGGGAGCGGTCTGGGCCAGTTGATGATTTTGCTGTTGTAGATTATGGACAGTATATGCTCGCAAGGGGCATTTAACGGGGTGTAGATCCGGGAGCTTTGATTCGCTAGCCCTCGGGGGTGGTCTGCTCAGTTCTGTATGGGCGGTACAGCATTCTCGAACTGTTGTTGCTGTCCCTTTCTTTTGCGACACGTATCCCCAAGTCGCAGTGGGTTTGCCGGTGCCGGAAGATTAGCTTTTTCTACCAATGCGGGAGTTGCGCGACACTCTCGCACGCCTTGCTTCTCAGAGTTTGGTTTTGGCGACGGTTCGTAGTTGATCTAAGGGAGCTCGGCTGCGGCCGTGTCGAAACCACGAATTGCGTCCCTGAGGATTCACCCTTTGCTGGCCATGCGTCCAGACATGGAAACGTCGTGGTCTAGGGCGTCGAGTAGGAGGCTCCCAAATATTGCGTCGTAGGGGGAATCTGCCTCTGCGATGACGAACTGAACGTCGTACTGGACTGGTTCCGAATGCATCCCTACTTGGACGGGAAGGGTGACGACTCCTATGGTGGGTACCATAGTTCCGTCCGGGAGCTCCGCGTCGCTGGCCCTGAGTTTGAGGTTCCCGCTTAGGAGTTTGAGCCGCACTACAGATGCCACGAACAGGATATTGAATGAGATGCGGTGGGTTATCAATGCCCTTCTTAGCTCACAGGCTGGATTGCCTATGCTTGCATCTAAGGCGAAGTCCAACCATCCCCGGGGACGCCCCTCGTGAAAGCTTGTGTAGATCTTCTCGTGCTGTTTGCCCCGCTCCGCTTCCCCTAGGTGGGACGACTCGTCCGTCTCGGGCTTTTTTTCCCGGATCCTTGGCGTGCGCGCTTCGTGCCATTCAACGAATAGTTGGGACAGCTCGGTGAAGTCGTGAATCGCTCCGTTTGGCAGGGAGCGATACCAGCGGAGGGCGTCTCGGCGCAGTGTCTTGGTGAAGATTTTGCAGCTGATTTGGTCGGGAAGTCCGAACGCCCGCACCGTTATCAAGAAGTAATTAACGTGCACGTACGGGTCTTCTGCTCCGTGGAACTCCTTGAGGTGCGGGAGCTTTAGCCATGGCGGTACTGGGTATGCCAAAATTGACTTTGACAGGGGGGATCGCCTTTGCTGGTGCGCGATATCGTTCGGATCCTGTCCCGCTACGAGAGGGGCCGGCTTGCTAGTTGATCCAATCCACTGGGACTGGATGGGTGCAGCGATAAGTGCTCTTTTTGCCGGGCCTTCAGGGATTGAGGAATTGCATGCGTCAGATAGTTCGGGGGAGGTGTCTACTCTCGCTGGTTCCGTGAACTCTAGTGAAGCGGGCACCGCGTTCGGAAATCCTTTGCTCGGTAGTTAAGAATCCATTCCCACAGACGACGCCAAACTGTTGTGGATCGCTTAGGGCTCTTGGTAGACCAGTTTGCTTGAACCACCTTAGCTCGGGAGCGAACCAAGCGCGCAAACAGTCAATTTGAGATTCGTTGATTACACTGAGACATTTTTAGCGTGGAAAACCCGGAAAGGGTAAAAAACCACGTGGCCGGAGCTGTGCCGACCAAACTTCCACTATCTTCTGGGGGGTTACAATTATAGACTTAGAAGTCGAGCGCGACAGGCCGCTGCTCGTTACAATAATAGAGAGAAAGAGAGAGAGAGAGAGAGAGAGAAAGAATTCTGAAGGTGACAGACCACCTCCAGAAAAGCTAAGTCCTTTCTCCTTCTGAGAAAGGTGGAGAACAAAAGTGAGGACGCCCTGGAGAACAAAAGTGAGCGCGCTGTCCCGCCTTTCAGGAAGAAGGAAATCTTCGAGTCCGAAGGAGAATTCCGCGAAAGTCTGCAAGAAGCTCTCCCGATTCCAGAAGGCCAGGTCCTTTGAAATGAAGCCCTGGGGCTCCTTTTATAGCTTTGACCGGGGGTAGCCCGATAATTTCGCCGTTGTAACCACCGTAACCACCTGGCGGACGAATCATATTTTCCGGTTCAGAGCGCACGGATCGCCATTTTTCGTAATTGACCATCTTGCCCCTCGGGCAGTTCGGGCAGTTTTGTTGGAGGCGAAAAAAGCGACAAGCTGTTCCTGAAATGTGAGAAACTGGAAAGACGAAAAGTGAGCATGCTAGAAAGACAAAATGTGAGAAGTCAGAAAAGACAAAAAGTGAGCTGAGCGCGCTCAGAAGCGTTCTGAGCGCGCAACGAACGGAGAAGCAATCTAGGCAACTGGGGAAGAGATCTGAGAGTGCGATGAATGGAGAAAATGTCCTGGTCGCTTTGTGAGGCGTTCTGAACATGTTATGAGCGCGGGAGCGCTCTCCAAGTGAAATCCGGGGCCCAAAGGGCGAGCGAGCCTGGAGAGGGCGGACACCCCCGAACCCCTTCACGGGAAGGGGTCCTGACCGTATCCCACTAGGGGTGCGGTTAGGCCGCACCCAAAGGGGGTGCGGCGTGGCCGCACCCCACCAGGGGTGCGGTTAGGCTGCGCCCCCGTGGGGGCGGCCTGCGCGCTACCGTGCGCGCTACCGTGCGGTAGCGCCGCGCGGTAGCGCTTCCGGGCTTGGCCGCACCCCGCTAAGGGTGCGGCTTGGCCGCACCCCACTAAGGGTGCGGCTTGGCCGCACCCTAAGGGGGTGCGGCTTGGCCGCACCCCACTAGGGGTGCGGTTAGGCTGCGCCCCCGTGGGGGCGGCCTGCGCGCTACCGCGGGCGCTATCGTGCGGTAGCGCCGCACGGTAGCGGTTTCGGGCGGTTTGGCGAGGGCGGTTGGCCATGGGGAGAGTGGACTTGCCCACTCCCCCATTCTCCCCCCATCATGGTAGTGGCCTTGGGGAGTAACTATCTCCTCTTACGCATATAAATGAGCAGGAGCCTTGTATGAATACGCATCAGGTAGCTAGATGAGGGATAAATGACTCTGAAAAGATAGAGCCGTTCGAGTTTCTTTTTTAGCTCGAGGAAGACGATATTTGACCCTAAACCCTAAACCGGTGAACTACAACCCTAACGTGATGGCTGATAGGTTCATAACGGGTGCCAGGCAGAACAGTACGGTTACTAAAGTATTAAGTATTAACTTCTTTATATGTGGGATGGTGCGCGGTTAATAAAGTATTAGTTTTCTTGTGAAAGTAAATATCAAGTTTATTTGTAAACCCTAATCAAATTTAATTAGCTGTTAACAATCACCTTGTTGAATTAATAATTAATATATATCTTTAACTACTGTATGCAAGAAGTTGCCTTTGGTGCAACATTGAAAATTGTCAATTATAACGTCATTCTTTTACTCCAATAACTTACATATATTATGAAAAAAATGGAAATTCATAAAATATAATGGCTATTTGTGTAATTACATTATATTTTTATAATAAAAATAATGATGAAAATTCATAAAATTCAAAAAGTTTTTAGTGGACCTCCTACACCTACTATGGTCAAGGTTTTAAATGTCGGATGACGGGGACATGTCGGATTGAGTTTTTAGATGTCGGATGTCGGAGACATGTCAGAGACATTTTAAAATGTCGGATTCCTAAAAAAAATTTATATTGTAACTTGGAAGTTATAAGTTATAACATAATATCTTCAATTATTATTATCTTTCTAATCATTCATCTATTTTCAACTGTATATCTTAATATATTAATGTTGTTTTGTTTTTTTGCAGGGAATTTATGTTCATTTTCAGATATTATGTTGACAATGATCAATCAAAATAACTAATAAGGAACTCAATAACTAACTGGACAACTCCATAAGATTTCAAATCATTCAAAAATCAAATGAGCATAAAGTAAAATAAAATAAATTTAGTCGATAATCACGACAGTGAACAATGCATGTAAAATTTGCAAAATTTGGAAAAGGTTTAATGGCATTGAAATATCCAAAAGCTACCTTGCATCCTTCAATCCAAAAGCAAATTTTGAACTTACTGAATAGCATTAGCACCAGCAATGATGGTGTTGGAACTCGGATACCGGTCCAACATGTTCGAGACTTGGGGAGTAGCTTGAGTTACTTCTCTCTTCGTCAGATCCCTAGATCTAAGTATTCCGAGCTAAGAACTGACCCTCACCGATTGGTAGGTAGCTTCCTAAGAATGACCCACTGGCTGCAGCGAGGAGGTCCCGCCACTAACCCAGAAATCTCACTCGATTTCCCCTTCCTAAAACCAGAAGCTGAGCCTGTCTTAGACAGCACAAGGAAGAAAGCACAGGCTCTCAAAGGGGGGTGGATCTGTGCTGATCTGAGACATAATGAGTCCTATTTATATGCAAACTCTTCAAGGGGTAAGATGGTCCTAAAGGCCTGCGGATAACTTCCTCCGCCTTAACCAAATTACTATATGCAGACCAAAGTGGTCTGCGAACAACCCCCTCGCGCCTTTTCACCTACACTAACCGCACCCCCTGCTGGTCTGCGGATAGTGAGGGAGGGTTGATGAGCCGGAATGGTCCGTACTCGCCCCTCCCTCCCGGAGATTGCGCCCGAGACGACTAGGTCCAGACCTATTCGCCAAGGGCGGGCTCTCCTGAGGCGGTCTCGTCTTTGAGGAGACCTACTCGCCTTGCCCCGGATAAAGGGGAGCTTGACATGCTGGACGCGGCAGGGAAGGGTGTATTCGCTTCCTTACCCTGGGCGAGTAAGACCGTTTCGAGTCTACTCGCTGAAGGGTGCCGATCTACTCGCTGAGGCCTACGAGCGTAGAGTTGGCACTTCGAGCACCTCTTCGCGAACTCGTACGCATCCTTCCTGATGGTAGGCCAGAAGCACCCTGCCCGGAGCACTCTCTTCTCCAGGGTTTGGCTTCCCGAGTGACTTCCGCACTCGCCTGTGTGAATCTCCTCCAAGACCCGGGAGGCTTCCTCCTCGGACAGGCACCTGGCCAGGGGACCGAATAGAATTTTTCTATAGAGCACCCCGTCAGTTAGTAAATAATAAGCGGACTTGTACCCGAACCGCCTCTTGTCCTGAACCTCCGCAGGCAGCTTGCCCGTGGTCAAGAAAGTAATGAGAGGATCCATCCTTGACGAGGGCTGGTCGATGTCCATCATCTCGCCTTCCTCAATAGAGGGCCGAAACAAACTCGTGGCTGTCCCTCCAACCGCGGGGCCATATTTGGCTAGTCGGTCTGCTTGGGCGTTCTCCTCCCTCGGGACGTGCTGTATGGAGAAGGACTTGAAGGAGCCTACCAAGCCTTTGACCTTTACCAGGTAGCGTTGCAACATCGGATCCCTTGCTTCGAACTCTCCTCGGACCTGGGAGGCGACCACCATAGAGTCAGAGTGGACTCTTATGTCGTGAATCCCCAGCTCTCGTGCTAGATGAAGCCCCGCGATGACGACCTCATATTCTGCCTGATTGTTGGTGATAGGGAAATGAATCTGGATGGCCTGCTCGATCCTGGTGCCCTGGGGGCTGATAAGGACGATGCCTCCCCCGCACGAGTTCTTCCCTGATGCTCCGTCCACGAACATTTCCCAAGCCATTCGTCGGGGTGCCTCCTCCTCACCTACCTCCACGGTGTAGTCGGCCAGGAAGTCTGCCACTGCCTGGGCTTTCATGGCCAGTCGAGGGACGTACGTGACGTCGAACTCGCTGAGCTCCTCCGACCATTTGGCTAGTCTTCCTGAATGTTCCACCCCATCCAGAACGCTGCGGAGAGGATGATCCGTCACTACCTTGATCAGATGGGCCTGGAAGTAGGGTCAGAGTCTCCGAGCCGAGACTATCAAGGCAAACGCCAGCTTCTCCAGGATGGGGTAGCGTAGTTCAGCCTTCCGTAGGACCCGACTTATATAGTAGATGGGGAGTTGCCGCTTCCCTTCCTCGCGGACCAAGACCGAACTTACCGCTTCCGCGCCTACTCCGACGTACAAGAAGAGGTCTTCTCCTTCTCTAGGCCCTTGTAACAAGGGTGCCTGGGCCAACTGAAGCTTTAAGCTCTCGAAGGCCCCCTGACACTTCGTAGACCACTCGAACTTCTTGTTGTCCCGGAGGGTTTTGAAGAAAGGTGAGCACTTCTCTCCTGCCCTGGAGAGGAACCGACTCAGCCCGACCAGACGGCCCGTCAGGCGCTGAACCTTTTTGGTGTTTCTGGGTGCCTCCATCTCCATGATTGTCTTGACCTTATCGGGGTTTGGCTCCACTCCCGCCGGGGTCAAGAGGTGACCCAAGAACTTTCCCTTTCCTGCCCCCAAAACACACTTTGCTGGATTCAGCCTCATTTTATACTTCTGAAGTGTGGCAAAGGTCTCTTCCAGGTCCCGGAGGTGTTCCTCCACGCTCTTTCTTTTCACCATGAGATCATCGACGTAGACCTCCAGGTTTCGCCCTTTTTGCTCCTTGAACACCCTGTCCCTCATTCGCTGGTAAGTGGCTCCTGCATTTTTAAGCCTGAAGGGCATCATTTTATAACAATATCATCCGTCGTTGGTGATGAAGGAAACGTTTTTTATGTCGGGTGGGTGCATGCGGATTTGATGATAACCAGAAAAAGCATCTAAAAAACTCATGACAGGGAATCCGACGGCCATGTCTACTAGCTCGTCGATTCTAGGCAAGGGATAGCAATCCTTGGGGCAGGTTTTATTAAGGATAGAAAAGTCGATACACATGCGCCACTTCCCCTCCCCCTTCTTTACCATTACAACATTGGAGACCCAGCCTGGGTACTGGATCTCCGACACAAACCTCGTCTCCAGCAGCTTCCTGACCTCCTCCCTGATGGGCTCGGCCAGGGTGGTGGCGGTTGCCCTCTTCTTCTGTTGGATGGGGTGGACTCCTTTATCCAAGTTGAGATGATGGCAGGCGACGTCCGCGTCGACGCCTGGCCTATCGGCTGCGCTCCATGAGAAGATGTCTGCATTCTTCTGGATGCAGGACATAATCTTCTCCTTGTCCTCCTCTTTTAGCTCTCCGCTGATCTTCAGCTTTCCTGGCCTTCCGCCTTCAGATAGGATCTCCTTCTCCTCCACCTCCTCGGCTGCCTCTAGCCTCGCCATTTCCTCCATCACCTGGTCTACTACCTCGGCCTCCTCCTTCCAACTGATCGTGTTAACTGCGTTGAGATAGCACTGCCTTGCTACTTTGGGGTCGCTCCGGATCCTGATCTGCAGCCCTCCTTGATTATATTTAAGGCACTGATGATCGGATGATGGCACGCATTTGTAGGCGCTGATGAGCGTCCTGCCGAAGATGGCATTGTAACTGCTAGGAGCGTCGACGATGACGAACCTGCAACACCTGGTAGAACCCCCCCAACGTTAAAACCAGCTCCACTCCTCCCTCTACCTCCTTTCTTTCTCCAGAGAAGCCGAAGAGCGGTCCCTCAGTCGCGGTGACTCTCTTCTCTTCCACCTTCATGGCGTCAAATGCTTTCTTGAAGACCACATTGACGGAACTCCCGTTGTCCATCAGGATACGGGAGACCGTGTAGTTCTCTACTGCGGCCTTGATCACCACTGCATCATGAAAGGGGTTTTCGTTCCCCAGCATGTCTTCCTCCGAGAAAGTGATCCCACCCGACGGTGGCGGAGTCTGGGAGGCAGAGGCCACACCCTTCCGATACACGGCGTTGAGGCTCCCTTTCCGGGTTGCCTCCAACCCTGCTCCTCCGTGGATGACACCTATCCCTCCATGGGCTCCTAGATCTCCCCTATCCTCACACCTCCTTGGGGCGGGGGCTCCTCCCCCCTCGATTCTCAACATTCCTCCTTCCCGTTCCCGATGTCCCTCCTGGGCTCCTCCAGCTCCTCTCCTCAACTCCAAGAACTCAGGGCACGTGGCCGTCGCATGGCCCTCCACCTGGTGGAAATCGCAGTAGGGCATTGCCCGACGCTCCTCTTCACCTCGAGGCTGTCGCGACCTTACCCCCCTTCCTCGTCCTCTTCCCCTTCTGATCACGTTCGCTTCCCTTGGCGGTGCTTGGTTCTGCCTCCATTGCCCCTGCCTCCGCTCGGGAGAGCGGCAGCGGTCTCGCCGCTCCGGGGAGTATCTCCCTCCCGGTCTCCCTTGGTAGCCTCCTCCTGCAGGTCTCCAGGCCGGCCGGCGAGGCGGGGCTTGGAACCTCCTCTCCTGATTCCGCTGGTCCCTGTTCTCCCGGGATCCTCCCTCTTCTCGCCTTCTCGGCTCATCCCTCTTCTTGGTCTCATGTCGGCTGCTTCCATCTCCTTCCTTCTCTCCTCCCTCCAACCTAGCTAACTTGGCTACGAACTCCAGGCTGGTTGCCTCCCCCTCGATCTGCCTCGCGGCCCGATCGACCAACTCCTCGAACGATATGGGGGATTGTGGGTGATCTCCATCTTGAAAAACCCTGGCTGCAATCCCATCTTAAATGCCAAGATCAGGGTGTGCCCGGGGACCTCCTGGACTAGGAGGATCTCTTCTTGGAAGCGATCAAGGTACGACCCGAGCATCTCCTGGGGTCTTTGCTTGATAAGAAAGAGGTCTTCTAAACCTTTCCTCCTCTTCTTGGAAGTAGAAAAGCGGAGCAGATAACTTCTGCGCAGGTCCTCGAACCCATAGATGCTTTCCGCGGGCAACTGGTGGAACCAGTCTCGGGCTTTTTCCTGGAAGGTTATGACGAACAACCGGCACTTGAAGGCGTCCGTCATCGGCTTGATGGAGACCATATCTTCGAACTATTGCAGGTGCTTGACGGGATCATCTTTTTCGGAGTAGAAACTCATGGCAGGCTCTGTGAACCCTGCAGGAATGGGAGCGGACAACACCAACTTTTAGAACAGACTGGGCGGGGCGAGCTGGCGAAGAGGACGAACTCGGTCGTACTCGCCCTCCGACTGGCGAGTCTCCGTCGAGCTTGCGAAGAGCACTCGCGCGCGGAGCGGCTGGTCTTCATCTTCGAGGAGCGCCTCCTTGCCGAGGCGCTGACTCGGTCCCGCCTCAGCGGGCGAGGCGGCTGCGACAGGGGAAGGTACTCCCACCTCGACGCGCGGAGCGGATGGTCCTAAAGGCCTGCGGATAACTTCCTCTGCCTTAACCAAATTACTATATGCAGACCAAAGTGGTCTGCGAACAGCCCCCTCGCGCCTTTTCACGTACACTAACCGCACCCCCTGCTGGTCTGCGGATAGTGAGGGAGGGTTGATGAGCCGGAATGGCCCGTGCTCGCCCCTCCCTCCCGGAGATTGCGGCTGAGACGACTAGGTCCAGACCTATTCGCCAAGGGTGGGCTCTCCTGAGGCGGTCTCGTCTTAGAGGAGACCTACTCGCCTCGCCCCGGATAAAGGGGAGCTTGACATGCTGGACGCGGCAGGGAAGGGTGTATTCGCTTCTTTACCCTGGGCGAGTAAGACCGTCTCGGGTCTACTCGCTGAAGGGTGCCGATCTTCTCGCTGAGGCCTACGGGCCTACTCGCCGAATACGGGTTGTACAGATGGCAACTGAATCGGCTGTGGTCACAAAGAACCTATAGAAAAGGAAATAAATCTATCAAATTTACATTTTTTGTTTTTCAAAAAACATTACTCATTATTTATTCATTACCTTTTACCCAGAATCATGTTGTGATCTGCATCAATCAAGATATATAATAAATTTAGCTTTTTTTTATCACAAAGTCAAGAAATAGAATCAAATTATTCATTCCTTGTCCTTGATGAACAAATTAAAAGAAGAAAATCAGTTTCTACCATGTCGGGTGAGAACAATAGTGCAATAAAAGTACAAAAATTGTGACTATTGTCATGGCAAAAATTTAAAAACTAAAAATCCCAAAATAAGCAATTATAAGTTTATAATACATTCGGTCGCTTGTTCAGTTGTTCGTTCTTCTCATTCTCTTTTTCCTGTAAATAAAAAGAAAGAAAAGTATGAGTTGATGCGAACTACTTTGTAATTACAGTAAAAAGTAAAAACACATGAAATAAATTACTAATAATAATATTTGAACTTCGAAGAATAAATGTATTCCTCACCACCACAAATCATCAATCTTGTTCGTTGTTATCAGTTTCATAATCATCCTCATCTTCCTTCTCAACTTTCTCGATTTCCTCGATTTCTGTTATCTTTCTTTTCACTCCTAAAATGAGTTTAATTTTAGAGAAAATACATACGAAAAACTGGCTTGAAATTATTATCGTTGGGAACCTCAGAAAAAGACAGTAAACTTAATGACAATGAAAAATATCTTCAAACGGAAGAAAAAACAATCCATACGGTCTACTAAAAATAGTAAAACGGGGCTTAAATTCACAAATTAGAGTTATTGTAGAGTTATTAAGGATACTAACCATTCACAGCTAAACTCCATTTCTTCCCATAGAGCAATCTGATGAGACCATGTGCGTAACTTGGGCCAAAGGCGCTGGCTATAAGACCTGCAACAATTAAAAAAAAGATTTAATGACCAACTACAACAACCAGAACTACAAGGTCATACAAAGTGAAGATCTAGGAGAGGACTACTGCACATATAGCTTAGCCAACATCAAATATTTTAATTATTACCATCTAAAAAATAACTTTAATGACCAAGGAGAGCAGGATTTTAATGAACCTAGCTTAGAGCATTCTCTGAAGGCATGAGAGAAGGATGTTGAAAAGAATGATAACAGAAAACACGACAAACAGCCATGAATGGACTGCGGGTAAAGAACTTAAACCCTAACCAAAAAGTCTACCGTGAGCGTGAGTAAACGCGGCCAGAGAAGACCAAAATCGGTGCTAGTCGGCCGGGCGTGAGGGAGGATCGTCGGCGCGAGTAGGCGGGGCGTGAAAGAGGATCGCCGGCAGAAGCGTGAGAGCCCGCGAAGAACCGTGAAGCAGAAGCTGCGCCTTCGAGCCCGTAAACAAATGATGCCCGGTTCGATGGCGTGTATAAAAACCCTAAACAGTGGGTGGATTTTAAAGTAAATCAATTTATGTGACATTTCCAAATGTCGCGCAATAATGATTATTGCGTGTCGGACGTAATGTCGGATTTTATACAAAAAAACGGCCGACATTTTCGAAAACGCCATAACCTATATTTTTTAATTATGCAAGTCGTTTTCTAACCAAACAGGACATGTCGGATATGTCGGCCGACATTTAAAACCTTGACTATGGTAGGTTATCATTAGACCTCATAGACTACTTTAAAATGATTTTTTATTAAAATATAAATATATTTTTAAAAAAAAAATAATTATAAAATATTAATTAAAATTTTTGTACGGTCATTTTGAGTACTCATGTATATGTTTCGCCTGCCCGCGCGAAGCCCACCGGTGGCGGGCGAAGCCCGCCGTCGCCGGGCTAGTACTGTCGCGCTTGGCAATAGGGGCGTAGCCCCGTGCCTGTCACTCGTAATTATATATAATTGCACGGGGGCCCCCCTTGCCCCGCGTGACAGTACCCGGCTTCAAATTAAAAACTGATCAACATGAAAGTTATTCGTCTTGATGAGATCTACAACTTTCATGCTGATCATATTTTCAAATAAAATAAAAATTAAGGAAAAATCGTAAAAAATGTCACCAATGTGGCGTCCCATTACACCATTAAGAGAATTTCTTTATATATAGTAAGATATTATATACAAAATTTGATTGGCATGCGTGGGAATCTCGTTGTAGGCGGCAATCTTGATTCTTGCAGAGAAGGTCCAAGCGGCTGATTTTCCACGGAAAATGATAAACAAGTTTTTTTATTATTTTTCCAAAATGGAATGTTTTCGTCCGACTCGGAACTCGAATTACACGTGGAAATCTTATTATCCTCGTATTTCTCGAGGCAAAATTACAGTTGGCAGAAATGAAAAGTTTGCCCGTTCGCCTTGGCCCTTCCCGGTGAGCTCTCTCTCCTCCCTCTCTCTCTCGATCGTTCTCTCTTTCTGCGCTCTCTGCTCTCTCTCTCTCTGCTCTCTCACTCGTTACTCCGGGAAGGCTAAATCCGCGCTCTAAACATATCAAATGGGGAAGGCTGTGTTGGAACGGAGGGAGCTCGGCAACACGGGAATGAAGCTGAGCTGCGTCGGTTTCGGCTGCTCCTCCCTTGGCAACGTCTTCGGCCACGTCTCCCCCGACGAAGCCCTCGCATCTGTCCGTCGCGCCCTTGACCTCGGAATCAACTTCTTCGATACTTCCCCGTCCGTACTATCTCCCTCTCCCTTAAAACTTACACCTACCATCTTCTTCACGATTCGTTTCCCACCCATCTCTCTCTCTCTATCTCTCTCCCAGGTATTATGGCGCGACGCTGTCGGAGACGGTGCTCGGAAACTGCCTCCACAAACTTGGAGTCTCGCGCAACGAGATTGTCATCTCCACCAAGTGCGGCCGCTACGCGGATGGCTTCGACTTCAGCGCAGAGCGCATCACTCGTAGCATCGACGAGAGCCTGGCTAGGCTCCGGCTTGATTTCGTAGATATCCTTCAATGCCACGATATCGAGTTTGGATCTCTTGAACAGATCGTCAATGAGACTATACCGGCGCTGCAAAAGTTGAAGGCCGCAGGGAAGATCCGCTTCATCGGGATCACGGGCTTACCTCTGGATATTTTCACTTATGTTCTCGACCGGGTGCCGCCTGGCTCGGTGGATGTGATTCTTTCGTATTGCCATTACGGGATCAACGATTCAACTCTCATGGATTTGATCCCTTACCTGAAGAGCGTAGGTGTTGGGGCGATCAGCGCATCTCCTCTCGCGATGGGGCTTCTCACTGAAAATGGGCCGCCGGGTTGGCACCCTGCTTCACACGAACTGAAGGTAATTCCTGCCATCCTTTTTTCTTGTTTTGTTTTTGAAATTAGGTAGTTGGATTAAAAAATTCTCAGATTTTGGCCTGACTTGGTTACCATACAAATTCCCGTATGGAATGACAAGTGCTTAGGATGCAAATCCTATTGAACCATAGGCTAAAAGATCCATCAATTTTTGTCTTCGTAGAACCTTTTGCTCAAGGAAGAGGAAGCCTCTGCGAGACCGAAGAGAAGACAAATTAATTCTTAAATTATTGGATAATTCGAATATAGAAAAACTCAAACATACACGGCTGGTTAAATAAGTCTAAACCACAAGCTCCCTAACTCCATGTCATAGTTTTTAGGTAGCATGATCTCTTATATGTGCAGAAGGTCGTTCGATCTGGTTGCTATGATGAGGTGCAGTCTTCATGGGTTCCATGATGTCCGTCAGAGTCTTGACGAGGGGGATCATAGGATGCATGAGTGCGTAAGTGTGTGTGTGTGTGGTTTTGGATCATGTGGTGCAAGGGCTGAAGAGCGGGTGGAGTTCTGTGATGATTTGTAATGGTGGAGTAGTGCTAATGGAAAATTAGTTAACAAATTAACAAAGAGAGGTAAAATTGGGTGCAGGCTAGATGAGCCGTCAAATGAAGTTTTGCTTTTGATGATTTTTAGTGGTCTGAAACATTGTCAAATGTCAGATAACTTTTTGTTGAGTTTGTGATGCAAACTGTCTCTCATCAGGATGTTTAATTCTCAAGTATAGTTATTTCATGTTCTGCATTACTTTATTTTCACAAATTTTTTACACGCATTTTGTTTTAAATTATTGGGTTGCGCACAATTGATATTGTTGCTGCTCGACTTATTGGGCTAACCAACTGATAAGACCATACCTAAAAGGTCCGGTAGATTTAGATAGTATAGGATGTTAAGACAAACTAATAAAAAATATATAAAATCATAGTAATTAATTCGGCTAGTAATGAGAATCTCTAATTTCCCATCCTAAATCAATCAAGTCCATCAAAAAAAGGAACCCTTCGAAGAGGAAAGGAAGGGGGAGGAAATAGAGATCGATAGAGAGTACCTACTCTATCAATCTCCACGGATGCACCCTAGTTTCTCTCGAATCCTAAAAATCGTTTCCCGCCCCAATACAAACGGACTCAACCCATTGTTCCCACCGTTTAACATTGATGATGCCCAGCCCTGACACCAGGACTGCTCCAACGAGCACGCAACACCGGCTTTTGACACTGACAGGATCCATGGTTCCCTAAAGAGTCGTTGACTCTTCCACAAACCAGTAACCACTCTTTACCGTCCACTACTCCACCCGAGCTCACAAAACAAGAAATCCCATGACGGTCTTTCGCCACCTCTCATCCAACTGCCCAGATACTCTAGTAAATCAAGCTTATTCTACCTTATCAATAGTCATACTGCCTCCAACATACCTATCCTTGACTTGGTTCTCACAGACTTTCTCCTTTCATGTGTCAGAATAATAACCGCTTGCTTTGTGGAACCTTTGTAACATCTAGTTTACCCTCCTTGTTTTGCTATGTCTTGTTGGATGTTCTTACACAAAGAATTAATGATTGATGTGATGAAGCTTGCTTTAACTCCTATGTCTATCTGCTATTATCGTTATTTCATTTCATAAGACGCGTTGCTTGAAACAACCTTTGGAGGCACTAGTCCCATAGTTTGGGGTACTCTATTAAACACGTCAAAGATTTGTTTGCTCATATTTCTACATTTTTTCATTTGTAAAAAGGCTTCATCTGAGAAGCTCCTTCATTGCAGAAAAAGATTCTTACTTTCTCATCCTTGTGAAGGGTTTTAACTGTCCCACTTCCAAAGACTCGGATAGAGTTCTAAGAGTCCCCCTTCAAAAGGCTCCGATAGGGTTCAAAAGGTAATTTAGATTTTATCTTCTTCCCACTTCTCCCAAATTTATGTAAAACCCTAGGACATTTATCTTCTCATTTTCTCGATCTCGCAAAAGTACCAATGTTTTAATATAATTTTTTAATGTTTTGACAACCATATTATCTGTCTAAGTAATGACGCGAGATCCAAAACCCATGAGCATATATAACCTGCCCGTTATTGATGTCTAGGTTTTCATTTTTTTGGCTTAAGAAAAATGTAATAATATTTAAATTGGATTATATACTGCAATTGAACAATGGAATTGACCAATTCCACACAAAAAACAATTCAATTTAGTTTCTTAGGACAGTTATAATTCATACCAATTCCAATTCTTCTAGGATTTGATATTGCTCCCAATTCTTAGACCAAATTCTGATTCCGTCCAAATGAATGGAGCCTTGATGTATTTTGATGTGCATCTAGTTTATAGTAGTTCTATGTTTATGTGTGTGAATTTTCATGCTTGATTTCATTGTAGGAAAATATCTGGATCTGAATTGTATATTCTGTCTCAGTATGCGTGCAGGGTTGCCTCACTTCATTGTAAAGCAAAGGGGAAAAACATTTCAAAGTTGGCTCTTCAGTACAGTCTGAGGAATAAAGATATATCGACCGTGCTTGTTGGCATGAACTCTGTCGCTCAGGTTTGCAATCCTTTGAACTTTCTTTTTAATTTCAATATTTCAATACACCGCATATTTGGGAGAAGCTCTTAACTAAATTTTTGCTTGTACAATTTAAGTGTGTAGTCATCTCTACGCTAAACAATTATTCTTCCAAATAGAAAAATGTAGACACCTTTTTGAAAAGCATTTAAATAGAGATTTTCCAAACAGTCTACATCTTTTTCAAAACAGCTTTTGGCCAATTCTAATGCCACCACTGATTTCACACCGCTGCTTTTTCCACCACCACGGCCGCCCCAAACAGAGGCTAAGTCAGATGACAATGAGAATAGAAAAATAAATAAAAAGAACTTTTTATTTATTTATCCCAGAATAGCTTTCTTGTTCTCGACGGGGCCTGTTCCATCCTAGGTTGCGTTGACTGTATTGGGTACTAGATGCACCTACCCATGAAGATAATGAGCATAGAATATGGTTGATGCTAAGTGGATATAAACTAAAGTTTCTTGCTGGCATTTTGGCTGAAACTTTTTCTTATGTTTCATCGAAAATGATTATTCATTGTCACAAGTCAATCTTCCACAATATCACTTGGCATCAATTCTGGCACAGATTTTTTCTTAAAAAAAGAGTGGTCAGAATAAAAATAATATGTTAGTAGACAAATTTTACAAAAAGATGTGGAATGATTCTCCGACAAAGACAAGATCCGTAAAAACTGCAAACTTAAGAGGCTAATTGATGGAGGACGTCACACTTGCCTGCCCCGCTGACATCAGCACCAGGGGTCCACCCGGGCATTACACCAAAGTGGATTTCATCAGCGCTGCAACCCATACACCCCAACTAGGTCTTCGCCTCTCATCATCAGAAAACGGTAGATTGCTGAGGCCCGGGATCGAACACCCGATCTACTAGATAAGAGTCTTTCACCACAGCTCTCATCACTAACTGATCTGCATCACAGTTGGTGATGAGAGCTTCTTGAAGGCGGTCATGTCGAACGAAATCTTCCCTGCGCGCAGGAAACACAAATACCCAACGATAATCGCTATACCGTTGGTATTGATCTACACGGGTACCAGTCCATAGTAGAGAAGGACCTGGTAGATCTCCGGCCATAGGGGAAGTCGCAACCCCACCTCGAAGTGTTGAAGAGGGAATGTGAGTAATCGGCGAAGAACGTGTTTACTCGCTCGTCCTTCTCAGGCAATCTCGCCATATGGCCTGTTGGAAGAAAGCGGTTAATAAAACTCTCCAACTCATCTGGGCATGTAATAGCTTTCTCGAACATCGCGACAACAAAATTCTACGCTTAGTTCAGACGACGAGTTGTCGCATCTTCCGGGGGCGTCATCGTGATTGCGAGGAAGAAGTTGTACTGAAAACTCGCATGTCGTAATTCGCTGAAGGAAAGTCGATCGCAGAAAACACACCATTTTCAGACCCTACCCCCTATTTATAGACGTCGGGGGGGGGGGGGTCTTATCACAAATCGCGTAGCAAGAAACTCAGCAACTCACTGAACTCCTTCGTTGAACGATCCTCACAAATGGAAGCTTGTGGGTGCATAAATAAACAACTCGCACAGTTCGAGATACAAACGAAAGCATACTTGCAGCAACATGAAAATCGTGAATATTCGCGATCACCGTCCAGACAAGAAAATGTCAAAATAAATAAAACGCAATGGCTCAACTCACAGATAAAAATGGAACATCAGTTTATCAAGGGTCTTTAAAAAGTTCATTACATATTTTACATCAAATAAATCTAAAAAGAAATACAAGCGACTTAGAGCATTAACAGGTTCTCGCGTCACTGCGAGGTTTGCGCATGGCGGTCACTCCACCCAAGCTCGCGCACCATCCGAAGTTCCACATTTTCCTTCACCATGTATTCCTCGCTTCGGCGAATGTGGTCCTCCATGCGAGCAAGGGTACCCGCCGTACCCATACTCGCCCGGATTCCGCGGATGTCGTCTTAAAGAAGGTCCTGCCTATGCTCCAGGTCAGCGGAGCGCCTCTCCAACTCGTTTATGGCGTAATACTTCGCTTCAGCGCCTTCCAATCGGCGCTCGAACTCTTCCGTCCTTGATAATCGCACCTCCAGCGTGGTAAGTCAGCGATTTGGCTCGCATGCCGCCAACCGATTCTTGCTTCAAGATCGAGGTAGGTAATGGCAACCCTCATTTGATACTCTCCTAACGGCGTGCCGATGGCGTCTATGAGTGCGGTGCATGGCGAAACAGCGCGACCTGTTCACAAGAATGATTAGGGAGTGAGAATCTAGTCGCAAGTACAATAATGAAATTGAAGAGTGCAGTACCGGGGCGAGGGGCCTGCGGACTCTGCTCACGAGAAGGCGGAGACCGGCGAGGAGGCGGAGACCGCTGAGGTAGCGGAGATCGGCGGGGCGATGTAGTCCGACGAGGCGAACTCCCGCGGTCTCCGGACCGACCCTCGCGATAAGACCGATATGGTGGAGGGGACCGTAGACGCTAGGTCCCGGTCGCCGAAGAGATGATTCCGCAGCCGGGTCCAAGGAGCCTTTCCGCGGTCATGCGACCTCTGGAGATCACCGTCAGCAGGGGAGGCGGGCATGGAAGATTGCCCATCCCCCCTGCCAAGAGAAACCGACGGGGGAGGAAGATCTTGAGTGGCCGCCAAGGAAGGACGAACACCCACAGGAACGGTAGGCGACGGAGATAGCAAAGTCGCCGCAAGGGAGGCCGCGTTACCCGCCGGAGTCGTCGAGGGAGGATCGGTTCTCTGAGACTTCGAGGAGCGACCTTTCTCGCCGCCCCCAGAATTCTGCGAAGAGGGAGTACCTTCAACGGCCGCCGCGGATAGAGCCATGACAGGCTCGACCGATCGCATAAGAGCGACATTCAATGGCGTGTCAGCAAGGGGTGGAGGTAGACTCGGCTCGGTCGGAGCCGCGCTCACTGGCGAGACTGCACGAAGAAACACTTGTTAAAGCGAGTAATATGCATCTTCTTCAATATCGATTTCAAAGAGCAGATGCCCTAACCTCGCGAGGTGGGCTCAGGTTGGACCTGAGCTTGGTCCTCGCCATGAACTCTCGCGGGTTCTCCCTCCGCCGCGAGGGAGTTAGAAACCTCGCCTGTCGGACGCTCACCCTCATCGCCTAGACCTGCCTGGTTTAGGGCCGTTTGCTCCGCCTCCGTGATAATCGACTCGCCTCCTTCCCGAGGCTCATCGCCCTCAAAAACTCGCTCTTCCTGCATTTCAGCCAGGAGTTTCTTCTTCGCCTTGCGAGTTTCATCGCCAGATCGACGATGCCCCAGAGGACGTTTCTTCAACATGTTCATGAGGTCGGCAGTCCTCGCAGCGAGTTACTCTGGAGTAATCAGCATCTCGCGTGAGCTTGGAAAAGGGCGTCCCAAAGAGGGGACCCCCTATTTATCGCCTCCTTCCCGAGGCTCATCGCCCTCAAAAACTCGCTCTTCCTGCATTTCAGCCAGGAGTTTCTTCTTCGCCTTGCGGGTTTCATCGCCAGATCGACGATGCCCCAGAGGACGTTTCTTCAACATGTTCATGAGGTCGGCAGTCCTCGCAGCGAGTTCCTCTGGAGTAATCAGCATCTCGCGTGAGCTTGGAAAAGGGCGTCCCAAAGAGGGGACCCCCTATTTATAGGCATTGAAGAAACTCGCAAGGCAGCCCAAGGCGAGGCTTATTCCTCGCTAAGACACCTCGCCGAATAACAGGTTGGATGTATCTTTCCGAGCTATCTAAGAACTCGCAAAGAGCGGGGATTGTGTACAACCCGTATTCGTCGAGGGTGGGCCCGTTAGGCCACGTAAGCAGAACAGGTCAAAGTCAAAGATCAGGGGCAATCCTGGCCAAATGGCGAGTATCACTTGTTATTCGCCATATAGGCGGGCAATCCCTCGCAACTCGCCTTCAGTAAGACACATCCGAAGATCGCCACTCACCACAGGCGAGTAGCCATTCATAGTCGTAGAGTGGGCGAGCAACTTCCTCAAGTCGTAAGTCAGGTACTTTGCAGAGGTAGGTTATTCTTGCACCAACATCCCCCCTCCCCTAGGATTTACCCATAAATAAGACCCCAGGGGTACCATGAATGACACTCTTTTCCCCTATCATCTCTTTACTCATCAATTTGTGCCTTCCTCGTACCCAGGTCAGCCCTTTGGTTGTGGAGGGGAAGTTCATTTTGACTTCCGGGTACGTGGCGGGACCTCCCTGCTGCAGCATTCGGGTTCTATTTATAGACGGTCCAGTTTTCTCTTTCTTGCTCTACCCATTAGTTTTGTGGCGTTTGACCGTGAGTTTAGTTATCTTGGGCTACACCTTGGTCCGAATATTTGAAATTAGGATTTTTTTTGGTTCCAACAATTAACATAAAACATATTTTTATTATTTTTAAAAAAGCTAAACTATTCTTAAAAAGATATTCTTCCAAACAGAAAAATGTAGACCTTTTTGAAAAGCACTTAAATAGAGTTTCCAAACAGTCTACATCTTTTTCAAAACAGCTTTTGGACAGTTCTAATGCCACCACTAGTTTCACACCACTATTTTTTTCACCACCACCGCCGCCCCCAAACAGAGGCCAAGTCAGATGACAATGAGAATAGGAAATAAATAAACAGAACATTTTATTTATTTTTCTCAGAATACTTTTCTTGTTCTCGTCAGGGTCTGTTCCATCCTAGAAAATTAAATAAACTGATGTGTATTCTATAATGAGTACACATTATAGAATATGCTTTGATGCCAAGCGGATATAAACTAAAGTTTCTTGCTGGCATTTTGGCTGACAACCTCCTCATCGGCGATCTCCGCAGCATCAACACTATGTTCGGCTTCTTCAACTAACAGATTTCTCGTAGGGCATTTGGCCGCCACATGACCCCTACCCGAGCAACGATAGCATTGGATGTTCCCCGACCCGGAGGCTAAAGAAGGTTCAGTAGTGGCAGCCTTGCCTTTCGTGTCCGTGGGAACACGAGAGGGCCCTGCAGGGGTGGTAGTGGCCGGTGGTGGTCTCCTAAATGCGGACCCGTCTGACCTGGTAGAAGCCTGACGGGTACCTGCGAGTCGCAGGTATTGCTCATACTCGAGGGTCATCTGATAAACTTGCTCTACCGTCTCCAACCGGTGGGGAATGAGCTCCCTACGTATCTACGATCTCAATCCAGTACGGAACCGGGAAGCGGTGACACTAGTCTCCTCTCGTAGATCACTCCTCAATGTTATCTCATCAAATCAAGACATGTACTCTGCCACAGATTGCGTGCTCTGACGCAACGCAAAAAACTGATCTAGCAATTGATCCCGATAGGAGACGGGGAGGTATTTTTCCTTCAATCGGCGTTTCATGTCTTCCCAATGGATAATAGGACGATATCCATCTCGTTGTAGACACCTCTCTAGGCTGATCCAGAAAATCTTGGCTGGACCGACCAACTTCATTTTTGCAAATCTAACGCAACGCTCGTCGCTCATATCATACCACTCGAAATAGTGGTTCATCTCCTGAAGCCAATCGCTAAAAGTCTTCGGGTCGAGCTGGCCATCGAAGGTGGGGGCATTAATGCGTATGCGACGGGTAATATCGTCCTCAGCGCGTGCTGCCGGCGTGGCTCAGGATATTTGTTGAAGTAATCATCTCGCCCGTCCGGCGTGGCTCGGGATATTCGTTGAAGTAATCATCTCGCTCGTAGTCATAACGGTCCTGAGCTCTATCACGATGAGCTGGACGCCGTGGAGGAGCAGGTGCAGGCTGACGGTCTTGAACGTGATCAAGAGTTTGTCTCTGGTGTGGGGCAGGCTCTCGAACTGGAGCGGCCTTTCGTGGTGGTTGATTCCTAACACGCACGTCCTGTGGAGGGAGGGCAGCCCGCTCTTCCTCAGAGGGAACATCAGGTGGAGTGGGTGAGGTTTCCCTGCTTTGGGAAGTGGAGTGCTCTAGCCAGTCCTCAATGGTGCCGACGCCGGTGTGAAGATCGCCATATAGTGCAGTCAATTGATCGAGTCGATCAATCATCAATCGTTGGAATTCCACCGGTGTCATTTCAGAATTGGAGTTGGTGGGTTTCTCGACGGTAAGGTTCGGGTCAGACATAGATTGACGGTAAGACCTACCACTACGTAACATGCATGTGGCCCTAACCTGGCTCTGGTACCAAATCTGACGCAGGGTAGGCTGTGTGACGAGGGGGCGCCGACGCTTAGGTAATCCTACGTGTGTGTGTGTGTAATGGACGTGAATGAACCCAATCTAAATGATGCATGTATGCTTTAATTAAATCCGGAATAAAATGTTAGCAAATACAATTATAAAATTTAAGCAAAATTGCCACAAAGCGAGCTTTGATTTTTGATGCGCAAGCAGTGTCACACCCGCTCTCGCTAGAGTGTTATCTACCATAATTTTCACGATTAAACTCTATAGAACAAAGACAATAACGAACAAATACACTAAGGAATCAAAGTACCCAAACAAAGATGCAATGTTTTTCAATATTCAATAAAAAAGTAAATGAACACAATACGATAATACTCACGTAGTAATGGAAACCCAATGGCGGTCAACTGACGACGTACGACTACAATGTGTGGTCGAACTCAGCTACAGGATTGCTGGAATGGGAGGGGTAATGTCCCGGATGTACAATATCATGGGCTGGCTGGAGGTTATCGAGAGATGGAGGAGGGAAAGAGGCTTCAGCAGTTTTATGGCTTACGAATGTTGATGGTGGTTCCACGATAGAGAAGATGAGGGAGGGGGGAATACAGTGACTGTAGGAACTTTACAGAGAGCTGCGACAATGGTTGGTGGTTCCACGACCTAGGGGAAGGGAGAAAGAAACATGAACAAGGGTGGTTTTCCTCTGTAAACAAGAGGAGGAAATGCCGATTTGCTGTAGAGGAGGGGGGGGGGGGGGTCGGCGGGATCGGCGGACAATCGCTGGACCGCTGTCGATTAGGGCTGGCGACGTGAACTGGTGATGCAGTTTGCTCGTTGATGGAGGAGGATGGATGATCCGATGAAATGGTGAGGCTGGCTCTCGTTCCCGTCGAGGAAGGAGGATGAACAAGAGTTATGCTGCGGTTTTCTCCTTCGAGGTTGAGGAAATCGTGGGTTATAGGGGAAACAGTGAAAGCACACGGTAATAGGAAAATAAGGGAAATAAAGAAAGGGAAAATGAAAAGGAAATTGGGATGTCGCACCCCGGATCTCGTGGCGTCACACCAGGGATGATTGCCGATCTGGAATCTCTCACAAATCAACAATGACCATAAAATGCAGCATCCGCCCCTATTTATAACAAGAGGTGGCGGTTGGGCACCGGACGTGAACAACTATAATTAGTCGTTACGCCCGATGTCCTAAAACACTAAAAACAAGTCCAAAAAATAAAATAAAATACATAAAAGTAATAGAACGACGAGCCGGACGCGCCGACTGGTGCCCCGTAGTCCAGTGCCGAACTCCACCAATAAATGGTTGGTTTTCTCACGAGGAATATGGATATTAATAATTTCATCCTATGGCCTTTATGTTGCTAATACTTGTTCGTAGTTTTATTTTAAACCAAATTTATTCATGACTTCAAAATTTGAAACAAATAAAAGTAGATGGAAATAGAAATGTTATTCAACGGATTTTCACTAACTACGTATACATGGGATATGAGGAATGTTAATTACCTAAATGTCATTACCCATTATTGCATATATCAGAAGGCTTGATGTATACATTCAACTCTCCCCCTCAAATCGGATGGAAAATGTCCATCATTCCCAACTTAATTATGTCATCGATAAATATATTGCAACTAAGACCCTCAGTAAAGACATCCGTCAACCAGTTTTTGGAATGAACTGTGAAATATGTAAGGTCGGAAGAACACGCCAACCAACACGGGAACAAGGACACCAAGGGATGAACACAAACTTTCACAATTAATAAAGCTTGGCAGCTAGTTACAAATGAACAGGGCTGAAAACAAGTTGCATCCAACTTGATTCACAACAACCAATAGTAGTAAAGAAATTGGTCACGGACAGTGTCCGCTTTTCCTCCGGAGCACACCACGTAGGTGATACTCGCTACTCGCTACCGCGGGCGCTATCTCCGAAGCTCGCTACTCGCAATCTCGCTACTCGCAAGCTCGCTACTCTTCGCTTCCTCCTCTTCTCGCTAACGCAGACGCTATCCACTATCGCCGACGCTATCTCGCGGTAAGGAACTCTCTCTAGGTCGCTAGCCGAACTGACTCCGGGTTCGCTGCTCTCCAGGTGACACTTTGGTATCTCAAACTCGCTCAAAGTTGATGATACTCGCCACTATCTGAATCTCATGTCTTAGAGGGGGGTCTACCCCTCCTATTTATAGGCAAAGGAGGAGGTCTTCTAGAAGCCGAGCTAGCGCTGACGCTAGCTCACTTCAAATCTAACACTCCCCCTTGAAGTGAGCTCCGGGAACAACTCCAAGCAATGAGCAAAGCCTCCGGAATGGCCCCGCAGATAGAGGCTTCGTGAATATATCCGCAAGGTTGTCTTCACTCCGCACATGCTCCACTGCGATCCAGCTACCCAGCACCTTCTCTCTGATGAAGTGATGCTCGATCTCTATGTGCTTGGTCCTTGCATGACACACTGGGTTGGTTACCAGTTTCAAGGCACTCTCATTGTCCCCGTGAAGCATAGTAGGTTCGCTGACCTCCTCGTCCACATCCTTCACTAGTCTCCTCAGCCAGACACACTCCTGAGCTACTAAGGACGACGCCTTGTACTCGGCCTCCGTGGTAGAAAGGGAAATAGAGTCCTGCTTCTTGCTACACCACGAGATAGCAGCAGCTCCACACAAAAACACGTAACTTGATGTCGACTTGCGATCATCAACGTCACCTCCGTAGTCTGCACCGTGTACTCATGCAGCTTGAAGTCAGACTTCTCTCCATAGGACAACCCCATCTCAAGGGTTCCTTTCACATACTTCAGAATCCCTTTAGTTAAGATGTGGCTTCCGCGACTCCTGCATATACCGACTAACTCGGCCGACAAAAAATGCGATGTCCGGCCTCGTGATAGTCAAGTAGATAAGACTCCCCATCAGTGCCCGAAAGATCTTCGGATCAGGAAGAATCCTTCATTCTTCCTTTCGAAGCTTCAGCCTAGCCTCCAGAGGAACGGAACTGCTCTTCCCCTCCTTCATGCCGAATCTCTTGACGATCCTCTCGGCATAAGCCCTCTGGGAAACGTACAGCCCGCCTCTTCTCTTCTCAACTTGAAGGCCAAGGAAATGGTGCAGTTCACCAAGATCTTTCATCTCAAAACGTATGGAGAGCTGCTGTCTCAGCGTCGCGACCTCCTCAGGGTTGTTCTCTGTCACGATCATGTCGTCGACGTACAGCAACACCAACACGTGAAGACCTCCGCTCTTCTTCACGAACATGCTAGAGTCTGAGTCTGAGTCTGAGGCATCATAACCGCAGAACTGCAGGTACTCCGCAATCTTCCCATACCAGGCTCTCGACACCTGTTTCAACCTGTAGAGGGCCTTCTTCAGCTTGCAGACGTGATGTGGCAGTGACTTGGACACGTATCCAGGTGGTTGCACCATGAATATGTTCTTGTCAATTTCTCCGTACAGGAATGCGTTCTTCACATCAAGCTGCCACAGCTTCCAACCTCGGCACGCCGCCAGAGCGATGACCGTCCTCACCGACGTCATCTTCGCGACATGACTAAATGTCTCCTTCTAGTCCTCTCCGTAGGTTTGTGAGAAGCCCCGAGCGACAAGCCTCGCCTTGTATTGCTCTACTTCTCCATCTGCTTTCTTCTTAACCTTGTACACCCATTTGCAGGTGACAGGTTTGATGCTCTCCACCATGGGAACAAGGTCCCATGTTTCATTCTTCTCTAGGGCCTCCATCTCCTCAATCATGGCCGCGTCCACTCCTTGATGCCAGCTGCATCCTCAAAGCAGGAAGGTTCCCTCTCGTCGAGTGGTCCTGCGAAGAAGCAAGAGACCAAACTCACGAAGTCCCCCTCCTTATAGCGAGCAAGCGGGACGATGGTCCGCTTCGACCTCCTCAAGGCTTGGCCACTATCTACCACTCTGGTAGACTCCTCCGCTTGAGCTCCTCTCTGAACTCCTCTTGAAGCAGTGCTCTCCCTGCTTCTAGAGCTCGAAGCTCCCCCTGAGCCAGAAGGCGATGGGGCACTTGGAGACACCTCCAGCTCCACAGTAGAGTCCTCAGTGACTCTCTTCTCTCCTACTAGAATCTTCACTCTCCGGCAGCACCACAAAAGAGACTCGCTGATACAAGATCAGTTCGTCAAACAGTACGTCGCGCGAGACGACGAACTTGTGGGTCTGCGGATCCATGCACTTCCATCCCTTCTTCCGCTCATCGTAGCCGATGAAGACACACTTTCTCGCTTTCGGCTCCAACTTTGTTCTCTGAGCGTCCGGGACATGCACGAAGCAGGTAGAACCAAAAACTCTCATGTGACCCACATTTGGCTTCTCTCCGAACATGAGCTGGTGTGGAGACACCATCCTGTTGGGACTCAGTGGTAGCTGATTGATCACATGGGTAGCACACGGCATTCCCTCCGCCCATAAGGCCTTGGGAATGCTCTTGGCATGTAGCCAACTCCTGGTAGTCTCCACCAGATGGCGGATCTTCCTCTTTGCCACCTCATTCTGCTGAGGGGTGTGAGCGCAGGAGAGCTCCCACCGAATGCCGAACCTTCTGCAGAACGAAGCAAACTCATTGGAGGTAAACTCCCCTCCATTGTCGCTTCTCAGCTTCTTCACTCTGCGGTTCAGCCTCCCTTCCACAAGTTCCTTCCACTCTTGGAACTTCTCGAATACTTCTGACTTCTCTCTCAGAAAGTATACCCACGTATAGCGGGTGTAGTCGTCCACCAGAACCAGCGCGTACTTATTGCCTCCATAAGTAAGGGTGGCGCACAGCCCCATAACATCAGCATGTACGCACTCAAGAGGTGCCTTACACCTAGTCTCCGACTTGTCAAATGGAAGTCGATGTGACTTTCCATATTGGCAGCCATCGCACACATGACCGTCGCCGTAGGAAGAGAGATGAGGCAGGCCACACACTAGGCCCTTCGCCGCCATCATCTTCAGCTTGTTCATCCCCACATGACCCAGCCTGTCATGCCAGATCACTGCGCTGTCGTTTGTCTTCAGCTTGTCCATGTAAGCATTTGCAGACAGAACATACAAGCGTGACGTCAGCATCGACAGACGATAGGTTCTTCAGGAACTTCACCTCCTTCGGTCCAAACAACACGTGGTATCCAGCATCCACTGCGTTAGCAACCGAGAAGAGGTTCTTCTTCATGCCCGGAACATGATACACACTCTTCAGTGTCACGGGCTTCTCTTCACTTCCAAGGGATACCTTCCCTTCTCACTCCACTGGATGTACCGTATCATCCGCAGTGATGATAGCATCCGTTCCTTCATATGCTTCCAAGGAGTCAAACTTCGACATATCTCCAGTGAGATGATGCCCGCAACCGGAATCCACTATCCAGTCGTTCTCGAAGTTGATGGAGGCTGAGACATCGACTAACGTTGTCGTCATCTCTGCCAGGAAACAGTTGTCTCCCCTCTCACCGCCCTGGTGACCTCCACCTCTTCCTCCACCTCTCTGATGGTCTCCACCTCTGTGGTGATCTCCCTCTTTGTTAGCAACATGACCGGCCTTCAGATTTGACCGGCAGTCCTTTGTCATGTGCCCGTACTTCTTACAGACATAGCAAAGGGATCTCCCCATCTCATCGCGCGCAGGGAGGAACTTCCTCCCATCTCCCTGAGAGGACGTTGAAGATCCATCTTCAGAGTTCTCCTTTCTCTTGTCCCAGGACCTCCTCTTTCCTGAGAACAAAGCCTCGTCATCTCCCCCTGAGATGGATACTCCCGCCATCTGCTTCGTCAAGCTCTCATGTGACGACAACAGGTTCTCTAGCTCCAATAAGGAGGACTGAGTAGACCATCCTTGCACAGAAGTAATGAAGGGGACATACTCCTTCCTCAAGCCTCGGAGTATGTGCCGCTTCAACTTCGCCTCTGAGATCGGCTCTTCAGGGTCTAAGGCCGAGATCTCCCCACACAAGTTCTTCACCTTCAGGAAGAAGGTGGATATCGCCATCTCGCCTTGCGTGGACCTCGCCAACTCATTCTCTAGGAATTGTAGCCGCGCTACATTCTTCTTGTTAAATAGCCCGTCGAGGGCTTTCCAGATATCAGACGCTGACTTGCAACCTATGATGTGGTCGAACAAGTCAGGTGGAATTGCTCTCTTCAGAGTTAACTCCGCTTTGGTGTTAGTCTTCCTCCAAGTTCTCACAGCTGGACCATTTTCTCCGGCAGCTACTACTTCCTCTTGCTCCCCACGACCAACGACCTCCAAGAGGTCCTCTCCAAGAAGGTAGCTCTCCGTACAAGACTTCCACTTCTTGTAGTTGGTTTGCGTAAGCAGCTCAATGCCAAGTCCCCTAACATACCCTCATCCGCCGTCCATCTTGGTTTCTCAGTCCTTGTTTCCACTATCCCTCTGATACCATGTGAAATATGTAAGGTCGGAAGAACACGTCAACCAACACGGGAATAAGGACACCAAGGGATGAACACAAACTTTCACAATTAATAAAACTTGACAGCTAGTTACAAATGAACAGGGCTGAAAACAAGTTGTATCCAACTTGATTCACAACAGCCAATAGTAGTAAAGAAACTGGTCACGGACAGTGTCCGCTTTTCCTCCGGAGCACACCACGTAGGTGATACTCGCTACTCGCTACCGCGGGCGCTAGCCACTAGCGTCGGGCGCTATCTTCGAAGCTCGCTACTCGCAATCTCGCTAATCGCAAGCTCGCTACTCTTCGCTTCCTCCTCTTCTCGCTACCGCAGGCGCTATCCACTATCGCCGGCGCTATCTCGCGAGTAAGGAACTCTCTCTAGGTCGCTAGCCGAACTGACTCCGGGTTCGCTGCTCTCCAGGTGGCACTCTGGTATCTCAAACTCGCTCAAAGTTGATGATACTCGCCACTATCTGAATCTCTTGTCTTAGAGGGGATCTACCCCTCCTATTTATAGGCAAGGGAGGAGGTCTTCTAGAAGCTGAGCTAGCGCTGGCGCTAGCTCACTTCAAATCTAACATGAACAAATGGGATAACATTTCCTTTGTTCAGATGATCTTTGATAAAGTGTCTATCTACTTCTACATACTTGTTCGGTTGTTCCTATTGTATTAAACAAGATTGTGAGCTAACTTGATGACAATCTTATTATCATAGTACAATAAGAAATACTTGGGTTCAAGAATCCTTAGATCCCATAAAGCTAACCTGATGACAATCTTATTATCATAGTACAATAAGAAATGCTTGGGTTCAAGAATCCTCAGATCCCATAAAATAGATGTCAATCATATGCCTTCATAGAGGCCTTGAGACATGACTATATACTCTGCATTTGCATTAAACCTTGTACCACATTTTGTTTTTCACTCTTCCAAGTCATCAAATTTCCTCTCACAAAGGTACAATAATCAGTGGCAGATTTCATGTCATCCTGACAGCATCCATAAAAACCTCAATCCTCAACTGGTTGTTTTTAGAGAATAACATTCTACATCCAAAAGCCTTCTTAAGGTATCATAAAACCCGATTGGCTGCCTCTTAATGTCGAACTCTTGGAGCATGCATATGTCTAATCAGTATGCTCACGACATATGTTTGCTCAGTATGCTCACGACCAAGTATCGCCGTTTTCCTAGAAGATCCAGGACATGTTTCTATTGAGAAATAAAGACGCCCTAATTGGATCTTGCAACTTCAATCCTAAATTTTCTTGGATGGCCGTTTTTTGAGAGCGTTAATCTCCTCTATGTCATCTTCTGTTATCACAATGTCATCAACTACACCATGAGAACCTAAATTTTTTGACCCTACCTTTTAACAGACATAATGTTACCGACGCCCAGGCAGAGGAACCAGAATGGCACGTGTACTCGAGGAGGACGCGAGACGGCGCGGGAACTAAGGGCGGAACGAACCGCGCCGGCCCAAGCACCGAACCGGGCGGTTCGGCGGAGGCACTCTAGGAACCGATCCGGTCTTTTACTTGCTGTCTTGTTTTATTTTATGAAGTGTTGTAATATTTAATTGCACTTTGGATTTGAGGTGGGTTCCCCCAATATAAGGGATCACCTTAGGGTTGGCATGCATCTTTGGATCACTTATGCAATTAGGGTCTGCTCCCCTTGTCTTTCTCCTCTATTCTTCTCTCTCTCTCTCTAACCTTCTCTCTCTATCCTTCTCGCCCTAATACCTCTCTCTCTCTCGTTCTCGCTCGCTCGGTATCGCCCGCCTAGCGCCGTCCGACAGCCTGCGCTATCCTGCCGCCTCCGCTAACGCCCTCCGATACCCTAGCGGTATCATTTGGTCCGACCTGCCCGTCCGCCCGCTTCAGTCAAGCCGCCGGAATCTGCAATGGCACCAGGAACCCGCCTGCATCCGAACAACCCCTCTGACGACGCAGTTCCCATCGCCGATACCATCGCGCAGCACAGCAGCCAGCTCGCCCTCCAGGCCGGTCAAATCGCGACCCTGCAGTCGTCCTTTGACGCGCTCCTCACTCGCCTCGACAAGCTGCTTCCCTCGCCGAGCACGCCGCCGCAGCCACTCACGGCCACGTCTTCGCCGGACACCACGTCGGTGCTCGGGATGCCGCCCTCACCGCTCGCGCCCCTCTTCCACGCGCCAGCCCCGTGCCAGCCCACCCCGGCGCTGCCGCCGCTCTTAGCAGTTCGACAACCACTCGCGCAATACGTGCCCTCCTTCTCCGGGACGGACCCGATGGGGTGGATTGCCCGGGCGGAACAATATTTCGACCTCAACAGTACTCCCCTGGCGGATCGCGTCGGCACCACCATGGTCGGCTTGGACGGCTCGGCCCTCCATTGGGCTCGATGGCTCCGTCAGATCCAACCTCTAATCCCGTGGCACGAGGTCAAGCAGGAAATGATTAGTCGCTACGATTCCCGCTACACCGGCTCCGCCATCGAGCGGCTCTGCTCAGCCCGCCAATCGACGACCGTGGACGCATACATCGACGACTTCGTCGCGCTCGTCACGCAAGTGTCGGGCCTTCCGCCCGACCATTATTTGGGCTTCTTTCTCCAAGGTCTCCGCGCGAACATCCGTTCTCGCCTCCGTACGCACCATCCCCACACGGTCTCCGAAGCTCTCGAACTTGCGTGGGCCGTTGAGGCGGATTTGCGCCGGGGGCCGACCCCCGCCCCCACCTATCGGCCATTTCCGCCACCTGCCACAGGCCCTCGGGTGGCCCCTACGGGAAACGGCCGGCCGCCCCGCACGGATGCTCCGCCACGCGTCGACTACAACGAACTCCGCCGCCGCGGCTTATGCTTCCGTTGCCGCCAACCGTACTCGCCACACCACGTATGCGCGGTGAAGGAATTTCATGCCATTTTTGTGGATAGCGACGGCGACGACGCGCCCGACGATCCATCTCTGCTGGAAGTCCCACCCGATTCTCCGCTAGGGGACGCGGAGCCGGCACCACTCAATGTCTTGGAGTTACCCTTTTATTCGGTGGGCGGCCTTACGGGTCCACGCACAATGAAATTGGCAGGCACACTCCAGGACCGGTCCGTAGTGGTGATGATTGACAGTGGCGCGAGCCACAACTTCATGTCGGCCCATCTGGCGCGGGACCTTGGCTTGCCGTGCGATCCTTCCCCCGACTTCTCTGTCTGCCTTGGGGATGGTCGCCGCCGACCCACTTTGGGACAGTGTGCGGGGATTACCCTCTCCCTGGGCCCGTGCACGGTCACGACCGACTTCTACTTGTTCGAGCTGGGCGGTCTCGACGCCATTTTGGGTGTCGTTTGGTTGCAGACGTTAGGCGACGTTCGCGTCAACTGGGCCTCCATGACCATGTCGTTCCTGCACAAGGGACACCCTTGCCGATTGGTGGGGGATTCGGCTCTCCTTCGCTCGCCGGTCTCCTTCCGGGCCATGACACGCGTCACCGACATCGATTTCTCCGCCTGGTTATGGACTGTACAGGCGGCTCCCCCGCCGGCCGACCGGCTCTCCGCAGACACGGACGGCGTTCTCGCAGATTTTCCTGACCTTTTTGCTACCCCGCCCGGCCTTCCACCCCCGCGGCCGACCGACCACGCCATTGTCCTCCATCCGGGAGCAGCGACTGTGTCCGTCCGCCCCTACCGCTACGGGCATGCGCAGAAGGACGAGATTGAGCGACTCGTGCGGGAGATGCTGTTGGGAGGCCTGATCCGGCCCAGTGCTAGCCCCTTCTCCAGTCCGGTGCTTCTGGTCCGCAAAAAGGACGGCAGTTGGCGTTTCTGTGTGGACTACCGGGAACTCAACAAGGCTACGATACCGGACAAATACCCCACTCCCGTCATTCAAGAGTTGTTGGACGAGCTTCATGGCGCCGCCTTCTTCACCAAACTCGACCTCTGTGCCGGCTATCACCAAATCCGGGTCCGACCGGACGACATGCCGAAGACGGCCTTCCGGACACATGATGGACACTTTGAGTTCCTCGTGATGCCGTTTGGGCTCACCAACGCCCCGACCACCTTCCAAGCCACCATGAACGATATCTTCCGCCCGGTCCTCCCTAAGCACGTGCTCGTTTTCTTTGATGACATTCTTGTGTTTAGTACTTCTTGGCAGAACCATCTCCGCCATGTGCGGGAGACATTTACCACTCTTCGTCGCCACCACCTTACCGTCAACCGGAAGAAGTGTACTTTCGGCGCCACGACGGTCAGCTATTTGGGGCATACCATCTCCGCTCTTGGCGTGGCCATGGACGCGGACAAGATCGACGCAGTGACTCAGTGGCCGACCCCAACTTCCATCCGTGACGTCCGGGCTTTCCTTGGACTGACCGGGTATTACCGACGCTTCATTCGGGATTACGGCGGGTTGGCCCTCCCCCTCACCTAGCTGCTCAAGTCCACCGACGACGGGCCATTCTCGTGGCCTCCGACCGCCATGGCGGCCTTCGCCGCGTTACAGTCAGCCCTGATGCAAGGGCCGGTCTTAGCCATGCCGGACTTTCGACAGCAGTTCATAGCGGAATGCGACGCCTCCGGCTCTGGCGTCGGCGCCGTTTTGATGCAGGCCGGTCGGCCGGTGGCTTACTTTAGTTGCGCCTTCTCGGCGGTGGTGCACAACAAATCAGCTTATGAGAATGAGCTTATGGCCTTGGTTTTGGCAGTGCAACATTGGCGGCCGTACTTGCTCGGTCGGCCCTTCATCGTTCGCACCGATCATCACAGTCTCCGGTACTTGCTTCAGCAGAAAATTGCTACGCCGACGCAGCAGCTTTGGGTAGCCAAACTTCTCGGCTATGACTTCATCATCGAGTTCCGGTCGGGCAAGACCAACAGAGCGGCCGACGCGCTCTCCCGCCACCCCCACGCTCCGGAGTTAGCCGCCATCTCGCGGCCTGTTTGGGATGACGCGGCCATTCTGCAGCAGGAGGCGAATGCCGACCCCCACCTGATAGCGATCCGTTCGGCCCTACTTGCCGACCCAGCGGCCCGACCGCCCTATACTCTCCTCGGGGGCCGACTGTTTCATCGGGCCGCCTTGTCCTGTCCGCCACATCCTCCCGCATTTCGCTCCTCACCGAGTTTCATTCTACTCCCTCGGGGGGCCATGCTGGGGCTTTTCGCACGTACCGGCGGATAACAGCTTCCTTATATTGGCCCCACATGCTCCGCCAAGTGAATGCCTACGTGGCGGCCTGTTTGCTTTGTCAGAAGGCGAAGTACGAGACGTTGTTCCCAAGCGGCCTCCTGCAGCCCATACCGATTCCTGAGCGTGTCTGGGAGGACATAGCGATGGATTTCATCACCCGTCTGCCGCGCTCGAACGGGTTTGATTGCATATTGGTGGTGTCACGACCCGTCTCAACAAGTGCCAGAGCGCGCTTCGGGCGGGTCGTGATGCCACAGGCATGGGCGGAAGGAAAACCATGTCTGCTAAGGCGCAAGCAGAGATACTAATAAATAGAAAAAAAAAGTTACTTTTGATTAAAACAAGTTGATTTATTGCGGAAGCTTTAAATTGTGAGAACTTGAAACAGGTGCACATGCATTTTAGTAAAAACTTAAGATACAAGTTTTGAAACAGATTTTTATACAGTGATCATCTCAGATGAATGAACATGCAAAACATGATAAATTCTAGTACATATAATATTTAGCCTAGCAGTTGTCCATGAAACAAGAGAAAATGGCTGATCGTAATTACTACATAATAGAAATGTCTGACAGTAAAAGAAATGAAACATAAATATAGAACCTGAAACTTGACGCAGAACGGCCTCAGAGAGTAGGCAGCGCAGGCACGAACACTAAGGCAAATCCAAAACAAGAAGGAAAAGCCTCAGAACATTGAAATACATAAGAACAAGCAAAATAAAATACGAGCAGAAGAAACAGAATATTTGAGTACCGCTTTTCATGAAGCTGAGCTAACAAAACAGGCAAGCAAGTGAGACACGCAGAAATATCTAGAGTTATTAGACTACTCCGAAGTATAGCATACATAGATGATCAAGTAATAACTTAAGTTGTAACAAGTGAAAGTGTGGGTATTTTTGGTTGACGCACAGGATTCGTGATTCAGACAGATTCAGATTCAGATGCAAGTCTTATCGGAAATTCAGGATTTCTACCCGTAACCTCTAAGGGCGGCTCTTTCGAACCCTCACCCTTGAGCCAGGGAGTTCATGCTTGCTATGACCGGTCCTTTGTTCCCGTTAGGGATTCAAGAGGGAACCGGAGTCGAGGAGTTGCATCGATTAAACACCACCTTTCATTGTTTACTTAAGTTATTAATGAAGCAATTCATGATTGAGTGATTCAAACATATCAAGACATGTAACCAAATTTTGATTCAGATATACGATAGTATATTTTACAAACGTGAAACGGGAGGAATCAAGTTATAGAACGTTATTTAACCAAGTCTTGGAACCAGACAGACATAAGAAACAAGATTCGATAACTCAGAGAACTCGATAGAGAGTTTTGAAGCTTGCGGATTCAAGAGGCTGAAGGTTTTATTAACAAGAAGATTATTCAAGTAAAATGCACATGAGTAAGTTGACAAGCATCGATTCTGGGATAAGTACGCATTTACATTAAGACATTTTATGACACAATTAACTCCCAAATAAGATGTGTATGATACGAGCATGATAGAAAAACACAGATCATTTATTTGCTAACCAGAAATTATTACTATTATTATCATGACGCTTCTTACTCATGCTCAACGACATTTCATTCCTCGAATTATTCATCAATTAAGAAACTCATTCATCTAGGTGACTATCCAAATAAAATCATTCAAGTTCACAAATTCGTGTCTTTTCAAACGCGTGAAACCTCAAACTACTAACAATCAATTCAGGCATTCAAGAACTGAGCTTATTTGATGAAACCAGCATTCAAGGGTGAATTAATATAAACATAAGAACAGACAAGGCAATTAAGTTCAATGTTTGCAAGAGAGGATGATCTCTACTTGCCTTAAATAAGCTGAAGCTGACGGGGGCGGCCAAATAGCGCGAGCAAAAATCAGAAATCATGCTTTCGAACCTGTTCAGGAACAACGAAAGCGATGCAGCACAAATTACTACGCTAATACAAGCATTTCTACGACGAGGAAATTAAACAACGAGGATTTAGCAAATTTTACCTCCCTCAGAAAGAGGGGAGAAGAGATACCACGAAGGAAACAACGATTTGGTGGCGCTTTAGGCTAGGGAAACCCTAAATCGGAGAGGGTTTTGCGTGATCCCCAATTAAATCGAGGGGCGACACCGGAAATCACGAACAAACCACGGTTAGACGATTATAAGATGGCATAAATCTGAAATCACAAATTGAACGCAAAACGGGGCACTAATAAATCATTAGTGGTTATGAAAATCTGAATATGAGGGTTTGGGTGGAGAATCTTACCCATAGGAAGTCATATCCGGGCTCTAAATCCAAGTAGAGGGGAAAACGAGCGAACCCTAGGCATTCTTCTTGCAAAACCAACCCAATCGGAAGGGAAGAGTGCTGCCGGGGGAAGAAAGATGTTGCCGACTGACGGAGTCCGGCTGCTGGAGGTCGGCCAGAGGACTGTCGGCCCTAAGCAGGAGGAGGAGAAGGGCTTCCTGGAGGAGAGGAGGAAGCTGGAAGGAGGAGCTGAGGTTGTCGGCTGCTGGAGGAAGTTGTCGTCCTCCAGGAAGAAGGAGGCGAGGAGGAAGGACCAGGGGGCGGCGTCGGCAGGAGCAGGAGGCGGAATCGGGATCGGGAGGGGGAGGAGTCGACGGCGGTTTGCGCTGCGGCTTGCGATCCAGCGCGCGGGAGCGAGATCGGGAGACAGGCGGGAGGCGGAAACGGGAGACCTAGACCGATGGTTTGCGGGATTTAAAATAGGGGAGTTGGGGTGCGGCTAGGGAAATTAAAAGGGGGGGCTGTCTCGTTAGGTAATAAAGAGGGGGTGGTCTGCGGTTAGCAGAAAATCCTCTTTCTTTTCTTTTCTTTTTAAATGAGACATGGGTTGCGGCTAGACAAAAGCGGAAGGGAAATACGGGTTGTTACAGGTGGTGGTCGACCGCCTGACGAAGTACGCCCACTTCGTCCCACTCCGGCATCCTTATACAGCAGCGACAGTGGCCGACTGTTTCATTTCCGAGATAGTACGCCTTCATGGATTTCCTCGTTCCATAGTGAGTGATAGAGATCCTCTCTTCCTCAGCAGTTTTTGGACCTCGTTGTTTCGTCTTCTGGGCACTCGACTCCGGATGAGTACCGCATATCACCCCCAGTCAGATGGGCAGTCCAAAGTGCTGAACCGCTGTTTGGAGACATACTTACGGTGCTTCATCGGCGAGCGACCTGGGTCGTGGGCAAAGTGGCTATGTTGGGCAGAGTACTCGTACAACACCGCCTACCATCACTCCGCCAACACCTCGCCCTTCGAGACGGTCTATGGCCGACCCCCTCCCTCGATCCTCCGACACCTTCCGGGCGAATGCCCCGTGGCCAGTTTGGCCGATCATCTGCATGACCGGGACGTGATTCTGGATAGCTTGAAACACCATCTGCGCCGCGCACAGGCGAAAATGCTCTCGTTCGCTAACCGGAAGCGACGCGATCTCTCCTTTCAGGTGGGCGAGCGTGTCTTCATTAAACTTCACCCATACCGCCAGCTGACAGTGGCCCGCCGCACCTGCCCCAAGTTGGCCCCTCGCTTCTACGGGCCCTTCGAGATACTCAGCCGCATTGGAGCCGTCGCGTACCGTTTGCCCCTACCAGACCATAGCCGCATCCACCCGGTGTTCCATGTTTCCCAGCTTCGACGTGTTATTGGCGACCATCCAGTCACCGAGAACATTCAAGCCGACATTGAGCACTCCGACTCTCCACCCTTGTACCCGGCTTCTATCGTGGATCGGCGCCACCATAACCCGGGAGATGCTCTGCCGGAAGATATTCGCGTCGCATGGCGTGTCCGTCCTCTCACCACCGCGACATGGCTACTGCGGGACGACTTCCGTCGTCAGTTTCCAGACTATTGCCTTGAGGACAAGGCTAATTTTCCAGACGGGGGTATTGTTACCGACGCCCAAGCAGAGGAACCAGAATGGCACGTGTACTCGAGGACGCGAGACGGCGCGGGAACTAAGGGCGGAACGAACCGCGCCGGCCCAAGCACCGAACCGGGCGGTTCGGCGGAGGCACTCTAGGAACCGATCCGGTCTTTTACTTGCTGTCTTGTTTTATTTTATGAAGTGTTGTAATATTTAATTGAACTTTGGATTTGAGGTGGGTTCCCCCTATATAAGGGATCACCTTAGGGTTGGCATGCATCTTTGGATCACTTATGCAATTAGGGGCTGCTCCCCTTGTCTTTCTCCTCTATTCTTCTCTCTCTCTCTAACCTTCTCTCTCTATCCTTCTCGCCCTAATACCTCCCTCTCTCTCTCGTTCTCGCTCGCTCGGTATCACCCGCCTAGCGCCGTCCGACAGCCCGCGCTCTCCTGCCGCCTCCGCTAACGCCCTCCGATACCCTAGCGGTATCACATAACGTGATCAGATTGTCCCTGCATGTTGCCAAACTGGATCATGACCTTATGAAACCATCCAAACCAGACCTTGGGAGACTGTTTCCGTCCACACACTGACTTCTAGGGGTGCAAGTGGTTCGGTTTGGGACCCAAACCGAAATCAAACCGACATGTATCGGTTCGGTTTGGTTTTTTGGTCGGTTTATTCGGTTTGGTTTGGTTTGCTTATTTGGTCGTTTATTCGGTTCGGTTTTTTGATCGGTTTATTCGGTTCGGTTTTTTGCCACAGGTGCAAACGTCTCGTGATAGTCCATCCATTGAGTTTGAGTATATCTCTAGCTAATCAGCTTAGCTTTGTAGCTTTGCATCACACCATTTGGGTTTTGCTTTGGAGAGAGCACCCATTTTGAACCATCAACTCTCTTACCAAGAGGAAGTTGAAAAATTCCTCATGTATGATTCTTCTCAAGAGCAACCATTTTCTCCTTCCTGAACTTCTTCCATTCTGTTGGGGTATTTTTGTGCATGCATGTTATGAAATGTAAACTTATAGAGGAGAATTTTTCTAATTTCAAAAGATAGAGGGGTGCAACTTGTAATTATGCCATCTCCCAGGGAGGTTTGGGTAATTAATTGTATATAAAAATAATATTTGGGATATATTTACAAACTTGGATAGGGTATAAACATGAGATCACTGTATATGTTGGAATGCAAATGGATCATTGATGCAGGCTCTTCTAAGGCACGAGATTTTGTGCTTAAACGGATCACAAAGTATGTAATATAGTAATAATAATAGATAAAGGGCAGCCCGGTGCACAAAGCATCCCCGCGCAGCGAGGGTCCTGGGAAGGGTCCCACCACAAGGGTGAAATGTAGGCAAACCTTACCCTGCATTTTTGCAAGAGGTTGCTTTCAGGACTCGAACCTGTGACCTCAAGGTCACACGACAACACCTTAACCGGTGCGCCAAGGCTTCCCTTCAATTATAATAATAATAGATATAAGAATAAATTCATATCTCTCAGGCACTGCAATGGACTTGTCTGTTACAGGTTGAGGAAAATGTCGCTGCTGCTATGGAGACCTCGAGCGAGGTTGAAGATGAGAAGCTTCTAATGGAAGTGGAGAATATTTTAAAGCCGGTGAAGAACCAGACGTGGCCCAGCGGAGCTCAGCTCAACTAGTTTCTGCCCTTTCCAGCAGCTTTTAGCTTACTGCTGTTTGCTGATTTCAGTCTATCGACCTTCTCTATTTTGGAATCGCATGTGTTTGTCTATGTGTTGTGAAAAGCAGAAGCTGGATCTTGTCATCTCCAGCTCTTTAGTTGCCTCATATTATTAATTCATCTATAAATAATTTATTAAACATCACCTTGTGAACTCATGATCTTTTTCATCCAATGTAAAATTTGTTATAATTCATTGCGCCTTGACTTATCTGTAGGCTTCTGCTATGGGACTTGTTGATCACAAAAATAATCATCTCCCCCTCATGTCGACCGCTAGAAAGTGCTTTATAAGCTGACCAAACCACGCTTAACAAATCACTTTTGAAATGCTAGTCAATGGCGCCTCTGGCTTCCTTGTAGCTTTTTATTCAGCCGCTTTTTTTAATAATTTCTTGAGCTTTTTCATCGACTATACCAAAGCCCGCAATGTCATCACCATGTCAGTAACATGACAGCCTCATGTGTCTCCAAACTTGATTTCTCCTTGGTTTCCAACAAATCAGCATCCACCTAGGCTTTGGTTGGGGTGGTGGGAAAATTTATATTCACATTTTCATCGTTGTTTTAGAGGCGTTTGGTTTCACAGTGGTGTGGAAAGTGCTTAGTGTCAAAAATATGTTTTCGGGATTTTTTGAGCAATGAACCCTCTCATTTTTATAAAAGTTAAAAAAAAAAAGTCTTTTGCAATTTCATGTTTTTGTTCTCATAGATCCATATCTCCTTTCAATTCATATTGCTTGCTTTTCAGATAACTCTGATCTCAATACTAGTTATTCACAATCACTTTTTCTACCATCTCAACAGCCGTCCCAAACAGAGCCTCAGACATCATGCACAAACTCGATCTCGTGGCATGAGATTTCGGTACCCAATCATGTTTGGCTCTTGGCTCAAACTCGATCTCGTGGTAGACGACCCTCCATTGGACCGCCTGGCATGACCTTCCACAATTCCTCAAAGATCTGTGTTTTTTTTTGGAACAAAGCCTCGTGTGTTTATCCGATTCACTCTCAGGTTGAACTGAAGGGTAATTTGGGCAAAAATGTAAAAAATAGTCTCTTTCTCTCTCTCTCTCTCTCTCTCTCTCTCTCTCTCTCTCTCTCTCTCGTTCTCTCCTCTGGTTTATTGGAATCATTAACTTAGAAATTAAGCGAACGCATACAAATGTAGTAAGATGAAATGATTTGAATAAGTTTCTTAGATTTATAAATCATAATTCTATCTTCTTCACTATCTCCCAAAACCTTCCCTTATATTGGCGTGTATCGGTTTGAAATTAATATAAATATACAGAGTAAAATCATTACAACAAAGTATATACATCACAAAATTTATAAAGTATATAAATTAAGTATTTTATATATAGAAACAAAAAAGTTGAACGCGATCCAAAGAAGAACGATGCACATTACAAGTGAACGAACAGAATGGGATTAAATAAAAAAAAAGGCTCTTAGGGCTCTCTCGTAAATTTAAACTCCGTCCTCCTCACCGGCATCGCCGCGGCCGCCCACTTTTCCGGTCCGGTCTCCTCCACCCGACGCCGAATCCGCCGTTTTCCGGAAGAGCAAAGAAGATCCTCCGGTGGATAGGCTGAAGCGAAAAGAAACCGAGCCGGCGCTGCCATGAAAACTATGAGGACGATGAGTATGCGGATATGATGGAGGGCAGGATGACTTGCACCTCTGATAGCTGAAGAAGAGCATCGCCGCCGTCGGAGCCATTTCTCAGAAACTCCAAGGTTTGTGACAGAGGAGAGAGAGAGAGAGAGACGATTTTTTTTATTTATAGAGAGAGAGAGAAGGGAAGAAGGAGGCGGCCATGGATTTGTGCTCGAAAACGCTGGTATTCTGTATTCTCACCCGGCGGTTTTTAATGGAATGAGAAGGGGAAAGTGTGTGAAACTAAACTGTGGGCATGTTTGAGAATTTTTTAAAAATAAATAAATATATATATATATTTCTTTTTAATTTACTCGTCAAATTATGGAGCCCTGAAGTTTGAGATCACGTGGCGGCGTGTGCCGGGCGTGCTTTGGGCGCATGTATTCCTTCTTCTGTGCAGCTTACATGCGTGAACCTCACAGCCGATCACCGAAATGGTCCACCCAAAATCTTCCACGTGTGCAACCTGCTGTGTCATTATTTTTCCCTAAACTATCATTAAAGAAAATCTGGCAATTTCGTATTTCTTATGTTGTCAGATGCAAAATTTAATAAAAGATGATAAAATTGCCCCCTCATATAATAGCATAGATATATTCCAACTATAGATATATTATAGATTTGGCCGAGCTTGGCGCTCGCGAACATTGTGGTTATCCATTTTCGATGGGAGAAGAATGTTATCGCTCAAATAAAATATTTGATAAACCTCTCGTTCTTACTTCCGCCGCTTAGAAACGTCATTTTTGGCATATTTTGAGACCGAAGCTATCTTCCTCCGTTTCTCACCGCTACATTTCCACCACTCTCAACCTCACATTCTCACTCTTAACGCCCGATTAAACTGGCCCTTAGTCTTCAATGGTGGCCAAAAATGAGATTGTATGATAATTGCATGTCGTTTTTCGCCAACACGTGATCGTTCAATTTGTTTTTTTAATTAAAAAAAACAGATTGTTGTCAATTTGGTTTGATTTATAATTGCTTTAATTCAGATTATTCTGATTAATTCAAGTAACATGCATTCATAATAGGAAAGCAATATTATAGGTATACCTATAAGGTCTATGTTTTTATTGAAAAATCATTACACGTCAGCATAGTATATTTCTCTCTTAGATTCAATTTAATTTTGTTAAATTCATTTTATGTAATTCAGCTATTTTTTAGTCATTCGGAAACCTGAAAATCCAAATCTATATCCCGGGCCAATGCTATTTCGACAAATGTATTAACCGTTTTAAAATAAATAATAATTACATAAAGTATTAGGGCTTATAACATGATATATATAAATATATATAATTTAGAGAAAACATGAGCGATCCCATGTTAAGCACGTGTTCGCTCGTGCCGTCGGAGCGTCGGAGAATGCGATTGCGATTGAATCTAAAAATAATTTCGAAAAACAAATATACGAATGGTGGGCGAATCTGGATTAAGAGAGAACCCATCACAAGTTATTTGCACCAGCAAACGAGACCATCAAAAGGGACCTCCAGGCACGGTTAATAGAAAAATTTTCCAGACCTTCCCCAATTTAGCAATTCCCTACCAATAAAATAAAATAGCCAAAATTCTATTTCAGTCCCCAAACTTTACTTTTTTATTTATTTATTTTTGAAATCAATCCCTCCCCACTTTTTTTTTTCCATTAATTGTAATTAAGCACCTTAATCCTCTCAGTTTAAAAAAAATACTTTTTTATTAGCTTTTTCCAGGCTGACGATGAGCCCATGCCGGGCGGCAACGACTTTGGGCATGAAGTCGACACTTTGGTCGTCGAAGCAGTCAAGAAGGGATAAGTGCTCGTATAGGCCGGCGTCGGGGAAGCGGAACTAAAGGTCGCTGACATAAAAAAATGCATAATGTCAAAGAGTCGAAGCCAAAGGAAATCGTCGAAGTTGTAGGGGGGTCGATTCATCGCCCTTTGCCTCACCAAAGGAGATTGCGGAAATTGGAGAGAGACGGGGAACGAAAAGGCTAGGTGGTCATAATATCTGCCGCAAGTAACTCATCCCCAAACGCAAATTTAACTTGAAATGCTTTCATAAAAATGAAATATCGCCTCGATCCGGCGTCGTCCTTCCCCATGGAATCATGGAACCGTTTAGGCACCGAAAAGAGTCAAAGGCGGCTTTAGAAAATCGGCATCGTCCTCCCCTGTTTTTAGGAGATCCATCTATATTCACATCTCCCCACTATCATCCGACCTCCACCACCACCCTCCTCTTCTCATGTTCACCAAATTCAACCTGCTTGATTACAATTAATAGGAAAAAAGGTGGGGAGAGACAATTAAGGTCCGGTTCATGCGGTCGTAACCGCTTGACCGGTGAAAATAAGTCCCCCCCAACGGAGCCTAATCTAAAAAAAATTAGCTTTTTGATGTACATTTAAAATATTTCAATATTTGTGTTAATAACTAGGCGGAATTTTTTGAAATGTCGATAAAATTTGGCTGTCAATAGCCAAAATAAATGTGCTTTTAACATTGCCCATAGAATAACATAATGTCAAAACTTTCCTACAAAATCTCACAACAGAAATATATCATTCTTTATTACTATCTAAAAAAAAGTTGATGTTGACACCTAATTCTTTTGTATTAAAGATGTGGAAATTAAAATATATCATTCTACTAATAAACTCATTTGAGCATACAGGGGGGAGAGAGAGAGAGAGAGAGAGAGAGAGAGAGATAGAGAGAGAAGAAAAAACCACAAGGGCATAGATGAGTAAATATCTTCTAATCCACATCCAGCTCTATTCAGATTATCTGAAACTAGTAAAACTATGGCAAGCAAAAAAGAGGGGGGAAAAAATCTCATCTCATCATCTTTACACCTCACTAATAAATCTACAGCCATATTCAATATTTGCTGGAGAAGAGCAGCAGCCATCACTTTTCAGATAACAGCCGAAGGCGGAGATAAGCATACGAAAAACAGCAAGGAAACCTCCTCTTCCCTCCAACTTCCGAGTCGTCCAGATGATGGCGGGCACACATTCGGACAGCTCGGAGCCCCGACTTCTATCCTGCAACGGAACGAAGTACATGCCAACCCAGGCTTCCCATTATCTTGGAAAGCTGCGCAAGTTCCAAGACACTCGGAATGTATGTTCTTCTGCACATTACAAAGGAACCCGCTGGGGGGGAATAATTCAAAGAAAAACAAGACAATAACACGGATTCCCCTCGAGGCACCACTCGGCCATGTATCAGAAGTTACATATAATTCAGTATACAAGTTCTTCCACGAGAATTCCGCCCGACTATTAGCTACCAGTCCACTTCCTCTTCCTAGCCGGACGCTCGAGCTTGACATCAGTGTCGGACAAAGCAATGGAAGCAGCTTCGTTCTGGATACACGCCGGCGATTCGCTCTCCGCCTTCTTATTTCCTCCAGGGAGATCCTTTTCCTTCTCGCCGGGCATCGGAAGCTTGAACCGCTCGCTTCGCATTTTGAGTTTGGCCACAGTGTCCAAGTGGCGATCGGCGTCTTCTCCCGCTTTATTAAGCGGATCGTCGGCATTCGTTTCGGTGTTGTCGGCCTCGGCAAGGTCGGATACGAGCGGCGGCTCATCGACCTCTTCCCGGGAGTCAACGACTTCCCTGATGATAACAGACGAAGGCTGGATATTGACATCGACGGTGTAGTCCCTCTCTTTATGGCTGGTCCACCGCTCGAGTTTTGAGCGACCCCTCCTTGAATCTTCACTCTCATCGTCTGAGGCAGGAATCCCGGCATTGCCGTTCGCCTTCTTGCCTTCCGCTGTAGAATGCTTGCTGCTTTGCTGTTCCCTCAAACCTTTAGAGCTGAGCTGTACATGGAAAAAGATGTAAAACACAAATCAAGAATCTAGGAAGTTTGGGAAGGAGTCCATATTTTCAAGACAACAAATACCAAAAAGGTAAAAAAAAAAAGGTCAAAAACTGATGACCCACTAACCTGCTCAATGCTGAATGATGCAATGAGAATAATGTAAATTAATTGAATTGTCAAAATAAGATCAAATATCTTAAATATTTCACACATCAATAATCTAAATTGTTTCTTATGGTAAAAAAAAAATTTGAAGTTGCAGGATTCAGCTTCCTCAAACTGATGAGATGTAAGCATCATTTTTTCCATTTTCCATTTCCCAAGGCATGTAGACATGCATTATTGAAAGAAGACTCTATGAAAAAGAGAAATATTTGGTAGCCATCAGCACCTTCTAAGCATACAGACCTTATATTTTTGCTGAGCCGGTCTTCACAGTGCAAATAATGCTTAATCTTAGGTTCGAAAGAGCCAAAAAAAGAGAGAAAAATGGAAATCCTGCTCTATTTTCGACATTTTCCGACAAAATTCAAGGCTAAATAGCATTACTCTTTGCAGTACAAATAAAAGATGCATCTCTCTGAAGCAGAAGTGAATTAAAAGAAATTAGTCAAATGTGATAAAAGAACAATAGTGGAAGTGGAAGAGTACTGCTAAAGGAAAAAAAAAAGAACATACTACATACCAAATGAGAGTAAGGGGCGAAAAATTATTAGAATAAATTTGCTATCAAAGAAATGCCATAACCAATCCCCAAAACAAAGAAATGTCATAAGATCCCTACTCTCTACTTTACAGTTTTGAATTTAGTTTCCACGATATTTTTACACGTGTTAGGGCTTCCCAAGTGCATTAAAAGTATCCCAACAAATGGCTATTGACATGAGTTTTACCACACAAAAACATCAAGTCTGCCATTTAACATGTAGTCAACCCCTTAAATCTTTGGATGAGGATTGTTAAAAATAGGAAAACTTACTGCTATATTCCTTTTCTATCCTTTGGTTGCTAAAATCCTAGTGTCAGTTTCCATGAGCTTATGAAAAGATAAGATGCTAGTTTAAATTTATATTCCTCAAATGAAAATTAAAAAAAAATTGAAAATTGGTCCAATCTATTTCATCAGCTTTTTTTATTTCAGGAAAACCATCTTTTTACCAAAATTTTATTAATCTAGCTCAGACTTTCCCTCACCACACAAGGGGAAAGACATCCTTTGTTCCAACATATTTCTCCTGAATCACCTACAAAAATACCTCAGTGCGCTGTGTGTTGTGGTCTCCGCGTTTTCTCTTGCCAGATGCTTCTCTTTTCTGCCCGACAGGTTCAGATTCCAAGACTTTTCTATTGCTTTCACGATGCCTTTCCTTCTGCGCTTGCTGCTCATCAGAGGCGCCCAAAGGACGATCAGGGCGAGTGCTTAACCTTTCATTCCTCAAGCTTCTCTTCTCAGTGCTAAAACGCTTTTCCCGACTATGAGTATCCCCACGGACTTTGTTTAAAGGCTCTGTCTCTTCAGCAGTCCTATCGCTTCTTTTTGACTGCTCACCGTGTCGCTGCCTTCGATCTTTATCGTGATGTGTCCTGTCAGATCCCGCCGCCTTTAAATCTTCCTTGCTCCTTCCGCTTCCAGCCAGTATCTTACTTCGGGAAGCGAATCGCCTTTCTTCTCTTCCGTGGACCGGGAGTGTATCATCGCGAGCCAGATTGAGTTGACTTCGGTCTTCTCTATCCCTCTGATGCCAATTGTCGTCTTTGTGCTTATTGCTCTTTGTTCTACCTTCATCCTCCCTCTTCCTGTGATCAACAATTTCTTCTCGCACCCTTCTCCTTCGATGAGAATCTTCCCTCGCCCTATAGCCATGCAAAGAATCTTCCTTGTCAGTTCTCTCCCTCTTAGTTTCGACATCTCGTTTTCTCTTCAATTCGCCATCTTCTAAATTCTCTTGCCTGTTCATCACGACATCCTTCCTATCCCTGTGTCGAACACCATCAACCCTGCCATGCCCTATCCAATCTCCATGCTCCTCGATCTTTTCCTTCTTGTCTGTCATTCTAACTTTGCTCCTATCCTTTGTCTGCTGACTATTACGAGCGTCATCTTCTCTCCTATGCCAAGCACTGATTGAGTCATCCATCTCCCTGTCAAAACCCTCGGTCCTACCGCGAAAAGTATGTCCAGAAGAAGAATCATGCATAATTTCTCTTCCTCGAGATCGATTTTTTACAGCCTCTCGCCTACCATCCCTGCCATAATCATCTCTTCGTTTCCGATCATCTTTTTCGGGATGCTTGCGCAAAACTCCTGTGTGCTTTGAAGGATGAACCTGCATAACTTCTTCGCCAGTTTCATTCGTCTTGCGATAGTCCCTACTGTTTCCCGATCTAGCTCGACTATTATCACTGTGTGTAAGCCTTGAATCATCACCAAAGCCATTATCCTGAGCACCATATTGCTCCACACATGAACTCAATCTTTTCCTGTTTGTAGAACCAATGAAGCCATCATCACCTCCAGTTTCACTTGATAATCGAAAATCAGAAGCTTCTTCTCCATCCCCTTCGTGGCTGTCCCCAAGTGTAAGTCTGTCATCGTGCTCCACATCTTTCGGTTCTGTGCTCAACTCCCTCGTGATTTCAACAATATTAGAAGGTAATAAGTCAGGACCCCGGTTGCTTTCCATTGCATCACTTGATTTTTCCTTGTGAAATTCTTCATGCTTGTCCAAGTGCAAATTTCGGTTAGGGCGAGTCTCACTGAAGCGTTCACTTCCGGTTGAATGTTTTCCTTGTGATGTCCTTTGCAACAACCTTACATTTAAAAAATATAACCACGGATTAGTAGATAGTTGAATAATATTGTGGCAGCAATTACTACAACAATGCCAATTCATTAATACTGCAAACACATTAAAACGATGAACATATGAAAATCAGATTCACATAACTCTGTATTTTGAAGAAAAAAATACTTAAAAACACCTGTTGCATTTTGGCATGGTAAATAATACAGCGAAGTGTAGAGAGGGGAAAACATTTTGGCATGGCTCTCCTGTTTGACAGGTGTGGGGTCCGCTCCTCTCCCTTCCCGCGCGACCTCCGCGGTCACCTTCTCTTCTCGCTGCGATCACTCGCGCGCTCTGACTTTCTTCTCGCAGCGGACTGCGATCTCCTTGCGGTGTTCTCTACCCGCTGAATTTCCCTCGCGATCTCTCCGGGTCGCAGCGACCTTCTCCTAGTCGCAGATCTCCTTCTCGCCGTGTTCGCTACCCGCGGACCTTTTGTTCTCGCGATCTCTCCTGGTCGCGGCGACTATCTCTTAGTCGCGGTTCTCCTTCTCGCAGCGACTTCTATCTCTGACCGCTGCAGTCTGCCGTTACCTCTACTCACCCTTCTCGCAGCGACCTCTCTCTGGCCGTTGCGATCTGCCCGTTATCTCTATTCACCCTTCTCACACGACCTATCTCTGGCCGCTGCGCTTTGTCGTTATCTCTACCCGTAAGTCTCCCTTTTCACAGCGATCTCTGCGCTGCTTCTCCTATCCGCGGCGGCTTCCTCTCCTGACCGTGCGGACTCTTCTCCTCAGATCGCCAGCTCGCTTATTCCTCCTCGGCTGTCCGATCTTTGCGGTCTCTGCCCCTGGTCGTAGCCTTACCGGCTGCTGGTATCCTTACCGTGACCGGGCGGACTGCTCTCCTCAGACCGCCCGAGCTCTCCGAAAATCCCCTGCTCGTGGCTTCCACCGCGACCTTCTTGCCCTCTGTCGGTCTCTCTCCTCCGAAGCGTGCTCTCCAGCGGCCTCCTCTGCTCCCAGCGCGCTCTCCAGTGACCTCCAGCACGCTCTCCAGTCCAGCGAGCTCCCTCTGCGATCTCCCAGCTCGCCAGCGGTCTTCTTTCTGCTTTCTACTCGCTATTCTCGTCGAACAGTAACGGTCTCCTACCAGCAGTGCGAGTTGCAGTGCTCTTCTATACGCAGTCCTCAAGCAGTTCTAGCCGCAATTCTGGTCGCCCAGCCCTCTGCTCTGCTGGTTACTCCCTGGTGCTTGTTTCTCCATGGCTTTGTCTCCTTTCAGGTCCCCAGGCTTGGTTGTGTCTATTTCTGGTGGTGGCATCTCCTGCCTCCTTCATAGCTCTTCATGGATTCTGGATTCCGGGGCCAGCCACCACATTACTTCGCAAGCACCTTCACAATACTTGGCCTCCGAACATCCTCCGTTCATTACTGTGGCAAATGGGGCTTCTACTCCTGTTGCTGGCTCTGCCGATCTCACTCTGTCACCCTCACTTACTCTTCGTTCGGTTCTTCATGTTCCGGGCTCCTCCTTCAATCTCTTATCTATTAGTCGTCTCACCCAAGATTTGGATTGTTGTGTCTCATTCACCTCTACTTCATGTATTGTGCAGGATCGACAGACGCGGCGCATCATCTGCAAAGGGCATCTCTCGAACGGACTCTATCTCCTCGATACCTCTCCCACCGTTCTTCTCTCCTCTATCAGCACTACTGAGTGGCACCGCCGTCTTGGTCACGCTCCTCTACAAATACTCCGCAAAGCTCTTCCCAACGTCTCTCTCCATGAGTTTACCTGTGAGTCGTGTATCTATGCCAAACATCATTGTTCTACGTTCACCCCCCATCCCACTCGAAGTGCTGCTCCCCTTGATTTGGTTCACTCTGATATTTGGGGTCCCTACAAAATCGCCAGTGTTTTTGTCTATCGTTACTTTGTTACCTTCGTTGATGACTACTCACGGGTGACATGGTTGTACCTCCTTCGTGACCGCTCTGAGTTGCCTGGTGTTCTTCGAAACTTCATCATCGAAACTCGCAACCAATTTTCTACTACTCTTAAAACTCTCCGTACCGACAATGCCCGCGAATATACTGGTCATACCGTCACTCACTTATGTGCTGAGATTGGGATAATTCATCAAACTTCTTGTCCATATACCCCCCAACAGAATGGCGTTGCTGAACGCAAGAATCGTCACCTGCTTGAGGTCACCCGCTCTCTCATGCTCCAAATGAACGTCCCCAAACAATATTGGAATTCCGCGGTCTCTACCGCCTGCACTCTCATCAACTGCATGCCTTCTTCTCGTCTCAACTTTGCATCCCCCTTCAGTCTCCTTTTTCCTTCTACGACTCCGTTCTCCATCGCTCCTCGCGTGTTTGGCTGCGTATGCTACGCTCATCGCCTTGGTCCGTTCTCTGACAAACTTGCTCCACGTGCCACCAGATATATGTTTGTTGGTTACTCCCAGACTCAGAAGGGATATCTCTGCTTCTCTCCCCAGGATCGCAAGCTTCTTACGACTGCTGATGTTACCTTCCTTGAAGATCAACCCTATTTTTCCCAACCAGCGGACTGTCCTCTTCCGCTGCCTCCTCTTCTGCGGCCTGTTATTCCGGTTACTTCACCCCTTCCTCCGCTCTCTCCAACGCCCGTTTCCTCCCCGCCCGTCTCCTCCATACCAGTCTCTCCCATCCCTCTTCTACCTCCCTCCCCGAAACCACCTATCACTCGTGTGTACGCTCGTCGTCCTCTGTCCTCCACTGCCCTACGGGAGGTGCCCTCCTCTGATGATGACTCGCGGCCTGCCGATCCGACTTCTTCCTCTACTGCACATCCAATGGCACACTTTGTCTCTCTTCACCGCCTCTCTCCGGATCTTCGCCAATTTGCTACTTCTCTTTCCTCCATTTCTATTCCTAACTCTGTGCAGGAGGCTCTTCAACATCCTGGCTGGCGTGCCGCCATGGAAGAAGAAATGGTCGCGTTGTGGGCAAACCAGACCTGGCAGCTGGTGGATCTTCCCCCTGGCCAGAAAACTGTTGGTTGCAAATGGGTCTGTCATCAAGCATGCTGCGAATGGGACCATTGACCGCTTAAAAGCTCGACTAGTGGCTCGCGGCTACACTCAGCAACAAGGTTTGGACTACGATGAAACCTTCTCTCCCGTCGCCAAACTGAACACAGTACGGGTTCTTCTCTCCGTTGTCGTGCACCGCCAATGGCCCTTACATCAACTGGATATTAAGAACGCCTTCTTAAACGGTGATCTCACTGAAACGGTGTACATGCAGCAGCCGCCCGGGTTTGTGACCACGGGGGAGTCTAGGACCCCGAAAGTCTGTCATCTTTTGCGGTCTCTCTATGGTCTCAAACAGTCTCCTCGAGCATGGTTCGACAAGCTCAGCAAGGTCCTTCGTGAAGCAGGGTTTACTCGGAGCTCGGCTGACTTCTCCATGTTTACTCGCCACCAGGCAACAGGCACCGTTCTCCTTCTAGTCTATGTGGATGATATCATTATCACAGACAACGACTCAAAAGGAATTCAGACGATCAAACAACAACTCAGCTCCGTGTTCCAAACGAAAGACCCGGGGAACCTTCATTACTTCCTGGGCCTGGAGGTAGCCAGGCGACCAGACGGCCTTGTTCTATCTCAGAGAAAGTACAAATGAAGAAGATCGAGCTAAAACATGTCTCTGGTACTGAACAAGTTGCGGATGTCCTCACAAAGGCACTGCCCAGTACCCTCTTTTTTCAATGCTTATCCAAGCTTGGCGCATACAATTTGTATGCTCCAGCTTGCGGGGGAGTGTTAAAATAGCCCATGTGTTTGGCCCATTTGGTGGCCCAGTTACTTCTCTTCTATTTCTCTTTAGTCCCACATTGTGTATAGGATTTCTCTCTCTCTTCTCTCTCCTATAAATATGTACTCTCTCTTTGTATAACACAAGAAATATATACAAGCTCCAGCTTTTCCTACAGATACAATACAGTGATGAGATGAATTGAAGATAAAAATTTAGTAGCTAGGGGTAGATGGCAAGCGTGCTGCTGAAGTTACGGCATTTTGATACTGTGATTGCTGAAAAAGGAAGACTCTGGTGTGAAGGAAAAAATAAAGGGGATTAAATGAATGCCTCAAGAGGAGGGAATGCAAGGGAACAAATGGTCCTCAAGAGAGAATGCCAAAGAAAGGCCATATCATTAACAAGCCTCATAAATACAACACCTTACCTAATATATATAGCAGTCATAATTTCACAATTAAATATAATACTACCAAATAACATATTGAAAAGTAAGGAAGATGACATAAACATAAGACATCACAATCAATTCCCCTAGGCTACAAAGAACTCTCCTCCAGATTGAAGAGATGTTGAAGAATTAGAGTTCCTTGATTATATTGGAGAGCTAAGAAAACATGCCATCAAAGAGAGACGAAATTCCATCCCGAAAAGAGGTGATGAATGAAAAATCAATCACACGAGGAAAAGGAGAAGGGGAAAAATAACACCATCATCAACAATTCATGAAGATTTTCATCAAAGATATCACTATTACAACACAGTAATTAATATTTTTTGAGATAAAACATATGCCATGAAACTTAATAACAATGGTATTTATCTTGACAAAATCACAATCTCCCAATGATTGATTTGCCATTGCCTACCACATGTACAAAGAAAGAAATATTGCACCAAACCCAATGGAGTTGCACAAGAATTCAATGCATAAACTCACTATCTAGAATTGTCCTCTACAACACAAAAAGTCCTATATAACAACAACACTCAAGCCTTTATCCCACCATGGTGGGGTCGGCTATATGGATCCTCTGTCGCCATTGCGCCCTACCTTTAATCATAGTCTCATTAATGCCTAAGTACATCATGTCTTTCCTTATAGTTTCATTCCAAGTATTTTTTGGTCTACCCCCCCCCCCCCCCCCCCCCTTTAACATGTCTAGTGACTAAACTAACTCTCACAGCGCCCAACAGGTGCCTCTAATGGTATCCTATGTACATGCCCGAACCATCTTAAACGAGCCTCTCGCATCTTCTCTACAATTGGCGTCACTCCTGTCTTATCCCTGATACATTCATTCCTAATTTTATCCATTCTCGTGTGACCACACATCCACCTAAGCATTCTCATCTCCGCAACTCGCATTTTTTGCTCATGTACACCATTCACTGCCCACTCATAACCGTAGAGCATTGCTGGTCTAATTGCAGTACGATAAAACTTGCCTTTAAGTTTTAAAGATACTTTGCGAACACATAAGATCCCAGAAGCGCCTCTCCACTTCAACCAACCTACTTGGATTCTATGTATCACATCTTTATCTACACCTCCATCTTTTTGAATTATCGATCTTATATATAGAACATTAATCCTAAAGAAGTAAATCCTCTAATGTTGATTGAATTTGATGACGACGGCGAGGAAGACATGACAAAAGTGGAGTTCGGCATGAGGGTATCGACGGTTAGAGCTGCGGTTACTAAGACCAAAGTATTATATATAGTCAATGGCCAGGTGATGGGGATATGGATTGCGTGCGGGCCGACACTTACCAGAGCCCGCACAAGTCTACATAAGCAGGAGGCGGAAAGGATCCGAGCCGGTAGTCTCGCTCAAAGTGATGATGACATAATTTTATATATTTTATAATTTTTTAGTATTTTATTTGATGTAAATTAGTGGCATTATATTCCATATGATATCGGCGGTCTGCAGTGAGTTCCAAGTTTATAAATAGGGGGTCTAAAAGATGATTTTAAGACATTGCAGAAATTGGACAAAAATTTTAGGTTCCCACGATTACACTATGGTGCCAAATCCATGAAATCTATGTGTTGAACTCTAGATCCCCATTCCACCCTCATTTGGTCGACAATCCTGATCGTCCCTCCTGTCCATCCACCGGAATCCACCCCTAAAAGTGCTAGCCAACCTCCCAACTACTTCTCTCTCACCAATCAACCAATTAACTACCAAAACCAAAAATAACCCACATTTAGTTCCGCTAAGAATTACCCTCAACTGGCATAACTGTCACTCCACTTTTATAACGACCCAGCCTTCAAAATATCAGAATTATTGTCTGTTTTGATTCATCTCAGTCCATACTAAGCTGAACCACACAGTGTTGCCCTTTTCCATAGGTGACCTACAAGCACTTCTCAGTAGGTCACCCATCTCAGGACTACTTCCACCGGATCACACTTAACTCTGGAGTTTCCAACATAATTCCACCACATGCTCCGAAAAGGCACATCTGATATTTGAGGATCTGAATTATTACTTAAGCTCAACAATTTTCCTTTTAATTCTAATGTGAGATTCGATTCATTGCAACACCACTTTTCACCTAGAAGTTTGTCATCCTAGAAACATGTCATGAGATGCTTTATTGGGCTTCACTGCCCTCAAAGCACTCCCTAAACCCTAAAATTATTGCATAAGCTCAACAACTTTCCTTCCAATTCTAATGTGAGATTAGATTCATTGTAACACCTCTTTTCACCTAGAAGTTTGTCATCCTAGAAACTTTCCAGGAGCTGCTTTATTGGGCTTCACTGCCCCAAAAGCACTCCCCGCACTCATTGGACCGCCCTTATCGGATTCAGGATATTTCAGGTCCACTAGCTTCCGCAGGGTTTGTTCCTGAACCACACATCGTACTACAGGAGGTCTGACTTTGATATCATTTGTAACGACACAACCCTCACAATATTTGATACTGTTCAAAGTCCCCAAAACTTTTATATATATTTCTTGTGTATAAATACAAGGGAAGAATACATATATATAGGAGAGAGAGTGAGACAGAAAAACCTATACAAGGTGTGGGACTAAAGAGAAGAAGAACTAAATGGGCATGTACATGGGCCTATTACATGGATTTCACTAACACTCCCCCGCAAGCTGGAGCGTACAAATCGTAGGCACCCAGCTTGGATAAGAACTGGAGATATAGTGGCCGAGGAAGAGCTTTTGTTAGGATGTCAGTAATTTGTCTCGTAGCAGGAACATGCTCCAATTCTACCTACTTCGCTTGAACCTTTTCTCTGATGAAGTGACAGTCAACCTCAATATGTTTTGTTCGCTCATGGAACACTGGATTGTTGGCTATATGAATTGCAGCCTGACTGTCGCGCCCGAAGTGTTGTCGGAGAAGGAAGAGTGACACCCAAGTCACCAAGAAGTCTCTCAAGCCATGTTAATTCTGACACAACAGCTGTCATAGCCCTGCATTCAGACTCAGCCGAGGAGTGGGCGACCACAGTCTGTTTATTGATTCGCAAGTTATGAGGTGTCCACCAAAGTAAGTGCAAAAGCCAGTCGTGGAGCGCCTATCATCAGGGGACCCGGCATAGTCAGCATCCGAGTACGCAAGAAGAGATGGTGAGTTGGATGGCTTGTAGACAAGACCTTGTCCTGGAGCGGTCTTTAGATATCTGAGAATACGCTCAACAGCTTGATGGTGAGAAGTGCGCGGAGTATGCATGAAGCGACTCACAACACCAACATCAAACGAGATATCCGGTCGAGTAACCGTTAGGTAGATCAATTTTCCAACCAATCGTCGGTAGTATTCTGGATTCTCAAGAAGCTAGCTAGAATCAGACTCAGCAGCACATAATTTTTGATTAGCATCCATAGGAGTATCCGCAGGTTTGCACCCGGAATATCCTGCTTCATGAAGTAAGTCGATGCAGTACTTTCGTTGGGACATAACCAACCCATCGGGTCGTTGGGCGACTTCAATCCCAAGGAAGTATCTCAAATTTCCAAGATCCTTGGTCTGGAAGGCCGAGCTCAGATGTTCTTTGAGTTGTTGTATCTCAGAGAGATCGTCGCCAGTAATCAGGATATCATCAACGTAGACAAGAAGGATTACAATGCCAGTTGGTCCATGCTTGGTGAATAGAGAGAAGTCGGCGGAGCTCCGAGTGAACCCAAGTGCTAAGAGGACCTTGCAGAACTTATCAAACCAAGCTCGTGGTGACTGTTTGAGACCATAAAGAGCCTTTAGAAGGCGGCAAACGTGAAGTGTACGAGACTCCCCCGTGGTCTCAAACCCGGGAGGTTGGCACATAAACACAGTTTCCTTCAGATCGCCGTTAAGGAATGCATTCTTAATATCGAGCTGAAGAATGGGCCAACGCCGGTGCACAACAACGGAGATAAGAACACGAACAGTGTTGAGTTTTGCTACTGGAGAAAAAGTTTCCTCATAATCTAAGTCATGCTGCTGAGTGAAGCCCCGGGCCACGAGACGGGCTTTTAAACGATCAACAGTCCCATCCGCATTCTGTTTGACCGCAAAGACCCATTTGCAACTAACACAATGTTGACCTGGAGGAAGGGGAACCAGTTCCCATGTGTGATTAGCCCAGAGGGCATTCATCTCCTCTTCCATAGCTGCCCGCCACCCCGGATGCTGAAGCGCCTCCTGCACAGAGTTAGGAATAGAGATGGAGGAAAGTGAAGTAGCAAACTGGTGGAGGGGTGGAGAGAGCCGGTGTAGAGACACATAGCTGGCCATTGGATGAGCCGTAGAGGGAGATGCAGGATCAGCCGCGGGCGGTGTGTCATCAGTAGCAGACGGCTCCGGTAGGGAAATATCCTTGGATTTACGGCGAGAATAGACGTTGCGGATGGGCGGACGGGTCACAAGCGGGGAGGGAGGTGACGGTGGAGAGGAAGGCGTGACTGGAACGATAGGACGAGTAATAGTAGAAGGGATGGATTGGGGAGAGGAGGACAGGTGGAATGGTTGATCTTCACAAAAAGTGACATCGGCCGAGACAGTCACTTTACCTGTTGTAGGAGAATAGCACACATAGCCCTTCTGAGTTCGAGAGTAGCCAACAAACATCTGTCTGGTAGCGCGAGCAGCAAGTTTGTCTGTCGACGGACCAAGGTTGTGAACATAACAAATACACCCAAAAACTCGAGGTGTGAGGGGGAAAGGAGTGGATGGAAGAAGAAGAAGAAGGCTTAGTGGAGTGGCAAAGCTGAGAACGGATGAGGGCATGCGATTGATGAGGTGACAAGCAGTTGAAATAGCAAAGTGCCAAAAATCTGTTGGGACCTGCATTTGGAACATGAGGGACCGAGCGGTATCGAGAAGATGACGATTTTTCCGTTCGGCCACGCCATTTTGTTGAGGTGTGTAGGCACAGGAGGTTTGGTAGATAACACCAAACTCAGAGCACAGAGCGGAGAAGGACCGACTTGTGTACTCGCGGGCATTATCAGTGCGGAGTATTTTAAGCGGCGTCGAGAACTGCGTGCATGTTTCAGATAGAAAAGTACGAAACACAGAAGTTATCTCAGTGCGATCATGAAGAAAATAAAGCCAAGTAACACGCGAGTAGTCATCAATAAAAGTGAAAGTAGCGATGTCCAAATATACTGGGGATCCTATATGGACCCTATACATCAGAATGAACTAAAGATAACGGAGTATCCCTCCGGGTACAAGAAGGAGAGAAAGAAACACGATGTTGCTTGCCGTAGATACATGATTCACACGTAAACTCTTGGAGTAAAACACCAGGAAGAGCTTTCTTGAGAACCGGAGGTAGCGGAGGCGGCCAGATGCGGAGGTCGGCCATGTTTGCGGTAGCAAGTAGCTTCTAGGTGACCCTCACGAGAGCAGTAAGTACACTTCAAAGAAGAGCGGCCACCACGTCCTCGTCCCTGAGACGGTGGCGTCCTCCCCTGGTGGAAGAGCCACGAGCAGGAGGAGTTGGCAGGAGAGGCTGCTGAAGAAGAACTGGAGAAAAAACTGTTGGAGTCTCAGATGGAGGAGTTACCCTGAGTAACATAGAGCAAACATCATGAAGGGAGGGGGTGGTAGTGGATGAGAGTATCTGAGCTCGAACATTGTGCAGATGTGGAGGAACACGGGCCATCATCATAGCAATACAGACGGCTTCCTTCTGAGTCCGTTGAATCGCGAGATCAGTGGTAGATGGCTGATGCTGGATCCATGCTTCAGTAAGACCCTTAGCACGAGCAACAAAGGAGGTCATGTCCGCAGCCCCGCCCATATCCAGGGCCTGGAGATCAGTAATAATGTCATAAAGGTGCTGGAGGCTGTCCTTGCCCGAGTACAAGGAATGAAGCTCATCCCACATGCCCTTAGCTGTCTCGTGATACATGGACATTTGGTAAGGTTCTCCATCCATTGAGTTGAGAAGCCATGTCTGAACACGACCGTCATTCCGCAGCCAATCGTCGGTAGAAGGAGAAGGAGGTGCCTGCGTGAGATGAAGTAAGAGTCCTTTTGCCCGAAGGACCCGACGGACGGAGTGCACCCAAGGCACAAAATGTTTCTTTCCGCACAGGGAAATAGTAGTGATCTGTAGCTCATCGCGGAGTTCGGGAGAAGGAGTTATACGAGCAGCAGGCAATTCAGAGGAGTTTACCGAGGAACCCATGAAGCCGACTGAAGCAGCAAGGAGAAAACCGAGAGCAGGGAGACCGGGCGGTTTTGGTAGAAAGGAGACCGCAGCGGGCTGAGGGGCGGTCTGAGGAGCAGCGGACTCGGCAAACCGCGTGAGAAGAAGAGTCCTCAGCGGACTGGAGCGAGCAGAGGAGCGGCGGTCTGGGGAGACCGCAAGAGCAGCGGGTAGCGGCGGTCTGGGGAGACCGCAAGAGCAGCGGGTAGCGGCGGTCTGGGGAGACCGCAAGAGCAGCGGGTAGCGGGCAGAATGGCGGTCTGGAACGGCGATCGCTCCCGATGGAGATCGATTGGGAGTTCGCGGCGCGGTTGGAGATCGATTGCGAGACCAGAGAGGGATCGGTGGAGGGAGCTGCGATCAGGCGGAATCCGCAGTTGGAGATCGCAGGCAGCAAGAGACTGTAGGAGTAGATCGCGGGAGGAGCACGGGAGTTTAGCAGTTGGAGACCGCAAGAGCAGCTTTGCGAAAGCTGCGAGGAGAAGCTCGGGAGATCGAGCTTGGGAGTTGCGGGCCCCACGTGTCAGGGAGGAGAAGGCTATAAGAGAGCCAAAGAGGAGAGGAAGCGGGAAGAGGCAGCGCTGGCAGCAGGGGGGAAGCGGTCTCAGAAAGTGAGACCGCGAGAGCTCGCCACGGGGAAGGGGCGGTCAAAAAATGGGAGACCGCAATTTTGAACCTGGCTCTGATACCATGTTCAAAGTCCCCAAAACTTTTATATATATTTCTTGTGTATAAATACAAGGGAAGAATACATATATATAGGAGAGAGAGTGAGACAGAAAAACCTATACAAGGTGTGAGACTAAAGAGAAGAAGAACTAAATGGGCCTGTACATGGGCCTATTGCATGGATTTCGCTAACAGATACCATTTGTAACGACAAAACCCTCACAATATTAGAAGTATTGTCCGCTTTGGTTCATCGCATCCATACTGAGCTGAATCACACGATTTTGCCCTTTTCTAAAGGTGGCCTATGAGCACTTCCCAGAAGATCACCCATCCCAGGACTACTCACATCGGAGCACACTTAACTATGCAGCTTCCAACATAACTCCACCACATGCTTTGAAAAGACGTCTCTAATATTTGAGGATCTGAATTATTATTTAAGCCTGACAACTTTCCCTTCAATCTTGAAGTGAGATTCGGTCTGTTCATGTACCTCCTTTCACCTAGAAACCTATCATCTTAAATGTATGTCAGAAGAGTTTTAGAATATTTCATGTTTTATGTTTTGAATTTTATAATTTTGGCTTTAGTCTTGCCTTGTATTAAATAGTTAATAAGGAATATAATCACCTGATAAACAAAAAAACAGAGTTCTTCTCCGTGAGAAGGATTGATGGCTTGTTCAATTATTGTTGGGGGCCTTTTGTGCTAGCCTGCTAGGTGTCTTGCTTTAATGTTCCTGTGAAGATCCTTCGCTAACAACTATTTTTATTGTGATTCTTCAACTATAAGATAGGACTTTTAGGCCATGAAAGAGGGCATGCTACGCCTGTGGATCCTGCTTCATCAACTAATTGGGCTTCTCTCTCTGTTGCTCTATTTCTTTATTTCCTTTGCATTGTGCCTTAACTTCGTGCAACTAACTTTTTCAAGTATTGTGGGTGCATTTCATAGCTTTAGCGTATGTTGCATGGATTAACAAGACCTTGGTTGATTCCTGCAGTACTCATACGTGCATATTTTAGACAACCACCAATGATTTTGACTAGTTGTTTAACATGCAATAAATTCAATGACTTCTGTTCTGAATCAAGTTATAGTTGGATGTGTTATTCCGTCAAACTACAGATATTTCAATTCACTGGGCAGCTTCTTAGTTTCTCATTTGCAGATGTTGCTAATAATAGAAGACTAATGAATTATCATCTTTATTTTCCATAAAGAGCTAGTCTTTAAATAGAGTTCTGAGAGTTTGTTCAAGTTATGTGCGTACGAGAATGGTTCCCTTCTTTTGTAGTAGATTTGCATTAGAAACCATACACCATACACATACTACATCAAACATAGCATGACAACTATGGATTTTTTTTAGTAGTATTCCACCTAATAATGTAATATAATTCCTTCTAAACACAAGATATAATGTTGCACGAAACACAATTAAAGATACACTTTAAATAAAATCAATTATATATGATTCAAAAAACCCTCAAAGTTACTATTAAGAGATTCAAAATTACATCACTACATTTATAATGCTAAGATGTTTTGGATGATAACTTAGAGAAACTCTTTGAAAAATACAATATAAATTAATGAGATATGCTCAACTATTTGTGAAGTGTTGTTGCTAAACAAAATATACTTGGGAATATTTGATAGATAACATAAAGAACATTTTTTCCATTTATTGATAATGGGATCAACTGCATGATTGATTTAAGCACTTTAAACAGGGTGACTACAGTGCATTTTAATATTTTATGTAATTTAAAAATCTTGTAGCCAAATATTGCGTTTTATCAACATATGTTGCACTAAAGGTCTTAGGCAGGAAATAAATGATGAATAATCAATAGTAAACCAAGTACAATAGATGAGGCGTCATAAGGCATACAGTTTGAAAACTATTATAATTATCATCATGTTAGGTCTATTACACTACAACAACACTCAAGCCTTTATCACACTTAAGGTCTATTACACTATTGATTAATATTTCTAAATAAAAATAGTTAACATCGCACATTGACATTCGAATAATGAATGGAAAAATATGATGCAATAGAAGAAACTATAAAAATTGAGGATATCCTTTAAATACTAGATCAAACGTAGAAAAGATTTACAAGTGCAGTACTATATCAAAGTCTATGTTGGAAATAAAAAAGAGAGAAATATTCGGTGTATTTTATTCATCCTCATAGGGGCTTTATATAGGAAATACATAGACTCGCAAAGACCGACAGACAATGTGGGACTATACCACAGACTAAAAGACTTAAATAACAACATAAAACTCATAATTCCAACACTCCCCCTCAAGCTGACCAACACACGACGAGCCACCGGGGGAAATTCCAAACCGGGGAATCAAGACGGGGACATAGCCAGACACGACGCTGACCAACACACGACACAGGACTTACACACGACGTGGATTCGCTGGAAACCGGTCAACCAACATCACCTATACACACAACATGCGAAAAAAGGAACGAAAAATGAGAAGCAAATCATCAACCGAGCAACCGAGGATAATCCGTCGGGGATAATTTGTCGGGGATACATTCGCACAAGGCGGTCCCACACGTCACAGACTCACATGACACGGTCTCATGTGACACAACACAGTGAGATTTAGAGTGCACCAACATCAATCGCTTCCCCAACACACGACCAATCGAAAGAAAACATGGGGAGACACATATGACATAAGCCTGGAGGCCGTGTGGAACGAAGACGAAAAGTCGGGAAAGATCATCTGAGTCACCTTCGTCCCAAACACTCCACGTGAATGAAGGCATAACATTATGACAAGACACAAATAGCATACGCCACATACAAAAACAACACAAAACCTCAGCATCTGCAAGATATTACCACCGTGGAAGGGGGTACGACAACAGGAACCGGCTAGAATCGTCAAAAAATATGAAGGCAACAGTTGGAGCGGTTGGAGGTGGCTGTAATCATCTGGAGCATGAAGGGCAGCGGCTGGAATCAACAGAGAGAAGCATGAGCACAGATCTGGAGGCCAGAGCATGCCAAGGATGAGAACACCCCGTGTAAAGAGGAAGCCGACAAGATTTCTGCCATGGAAGAAGCAACGGGATCGGCAGAGGAAGCATCGTCAGCAGCAAGGAGAAAGAAAGGCCAGATCTGGAGTAGATCTGGAGCAGCGGGATCCAGAGGAAGAGGATGAGATCGTCGATGATGAAGGCAGATAGGAGCAGCGAAGAAAGCGGCCGACCGGATTGAAGTTGACGAACAGGGGCTGAAGCGGAGCGCGAGGACGAAGGGATTAGGAGCCGACGATCTGCCACGAGAAGCGCAGACACGATCGACAATGTCGACTGGAAGCGGAGACGCGAGCTTGAGACAGGATCGTTGAAGGAGAAAGAGCCCGCAATAGAAGCTTTAGCAGTAGCGGGAGAGTCGACGAAAATCGTCAAGGCTACGCGGAGAACGAAAGCGGAACATCACCTGCAACGCATACGTGACCGAGAGAGAAAATAGCGAGAGCGAGAGTAGAAGGATTCCAACTGAAATTTCAGATGGCCAACATTTTAGGGCTCTGAAATTTCAAGGGGGAAATAAACTTAACTCTGATACCATGTTGGAAATAAGAAGAGAGAAATATTCCGTGTATTTTATTCATCCTCATAGGAGCTTTATATAGGAAATACATGGACTCACAAAGACCAAAGACAATGTGGGACTATACCACAGACTAAAAGACTTAAATAATAATATAAAACTCATAATTCCAACAATCTACACTCTAATCTATGGAACCTGAACCTCAAGTCGAACAAGACAACATGAGAATGTGGTCACCTCAAAATAAACCTTAAGTAAATGTCAAACCTATAAATTGATTTTAAAGCTATGATGGAAATTCATAAAAATATGTCGCATTAAAGGTCTTGGCAAGAAATTAAAGGATGAAATAATCTTGGTATACCAAACACACTTTTGAGAAATATTATACAATAAGGCTTCATATTAGGTCTATCAAAGCCTGTTAAAAGCACACTACCATAAAAATCATAAATGGACAAATATGATGCAACAAAAGAAGCTATTAAATTAAGAATATTCTTTAAAGTTAGAAAATATATACACTTGAATTATTGTTCTATCAAAGTTCATATCAATATTTGTGAACCTGAATCTTAAATCAAACAAGCAAAAATATGAAACAGAATTTGAGAATGAGATTACTTCTAAACCTAAATCTCAAGTAATACCCAAACCTATGATATGATTTTGAAGATGGAAAAGAATGCATGTTGAAGTTGATAAATCAATTAAATAATGTGATAATATAACTCTTAATGAAGTATCTACCAAAATTACCTGTCTAAACGGCAAATAAATAATTTACTGGTTTTTTATTCTTACTTTTTTGAATTTAAACTTCATAAAAGAACCTTATGGAAAAATAAACTCCTTCAATAATTCAAAGGTCTTACTGATAATTGCCTTCAGGAAAATTTAGAATTCTTTTTGTGCACCCCTATAATGGTGTCTTGTTCTGATGTTCCTGCATTTTCCTTCTAGAACTATTAGCTACACTTTTATGGTGGTGGAGGGGGTATGCTCATTCTCCTGATCCAGCAAATATTTATGTTTCGACTAGTTCCCATGTATTGTTGTTGTAATTCCTGCAACTAACTTCGTTCCTATTTATTGTGGGTGCATGATTCCTATGGTTGGCTTCTATAGCAATGCGTGACGGACTTTTTGTTGCATAGATTAGCAAGACTTATAGCTACTGCATTGGTATTCATGATGAATCTACAGGTGACGGACACGTGATGCTCTAACCCTAGATGAAATGCAAGTGACCACAATGAATGGACTGGAGCCAACAACAACCCAAAAGATGCGAGAGAAATGCAATCACACGCTATCCAATGAACATGATAACTTACGACATAAACCCGAAACCTAATGCGAATGCAAAACTTCAGTCAAGCAATTAATTCCGACGAGAGATTATTTAAACAATAAAATTCAAAACTCGTGTCTCTAATCATAATTAACCGTGTATGTTCAAATAAAATAATCAAATACCATTGCAAATTTATTGAAAATGCATCATAATTCAAAGTACATGATGAATAAGAAATACACGCCTTGGGAAAGTGAAATCATCAAATTAATTTGAGCAAAATATTACTAACGATGCAAAGAACCCGTACAATGCGAGAAATGAAACTGGAAATAAATCTTACCAAGTAATCGATGTCGGAGGTGGGGGAGATCCGATGGTGGTGGTGGTTGTTCGGAGGTGTAGATGCTGCTGTTTGTGGGGTTTTCAGAAGGGAGAATGTGCTTTTGTGGGCTGGTGTTGGCAAGTACGGGCCTTGGAGGGGATTAGTTTTTAGGTGGGGATGATATGGATGACTTGGGGTTGCTATTGGAGGAGGTAGAAGGAGCTAGGCTGCAATTGGCGGGCTGAATGTGGGCTGGAAGGTGGCTGGAAAAGTGCTGAGAGAGGGAGAGAGGCTGCAAGGAGTCACTGGAAGAGGAAAGGGGAGGATGTGGTGGCTCTGGAAGAGGGAAGGAGGGCTGGACAGGCGTGGGGTGGGGCTGGGAGAATGGAAAAGGGGATGGGGAGGGTTGGTCGGGGCATATAGGTCGGTGGAGTGTTGGAGAGGTGGAAACAGGGGGGAGATGTCGGTTGGAGGGGTCTGGGAGGACAGGGACAGTAGCAACGGGCTCGGAATAGGGCGTCTTAGAAAAAAACTGAAAACTCATCGGACAATGAATCTCACTGGAGTGGGATAGCTTTGTACCATCAGTCATGTCATTCATGTCCAAGGGGGCATGAGTAGGCAGGGTGGTGACCTCGGGCTGGGGAGGACTCATGGAGGGATGGTCAGAGTGCGAGTCCACTCAAGACTCAACTAATTCTAGCGAATCTCAAGGATTGCTTATAGTGAAAGATGAGTTGGTATGTTTGCTCGAGGGACTCGAAATAGTGATAGGTCAACTAAGTACGTATCTTAGATCGAAGTCCAGACCGAAATCGAGAAGTGATCATAGTTGGCTCCTCTCGGATGTCGCTCATCACTGCTAACTCATTAAAACAATCCATATACTCAACGATGGGCATGGATTATTGCCAAAGGGTAAATAATTGCTCGAGTAGGTGACTACGATATGATACATGCAAATACCTCTGAGACAGCCAACGTTTCATCTCCACCCAATGTTAGATCAATATGCTCTTGCCTGATCAAGAAGTCTACGTTTCACAAATTTGATGCGACGCTCACCGAATAGTTTAAAATAGTTGAGATTATATTTCATGTCCATGAGCCAATAACTAAAAGACTCGGGACTAGATGAACCGTCGAACGACGAGGCAACAAAACGAAACCCGCACTTGAGATCTCTCTCGAAGTGATGATCCTCATAGTAATCATTCATAAGATAATCAAGTAGTGTTGAAGGCTCAACACGGTCCGCCGTGCGTGGGAAAAGGGATGATACTCATCATAGTGATTGTCTCTAGCATAGTGGAATCGTGTCAATCTCAAATAAAGGGGTAGCGACGATAACACGCCATATGACGAAACCTATAGACACAATGGTTGTGCTAGAGGAGAACGGAAGGAGGTTGGGGAGGTGGATCCAGGAATCGGCACCTGGAGGAGGGGAGACCGGCGGCAGCGCACCGCGTGGGGGCTGAAGTCGACACCAGCGTGACCGAAGGAGTTTCTTTTTTCTTGTAGAACAGGACGAAACTTGTAGAAGAATCTGTTGTATTATGTATCTTACTTGTATACAAAGAGAGAGTACATATTTATAGGAGAGAGAAGAGAGAGAGAAAACCTATACACAATGTGGGACTAAAGAGATATAGAAGAGAAGTAACTGGGCCACTAAATGGGCCAAACACATGGGCTATTTCAACACTCCCCCGCAAGCTGGAGCGTACAAATCATATGCGCCAAGCTTGGATAAGCATTGATAGAAGAGGGTACTGGACAGTGCCTTTGTGAGGACATCCGCGACTTGTTCAGTACCAGGGACATATTTTAGCTCGATCTTCTTCATTTGTACTTTCTCCCGGATAAAGTGGCAGTCGACCTCGATATGCTTGGTTCTTTCGTGGAAGACTGGGTTCTTGGCAATATGTATAGCAGCCTGACTGTCGCAAAGTAGAAGAGCAGGAGCAGGAAGTTTTACCCCAAGATCCGTGAGAAGACTTTCAAGCCATGTAAGTTCAGAGACCACAGATGTCATTGCCCTGTATTCTGCTTCTGCTGAGGAGCGCGTAACTACTGTTTGTTTCTTGCTACGCCAGGTAATCAAATGTCCTATGAAGTACGTACAGAAGCCACTGGTTGACCGACGATCATCCAGAGAGCCGGCATAGTCAGCATCAGAGTATGCCACCAGTGTTGGAGTTGAGGATGAGGTCTTGTATACCACGCCTTGACCAGGAGCCGCTTTTAGATATCGTAGAATCCGTTCCACAGCTTGAAGATGAGAGGAACGAGGGGCGTGCATGTAACGGCTGACAATTCCGACAGCGAAGGAAATATCTGGTCTTGTAACAGTCAGATAGATCAATTTTCCTACCAGACGGCGATAGTACTCCGGGTTTTGAAGCAAGAGATCAGAGTCAGTGGACTGAGCACAAATCTTGTGATTTGCGTCCATTGGAGTATTGATGGGTTTGCAGTCGGAGTAGCCTGCATCATGAAGAAGATCAAGGCAATACTTTCTCTGAGATAGAACAAGGCCGTCTGGTCTACTTCTAAGCCCAGGAAGTAATGAAGGTTCCCCAGGTCTTTCGTTTGGAACACGGAGCTGAGTTGTTGTTTGATCGCCTGAATTCCTTTTGAGTCGTTGCCTGTGATAATGATATCATCCACATAGACTAGAAGGAGAACGGTGCCTGTTGCCTGGTGGCGAGTAAACAGGGAGAAGTCAGCCGAGCTCCGAGTAAACCCTGCTTCACGAAGGACCTTGCTGAGCTTGTCGAACCATGCTCGAGGAGACTGTTTGAGACCATAGAGAGACCGCAAAAGATGACAGACTTTCGGGGTCCTAGACTCCCCCGTGGTCTCAAACCCGGGCGGATGCTGCATGTACACCGTTTCAGTGAGATCACCGTTTAAGAAGGCGTTCTTAATATCCAGTTGATGTAAGGGCCATTGGCGGTGCACGGCAACGGAGAGAAGAATCCGTACTGTGTTCAGTTTGGCGACGGGAGAGAAGGTTTCGTCGTAGTCCAACCCTTGTTGCTGGGTGTAGCCGCGAGCCACTAGTCGAGCTTTTAAGCGATCAATGGTCCCATTCGCAGCATGCTTGATGACAAAGACCTATTTGCAACCAACAGTTTTCTGGCCAGGGGGAAGATCCACCAGCTGCCAAGTCTGGTTTGCCCACAACGCGACCATTTCTTCTTCCATGGCGGCACGCCAGCCAGGATGTCGAAGAGCCTCCTGCACAGAGTTAGGAATAGAAATGGAAGAAAGAGAAGTAGCAAGTTGGCGAAGACCCGGAGAGAGGCGGTGAAGAGAGACAGAGTGTGCCATTGGATGTGCAGTAGAGGAAGAAGTCGGATCGGCAGGCCGCGAGTCATCATCAGAGGAGGGCACCTCCCGTAGGGCAGTGGAGGACAGAGGACGACGAGCGTACACACGAGTGATAGGTGGTTTCTGGGAGGGAGGTAGAAGAGGGATGGGAGAGAGCGGAGGAAGGGGTGAAGTAACCGGAATAACAGGCCGCGGAAGAGGAGGCAGCGGAAGAGGACAGTCCGCTGGTTGGGAAAAATAGGGTTGATCTTCAAGGAAGGTAACATCAGCAGTCGTAAGAAGCTTGCGATCCTGGGGAGAGAAGCAGAGATAGCCCTTCTGAGTCCGGGAGTAACCAACAAACATATATTTGGTGGCACGAGGATCAAGTTTGTCAGAGAACGGACCAAGGCGATGAGCGTAGCATACGCAGCCAAACACGCGAGGAGCGATGGAGAACGGAGTCGTAGAAGGAAAAAGGAGACTGAAGGGGGATGCAAAGTTGAGACGAGAAGAAGGCATGCGGTTGATGAGAGTGCAGACGGTAGAGACCGCGAAATTCCAATATTGTTTGGGGACGTTCATTTGGAGCATGAGAGAGCGGGTGACCTCAAGCAGGTGACGATTCTTGCGTTCAGCAACGCCATTCTGTTGGGGGGTATATGGACAAGAGGTTTGATGAATTATCCCAAACTCAGCACATAAGTGAGTGACTGTATGACCAGTATATTCGCGGGCATTGTCGGTACGGAGAGTTTTAAGAGTAGTAGAAAATTGGTTGCGAGTTTCGATGATGAAGTTTCGAAGAACACCAGACAACTCAGAGCGGTCACGAAAGAGGTACAACCATGTCACCCATGAGTAGTCATCAACGAAGGTAACAAAGTAACGATAGCCAAAAACACTGGCGATTTTGTAGGGACCCCAAATATCAGAGTGAACCAAAGCAAGGGGAGCAGCACTTCGAGTGGGATGGGGGGTGAACGTAGAACGATGATGTTTGGCATAGATACACGACTCACAGGTAAACTCATGGAGAGAGATGTCGGGAAGAGCTTTGCGGAGTATTTGTAGAGGAGCGTGACCAAGACGGCGGTGTCACTCAATAGTGCTGATAGAGGAGAGAAGAACGGTGGGAGAGGTATCGAGGAGATAGAGTCCGTTCGAGAGATGCCCTTTGCAGATGATGCGCCGCGTCTGTCGATCCTGCACAATACATGAAGTAGAGGTGAATGAGACACAACAATCCAAATCTTGGGTGAGACGGCTAATAGATAAGAGATTGAAGGAGGAGCCCTGAACATGAAGAACTGAACGAAGAGTAAGTGAGGGTGACAGAGTGAGATCGGCAGAGCCAGCAACGGGAGTAGAAGCACCATTTGCCACAGTAATGAACGGAGGATGTTCGGAGGCCAAGTATTGTGAAGGTGCTTGCGAAGTAATGTGGTGGCTGGCCCCGGAATCCAGAATCCACGAAGAGCTATGAAGGAGACAAGAGATGCCACCACCAGAAATAGACACAACCAAGCCTGGGGTCCGGGAAGGAGACAAAGCCATGGAGAAACAAGCACCAGGGAGTAACCAGCAGAGCAGAGGGCTGGGCGACCAGAATTGCGGCTAGAACTGCTTGAGGACTGCGGATAGAAGAGCACTGCAACTCGCACTGCTGGTAGGGGATCGTTGGCGAGCAGAAATAAGACCGCTGGCGAGCTGGGAGACCGCGGCTAGAGAAGTCGTAGGGAGAGCAGCGAGTAGGAGACCGCTGCGAGATCGCAGAGGAGAGATCGTTGTTGGCGGGCTGAGAGATCGCAAAGGAGGGCTCGGGCGGTCTGCGAGATCTCCAGAGGAAAGCTTGGGCAGCAGCTGGCAGACGGAAGGAGGTCGCACGAGCTGGAGGTCGCTTGGACTGGAGACGGACCGCAGGAGGGCAGACCGTGCGAGAGAGAGCGGCGAACTGAGAGTTGCGATCTGGCGGCCTGAGAGAGGCGATCTGGCGGCCAGCGGGATGAGACCGGCGGCCTGAGAACTGCGGCTTGGAGGTCGCTGTCGAGAGGTCGCCGCGGGTGGAGGTCGTTGTGACAGGTCGCAGCGGCTGGAGGTCGTAGCGGCTGGAGGTCGCAGCGGCTGGAGGTCGCAGCGGCTGGAGGTCGCAGCGGCTGGAGGTCGCAGCGGCTGGAGGTCGCAGCGGCTGGAGGTCGCAGCGGCTGGAGGTCGCAGCGGCTGGAGGTCGCAGCGGCTGGAGGTCGCAGCGGCTGGAGGTCGCAGCAGCTTGAAGGTCGCTGTCGGCAGAGAAAGCTGCGGCTAGAGAGCTGGAGATTAGCGGGCTGAGTCTCGGCGAGCGGAGGAGATCGCACGAGAAGCTGGCAGCGGGCTAAACAGAGCAGCACGACTTGAGACCGCAGCGAGCCGGAGGAGACCGGCAGAAGAAGAGATCGCTGCGATCAAGATAGCCCGGGCGATCTGTGAAAACGGCAAGAGAGAGAGACCGGCGGTTTTGCGAGATCAGACGAGGAGAGGAGGATCGGCCGAGCTTGGCAGAGCGGTAGGAAGATCGACAGGGAGGTCGGCAGCGAGACCGGGAGAGCTCTGCAGATCGGTGAGATTAGACGGGGCGGGCTGCGAGATCAGCAGCGGAGGGGCCCAGAGGGGGGGGGGGGGGGCGATCCTCGCAGGGGAGCGGGTTCGAGCTGCGATCTTGGAAAAGATAGACCGCACAGGCTGCGGTTTTTGAAGGGATAAACCGCACAGGCTGCGGTCTAAAAAAAAAGGGCGGGCGGTTAGAATACGGGAGAGACCGTTAGCTCTGATACCATGTAGAACAGGACGAAACTTGTAGAAGAATCTGTTGTATTATGTATCTTACTTGTATACAAAGAGAGAGTACATATTTATAGGAGAGAGAAGAGAGAGAAGAGAGAGAGAAAACCTATACACAATGTGGGACTAAAGAGATATAGAAGAGAAGTAACTGGGCCACTAAATGGGCCAAACACATGGGCTATTTCAACATTTCTAAGAACCTTCGATGCCCGTAACTGAAGGTTGCACACATAATAAAAAGGTAGGATTAGGTTAAGTGGTCTGATGGCCCAAATCAGCCGATCGCATGACTTGACCTAATTCCCAAAATATGTGTCCAAAAAAATAAAACCTAATACATGAAAAAATACAAAAAAATGAGCTCGCGAGATCATGGACCCCGATCGTCCGTTCGACGATCCAAAAATATCGATAAAGACAAATCTCCAAATATAGAGCGATCAATCCCCATTAAATGGTTTCTGGATATTCGCCTAAATGACTGACTTGATTTTGATAGGTTATGTTACTCGGCGTACATGAAATTTCACTAGATTTTGTTCTGGTAAGGTTATAACTTGATGTGACATCCCTTCTGATTCTGAGAATATACTCAACCAAAGTGAGAGCTGAAAATTACCAATTGAGGCTCTCCTAGTACAAGCATGAGGTATGATTCTATTAATCAGTTGACTTCTTTATTTCTACTTCTTATTTGAGCTTCAAAGATTCGGTAATTTTAACTCATTTGTTGGCTATTTGAATACAAAATTCCAAAGGTTGTTTCTAGAATGGAATTTTGAATTAGCATCTGCTTTAGTTCTCATCATATTTCATACTTCATTGAAAAGTAAAGAATAATTGTTAGAATTAAAGATTGTGGGTCTGTGAAGCCTATATTGCTTTAGTCCTGTATCTCATAATAAATCTGCATGAGAAAGAAATCCTAGACCCTAAGACCAATGACAACATGCAAATCCAATGAACATTGAAATTGTCTACTGCAAAAGTTACAATTGAAATAAGACTACAGCTAACAGCATTACGTTAGACTGTGTACACATGATTCTTGCCTTACCAAGTACACCCTTAAATATCTATTGGAATGAGCTGAAGAGAACAGAAGGGTACTCCCAAGAAATATATTCAAGCAAAAGCCCAGTCAACAGGAATGACTAAAGCGTTATGTTATCTAACTCCAGTCTAGTTTCCCAAAATTGAAGTAAAATGTTGCACAAATTAGCAAAGAGACGAAGACTACCCTATTTGATACAATAAAAATGATGTGACCTTAAAATGTAACCCATCCTGAAGTAGAACATCCCATGTTCTAGAATTTCTAATGCAAATTCAAACATTTCACAGGACACGAAAATTAAATATTTCAACAATCATGTGCTATCTTAGATAAAAACTGAAAACTTCAATAGAAATCATTTCACTTTAAATTCAACGTCAAACTACTAGAAATTCAGGATAAAAAAATAACCACAAACTCTACAAAATTCAATCACTTGTTGAAAGTTGAAACCAGATAGTATGAAATTTGATTAAAATCAACCTCACTAGAACCAACAATAAAATTGTAAAAAAAGAACAGTTAAAATGAATTCACAAAAAGAAGCAAGCCTTTCACTTGCACAAGGAGATAACATCTCCCAAAACTCGAAGTCATTCACTTAATTAAGTAGTTGAATTCTGAAAGTAGAACGGATAACATATCCAATTATATCCAGTAGTAGTAGAAAAAGTTCAGTCTGATAGATGCTTTAGAACCTGATTTATGATTACAAATGCAATAGAAACTTCAACATATACAAACCAAGAATGAAACACGACTTATTAACATAACCGCAGGTCACTGGTGTACAAAACAAACAAAAAAGACTCATAATGCAAGTCACGTGAACCAAAATAAAGGAAATCACTGGTGGTGATAACCGACGAAAGCGGCAAATAGAGGAAATATTTTAAACCGCATAGACGCCTAGAACTAAATATGTGAAAATTACAAGAACAAGAAAAGTAGAAAGTCATTGGACCCATATAAACAACACTCAACACTCAAGCTTTTATCCCACTATAGTGGGGTCAGCTTTTTGGACCTATATAAGCTGCAACAAAAGGAGAAAATCAATGGAAATGTACAAGGAATCAGAGGACTTGATGGCACTAAAATGAATGCATAAAACAAAGGAAAGACACCTAAACCAAGGAAAGCTGAAGTGCTCTGCCTCAAATTGTTCTGTAAAACATAATAATCATCATTCAATAGCATTATTCAAACTATTTGGGGCTGGCTTTATGTATCCTCATTTGTCATTCATTCCTATAAAATGTTGCCCTATATATTAAATTTAGTACACAAATCATCTTTAACAATATTAATCCACGTTACCTTGAGTAAATCATTTTTAACAACATCAATACATATTACTTTGGGTCTTCCTCTTCTCCTACATAATCCTTCGACACTAACTCTATCTATCTGTCTAACTGTGCATTTTCCAACATTAGTGGCATATGTATAAACCACCTAAGTATACTTTCTAGAATCTTCAATCGCTGTAATGCAGATATAAGAAGAATAACTTTATCATGAGGATCGTCAAGGAGAAATGCCTTGAAGGAGAAATGCAGATATAAGAAGAATAACTTCAGAATCAAAGAAAAGTGTTCCAACTACCCCAAGAGAGTTTATAAAAACAAAGAAACTCTCAAAATGCAAAGTTAGACAACTTATAGAAATGTCATTGCGTTAACAAAATAGAGATTAAGAGGTCTATATAGTCCTACAAAGGACAAAAAAACAATAGCTCATGGCGAAGCCATGTGCTTTGACCAACACGCTGAATTATGCCTAGCAGCTCAACTTCGCTCAATTCTACCTATGTCAGAAAATTCGGCAATTTCAAGTTCAGTGACGTCAAGTTGCTCTACATCATTCACCCTTGCCTAAAAAGGAGAAGTTCTCGAGCCTATATCACGATAGAGTGGTCATCGTAAATAATTAAACCAAATCAACCCTAAACAAGAAATTGTCCAACCTTTATGAAGATCAACTACATAAGCATTGTTGCTTAATTCTCTACAGATTTGTGATGCTCAAACTTATTTATTTTAAAGCTTGTTGTAGGTCTCTGTTGGAAACCTCTAGTTCCGCAAATGGATCATCACCAAGTCAACTCAAATAAATACATAGGAATGACTCTTTTTGTCTGTAGTTTGCATATACTTGGTGTTAGGCACCCAAATATTTCAAGTAATTTCAGCTTGAACTTCATCAATTCCTGTCATCATGTGCTCACTAGTAATGTTATAACCATGCTACTAATGCAGTGGATTGAGAAAGAAGAACCTTAGCATGAGGATCTTCAAGGAGAAATCACTTCAACAGTTAGGGTTTTGAATTTCGAATCAAGGATAAACAACATCAATAGAGTTAATAAAGGCAAAAAAAAACAAAAAATGTGAAAATAAAAAAATGTACACAAATGAAACTGCATTAATAAATAAAAATTAATAGTCTAAATGGTTCCAAAATACCCAAAGCTGCAACACTGCAAAGTCAGTTCATGTTTATTGCTCAGCATAATTACACCTAGCTACAGAATTTCATTTGACTCCACAATCGTCGGAACGTTTGGTGACTTTAAGATGTCCTGCATCACTATGTCATTGATGATGTTTCCTAATATATCAATTTTTTAATTTGTCTTTTATAGTTATTCAGCATCCAACTTAGCATTCTCATTTCTACCGCACTCAAGTTAGATATCAGCGACATCTTTATTGTCTAACATTTAGATTCATACAACATCATCGGACTAATAACAACTTATATAGTACCTTAGAAATGATAGGGCTAAGATGAACGTGTGGAAAAACTATGATCGATTAGAACTATATTGTTGGCGAAAAGCATACACCAAAAAACCAAAATTTTGATATCTTTTGTAAGCAACTCCATTGCTATCAGAATTCATAAAAGATAAAGACTCAATATTGATACTTGATGTTAATCAACTATTACTGAAAATCTTTAGTCATTCTGCGGTGATTTGTAATACTAATTAGTAATTCAGTATACACATCTTTAGTGGACAATTTTCTACCTTAAAAGACAATCAATTATCATGGAGCTCGGTCATGTGACTTTTTTATATCAATCAAAGTCATAAGAAGATTTTTTTGCTCCCTATACTATTCCATCAATTGTCTTAACACAAAAATCATTTAACTTCCTGGAATGAAACCAAATCGATTTCATGAAATTAATGTAATTATCCAAATCTAATCCATAACTCTTTCCTATATATTCATTGTCCGACTTATAAATTTGACATTTTTATAATTAGCACAAAATTTCATTGAAGCTTATTAATCACTACAGTATAATATCCCTTTAATAACTTTTCAAATCTTAATAGGCATGTAAAACCATAAATTTATGCATTGTCTTCAAATTTAATTTCACTTAACTTTTATATATCAATCTAGAAATACATCTATTGCCCTTTCACAATATTTTCTTCATTAAAATCTCATTTAATAATTTCTCAAAATAATATTTTTATCTCTCCTTGATGTGTTCATTTTAAATTAAAACCTTATTATCTTCAATTTCAATGCATCTAACTTGATTGAAGTCTCTAGATCTCTTGCCTCTAGTTTAGCTATTCTATGTATGAAATTTTCCCTTTCTTTAGTACCAAGTCTGCAAATAAATCATTAGTAGCAAGATTTTTAGTTTTCTTATAATTCATCTAACTCTAAGCAAGTATTCAATCGCTACTACTCTTTACAAATATTTCTTCTTGTTGAAATAATCTGTATAAAGTCTCATACAATGGCCCATTGGCGAGCTCATTAGTGTATAAAGTTTAGTCCGACATCTCAGGATGAAGTTGTAGCTTCACTCCTCCTTCCTATATATATGTACAAATTTTTGTAGTTGAGGTTTATGATGTTACTAGAAAAATAATATATTAAATTTTTCTTTTTTATTTCCGTGTATTTCGTACTTCTCTACATAGTATCAGAGGAAGCCATCTCTTGGCCTATATGTGATTGAGCCCCTGCTCTCGTGCATCTTTCACTTCGGGTGAACTCCACAACAAAACCCGCTCGGACCCCCCGTGAGGACTCCCTAACAGAACCCTCCCAGACCGTCTCTGCTCCTTCTGTGCCTCCTACTTGGACCCCCCCCTCCTCGATTTTGTAGTCTTCATGTACCCCTTGCTGGGACCCACCGTCGCTCTGCTAACCGCTCAAAAACAGCGCGCGCGTTTACTCCTTGCAAGCACCACACTGTGCGGACTCCTTCTTGGAATAGCCGCAGAGACCCCCCCCCCCCCCCCTCTTACCCGCAAGGTCGCCTGAACCTCTCCACTTCTCCTTGCGGGACTTTCATTGTGGCCGCCCCGACCTCGCTTTTTGAGGCCATCTCCGCAGCCGCCTGGATTCCCCGCAGTGCTCGTCGGCTCCTCTGTGACCGCTTCGCGCGTCCTCCCTATTGCAACCACCCAGACTCTCTGGCCCATTCAGCGCGACTCCCATTACCTTAGGTGGTTACTCTTCTTGTCCCAGTAGTTGCCTTGTCGTCGTCCTGTCATGGGCACCCCTGCGGCCTCTTCTCTTGCCCCAGCTTCCCTTCCTAACGCGCGGGATGAACTTCGGGTTACAACGTGTCCTTCAAACCAAAGGCAACTACTGGGACAAAGAATTTTGTGAAATGAGAGCACTCGGTACAACGTGTCCTTCAAACCAAAGGGTTGCTTCATCATATTACCCGTGCTCCACCTACCGAATCTACGAAACAGTGGCTCCGTGATGATGGTCGGGTTCAGTCTTGGCTTCTCTACAGGAGGCTCTTTGACATCCGGGGTGGAGGGCCACCATGGATGAGGAAATAATTGCCCCTGGGAATCACACTTAGGACTGTCCCTCTTCCTTCAGGAAAGACATGTGTTAGATGTAAGTGGGTCTTCACTGTGAAGCATGGTCCTAATGGGCGGTTGAACGTCTGAAAGCTCGTCTTGTGGCCCGTGGTTTTACTCAGCAACACGGCCTCGACTACGAAGAGACCTTCTCACTTGTCGCAAAGTTGAACACAGTCCGGATCCTGATCTCATTGAATGTTCATCGACATTGGCCGTTACATCAACTAGACATCAAAAATGTCTTCTTGAATGGCGACCTCGTTGAGACTGTCTACATACAACAACCTTCTGGTTATGTTACCACAGGGGAGTCTCTTGTATGTCACCTCAAGAAATCTCTCTATGGTCTCAAACAGTCTCCTCAAGCCTGGTTTGATAAGTTCAGTCGGGTTGTTCACAATGTAGGCTTCACTCGGAGCTCGACTGACTTTTCCTTATTCACTTGTCACCGCCAAACAGGCACAGTGATCCTTTTAGTGTATGTTGATGATATAATCATCACAGGTGATGATCTCAATGGTATAACTATGATCAAGAAACAACTGACATCTGAATTTCAGACTAAGGATTTAGGGTCTCTCCGATATTTTCTTGGCATCGAGGTGGCTCGTCGACCAGATGGTCTCGTTCTGTCTCAACGGAAGTACTGTCTTAACCTACTTCATGAAGTCGACTACTCTTGACGCAAGTCAACTGATACTCTTATGGATGTCAACCATAAGCTCTGCGCTCATGCATCTGATTCTAATCTACTCCTTCCTAACCTGGAGTACTATCGTCGTTTTGTGGGCAAGCTCATTTATATTACAATTACGAGACCTGATATATCATTTGACGTTGGGGTGGTCAGTCGCTTTATGCATGCTCCACGAATCTCCCATCTACAGGTTGTTGAGCGCATACTTCGATATCTGAAGACTTTTCCGGGGCAAGGGCTTATGTATAAGCCTTCCTCCTCTTTATCATTTGTTGCCTACTCTGATGTTGACTATGTTGGTTCTCTTGATGATCGTTGATCCACAAGTGCGTACTGCACATACTTTGGTGGACATCTTGTAACCTGGCGGAGCAAAAAGCAAACTGTGATTGCACGGTCATCTGCGGAAGCTGAGTATCGATCAATAGCTTCTGCCGTTTCAGAACTCACATGGTTGGAGAGTTCTCTAAGTGATCTGGGTGCTATGTTATTAAAGGTGCAAGGCGCACCGAGGCGCAAAGGGGCCCTGGAGCCTAGGCGCAGGCGCGCGCCTGAGGCACGTGAGGCGCAAAAATGGGGAAAAATAAAATCAATGAATTGGGTGCCCAATTCATGGAAAATCAGCAAATTGGGCGCCCAATTCGCTGAATTTATGCGAATTGGGCGCCCAATTCGCTGAATTTATGCGACTTGGGCGCCCAATTCGCTGAAATTCAGCAATTAGGCACCTAGGTGCGCCTTGGCGGCGCGCCTCAGGCACATCGCCCGCCTAACCCTTGCTGGGGTGCAACGGGGTGCACCCGGTGCGCCCGGCGCCTCAGGCGCGCGCCTTGATAACATAGTTTGGGTGTGAAACTCCCCTCTCCGGCCACTCTCTTCTGTGACAGCCAAGTTGCTATTCATATTGTCAAGAATCCCGTGTTCCATGAACGTACCAAGCACATCGAGGTCGATTGTCATTTTATACGGGAAAAGGTTCAACTTAAAAAAGTAGACGTAAAACATGTGTCTGATGTTGGACAAGTTGCTAATATCCTCACTAAGGCCATACCTTGACCATTATATCATCATTTTCTGTCCAAGCTTGGCTCCTACAATTTATATGCTCCAGCTTGCCGAGGAGTGTTGAAATAATCTGTATAAAGGCTCAAACAATGGCCCATTGGAGAGCTCATTAGTGTATAAAATTTAGTCTCACATCTCCGGATGGAGTTGTAGCTTCACTCCTCCTTCCTATATATATATATATATATATACAAATTCTTATAGTTAAGGTTTACGATGTTACGAGGAAAATAATAAGATATTAAAATTTTCCTTTTTATTTTCGTGTATTTCGGACTTCTCTACACTTCTCTTTCATAATATTTGTCCTTTCTCACTCCATCAATAAATCTCCTTATCAACCTACAACAAAATTGTAAAGACAAGACCTCACTAACAAGAAAGGCCAACCATTACCCACACTCCATCCATGTCGTATCAGTCTTCTCCTTCACTCTTCCAATTTCCCCAGTGATAAGCAATCAAAAATCATTTCTGAACACTGACTAATAGTCTTTGAAATATCCATGAGCAAAAAAAATTATACTATCTCAGAAAGTATTTCTAAACTCACATAGATAGCATGGTTCAGTAACTAAGAGGTTTTGATTAAGAAGCCAAAATTTCCAATAAACTTGCATGTTTAACACTAATATTTATAAGGTCGGTCTTTAGTACATTTGGGAACCTAAGAAAATATTTAATCAAGAAATAAAATTGTTGGAACTGGGAATCGGCCCAACGAGGAGTTCGGACCTCTGAAAGGGGGCAGCTAGCACTTACTGATCCCACGGAGGAACCTGACCGAGGACTTAGAGCTAAAAACCGACCCTTGGCCACGGTGTGGAGGTCCCACCACACACCCGGAAGATCTTTAGAGCGCTTCCCCTCCTAAGCCAAAACTGAAGTCGGGCACCTTGGAGAGCTGAAGGAGCTAACCAAAGGTGTCCTAAGAAGAAGCAAAAAAATCTGGAATGCTCTCCAAAGGTGCCCTTCAGGGTCTATTTATAGCTTTTCTTTATTGGTCTGCTGATAGTGCAATTCCGCCTTTTGGTTTTGTTATACACACCCCAAATTGGTCTGCTAACAGCCAAACTCCGTTGTTCTGGAGGGCTATTGGCAGCCCACCGAGGGTATCAGGGTAAATTCACTTGTAGACCCTTGTGGGCGAGTGGCCCGTGAAGGCGCCACTCGCCTTTCTCCCAGCGAGTTGGGCTCGCGAGATCTCTTCTTGCGAGTGGAGGCGAGCCCCCCACTCGCCTCGCCAGACTGGTACCGCGAGACCTCACTTGACTCGCTCTGGCTAAATGCACCCCCCGAGCGATGTTAGGCTGTCTCGCCTCGCCATGCGCTACTCGCGAGATCGGCTTTCTGATTCACCTCACTTCGCCTTGGCCGGACGCTCGCCGCGAGTTGGCGAGTACTCTTTGACCCGCCTATAGTCGATTTCCCTTTTTACCCCCTTGGCGAACACTAGGTTGTACAAAAATGATGAAGTTCGATCGCACCACATTGGACGATTTGTCATTATTGACATTTTTTGGATCGTCGGTCGAACGGTCGAAGACTGTGATTGCAACCAGCTCGATTTTTCGTATTTCAGTTTTTTTTAGCTCTAATTCAAAAGTTAGGGTGTTGAAACCTATCGCGCAATATGGGCCAACAAATTAATTAACATATACTCCCCCCTTATATATATCCTATCTAGTTTAGGGCAAGGGGGGCCGAGAGTTGGTTTCTCATAAGCAGACGCTCTTGGTTGTCCTCATCGGTACGACGCCGAGGATCCCACGTGGCGCCCACGCCACTAGGTCCAGTCTCCGGGGGTGTCAACGCCCTCAACACCACCGTTCGTCGCCTCCCACCATCTCCGACGAGTCCCTCTGAAATCCATCCACTATTTCTATCCAAATGAGCCCCGCCAGCACCTCTCCAAGGCCAGTCGCTCCATTCCCCCTTCTCCCACCATCAGCCAGTCCCTCGCCACCCCTCCTCACTGTCTGGCGCATCATATTGTCCATACAACCACCGCCAGCCACTGACACCCCTCCAAACCCCCTTTCCAAGTCCACCATTCCAGTAAGCTCTGACCAGTCCTCCTCCTTCCCTTCCCTAACCTCCCCATCCTATCCCAAGGCCGACCAACCCTCCCCTTCCTTACCGCATGCTCCCCAGCCATCGGTTCCTCTTCCAAAGCACTCTTCCAGTCATAGCCACAACCATCCCTAGCAACCCTAGCACAAACCGAGCCACCTTACACCCTTTCCATCCCTCAGTGCACATTCAGCCCTTCCTTCCCTCCAACAGTCCACAAACAGTCCTATTTCTCTTCCGCCGGCCACCATAAAGTCTCTATTGCCACTATGTATCATCTTTGTCGCTCCTACATGTACCAAATCTCCACGCCTACGTCCTCAACCCCATTACTCGGTAAGTCCGCGTTTATTTTCAAATTTATTACATTATACGGATGCACCTTTATATTTCTTGTAATATTGAGCATAATTAATGTTGGCTAGATCTTTTATTGGGCGTGCATCTCTTACTCACCATGTACTTTTATTTCTTGTGCATTTATCTAATTTGCAATTGTGATTTGCATGTCTAATTCGAATGATTGTGCTTAAATGTGTCACTTGTATATCAAAATTATTTGCATGGTGACTCGTGTGCATCGCATTAGGGTTTAGGATTAGTGATCATTAGTTCATCGGATTGTGTGTTCGTCTGCATCTTCATTTTAGGGTTTGTTGTGGTTCCATTACATTTGTCGTGGTTCCATTGCATTTGTCGTGATTCCATTGCATTTGTCGTGGTTCCATTGCATTTGTTGTGGTTGTTTACATTGCATCTAGGGTTGATAGGGCATCACACGTCTGTTACTTGTAGATTCGTCATGCGCATGTTGGTATTAGAGCCTCAGGCTCTGGCTTTATTTTAATAAGCAATAGTAGAGTCTATAGGTTCCTACTGGCTAGGTACCATGACTACTCGTGCCCGACATGAAACACATGATTAATGATACAGAGTTGTCCCACTCCAGTGAGATTCATAGTCCGGTGAATGTTGTGTCACTTGATGATGAGATTGAATCTGACTCATACCTTATGAACTCGAAAGAGAGTGAGCACGAACGATACAGTGCCCTTACAGTGATGTGACCTCCCCTTACCTCCTGCGTTGACTTAGTTATTGCTCCGATCATAGATTCACCCTTATGTGCATGCGTGTTTCTCCACATTATAGTGGCGAGTTATGTCACGAGTGAGAGTCATGAGCATAATATTGACTTCGTAGTGGTTATCTATCATGCTATCGAGGATACTACCATTATTGATAATATTCATCTTAAGGATCACTCTACTATGAATGAATTCTTGGATGAGCCCATTGTTGTTCTCCCAGGTGAGCCACCTGATGGTTCTTTTTCTCCAAGAAACATTTTCCATAATGTGAATGTCTTGGATGTTCGTGTGGGTGATCGTTGCGGTCGCGACGAATTTTCATATATACCTCCTAGAGAACCAATTGGCTAGTTTTTTTTCCTTTTGAAGTTAGGTAACATATCCCGAAGTTACACCATGTTGGCAATGTCTCTAACATCCCTTTGGGCGTACTTCGCATCTACGGTGAGTTTCTCTATCTACTGCCCGATAAACCTCTTAATGAGTCACATTTCCTGTAAGATATTTGGCACTTCATGAACTCATATCTTTGTACTGCATCTCATGTAGTCATTTGTGTGTATGTCACACACTTGATGAATATTTTTACACCCCACCGAAGGTACCACCGGATAAACCATTCATCTTTAGAGACTTCCACTGCTATATAGAGTTTGCACTTGGTGAGTCTGTTAGGCTCGTCATTTATCATTTGCATATGTTGTCTGGTTTGCGTGTCATATTCAGACATAAAGTTATATTAGATAATGAACATTTTAAAACTTGCGTGGGTAATCACATAAGAGAGTAAATATTCAAGGAAGGTAATTGGGTGATGATTAACACATTATTTGAGAGGTTCCCATTGGGAACAACTATAAATCAAATATTTGACATTTTCAGTTATAAGCCACAATACCAACATATAAATACCATAAAAGATGCACTCAGTATCTATAAGTAGCAACCAGTGATTTGACGGATTTTGAATTTGCCTTTTATGCAGACTAACTCGGACATTTTAATATTTTTTTCTAAGAAACATCTAGCATCATTGTTTAGGAAATAAAGCGGATAGGACTACATCCACAACATACAGCATATACCTTCCACCATGCTGCGTTCCAAAAGATTTAGCTGTGTCTACTGGACTTCGTGATTTAGGACTGGATGGACAAGATACTTCTGAAGGCAAAGGCATAATGCCGTCCTCTTCAGATGAAATTGGAATTCTAAAAGCCATTGCTTCTCTCTGTTGTACGTTGGAACTGCGTGGAAAATGGTCATAATATTTTGATTCAGTCGGCCTTTCATCTTGCTCATGAAAGACATTCTGATTCTCTCTTTCCAAATTATTATCAGGCCGTTCAAATGCACCATTAGAATTTCTCGAGTCATCAAGATTATCCTGCAAGACGATCTGCATCCAACAACTTTTTAAGAATGCAAGATAAATCACCACGAAAGAAAATAGAGAAAAAATTTAAGGCATGAATTAAATCTAGCACCTTTTAAAAGTGAGAAGAGAAATAATTAGCATCTCTAGCAATCAAAAATTACCTCAATAACAGAATCTGAGTCACGAATCCGAGGTGCCCTTGTATCTATAGAGGGGAGTCGTTCACCATATCCACTTTCAACTTGAATTGCTCTTCCAGTTGGCTGTTTAAAGATAAGTCAACAAAAGAAGGCTCAGACGTCGTGTCATAAACAAAGCAGAGCGCATATGGCTGTTTAAAAGCAACATATAATAAACACTGAAATGAAGAGATGTTGAAAACGGCCATGGATGACAGATAGCATAGTAACAAAAATAAGGAACCAATGTGTACCAGTGTTGGTCGGTTGTTGGCACTTGCTCCGCCTTGTTCACTTAAACCTGTCAGCACATTTTCCGATTTACCAAGATTTATGTTCTCAGTGGACATGTTATTATGGCCGGTTGCAGCAGCGAGTTCAGGAGGTAAATCTGGATCATAGTCCTGATATGAAAAAAATTTATTGCTTGAAACAATACTACATATACGATTACTAATGATCCTAAAGGGGAAATTTGATGAAAATTGGCAATAACCTAAAGACATCATTACCTGCTCTGACCGACCACATTCATAGACCCTGATTTTGCTTTGCATGGTAGATTCCAGACGAAGTTGTTCCTGCATTTATTTTATAAAAAAGGCCAGAATTAGCCCAAATGCAGCTGTTGTGACATGAACTAGACAAAAATATGACAACTGACCACTTGCTTGCAATATTCCTTCCAATGTTCTTCATCCAATCCAAAATTAAAAAAATCAGAAATATCAACTCCTGGATGTCTCCATGGTTTTTCTTCAAAACTTTCAATGTCAATGTCAAAGACAGTCCTGAAAGTACCACAATTTGAATATAACAATTATGTACTATGTCGTTTAATGACAAAGATCTTGATCATAAAAGATGTGTTCAAAAATTTGTGGCATACATTTTAAACGAGGCATCTCGTGTTTGGAAGTTAAAATGTAGTGATAGATGGGCTAAATTAAAAGCAGTAGCTAATGGTAGCAGTAATTTTCAGGAAGTTCATGGAGGTTTGTGCACATAATATGGATCATGAGTCTCTTCACCTATAATCATTTGGCTTTGGATTAAATGCATAGGTTTTAATTGGTATCAAAGAGGCTAAAAGGACCACTTTTACAATTAAAAAAATGCCCATGTGTTAGATGCTAAAGACCCTACAAGTGAGGGGACATATTAAGAATATAGTCCCACATCGCAAACTCATGTAGCCTTGCACACTTAATATAGATCTTGAGCCCCTCCACCAATAACCAATGATTCTAGCATTAATAACAAGGATAACAAATTTTAGCAAAACTTAGCAGTCATATAGTAAATTAGCCATATGGATTTCGAAGTAATTATGTTGTGCAAAGCCAGCTTTCTCGTCACCTTTCCACTTATTTCATTCAAAGGACCAAGAGAGTTCCTTAAACAAATAGAATCAGAAGTTTGGCTCAATTTACCTAGCATGCTACTTGGTGGAAATATAATACAAATTATACTCACTTCAAAGCATCCGCTCATATAGAAACTACTTTCCCCATACTCAAGTGCACTTGTTTGCTCTACATTGCTCGTTCAAAAATTAAGACATGATATGCAAATACTTGAAAACTGCATTGCATACTATGGCACATCCACATCCCAAATGAAATAAATGAGCCTTATGAAATTTGTTGGCTACAAAAAAAAACAACGTGAAATGAGTAGGCAAATCTGCAACTTCCCACATTTACTTTAATAGTAACTAAATGACTATATAAGAATGATGCGCTAAAAAAGATGTCTTCCATGTTACTGCAATCCTAATAAATCTCTAAAATTGAATAATAAGATTAAATAATAACAAAACTGAGGGAAAAATAAAGTGGATTGATGAATTAAGAGTAAACTCATGGGATAAAATGAACCGGCCTCCAACAAACATTAAAACTGATATACTTACTTGTGTGATGGGAGACAGAAATCCAAACCACCACCGAAAGAACGACCTGCCACACCATTGCCCCAAGCAGGCAATCCATAGCCAGAGTGAAAACCTTTCTGCATATTAGGAAAGCCACCGCCACCCGCTGGCCTCCAATCCCCTCTGCCTCGGCCAGCAAGAGGGCCAAAGGCAGGTGGGCGGGCTTGACCGAGAGCACCAGCTGCAACCATGCCAGGACCTCTAGGTGCAGGTGTCGCGCCAGGTCTAACATACTGCAAGTTAAAATTGAAAGAAAAAGAAAAAGAAATGGATCATTTACAGAGATTCATCGAGTAGCATGAGTAGAAGCAAAATATACATATAGTACTGCTACTTAATTTAATTGGTTATCACAATCAAAATACATAGAATCAAACACTCATTAAAATAATTCTATAGCTAGTAGAGAAACATACAATTCATATGCACACATTACTAAAAATGTGTAGGTAAAGAATATGGAGAAATGATTAACCAATTGGATCATATTTATACGACGAAATGCCTTTTTGAGATGTCAATTTGAGAAAATTGATCTTAAACCATTTTGGCAAGTAAAAGGACTCCAACTTGGACAAAAGAATGTAAAGCTCTTCCCACATCCCCAATGCGAACTAGTAAGACCATACTCGAAAAACTAGAATGAATTAATCCTATCATTCTTCGAATGATTTCTTGTCAAATTTAAAACTCTTAACGCGCACCCAACGGACACTAGTAAAAACATGGTTGAAAAACTAGTATGAATTAATCCTGCCATTCTTAGAACCATTTCTTGTCAATTGTTTGCCCTTCATTCCCATAACTTTATGCATCTCAATGATACATCTTGCTTTTCATAAAATTAGCGCTTATTTGACCCGGTGGAATAACGACTGGAAACGTGCTTTCAGAACACCAACACCGAACGCGGATCCAAGGTGCAGTCTGAAACAGTTCCCGCTCGGTGCGGAACGTGCCTAGTGAACACCACTTCGCCAAAAACGCATTCTGCCGAATTGCGTTTGGATTTTAATGTGTCGAGCAGTCTCCATATGGCCAAACAAAGCCTCGGATTCCATTATCTTCACTTTATATACACCATTAAAATCCAAAGCTCTTTCCAAACAGATTACATCTTGGATATTTTTACAGTATCCCATATGCCTATATTGTAACTTAAGATGTATCTGAATCAATTAACAACAATATCACTTTATCTGATTAAAATTCACTCGACCATATCTTTCTAGTGAAATACTCAAATTCACTTTCTACGGTAAGGATGTGTGGCATCAGATGGATTTAGAAAAGAAGGTTGTTTGAGTTATCAACACTGGTCAATTGAAATCTAATAATTTACTTGTGAGATAGAGATCCGGCCGATTAAAGTTACTCGCAAAGTTAACCTTTTCTGATAGCACGCATGGTTAACTACTTGTTCCAAATTCTTAAGCATTCGTGCTGGACAATTATTCGGAAAGATTTTCACCATTATAATTCGTCTTCCACATAAACAGAACGAAAACCGCTCCCTTAGAGATCCCGAGCCTCAATTATGAACAAGACAAACAGTGACAAGTAAGTACACCATCTGTATCTATGACCACAAATACCTACATTGGAGCCAATTAAGCAAAACCCAACCACACTGCTATCAACAGATCATACCAAGCATTACAAACAAACAAAGAAGAAACAAGAATATATGCATATATGCCTTGCAAACAACAACATCTTTATATGGTACAGTACAAAAAATTGAGTGAATCATTACATGCAAGAAACTCTGTTACAAATTCAGAAACCGGGGTCTCTACAAACTAGTCAATAACTAACCTTGAACATAGAATGATGCTGTGGATGGAAACCATGACTGCTATAACCTAAACCTGCCCCGGATGCAGTTGGGGCCACACTACTTGCCTTTGCTCCTTCAAGCATTTCCTTCTTCTCCCCGTCAACAGAAGACTGCGCTCCATCATCGCCCCAATCTACCTCTTCCATGGCCTGGTGATGGTGATGCTGGTCATCAGTGATAATGACCAAATCTTCATCGTCCTCATCACTTCCTCCTCCAATACCCCCTTCTGTACCACGCATATCATGACCAGTGTCATTGAGTACAATCTGCAGATCGTCCTCGCTACCGCTGTCCCAATCATCACTATCGGATGCCTTGACGAACCCACCGTTGGGAACCTTCGAAGTGGAGAGAGCCCCGGAAAGGCCGGGAATTACCGGTTCATCTTCGGGATCGCAGATCTCCAGTTCCTTCTCTACGGATCCTCCCCCTTCAATAGCATCAATATCCTCTTTAGAAACTCTGCCGGCTGATTCCGCATCTTTCATGTCCAGAACCCTAGGCCCGCCGCCTTTGGTGGGGAGACCCCCGAGAACGTCCCTGGAAGCCTCATCTACAATCAGGTCCTCATCATCGTCTACCCAATTTACCGGCTCCTCGACTGGTGGAGGATCCTGCCCCAGAAGCCAATCGTCGTCGTCGTCGTCATCGTCATGGGCAGGAAGTTTCCGCTCAAGGTCTATAGAGGAGGGTTCCGGAACTGAGGCCGAGAGAAGAGAGGATCTACTTAGAATCTTATCTTCATCTACACCGGCGTCGACGGCGACGGCGATGGTGCCCGGGAAAGGAATGGGAAGGGGTTTCTGTATAGCAGGGAGCAAAGAAGGGAATTGATTGTGGCGGAGTACGTCCGTATACAGATCACCGAACTCATCGTCGTCTTCCATACAATCAAGTAAGGGGCGGCGTGAAGAAGAGCGCAGTCTCAGAGCGGCGTTTTCGTTGAGAGGGTAGCGAGGAAGGAAGCGGAAATGCTAAGCTACTACTAGTTAAGGTCGAGAATTGCACGAGCACTCCGAAACAATCATTTCATCATCTTTTCTTAAAATTATTCTTATAATTATATCAACAATTTTCGTTAGTCTCACTTGGTCACTTTATCAGTAAATATATCAAAATCTATGAATATTCACTTATAAATCTATATATATATATATAAATATGTATAACATATATGTATTATTCTTATAGTTGCAATTGAAGTAGGTCATAGCCTCACCGTGGAATCAATGAAACAATTAAACCGCATTCCTCGCGCATAATTGCTTATTACCTTCTATTCCTCGTGCATAACTACCTTCTATTCCTCCGGCATTTTTCACCTTTTAGAGCTAATATAAACACAGCATAGAACTTGCGTTTATAAAAGTTTTTTCTGTTTCGGAGTGCTCGCAAAATCAACGCTTCAAAGTGCTCCAAGAGGTTTGCTTTGGAATGCTCGCAAAATCAATGTTTTCAATACCTATGGAGTGAATATCAATCAATGTTTTAATAAATATGAATTATTGAACTCGGGGTAAACATGGATTATCGAACAGGATTACGCATTTGAGTTTTTGCTTTGTGCCAAACGATGATCCTGATGAATTTGTATCGAAGTTGTGTTGAGTTGCGGCAGAGCATGAAACAACAAGCTTTGTGGCAGAGGTGAAGACGTTCATTGTATTTTATTTTGCTTTGCAGAGGTTAATACAATTGATCGCTTCCGGCCTATCTGCTTTTAAATTTCATTAGGCAATTTAAAAAATGGTGCATATTAATTGCTTCCCATTTCCATAAAATAATTTGCATTTGAGTTGTCATTTTAGATGCATAAAGCATTTCAGTCTGTGATTGTTAATATTTAGAAAATATTCCTCTCATTATTTGTGTTTTGTATATTTGCCCCAAATATAGTAGATATGTGCACCCCACTCAATGCATTTCTACACTGCAATGCAGTTCATGTTTGCATTTGCATTGCATTTTTTACACTGCAGTGCACTTTCATTTTTCTCGTGTGAAAAAAGTTATACGTTAATAAACTAAATATCGTGATCTCGATCGCACTCTTAATCTCATTCCGTCTATATCTCTGTGTTTGAAAAACAGTGATTTTTATTTCTCATTTTTGTTGCCCTTACCGCCCCCTAATCTGCAAGTTACAATACATTTTCATGCTCCTCTTCAATACCTTTCCTCCAGCCCTAAATCATTATTGGATGCAGGCATGGAGAATAAAAGGGCCAAAACCTTCTTTCATTATTCTCTCCCACTCTTAATCACAAAATAGGTTTTACTGTTTTACACATTTTCTCCGGGCTAAGAAATCTCCACACCTCATCTCGAGGTGTTTTAGCACGGTAAACAAAAGTTTTAGTCAAGAATTAGTGAATTACACTACCGAGAGTCACGATGGTGTGTATGAAGTTCCTTAGGTGAGGCCATCGCCGAATGTCGACACCCCCGTCGAATGACCCCGCGCCCCGCCGAATGCCCCCCCCCCCCCCCCCCCACCCCACCGAAAAGCACATGTTATGGCTTCGTTTGACACGACATTTTTGCTCGGGTGAGTTGGGCAAAAACCAAAAGGATCCTAGATCATAAATTAAGGTTTATTTTTATCTACTTGTTAATAATTTTATATTTTTTTTCATACACTACACCTTTGTAGTGGTCATAACCTTAATAACTTCACATAATCTAAACTCGACATGAGTTTGTATAAACTCGTCTAGTGTTCAGGCTAACTAAAGTAAGTAGGGCATGTTCAGACCATGTTAAACCAAATTAAAAATGGTGATATTATTTATTATCTTACAAATGCGCGTGCGAGCACACACTGTCATGAAAAACTTACAAAAGAAAAAAAAATGCAAGGTGTGAAAATTTTCAATAAGTATTGCTAGCATTAAGTAGTTGTTCAAACTCTTTGTAACTTTACGAGTGAAACGAGTGCATAACACGCATGAGAATCCAAGTGTTGCTTATGAGCTAAATATTCGAGCAAGAGAAATTAATTAGGATCTACTTGTTTGAGCATATTTTTTCTCCATTTCATTTCTCAGAAACACAATTTCTGCTTTTTTTCGCCCACCGAATTGGTTCCAGCGAGAACCACCAAAATGCAGTTTTATGTCTAATTCCAACTGCAAAGAGAGAGCTCTACTCAAAAATATTATTTTATCTCAACCTCCAACCGTTCCATCTCAAACCCCACCGCCCGCCGTCTATAGCGAAATAAAAGTATAAGAAATTAATGGGCAATATCAAAATCCAAGTTGTGCTCATAAAGAGCAATTTTAAACAGGATGACATCGGTCAGGTGATGTTTTCTCGAGAATAAACGGATATTCTGTTTGTGCGACCACCTGTTTAAAACGAATTTTTTTTAGTGCGCTCGCCGCACAAAAGCTGTGTTCGGCAAGCGCAATCCAAGACGTTCATCGCTCAGTTTTTTTTTTTTACTTTTTTTCAAGTCATGTATTTTTCCCAGCCACTTGATAAAATGTTTGATGGATCACTTACACTGCACACATAGAGGTATGTGCGCACGCAAACCTAATTATCTCTCGTTTAGAACTGCCAAACAGCAGGAGCTTTTATCTCCTACACGCGTGCCTAAAGCTATGGAGAGTTTTATTATATGCTCAAAAAAGTTGGCAAAATGAATTGAACGTGGAAATCATAAATATCCATATACCAATATACAAAGATATCTCTTATGTTGTGATGGGTACTCATGATAAGAGTCTAACATTTATAAAGGTATCTGGCGGGGATGTTCGTAAAAGGCAGCAAAATATTTCCAAAGGCGGATCGTTTCCAAAGACGGATCGTTTCCAAAGGCGGATATTTCCAAGAACGGGTGTTTCCAAAAAATCTCCCCCTCCTAATTCGGCAGGAAGAATAAAGCGCGCAAAGCCGCCGCGAACACCGCCGAGACTCCCCCTCGCGTCACGAGAAAAATCCTCGCCGCCGCGCCGCGCCGCGCCCCAAGGGGGGGGCGGCCTCAGGACGCGAGCTTGGCCGTACCCCCTTGGGGTGCGGCCGAACCGCACCCCACGCACATGGGGTGCGGCCCAGCCGCACCCCACACGGGGTGCGGCCTCGGCCGCGCCCCACCCGGGGTGCGGCCTCGGCCGCGCCCCCTTGGGGTGCGGCCAAGCCGCACCCCACGCATGGGGTGCGGCCTAGCCGCACCCCACAGGGTGCGGCCAGGCCGCACCCCGCATGGGGTGCGGCCTGGCCGCACCCCGCGCGGGGTGCGGCCTCGCCGCACCCCATAGGGTGCGGCCACGCCGCGCCCCACCCGGGGTGCGGCCACGCCGCGCCCCACCCGGGGTGCGGCCTTGGCCACGCCCCCTTGGGGTGCGGCCAAGCCGCCCCTCCTCGAGGCGCGCTCGGGCCGCACCTCCTCTTGGGCGCGCCCATGCCGCGCCCCCTCGAGGAACGGTCGCGTTGCGCACCCTTGAGGCACGGTCGCCCGCCCCTCTCTCCGGGCAGGGTGCAGCCGCCCGCCTTTCCGCCTTCCCCAATAGGGGGGAAGCTCGCGAGAAACCCTCGTGGGCGTACTTTTCGCCAGGGGCATCACGCCCCTATGAGCTCCTCAAGGGTACGGCCCAGTGTTCCACTACTCGCCCGGAACATTCTGCGGCCTAACCAGGACGCCTCCGCAATTCGTCACGCACTTAGAGCGTTTTAGCACTAGCGCGTGCTCAGAACGTCTCTGAGCGCGGTCAGGAAGTCTTCTCACTTTTTGTCTTTCCGGCTTCTCACTTTTTGTCTTTCCGGCTTCTCACTTTTTGTCTTTCCGGCTTCTCACTTTTTGTCTTTCCGGCTTCTCACATTTTGGGTTTCAGGCTTCTCACTTTTCAGGAACAGTTAGTCGCCTTTTTCACCTCCAACAGAACTGCCCGAACTGCCCAAACTGCCCAAGCTGCCCGAGGGGCAAGGTGGTCATTTACGAAAAATAGTGATCCGAGGGCCCCGAACCGGAGAATATGATTCGTCCACCGAGCATTTATGGAAACCGCCAACGGCAAAATTACCAGGCCGCCCCCGGCAAAAACTATAAAAAGAGCCCCATGGCTTCATTTGAGGGGACCTGGACTTCTGGACCCAGGAGAGCTCCTTGCAGACTTTTGCGGAATTCTCCTTCGGCACTTGAAGATCTCCTTCGGGACTTGAAGATCTCCTTGGGGACTTGAAGATCTTCATCTTCCAGAAAGGCGACCAGCGTTCTCGGAAGAGAAAGGCGACTGGCTTTCTCACTTCCAGAAAGGCGACCAGCATTTCTCAGAAGGGAAAGGCGACTGGCCTTCCCGCTTCCAGAAAGGCGACCAGCGTTCTCAGAAGAGAAAGGCGACTGGTCTTCTCACTTCCAGAAAGGCGACCAACATTTCTCAGAAGGGAAAGGCGACCGGTCTTCCCGCTTCCGAAAGGCGACTAGCAGTCTCAGAAGGAAAAAGGACTTAGTTTTTCCGAGAGGTGGCCTGTCACCCTCGAAGCTCTCTTTCCCCAAGTATTGTAACGAGCAGCGGCCTGTCGCGCTCGAGCTCTAGCTTCCAAGTTGTAACTCCTCCAGAAGATAGTGAAGTTTGGTCGGCACAGCTCCGGCCGCGTGGTTTTTTACCCTTTCCGGGTTTTCCACGTTAAAAAGTCCCTGCGTACTCATCGAACCTCTAATTGACTGTTTGCGCGCTTAGCTCGCTCACGAGCTAAGGCGGTTCAAGTGAACCGGTCTACCAAGAGCCCTAAGCGTTCCGCAACATGCTGTAATTTAGGCTTTATTTGGCGCGGCGGTGACGTTTCTCCCGGCGGGTGAAACGGAGCTTTCGAACCGGAGGGCGGAGGCGGGGGATCTAAACGGAGCTTTTTGCTCCGTTTCTCATGCGCCAAACGTCACACGTTGAAGTGCTCAGAAGGTCGTCAGAGATGTTCCTTCATTGGAGGGTCCTGTTCAGGAGAACGAAGATATCGAATGTTCAAGTCTAAAACTGGTCTGCGGATAACAATTTGTAAAATAGAAAAAGTTGGTCTACGGATAGACATTTTTGGTCTGCGAATAACAATTCCGACCATCAAAACAATCATCTACTCCTCTTTTTATTTTTTATTTTATTAAAAAAATCTCTTCCTCACGATGCACTTGAGACTACATTGACGCACACGGGAGACTCGAGTGGTAGAAGTGTTATCGTGTCGGGGCACTGTCATGGTCGGTTACTTTCATAAATAAATAAATAAGAAAAATAAATAGAGCGGCGTGGGATCAAAGCATAGCAAAACAGAATATTGGAATCTTTGTAAATTTTCGAATTATTCCCACCCCTTCTTTTTTCTGTGCATAAAGCCTCTCGGGCACTCTTCCCAAATCTAATCCATACCTCCTCTGAGGCTGAGCATCTCCTCCTCCCCGAGAAAACCCTAGCCTCTCTCGCCTCGTCTCTCCGTCTTTTTCTCGGAGCCGCCTTCTTCATTCATCCTCCGACGAAAGATCAAAACCAGAGCTCATCTGCTCGCTCTCATTCCCGCTCTCCGAGCCAAGACTCTGCTCAGATCCGTCCATTTTTCCGATGGAATCGCCGAATTCTGGATCGGACTCGGATTCGCCGTGCTGGAAGAAGAAGTCGGCCGAAGGAGGCCTGCTTGCGGATATGAAGGATCACGCGGATCAATTCGTGCACACTTCCATGGAGCACCATCGGATTTGCCTCAAGAAGACCATCCGCGGTCTCTCCGACTTCCTCAAGCTCCGCAAGTCTCGCTCCGTCAGTTTCTTTTGCCTCCCCTCGTCTCTGATTTTCGCAATATTTTTTATCTTTTTTGCCGTGGATTCATTTGTTTCTTATTCAGATCAATCGATCGGCGAGCACGAAAGAGACGAGGATAGAAATGCCTGATGAATTCTAGCTTTGGGTGTTTGAGATTGTCCGTGAAATTTGGAATTTAGGTATTATTATGTAGATAAGAGAGATTACATCTTCACATTGTGACATCACAGATTTATAGATGTTCCATAAGTGGAGAAAGCTGGTGCACATCACAGATTTTCTTGTTTTCTTATTTGGAGCACTAATTAAAATTTCGATGAAGAATAAAGTACCATCGAAGCACTAATTAAAATTTATCTATTTTTCCCTGACAAAAATTTAATTAATATTAAAAAATTCTTGAGCAGCTGCGATCAAGAGAGTTTTTTTTCCCAAAACAATTTCGTGTTAAAATGTCGTTACAGGCAGCATTTGGTCCGCCTGGGATCATCCACCACGCTGCTGCGTCCGCACGGCGGGGATCCGCCTTGCGGTGAATTTTCACGGGGGTGCGGTGGACCCAAACCCGCCCACAATCGCCTTATGTGCATAGTCATGTTCTATTTGTAATTTGTTACATATCACGTCGATGTACGAGATGTGCATTCGCCCCCGGCATACAGGGGTATGTATGATTGTAACTCGGGCGTGATAATGTGATCTCTGTGCGCAAAGCCTAGGGTGCGAGAGGCACTCGAGGTCATGATCGTCAATGGTGCACGAGGGACAGATTACTTGTTGTGCGGGGTGTGCGCGGGATCACATTTGTTTAGTGATTCGCATGGTCTTTGGTCACTCGCCGGCACATAAATGCATGATCGTCATCTGCGCGGTGAGTGTGCTTGTGATGGAGCATAATGGTGTGGTTGTAATTCGCGTGTAAGGGCACGTGTCGGTGCCGGGCCTTTATGGACGCCTTTTTCCTTAGCCATGCATCTAGTTGCGCACCTTCATCTTTTGTAGGACATCGCGTAGTTGCGGGCCTACATCTTCCGTTGCTCACGATTTTGTGGGACTGTTCATATTTCATCCTATAAGTGTTTAGCCTACGCACCTATTATGCGCTTTCATCTTCCATCGGCCGCACATCCGTGAGAATTATGTGATTGTTGTCTTTTATCTTTTGTCGTCGGTTTGATTGTTGTGTCTTCTTCTTTCATTAATCATGTGTCTATGCGGCTGTTGTGCCTTTCTCTTATGTAGGTTACACATGCCCGCGCGCACACATGTTAATAGAAATAATTGAGTTTTTTAAGAAGAGAAAGATGATGAACTAGGTAGGGGAGGCAAGAGAAGGGTTGTCGGCAACCGAGGAGGGCCACCGAAATGCATATGACCACGACCTTAGGTTGCCGATTGATTACATGGCTGCCCAATGCGGTATGTGGCCAGCCCGAGCAAGGATTTAGGTTGAGATAGGTGTACAAGATTGGGCGAAGACCAGTCTGATCCTCAATGTCTTGGTCAAGTGGACTCCGATCCGAGCAATTTTGATACTTGCGTAATCGCCTGGGCGAGCTTCATAGAACTTGTGTGCACCTTAACAACAACTGTTACAATCACTTAATACAAACTAAAGATTAGGTGGATGAATGAGAAATTAGAGGAAAACCAAACACTAGATGGAATAACATCAAGCTCAAGTTTCCCTGAATTCAGACTAACCCATAGCGGCTCAACCGTGATCTAGGGTTCCACATGCGTACTACTATACGAGCGTCCTAGGGGTGCAAATTTCAAAATCTTATAATCTCCCCATGTTGATGACAAATCTTATTGAACAGCGGGGAAGCAACATCTCCGTGTGCTTAGGTGTTGTAATAGTGTATGAGAGAATTTTAGGTATGTTGCTCGCACGATGCCTGCGTGCTGGACATTTTTCTCTTACAAAATTATAGTCGTAACGTATTTACGATTGTATTTTAGAACTATTATTACCCCAAAAATATAGGCATAAAATAGCTAAAGAAAACACGCATTCGTTACGACTATTTTTTAACATTTTTATCCTAAAATATATACACGTGAGTACTTAAAATTACCGTAAAAATGCATAAATTAATATTCCGTTAATTATTTCTTAAAAAATTAACAAACAAATTCGTTTTTTTTTCAAAATAATTACGCACCTTCCTCCAAATACGCTCCCAGTATAGAAAATTTGGTCAATAGTATATACCCCCATCAAGGTCTAAATTTTCTATGCTACTTTCATTCTTTCAACATTGCTTAGACTAGGTGTTTTCACACTAGAAGCTCAGATATCTAAATCATCTTTCAGATATTTTGAAAGACTAGAATTAACCGCAACCCAAAATAATAAGAGATTGTTTAAAAATATCTTCTTTTTCTGCGTTTAACCGCAACCCTAGAATTAAAACCTCAAACTTTTCATTTTCTCTATTCAGTCACGCCGCTTTTCTTTTCTCCCCGAAGCCCGATGATGGAGAGAGACCTCCTTCCTCCTCTCTCGCTGAAGCCGTGTGGTATGGTGACCTCCTGCCTCCTTCACTTTCCTCCCCTCCGAAGAAGAAGAAGAAGAAGGTTACTTAAAATAAAGATGAAATTTCTATCGAAGAAAACTGATGGGACTCAACAGACCGGAGCTGCCAGCCGCACAAGCATCTCTGTTAGACATAAACTGAGCATGGAGGAAAGTCACATTCATGGCACTGTTTCCCGCAGAAATCAGATTTGCAGGATATACGCCTTCCACAAATTTGGGAGCAAGTTGGGATCCAGGCACCTGTTCCTCTCTTCAAGGAGCTTCATTTTTCCACAATGGCAAAGGCCCTGATGGGAGTTCTTCCGGCAAAGATGGTTCCCACATAGATGTCTGCTGCGGACACAGCTATCATTGCAGGAGAAGACTCCGCTCTCGGCATCAAAATTGACATTCATGGGGATGTTGCCGCATAGCGCCGCCTCGGTCTTCTTACCACATAAATGGGTGGCGGTGAGTGGGGAGTGAGTCCATCTTCGTTGGAAGAATTGCGGCAAACCAGTTCTTCAATTCCTTTGTCCTACTCTGCAACCCAGTTCTTCGATTCCCCAAAATTTGTTAGGTTTCGGATCTTCTTTACCTCAACCATTCTCTTACTTACATCAAAAATTATTTCTATTCAGAATATCGTTCACTCATCATCCTCCTGTATGTCCTCCCGGATGAGGAGTAATGGATTGATTTTTCAGGTTTTAGGTCTTCATTCACTCAAACAATCTCTTATTATTTTCTACAACATTTTGTTCTACTCGGAATTTTGTGACACAGAATTTCACCATCTAACCCGACCGCCCCCCTCCTCCGCCTCGCCTGCATCTGATGCCTACCACGTCCGACTGGTGATGCCGCCCATTGGCGGAGCCACCTTAGGCCGAGAAGGGGCGGACGCCCCCCCTCAAAAATTTTGGAGACCCCCCCTCAAAAATATCGGAGCCCGATCCACCATCCCCGATCCCGGCGCAGGCTTTGCCACGGCAAGTTCTTCCTCCCAGCGATTTTGCCGCCGAGCGCAGGTGAGTACTCGCCGCCAGTCTAGGGGGTTACTCTTACTTCTCCTCCATTCGCCCAGTGGCCTAGATCTTCCTATTCCAAACCCTAAGGTAGCTTTTCTCAGTTATTGGTTCCGGACCTTCCGGTACTCGCGACCTCCATTCGCCCAGGTTCTACCCCTCTTCGCAAACCATCTCAGATTCTCAGTTGCGCGGGATGCTTTGTGCATGTCGACATTTTCTCTGATTCTCACTTGAAAATGAGTCAATCATTCAACGATTTCGAGCAATGAAAACACGTCGAGGGCAATTATGATTGATTGTAAGTGAATGTTAATTTTTATTATGCATAAATATATTATTTTTTGTTATACTTTTTTAAAATATTAATTTCCGCCCCTCCTGAGATAAAATCCTGGCTCCGCCACTGAATTGCCGCCTATGGGTGCTGCCCCTACACAATCATTACCTACTTTGACTAACCATGGAAATCTGATAAACTTGGGCTATTTCTAAGCTTTGACTACCCTTATTTATCTGTTTTCAGGTTCAAGAGTATTCATTATTGGGTTGTGATTAGTTCTGTATGCTACATACCTACAGAGATGTTTTTTTTTGTATGTGTTGTATATTTATCATTGTTGTGCTAAAAAATATCTGAAATGAGTGTTTAATTTTTTGGGGTGCGGCAAGAAAAAAATCGGGTTGCGGTTAACATTTTTAAAAATTTTGGGTTGCGGTTAACATTGGGGTGCGACAAGCCAAAATCGGGTTGCGGTTAACAATCGCCTTTAAAAATAGCTAACACGTTATTCAATCATTTCTCTACTACTTTAAAAATGCTCGAGATATTTCTAAATGAGCACTATAGTTTCACTTCATTTTTATGGCTTCCTGCTACCTTGCTTACAAGGCATGAGGGGGGAAAGATGATCTGCCCGGAAGTCAATATTATCTCCGTGGAGATCATTTTCGTCTGCTCGGAGATCATTATAATCTCCTTGGAGATCGTTTCTAATTTCATAGGAGATCATTTCTAATTTCCTAAAAGATCATTTCTAATATGCTAGGAGATGATCATTGTACAACCCCGTACCCGTCGGGTGGGACCCTCCCCAGATAGCTGGGACCCGAGGTGTCTTGTGATTGGCTAGCATTGATCGGGGTGCGGTTAGCGGATCTTGGTGTGCATTTAGAGGAGTGTTCTGCAGATAGCAGTTGGCTAGGTTTTATTTTAAAACCTAAAATCCTAACCCCCCTCAACCCGAGCAGCCGACTCCCCCTTCCCTTTTTTGCTTTTTCTCGACAGCAACCCGAGCTCCCTCCAGCACCCCCCCCCCCCCCCCGATCTCTCTCCCTCTCGCTCTCGGTTGGCGTGGAGTCGCCGCAACCTTCATCTCCCTCTCCCGTCGCCGCCTGGGAGGAGAAGTCTGCCTCTCGACCTCTCTCTCTCGTCGCCCCTCCTCCCTGTTGCACCTCTTTCCTAAGCCCTCTCCTTCCTCCTCCCCGTCGGCCTGGAGCAAGGAGAACCTCCCGATCTCCCTCTCCCTTCGCCGCCTGGAGCAAAGAGGAGCCGCCCCGAGCCCCTCTCACCTCCCTCTCTCTCGTCGGGCCTGGAGGAGGACCCGAGCCTCTCTCACATTTTCGCAAAGGGAGGCTGATCCCTCTCCTCTCCCTCTCTTTTGAGCTCTCTGTAGGGCTACTGCAAGGGGAGACTGCAAGTCGCGACGGTGTGCGCCGCTTGGAGGAAGAGAAAACTCCGGCGTAAGCTTGGAGCGTCGTTTAGCGACTCGAAGCGTCAAGTGGAGGCCGGGTCTGCAAAGAGGGCAGCCGTCTTGAACGTTCTCCATGGTTCCAAAGCACGCTTCAAGGGTAACGAAATTTCTCCTCGGGCAGGTGAAGCCCTAATTTATCATGATTGCATGGAAGCCCCTCTCCACCAACGGGTGGAGGAAGGGAGCTCTCCGACGGGTCGACGTGTACATCCCCGCTTGTAATTGCATTAGCGTCCGGAAGCGCGAGTATGGATTTAGGCATGCTGTGTGAAACCCATCCGGATATGTCAATCTGGATTGGTGATGTTCTGGGGTTCCCGGAGAAGACTCCAAGGAAGTTGCATACTACTTGCTTGCAGGGGCGAAATATTGCCACCCCAAAAAAGGGGTGGGGTCGATAGGCTTTGGCCCGTTGTAGTTGATCAATGTTCAGCTTGCCACCACTTGGCAGGACGTTGGTGTACAGGTGTTGTGGAACAAAGCGGAAAATAATGGGTTTAAGCCCAAGGTTGTGCCGGCCCGAGAAGGCCTTATTTATTTATATTGCCGGCCTGCGTGCCGAAGTATGGAATTCACATTCCTGTAATCTGTGACGCATGTACTTTGTTTATCTTTCCAATCGTAGTCAAGTGGAGTCCCCGTGGACCCCTCGCACGGTGGGGGCCCAGAGGGAAATTTACTTGGTAGCCACTAAGGGTTCGCTAATAGTCTCCCGGAACAGCGGAGTCACGTTGTTGGCAGCCCCATTTGATCTACGTATAGTAAAACTGTTGGGCGGGAGTACGATATTGGTCGACCGGACAAAAAGGCTTTACATAGATCCAGGGAGGTGCACCTATGGAGAGTAAGGGGTCGGCTCTGAGATTTTGGTCGGCCAAGAGAGCCCTCCAAAGGTGCCTTAGCTCAGCCTTTGGCTTAGGAGGGGAAGAGTTAGTTAGTCTTCCGGGTGTGCGGTGGGACCTCTACGCTGAGACCTTGGATCTGTACTTCGAGTTCCTAGTCTTGTGTCTAGATCGTTTACTTGAGCGTAGTAAGTGCGCGGTCACCCCTTTTTTGGGACACCGAACTCCACAGAGACCGAGATTTCGATTTCAACATTATGGTCCGGTGAGCGTGGAGAGTGACTAGCACAGAAGAACTTAAGCGAACGTCATGGCTAGAGAAGGGGAACCATGTGACGACCAGGGTCATGCGCTGACACCCGCGAGAGGGGTCTCGCCGTCTCAGTTCGAGGAATTCCGATGAGGGCTTCGGCGGGAGGTCATGAAGACTTTGCAGCACGCTCTCACTTTTGCTGCGCGAGCCGAGTGCTCAACGCCACCTGCACCATTGATCGCAGCGCCATCTCTTGGCGAACGCTCTGGTTTGAGGGAAGATGCGAGAAGTTCTACTAAGATGGTTCGATCATGTATAATGGGGACCATTAGAGGCACCAGTTAGGCGTCGCATGATAAACGAGGGAGGGGTAGACCAATAAAGACTTGGAATGAAACTATACGGCAAGACACGATGCACTTAAGCATTAGTGAGGTTATGACTAAAGATTGGGCACAATGGCGACAAAAGATCCATGTAGCAAACCCCGTTATAGTGGGATAAAGGCTTGAGTGCTGTTGTTGTTGTGTGTGAGCATGCTAAGTATAATTGTATAAACATATTACATTTTCTATTGGCAATAAAATAAGATTTATCCCTTTTCATTTAGTTCAGAGACATTCTGGGGTCATCTAATACTCAAATGTAAGTGGAGCTCGTTGGTTTGTATCATTTAGTGATAGTAGCATCAGGGTCACTTCGATTTTCCTTAAACCTATATATTTTTTGTTGGTATAATTCTTACAAATTGTTATGATCTGAAGTCACTTTGGTGGTAAAATATAAAGTTTAGGTATTAAAGATTATTTCCAAGACTGACTCTCTACTTTCACGTGTCTAAATCATATTGGGGAAGCCATCATTACTACTCATCTTACAAATGATCTTCGATCTAGAATTTTGGGTTTTAAATGTCCTATGAGTATACAACCAAATGACAATCCTAGAAGTTTCAGTTGTCCTTTTGTTCATTATCATAGTCCTAATATGGAGAAATTAAATCACAGGGCTATTAAGTGTGTTTCTAGGATATCTTTCCGCTCAAACAATGTTATAAAATCACCATTATCCATCTAAGAAATCTTGTCTATGCGGATGTAACATTCGTGAGGGAGAATCATACTTTATACAATCTCATCACCAGGTGAGAATATTAACATGGAGGATAGTTCGGAAGATAAGTATAAAAGTGTTCAGAATGAATGGTTAGCCCAGAGCAGACCCGCTGACCAGACTCTTATCTAGCTGGCAGGGCCGTAGGCTCACTCGGTGGCAGGTTTCAAAGGCAGTTGGCCCCGAGCAGACCCGCTGACCAGGCTCTCACCTAGCTGGCAGGGTCGTAGGCTCACTCGGTGGCAGTTTCAAAGACAGTTGGCCCCGAGCAGACCCGCTGACCAGGCTCTCATCTAGCTGGCAGGGCTGTAGGCTCACTCGGTGGCAGGTTTCAAAGGCAGTTGGCCCCGAGCAGACCCGCTGACCAGGCTCTCACCTAGCTGGCAGGGCCGTAGGCTCACTCGGTGGCAGGTTTCAAAGGCAGTTGACCCCGAGCAGACCCGCTGACCAGGCTCTCACCTAGCTGGCAGGGTCGTAGGCTCACTCGGTGGCAGGTTTCAAAGGCAGTTAGCCCCGAGCAGACCCGCTGACCAGGCTCTCATCTAGCTGGCAAGGATGTAGGCTCACTCGGTGGCAGGTTCCAAAGGCAGTTAGCCCCGAGCAGACCCGTTGACCAGGCTCTCATCTAGCTGGCAGGGCCGTAGGATCACTCGGTGGCAGGTTTCAAAGGCAGTTAGCCCCGAGCAGACCCGCTGACCAGGCTCTCACCTAGCTGGCAGGGACGTAGGCTCACTCGGTGGCAGGTTTCAAAGGTAGTTGGCCCCGAGCAGACCCGCTGACCAGACTCTCACCTAGCTGGCAGGGCCATAGGCTCACTCGGTGGCAGGTTTCAAAGGCAGTTAGCCCCGAGCAGACCCCGCTGACCAGGCTCTCACCTAGCTGGCAGGGCCGTAGGATCACTCGGTGGTAGGTTCCAAAGGCAGTTAGCCCCGAGCAGACCCGCTGACCAGGCCCTCACATAGCCGGCAGGGCCGTAAGCTCACTCGGTGGCAGGTTCCAAAGGCAGTTAGCCCCGAACAGACCCGCTGACCAGGCTCTCACCTAGTAGGCAGGGCCGTAGGCTCACTCGGTGGCAGGTTTCAAAGGCAGTTGGCCCCGAGCAGACCCGCTGACCAAGCTCTCATCTAGCTGGCAGGGCCGTATGCTCACTCGGTGGCAGGTTTCAAAGACAGTTAGCCCGGAGCAGACCCGCTGACCAGGCTCTCACCTAGCTGGCAGGGACGTAGGCTCACTCGGTGGCAGGTTTCAAAGGTAGTTGGCCCCGAGCAGACCCGCTGACCAGGCTCTCACCTCGGTGGCAGGGCCGTAGGCTCACTCGGTGGCAGGTTTCAAAGGAAGTTAGCCCCGAGCAGACCCGCTGACCAGGCTCTCACCTAGCTGGCAGGGCCGTAGGCTCACTCGGTGGCAGGTTCCAAAGGCAGTTAGCCCTGAGCAGACCCGCTGACCAGGCTCTCACCTAGCTGGCAGGGTCGTAGGCTCACTCGGTGGTAGGTTCCAAAGGCAGTTAGCCCCGAGCAGACCCGCTGACCAGGCTCTCATCTAGCTGGCAGGGCCGTAGGCTCACTCGGTGGCAGGTTTCAAAGGCAGTTAGCCCCGAGCAGGCCCGCTGACCAGGCTCTCACCTAGCTGGCAGGGTAGTAGGCTCACTCGGCGGCAGGTTTCAAAGGTGGTTGGCCCCGAGCAGACCCGCTAACCGGGCTCTCACCTAGCCGGCAAGGCAGGATGACCTCTCGTGGAGGCTTTTGGTTTTAGCTCTGAGATGGTTCCGCTGTTCGGGCTCTCATCTAACCGGCAAAGCGGGTAGACCTCTCGGATGACAGTTCGAGAAAAGAAGTTCTGAAAGGTTGTCTCTGAAACAATTTTGTGGATTGAACTCTCATTTTTAGTAGGGAACAAGTGGGCCTGATAAGTAATTCCCAGGTATAGAGTCCCCTTCACCCCTAAGTGGGGGATACCCCTTTTTTTTTGGTCGGCTCCCACCCGCCGGATACTTGGGGTTGGACATTTCTTTCCGAGCGTGGGACACGCTCGCAAAGAGCGGGGATTGTGTACAACCCCGTACCCATCGGGTGGGACCCTCCCCAGATAGTTGGGACCCGAGGTGTCTTGTGATTGGCTAGCATTGATCGGGGTGCGGTTAGCGAGTCTTGGTGTCCATTTAGAGGAGTGGTCTGCGGATAGCAGTTGGCTAGATTTTATTTTAAAACCTAAAATCCTAACCCCCCTCAACCCGAGCAGCCGACTCCCCCTTCCCTTTTTTGCTTTTTCTCGACAGCAACCCGAGCTCCCTCCAGCCCCCCCCCCCCCCCCATCTCTCTCCCTCTCGCTCTCGGTTGGCGTGGAGTCGCCGCAACCTTCATCTCCCTCTCCCGTCGCCGCCTGGGAGGAGAAGTCTGCCTCTCGACCTCTCTCTCTCGTCGCCCCTCCTCCCCGTTGCACCTCTTTCCCGAGCCCTCTCCTTCCTCCTCCCGATCGGCCTGGAGCAAGGAGAACCTCCCGATCTCCCTCTCCCTTCGCCGCCTGGAGCAAAGAGGAGCCGCCCCGAGCCCCTCTCACCTCCCTCTCTCTCGTCGACCTGGAGGAGGACCCGAGCCTCTCTCACATTTTCGCAAAGGGAGGTTGATCCCTCTCCTGTCCCTCTCTTTTGAGCTCTCTGTAGGGCTGCTGCAAGGGGAGATTGCAAGTCGCGACGGTGTGCGCCGCTTGGAGGAAGAGAAAACTCCGACGTAAGCTTGGAGCGTCGTTTAGCGACTCGAAGCGTCGAGTGGAGGCCGGATCTGTGAAGAGGGCAACCGTCTTGAACGTTCTCCATGGTTCCAAAGCACGCTTCAAGGGTAACGAAATTTCTCCTCGGGCAGGTGAAGCCCTAATTTATCATGATTGCATGGAAGCCCCTCTCCACCAATGAGTGGAGGAAGGGAGCTCTCCGACGGGTCGACGTGTACATCTCCGCTTGTAATTGCATTAGCGTCCGGAAGCGCGAGTACAGATTTAGGCATGCTGTGTGAAGCTCATCCGGATATATCAATCCGGATTGGTGATGTTCTGGGGTTCCCGGAGAAGACTCCGAGGAAGTTGCATACTACTTGCTTGCATGAGCGAAATATTGCCACCCCAAAAAAGGGGTGGGGTCGATAGGCTTTGGCCCGTTGTAGCTGATCGATGTTCAGCTTGCCGCCGCTTGGCAGGACGTTGGTGGTACAGGTGTTGCGGAACAAAGCGGGAAATAGCGGGTTTAAGCCCAAGGTTGTGCCAACCCGAGAAGGCCTTATTATTTATATTACCGGCTTGCGTGCCGAAATATGGAATTCACATTCATGTAATCTGTGACGCATGTACTTTGTTTATCTTTCCAATCGTAGTCAAGTGGAGTCCCCGTTGTCACGGACTTGTCCCCTTGACAACGTCGCGTGCGGCCTTAGCTCCTTTGTGCGTCCCTTCGCAACTAGCTAAGTCAGCCTTCTCCAACGATCGTGGTGGCAAGATGAGTAAGAGAGCACTTTGTAAGAGAGAGAGAGAGCAAGAGAGATTGAGAGAGCAAAGAACTTGTATTGCTTGGTTGCTTGTAACTTGGTGATTTACAAATGAGGGGGCCTTCCCCTTTTATAGGCCCCAAAAGAATTTCCCTCCAAAAGATGGAAGGATCTAGAATGCCTACATTTCTAGATTATTCTACAAGCCTCATGTATTTACAACTTTTCAGAGTTCTCTAGAATGTTCCCATGAGATCGTTCTAGAGTGCTTCTACCATTCTCTAGAATACTATGTACAAAATATTCTCCAAGCTCCTAGATTTCTCTAGAAAGCTCCAAAGGTTAACCCCGTAGAGGTTAAGCCGTGACATCCTCCCCCACCTAGCCTGGCGATGCCCTCGTCGCCTCGTACTGCTGGATGATGTCCTTGAACTGCCAGAGATCTTCAAGTGTCTCCCATGTAGCTTCAGACGCTGGCATTCCTTTCCATTTAATCAGATATTGTGTGCTAGGTTGCACACCTCTTCTCCGCACTGTCCTCCTGGTGAGCACCTCATCCACTTCTTGATCAAAAGACTTGGTCATCACTGGTGGTGCTATATGCGATGTCCTTCTTTGAAGGTCTTCATTATCTTCATGATATGGCTTCAACATGCTGACATGAAAGACCAGATGAATCTTCAAAGAGTCTGGTAGGTCAAGGCGATAGGATACCTTACCCACCCTTGCAATCACCGGAAATGGGCCTTCGTATCTACGAACCAAGCCCTTGTGCAAGCTGCGCAAAGCCTTGAACTATTGAGGGAGAAGTTTCACCAACACCTTATCCCCAACCGTATATTCCGCCATCTTTCTCTTTGAATCCGCCCACTTCTTCATCCGTTTGCGTGCTTTCTCTAAGCACACTCTGGCTACGTCGGCCTGCTCTTCCCAAGACTTGGCCATTTTCCAAGCAACTGGCCTTCTTCCGTCATCCGCCGTGGTCGCCAATGTATGCGGAGTGAGTGGTTGCCTCCCCGTGGCAAGCTCGAACGGACTCCTCCCGGTCGCCTCGCTCCACAGCAAGTTGTACGAAAATTGAGCCACATCCATCAACTTGGCCCAGTCCCGCTGATTGACGCTCACGAAGTACCATAGATAACATTCCAACAAAGAATTCACCCTCTCTGTTTGTCCATCGGTTTGAGGGTGGAAGCTGGTGGAGAAGTTCAATTCTGACCCGAGCAACTTGAATAACTCCGTCCACAGCTTTCCTGTAAATCCGGGGTCTCGATCACTAATGATAATCTTCGGCAACCCCCAATACTTCACCACATTCTTGAAGAATAGGCGTGCCGTCTCCTCCGCAGTAGTGTCCCTTATGCTGGGGATGAATGTGCCATACTTGGAGAAACGATCGACTACCACCAAGATCGACCCAAACCCGTCTGATTTTGGTAACGCGTTGATGAAGTCAAGCGTCACCGACTCCCAAGGGTGCTCCGCTATAGGCAATGGCTCCAATAATCCCGCGGGCTGCTTGTTGTCCACCTTGTCTTGTTGGCAAACAAGACAAGTCTTCACATATAACTCCACTTCATCCCTCATCCGTGGCCAGAAGTATGACTCCTCCATCAAAGCCAAAGTGCGTTTATGTCCCGGATGTCCAGCCCACTTGGTGTCATGGCACTCCTTGATGAGATTCCTCCGCAGGTTTTCCCACTTTGGGATGTACAATTGCCTCCCTTTGGTGTAGAGTAGCTCATCCTCTACCCAAAATCTTCTAGCTTGACCCTCCTTGGCCAACTCCATGAGTTGCATGGCAAGAGGATCCTCCTTCAACCCTTGCCTGATATTGTCCAACAACTCCCCATTAGCCGTGGACATTATGGCTAGCTCAGCTTTGCGGCTTAGTGCGTCAGCCACCACGTTGGTCTTCCCTGCCTTATGCTCCAACACAAAGTCGAACTCCGCCAAGAAATCTTGCCATCTTGCTTGTTTAGCGGTCAGCTTCTTCTGTGTATGGAAGTAAGTGGTTGCCACATTATCCGTCTTAATGGTGAACTGCGCCCCAAGTAGATAATGCCTCCACACTTGCAGGCAATGGATGATGGCCGTCATCTCTTTCTCTTGAACGGTGTATCTCCGTTCCGCCTCATTGAGTTTCCGACTCTCAAAAGCTAAGGGGTGACCATCTTGCATTAGCACTCCTCCAATTGCAAAGTCCGATGCATTCGTATGCAACTCGAACCCTTTGCTAAAGTCCGGCAAAGCAAGCACCGGTTCCGTACAAACCGTTGCCTTCAAGTCTTCAAAAGCGCTTTGGCATTCCTCCGTCCAAAGCCAAGCCTTGCTTTTCTTCAACAGGTCCGTCAACGGCACTGCCCTCCTTGAGTAATCCTTGATGAACCTGCGATAGTAGTTCACCAAGCCCAAAAATGATCGTAAGTCTGGTACCTTCGTTGGCGGCTCCCATTCATCAATTGTCTTGATCTTTGTCATGTCCATTCGCAAGCTCCCATGCCCGATGACATGACCAAGAAAGTGTATCTCCTCCTGTCCAAATGAGCATTTGGACTTCACGTACAGCTCATTCTCCCGCAACACTTGGAAGACTCGGCTAAGATGCTCCACATGCTCCTCGATGGTGTTGCTATATACCACAATATCATCCAAGTATACCACCACAAACTTGTCCAAGTAGGGGCGGAATATTTGGTTCATCAACGTGCAGAAAGTAGCCGGGGCGTTAGTTAAGCCAAATGGCATCACTAACCATTCGAATGCTCCATACCTCGTGACACATGTGGTCTTCAGCTCATCTCCTTCCGCAATCCGCACTTGATGATATCCCTTTTGCAAATCCATCTTGGAGTAGATTCTTGCACTTCCAAGCATGTCAAAAAGATCAGCAATGAGAGGAATATGATACTTGTTCTTTACCGTCACCTTGTTTAGTGCCCGGTAGTCTGTGCACAACCGCAACGATCCGTCCTTCTTCTTTTGAAATAGCACCGGGGCACCAAATGGCGCCTTAGACGGCCTGATCATTCCTGATTCCAGCAAAACTTGGAGTTGCTTCCTCAACTCCTCTAGTTCAGGGGGAGCCATTCGGTATGGTGCTTTAGCTGGGGGCTTCGTCCCTGGCTCCAGCTCAATTTTGTAGCTTCAGTGGCAACTCTGCGGGCATGATGTCTTCATTTCTTGCCAACACGTCCGCAATGATAGGAGGCACCTCCTCCATTGTGTCACCGTCTTCCTCTTTTAGGGTGACCAAGTACGTCGGTTCACCCTTCTTGAACCCTTTTGCCAACTGCATGGCTGATAGCTGTTTTGGCCCCTCCTTTGCTGGTCCTTGCACCGTGGGAACCATGCAAGCATTTCCTTCCTCCAAGATGCAAACTGAGCGATGCGCCGGCATGACGATGGCTTGCATCTTCTCCAAGAAGTCCATTCCAAGAACGACCTTGAAGTCATCCATGGGTGCAATTGAGAAGTCCACCCGGCCCTTCCAGGTGCCCATGCATAGCTCTACATGGCGTGCGACTCCTTCTAGTGGCCTCGCTTGACCGTTCACGGTCTTGATCCAACCTCCGCCCTTCACAACCTGCAAGCCCAACCTCTTGGCTTCTCCTTCGGTCATGAAGTTGTGTGAAGCCCCTGTGTCAATCAAGGCTTTTGTAGCCTTCCCCTTGATGACTGCTTCCACATACATCAACCCCTTGCTTGATGCGGCTTTTGTTGGCTGCACGTTCAGAGCATTCAACAATTGTAATGAACTCATTTGAGAAGTATCTTCCTCCGATGGGGTGACATTTTGACTCTCCACCATAGCCGATAATGATCCCAACTTTGGGCAGTTGCTCATCGGATGTGGCCCCTTGCACACATAACATCCGCCTCTGGGTGTGAAGTTCTTCTTCCTTTCCTCGAACTCTTTCCTTGGATCGGGCAAAGTCTTAGATCCTCCTTTGAAGTGCGTCGCCTTGTTGTCTCGCCGATCTCCCCCACCTTTTCCATAACCCACCTTGTCCTTCTTCTCCTTGATAGGATTTGGTTGACGCTGGAACTCCATAAGAGACTCGGCGATGGCAATAGCATCTCTGGTGGTCCTTGGGTCCTTCCTCTTGACCTCTTGTTTCACCAAATTTTGTAGCCCATCGATGAAGTTGAAGAGAAGGATATGTTCGGGGACATCGAATACCTGAAGTGATAAAGCGGTGAACTCCTTGACATAATCTCCGATACTTCCCTTTTGCCTCAACTCCCTGAGCTTCCGCAAGTTTTCATCCTTCACATTCTCGGGGATGAAGTTCCTTCTTAACTCTTGCTTGAAGTCCTCCCAAGTATCGATCCGGTAGAGTCCCTTTGCAATATCTGTTTGGATTTTCCTCCACCACAAGGAAGCAAGGTCCTCCAAGTAATAACCAGCATGGCGTACCTTTAGTGCCTCGTCTGTGATGTCATATCCTTCCAAGTATTTTTCCACGTGCCAAAGGAAGTTCTCTACCTCCAACGCATCTCGCTTTCCCGCAAACTTCTTGGGTTTGGGCACATCAAGCTTTGCATTTACCATGGCTGCACCATTCCCACCATTTCCACCATTGGTAACACCTCGCCTACACAAGTCATCCACTTCGTTTTCAAGACTTGTGATGCGCTCTTCCAAGTCGCTTATGATGGTATCAAAAGCGCCTTCCGACTTGCCCATAGTTTGCTCCTTGAGATGGTCAAGATCCGCCTGCAACTTCTCTTGCTCAACATGAAAAGTGTCAAAGTACTTACATATTTGATCCACTTTCCGATGAAGGGTAAGATGCGCCTCTCTTAGAGCTTCAAATTCAGCAGGATCAACCATGTTTTGCTCCGAGCTGGAACCATCGCGACCCTTGCTTTGGTCCCTCTTATTCCTTCTATCTCTTTTCTCCTTGGCTGCCCTGCCGCGCTCATCAACAATGCTAGAGTTGTTGTTCCCTTCCAAAGCCATCTACTCTTGATCTTTACGAACCACGCACTAGAGTCAACCCGAGTCAACCTCGCTTTGATACCAACTGTCACGGACTTGTCCCCTTGACAACGTCGCGTGCGGCCTTAGCTCCTTTGTGCGTCCCTTCGCAACTAGCTAAGTCAGCCTTCTCCAACGATCGTGGTGGCAAGATGAGTAAGAGAGCGCTTTGTAAGAGAGAGAGCAAGAGAGATTGAGAGAGCAAAGAACTTGTATTGCTTGGTTGCTTGTAACTTGGTGATTTACAAATGAGGGGGTCTTCCCCTTTTATAGGCCCCAAAAGAATTTCCCTCCAAAAGATGAAAGGATCTAGAATGCCTACATTTCTAAATTATTCTACAAGCCTCATGTATTTACAACTTTCCCGAGTTCTCTAGAATGTTCTCATGAGATCATTCTAGAGTGCTTCTACCATTCTCTAGAATACTATGTACAAAATATTCTCCAAGCTCCTAGATTTCTCTAGAAAGCTCCAAAGGTTAGCCCCGTAGAGGTTAAGCCGTGACACCGTGGACCCCTCGCATGGTGGGGGCCCAGAGGAAAATTTACTTGGTAGCCTCTAAGGGTTCGCTAATAGTCTCCCGAAACAGCGGAGTCACGCTGTTGGCAGCCCCATTTGGTCTGCGTATAGTAAAACTGTTAGGCAGGAGTACGATATTGGTCGACCGGACAAAAAAGGTTTTACATAGATCCAGGGAGGTGCACCTATGGAGAGGAAGGGGCGGCTCTGAGATTTTGGCCGGCCAAGAGCCCTCCAAAGGTGCCTTAGCTCAACCTTTGGCTTAGGAGGAGAAGAGTTAGTTAGTCTTCCAGGTGTGCGGTGGAACCTCCACGCTGAGACCTTGGATCTGTACTTCGAGTTCCTAGTCTTGTGTCTAGATCGTTTACTTGAGCGTAGTAAGTGCACAGTCATCCTTTTTTTGGGACCCCGAACTCCACAGAGACCGAGATTTCGGTTTCAACAATCATTAAAATGCAAGTTGACCGCTTCAAACAGCAAACCAATCTACATCAACATCGAAACAACTCCAGCAACAAAAAGATCCAGCAACAAAAACACTTGGTTTTTTATTACTCCCCTGTTTGAAAATCTATCCCCAATGAACAAATTCAGCAACGAAACCACCCTACAACTCCCAGGATCTCAGTTAGAACTATTTTTCCTGTATAATTTTTAAATAAAAAGAGGTAGTAGCGCTCTAGAGATCTTCTTCAGCTTTGTTGCCGCTCTAGAAGGTCTCTATTCCTGTTTGAGACACGTTGTCACCCTAAAATTTTAACCAGACCTAGATTTAGAAATTGAGACCCCTGCCCAAAAAATTCTCAATTCTTTGCTTTAAGCCTATCAAGGCTAATAAAGGTTCTCTTGAATTTGAATCCAAAGGACGAACAGACTAGCTTCATCACTCTCTAGCCACTTTGACCCTCTTCTCTTTTCCGACCATGTGGCTACTTGCTGTTTATGGTTTCAGATTTCCTCTTCCTCACGTGACATATGTACATGAATTATTCTATTGAAGCGAACGATCAACAAACATGTTCTTCAAGCATTGAATTTGAATGTGCAATAAATATGCCGAAAGATTCTTTAAGGTGTAAAGAAATGCAAGTTTCATCGTCTTCAGATCAGTATAGAGGTTAACAAGTCAAAACAAACAGATTCTACCGGCTTTGTGATGGAAGAAGAAACAATATAATAAATATTTGTCGATCATAAAAAGATCATCAGTTAACAAAAGAAACCAAGAACAAGTTGAGATCCAATATTTCTTCTTTTGGTTCTTTTCATCGAAAGCAGAGCACACCCACGTTTAAGAAACAAGATCAAAAACCCAGCAAGAACAGATCAAGCATAAACCCTAGATAACCGGAACAGTCTCTACTATAAAAGATCTAGTCCCATAAGCCGCATATTAGATCGGCCCCACTTTTAGTTCCTCCAGCTTCCTTCGGAATATCCGCCACCCCCGCCCTTGGAGTAGCGAGATCCGCCGTCAGACCCACGGTCACGTCCTCCTCCTCCGCCGCCACTAGAACGGCTGTAGCCTCCGTCGCTTCTCCCCCCACCGTACCCATCATCGCTTCGGCCACCGCCGTAGCCCCCATCGTTCCTGCCTCCTCCGTATCCTCCGCCTCCGCCTCCGCTGCGGTAACCCCCTCCACCACCGCCACCGCCGCCGCCTCCACCAGAGCGGGACTGTGCTTGGTTGACGGTGATACTCCTCCCGTCCAGGTTCTGCCCGTTCATCCCCTCGATGGCGTCCTTCATGGACTGTTCTGAGCCGAACGTAACGAATCCGAAGCCCCTCGACCTTCCAGTCTCCCGATCATTGATAACCTGAAAAACCAACATCAGATCTGAGATAAATCCGCTAGATCCGGAAGCAGATTAGGGTTTCGATCTAAAATCAAGCATACCTTTGACTCGATGACATCGCCGTAAGAGCTGAAGGCGTCCTGGAGGGACCTGTCATCGGTGGCCCAGGCGAGACCTCCGACGAAGAGACGATATTCCACATCCGCCATCTTAAGAGGAGAACGGAACCCTAGGAGAGATGAAAAAGGTTAAAAGAGGGGGAGGAGGTTCCTGCCCGCCTCAGTTCAGCGCACAAGAAACCCTAGAGTTCTCAAGACCTACATTTTATAGAGCAAGCCAAAGCAAAGAGTGTATGAGTGGCGGGTCATAGGTGCGCCCGTACCCAAAATATCTTTGCCTAAAATTTACCAAAGAGCCCCCGGATACACGTGAATGCTTATCCTAAATCATTTAAGAATATAATAATAAATCACCATATTGATTTTTCCATCATGGGCGGATTTATTAGAGAAGGGTCAAAGGAACCCTCATTGCCTTTTTTTTAAATAAGTGTTATGTGCAGTTTTAATTTGGCTAATGACACTTCCTGATTAATGGCAGATTTAGAATATTAAAAACACTATTTGCACAGATCAAAACTTTGACTCTAGCCTGCAATTCTGTTGGATTTTTTGGCTCCTACCCAGTTGCTGGAATTATCATTTCAGAAAATCTGCGGAAATGTCGCAACTTTGTTACAACACATGTTGCAACATGCTGCCGGAGACTGATTTCATTAGTCCGAATTTTCTGCATGGTTTTGTTTTGGAAATGTTTAATTTGAAATTGTACTGCCACGTAATGAGGGGGAGTAGTTATGGTAAGGGATAATAATATTATATATTATTATTGATATATTAAAGCAAAGATTGCCTCTCCCTCTCTCATCCCCACGTTAATAAAAAGGAACCGCAGCCCTCTCTCCTGGATAACCGAAAACTGCAGCAGTGTGAAGAAACCGAAGCAGCCCCTGTTCGCGTGGAGAGGAGGTGCCGGCCCGTGCTTGCGTTGGAGGGCCGCCGCCGCCGCCGGTGGTTGCCGGTGGCGCAACCCCGTGCGGCGGCATCTTGCGTCGTTGGTGCCGATCTCGCCGTTGATGTGATACGAACGTGGCGGCGAAGGCTTGCGGTTGGTGCAGTGGCCTTGACGGAGTTTGTCTCCGGCGATGCGGATGTGGCGGCGAAGGCTTGCGGTGGTGCAGTGGCCTTGACGGAGTTTGTCTCCGGCAATGCGAGCGTGGCGGCAAAGGCATGCGGAGGTGCAGCGGCCTTGTTGGCGTTTCTCTCCGGTGGTGCGGCTTGGTGTCGATGGCGTGCGCGGGTGCAGTTGGCCTCGACGGTGCTTCTCCAGTGGTGGTGCGGTTGAACGTCGGACGTCGACGTTGAAGGTTCTCGGTGAACCTTGTGCGTCCGCTGTGCTAGCGGATTGCAGTCCATATTATTATCTCTCCCGCGGGTCGAGCGAGTCCGGCTCTCCGCGGTGTATTCTGTAACGGACGTCGGTACATTTCTTGTTATTATTTTGCAGTTATATGATTTATATATGCAGCGTTTCTTGTTTAGATTTATGTTCTTGTATACCCTGTATTATTTGGTTGCGCCTAGGGGATAGTTTCCGCGTTATATCCCAACAAGTGGTATCAGAGGGAGGTTCTGTGTAGGCGACTGATTGGACATTCGAGGAAAGGTTTGACTACGGTGGGTGACGACTAGGTCAACTCCCCATCTTTTCAAATCCGACCTTTGAATTAATCAGGTCTCCTGGTCGTGCCGTAGGACAACCATGACAGGTAAGAACATGTTTCTGAACAGTTTTTTGAAGAAGTGCGACAGTGGCGGGTTTGATCTATGACAGGTGGTGTTGCATGAGATGGTCATTGTACAACCCCCATATCCATCGAGTGAGGCCCAGCGTGGAGGGCCGCCGAGACGTGTCTGTACAACCCTATATCCGCCGAGTAGGTCGCCAGGACCCAAGAGTGCATCAGGGCCACGTTTGTAGTATGATCCAAGACAGAAAGAAATGAGGGAGAGTAGTAGAGGCAGAAACCTCCTGCTCACCCAGCTGGAGTAAGAGGCAAGTAAGGGGGCGAGAGGGGGAGGGGCGGGTGCCCCCCCTCTCTCCCTCGCCCAGCTAGGGGCGAGAGGGGAGGGGCGGGTGCCCCCCCTCTCTCCCTCGCCCAGCTAGGGGCGAGAGGGGAGGGGCGGGTGCCCCCCTCTCGCCCTCGCCCAGCTAGGGGCGAGAGGGGAGGGGCGGGTGCCCCCCCTCTCGCCCTCGCTCAGCTAGGGGCGAGAGGGGAGGGGCGGGTGCCCCCCTCTCTCCCGCGCCCAGCTAGGGGCGAGAGGGGAGGGGCGGGTGCCCCCCCCCTCTCTCCCGCGCCCAGCTAGGGGCGAGAGGGGAGGGTGCCCCCCCTTTCGCCCTCGCCCAACTAGGGGCGAGAGGGGAGGGGCGGGTTCCCCCCTCTCGCCCGCGCCCAGCTAGGGGCGAGAGGGGAGGGGCGGGTGCCCCCCTCTCGCCCTCGCCCAGCTAGGGGCGAGAGGGGAGGGGCGGGTTCCCCCCTCTTGTCCTCGCCCAGCTAGGGGCGAGAGGGGAGGGGCGGGTGCCCCCCTCTCTCCCGCGCCCAGCTAGGGGCGAGAGGGGAGGGGCGGGTGCCCCCCGCTCTCCCGCGCCCAGCTAGGGGCGCGAGGGGAGGGGCGGGTGCCCCCCTTTCGCCCTCGCCCAGCTAGGGGCGAGAGGGGAGGGGCGGGTGCCCCCCTCTCGCCCGCGCCCAGCTAGGGGCGAGAGGGGAGGGGCGGGTGTCCCCCCTCTCGCCCTCGCCCAGCTAGGGGCGAGAGGGGAGGGGCGGGTTCCCCCCCCCTCTCGCCCGCGCCCAGCTAGGGGCGAGAGGGGAGGGGCGGGTGCCCCCCTCTCGCCCTCGCCCAGCTAGGGGCGAGAGGGGAGGGGCGGGTGCCCCCCCTCTCGCCCGCGCCCAGCTAGGGGCGAGAGGGGAGGGGCGGGTGCCCCCCCTGTCGCCCTCGCCCAGCTAGGGGAGAGAGGGGAGGGGCGGGTGCCCCCCCTCTCGCCCGCGCCCAGCTAGGGGCGAGAGGGGAGGGGCGGGTGCCCCCCCCCCCCCCCCCCCCCCCCCCCCCCCTCTCGCCCTCGCCCAGCTAGGGGCGAGAGGGGAGGGGCAGGTGCCCCCCCTCTCGCCCTCGCCCAGCTAGGGGCGAGAGGGGAGGGGCGGGTGCCCCCCCTCTCTCCCGCGCCCAGCTCGGGGCGAGAGGGGAGGGGCGGGTACCCCCCCCCCCCCTCTCGCCCGCGCCCAGCTAGGGGCGAGAGGGGAGGGGCGGGTGCCCCCCCTCTCGCCCGCGCCCAGCTAGGGGCGAGAGGGGAGGCGCACCCCCCCTCTCGCCCGCGCCCAGCTAGGGGCGAGAGGGGAGGGGAGGGTGCCCCCCCTCTCGCCCGCGCCCAGGTAGGGGCGAGAGGGGAGGGGCGGGTGCCCCCCCCCCCTCTCGCCCTCGCCCAGCTAGGTGCGAGAGGGGAGGGGCGGGTGCCCCCCCTCTCGCCTGCGCCCAGCTAGGGTAACCTCTCTCGCCCAGTTCCGGAGGAGGGGGGGGGGGGGGGGGGGGTTGATCTGCGTTTAGTATCTCATAACAGCGGGATTTGGCTATTTGCAGTCCAGTTTTAGCTATTCGCAGTCCAGATCCGAGGGTATTTTGGTAATCTGGCAGATCAGTTTTTGGCTATTTGCAGCCCAACTTGGAAAACCTATAAATAGACCCTAAGGGGCACCAAAGGAGAGGACTTCTAGATTTCCAAATTTCGGATCTTCTCCTTCCCTTAGAGCTCTCCTTTGGTGCTTCTGGTTCAGCATTGGCTAGGGACGGGAAGATCTTTCAGGTCTTCCGGGTGTGAGGTGGGACCTCCTCGCTGTAGCCTAGGGTCCGTTTCTAAGTCTAAGTGCTCTTGCCTAGAGAGTCGGCTCGAGAGAAGTAGGTGTGAGACCACCCCTTTTTTTTGGGACCCCGAACTCCACGGAGACCGAGTAGTCGGTTTCAACATTTTTGGTGCGGTGAGCGTGGAGAGTGGTCAGCACAAAAGTTCTTGAACCAAATCTCATGGCAGGAGACCTCGGAGGAGGAGACGATGAGGGTTCTCACATCCCAAGTGAGGTGGTAGGAAGGGGAGAGTTCATGACGGCCATCAAGGGAATCATGGAGCTGCTCCAAGGCATCACCAGGGGAGGTGACTGCTCAGCTCCCTCCCCCCAGACACCGCCTTCTGGGTCGCAAGGGGTGCTCGCCCAGGGGGGGTCAGGAGAGGTTGCCCCAGGGGGTCGGCCAGGCAAGGAACCAATGACTGAGAATGGCGAGCGGGACCTCGCCGGGCGAGTGCTTTTTCCTAGCCCGGTGAGTGGGGTCTCGCCCGGAGCAGGAGTCGCGCAAGTGGAGCTCGCGAAGCCAGCGAGTGGGGGGTCACCCTTTAGCGAGCTGATCATCTCGGCTCCCATCCCGGAAGGCTTCAAGGAGCCCAACATGACTTTTTATACCGGGAAGGATGATCCCGTCCAACACCTGCAGTGGTTCGAGGACACCGTCTCCATCAGGCCCATGACGGACGCGTTCAAGTGTCGTCTCTTCGCCACCACCATGAGGGACAAAGCTAGGGACTGGTTCCACCAGCTCCCGGTTGGCTCCATTTACAGCTTCGAGGACTTGGGCCGAAGTTTCTAGCTACGCTTCTCCACATCCAAGAAGAGGAAGAAGAATGCTGAGTCCATTTTCCTGATCAAGCAGAGGCACGATGAGACGTTGGCCCAGTACATGGACAGATTCCAGGAGGAGATCCTGAACATCCAGGAGGTGCCAGGGTATGCCCTCCAGATGGCTTTCACCGTAGGGCTACGAGAGAGCCTTTTCAAAATGCGCCTAACTAGGAAGCCTCCCTTGTCCTTTGAGGACCTGATGGAAAAAGCTGCAAAGGAGGTAGCCACCGAGGCGGCAAACCCGGGGCTGGCAAAGAAGTTGGCAAAGTTGGTAGAGGCCGAGCCAAGAGAGCAAGGTGGCCCCAGGCAGCAGGAAGGAAGGAGGAGGGAAGAGCAGATGGGTCAAGTGTACCAGGGACCCCAGGGAGGCCAAGGGAGGCCCAACCCTCCTCCTTGGAGGCAGGCCCCTAGGCAGCTCCTACCCCCACCAGCTCAAGCTATGGCGATTCGAAGAGGAGGAGGAGTCGAAGCAAGAGACATCCCAGCCCGTAGGAGAAGGGGGGAAGGGCGGTGCCGTACTGCGACTACCACCAAGCAGAGGGGCATGCGACAACTACCTGCCCAGAATTCTTGGAGGTGAGAGAGGCGAGAGGTCAGACACAACATCAGCCGCCGGTGCGGATTGAAGAAGTTCCACCTGGAGCAGTAGTGGACGACGACATCTGCGAGGACCGAACTGACATAGGAGCCAAAGGACGGGTCGCGGTGATCCACGGGGGGGGGGGGGGGGGGGGGGGGGGTAGGGATCGAGGCCACTCGTAAGGCAAGCCTCCACGCCGTATTTCGACGCAACATCTCTTCAACGTCACAGGACCCGCCTCCCGAGGAGAAAATCACTTTCTCAAGCAGGGACATGCCAGATCACGAGGATCCATTCTGTGATGCGCTAGTCATTCAGACAGCCATCGAAGGTTACACTGTCTCTCGGATCCTCGTTGACAACGGGAGCTCTGTCAACGTCATTTTCAAGAAGGCGTTTGACGAGTTGAAGGTGGAGTCAAGGAGGGTGCTGGCCTCAGATGGGCCCTTGTTCGGATTCTCCGGAGAAAGTAAAGAGGTAGAGGGTGGAGTTGGACTCCAAGTGACGATGGGGGAGGCTCAAGGAACTGTCGGTTCGTCATAGTTGACGCTCCTAGCAGTTATAATGCCATCTTCGGAAGACCCCTCATCAGCGCCTTCCGATGCGTACCATCGTCCTTCCACCAGTGCCTCAAGTCAACACTGGAGGAATCCAAGTCAGGATCCACGGAGACCCCAGGATGGCGAGGCACTGCTACGTCACAGCCGTCAACAGCATCTCTTGGCAAGCAAGGGCGGAGGAGATGGAGAAGATCATGGAGAGCATGAGCAGGATGGGAGTGGCAGGAGAAGCAGAGGAATGATCATCTCGCGCAAGCAGCTTGAGAGGCGAGTGCCATGGAGGGGATATGTTGTGTTTATTTTTTGTTTTTTGTTTTTTGTCGCTTTCCTTTGTAGCAAGTTCTACCCCTCGCTGGTTGGGCCAGGAGGTTTTGACAAGGGAAATCCCCCCATTAGATGGATGAAGTTATTTTGCTTATATGATTAGTAAGTTGCCACCGAGATGTCCTCCTCACTCCAGGCTCTCACTAGCTGGGTGGGTCGAATGATCCTCGGAAGGAAGAGCTTGCCACTGAGATGTCCTCCTCACTCCAGGCTCTCGCTAGCTGGGTGGGTCGAATGATCCTCGGAAGGAAGAGCTTGCCATCGAGATGTCCTCCTCACTCCAGGCTCTCGCTAGCTGGGTGGGTCGAATGATCCTCGGAAGGAAGAGCTTGCCATCGAGATGTCCTCCTCACTCCAGGCTCTCACTAGCTGGGTGGGTCGAATGATCCTCGGATGGGCAAGTTCAACGCCGAGATGTCCTCCTCACTCCAGGCTCTCACTAGCTGGGTGGGTCGAATGATCCTCGGAAGGAAGAGCTTGCCATCGAGATGTCCTCCTCACTCCAGGCTCTCACTAGCTGGGTGGGTCGAATGATCCTCGGATGGGCAAGTTCAACATCGAGATGTCCTCCTCACTCCAGGCTCTCGCTAGCTGGGTGGGTCGAATGATCCTCGGAAGGAAGAGCTTGCCATCGAGATGTCCTCCTCACTCCAGGCTCTCACTAGCTGGGTGGGTCGAATGATCCTCGGATGGGCAAGTTCAACACCGAGATGTCCTCCTCACTCCAGGCTCTCACTAGCTGGGTGGGTCGAATGATCCTCGGAAGGAAGAGCTTGCCATCGAGATGTCCTCCTCACTCCAGGCTCTCACTAGCTGGATGGGTCGAATGATCCTCGGATGGGCAAGTTCCACATCGAAATGTCCTCCTCACTCCAGGCTCTCACTAGCTGGGTGGGTCGAATGATCATCGGATGGGTAAGTTCAACGCCGAGATGTCCTCCTCACTCCAGGCTCTCACTAGCTGGGTGGGTCGAATGATCCTCGGAAGGAAGAGCTTGCCACCGAGATGTCCTCCTCACTCCAGGCTCTCGCTAGCTGGGTGGGTCGAATGATCCTCGGATGGAAGAGCTTGCCATCGAGATGTCTTCCTCACTCCAGGCTCTCACTAGCTGGGTGGGTCGAATGATCCTCGGAAGAAAGAGCTTACCATCGAGATGTCCTCCTCACTCCAGGCTCTCACTAGCTGGGTGGGTCGAATGATCCTCGGATGGGCAAGTTCAACATCGAGATGTCCTCCTCACTCCAGGCTCTCACTAGCTGGGTGGGTCGAATGATCCTCGGATGGGTAAGTTCAACGCCGAGATGTCCTCCTCACTCCAGGCTCTCACTAGCTGGGTGGGTCGAATGATCCTCGGAAGGAAGAGCTTGCCACCGAGATGTCCTCCTCACTCCAGGCTCTCGCTAGCTGGGTGGGTCGAATGATCCTCGGAAGGAAGAGCTTGCCATCGAGATGTCCTCCTCACTCTAGGCTCTCACTAGCTGGGTGGGTCGAATGATCCTCGGAAGGAAGAGCTTGCCATCGAGATGTCCTCCTCACTCCAGGCTCTCACTAGCTGGGTGGGTCGAATGATCCTCGGATGGGCAAGTTCAACGCCGAGATGTCCTCCTCACTCCAGGCTCTCACTAGCTGGGTGGGTCGAATGATCCTCGGAAGGAAGAGCTTGCCATCGAGATGTCCTCCTCACTCCAGGCTCTCACTAGCTGGGTGGGTCGAATGATCCTCGGATGGGTCAAACGTGCCTCGGGGGCGAGGTTCTGCCCCCTCGATGGATATTTGGGATTGGACTTTTCTTTCCAAGGTTGTGCCAACCTCGCAAAGAGCGGGGATTGTGTACAACCCCCATATCCATCGAGTGAGGCCCAGCGTGGAGGGCCGCCGAGACGTGTAAGACCCCATTTTTTTTTTTTGCAAAAACCACCGGGTCTTAGGCCCAGAACCGCCGCTTTGCGGTGACACCTTCACTCGGGAAGGTCGCCACTACAAAACGCCGATCCTGCCGGCCAAATCGATCACGAAGAAAATTACATTAAAGAGAAGACAAGTCCACAGAATCACATGAATTATAAACCATAAAGGAAAATGTCCACAGCTACTAACTGAATAAAAGATAATAAGGGTTACAATAATAAAGAGGGCTCTTGCCCTAGACATCATTTCCTCACTACAAAATCACTCGCGGGAGCTAACTACTAAGTAAAACCAAAGCTAATCGTCACCGACACTGAAACCGGAGTACTCAGACTAGTCTGACCCATCTCTGCAGACTCTGTACTCCACCGGTGCTGTAACACTGGATGCTTCTTCTCTTTTGGCCTGCGGCCGCTACCTCGCAATCCACGTCTACGTCTTCGCCTTCGGCCTCCTGGTCGCTGTGCTGGAGGGGTTCCACTCATCATGGGGCATCTGATTCGAGTGTGTCCCGGCTGGTGACAATGGTAGCATGGTCGTGGGGTCCATCTTGTCGGATCCTGCTGCACCTGTTTCTCCGATGTTGCTGCGTCTCCTCGAACCCCTAAAATGATATGGTCCACCGACCGTTAGTCAAAAAGACTAAGCCTTATGTTCCCCACCCCACCCCCAATGGCTCCTAGGCACCGTGCGGGAGGATGAAGCGGAGGACAGCAAGGGGTATAACAAAGAGCAGGTGACGATGGTACATGAAATGTTTCTACACTACACATGTGTATTTATATAATTGAAACAGTAATTAAGAGCATGGTAAAAAGTATATAAAGAGCAGTAAGCAGTAAGTGTAGTAGCAAAAAGTAACCATTGATTTATAGGAATGCTCATACAAACCTATAGACCAAGGGGCCGTTTAGCAGGGCCTACCGTATAAGAAGTCCCATAACCGACTTATACGTTAGGGGTAGGTTGAATGCAATGTTCATGCTATGACATGCAAGGTATGTTGTTATGCTATGTTCATACAAGTGCAACTCACTCACTTCAACTCTATGCGCATAGACCTTTAGTTCCCCCTTTTTGGAGCGAGCTAGACTCCCAGGATACTCCCGTAGTGGCAAACGGAAGCGGTGGGTTGGGCCTCGCCCACCTCTAGGTTGGTATTCACACTACCTAACCTAGGCCTATTGTACGCCTCCACTAAACCCGTGGAGCGTCTGCGTACTCTTGCTGACTGGACCGCCAGACTTTCAAGGCTAAGTGTAAATACCACACTCGCCGAGTCAACGTATTGACGTCGGTGTGAACGACCGTCCAATACCGAAGACCCACCACCATCAATGCACAAGCAACATGTTCTACTTCCTATCTCTGAGCCATAAGCTCCCCGGGCTAACCTGCCCGCCATCAATAACCTTCCGAGCCATAAGCTCCCCGGGCTAACCTGCTCGCACCCCAAAACACTACTGCGTCACAAGCTCTCCTGACTCATCAATCCGCACCTTTAACCACCGGGCCTACCGCTCGTAAGACCAAACCAACTAACTTCTCATAACCATGGGTGAGTGTGAGATGAATTATTCTTGTACACTGTCTTACTCCTATAATTTAGGGCTTGTCTTGGACTTCCCGAGGGTTACCCTGTAAGGGGCTCGCTACGGTACTAGGAACTACAATGGGATGACACCCCAAAGTTCCCTTTCCCAAGACACTTAGTATTATTGGTATCTACCCATAAGAAAATCCTCTTAATACTTTTCACCTGATTTAAACCTAAGTGCTTTAAGACACTAAAGGGAAGGGACGATCTTTCGTCAATCCCAAGATGACCTACCCCAAGGGTGGCACCCCACCACCCCAGAACTCATCAACCCTAATTATCTCCAGGGGTCCTCTCATATCCAGGTGATCACCATTAGACTTCTCACCTCTCCAATCAATGTACCCCAAGGTTGCTAAATTGCTAAACGCAGACCACCCTTAACGTTTTGATGCTCATGAAGGGAGGTACACTAATTAGTCAACTCCATGACCCAACAATTTTACTGGGGGTCCATGATCAAACCCAGAGTTTCATAATTTTCCCATTATTATTAATATTTAAGACCCTTTTCCAAAACACAATTTCCTAGGGTTTGAACTACAAGTATACTTTCCTGACTTCCAATGCCTGCCTCAATTTTTACATAAATCAAGGGTACCTAATAATCAGTGGATATGAATTATTAGGAAAAACCAGCAAGATTTACTATTTTTAAAAATTCCAAAACTCATTTATTACCAATAAATTCCAAAGGAGGTACCCTCATATGATCTCCAAACCTTATGCAATTTAACACAGGGGTGATTCATACTAAAATATTCAGTCCTACAAAGTTTGACCATGTTCCACAGAGGGTACATTTGTAATTTCTACAAAGGATATATTTGCAATTAATTCCAAATTGAACTAGAGGTACCAAAAATATTAATCCTTAAATTATGTGAAAAATACTGTGGGTTCATAATGGTATGAAATGTCATCCAGCAAAGTTTCATGCAATTACAGAAAACTAACACCCTAAAATTGATCATCCCAAAAATTGTCAACAGTATGAATAATTACAATTTGGACCTCCAAAAGTTTTCCAATGGTTCTAATAAAATCTCCAGGGGTTAATAACATCAAAACTAAGTTGGTGTCAGAAGAAGGTTAATCATTAAGTATTATTTCTTCCTAAATCCCAAAACCCTAAATATTTACAAATCTACCCAAGGATTTATTACCTAGGTTTGGCAACTCCAAACCCCACCAATTTCTCACAGTAACATTCTCTGGTCACCAAGATCATCTCCCCAAAATTTCTAGTCAAACCATTAAGGTTTGACCCCTCTTCCTTCATTGGTCTCTAATTGCACCCCTTTAGGGTTTAACCTAGGGTTAGGGTCAAAACTTCTCCAAATCCACCCAAACTTCTTGTGAGGGTGTCACAACACTTATTGAACTCAGGGGGGGTCCAATACACCCCTCTCCAAGGACAAACTCTCCTATGTCCTTTACAACCCCAAATTCCACTCCATAGGGATCAACCCTATGGCCTTGAGCAAATCAACTCTAATGCTCACAAAACTTCCTCAAGGGGTCTCAAATTGATCCCACTGACCTTTCCAAGAAGATTCAAGCCTCTATGGACCTATTTGGCCATTGGATCTCTACTTGGCTAAATGCACCCCAAGGTGCCCCAAACCCATGACCTAGGGAAATCCAACTCCCCATGGTCCCATAACTCTCTTGGAGGTGATTTGGGTGATATTAGGGCAGTGGCCAAAGTCCCACTTCAATAGGAGGTGGTTTGACCATGAAAAATCCCAAATAGCCCTTAATCACAAATTTCCCCTAAATGGACAAAACTTTGGCCTAAAGATTACCTAATCAAATGAACTCCAAATGAGTTGAGATTTTAACCAGGGGTTTATCATGACCCTAATAATACCCACCAAAATTTGGTGGTGATTGGAGGTCATTTGACCCTCCAAATAATTTATGCAAGGATTATTAAATTTCTATAAAAACTTTAGGAAAAAGTTCTCCAAAAATTCTCATTTTTGGATATATTATAGCCCTAGGCATGAATCACTCCTAGTCCAAATTTCAAGTCATTTGGACTAGTGGTTTGGTGTGGGCACCCATTCAAAGTTCAGTCAAACTTTGCACTAGAATGGGTGCTGAGGTCAAACCAGGACTCCTAATTGGGTGAGGTCAATTTTGTATGACCCTAGGGGTCAAGGCCTACAACTTTCATGTTGGACACTTTTTCTGTAGAGGGCCATAGGTATTTTCTATAATAATTTCTATCTACAGCCAATAATAATACAAAAAAAAGAGTTAATAATAAAAATTGTTATTAACATTTCCTGTACAGGAAATGGACGGGATCTGTTCATCTGCTCCAAAAATCAACGGCCAAGATCCCTTCTTCCTGAAGCTTTTCCAAGCGCTGCCGCCGGCCATCCGTCCTCCTCCCTGGCCGGCCACCACCACCACCACCTCCGTTGAGGTGGTGGCTATCGATTGGCGGTGGTTTGGCCGCCGGAGGTGGCGGTTTCCGGCGATCCCGAAGTTCCAAAATCCATGAAAATTTCATATTTTCGCTCACCGGATCGGGCTCAATTGAGCCCGATTTCTCTCCTATTTTGATCTAAGATTTATCCACAGAGGGAGAGGAGAAGAACCAGACCTTTATACGGGCTTGGCGGTGAGGGTGGTGGTGGTGCGCCATTGCCGGCGAGCTCCAAGCTTTTCCTTGCCGATTCCATGATTCTCCACCAATAGCCTTGATGTAAGAGTCGATTTCGACTGCCCTCTGCCTTTTGAAGCTAATGGTGAAGTTAGATTTGAGTGGGGAGGGCTGTATAGGGGGAATTTGAGAGGGGAGATTTCGGCCATGGCCATTAATGGCCATTAAGAGGAATTTCGGTTTTGCTTGGGGGGGATGAATAGGGCCTTAATCCAGTTGGGAGAAGGCTGGAAACTCCTCCTCTCCCCTAGAGGAGATGAATGTGACCATTAATGGGGGAGATTGAAGGTTCCTTCTTCCTCCCCATTAATTCCCCCTCTTTCTCTCTCCTCCATTTTTGGGGAAAATGGAGTTCTCTCTCTCCTGGCTGAATTTCTTGAAATTAAATGGCCATTTCAGTAGCACCCAACCCCATTAGGTGGTGGACCACCTCAATTGGGTCTAGCCCAAGTGGATTGGGCTTGATCCAAGTGATTTGCCCTAAATTGGGCAAGTTTGACTTTTGGTCAAATTGACCAATTGGGGGACCCTAGGATGGGGCTTTTGGGTCCATTGGACTCCAAATTAGGTTTAGAAACTACTGGTGGGGTCAATTTGGTCACATGAGCCTTTGTTGACCCAATCTAAGCTGATTTGACCAAAATAGGCTAAGTTGACTTTGGTCAAATTGAGCCCTAGGGTTGACCCAGTCATGGGGCTTTTTGGTCCACTGGGTCCCCTATGACATGATAATACTATGGGTATAGTCAATTTAATATGGTGATGGTCAATTAGGGCACTTAGTGAAGAATTGCCATTTTGACCTAAAAAGGGCATTTTGGTCAATTTGCACCACTGGGGGTCCCAGGATAGGGCTTTTGGGTCTACTAGGTCTCTTATGATATTATAGACCTAGATGAGTGGTCAATTTGGCAGGGTGGAGGTTAATTGACTCCAATTAGGCTACTTTGACCAATTTGGGGGTTATGGTTGACTTTGGTCAATTTGGCCTCTTTGGTTGACCCCAATGGGTCCTTGGTGCCCTAAGGGGACCCCTAAAGGGTTAGAGATACTATGGTGGGGTCAAATGGTCAAGTTGAGGCCCCTAAGTCCAACCCTAATCTTGGTCATTGGAAATTACTATTTGCAGTCCAAGGCACTTTCAACCCTAATCTTGCCTAAGATAAATGGATTTCTACACTACCAAGGCCTTGTCATGACCTTGTCATGACCTTGTCATGACAGATTCACCTGGGGGGGTCTAGCTGTCTGGGGGATGTTACAAATCCCAATAAACAAACAAAATAATTTCGTCCTCGAAATTCAGGTTAGGCTTGCGGGGTTTTCACCGCGAGTGACTGAACGTAACATCCCCTAAGAGTCAAAGTTATTCCTGGCTCGAAGAGCACCGACAATCTATGCCATACCAGCTCTAGTGGCTCCAAGTTGTGCTCCTCCTGACCCTAATTTTACCACATGTCTTAACCTCTGGAATCTTCTTGCGCCGCAAGACTCGCACCGTCGTATCATCTATCCTGACCGGGGTGACCTAGCTACCTTGGTCAATCTATCCTCGAACTTCCACTCTAACCTGGGCAGACTCTTATGCCTCTAAATTTTCTTCTCGTATTTAAATTCTTACTCTTTCAGGTACGTCCGAGTAATCAATCGTCTTCAATCTACAACTTTTCTAGTTCTTACTATTGATGGAACTAATCAAATCGGCTAGCGTCCCAATCATCCTTAAATATTAATGGGGGTGCACATGTGGGCCCTCATGAGTATATACTAACCACTCATAATGATAAGATGACTCTCAATCACTTTCTACATGAAATTCTATTCATAACGACAAAATTTTGATACCTTGGGGTTTTTCACAATTCAATTTCATCAAGGAAATATCATCACGTTTATTTCTCCAAAATCCTGTCACTTCCACTTATGCTAGTCTCGATTACTCTCAAATGGTCCATAGCACGATAAACTTAGATCGTTATTATCATAGTAACTCAAGCACTAGATTCTAAATCCAAGAGTCATCGTCTAAGATCTCTGGTTATTTATCATCAAAGTTCACATGGTATAAAGCAATTATTGTAGATAAAATTTCAACCATGACAGAGTGTGATTTTAACAAATCATAAGTTGATCACTTCCGAATTTCCCCCAACCACAAGAGTTTTCAAATTTAACTACAACTTGTAAGATCTAATTTCCGCCCTTAACTTCTATACTAGGACATCCACATCCTTAAATGATTAATCCTAGCGACTTTACATTTCCCAAGACTCAACTAAGGGCAAGTTGTTGTCCGACCCAAATAATGTCTATCCATTTCCCTGGTACTTCTACCGGTCATCATTCCAAACATACTGTTACACCGTCTCATCTTCTTTTAAGTAACATTGAGTAAGATCGACTTCAAAATCATAGTGTTCACGACACAAAATTTCTAACTTAAGTTTAAGGGAAATCCAAGTCTGTCAATAATTTGTCCAATAAACAAAAGGTACGCCCCAATAAACAAAGGATAAGCCCCCAATAAACAAAAGATAAGCCACTATCTATTTTGGGCTGAGTATCTTCAATATCACCAAGTTATATTCGTCCCAAGTATGCAAACAATTCTTAGGGCATACAACCTTAGACTTGGGGTTCTATCTTGGGGCTCATTGGTATGCTCCACACCTTAGACTCTTCTAGGTACCTTCTACGCAACCTTAACATGGTCAATATTTGACCTAATCTCAAACGGGTCTCTTCTGAACTTGAATTCTTATCCAACCCTCGGTGTTTGTCGTGGTGGTTGTCTTAATGTAATCACGTCACGGATACGAGGATTAAGTCTACAAGTCTCACACCATTCTGCTTATGTGTCAATCTCTCTTTCTCTAGCCTCTTTTGGGTATCCTCGTACCTTCACCAAAAGTTATACTTACGGTCTATTTCAGACTAGGTCATGGTATGAATTGTCAAAGTAAGTCACGTGTCCTAGTGGGGTTGAGTCTAACTCATTGACTAAAAGACTATCTAAAGAGATCTTTGTAGCCGGAGGTATTCCCTGCTGGGGGCAGGGTTCGCCGTAGGCTACAAAAGAAAACTTGACACTCGTAGGGAAAATAACTAAGAAGATTCAGTTAAAAGTGGACTTTTTCATGTGATTTCCCCATATGGGCACACCACTGCTTAGTTTGACCTCAAACTAAACTCGCGCGGGGTGGCCCAGGGTTTGTGGACTTCTTTTCTTCGGATCGAGCCTAGCTCTGATACCACTTGTAAGACCCCATTTTTTTTTTGCAAAAACCACCGGGTCTTAGGCCCAGAACTGCCGCTTTGCGGTGACACCTTCACTCGGGAAGGTCGCCACTACAAAACGCCGATCCTGCCGGCCAAATCGATCACGAAGAAAAGTACATTAAAGAGAAGACAAGTCCACAGAATCACATGAATTATAAACCATAAAGGAAAATGTCCACAGCTACTAACTGAATAAAAGATAATAAGGGTTACAATAATAAAGAGGGCTCTTGCCCTATACATCATTTCCTCACTACAAAATCACTCGCGGGAGCTAACTACTAAGTAAAACCAAAGCTAATCGTCACCGACACTGAAACCGGAGTACTCAGACTAGTCTGACCCATCTCTGCAGACTCTGTACTCCACCGGTGCTGTAACACTGGATGCTTCTTCTCTTTTGGCCTGCGGTCGCTGCCTCGCAATCCATGTCTACGTCTTCGCCTTCGGCCTCCTGGTCGCTGTGCTGGAGGGGTTCCACTCATCATGGGGCATCTGATTCGAGTGTGTCCCGGCTGGTGACAATGGTAGCATGGTCGTGAGGTCCATCTTGTCGGATCCTGCTGCACCTGTTTCTCCGATGTTGCTGCGTCTCCTCGAACCCCTAAAATGATATGGTCCACCGACCGTTAGTCAAAAAGACTAAGCCTTATGTTCCCCACCCCACCCCCAATGGCTCCTAGGCACCGTGCGGGAGGATGAAGCGGAGGACAGCAAGGGGTATAACAAAGAGCAGGTGACGATGGTACATGAAATGTTTCTACACTACACATGTGTATTTATATAATTGAAACAGTAATTAAGAGCATGGTAAAAAGTATATAAAGAGCAGTAAGCAGTAAGTGTAGTAGCAAAAAGTAACCATTGATTTATAGGAATGCCCATACAAACCTATAGACCAAGGGGTCGTTTAGCAGGGCCTACCGTATAAGAAGTCACATAACCGACTTATACGTTAGGGGTAGGTTGAATGCAATGTTCATGCTATGACATGCAAGGTATGTTGTTATGTTATGTTCATACAAGTGCAACTCACTCACTTCATCTCTATGCGCATAGACCTTTAGTTCCCCCTTTTTGGAGCGAGCTAGACTCCCAGGATACTCCCGTAGTGGCAAACGGAAGCGGTGGGTTGGGCCTCGCCCACCTCTAGGTTGGTATTCACACTACCTAACCTAGACCTATTGTACGCCTCCACTAAACCCGCGGAGCGTCTGCGTACTCTTGCTGACTGGACCGCCAGACTTTCAAGGCTAAGTGTAAATACCACACTCGCCGAGTCAACGTATTGACGTCGGTGTGAACGACCGTCCAATACCGAAGAATCACCACCTTCAATGCACAAGCAACATGTTCTACTTCCTATCTCTGAGCCATAAGCTCCCCTGGCTAACCTGCTCGTCATCAATAACCTTCCGAGCCATAAGCTCCCCGGGCTAACTTGCCCGCACCCCAAAACACTACTGCGTCACAAGCTCTCCTGACTCAGCAATCCGCACCTTTAACCACCGGGCCTACCGCTCGTAAGACCAAACCAACTAACTTCTCGTAACCATGGGTGAGTGTGAGATGAATTATTCTTGTACACAGTCTTACTCCTATAATTTAGGGCTTGTCTTGGACTTCCCGAGGGTTACTCTGTAAGGGGCTCGCTACGGTACTAGGAACTACAATGGGATGACACCCCAAAATTCCCTTTCCCAAGACACTTAGTATTATTGGTATCTACCCATAAGAAAATCCTCTTAATACTTTTCACCTGATTTAAACCTAAGTGCTTTAAGACACTAAAGGGAAGGGACGATCTTTCGTCAATCCCAAGATGACCTACCCCAAGGGTGGCACCCCACCACCCCAGAACTCATCAACCCTAATTATCTCCAGGGGTCCTCTCATATCCAAGTGATCACCATTAGACTTCTCACCTCTCCAATCAATGTACCCCAAGGTTGCTAAATTGCTAAACGCAGACCACCCTTAACGTTTTGATGCTCATGAAGGGAGGTACACTAATTAGTCAACTCCATGACCCAACAATTTTACTGGGGGTCCATGATCAAACCCAGAGTTTCATAATTTTCCCATTATTATTAATATTTAAGACCCTTTTCCAAAACACAATTTCCTAGGGTTTGAACTACAAGTATACTTTCCTGACTTTCAATGCCTGCCTCAATTTTTACATAAAGTAAGGGTACCTAATAATCAGTGGATATGAATTCTTAGGAAAAACCAGCAATATTTACTATTTTTAAAAATTCCAAAACTCATTTATTACCAATAAATTCCAAAGGAGGTACCCTCATATGATCTCCAAACCTTATGCAATTTAACACAGGGGTGATTCATACTAAAATATTCAGTCCTACAAAGTTTGACCATGTTCCACAGAGGGTACATTTGTAATTTCCACAAAGGATATATTTGCAATTAATTCCAAATTGAACTAGAGGTACCAAAAATATAATCCTTAAATTATGTGAAAAATACTGTGGGTTCATAATGGTATGAAATGCCATCAAGCAAAGTTTCATGCAATTACAGAAAACTAACACCCTAAAATTGATCACCCAAAAAATTGTCAACAATATGAATAATTACAATTTGGGCATCCAAAAGTTTTCCAATGGTTCTAATAAAATCTCCAGGGGTTAATAACATCAAAACTAAGTTGGTGTCAGAAGATGGTTAATCATTAAGTATTATTTCTTCCTAAATCCCAAAACCCTAAATATTTACAAATCTACCCAAGGATTTATTACCTAGGTTTGGCAACTCCAAACCCCACCAATTTCTCACAGTAGCATTCTCTGGTCACCAAGATCATCTCCCCAAAATTTCTAGTCAAACCATTAAGGTTTGACCCCTCTTCCTTCATTGGCCTCTAATTGCACCCCTTTAGGGTTTAACCTAGGGTTAGGGTCAAAACTTCTCCAAATCCACCAAACTTTTTGTGAGGGTGTCACAACACTTATAGAACTCAGGGGGGGTCCAATACACCCCTCTCCAAGGACAAACTCTCCTATGTCCTTTACAACCCCAAATTCCACTCCATAGGGATCAACCCTATGGCCTTGAGCAAATCAACTCTAATGCTCACAAAACTTCCTCATGGGGTCTCAAATTGATCGCACTGACCTTTCCAAGAAGACTCAAGCCTCTATGGACCTATTTGGCCATTGGATCTCTACTTGGCTAAATGCACCCCAAGGTGCCCCAAACCCATGTCCTAGGGCAATCCAACTCCCCATGGTCCCATAACTCTCTTGGAGGTGATTTGGGTGATATTAGGGCAGTGGCCAAAGTCCCACTTCAATAGGAGGTGGTTTGACCATGAAAAATCCCAAATAGCCCTTAATCACAAATTTCCCCTAAATGGACAAAACTTTGGCCTAAAGATTACCTAATCAAATGAACTCCAAATGAGTTGAGATTTTAACCAGGGGTTTATCATGACCCTAATAACACCCCACCAAAATTTGGTGGTGATTGGAGGTCATTTGACCCTCCAAATAATTTATGCAAGGATTATTAAATTTCTATAAAAACTTTAGGAAAAAGTTCTCCAAAAATTCTCATTTTTGGATATGTTATAGCCCTAGGCATGACTCACTCCTAGTCGAAATTTCAAGTCATTTGGACTAGTGGTTTGGTGTGGGCACCCATTCAAAGTTCAGTCAAACTTTTCACTAGAATGGGTGCTGAGGTCAAACCAGGACTCCTAATTGGGTGAGGTCAATTTTGTATGACCCTAGGGGTCAAGGCCTACAACTTTCATGTTGGGAACTTTTTCTGTCGAGGGCCATAGGTATTTTCTATTATAATTTCTATCTACAGCCAATAATAATACAAAAAAAAGAGTTAATAATAAAAATTGTTATTAACATTTCCTGTACAGGAAATGGACGGGATCTGTTCATCTTCTCCAAAAATCAACGGCCAAGATCCCTTCTTCCTGAAGCTTTTCCAAGCGCTGCCGCCGGCCATCTGTCCTCCTCCCTGGCCGGCCACCACCACCACCACCTCCGTTGAGGTGGTGGCTATCGAATGGCGGTGGTTTGGCCGCCGGAGGTGGCGGTTTCCGGCGATCCCGAAGTTCCAAAATCCATGAAAATTTCATATTTTCGATCACCGGATCGGGCTCAATTGAGCCCGATTTCTCTCCTATTTTGATCTAAGATTTATCCACAGAGGGAGAGGAGAAGAACTAGACCTTTATACGGGCTTGGCGGTGAGGGTGGTGGTGGTGCGCCATTGCCGGCGAGCTCCAAGCTTTTCCTTGCCGATTCCATGATTCTCCACCAATAGCCTTGATGTAAGAGTCGATTTCGACTGCCCTCCGCCTTTTGAAGCTAATGGTGAAGTTAGATTTGAGTGGGGAGGGCTGTATAGGGGGAATTTGAGAGGGGAGATTTCGGCCATGGCCATTAATGGCCATTAAGAGGAATTTCGATTTTTCTTGGGGGGGATGAATAGGGCCTTAATCCAGCCGGGAGAAGGCTGGAAACTCCTCCTCTCCCCTAGAGGAGATGAATGTGACCATTAATGGGGGAGATTGAAGGTTCCTTCTTCCTCCCCATTAATTCCCCCTCTTTCTCTCTCCTCCATTTTTTGGGAAAATGGAGTTCTCTCTCTCCTGGCCGAATTTCTTGAAATTAAATGGCCATTTCAGTAGCACCCAACCCCATTAGGTGGTGGACCACCTCAATTGGGTCTAGCCCAAGTGGATTGGGCTTGATCCAAGTGATTTGCCCTAAATTGGGCAAGTTTGACTTTTGGTCAAATTGACCAATTGGGGGACCCTAGGATGGGGCTTTTGGGTCCATTGGACTCCAAATTAGGTTTAGAAACTACTGGTGGGGTCAATTTGGTCACATGAGCCTTTGTTGACCCAATCTAAGCTGATTTGACCAAAATAGGCTAAGTTGACTTTGGTCAAATTGAGCCTTAGGGTTGACCTAGTCATGGGGCTTTTTGGTCCACTGGGTCCCCTAGGACATGATAATACTATGGGTATGGTCAATTTAATATGGTGATGGTCAATTAGGGCACTTAGTGAAGAATTGCCATTTTGACCTAAAAAGGGCATTTTGGTCAATTTGCACCACTGGGGGTCCCATGATAGGGCTTTTGGGTATACTAGGTCTCTTATGATATTCTAGACCTAGATGAGTGGTCAATTTGGCAGGGTGGAGGTTAATTGACTCCAATTAGGCTACTTTGACCAATTTGGGGGTTATGGTTGACTTTGGTCAATTTGGCCTCTTTGGTTGACCCCAATGGGTCCTTGGTGCCCTAAGGGGACCCCTAAAGGGTTAGAGATACTATGGTGGGGTCAAATGGTCAAGTTGAGGCCCCTAAGTCCAACCCTAATCTTGGTCACTGGAAATTACTATTTGCTGTCCAAGGCACTTTCAACCCTAATCTTGCCTAAGATAAAGGGATTTCTACACTACCAAGGCCTTGTCATGACCTTGTCATGACCTTGTCATGACAGATTCACCTGGGGGGGTCTAGCTGTCTGGGGGATGTTACAAGACGTGTCTGTACAACCCTATATCCGCCGAGTAGGTCGCCAGGACCCAAGAGTGCATCAGGGCCACGTTTGTAGTATGATCCAAGACAGAAAGAAATGAGGGAGAGCAGTAGAGGCAGAAACCTCCTGCTCACCCAGCTGGAGTAAGAGGCAAGTAAGGGGGCGAGAGGGGGAGGGGCGGGTGCCCCCCCTCTCTCCCTCGCCCAGCTAGGGGCGAGAGGGGAGGGGCGGGTGCCCCCCCTCTCGCCCTCGCCCAGCTAGGGGCGAGAGGGGAGGGGCGGGTGCCCCCCCTCTCGCCCTCGCCCAGCTAGGGGCGAGAGGGGAGGGGCGTGTGCCCCCCTCTCGCCCTCGCCCAGCTAGGGGCGAGAGGGGAGGGGCGGGTGCCCCCCCTCTCGCCCTCGCCCAGCTAGGGGCGAGAGGGGAGGGGCGGGTGCCCCCCTCTCTCCCGCGCCCAGCTAGGGGCGAGAGGGGAGGGGCGGGTGCCCCCCTGTCTCCCTCGCCCAGCTAGGGGCGAGAGGGGAGGGGCGGGTGCCCCCCTGTCGCCCTCGCCCAGCTAGGGGTGAGAGGGGAGGGGTGGGTGCCCCCCCTCTCGCCCGCGCCCAGCTAGGGGCGAGAGGGGAGGGGCGGGTGCCCCCCCTCTCGCCCTCGCCCAACTAGGGGCGAGAGGGGAGGGGCGGGTGCCCCCCCTCTCGCCCTCGCCCAGATAGGGGCGAGAGGGGAGGGGCGGGTGCCCCCCTCTCGCCCTCGCCCAGCTAGGGGCGAGAGGGGAGGGGCGGGTGCCCCCCTCTCGCCCGCGCCCAGCTAGGGGCGAGAGGGGAGGGGCGGGTGCCCCCCCTCTCGCCCGCGCCCAGCTAGGGGCGAGAGGGGAGGGGCGGGTGCCCCCCCTCTCGCCCGCGCCCAGCTAGGGGCGAGAGGGGAGGGGCGGGTGCCCCCCCCCCCTTTCGCCCTCGCCCAGCTAGGGGCGAGAGGGGAGGGGCGGGTGCCCCCCCTCTCGCCCTCGCCCAGCTAGGGGCGAGAGGGGAGGGGCGGGTGCCCCCCCTCTCTCCCGCGCCCAGCTCGGGGCGAGAGGGGAGGGGCGGGTGCCCCCCCTCTCGCCCGCGCCCAGCTAGGGGCGAGAGGGGAGGGGAGGGTGCCCCCCTCTCGCCCGCGCCCAGCTAGGGGCGAGAGGGGAGGGGCGGGTGCCCCCCTCTCCCCCGCGCCCTGATAGGGGCGAGAGGGGAGGGGCGGGTGCCCCCCCTCTCGCCCTCGCCCAGCTAGGTGCGAGAGGGGAGGGGCGGGTGCCCCCCCTCTCGCCCGCTCCCAGCTAGGGTAACCTCTCTCGCCCAGTTCCAGAGGAGGGGGGGGGGGGGGGGTTGATCTGCGTTTAGTATCTCATAACAGCGGGATTTGGCTATTTGCAGTCCAGTTTTAGCTATTCGCAGTCCAGATCCGAGGGTATTTTGGTAATCTGGCAGATCAGTTTTTGGCTATTTGCAGCCCAACTTGGAAAACCTATAAATAGACCCTAAGGGGCACCAAAGGAGAGGACTTCTAGATTTCCAAATTTCGGATCTTCTCCTTCCCTTAGAGCTCTCCTTTGGTGCTTCTGGTTCAGCATTGGCTAGGGAGGGGAAGATCTCTCAGGTCTTCCGGGTGTGAGGTGAGACCTCCTCGCTGTAGCCTAGGGTCCGTTTCCAAGTCTAAGTGCTCTTGCCTAGAGAGTCGGCTCGAGAGAAGTAGGTGTGAGACCACCCCTTTTTTTAGGACCCCGAACTCCACGGAGACCGAGTAGTCGGTTTCAACAGTCATGATAACCGCGGATTTGTTACAGGGAGGTGATTATTTGTGGGAACACACGGCGTGTTGAAATGGTCTTCTGTGTCAGTTAGAGGCAGCTGATGCAGAGACGGAGGAGGACGTGAAAGTTTTTCACTTCTTACCTCGCTCACGTTTTTACCCGGCCTTAGTGACGATGCTCTTGTATGAGAAGGATACAGTGGAGCTGGTGGAGGCCACGATCGCAGTGCTATCCAGATAGATGTCAGTAGGCCCTACTCCTGGGGGCGGTCACATCTTGGCAGCAGCGGATGGGTAAGGTGAGGCAGTTTGGCAAGGGATTGAGTGGAGCACGATCTCGATCCGGGCCGAAGGAGGGTATGGTATTTTACCATTGCAGACAGTGCAGTCGCACAGGAGTGCAAGTTCGCAGCGTGTAAAAGGGTCTCGAGACCAGGGTGCGGACAGGGTGACATCTGGGTCAGGGTGCAGAGTGATGAGGTCCTCACCATCACTGAGAGTCTGTGCGACTCTGACAGCTAGATGTTTGACATCACTGAGCGGATTGGATTCCAGTGGCTACAGTTGGGTGGCCCGAGGTGGAGTCCTGATGGTGGAGTGAGGGCGTACCATGCTCAGGAGAGCTGTGTAGTGCGGTAGTTTGTACTGGCTGATGGGAACCATGATATGTGGTGGTGCACCCATGATTTCTGCGGACGACATGGTGGATGGTCGAGTTTGTGCAGATGATCGCCCTTCTGGAGTTCTGACTAGGCCAGTCAGATTTAGCGATCTGGTTGCGTCGACATTCAGAGGTTGAGCCAGAGTAGGGATGAGTCGACTGGAGCAGGTCCGCTGACGCCTCAGTTTTTGAGGTGGTGTTGCGTGCAGTCTGATGCTTCGTGCAGACATTGCTTAGTGCAGGTGGTGCTTCGCGCAGTTGTGTGCTTCGTGCAGGTGGTGGTGAAACCGGGGTATGAGCCAAGGTGGTGTTTGTTGGTTTTTTGGCTCCTACCCGGTTGCTAGAATTATCATTTCAGAAAATCTGCGAAAAGGTTGCAACTTTGTTACAACACATGTTGCAACATGCTGGGGACTGATTTCATTAGTCCGAATTTTCTGCATGGTTTTGTTTTTGAAAATATTTAATTTAAAATTGTACTGCCACGTGATGAGGGGGAGTAGTTATGGTAAGGGATAATAATATTATATATTATTATTGATATATTAAAGCAAAGATTGCCTCTCCCTCTCTCATCCCCACGTTAATAAAAAGGAACCGCAGCCCTCTCTCCTGGATAACCGAAAACTGCAGCAGTGTGAAGAAACCGAAGCAGCCCCTGTTCGCGTGGAGAGGAGGTGCCGGCCCGTGCTTGCGTTGGAGGGCCGCCGCCGCCGCCGGTGGTTGCCGGTGGCGCAACCCCGTGCGGCGGCATCTTGCGTCGTTGGTGCCGATCTCGCCGTTGATGTGATACGAACGTGGCGGCGAAGGCTTGCGGTTGGTGCAGTGGCCTTGACGGAGTTTGTCTCCGGCGATGCGGATGTGGCGGTGAAGGCTTGCGGTGGTGCAGTGGCCTTGACGGAGTTTGTCTCTGGCAATGCGAGCGTGGCGGCAAAGGCATGCGGAGGTGCAGCGGCCTTGTTGGCGTTTCTCTCCGGTGGTGCGGCTTGGTGTCGATGGCGTGCGCGGGTGTAGTTGGCCTCGACGGTGCTTCTCCAGTGGTGGTGCGGTTGAACGTCGGGCGTCGACGTTGAAGGTTCTCGGTGAACCTTGTGCGTCCGCTGTGCTAGCGGATTGCAGTCCATATTATTATCTCTCCCGCGGGTCGAGCGAGTCCGGCTCTCCGCGGTGTATTCTGTAACGGACGTTGGTACATTTCTTGTTATTATTTTGCAGTTATATGATTTATATATGCATCGTTTCTTGTTTAGATTTATGTTCTTGTATACCCTGTATTATTTGGTTGCGCCTAGGGGATAGTTTCCGCGTTATATCCCAACAAGTGGTATCAGAGGGAGGTTCTGTGTAGGCGACTGATTGGACATTCGAGGAAAGGTTTGACTACGGTGGGTGACGACTAGGTCAACTCCCCATCTTTTCAAATCCGACCTTTGAATTAATCAGGTCTCCTGGTCGTGCCGTAAGACAACCATGACAGGTAAGAACATGTTTCTGAACAGTTTTTTGAAGAAGTGCGACAGTGGCGGGTTTGATCTATGACAGGTGGTGCTGCATGAGATGGTCATTGTACAACCCCCATATCCATCGAGTGAGGCCCAGCGTGGAGGGCCGCCGAGACGTGTCTGTACAACCCTATATCCGCCGAGTAGGTCGCCAGGACCCAAGAGTGCATCAGGGCCACGTTTGTAGTATGATCCAAGACAGAAAGAAATGAGGGAGAGTAGTAGAGGCAGAAACCTCCTGCTCACCCAGCTGGAGTAAGAGGCAAGTAAGGGGGCGAGAGGGGGAGGGGCGGGTGCCCCCCCTCTCTCCCTCGCCCAGCTAGGGGCGAGAGGGGAGGGGCGGGTGCCCCCCCTCTCGCCCTCGCCCAGCTAGGGGCGAGAGGGGAGGGGCGGGTGCTCCCCCTCTCGCCCGCGCCCAGCTAGGGGCGAGAGGGGAGGGGCGGGTGCCCCCCTCTCGCCCTCGCCCAGCTAGGGGCGAGAGGGGAGGGGCGGGTGCCCCCCCTCTCGCCCTCGCTCAGCTAGGGGCGAGAGGGGAGGGGCGGGTGCCCCCCTCTCTCCCGCGCCCAGCTAGGGGCGAGAGGGGAGGGGCGGGTGCCCCCCCCCTCTCTCCCGCGCCCAGCTAGGGGCGAGAGGGGAGGGGTGGGTGCCCCCCCTTTCGCCCTCGCCCAACTAGGGGCGAGAGGGGAGGGGCGGGTTCCCCCCTCTCGCCCGCGCCCAGCTAGGGGCGAGAGGGGAGGGGCGGGTGCCCCCCCTCTCGCCCTCGCCCAGCTAGGGGCGAGAGGGGAGGGGCGGGTGCCCCCCCTCTTGTCCTTGCCCAGCTAGGGGCGAGAGGGGAGGGGCGGGTGCCCCCCTCTCTCCCGCGCCCAGCTAGGGGCGAGAGGGGAGGGGCGGGTGCCCCCCGCTCTCCCGCGCCCAGCTAGGGGCGCGAGGGGAGGGGCGGGTGCCCCCCCTTTCGCCCTCGCCCAGCTAGGGGCGAGAGGGGAGGGGCGGGTGCCCCCCTCTCGCCCGCGCCCAGCTAGGGGCGAGAGGGGAGGGGCGGGTGTCCCCCCTCTCGCCCTCGCCCAGCTAGGGGCGAGAGGGGAGGGGCGGGTTCCCCCCCTCTCGCCCGTGCCCAGCTAGGGGCGAGAGGGGAGGGGCGGGTGCCCCCCTCTCGCCCTCGCCCAGCTAGGGGCGAGAGGGGAGTTGCGGGTGCCCCCCCTCTCGCCCGCGCCCAGCTAGGGGCGAGAGGGGAGGGGCGGGTGCCCCCCTGTCGCCCTCGCCCAGCTAGGGGAGAGAGGTGAGGGGCGGGTGCCCCCCCTCTCGCCCGCGCCCAGCTAGGGGCGAGAGGGGAGGGGCGGGTGCCCCCCCCTCCCCCCCCCCCTCTCGCCCTCGCCCAGCTAGGGGCGAGAGGGGAGGGGCAGGTGCCCCCCTCTCGCCCTCGCCCAGCTAGGGGCGAGAGGGGAGGGGCGGGTGCCCCCCTCTCTCCCGCGCCCAGCTCGGGGCGAGAGGGGAGGGGCGGGTACCCCCCCCCCCCCCCCCCCCCCCTCTCGCCCGCGCCCAGCTAGGGGCGAGAGGGGAGGGGCGGGTGCCCCCCCTCTCGCCCGCGCCCAGCTAGGGGCGAGAGGGGAGGCGCACCCCCCCTCTCGCCCGCGCCCAGGTAGGGGCGAGAGGGGAGGGGCGGGTGCCCCCCCTCTCGCCCGCGCCCAGGTAGGGGCGAGAGGGGAGGGGCGGGTGCCCCCCCCCCCCCCCCCCCCCCCCCCCCTCTCGCCCTCGCCCAGCTAGGTGCGAGAGGGGAGGGGCGGGTGCCCCCCCTCTCGCCTGCGCCCAGCTAGGGTAACCTCTCTCGCCCAATTCCGGAGGAGGGGGGGGGGGGGTTGATTTGCGTTTAGTATCTCATAACAGCGGGATTTGGCTATTTGCAGTCCAGTTTTAGCTATTCGCAGTCCAGATCCGAGGGTATTTTGGTAATCTGGCAGATCCGTTTTTGGCTATTTGCAGCCCAACTTGGAAAACCTATAAATAGACCCTAAGGGGCACCAAAGGAGAGGACTTCTAGATTTCCAAATTTCGGATCTTCTCCTTCCCTTAGAGCTCTCCTTTGGTGCTTCTGGTTCAGCATTGGCTAGGGAGGGGAAGATCTCTCAGGTCTTCCGGGTGTGAGGTGGGACCTCCTCGCTGTAGCCTAGGGTCCGTTTCTAAGTCTAAGTGCTCTTGCCTAGAGAGTCGGCTCGAGAGAAGTAGGTGTGAGACCACCCCTTTTTTTTGGGACCCCGAACTCCACGGAGACCGAGTAGTCGGTTTCAACATTTTTGGTGCGGTGAGCGTGGAGAGTGGTCAGCACAGAAGTTCTTGAACCAAATCTCATAGCAGGAGACCTCGGAGGAGGAGACGATGAGGGTTCTCACATCCCAAGTGAGGTGGTAGGAAGGGGAGAGTTCATGACGGCCATCAAGGGAATCATGGAGCTGCTCCAAGGCATCACCAGGGGAGGTGACTGCTCAGCTCCCTCCCCCCAGACACCGCCTTCTAGGTCGCAAGGGGTGCTCGCCCAGGGGGGGTCAGGAGAGGTTGCCCCAGGGGGTCGGCCAGGCAAGGAACCAATGACTGAGAATGGCGAGCGGGACCTCGCCGGGCGAGTGCTTTTTCCTAGCCCGGTGAGTGGGGTCTCGCCCGGAGCAGGAGTCGCGCAAGTGGAGCTCGCGAAGCCAGCGAGTGGGGGGTCACCCTTTAGCGAGCTGATCATCTCGGCTCCCATCCCGGAAGGCTTCAAGGAGCCCAACATGACTTTTTATACCGGGAAGGATGATCCCGTCCAGCACCTACAGTGGTTCGAGGACACCGTCTCCATCAGGCCCATGACGGACGCGTTCAAGTGTCGTCTCTTCGCCACCACCCTGAGGGACAAAGCTAGGGACTGGTTCCACCAGCTCCCGGTTGGCTCCATTTACAGCTTCGAGGACTTGGGCCGAAGTTTCTAGCTACGCTTCTCCACATCCAAGAAGAGGAAGAAGAATGCTGAGTCCATTTTCCTGATCAAGCAGAGGCACGAGGAGACGTTGGCCCAGTACATGGACAGATTCCAGGAGGAGATCCTGAACATCCAGGAGGTGCCAGGGTATGCCCTCCAGATGGCTTTCACCGTAGGGCTACGAGAGAGCCTTTTCAAAATGCGCCTAACTAGGAAGCCTCCCTTGTCCTTTGAGGACCTGATGGAAAAAGCTGCAAAGGAGGTAGCCACCGAGGCGGCAAACCCGGGGCTGGCAAAGAAGTTGGCAAAGTTGGTAGAGGCCGAGCCAAGAGAGCAAGGTGGCCCCAGGCAGCAGAAAGGAAGGAGGAGGGAAGAGCAGAGGGGTCAAGGGTACCAGGGACCCCAGGGAGGCCCAACCCTCCTCCTTGGAGGCAGGCCCCTAGGCAGCTCCTACCCCCACCAGCTCAAGCTATGGCGATTCGAAGAGGAGGAGGAGTCGAAGCAAGAGACATCCCAGCCCGTAGGAGAAGGGGGGAAGGGCGGTGCCGTACTGCGACTACCACCAAGCAGAGGGGCATGCGACAACTACCTGCCCAGAATTCTTGGAGGTGAGAGAGGCGAGAGGTCAGACATAACAGCAGCCGCCGGTGCAGATTGAAGAAGTTCCACCTGGAGCAGTAGTGGACGACGACATCTGCGAGGACCGAACTGACATAGGAGCCAAAGGACGGGTCGCGGTGATCCACAGGGGGGGGGGTAGGGATCGAGGCCACTCGTAAGGCAAGCCTCCACGCCGTATTTCGACGCAACATCTCTTCAACGTCACAGGACCCGCCTCCCGAGGAGAAAATCACTTTCTCAAGCAGGGACATGCCAGATCACGAGGATCCATTCTGTGATGCGCTAGTCATTCAGACAGCCATCGAAGGTTACACTGTCTCTCGGATCCTCGTTGACAACGGGAGCTCTGTCAACGTCATTTTCAAGAAGGCGTTTGACGAGTTGAAGGTGGAGTCAAGGAGGGTGCTGGCCTCAGATGGGCCCTTGTTCGGATTCTCCGGAGAAAGGAAAGAGGTAGAGGGTGGAGTTGGACTCCAAGTGACGATGGGGGGAGGCTCAAGGAACTGTCGGTTCGTCATAGTTGACGCTCCTAGCAGTTATAATGCCATCTTCGGAAGACCCCTCATCAGCGCCTTCCGATGCGTACCATCGTCCTTCCACCAGTGCCTCAAGTCAACACTGGAGGAATCCAAGTCAGGATCCACGGAGACCCCAGGATGGCGAGGCACTGCTACGTCACAGCCGTCAACAGCATCTCTTGGCAAGCAGGGGCGGAGGAGATGGAGAAGATCATGGAGAGCATGAGCAGGATGGGAGTGGCAGGAGAAGCAGAGGAATGATCATCTCGCGCAAGCAGCTTGAGAGGCGAGTGCCATGGGGGGGATATGTTGTGTTTATTTTTTGTTTTTTGTTTTTTGTCGCTTTCCTTTGTAGCAAGTTCTACCCCTCGCTGGTTGGGCCAGGAGGTTTTGACAAGGGAAATCCCCCCATTAGATGGATGAAGTTATTTTGCTTATATGATTAGTAAGTTGCCACCGAGATGTCCTCCTCACTCCAGGCTCTCACTAGCTGGGTGGGTCGAATGATCCTCGGAAGGAAGAGCTTGCCACTGAGATGTCCTCCTCACTCCAGGCTCTCGCTAGCTGGGTGGGTCGAATGATCCTCGGAAGGAAGAGCTTGCCATCGAGATGTCCTCCTCACTCCAGGCTCTCGCTAGCTGGGTGGGTCGAATGATCCTCGGAAGGAAGAGCTTTCCATCGAGATGTCCTCCTCACTCCAGGCTCTCACTAGCTGGGTGGGTCGAATGATCCTCGGATGGGCAAGTTCAACGCCGAGATGTCCTCCTCACTCCAGGCTCTCACTAGCTGGGTGGGTCGAATGATCCTCGGAAGGAAGAGCTTGCCATCGAGATGTCCTCCTCACTCCAGGCTCTCACTAGCTGGGTGGGTCGAATGATCCTCGGATGGGCAAGTTCAACATCGAGATGTCCTCCTCACTCCAGGCTCTCGCTAGCTGGGTGGGTCGAATGATCCTCGGAAGGAAGAGCTTGCCATCGAGATGTCCTCCTCACTCCAGGCTCTCACTAGCTGGGTGGGTCGAATGATCCTCGGATGGGCAAGTTCAACGCCGAGATGTCCTCCTCACTCCAGGCTCTCACTAGCTGGGTGGGTCGAATGATCCTCGGAAGGAAGAGCTTGCCATCGAGATGTCCTCCTCACTCCAGGCTCTCACTAGCTGGATGGGTCGAATGATCCTCGGATGGGCAAGTTCCACATCGAAATGTCCTCCTCACTCCAGCCTCTCACTAGCTGGGTGGGTCGAATGATCATCGGATGGGTAAGTTCAACGCCGAGATGTCCTCCTCACTCCAGGCTCTCACTAGCTGGGTGGGTCGAATGATCCTCGGAAGGAAGAGCTTGCCACCGAGATGTCCTCCTCACTCCAGGCTCTCGCTAGCTGGGTGGGTCGAATGATCCTCGGATGGAAGAGCTTGCCATCGAGATGTCTTCCTCACTCCAGGCTCTCACTAGCTGGGTGGGTCGAATGATCCTCGGAAGGAAGAGCTTGCCATCGAGATGTCCTCCTCACTCCAGGCTCTCACTAGCTGGGTGGGTCGAATGATCCTCGGATGGGCAAGTTCAACATCGAGATGTCCTCCTCACTCTAGGCTCTCACTAGCTGGGTGGGTCGAATGATCCTCGGATGGGTAAGTTCAACGCCGAGATGTCCTCCTCACTCCAGGCTCTCACTAGCTGGGTGGGTCGAATGATCCTCGGAAGGAAGAGCTTGCCACCGAGATGTCCTCCTCACTCCAGGCTCTCGCTAGCTGGGTGGGTCGAATGATCCTCGGAAGGAAGAGCTTGCCATCGAGATGTCCTCCTCACTCCAGGCTCTCACTAGCTGGGTGGGTCGAATGATCCTCGGAAGGAAGAGCTTGCCATCGAGATGTCCTCCTCACTCCAGGCTCTCACTAGCTGGGTGGGTCGAATGATCCTCGGATGGGCAAGTTCAACGCCGAGATGTCCTCCTCACTCCAGGCTCTCACTAGCTGGGTGGGTCGAATGATCCTCGGAAGGAAGAGCTTGCCATCGAGATGTCCTCCTCACTCCAGGCTCTCACTAGCTGGGTGGGTCGAATGATCCTCGGATGGGTCAAACGTGCCTCGGGGGCGAGGTTCTGCCCCCTCGATGGATATTTGGGATTGGACTTTTCTTTCCAAGGTTGTGCCAACCTCGCAAAGAGCGGGGATTGTGTACAACCCCCATATCCATCGAGTGAGGCCCAGCGTGGAGGGCCGCCGAGACGTGTAAGACCCCATTTTTTTTTTTTGCAAAAACCACCGGGTCTTAGGCCCAGAACCGCCGCTTTGCGGTGACACCTTCACTCGGGAAGGTCGCCACTACAAAACGCCGATCCTGCCGGCCAAATCGATCACGAAGAAAATTACATTAAAGAGAAGACAAGTCCACAGAATCACATGAATTATAAACCATAAAGGAAATTGTCCACAGCTACTAACTGAATAAAAGATAATAAGGGTTACAATAATAAAGAGGGCTCTTGCCCTATACATCATTTCCTCACTACAAAATCACTCGCGGGAGCTAACTACTAAGTAAAACCAAAGCTAATCGTCACCGACACTGAAACCGGAGTACTCAGACTAGTCTGACCCATCTCTGCAGACTCTGTACTCCACCGGTGCTGTAACACTGGATGCTTCTTCTCTTTTGGCCTGCGGTCGCTACCTCGCAATCCACGTCTACGTCTTCGCCTTCGGCCTCCTGGTCGCTGTGCTGGAGGGGTTCCACTCATCATGGGGCATCTGATTCGAGTGTGTCCCGGCTGGTGACAATGGTAGCATGGTCGTGGGGTCCATCTTGTCGGATCCTGCTGCACCTGTTTCTCCGATGTTGCTGCGTCTCCTCGAACCCCTAAAATGATATGGTCCACCGACCGTTAGTCAAAAAGACTAAGCCTTATATTCCCCACCCCACCCCCAATGGCTCCTAGGCACCGTGCGGGAGGATGAAGCGGAGGACAGCAAGGGGTATAACAAAGAGCAGGTGACGATGGTACATGAAAGGTTTCTACACTACACATGTGTATTTATATAATTGAAACAGTAATTAAGAGCATGGTAAAAAGTATATAAAGAGCAGTAAGCAGTAAGTGTAGTAGCAAAAAGTAACCATTGATTTATAGGAATGCTCATACAAACCTATAGACCAAGGGGCCGTTTAGCAGGGCCTACCGTATAAGAAGTCCCATAACCGACTTATACGTTAGGGGTAGGTTGAATGCAATGTTCATGCAATGACATGCAAGGTATGTTGTTATGCTATGTTCATACAAGTGCAACTCACTCACTTCAACTCTATGCGCATAGACCTTTAGTTCCCCCTTTTTGGAGCGAGCTAGACTCCCAGGATACTCCCGTAGTGGCAAACGGAAGCGGTGGGTTGGGCCTCGCCCACCTCTAGGTTGGTATTCACACTACCTAACCTAGGCCTATTGTACGCCTCCACTAAACCCGTGGAGCGTCTGCGTACTCTTGCTGACTGGACCGCCAGACTTTCAAGGCTAAGTGTAAATACCACACTCGCCGAGTCAACGTATTGACGTCGGTGTGAACGACCGTCCAATACCGAAGACCCACCACCATCAATGCACAAGCAACATGTTCTACTTCCTATCTCTGAGCCATAAGCTCCCCGGGCTAACCTGCCCGCCATCAATAACCTTCCGAGCCATAAGCTCCCCGGGCTAACCTGCTCGCACCCCAAAACACTACTGCGTCACAAGCTCTCCTGACTCATCAATCCGCACCTTTAACCACCGGGCCTACCGCTCGTAAGACCAAACCAACTAACTTCTCATAACCATGGGTGAGTGTGAGATGAATTATTCTTGTACACTGTCTTACTCCTATAATTTAGGGCTTGTCTTGGACTTCCCGAGGGTTACCCTGTAAGGGGCTCGCTACGGTACTAGGAACTACAATGGGATGACACCCCAAAGTTCCCTTTCCCAAGACACTTAGTATTATTGGTATCTACCCATAAGAAAATCCTCTTAATACTTTTCACCTGATTTAAACCAAAGTGCTTTAAGACACTAAAGGGAAGGGACGATCTTTCGTCAATCCCAAGATGACCTACCCCAAGGGTGGCACCCCACCACCCCAGAACTCATCAACCCTAATTATCTCCAGGGGTCCTCTCATATCCAAGTGATCACCATTAGACTTCTCACCTCTCCAATCAATGTACCCCAAGGTTACTAAATTGCTAAACGCAGACCACCCTTAACGTTTTGATGCTCATGAAGGGAGGTACACTAATTAGTCAACTCCATGACCCAACAATTTTACTGGGGGTCCATGATCAAACCCAGAGTTTCATAATTTTCCCATTATTATTAATATTTAAGACCCTTTTCCAAAACACAATTTCCTAGGGTTTGAACTACAAGTATACTTTCCTGACTTCCAATGCCTGCCTCAATTTTTACATAAATCAAGGGTACCTAATAATCAGTGGATATGAATTCTTAGGAAAAACCAGCAAGATTTACTATTTTTAAAAATTCCAAAACTCATTTATTACCAATAAATTCCAAAGGAGGTACCCTCATATGATCTCCAAACCTTATGCAATTTAACACAGGGGTGATTCATACTAAAATATTCAGTCCTACAAAGTTTGACCATGTTCCACAGAGGGTACATTTGTAATTTCCACAAAGGATATATTTGCAATTAATTCCAAATTGAACTAGAGGTACCAAAAATATTAATCCTTAAATTATGTGAAAAATACTGTGGGTTCATAATGGTATGAAATGTCATCCAGCAAAGTTTCATGCAATTACAGAAAACTAACACCCTAAAATTGATCATCCCAAAAATTGTCAACAGTATGAATAATTACAATTTGGACCTCCAAAAGTTTTCCAATGGTTCTAATAAAATCTCCAGGGGTTAATAACATCAAAACTAAGTTGGTGTCAGAAGATGGTTAATCATTAAGTATTATTTCCTCCTAAATCCCAAAACCCTAAATATTTACAAATCTACCCAAGGATTTATTACCTAGGTTTGGCAACTCCAAACCCCACCAATTTCTCACAGTAGCATTCTATGGTCACCAAGATCATCTCCCCAAAATTTCTAGTCAAACCATTAAGGTTTGACCCCTCTTCCTTCATTGGCCTCTAATTGCACCCCTTTAGGGTTTAACCTAGGTTTAGGGTCAAAACTTCTCCAAATCCACCCAAACTTCTTGTGAGGGTGTCACAACACTTATAGAACTCAGGGGGGGGTCCAATACACCCCTCTCCAAGGACAAACTCTCCTATGTCCTTTACAACCCCAAATTCCACTCCATAGGGATCAACCCTATGGCCTTGAGCAAATCAACTCTAATGCTCACAAAACTTCCTCATGGGGTCTCAAATTGATCCCACTGACCTTTCCAAGAAGACTCAAGCCTCTATGGACCTATTTGGCCATTGGATCTCTACTTGGCTAAATGCACCCCAAGGTGCCCCAAACCCATGACCTAGGGAAATCCAACTCCCCATGGTCCCATAACTCTCTTGGAGGTGATTTGGGTGATATTAGGGCAGTGGCCAAAGTCCCACTTCAATAGGAGGTGGTTTGACCATGAAAAATCCCAAATAGCCCTTAATCACAAATTTCCCCTAAATGGACAAAACTTTGGCCTAAAGATTACCTAATCAAATGAACTCCAAATGAGTTGAGATTTTAACCAGGGGTTTATCATGACCCTAATAACACCCCACCAAAATTTGGTGGTGATTGGAGGTCATTTGACCCTCCAAATAATTTATGCAAGGATTATTAAATTTCTATAAAAACTTTAGGAAAAAGTTCTCCAAAAATTCTCATTTTTGGATATGTTATATCCCTAGGCATGACTCACTCCTAGTCCAAATTTCAAGTCATTTGGACTAGTGGTTTGGTGTGGGCACCCATTCAAAGTTCAGTCAAACTTTGCACTAGAATGGGTGCTGAGATCAAACCAGGACTCCTAATTGGGTGAGGTTAATTTTGTATGACCCTAGGGGTCAAGGCCTACAACTTTCATGTTGGGCACTTTTTCTGTAGAGGGCCATAGGTATTTTCTATAATAATTTCTATCTACAGCCAATAATAATACAAAAAAAAAGAGTTAATAATAAAAATTGTTATTAACATTTCCTGTACAGGAAATGGACGGGATCTGTTCATCTGCTCCAAAAATCAACGGCCAAGATCCCTTCTTCCTGAAGCTTTTCCAAGCGCTGCCGCCGGCCATCCGTCCTCCTCCCTGGCCGGCCACCACCACCACCACCTCCGTTGAGGTGGTGGCTATCGATTGGCGGTGGTTTGGCCGCCGGAGGTGGCGGTTTCCGGCGATCCCGAAGTTCCAAAATCCATGAAAATTTCATATTTTCGCTCACCGGATCGGGCTCAATTGAGCCCGATTTCTCTCCTATTTTGATCTAAGATTTATCCACAGAGGGAGAGGAGAAGAACCAGACCTTTATACGGGCTTGGCGGTGAGGGTGGTGGTGGTGCGCCATTGCCGGCGAGCTCCAAGCTTTTCCTTGCCGATTCCATGATTCTCCACCAATAGCCTTGATGTAAGAGTCGATTTCGACTGCCCTCCGCCTTTTGAAGCTAATGGTGAAGTTAGATTTGAGTGGGGAGGGCTGTATAGGGGGAATTTGAGAGGGGAAATTTCGGCCATGGCCATTAATGGCCATTAAGAGGAATTTCGGTTTTGCTTGGGGGGGATGAATAGGGCCTTAATCCAGTTGGGAGAAGGCTGGAAACTCCTCCTCTCCCCTAGAGGAGATGAATGTGACCATTAATGGGGGAGATTGAAGGTTCCTTCTTCCTCCCCATTAATTCCCCCTCTTTCTCTCTCCTCCATTTTTGGGGAAAATGGAGTTCTCTCTCTCCTGGCTGAATTTCTTGAAATTAAATGGCCATTTCAGTAGCACCCAACCCCATTAGGTGGTGGACCACCTCAATTGGGTCTAGCCCAAGTGGATTGGGCTTGATCCAAGTGATTTGCCCTAAATTGGGCAAGTTTGACTTTTGGTCAAATTGACCAATTGGGGGACCCTAGGATGGGGCTTTTGGGTCCATTGGACTTCAAATTAGGTTTAGAAACTACTGGTGGGGTCAATTTGGTCACATGAGCCTTTGTTGACCCAATCTAAGCTGATTTGACCAAAACAGGCTAAGTTGACTTTGGTCAAATTGAGCCCTAGGGTTGACCCAGTCATGGGGCTTTTTGGTCCACTGGGTCCCCTATGACATGATAATACTATGGGTATGGTCAATTTAATATGGTGATGGTCAATTAGGGCACTTAGTGAAGAATTGCCATTTTGACCTAAAAAGGGCATTTTGGTCAATTTGCACCACTGGGGGTCCCATGATAGGGCTTTTGGGTCTAATAGGTCTCTTATGATATTATAGACCTAGATGAGTGGTCAATTTGGCAGGGTGGAGGTTAATTGACTCCAATTAGGCTACTTTGACCAATTTGGGGGTTATGGTTGACTTTAGTCAATTTGGCCTCTTTGGTTGACCCCAATGGGTCCTTGGTGCCCTAAGGGGACCCCTAAAGGGTTAGAGATACTATGGTGGGGTCAAATGGTCAAGTTGAGGCCCCTAAGTCCAACCCTAATCTTGGTCACTGGAAATTACTATTTGCAGTCCAAGGCACTTTCAACCCTAATTTTGCCTAAGATAAATGGATTTCTACACTACCAAGGCCTTGTCATGACCTTGTCATGACCTTGTCATGACAGATTCACCTGGGGGGGTCTAGCTGTCTGGGGGATGTTACAAATCCCAATAAACAAACAAAATAATTTCGTCCTCGAAATTCAGGTTAGGCTTGCGGGGTTTTCACCGCGAGTGACTGAACGTAACATCCCCTAAGAGTCAAAGTTATTCCTGGCTCGAAGAGCACCGACAATCTATGCCACACCAGCTCTAGTGGCTCCAAGTTGTGCTCCTCCTGACCCTAATTTTACCACATGTCTTAACCTCTGGAATCTTCTTGCGCCGCAAGACTCGCACCGTCGTATCATCTATCCTGACCGGGGTGACCTAGCTACCTTGGTCAATCTATCCTCGAACTTCCACTCTAACCTGGGCAGACTCTTATGCCTCTAAATTTTCTTCTCGTATTTAAATTCTTACTCTTTCAGGTACGTCCGAGTAATCAATCGTCTTCAATCTACAACTTTTCTAGTTCTTACTATTGATGGAACTAATCAAATCGGCTAGCGTCCCAATCATCCTTAAATATTAATGGGGGTGCACTTGTGGGCCCTCATGAGTATATACTAACCACTCATAATGATAAGATGACTCTCAATCACTTTCTACATGAAATTCTATTCATAACGACAAAATTTTGATACCTTGGGGTTTTTCACAATTCAATTTCATCAAGGAAATATCATCACGTTTATTTCTCCAAAATCCTGTCACTTCCACTTATGGTAGTCTCGATTACTCTCAAATGGTCCATAGCACGATAAACTTAGATCGTTATTATCATAGTAACTCAAGCACTAGATTCTAAATCCAAGAGTCATCGTCTAAGATCTCTGGTTATTTATCATCAAAGTTCACATGGTATAAAGCAATTATTGTAGATAAAATTTCAACCATGACAGAGTGTGATTTTAACAAATCATAAGTTGATCACTTCCGAATTTCCCCCAACCACAAGAGTTTTCAAATTTAACTACAACTTGTAAGATCTAATTTCCGCCCTTAACTTCTATACTAGGACATCCACATCCTTAAATGATTAATCCTAGCGACTTTACATTTCCCAAGACTCAACTAAGGGCAAGTTGTTGTCCGACCCAAATAATGTCTATCCATTTCCCTGGTACTTCTACCGGTCATCATTCTAAACATACTGTTACACCGTCTCATCTTCTTTTAAGTAACATTGAGTAAGATCGACTTCAAAATCATAGTGTTCACGACACAAAATTTCTAACTTAAGTTTAAGGGAAATCCAAGTCTGTCAATAATTTGTCCAATAAACAAAAGGTACGCCCCAATAAACAAAGGATAAGCCCCCAATAAACAAAAGATAAGCCACTATCTATTTTGGGCTGAGTATCTTCAATATCACCAAGTTATATTCGTCCCAAGTATGCAAATAATTCTTAGGGCATACAACCTTAGACTTGGGGTTCTATCTTGGGGCTCATTGGTATGCTCCACACCTTAGACTCTTCTAGGTACCTTCTACGCAACCTTAACATGGTCAATATTTGACCTAATCTCAAACGGGTCTCTTCTGAACTTGAATTCTTATCCAACCCTCGGTGTTTGTCGTGGTGGTTGTCTTAATGTAATCACGTCACGGATACGAGGATTAAGTCTACAAGTCTCACACCATTCTGCTTATGTGTCAATCTCTCTTTCTCTAGCCTCTTTTGGGTATCCTCGTACCTTCACCAAAAGTTATACTTACGGTCTATTTCAGACTAGGTCATGGTATGAATTGTCAAAGTAAGTCACGTGTCCTAGTGGGGTTGAGTCTAACTCATTGACTAAAAGACTATCTAAAGAGATCTTTGTAGCCGGAGGTATTCCCTGCTGGGGGCAGGGTTCATCGTAGGCTACAAAAGAAAACTTGACACTCGTAGGGAAAATAACTAAGAAGATTCAGTTAAAAGTGGACTTTTTCATGTGATTTCCCCATATGGGCACACCACTGCTTCCGCTGCTTAGTTTGACCTCAAACTAAACTCGCGCGGGGTGGCCCAGGGTTTGTGGACTTCTTTTCTTCGGATCGAGCCTAGCTCTGATACCACTTGTAAGACCCCATTTTTTTTTTGCAAAAACCACCGGGTCTTAGGCCCAGAACTGCCGCTTTGCGGTGACACCTTCACTCGGGAAGGTCGCCACTACAAAACGCCGATCCTGCCGGCCAAATCGATCACGAAGAAAAGTACATTAAAGAGAAGACAAGTCCACAGAATCACATGAATTATAAACCATAAAGGAAAATGTCCACAACTACTAACTGAATAAAAGATAATAAGGGTTAAAATAATAAAGAGGGCTCTTGCCCTATACATCATTTCCTCACTACAAAATCACTCGCGGGAGCTAACTACTAAGTAAAACCAAAGCTAATCGTCACCGACACTGAAATCGGAGTACTCAGACTAGTCTGACCCATCTCTGCAGACTCTGTACTCCACCGGTGCTGTAACACTGGATGCTTCTTCTCTTTTGTCCTGCGGTCGCTGCCTCGCAATCCACGTCTACGTCTTCGCCTTCGGCCTCCTGGTCGCTGTGCTGGAGGGGTTCCACTCATCATGGGGCATCTGATTCGAGTGTGTCCCGGCTGGTGACAATGGTAGCATGGTCGTGGGGTCCATCTTGTCGGATCCTGCTGCACCTGTTTCTCCGATGTTGCTGCGTCTCCTCGAACCCCTAAAATGATATGGTCCACCGACCGTTAGTCAAAAAGACTAAGCCTTATGTTCCCCACCCCACCCCCAATGGCTCCTAGCCACCGTGCGGGAGGATGAAGCGGAGGACAGCAAGGGGTATAACAAAGAGCAGGTGACGATGGTACATGAAATGTTTCTACACTACACATGTGTATTTATATAATTGAAACAGTAATTAAGAGCATGGTAAAAAGTATATAAAGAGCAGTAAGCAGTAAGTGTAGTAGCAAAAAGTAACCATTGATTTATAGGAATGCCCATACAAACCTATAGACCAAGGGGTCGTTTAGCAGGGCCTACCGTATAAGAAGTCACATAACCGACTTATACGTTAGGGGTAGGTTGAATGCAATGTTCATGCTATGACATGCAAGGTATGTTGTTATGTTATGTTCATACAAGTGCAACTCACTCACTTCATCTCTATGCGCATAGACCTTTAGTTCCCCCTTTTTGGAGCGAGCTAGACTCCCAGGATACTCCCGTAGTGGCAAACGGAAGCGGTGGGTTGGGCCTCGCCCACCTCTAGGTTGGTATTCACACTACCTAACCTAGACCTATTGTACGCCTCCACTAAACCCGCGGAGCGTCTGCGTACTCTTGCTGACTGGACCGCCAGACTTTCAAGGCTAAGTGTAAATACCACACTCGCCGAGTCAACGTATTGACGTCGGTGTGAACGACCGTCCAATACCGAAGACTCACCACCATCAATGCACAAGCAACATGTTCTACTTCCTATCTCTGAGCCATAAGCTCCCCGGGCTAACCTGCCCGCCATCAATAACCTTCCGAGCCATAAGCTCCCCGGGCTAACCTGCTCGCACCCCAAAACACTACTGCGTCACAAGCTCTCCTGACTCATCAATCCGCACCTTTAACCACCGGGCCTACCGCTCGTAAGACCAAACCAACTAACTTCTCTTAACCATGGGTGAGTGTGAGATGAATTATTCTTGTACACTGTCTTACTCCTATAATTTAGGGCTTGTCTTGGACTTCCCGAGGGTTACCCTGTAAGGGGCTCGCTACGGTACTAGGAACTACAATGGGATGACACCCCAAAGTTCCCTTTCCCAAGACACTTAGTATTATTGGTATCTACCCATAAGAAAATCCTCTTAATACTTTTCACCTGATTTAAACCTAAGTGCTTTAAGACACTAAAGGGAAGGGACGATCTTTCGTCAATCCCAAGATGACCTACCCCAAGGGTGGCACCCCACCACCCCAGAACTCATCAACCCTAATTATCTCCAGGGGTCCTCTCATATCCAGGTGATCACCATTAGACTTCTCACCTCTCCAATCAATGTACCCCAAGGTTGCTAAATTGCTAAACGCAGACCACCCTTAACGTTTTGATGCTCATGAAGGGAGGTACACTAATTAGTCAACTCCATGACCCAACAATTTTACTGGGGGTCCATGATCAAACCCAGAGTTTCATAATTTTCCCATATTTTGGATGGACCGAGACGAAGTCGGTGAGCCATTATTAATATTTAAGACCCTTTTCCAAAACACAATTTCCTAGGGTTTGAACTACAAGTATACTTTCCTGACTTTCAATGCCTGCCTCAATTTTTACATAAATCAAGGGTACCTAATAATCAGTGGATATGAATTCTTAGGAAAAACCAGCAAGATTTACTATTTTTAAAAATTCCAAAACTCATTTATTACCAATAAATTCCAAAGGAGGTACCCTCATATGATCTCCAAACCTTATGCAATTTAACACAGGGGTGATTCATACTAAAATATTCAGTCCTACAAAGTTTGACCATGTTCCACAGAGGGTACATTTGTAATTTCCACAAAGGATATATTTGCAATTAATTCTAAATTGAACTAGAGGTACCAAAAATATAATCCTTAAATTATGTGAAAAATACTGTGGGTTCATAATGGTATGAAATGTCATCAAGCAAAGTTTCATGCAATTACAGAAAACTAACACCCTAAAATTGATCATCCCAAAAATTGTCAACAATATGAATAATTACAATTTGGGCCTCCAAAAGTTTTCCAATGGTTCTAATAAAATCTCCAGGGGTTAATAACATCAAAACTAAGTTGGTGTCAGAAGATGGTTAATCATTAAGTATTATTTCTTCCTAAATCCCAAAACCCTAAATATTTACAAATCTACCCAAGGATTTATTACCTAGGTTTGGCAACTCCAAACCCCACCAATTTCTCACAGTAGCATTCTCTGGTCACCAAGATCATCTCCCCAAAATTTCTAGTCAAACCATTAAGGTTTGACCCCTCTTCCTTCATTGGCCTCTAATTGCACCCCTTTAGGGTTTAACCTAGGGTTAGGGTCAAAACTTCTCCAAATCCACCAAACTTCTTGTGAGGGTGTCACAACACTCATAGAACTCAGGGGGCATCCAATACACCCCTCTCCAAGGACAAACTCTCCTATGTCCTTTACAACCCCAAATTCCACTCCATAGGGATCAACCCTATGGCCTTGAGCAAATCAACTCTAATGCTCACAAAACTTCCTCATGGGGTCTCAAATTGATCGCACTGACCTTTCCAAGAAGACTCAAGCCTCTATGGACCTATTTGGCCATTGGATCTCTACTTGGCTAAATGCACCCCAAGGTGCCCCAAACCCATGTCCTAGGGCAATCCAACTCCCCATGGTCCCATAACTCTCTTGGAGGTGATTTGGGTGATATTAGGGCAGTGGCCAAAGTCCCACTTCAATAGGAGGTGGTTTGACCATGAAAAATCCCAAATAGCCCTTAATCACAAATTTCCCCTAAATGGACAAAACTTTGGCCTAAAGATTACCTAATCAAATGAACTCCAAATGAGTTGAGATTTTAACCAGGGGTTTATCATGACCCTAATAACACCCCACCAAAATTTGGTGGTGATTGGAGGTCATTTGACCCTCCAAATAATTTATGCAAGAATTATTAAATTTCTATAAAAACTTTAGGAAAAATTTCTCCAAAAATTCTCATTTTTGGATATGTTATAGCCCTATGCATGACTCACTCATAGTCCAAATTTCAAGTCATTTGGACTAGTGGTTTGGTGTGGGCACCCATTCAAAGTTCAGTCAAACTTTTCACTAGAATGGGTGCTGAGGTCAAACCAGGACTCCTAATTGGGTGAGGTTAATTTTGTATGACCCTAGGGGTCAAGGCCTACAACTTTCATGTTGGGCACTTTTTCTGTAGAGGGCCATAGGTATTTTCTATAATAATTTCTATCTACAGCCAATAATAATACAAAAAAAAAAGAGTTAATAATAAAAATTGTTATTAACATTTCCTGTACAGGAAATGGACGGGATCTGTTCATCTTCTCCAAAAATCAACGGCCAAGATCCCTTCTTCCTGAAGCTTTTCCAAGCGCTGCCGCCGGCCATCCGTCCTCCTCCCTGACCGGCCACCACCACCACCACCTCCGTTGAGGTGGTGGCTATCGAATGGCGGTGGTTTGGCCGCCGGAGGTGGCGGTTTCCGGCGATCCCGAAGTTCCAAAATCCATGAAAATTTCATATTTTCGATCACCGGATCGGGCTCAATTGAGCTCGATTTCTCTCCTATTTTGATCTAAGATTTATCCACAGAGGGAGAGGAGAAGAACTAGACCTTTATACGGGCTTGGCGGTGAGGGTGGTGGTGGTGCGCCATTGCCGGCGAGCTCCAAGCTTTTCCTTGCCGATTCCATGATTCTCCACCAATAGCCTTGATGTAAGAGTCGATTTCGACTGCCCTCCGCCTTTTGAAGCTAATGGTGAAGTTAGATTTGAGTGGGGAGGGCTGTATAGGGGGAATTTGAGAGGGGAGATTTCGGCCATGGCCATTAATGGCCATTAAGAGGAATTTCGATTTTGCTTGGGGGGGATGAATAGGGCCTTAATCCAGCCGGGAGAAGGCTGGAAACTCCTCCTCTCCCCTAGAGGAGATGAATGTGACCATTAATGGGGGAGATTGAAGGTTCCTTCTTCCTCCCCATTAATTCCCCCTCTTTCTCTCTCCTCCATTTTTTGGGAAAATGGAGTTCTCTCTCTCCTGGCCGAATTTCTTGAAATTAAATGGCCATTTCAGTAGCACCCAACCCCATTAGGTGGTGGACCACCTCAATTGGGTCTAGCCCAAGTGGATTGGGCTTGATCCAAGTGATTTGCCCTAAATTGGGCAAGTTTGACTTTTGGTCAAATTGACCAATTGGGGACCCTAGGATGGGGCTTTTGGGTCCATTGGACTCCAAATTAGGTTTAGAAACTACTGGTGGGGTCAATTTGGTCACATGAGCCTTTGTTGACCCAATCTAAGCTGATTTGACCAAAATAGGCTAAGTTGACTTTGGTCAAATTGAGCCCTAGGGTTGACCTAGTCATGGGGCTTTTTGGTCCACTGGGTCCCCTAGGACATGATAATACTATGGGTATGGTCAATTTAATATGGTGATGGTCAATTAGGGCACTTAGTGAAGAATTGCCATTTTGACCTAAAAAGGGCATTTTGGTCAATTTGCACCACTGGGGGTCCCATGATAGGGCTTTTGGGTATACTAGGTCTCTTATGATATTCTAGACCTAGATGAGTGGTCAATTTGGCAGGGTGGAGGTTAATTGACTCCAATTAGGCTACTTTGACCAATTTGGGGGTTATGGTTGACTTTGGTCAATTTGGCCTCTTTGGTTGACACAAATGGGTCCTTGGTGCCCTAAGGGGACCCCTAAAGGGTTAGAGATACTATGGTGGGGTCAAATGGTCAAGTTGAGGCCCCTAAGTCCAACCCTAATCTTGGTCACTGGAAATTACTATTTGCAGTCCAAGGCACTTTCAACCCTAATCTTGCCTAAGATAAAAGAATTTCTACACTACCAAGGCCTTGTCATGACCTTGTCATGACCTTGTCATGACAGATTCACCTGGGGGGGGGGGGGGTCTAGCTGTCTGGGGGATGTTACAAGACGTGTCTGTACAACCCTATATCCGCCGAGTAGGTCGCCAGGACCCAAGAGTGCATCAGGGCCACGTTTGTAGTATGATCCAAGACAGAAAGAAATGAGGGAGAGCAGTAGAGGCAGAAACCTCCTGCTCACCCAGCTGGAGTAAGAGGCAAGTAAGGGGGCGAGAGGGGGAGGGGCGGGTGCCCCCCCTCTCTCCCTCGCCCAGCTAGGGGCGAGAGGGGAGGGGCGGGTGCCCCCCCTCTCGCCCTCGCCCAGCTAGGGGCGAGAGGGGAGGGGCGGGTGCCCCCCTCTCGCCCTCGCCCAGCTAGGGGCGAGAGGGGAGGGGCGTGTGCCCCCCTCTCGCCCTCGCCCAGCTAGGGGCGAGAGGGGAGGGGCGGGTGCCCCCCTCTCGCCCTCGCCCAGCTAGGGGCGAGAGGGGAGGGGCGGGTGCCCCCCTCTCTCCCGCGCCCAGCTAGGGGCGAGAGGGGAGGGGCGGGTGCCCCCCTTTCGCCCTCGCCCAGCTAGGGGCGAGAGGGGAGGGGTGGGTGCCCCCCCTCTCGCCCGCGCCCAGCTAGGGGCGAGAGGGGAGGGGCGGGTGCCCCCCCTCTCGCCCTCGCCCAGATAGGGGCGAGAGGGGAGGGGCGGGTGCCCCCCCTCTCGCCCTCGCCCAGCTAGGGGCGAGAGGGGAGGGGCGGGTGCCCCCCTCTCGCCCGCGCCCAGCTAGGGGCGAGAGGGGAGGGGCGGGTGCCCCCCCCTCTCGCCCGCGCCCAGCTAGGGGCGAGAGGGGAGGGGCGGGTGCCCCCCCCCCCCCCCCCCCCTCTCGCCCTCGCCCAGCTAGGGGCGAGAGGGGAGGGGCGGGTGCCCCCCCTCTCGCCGTCGCCCAGCTAGGGGCGAGAGGGGAGGGGCGGGTGCCCCCCCTCTCTCCCTCGCCCAGCTCGGGGCGAGAGGGGAGGGGCGGGTGCCCCCCCTTTCGCCCGCGCCCAGCTAGGGGCGAGAGGGGAGGGGAGGGTGCCCCCCTCTCGCCCGCGCCCAGCTAGGGGCGAGAGGGGAGGGGCGGGTGCCCCCCTCTCCCCCGCGCCCTGATAGGGCGAGAGGGGAGGGGCGGGTGCCCCCCTCTCGCCCTCGCCCAGCTAGGTGCGAGAGGGGAGGGGCGGGTGCCCCCCTTCTCGCCCGCTCCCAGCTAGGGTAACCTCTCTCGCCCAGTTCTAGAGGAGGGGGGGGGGGGGGGGTTGATCTGCGTTTAGTATCTCATAACAGCGGGATTTGGCTATTTGCAGTCCAGTTTTAGCTATTCGCAGTCCAGATCCGAGGGTATTTTGGTAATCTGGCAGATCAGTTTTTGGCTATTTGCAGCCCAACTTGGAAAACCTATAAATAGACCCTAAGGGGCACCAAAGGAGAGGACTTCTAGATTTCCAAATTTCGGATCTTCTCCTTCCCTTAGAGCTCTCCTTTGGTGCTTCTGGTTCAGCATTGGCTAGGGAGGGGAAGATCTCTCAGGTCTTCCGGGTGTGAGGTGAGACCTCCTCGCTGTAGCCTAGGGTCCGTTTCCAAGTCTAAGTGCTCTTGCCTAGAGAGTCGGCTCGAGAGAAGTAGGTGTGAGACCACCCCTTTTTTGTGGGACCCCGAACTCCACGGAGACCGAGTAGTCGGTTTCAACAGTCATGATAACCGCGGATTTGTTATAGGGAGGTGATTATTTGTGGGAACACACGGCGTGTTGAAATGGTCTTCTGTGTCAGTTAGAGGCAGCTGATGCAGAGACGGAGGAGGACGTGAAAGTTTTTCACTTCTTACCTCGCTCACGTTTTTACCCGGCCTTAGTGACGATGCTCTTGTATGAGAAGGATACAGTGGAGCTGGTGGAGGTCACGATCGCAGTGCTATCCAGATAGATGTCAGTAGGCCCTACTCCTGGGGGCGGTCACATCTTGGCAGCAGCGGATGGGTAAGGTGAGGCAGTTTGGCAAGGGATTGAGTGGAGCACGATCTCGATCCGGGCCGAAGGAGGGTATGGTATTTTACCATTGCAGACAGTGCAGTCGCACAGGAGTGCAAGTTCGCAGCGTGTAAATGGGTCTCGAGACCAGGGTGCGGACAGGGTGACATCTGGGTCAGGGTGCAGAGTGATGAGGTCCTCACCATCACTGAGAGTCTGTGCGACTCTGACAGCTAGATGTTTGACATCACTGAGCGGATTGGATTCCAGTGGCTACAGTTGGGTGGCCCGAGGTGGAGTCCTGATGGTGGAGTGAGGGCGTACCATGCTCAGGAGAGCTGTGTAGTGCGGTAGTTTGTACTGGCTGATGGGAACCATGATATGTGGTGGTGCACCCATGATTTCTGCGGACGACATGGTGGATGGTCGAGTTTGTGCAGATGATCGCCCTTCTGGAGTTCTGACTAGGCCAGTCAGATTTAGCGATCTGGTTGCGTCGACATTCAGAGGTTGAGCCAGAGTAGGGATGAGTCGACTGGAGCAGGTCCGCTGACGCCTCAGTTTTTGAGGTGGTGTTGCGTGCAGTCTGATGCTTCGTGCAGACATTGCTTAGTGCAGGTGGTGCTTCGCGCAGTTGTGTGCTTCGTGCAGGTGGTGGTGAAACCGGGGTATGAGCCAAGGTGGTGTTTGTTGGTTTTTTGTCTCCTACCCGGTTGCTAGAATTATCATTTCAGAAAATCTGCGAAAAGGTTGCAACTTTGTTACAACACATGTTGCAACATGCTGGGGACTGATTTCATTAGTCCGAATTTTCTGCATGGTTTTGTTTTTGAAAATATTTAATTTAAAATTGTACTGCCACGTGATGAGGGGGAGTAGTTATGGTAAGGGATAATAATATTATATATTATTATTGATATATTAAAGCAAAGATTGCCTCTCCCTCTCTCATCCCCACGTTAATAAAAAGGAACCGCAGCCCTCTCTTCTGGATAACCGAAAACTGCAGCAGTGTGAAGAAACCGAAGCAGCCCCTGTTCGCGTGGAGAGGAGGTGCCGGCCCGTGCTTGCGTTGGAGGGCCGCCGCCGCCGCCGGTGGTTGCCGGTGGCGCAACCCCGTGCGGCGGCATCTTGCGTCGTTGGTGCCGATCTCGCCGTTGATGTGATACGAACGTGGCGGCGAAGGCTTGCGGTTGGTGCAGTGGCCTTGACGGAGTTTGTCTCCGGCGATGCGGATGTGGCGGCGAAGGCTTGCGGTGGTGCAGTGGCCTTGACGGAGTTTGTCTCCGGCAATGCGAGCGTGGCGGCAAAGGCATGCGGAGGTGCAGCGGCCTTGTTGGCGTTTCTCTCCGGTGGTGCGGCTTGGTGTCGATGGCGTGCGCGGGTGCAGTTGGCCTCGACGGTGCTTCTCCAGTGGTGGTGCGGTTGAACGTCGGACGTCGACGTTGAAGGTTCTCAGTGAACCTTGTGCGTCCGCTGTGCTAGCGGATTGCAGTCCATATTATTATCTCTCCCGCGGGTCGAGCGAGTCCGGCTCTCCGCGGTGTATTCTGTAACGGACGTCGGTACATTTCTTGTTATTATTTTGCAGTTATATGATTTATATATGCAGCGTTTCTTGTTTAGATTTATGTTCTTGTATACCCTGTATTATTTGGTTGCGCCTAGGGGATAGTTTCCGCGTTATATCCCAACAAATTCTGCTCCTAACAAAGTTGCGGGTGGTCGCATTCATCATCTTCGTAGGCGTGTTCCTCAAATGCGGTGGAACCCCCTCATTTCCACCGACTGATTTCTTCACCGTCATTTTTGCAACGTTCAGAGCTTTATAAACCGCCACAGCCTTCAGCGCCAACGAGAGGTACGCAGCGCACCGAGCCAAGCACAAGTCGCATTCCGGCATCCCGATGAAGTAGCATGCATGGTAGCAGGCCATGGCGTGGCTGAGAGCAACAGGATCGGCAAGACCGACGTCCTCGCGTGGCAAACCGGACAAGTCTCCTGGCAATATACAGGGCTGCTCGCCTCCTTCGAGCATTCTTGTACATTAAATGATTGTGTTGGTGTCGCCCCCTCTAATCTACTTTTGAAGTGCGTTGATGAGATTGTAGTGCTCGTCACTGTCCCGTCCGTAGGACACGTGCTTACACTGCATCACCTCCTTCGCATCAGCGAATTGAGTGCAACTCGGGCGTCTCTGTCACAGTGTCGGGAGAGGAAATGGAGGGCTTTGTCGTGGACTGAATAGGCGCGACGCTGGTAGAGAGGCGATGCCATTATGGTTCATAAGCTCTCACTTATCAAGCCCTCATGTGTCCTCTCATTGTCTCATTTTCTCCTCCGTGATCTAAATCTATGTCCTTATTGAGCTCGTCTTCCCGTCTAGGATCGACTTCGCCCTTTCTTAACCTAACTCTCACTGCTAGATTCTCAGCCCGACTTCTTCTTCTTCCATTGAAATCTTTTACAACTTTTATTGTGGCATGTGGTGGTTATATATGAACGCAGGGCTTTAGTTTTTTTTTTTATTTTTTCTCAGCTCCTCCCTCTTTTCCAGCTTTTTTTATTTTCTCAGCTTCTACATCTTTTCCACCTTTTTATTTTCTCAGCTTCTCTCTCTTTTTCAACAAAATAGTATCAGTGATCAAATGTGTTTTATCTTTTTCAAAAAAAAAAAAAAGACTCGTCATGGACAATTGTATTTCTTCCGTATATTTTATATTTTTTAATTTAGATAATTGAATGAAATTTTGTACGACTTAAAAAAAAAAGACCGTTGTGGACTGTCGAAGCGGCAAACAACGGTCTTCGCCGACGGAGCTAACTACGGTTCTCCTTTGATCATAGTCGGTGCACTTTTATGAATTCGAAAGCATGGAGTAGATTACATGCAGCCTCATTAGCTAGTTAGCGGCAACACCCTGATCATGTCTAGCCCGTTAGACGCCAATAGGCAGCCCCGATGTCGCAGGCGTTGGCTCCGGTGTGGAGGTTGAGGATTTTGTATGGAAAAGAAAATTTCATAGGTGCTCACAATCGAGTCCGCTTTTGGTCGGCTAATAACAACACAATCACACACAAAAAAGTTGTGGTCTCGAAATAGCAAAAATTGAGCTGCATATACAATCTTCTAAGGCTATGTTTGGGCCAGTGGAAAAAACTCTATTTTCACTGTCACTGTCCTTTTAAGTTGTTTGAATGACAAGCTTTCTGTAGAAAAATCGATTTACGATCTGCCTTTCTTCCTTCTTGTCGTTGCAACAATTTTTCATGTATATAATATTTACTTATCTATGCGATAAATAATTATCATAAAATATATTTTTTTTATAATTAAAAAGCTAAACTATTATTAAAAAGCTGTTCTTCCCAATAAAAAAACATAACATTTTTTTTAGTTTTGAAAAACACTTAAATAGAGAAATTTCCAAACAGTCTACAACTTTTTTGAAACAGCTTTGTGGACAACTATAATGTCAACCATTAATTTCTCGCCACTATTTTTTCCACCACCGTCACCGTCCCAAAGAGTCTAAATTTATACATAAATCAGTTATAAGCAATTCATAAGGTATTATAAACTTTCTACTCATACATGCGCAATAGTCCTTCACGGAGACTTGATTCATTTGTAACAACTCTTCTCAATTAGTCCTCTAATGAATTAATCTTGCAGGTTGACTTTAGAGGGTTGACTTTCCCAACCCAGGCTTCCCGGGTTGCGTCCGACGTACCATGAGCATGGTGCATGTGGATTATTGTTCTCCTCTAAATCACATTTTTCGGTATCCAAAAAATGTGATTTTTGTTGTAAAAAAAAGAAGTGAATTCTGGTGTAAAATCAACTTAATTGTGCCTCTCCATAATCTCATGAACCTAGCACTAATTTGAAATGAATCACATAAAGTTCTTGTGGTGTGCACATCAAGCAAAAATAAAAAATGTAATACTACAAAAACATTTAAGTAATATATTGTCATAGCATGCGTGTATAAAAATACACCCTAATGGAGGGCTTCTGTGGGTATTTCTTGTGCATACATGTTATGAGTAAATCACAGGAAGTTTTTGTAATTTCAAAAGATAGACCGCGCAATTATGCACACACAAACAGACTTCAACATTTTGCATTTACTAATAATAAAATATCTTACTCAAGACAAGGGAATAATAAAAGACACTAAAGAAACACTAACTGGGCCCGTTACCCGTGGCATGTAGCCCATAACAGCATCCTGATCTGTTATAGGGTACAAAATTACAAGACCACGATGATTGAGCAAACAAAACAGTTACCAAATCTTCATTTTGAAGCCTAAATGAAGATGAAACAAAGTTGACATAAATCTCGACAGCTTAAATTCATAAGATATCATTATTGTTGAAGAACAATACTCGACTAAGTTCTGCCGCTTGGTACATGTAAAAATGGAGGATATAATGTCACAGAAATAATTCAACCGTATATAGATTTCTTCGGACATGCTAGCGGCCAAACCTTCCTGAAACGGACTTAGCAACGATGCTCATCGGATTTGAATGCTGCTCCAGCCTGCAAGAAAAGAGAAACAGGTTTCAATTTCGCCAGCATAAACGCATTTTAACTTCTGAAATGAGCTACACAAATATTTGTTAGTTTTGTAAAATCTTATTTTTCATTACATTAAATAAAAGATGAGTTTTAAAAAGTAAGATTGGCGGTGAGCTGCATGCCCTCGGTTAGGGAGCAGCGTCCGCCAAGTGGAATCAAAGTTGGACGAGATACATCAATGATTAAACTCATGTTCAACCCAAAAACTCAGGCCCATGACGGGGAAGAGAGAGAGAGAGAGAGAGAGAGAGAGAGAGAGAGAGAGAGAGGTTTCCTTGCAATTTCTTCTACAGCTTTCACCACTTCTTCCGAACTAGTTTCCACTACTTGCCCAGCAAAGATTATCTCATCCAATATCGTGTGCAACTGCAGTAAAAAAAATGGAGATTAAAGATCGATGTAGGAAAGTTGGACAAAAAGTAAACACTACAATAGCTTCAAATATGCGAAACTGTAACAAGAAACAATAGTTAACAACAATAGCTTGAAGGCGAGTGAAGCGTTCCAAGTATGATGAGGTCTGTGACAGCGGAGAGAAAGAGGAGCCGAAGGAGGATGGGTTAAGGGTTCCCACTCATGATACCATGTTGATAAAAACTTGTGCATATTAGATTTGATAGATATTGAATTTCTTGTAATATTACATTAGTATTGATGTGTGTATATATACACGTGTATATATTGTTCGATCCAAAAGTGCGCTCACGAAGAAAATCGAGGGCTGCGGATTATCGGTTACTATTTGGTTAGAGAATTTAGACCGCTAGCAGCGGTCAAGGCCGGACTTCGCCCGCCGCGGCAAATGCCACTCTTGCGACGGGCTTTCCTTTGATTGAAAAGTAGCGGTTACAAGTGCAGGAAAGCAGAAGCCGGCCGGTCAAACAGTTCGCGAGACCAGAAACTCGAGACCGGAGCTCCGACAAGCGAGCTCTTCGATTCGAGTGTGCGTCCCTTGTGAACAGTGCCGCCCCCTATTTATAGGCTTGGGGGCCTGCCCGAATGGGCAGGGATAAAATAACCTCCTGCCCGGGTACAGGAGAAACGGGCAGGCGGTGACGGGATGCATAAAGAAGAAAAAAGAAAGAGGCCGCGCGACCTGACGGCCTGCCTTCCCTACCCGTCTGACTTGAGGCTGAGGATACCGGGACTAAGTCAATGATGCAGACCGAGCGGCCTGGAGATTGAGGCCGCGGTCTGCCTTCTGGTCATGACTTAGCCGTTTTTCACAAGGTAACTCGGATAGCCTTTGATCTGGAGCCCCGACTTGTTCTTCGGGGCTGGAACCTCGAGTTTCTATGGGACAACCCGCGCGGCCTTCTAGCTGAGACTGCGGATGAACTTTTTGCCTTAGCTCTTGACGATCTTCTCCCTTTGGGGGCGATCCGGAAATGACACCAGGCCGCCCGGCCTGGCCCTTCTTGAACTGGGAACCGCTGATCCCGGGACCCAGCGGCCTGACCCAGGAGTTCGAGCGGTCTGCTAATGGTCCAACCCGAGAAGCGGTTTTCCGGGCAAACATATATGAACAGTAATCTAACACCCTTCCTCAAACTTATGGGGGATCATACACCGAGAGTTTGGACAACAGATAAGAATGATGGTTCGATCATACACCGAGAGAGTTTGGACAACAGATAAGAATGATGGTTCTGCGTCCGTGGCTTAGTCATCAAATCTGCAAGTTGTTGCTCAGAAGGAACAAAATAAGGAGCAAGAATGTAACAACCATACTGCTCACGTAGGAAGAAAGCATTCACCCCGATATGCTTGGAAAGAGAGTGTTTCACCGGGTTCAGAATAATCTGAATGACACCAGTGTTATCACAGTGGAATGGAATGGGGTCTGGAGAAGAGATACCAAGGTCCTCAAAAAGCCAGTGGAGCCAAATAATGTCCTCAGCGGTGATAGCCATGACCCAAAGCTCAGCCTCAGTGCTGGAACGAGAAACACCGGTCTATTTCTTGGACTTCCATGCAATCAGTGAAGAACCCAAGAACAAACAGAAACCAGTGACAGATCGATGGTCAACAGGGTCACTGGCCCAGGTAGCATCCGAGTAAGCACGGAGCTGCAGAGAACTACAACTGGAGAAAAAGAGACCATGCGAAGTTGTCGCCCGGAGATAGGGCAGGAGCCGCAGTAGGTGACCATAATGCACAGAGGTAGGCGCGCTAACAAACTGGCTCAACACATGAACAACATGGGCAATGTCGGGCCGAGTAATAGTAAGGTGGACGAGACTCCCAACAAGGTGACGATAGCGAATATGCTCAGAGAGTGGAACCCCATCATCCGGACGTAGCTGAAGGTGAAGCTCCATAGGGGTGCCCACAGTGCGAGAGTCAGAGAGCGCAGCCCCAACTAAGAGATTTGATGTGTAACATTGCTGAGAGAGCTGAAAACCACAGTCTGTAGAGGTAACCTCAAGGCCTAAGAAGTAGCTCAGTTGTCCAAGATCAGTCATCTGAAACTGTTGCTGAAGTTGATGTTTGACGAAGGCTGCATGAGAAGGATCATCACCAGTAATGATCATATCATTCACATAAAGTAACAGAAGAGTCCGACCACGAGAGGAGTGCACAAGCATGGTTGGATCATGTGGGCTCGGCTGAAAATCGGCAGCTGTAATGGAGGAGCTGAAACGTGCAAACCACGCGCGGGGCGCCTGCTTGAGCCCGTAAAAAGCTCACCTCAAGCGACAAACAAGGCCTGGAGGAGAGGAGAGACCGGGAGGAGGGAGTATGTACACCTCCTGCTGAAGGTCGCCGTGAAGAAAGGCATTCTTCACGACGAGCTGGAACAAAGACTAGTGGTGAATGGCTGCAACTGCAATAAGAGTACGAACCGTAGTCATGTGGGCGACCGGAGCAAAGGTCTCATCATAGTCGCGTCCCTGCTCCTGCTGAAAACCACGAGCCACAAGCCGAGCTTTGTACCTCTCCACAGAACCATCTGAGCGAGTCTTGACCTTGAAGACTCACTCGCAAGTAATAGGAACAACAACGAGTGGAAGAGGAACAAACTCCAAAGTACGAGTGTGCTCAAGCGCCTCCAACTCAGCAGACATAGCAGCCTACCACTCAGGTATTTGGGCAGCCTCACGGTAGGAAATCGGCTCTAGAGTACCACATGCAGTAGCATGAAGGACAGGCAGGTCCAGCGGTAGTGTAGCAAGGCTGAGGCGGACGAGAGGACGTCTCTCACGAGGTGGGTTACGACGCGCAGGAGGATCATCCACAAGACACTCGTTGGAGGAGACATGCACCGAGTCTGGGGGCACTGGAGGCGAGGGAATGGGAGGTGAACGACGAGTGTGGTGATAGGAAGGGGGACGACGAACGCATCAGAGGGAGAACTGGGTGGCGAAGGGGAGGAGTGAGAAGGTGAGACTGGAGAGGTCGAGATGGTGTAGGTGGTGGCAAGGGGAGAGGAGGTGAACATGCCGATGGAGAGGAGACAAGAGGCGTTGAGATGAGAAGGGTGAGAAACTGCACATCAGAGGGAGTCACAGACTCACAGATGAGTGCGAGGTCAAGGGGGCAGAGGACACAAAGAAAGGGTGAGACTCGTCAAAGGTGACATCACGTGAGATGCGAAGTAGACGTGCAACAGGATCATAACATCGATAGCCCTTGTGCTCAGTACTGTATCCAAGAAAGGCACAAGGTACAGACTAAGCAGAGAGCTTGGTACGCTCACGTGAGGGGAGTAGAACGTAACACCAACAGCCAAAAGCACGAAGATGAGTGTAACGTGGGGGTTGAGAGCAAACACTCACCAGGACTCTGGCCCTGAAGGAAAGTGGAGGGTTGCAGGTTAATGAAGTAGACGACAGTGAAAACAGCTTCAACCCAAAAGTGAGGAGGAACGTGGGAGGAGATGAGAAGGGTGCGGGCTGTCTCAATAATATGGCGATGTTTCCTTTCAGTGGTGTCATTCTGAGTGTGGGCACCAGGACAGGCAAGCTGAGGGAGAGTGTCGTGGGTAGCCAACAGATCACGAAAAGCATGAGAGAGGTACTCCCCCTTAAGTCGGAACGGAAAACACGTATGGAAGTAGAAAACTAGGTGCTGCACCATAGCAGAAAAAATAACATAAATTGAAAGAATTCAGATGAGAATGCATAAAATAAACTGTTAGAGGCCTTCGTTTGAGATCTCGTCTGTGGGGGAAGGAGGGGGAAGTCTCGTAGAGGATCGGAGGAACTCTTGCGAGGTCCTATGGCGCCGGAGGAAATGTTGTTGAGGGAGGAGAGGAGCAACGATGGTAGCGGCAGGTTGCGGAAGCGACGGAATCGTCGAGCGGCTACGGCGTCCGTCGACCGTAACTCGTGAGATAGAGAGAGATAATTAGAGAGGGAGAGAAAATTGGTAAATGATTTCTTCTCTTCCTCTCAAACAAGCACACCCAACCCTATAACCGGTTGAGCTCAAAACAAACCAATGGTTCAATTACAAGTACAAAAAACAATTAAAAGTTGCAATGCGGAAATAGAAATAGAATAATTAAGTGGCGTGTGTCGAAGTGCGGCGCTTATACGTGATCCCCCAACGTGGATCTGTAACATAAACCCAACAATAACGAGAATAATCATCAACAAAGATAACATAATACCGGTGGCCTCCCTTTGATACAAAAGGTGCGGGATCTCATACATCAGAATAAACTAAATCAAAAGGACGATGAGACCTAGACTCACTAGAGTGATATGGAAGTTGTAGCTGTTTACCAAGCTTACAACCCATACAAGAGTGAGACCGATCAACGGAAACACGACCAAGGAAACCATGACTGATGAGAGATACAAGACGCGAACCACTGAGATGACCAAGACGGTTGTTGGAACCCGGATACCGGTCCAACTGTTCGAGACTTGGGGGTGACCAAAGGCTACTCATTTAGTGATCGACCCACGCGAGACAAGGTGATAAGAAACTAGACAGCATACAAAACCACTCCAACCTGCCTATAAACAAGACCCGCGTGCTGCAGCGAGGAGGTCCCGCCACATACCCGGAAGTCTATAGGAACTTCCCCTCCTAAAGCCAATGCTGAGCTTGGCACAAGAGAGGCAGACAGTGTACTCTCCCATCCTAGGGGGGGGGGGGGTGAAGGTGCCTTCTACTTGTGCCCTGGGGTCCTATTTATAGGCAAATCCAAATGGACTGCGATTAGCTGCTCCCGCCTTCTGAAATGGGTTGCGGATAGCCGTTGCCGCCTTTTGACGGGGTGAAAATCTGTACTCGCCCAGGTGGGGGAGGTCTGCTGTACTCGCCCAGGTGGGGGAGGTCTCCTGTACTCGCCCAGGTGGGGGAGGTCTTCTGTACTCGCCCAGGTGGGGGAGGTCTCCTGTACTCGCCCAGGTGGGGGAGGTCTTCTGTACTCGCCCAGGTGGGGGAGGTCTTCTGTACTCGCCCAGGTAGGGGAGGTCTTCTGTACTTCTGATCTCGACGAATTACGGGTTATAGACAATCCCCGCTTTTTTCGAGCTCAATACGAGCTCGGAAAAACAATGTAGGACCCATGGTTCGGAGAGATGGGCAGTGGATGACATATCACTCAGTATCCCTCTCAAGCCCTTCGCTAGCTGAGCAAGTTCAACTAAAAAAGATGGAGAAGAGTCGATACCCTGCAGGCCATTCGCTAGACGAGCGAGCTCAACTAGAGGTAGAGAAGAGTCGACACCTTCCAGGAGCGAGGCTCAACTGGAGGTGGAGAAGAGTCGACACCCTCCAGGCCGTTCGCTAGACGAGCGAGCTCAACTGGAGGTGGAGAAGAGACGACACCCTCCAGGAGCAAGGCTCAACTGGAGGTGGAGAAGAGACGACACCCTCCAGGAGCAAGGCTCAACTGGAAGTGGAGAAGATTAGACACCCTCCAGGCCATTCGCTAAACAAGCGAGCTCAATTGGAGGTGGAGAAGATTAAACACCCTCCAGGCCCTTCGCTAAACAAGCGAGCTCAACTGGAGGTGGAGAAGAGTCGACACCCTCCAGGCCATTCGCTAGACGAGCGAGCTCAACTGGAGGTGGAGAAGATTAGACACCCTCCAGGCCATTCGCTAAACAAGCGAGCTCAACTGGAGGTGGAGAAGATTACACACCCTCCAGGCCATTCGCTAAACAAGCGAGCTCAACTGCAGGTGGAGAAGAGTCGACACCCTCCAGGCCATTCGCTAAACAAGCGAGCTCAATTGGAGGTGGAGAAGAGTCGACACCCTCCAGGCCATTCGCTAGACGAGCGAGCTCAACTGGAGGTGGAGAAGAGACGACACCCTCCAGGAGCAAGGCTCAACTGGAGGTGGAGAAGATTAGACACCCTCCAGGCCATTCGCTAAACAAGCGAGCTCAACTGGAGGTGGAGAAGAGTCGACACCCTCCAGGCCATTCGCTAAACAAGCGAGCTCAACTGGAGGTGGAGAAGAGTCGACACCCTCCAGGCCATTCGCTAGACGAGCGAGCTCAACTGGAGGTGGAGAAGATTAGACACCCTCCAGGCCATTCGCTAAACAAGCGAGCTCAACTGGAGGTGGAGAAGATTAAACACCCTCCAGGCCATTCGCTAAACAAGCGAGCTCAACTGGAGGTGGAGAAGAGTCGACACCCTCCAGGCCATTCGCTAAACAAGCGAGCTCAACTGGAGGTGGAGAAGAGTCGACACCCTCCAGGCCATTCGCTAGACGAGCGAGCTCAACTGGAGGTGGAGAAGATTAGACACCCTCCAGGCCATTCGCTAAACAAGCGAGCTCAACTGGAGGTGGAGAAGATTAAACACCCTCCAGACCATTCGCTAAACAAGCGAGCTCAACTGGAGGTGGAGAAGAGTCGACACCCTCCAGGCCATTCGCTAGACGAGCGAGCTCAACTAGAGGTGGAGAAGATTAGACACCCTCCAGGCCATTCGCTAAACAAGCGAGCTCAACTGGAGGTGGAGAAGAGACGACACCCTCCAGGCCATTCGCTAGACGAGCGAGCTCAACTGGAGGTGGAGAAGAGTCGACACCCTCCAGGCCATTCGCTAGACGAGCGAGCTCAACTGGAGGTGGAGAAGATTAGACACCCTCCAGGCCATTCGCTAGACGAGCGAGCTCAACTGGGGGTGGAGGTGCCAAACATTTTAGGCTTTTAGCGTTGACTAGGTGACAACTCTCTTCTCGAGGACATAGAACTTACTCGAGGGGGCAAGTAGCTAGCCTGCAGGGGAGGAGCTCAGTGCTACGGCCTGGTCTACGACAACTCTATGCTCGAGGATTTCAACTCACTCGAGGGGGCAAGTAGCCAGCCTACAGGGGAGGAGCCCAGTGCTACGGCCTAGTCTACGACAACAACACATCTCGAGGACTTCAACTCACTCGAGGGGGCAAGTAGCCGGTATGCAGGAGAGGAGCTCGTGCAGTGACCTGGTCTACGACAACAACACATCTCGAGGACTTCAACTCACTCGAGGGGGCAAGTAGTCGGTATGCAGGAGAGGAGCTCGTGCAGTGACCTGGTCTACGGCAACAACACATCTCGAGGACTTCAACTCACTCGAGGGGGCAAGTATCCGGTATGCAGGAGAGGAGCTCGTGCAGTGACCTGGTCTACGGCAACAACACATCTCGAGGACTTCAACTCACTCGAGGGGGCAAGTAGCCGGTATGCAGGAGAGGAGCTCGTGCAGTGACCTGGTCTACGGCAACAACACATCTCGAGGACTTCAACTCACTTAGAGTACCTGAGAATATAGTTTCATTCTCTCCCCTAATAACTAGTGCACGGGCAAAGAGAGTCGATACTCGAGGGCAGATCGGCCAACATGCGAGGGGGGAGCTGATCTCGGCCGGCAATGCAGAGGCTTGGACTTAGGATGGCGCACTGAACCCGAGACGTCATCTCATTGCTCGACCAAAAGTTTCAAGGGGAGAGGTGAGATCACACATGCTAAAATGCTTTTGAATATATCATACTACTTCGAGTGGATTCTCGATCTAACTTTTAAGAGTTTTGCAATAGAAAGATCAATATTGCTATATGTAGTGAATAATAAGAAGAAGAATAAGTTTTACGTGACCTGATTCATGATAACTTTTCCTCGCCAAAGTGAGTTGTGAATAATTGTCCTTTGAGTTTTCATCAGGGAGTATAAGCTGTTAAATAAGATCATCCCAAATAAGAACACCCATCGCGAGTAAGCATTCGCCGAATATAGATTTCTTCTGGATTTTGCAGAGATGAGTAGTTGGATACATCCTCGCGAGTAGGAACTCGCAGAACTAAAGAGAATACCATGAAAATATGAACTCGCTGAGTATCAGCTCTCGAGCTAGAACTAAAGAGAACACCATAGTTGCTGAAGTGATGACCTCGCGAGTACGGACTCGTGGAATTAATAGAACACCATAGTTGCTGAAGTGATGACCTCGCGAGTAAGGACTCACGGGATTAAGAGAACACCATATTTGCTGAAGCGATGACCTCGCGAGTACGGACTCGCAGGATATATAGAAAAACACCTGAATTGTTGAAGTGAATACCTCGCAAGTTGAATTCGCGGAATAAAGTAGAAAGGACTCGTGAAATATACTCTCTACCATGACCCTGTCATATGGATCCCTCTGTGACAGTTGTCATAGTGGTCAAGATGTCAAAGTAACACTATCTGCAAATCAGGTGAAAGCACTCCGGGGTTTTACCAAAGCACCCATGAGTGTTAATATCTACTATGTATGAAAATGTGTTAGAAATAAAAAGATGTGAAAACGAGGGCAATACACGTGTCACCTTTGACCTTATGACCCCAACTCGCCTGAAATCACTCCTCACCGAGCTTGATTTCTTCTCGTCTGGCCTTAAGTTTCCCTGTAGGCAGTATCTGTATGCAGTATCTGCGAGTAGAACACCTGTAGGCAGAATATCTACGAGTAGAATACATGTAGGCAGTATTCTGCGAGTAGAACACCTGCAAGCAGAATATCTGCGAGTAGCCTGCAGGCAGTATTTGCGAGTAGAATACCTATAGGCAGTATCTGCGAGTAGAACACCTATAGGCAGTATCTGCGAGTAGAATACCTATAGGCAGTATCTGCGAGTAGAACACCTATAGGCAGTATCTGCGAGTAGAACACCTGTAGGCAGTATCTGCGAGTAGAACACCTGTAGGCAGTATTCTGCGAGTAGAACACCTGTAGGCAGTATTCTGCGAGTAGAACACCTGCAAGCAGAATATCTGCGAGTAGAATACATGTAGGCAGTACCTGCGAGTAGAACACCTGTAGGCAGTATTCTGCGAGTAGAACACCTGCAAGCAGAATATCTGCGAGTAGAACACCTGTAGGCAGTATCTGCGAGTAGAATAACTGCGAGTTGATTGAGCTCTCCAGAGCTGGAAATCGCCTCAATTTGAACTCGCCTGACCAGGTACTCGCCTCGCTCCCTTCTCATCAAGGCTCACCGTGAGGTCTCACACTAAAGTTTCTTACTCCGTCACAGGCCACGCTCACCGCACCAAAAATGTTGGAACCCGGATACCGGTCCAACTGTTCGAGACTTGGGGGTGACCAGAGGCTACTCGTTTAGTGATCGACCCACGCGAGACAAGGTGATAAGAAACTAGACAGCATACAAAACCACTCCAACCTGCCTATAAACAAGACCCGCGTGCTGCAGCGAGGAGGTCCCGCCACATACCCGGAAGTCTATAGGAACTTCCCCTCCTAAAGCCAATGCTGAGCTTGGCACAAGAGAGGCAGGCAGTGTACTCTCCCATCCTAGGGGGGGGGGGGGGGTGAAGGTGCCTTCTACTTGTGCCCTGGGGTCCTATTTATAGGCAAATCCAAATGGACTGCGATTAGCTGCTCCCGCCTTCTGAAATGGGTTGCGGATAACCGTTGCCGCCTTTTGACGGGGTGAAAATCTGTACTCGCCCAGGTGGGGGAGGTCTGCTGTACTCGCCCAGGTGGGGGAGGTCTCCTGTACTCGCCCAGGTGGGGGAGGTCTTCTGTACTCGCCCAGGTGGGGGAGGTCTCCTGTACTCGCCCAGGTGGGGGAGGTCTTCTGTACTCGCCCAGGTGGGGGAGGTCTTCTGTACTTCTGATCTCGACGAATTACGGGTTATACAACGGTGATGCCACTGAGAGAAGCCCACCGAAGGGAGACAAAAGGTAGAAGCCGCCGGTGACGTTGGAGTGGATGGAAGATGGAGACGATCAAGGACGTACACCCCGCTACGGCGACAGCCAGCTCCAAGGAGTGTCCCTGTCAGACGATCCTGCACATGACACACAAACTCATCAAAAATAATAAGACAACCGTGGGATGTGAGTTGGCTGGCGGATATAAGGTTCGTGGATAACTAGGGTATGCAGGCAACATCAGGAATATGAAAATGACTGGTATGAAGGAGGTCACGGCTGGTAATGGGGAGAATAATGTCATCTGTTACCATGATACTAGGGTCAGAAGAGACGGGCTGACAGGACAAGAAGTGGGTGGCATCATAGGTCATGTGAAAAGAGGCTCCAGAGTCAAGCAACCAGTTGGAGGGAGAGATACCTGCAGGGGGGAGGCAGCCGGCTGAGAGGCAGAGGCGTCAGAAGCATCCGGTGGGAGCACTGAGGCAGAGGAGCGAAGCAGGGAACCGTGAGAGAGCTGCTGGGCAAGCTCAGAAACAGAGAGTGACTGCGCCATATCAGAGAAGGGAGCTAGAGGAGTACCAGGAGCAAGCTGCTGACCAGACTGCTGAGCCTCTGAAGCTTGCAACACTCAAACTTGACATGACCAATACACTGACAGTAGTGACAGCGGACAGACGGGCGACGAGGAGCGCCGGACTGAGCAGCAGAGGGCGCCGGAGGACGAGGAGCAAGGCGCACCGGAGAACTATAACCAGGCGAAGGCAGCAGTGGATCACTCACAAGAGAAGACTGCGGTGGAAGCTGGGGAGCAGCCAGAACAACATGAGACATCACACTAGAAGGAGCGGCAGTGTCCAAGGAGCGGAGATGAGTCTCCTCAGTGATCACCAAGGCCAAGGTATCGTTGAGAGGCGACGGAGGGTCTCGGACTCTCGGTGCAGAAGCTGGGCACGAACATGCTCGAACTCGGAGCGTATGCGCATGAGAAACTCATACATGCGTTGTAAGTTATGATCCCGGGATGTAGCAACACACTGACTGCAAGCAGCGCAGGGGAAGGTATCATCTCATCGCACTGACGCCAGAGGTCCAGGCGCTTAGCAAAGAAAGCATGTACAAACCGTTCACGCTGGTAGCAGACGCCGAGGGTCTGGAACATGGAGTAGCGCAGGGCCTGACTAGATGCCAGGTAGAGACGACGCAAGTGATCCCACATCGCTTTGGTTGTAGGTAGCTCGTAGATGGTCATGCGAATGGGGAGCTCGCGGGACTAACAAATGACGGCTATCGTGCGAGAGTCGTCCGAGCGCCACCTCGCCCAATTCTGGGAGAAAGTGGTCGTGGGGCTAGCAACGGTGCTGACAGGAGAAGAGGAGTCCGCAGAACGGGCAACCGATGGGGGCGGAGCAGGCTCGGTGCCGTCAATGTGGCCCCATAGATCGAGGCCACGAAGGATCACGCTAACGGTGGCGGATCACGCAAACGGTGGCGGACCACGCCTTGTAGTTCCACCCGTCAAGGATGACATCAACCTTATGGAGGAAGGTAGATGAGACGTGAGATGATGTCATCGAACCAATGGAGGACGGAAACGAAGATCGGGGTTGCGGGGTCAGCCGGAGAAGATCAGCCGAGGAGGTCGGTGTGCTGCGGGATCAGCCGGAGAAGATTCCGAAGGAGCCGGAGAAGAAGATCGGGGCTGCGGGATTTACTGTGGATCCACGACAGAGAAAGAGAGGGGAAATGGCGGGGCTAAGTGATCAGCCGGATCGAACGACGAGCAGGGGCGATCAGTCGGATCAGCCGGATCAGGAGAACGTCGAGATCGAACGACGAGAAGCGTTGGTGTGCTGCGGGATCAATTCGTGAGGCTGGATCAAGTCGTCGAGAAGCGTCGATGTCGATGTCGAGGAACGACGAGAACGCCGGATCTTCCGCTGGATGTCGATGTCGAGGTGTGGAGAAGAAATCAGAGAGTCGACGGGCTTCCGTTGTCGTTGTCGCGTGGAAGACGGAAGCGGAATCAGGAAGAGGCGTGCGAGAAAACCCTAATAAGCTCTGATACCATGATAGATATTGAATTTCTTGTAATATTACATTACTATTGATGTGTATATATGACACAATAATCTAACAAGATTAAGAATTAATTTTTTATATATAATAGAGGTATCATGTCAATGATTATTAATAGGACTTTACAATTTGCTAATGTACTTTTTCTCAAATATGGCTCCATTTGTGGTGACAGCCAAACAGGGAATCCAGGGAGAACGGAAGACCGTATCTGTCGAGCGCAATCCTGAAAAAGTAAGGTTCAGGAACGCAGCAAAAATTATTTTATCCTCTAGCTCTACCACATTATGGGTGGCCAAAATATGACAGTGAATCCATTAAGGGCCCCACTGCAACACCACAAAAACACAATGTCGAATAAAACCTTAAAGACAATATATGAGATAAATAAGACAAAAGCATAAGCCCGTTGTGAAAAATGAAATTATCTCATAGGAATCTAGCCAAGTGAAATTCATTCGGATAATGGAAATAGTAGTAACTTTGTTCAACCAAATAAAAGGTTTGGAAAAATCAGCAATACCTTACTAAAATTGAATACAAGGTCAAGCTCACAAACATTCTTGAAGCATCTTTCTAATGTCTCCACAAACACTGAGACAGGCAGACAAATTTAAGAAGTCATCAAAGCACCTAATGGGGTACTCAAACAATTCCAATAGATAAAGATTCCTTCATAAAGCAATAAACTATTTACATTCCAAGGCAGATGAAGCATTGCATTTATTAAAGTTGAATGTGCGGTATATTTAAATATTTTGAGTCTACTATATAGAAGAATGGGGATCTCAACAAGGATATTTTGAATCTACTTTATAAACTAGTCAAACATGTCCCATCGATCCAAAATTTGACAGTAAAAAGTTCATTGATAACTAAGTTGAGCATGAAAAATAAGAATATTAGCATATGTCAAAGGACAGAATAATGATTATATGAGAATGATTGTGGAAGTAGCACATATTGAATAAGAGGGGGTAGGAAAGATGCACGGGCGGTTTGGATGTATACAATGAAGGGTAAAATATGCATCCATAAGAAGGTACATAAACTATTGTTGAAGGATTATGAAGGAAAATGAGGTAAACCAAGTGCAACACATAATGCGGTATTCAACAAAATTGGAAGGGGAATATGTTATAGACAAGAATCTTCAATGAGTGACTCACTCAATGTCGCGAGAGAGAATGAGCGACTCAAAACGACAAACATTACATTACTTTCATATAGGATTACATGTGTGAGAGGAAGAGAGGAGCCCTAAGAAGAGAGGGAGAGAGGAGGAGAGAGACAACCCATACAATAATGATCCTCCAGGATATCTAAACCCTCATGTCTCTCCCCTTTATATAGACGAAGGAGGGCATATCAACACATACATAATACTCTAATTAATATTGATTAATACTCATTAATTAATATTAACTCATTAATTGGTACTCATTATTTAGTAATATTATATTCCACCATGAATGTGCAATGGCGGCTTCCATACGCGCGGCCCGATGGTTACGAGGAGGGGGTCCGCTTGAGCGAATGTGTGAGCGTGACACTATACCACCCTTAAAAACCAATCTTGCCCTCAAGGTCGAGCCTCCAATATTTCTCGGGAGCTGAAATAAGGACGGCGGCGGAGGATAACATTGGAAGGGGCTGATGAATCGCAAAGTAAAAAAATTGTGGGAGTGGAGAGGGTGTGGACGCCGAGCGGAGAAATGATTAATACAAATGAGGTAGAGCAAGTGGGAGACCACAGAGAAGAGGTATGATGAGTGTGAAAAAGGTTGAGGGGAAGGGTGGGTGCAGTTTTAGGTGTAATAATGGTTGGGCTGCTTAAAATAAAATGTGGGAACGGCCTTGGGAGGGAGTGAGTGCAGTGGGGTGTGAACATAAGAAGGTGAGAGTAGGTGGTAGAGAAGTGTATAGGGCAGGCTAGGACTGGGAAGCCAGCGAGGGGCTCAAGGAAGGGAAAAGACATTGGATGGAAGGGGGTTAGGCAGCACATGGGAGGCTAAAACGTGTGTGTGGGGTGGGGTGGGGGGCAGCGTTAGGAAAACTGACAGAGGCGGAGTGGTTGTCGTGCGTGAAAGGGAAAGAAACAAAGGAAGGGGAGGACGAGTGCGTATGAGGGAGCTGCAACGGTTGCGAGGGAAGAGACGCGATTAGGAGTGGAGCGGCGCTGCACACCGTGAGCGAGGAGGCAGTCATGGGAGAGGTCCGCGCAGTCGAGGAAGACGGTCGGGGAGCCGCGACTACCGACGAGGGCGAGCGCTCACAAAGTTGGGAAACACCTGGAGCTGCTGATAGGTGAGGTCATGCGCGTGGTTTCGTGCGGTGACACCCGTCGCATGGTTGTCGGCGGCATCTGGCAGCATGAGCAAACGCCCAGGGTTGACGACGGATACCCGGGCTAGCAATTGCAGGGGCTTGCACTTCATTGGCAGAGGGGAAGGGTTGGATGGCGTCATGAGGTTGTTCCCTATGGGGTGCGAGAGTGGTGGGGACCTCCAAAGGCTGCGAACGAAGAGGGATTCGGTCGAGCTCGACGAATCGATCGAGGCTCGCGAGGACAAATGCGGTGTGGAGGACATGGCCAGAGAGGATGTGATCAAACCGATGGACGAATGGAATTCTAGCGACGGAAACCGTGGCTGAAAAACGGCAGGTCGGACCAATTGTTACAACAAGAATCTTCGATGAGTGACCCACTCAATGCGATGTGCGTGAAACAGAGAATGAGCGACTCAAAACGACGAATATTACATTAATTTTATAAACGATTACATGCGTGAGAGGAAGAGAGGAGTCCTAAGATGAGAGGGAGAGTGGGAGAGAGAGAGAGAGGGAGAGTAGGCCCATACAATAATGATCCTCCAAGATATCTAAACCCTCATGCCTCTCCCCCTTATATAGATAAGGAATGGCATATCAACACATGTAATACTCTAATCAATTTTACTTTATACTCATTAATTAATATTAACTCATTAATTAATAATATTATATTCCACCGTGAATGTGCCATGACGGCTTCCATACGCGCGCCCCAATGGTCCCGACGTGTATTGAGAGTATAATCTGACCAATTTTTCAACTTACCCTGTATAAGATCCAGCATGGCTAGTTCATTTTCAGAACTGTCGAATACAAAAACAAAGTACATTGTTGCTAGGTGCTTGTATACCAACCGTGTATCCTGCAAGAAGATGCACTCATGAAGCATACATTCTCCGTAAGTAACATTTACAATGAAAACAAGTTAAATATTAGGAAGAATCAAAATCTTGGAAGATACAAATAAAGATGCTAAGGAAAGAAAAACTTTATTGAGAGTATTTGTTATAGCCCTTCTTTCTTGACTATTATCAACATCTAAATTCTAATGGACTAGAACGATAGGAATAATTCTATCCCAACAGTTGTATGGATGTGTTCAGAATTAACAAAAGGGCCACTATCCATCAGAATAAAAACAGGTCAATGATGTACCCATTGAATTAAAGAATAAATAAAACATTGTTCTTTCAAACAACTAACAATTTGATAAATCCCTAAAGAAAGATCATAATTCTCCTTGACAATACTAGGGCAGCCCGGTGCACAAAGCATCCCCGCGCAGCGAGGGTCCGGGGAAGGGTCCCACAACAAGGGTGAAATGTAGGCAAACCTTACCTTGCATTTTTGCAAGAGGCTGCTTCCAGGAATCGAACCCGTGACCTCCCGGGTTCGAGTCCTGAAAGCAGCCACTTGGATAATAATGAAATAAAATTTACAATGGGGTAACTGATACACCAGGTCGTTAGAGACAGTGAAGAAACCAAGATCTTGGTGTTGGAAGTGCTTCTAAAATTTTTGGCAAGTCGAAATCGCATACAATTAACATTTGAAGTGCACTTTACCGTATATCCCATTAGGACCAGGTAAAGAGTACATCAGAAATCTTGAAGGAGACCCCCACCCCTCGATGCTCCACTACTCAGGGGAAAGAACACATTTGTTAGAAAACCAATAACTTTTGGAATTCTTCAATAGTGGAATCCCAATGATAATTACAATTAAGATAATAAAAGATGTGTATCACAGGTTCGCACCGCAACCGCTCAAACAGCATATGTCTATCAAACAAAGTCTTAGTGTTCAATTAAGCTCATTCAGATTAATTTTTTTAATATCATTATGATTAGTTAACTAAATTTAATAATGGAAATTAATTAATTAGCCTAATAAAATATGTTCTTTTCTATAGCATGCTCTCTCCAGCTTTAATGCTTAAATCTCTTAATCCAACAAAATATTGGATTAAGGTATTAAGGGATTAGATGGATTTTAATTCTTAATCCAACATTACAAGAGTTGATTAATTCATTAAAACGACTCTTATGAGATGTTAAGAGGGATTAAAGTCCTAAGGGTGCTTAATCCCTTAATATTTTAATCTACTTGTATCTAAACAGACACTAATATCCTAGACTAAATTTCATGCATTGGTAGAACATTACCTGATCAATGATGCTTTTCCTCATATTTATTATAAAAAAATGCTACTAAAGCAAATAGTGCTCCGATCAACGTACAGAGAGCAAATGCAAGGTAAGAGAAGAAGCGTACTTCACCAAAAATTGCATCCGTTTTGAAGAAATTGCTCACATTATCTGCTCTGTTGCTCAAAACTGGAATGAGAAACAAAATAATCAAGTAAAATTAGCATAAAATATATGGAGAAAATCATGATTGAGACAGTTAAAAAATGGTTCAGCACCTCCATAAATGCTGCGAATCAACTCCTTCTGCCTCTCCGGCGGCTGCACTAAAGAATTTAAGTGAGGATCATAAAGTATACTGAAATGAAAGAGGAAAATATAAATAGAGCCAGGGGAAGGTAGAACCTGAAACTCGTAAAATCTAACAAGACGGGGCTTTCCTTGAGTGTTCATCACTATCACCGCTCGAATCATGGCTTCTTTGTACCCCCACTTAGAGTAGAATTGCTTTGCTAGTGAATAGAAAATGGATATCTAAGGAAGAGAAATAAATAATAATAATAACCTTAACACAATATTTATTTTTTTAAAATTACATTTAATGAGGTAAATATTTTAGATTAGTGGAGCAATCACGATATCATGTACATACTTCAAATTAAATATTAAGATTTCGTTTGGCGCGGCGGTAACGGTCGTGAATGCTGTGGTTATGAACCGTCGTTCGTGAACCGCCAACCTCACCTAAAAAACTTCATCTACTTTTATGTTCAAAATTAATTTTTTTCTTGGTGGCGATCATAACCGTTGTCATGCCAAACATATATTTGATGACGACAGCGTTTTTGTCCAAACTCAACGGAGCAAAAACGCCGCACCAAAATAACCCTAAGGTTCAAAGTCAAACAAGTGATTATTTGTTGTACAAATAAAGAAAATTTCTTAAAAACAAATAGTATTAAAAAATATCTAATTGGACTACCGGGATTATACATCTATATTAGTATATATAGTATACAATATCATGAGGGAGGTCATGTCGATGTGATGGTAAATTTATCATTACCAAAATAACTCTCAGTAGCTAATACATTAGACATTTGGGCATAATGTTGGGGCTTTCTTTTTACCCCATATTTTATATTTTTTTACATACTTCAAAAAGAAAGCATGGGAGAGATTGAAGAAAAAAACATTAGGTGTGAATCAAAAGCATATGTAAATATTTATACTAGTGGTTGCAAGAGCGAAACCCTACCTACTTACTTAATATTAAAGCATAGATAATTATTGTTGGAAGGTAGAAAAGATAATAGATGGTGTGATTTATTCTTCCACATAGGGGCTAATTTATAGAAATTACAACGTACTTACAAATTTAATCCACGATGTGGGACTAAACCCACTCACATACAAATACCTGAATATTAATAACTTTAACACTCCCCCTCAAGATGGAGGGTAAACCTCCAGCTTGGGCACATCAAATAAAGGCAACGGTGGTGGGCGGTGTGGGACAAAACATCAGACGAGCCACCGGAGAATCAAACCGGGAACATAGCCACACACGACGCAGACCCACACACGACGTGGACTCGCTGGAAACCGGTCAACCAACGTCACTTACACACACAACATGCAGAAGGGAACCAACGATGTGGAGCAAATCGTCAAACGGACAACCAGGGATAATCCGTCGGGGATAATCTGTCGGGGATAAATCCGCACAAGAGCGGTCCCACACGTCACAGTCTCACACGACACAGTCCCACGCGACACAACCCGATGAGATTTAGAGCACCAACATCAATCGTGTCCCCAACACACGACCAATCAAAAGAAATATGGGAAGACACATAACAACATAAGTCTAGAGGCCGTGTGGAACGAAGGTGAAAGGTCGGGAAAGATCATTTGAGTCGTCTTTGTCCCAAACACTCCCCCTCGCGTGGAAAATACGTACACATAGGCATGAAACACACAAACAAACATGAACAACCAAGCAAAAACACAAAGAAAACTACTAAGAAAGCAATAAACTCCATCATCGATGAGAGATGAACACCCCGGAAGAGGTAGCAGCAGCTGGTAGCATCAGAGACAGGAGGACAGCGGCCGGAAGCGGCTGGAATCGTCCGACAAATGAAGGGGCAAGAGTGCAGCGACTGGAGTTGGAAGCTCTATACATGGAGAGGAGTGGAGGCTCCATAACAACAGTAGTGAACGGCCCATAGAGACGTGGAAGCTCCGGATCAGCATCAGGCATCGGCAGAAGAAGCTCTGTCGTCGACAGGAACTGCGTCGGGAAGCAGCGTCGAGAACGGAAGCAGTCGCCGATATCGAGGACGACCGCACCAGCTACACTCGGTGATAGGAGAAGCGAGATCTGTGGGAGAAATAGCGACGGAAGCTGGAGCAGACGAGCTCAACGGGATCCGGCGTCGATAACGCAGGCAGGAGGCCAAACAGGCACAGGCGTCGTGGAGACCAAGTGTCGCTCCCGTCGATGGAATCAACGTCAATTCCATCGACGGGAGTGAAGTTGCTCGACGGGATCCTTAGCAGCGTAGTCGACGAGATCGAAAGGGAGAGGAGAAATCAGGAGGAATCGAGAGAGGAAACTACCGTAAAATGTAAGTTGCCCAAAATTAGGGCAACCAAATTTCAGGAAGGAGTCAATTCCAACTCTGATACCATGTTGGAAGGTAGAAAAGATAATAGACGGTGTGATTTATTCTTCCACATAGGGGCTAATTTATAGGAATTACAACGGACTCGCAAACTTAATCCACGATATGGGACTAAACCCACTCACATACAAATACCTGAATATTAAAAGCTCTAACAATTGTATTCTAAATAATTAAAAAAATTATTGTAATGCTTGATTAGCAATTTGCTAAAGAAAAATAAAAAGATCCTTGTAGCATTGCTCATAAAGCAATTATTAAAATGTATTGAATCACATCATGTTATGGGCTTTGTGTCCAATTATTATGTTGTTTTCTTTAGGGTTTTATTATGTCATTTACATCGTATTTTAAGTAAGTTCAAGTGTTATGTCTTATTTACGTTCGTCTCTTATTTACATTTATGCCCTTGTAAGTCTATTTAAAGCCTCTTTGGGCTAGTGGAATGGGATGGAAGAAGTATAGGCTTTGTTTGGGATATCAGTGTTGTCTTAAAAAGAAGCAGTGAGAAAAGGAGATGATAAACTGTATTTCCAAAACTGAGGGAACTATTTTGGCAACCTCTGTTTGCAGTCAGGTTCAAAACAGAGAAACAATTTAGTTGTTTGGCAAAACACCGTTCCGATGGCGGAGTATTAAATTAAAATTAATACAAATATATCAAAAGTAATGTAAACACAACTGGTTCAAAAAGAAACTATTTTAACTATTTTGGATCCGAAGAAACTATTTAACTAAGATCCAAAGAAACTACACGCACACAATTATAAGGAAAAAAACCACCAAGAAAACAATACTTCCTCCTCGTCTGGCTCGACAAGTAATTCTCAAAAGAGACATACACTTCTTTGGGTGCTTCATTGTCAGATGAGACCAATCATATAATGAAACCATCTATGTTGCTTTCTCAGTCAAATATTGTACCACATTCCTCCCCCCAAATTGTAAATCTGCAATAAATCCTAATTGGAGCAGCATCCAAAGGTCTTTTTCAAAGAACTGCCGCTGATAACAATTCTCTCACCTCTGCTCGGAATTATAGCCGCCGCATCTTTGTCGGCGGACATTCTTTTCCTTCTGCAAGCCTATCGTTTGGAGGAGCATGCCTTCCGCTGCTCGAGCCCCACGCCATACCTCATTGAGCCGTGCAACCGGGTCCCCATCGAGCCCTGTGCCACTTTATCATTTTGGAAGCCTTATGCATTCTTTTAACCCGATGCCTCCAAAATCATTAATGAATTTATTTTTAATTGATTAATAAGATGCCTACATTTCACCCTTGTGGTGGGACCCTTCCCCAGACCCTCGTCCCTCGCTGAGCGGGGATGCCTTTGTGCACCGGGCTGCCCTTTTTTTAATCAATTACTTAATAATTCATTATAAATGTAACATGGATGCCAACACCAACTTCCAATTCTTGGAGCACGCATAATTGAGCTTTTAGAGAAGTATGGGGAACACCTCAAGGTTGCACCACAACGGGAAGGCACGATGCAACGACTGCCAATTGAGACGCATGAGCCCTGTGGATATAGCATGTCTTCATCAACCGAGACGTCGAGCACATCATGGGGCCTTGTGGGTCCTGTCCACTTCCCGACAGCCTCTGCTCCACCCTCAGACTCTACCGACTCCATCCAGCGCCCTCCGCTCCAGTCACATGTTCTGTCGGCCCCTCTGGCGCTATTCCTTCTGATGGACGCCCCCCAGCCGCCGCCGCCGCTTTTGATCGTCGCGGCTCACATTCAACGAGGTTCTTCGTCACCCTCAACTGTCCTCCACCACCATGCACACTTGCCCCGCCTCCATCCATTAAGCATGACAGTCTCTCCTCAACAAACTCCCCCGCCACGCCAGATCCCTACAACCCTTCGTGACATCTGTGAGCACGATGACGGTCTACCGCTCGATGCAGTCTCCGCTACAGCAACACGCTATCAGGACTGTTCTAGCGAGATATTAAGGAATCAGATGATCAAGCAGTGCAAACCTCGTTCAAACTTGAGGACAAACTCAATTTGAAGGACAAGCAAGATGTTATGGGTTTCGTGCTCAGTTATTATGTTGTTGCCTTTAGGGTTTTATTATGTCATTTACGTCGTATTTTAAGTAAGTCCAAATGTTAGGAGTTACTTACGTTTATGTCTCTTATTTATGTTTATGCCCTTGTTAGTCTATTTAAAGCACCTTGGGCTAGTGGAATAGGATGGAAGAAGTTTAATCTATTCCTTTTCAACTTGAAGAGATTATTGTAGCTCTCTTCTCCCGAGCACACCCCGCCTAGGCATCTGCGGTTCCGTCTCCACAATATCCTACGCCTACGTTACACCATCTCCGTCCATCCTCCAACAACCCTACCAAGATTTTACGACAGCACATAACACATCACTTCATAGGAGACCAGATACCATTTTAAAATCTAACAAATACATAAAAGATCAATTTACCCACATATTTATCTTAAATATAAATACAACTCTTAAATAAAAAGATTGATCTAGTAGAAGATTGCTTACAAAGAGATTAGAACATAATTTTCTTTGAGATATTAATATTTTGTAATGCAAGGAATCCTACATGAAGTAAGAACTATATGTGAAACATTCTCATAGAAGGAACAAAAAGTTAGCGTCCACGACGCCTTCAGTTATGTGCAAGAGTTGAATAATATATGACACCATGGCAGTGAAAATCCAATGAAAGAGGAGTGAAAACAATTAAAATCGAATTAATTAACAAAAGTGAAGGAGACATTTAAATTGCTTGGCGCATTCAAAATCGTGGACAACGGTGGAAGTGAAAACCAAGATGAGTCCAAGGTGAGAAATGCATCCATTTCACACATCAATGACCAGAGAATTACTCTATGCTGAGAGACCGAGCCTTCACGAGCCCAATGATATGGCTAGGGAACAATTTTCTTTGGCATTGTAAAAAGAGGGAGAAGGGGGAGAGGGAGGGGAGAGAGAGAGAATGGGAGGGGAAGAGATTAGGAATGACAAACCTGGCACCAATCTCTTCTAGCATCTCTCCCACCCCTCTCCCTCTCTCAGAGGCCAGAGGGTCCAAGAAGGTCATTCCATTAAACCAAGGTTCGTCATCGTCGAAGAAGCAAGCGAGAAAAGGTTCTCTGAAATGATGACTTTTAAAATCGAATTATTTAAGAGAAATGTATTTATATTTGTGGAAAAATGAGAGAAAACGTTTTATATATATTCAAATTCATCTATTACAACAAGTATTTGTACACTTATATAGGAGAAGAGAGAGGAGAGGAAATCTCATTCTAAGATGTGGGACTAAAAGAACTACAAAAAGAGTGGGTCTAGTTGGGCCTTCATTATTGGGTCTTTTTACATGATTTCTTTAACACTCCCCCGCAAGCTGGAGCATACAGATCGTAGGCACCAAGCTTGGACAAGAACTGATAATATAGTGGACGCGGTAGAGCCTTTGTGAGAATGTCGGCAACTTGCCCGGCAGCCGGAACATGTTTTAACTCCAGTTTCCTCAGTTGTACTCTCCCGAATGAAGTGGCAGTCGACTTCGATGTGTTTGGTACGTTCATGAAAAACATGATTTTTGGCAATATGTATAGCAGCTTGACTGTCACAATAGAGTGTTGGTGAGGGAAGTTTCACACCAAGGTCACTGAGAAGATTTTCCAACCAGGTGAGCTCGGACACAACAAAGGCCATTGCCCGATACTCAGCTTAGGCGGACAAACAAGCAGCCACTGACTGCTTCCTGCTACGCTAGGTGATAAGGTGTCCACCAAAGTATGTACAATATCCACTTGTGGAACAACGATCATCCAATGAGCCAACATAATCAGCATCAGAGTATGCAGTAAGAGATAAGGTAGATGAAGAAGGCTTATATACAAGTCCTTGTCCAGAAGCCGTCTTTAAGTATCGAAGGATGCGCTCAACCGCCTGAAGATGAGAGATGCGTGGAACATGCATAAATCGACCAACAATGCCAACAGTAAATGATATATCAGGCCTTGTAACAGTGAGATATATCAGTTTTCCTACAAGGCGTCGATAGTACTCCGGATTTGGAAGCAGTAAATCGGAGTCTGAGGTATGAGCACAGAGCTTTTGATTGGCATTCATAGGAGTGTCAGCAGGCTTGCAACCAGAGTAGCCAGCATCACGAAGTAAATCAAGGCAGTATTTTCGTTGAGACAGAATAAGACCATCAGGACGATGAGCTACTTCGATACCAAGAAAGTACCGAAGGTTTCTCAGGTCTTTAGTTTGAAAAACCGAGGCCAAATGTTGCTTGATCATATGTATTCCATGGAGATCATCTCCCGTTATCAAAATATCATCAACATATACCAGGAGAATCACAGTGCTTGTCGGTCTATGCTGAGTGAATAGAGAGAAGTCAGTCGAGCTTCGAGTGAACCCAACATCACGAACAACCTGACTGAACTTGTCAAACCATGCTCGGAGAGACTGTTTGAGACCATAAAAAGATTTCTTTAGACGACATACAAGAGACTCCCCTGTGGTCTCAAACCCGGGAGGTTGTTGCATGTAGACAGTTTCCTGTAAATCGTCATTGAGAAAAGCATTCCTAACATTCACTTGATGCAGCGACCAGTGTCGATGAACTATGAGCGAGATTATAACACGAACCGTGTTCAGCTTGGCGACAGGAGAGGAAGTTTCATCACAATTCAGACATTGTTGCTGAGTAAATCCACGAGTAACAAGACGAGCCTTGAGACGTTGAATTGTCTCATCAGGACTATGCTTGATGGCAAAGACCCACTTACATCTCACACAAGTCTGGCCAGGAGGAAGAGGGACAAGATCTCAAGTGTGATTTGCCCAAAGAGCTGACATTTCCAAATCCATGGCTGCCCGCCATCCTGAATGTTGAAGAGCCTCCTGCAGAGAGTTAGGGGTGGAGATAGAGGAGAGAGAAGTTGCAAATTCGCGAAGTTCCGGAGAGAGGCGATGTAAGGATACATAGTTTAGCAGGGGGTGAGCCGTAGAAGCACGTGTCGGATCTTCGGGACGCAAGGTATCATTGGTAGAGGGCGCCTGTTTCAGAGCATCCGGCGTAGGAGAGCGACGAGTGTAGACACGAAGAAGAGGTGGTTTGGTGGTGATGGGAGTTGGTGTGGGAAGTAGTGGTGGTAGTTGAGAAGTAACTGGAACAGTAGGACGAGGGATGGTAGGAGGTGTTGGAAGAATAGTAGGTGTAGAGTGATAGGGCTGCTCTTCGAGGAAAGTGACATCGACAGAAGTACCAATCTTTCGATCAATGGGAGAATAGCAAACATAACCTTTTTGAGTGCGAGAGTAACCGACAAACATATATTTGGTAGCGCGAAGAGCAAGCTTGTCTGTGGATGTACCAAGATTGTGAACATAGCAAGTGCAGCTGAAGACACGAGGTATGATAGTGAAGGGAGGGATGGAGGGAAACAAAAGGCTAAAGGGGGTTGCAAAGTTGAGAAGAGAGGAGGGCATACGGTTGATGAGGCAACAAGCTGCGGACACCGCGAAATGCCAATAAACTTTGGGAACCTGCATTTGAAACATCATGGAGCGAGCGACCTCAAGGAGGTGACGATTTTCCGTTCAACTACCTCATTTTGTTGTGGGGTATACACACATGAGGTTTGGTGGATAATCCCAAACTCAACACATAGATTGGTAAAAATATTTCCTGTGTATTCTTGCGCATTGTCGGTTCTTATAGTTTTAACGGTGGTGGAGAATTGTTTGTGGGTTTCAGTAATAAATGCACGAAATACACGAGTTATGTGAGAACGATCATGAAGTAAGTATAGTCATGTCATGCGAGAGTAATCATCAATAAACGTAATGAAATAACGACACTCAGAGCTACTAGTTACTTTATAAGGTCCCCAAATGTCCGAATGAACGAACATAAAAGAAGCATCGCTCCGAGTTCAATGAGGAGAAAAAGAAGAGCGATGTTGTTTGCCGGAGATGCAGGACTCACAGGTGAAGTCGTTGAGGGAGAGATCTGGAAGAGCTTTCTTGAGTATTGGAAGAGGGGCATGTCCAAGGCGCCGATGTCAGTCAATAGTACTAACAGAAGAGAGAATCGTAGGGGGAAGTTCTAGAGTGTATAGCTCATTCGTCAGTTTCCATTTACAAATGATAGTCTACGTCCTTCGATCATGCACAACAAAAGAAGTGGAAGAAAATGTTACATAGCAATCAAGATCTTGAGTGAGACGACTAATAGAGAGAAGATTAAACGGAGAGCCCGGGACATGTAGAACCAAGCGAAGAGAGATGGAGGGAGTAAGAGGCACGTCGGCTGATCCAGAAATCGGAGTGGTGTCCCCATTGGCCACAGTAATGTACTTCGGATGTTCTGAGTTCGAGTAGTGAGACGGTTGCTTTGGGGTAATATGGTGTGTTGCTCCAGAATCCATAATCCAAGTTGAACTATGAGAGAAGACTTCTGGAGCAGAGCCGGAGAGGGGTTCCCGGGAGCATCAGGGGGTGTTACCTTTAACAACATGGAGCACACATCCAACAAAGAAGGAATGGTGGAGGAGGAGAGGATTTGAGCCCGGATGTTGTGGAGGTAAGGTGGAACACGTGTCATCATCATGGCAATGTCAACTGCTTCTTTTTGAGTACGTTGAGCAGCGAGATCGGTAGTAGGGCGGATGCTGAAGCCAGGATTCTACTGAAGTTTTGGATCGCGCAACAAACGAAGTGAGATCGACAGTCACCCCAGGGTCAAGAGACTGAAGGTCCGTGATGATGTCAAAGAGATGTTGTAAGTTGTCCTTGCCAGAATAAAGGGAGTGCAGTTCCTCCCACATAGTTTTGGCCGTCTCATGATACATAGCCATACGATATGGTTCACTGTCCATCGAATTTAGAATTCAGGATTGAACACGATCGTCATCACGTTGTCATTCCTTCGATGGGCTCAGATGGAGTGGCCTTTGTCAGATGATGAAGGAGACCTTTTGTATGGAGAACACGGCGAACTGAGTGCATCCATTCAACAAAATTCTTCTTTCCACTAAAGGAGATAGTGGTAATCTGAAGCTCATCGCGAACTTCAGGAAGAGGAACCGTGGCACGAGCCGGAAGAGACGGAGTATTGTTCTCGGCCATTGAAGAGCACGACAGCGGTCACGAAAGCACGACAGCTGAGAAACCAGCGAGCAGGAGCAGCGACGGTCAGAAAATCTCGCGAAGGTTAGAAGAGATCGCGGTGGTCAGAAAATCTCGCGGCGGTCAAAAGAGATAGCGGGCAAGTCGTTGTTAAGATAGCTTGCAGCGGTCAGACGAGCTCGCGGGCAGGAGAGCTCCCGACGGTCAGGAAGGCACACGATTGGGAGAGCTCGTGGCGAACAGAAGAGCTCGCGGGCAGGAGAGATCCTAGAGGCCTGAAAGGCACGCGATCAGAGGAGCTCGCAGCGAACAGAAGAGCTTGCGGGCAGGAGAGCTCCTGGCGGTCTGGAAGGCACGCGATCAGAGGAGCTCGCTGCGAACAGAAGAGCTCGCGGGCAGAATAGCTCCCGGCGGTCTGAAAGGCAACGCGATCAGAGGAGCTCGCAGCGAACAGAAGAGCTCGCGGGCAGGAGAGCTCCCGATTGTCTGGAAGGCACGCGAGCAGAGGAGCTCGTGGCGGTCAGAAAAAGAACGAGACAACGGGAGAGGAGCGGTCACTGAACAGTTGTGGGGCCCAGCTGGCAGAGAGAAAAGGGTATAAAAGGAGGAGGAGGGCAGCTAAGAAAGCAGGAGAAAAAAACTCAAGAGGGAGGGAGCAGGAGCTGCAGTCACAGGAAAAGTGACCGCAGGAAGCAGGAAGCAGGAAGCAGTAAGCAAGAAGCAGGGGCTGCGGTCACAAAAAAAGGTGACCGCAGGAAATGGTGAGCCTGGGAATCAGGGAAAAAATAGGCACCGCGCGAAATTCTAGGACCGATTTTGCTCTGATACCATGTGGAAAAATGAGAGAACTTTTTATATATATTCAAATTCATCAATTACAACAAGTATTTGTACACTTATATAGGAAAAGAGAGGAGAGAAAATCTCATTCTAAGATGTGGGAATAAAAGAACTACTAGAAAATCTCATACTAGGGCAAACTAGAAAAAGTAGAGACTAGAGAGGAAGAAGACGGCTAGGGTTTGCTAGAAAAGAAAAATACCTGGAATAATTCTGCATGCCTCCAAAAGAGGGGGGAGGTGGGTATTTATGTGAACCCTCTCCCCCTAGGGCCGGCCGGCCACAAGTGAGGGCTGAACCGGTTCGGTTCAGCCCTCCTTCTCTTATTTAATTAATTGCGGGCTGAACCGGATGGTTCAGCCCGGTCTTTTCCCGGCGCTCCTTTTGGTCTTCGGGCGTACTTGAATCCTCGAAAGCGCATGTCGTCCGGGGGCATAACACTCCCCTCCCCTTCAAGAGGCAGCTTGTCCTCAAGCTGAAAGTCTGGAAAGAACTCCCGGAACTCCAGTAAATCCACCCAAGTGTTGTGGGCCTCGGACAGATCCTTCCACTTGACCAGAACCTCTGAACGGTATTCCGGGTCATGTTTCTTCCAGCGGAACAGCAGTATATCCTCGGGACTGGGGCGTAGCTCGCCCGTCGTAGTAGCCTCGGGAAGGAAGGGAGTCACAGTGACCGCCGCTCCCAGCTTCTTCTTCAGCAGCGACACATGGAACGTGGGATGAATTCTGGACCCTTCAGGAAGAGCGAGAGTGTAAGCAACCGGTCCCACCCGATGGGTGATGCGGAACGGGCCATAGAACCGGGGAGCTAACTTCTGATTGGCCCGGCGAGCAACTGAAAGCTGTCTGTATGGTTGAAGACGGAGAAAGACCTCGTCCCCTACCTGAAACGTCCGCTCCGTCCGGTGCTTGTTAGCCTGTAACTTCATCCGGTCCTGAGCGGAACGGAGATTGTCCCGCAGGAGGACCAAGGTTTGATCTCTGTTCCGTAGAGCTCGATCCACGGCAGGAAGAGCAGTGCTACCCGGCTCGTAGGACCGAAGAGAGGGTGGTGGTCGCCCGTAGACAACCTCGAACGGAGTGATCCCGCTGGCGGTGTGAAACGAAGTATTGTAGCAATACTCCGCCCAATGTAACCATCGTGTCCAAGAACGGGGCTCATCCATGACGAAACATCGGAGGTATGTCTCGACCCCCCGATTGAGGACCTCGGTCTGGCCATCTGTTTGCGGATGATGCGCTGTGCTCATGCGCAACCGGGTCCCATGTAGCCGAAACAGCTCCTGCCAGAAATTGCTAATGAAAACCGGGTCGCGATCGGAGATGATCGAACTCGGAAGACCATGTAGACGCACCACCTCCCGGGCAAATAGATCGGCAACGGTCTCCGCGGAGTACGGGTGGCTGAGGGCGAGAAAGTGACCGTATTTGGACAGTTTGTCCACTACGACCAAGATCACTGTCTTGCCCTGAGAGCGGGGCAACCCGTCGATGAAGTCCATCGAGACCGTCTCCCAAATGTGTTGAGGAATCTCCAAGGGCGTTAGCAGCCCTGCAGGTGAGGACGTCTCGTATTTCTGTCGCTGGCACACGTCACACTGCTGTACGAAACGCTGAGCATCCCGGCGTAGTCCCTTCCAAAAAACATTGGCCCGCAGCCGTTGTAGGGTACGGAGCACCCCCGCATGGCCTCCAGTCGGGGACGAGTGGAACTCCTGTAACATAATCTCCTTCCAGGTAGACGAGGCGGGAATGACCACCCTCCCGTGGTAGTACAAGTGTCCCCCAACCAGTTGGTAACCCGGAGGGGTGGGATGGCCCTGGGACAAGGCCTCCACAATCGGTTGGAGCTCTGGGTCCGCGGCGACCTCCTTCTGAATGTCATCCAGGGACTCAATTAGTGGCCCCGAAAGGTGGAAAATGGTGCTCTCCGGTAGGCGGGACAGAGCGTCGGCCACCAAGTTCTCTTTGCCCTGCTTGTACACGATCTCATAATCATACCCTAACAACTTGGTCAGCCACTTCTGTTGGAGAGGGGATGCCAGCCTCTGATCCAAGAAGTGCTTCAGGCTCTGGTGATCAGTGCGAACTTTAAAATGATGGTCCAGCAGGTATGGGCGCCATAGCGTTACGGCATGTAAGATTGCCAGCATCTCTTTCTCGTACGTGGAGAGGCCCAGGGTCCGAGGTTCCAAGGCCTTGCTGAAATAAGCCAACGGCCTCCCCTCCTGCATCAAAACCGCCCCAATGCCAACTCCGGAGGCGTCCGTCTCCAAGACGAACTCCTTGGTGAAATCTGGCAGGGCGAGCACCGGTGTGGTCGTCATGGCCTCCTTGAGAACGGAGAAGGCCCGCTCGGCTTCATCATGCCAGGTAAAGGACTCCTTGTGGAGGAGCTGGGTAAGAGGGCGTGCCAGCTTACCATAGTCCTTCACAAACCTCCGGTAGTAACCAGTCAGGCCCAGGAAGCCTCGTAGCGCCCGTACTGTAGTGGGCCGCGGCCACTCCACCATGCTCTCGATCTTCTTTGGGTCCGCCCTGACCCCCTGGGCCGAAACCAGATGACCCAAGTACTCCACCTCTGGTTGCCCAAACGAGCACTTCGACAGCTTGGCGTAAAACTGATGCTGCCGCAGGATAGTAAGAACCTGCGCCACGTGCTCGATGTGCTCCTCCCACGTCCGACTGTAGATCAGGATATCATCAAAGAAAATGAGCACTGATCACCGAAGAAGCGGCCGAAAGGTCTCATTCATCACCGCCTGGAAGGTCGATGGGGCATTGGAGAGCCCAAAGGGCATCACAAAGAACTCATAATGCCCATCGTGCGTGCGAAACGCGGTCTTGTGGATGTCTTCCGTCTTCATACGTATCTGGTGATAGCCGGACCGAAGGTCCAGCTTGGTAAACAAGCTCGCCCCATGCAACTCGTCCAAAAGCTCCTCGATCATCGGAATCGGGAACTTATCCTTGATCGTGGAATCATTCAAGTTGCGGTAATCCACGCAGAAACGCCAGGAACCGTCCTTCTTCTTCACCAAGATGATAGGAGAGGAGAAGGCGGTGGTGCTCGGCCGTATGATGCCGGTCGCCAACATCTCCTTCACACTCCTCTCGATCTCAGCCTTCTGGATGTACGGGTACCGGTAGGGCCTGACGTTTGGGGGAGCAACCCCCTCTTTCAACTGTATGCCATGATCCCTGAATCTGGCCGGCGGAAGGCCCCGACGCTCCCGGAACACATCCTCGAACTGGGACAACAGTGTCTGTATCTCCTATGGAATGTCTGGGAGGGTTTGATCCGACGTCTCTACCCCCACCACCATGGCCATCGGAGAGCCCTGCTCCTCCAACAGCTGTAAGCTCCTCACAGAAATCTCCTTCAGAGGGGAGGACCGAATGCCCTGCAAGCAGTAGTCCTTCCCTTGCTGGGTGAACTCCATCGTCAGCCGCACCCAGTTGGTGGTCACCCTCTGTAACTGCCGCAACCACTGGACTCCCAACACCATGTCCGAGCCTCTGATCGGAAGCAAATACATGTATGTATGGCACAAGTAGCTCTGCACGCGGATTTCCACCCCCTTAATCACGCCCTCGCATTTCAGCTTGCTTCCATCTGCTACCATCACCTGGAACGCCGCTTCTCTATATATCGCATGCCCCACCTTCGAAGCGACGGCCGGATTGATGAAATTGTGGGTGCTCCCACTGTCCACCAAAATGGTCACACGCTCCTTACCGATCCGGCCTGTGAAGCGGAGAGTCACCGGGGCTGATCCCCCCTGCATGGCCTGTATAGAGACTCCAAACTCTGTCAGGTCGAGTGCCTCAACGTCGACACTCTCCAGTAGATCCTCCTCCTCATCCTCCTCTCGCAGCATAAACACTTGAATTTTCTGGCAGTTGTGTCCCCTTGTGTATTTCTCATCACAATTAAAGCACAGGCCCTTCTCCTTCCGAGCCTGCATCTCCGGCCAGGTCAACTTAGTCACCGTGGAACGAGTGGGAGGTAGCTGATCTTTTCGTCCCGCTGCGGGCGCCGCGGGTGGCCGGGTCGCCGTCCGGTTCCGCTGCCTGTTGTAACGTTCCTCCTGTATCCGCGCGATGCTAATAGCGTGACTCAGGCTGCGCGGCAAGTACGCGTGCACCTCGTCGCGTAAGTAGTCCTTCAGACCCGAGATGAAACAGCTCAACAACGTCTGCTCTCCTCAGGTGACCCGGTTGGCCAGCTTCTCGAACTCCGTCCGATACTCCGTGACTGTGCCCCGTTGGCGGAGTTTCTGTAGGCTGGCCTCCACGTCCTCGTACTCCAGTGGTCCGAATCTAGCCGAGAAAGTCTCTATGAACTCGGCCCAGGGAGCGTGGGCGCGCCCCCGCAAAAACCACTGTGTCCACTGGTATGCGTCCTCCTCAAGATGGAAGGCCGCCAACTGTACCCACTGAGCCGCTGGAACCTCCTGATATCTGAAGAATAGCTCGGCCTTCTGGATCCACTCGAGCGCATCGCCTCCCCGGAACTTCGGAAAGTTCATCCGAGTCAGCTTGGGTTGCATGTAAGGTCGCTGAAATGCCCCACCCAAACCGCCTCGATTTTGACCCAACGGTCCGTGTTGCTCATGATCTCCTTGATGTCCTCCGTGATTCCACCCTGGAGGTCTCCCCGGCCCCATGTTGGCCGGTCCATATCCTCCGTTCGGAGCGTTCGCTGGTTGGGGAGGAAAAAATTCCGTTGCGCCTCCGAGAGGAACCGCATTCGCCCCGGTAGGACGAAACAGCCCAAATCCTTGGTGTTGCGGCCTCCAAGGTTGTCCTGCGTGCTGTCCGGGTCCAAACGGAGCTCCTCCAACCTGTCCGGAGCCCCCCCCATGTCGCAGCAGGCCGTCGGGTCCCTGCAGGGACTGTTCGAAACCCCATTGGGCCGCTGCACCTCCGCAGACCCCCCACTGGGCTGCTGCCCCTCCGCCGACACCCCAGGAGCCTCCTGCGGCCTCCGTCGGCCTGCTGGAGCCAAACCGGAGTGGCTCCGGTATCTCCCGACCTCCTGGGTCTCTGCCGCACAGCCCCGCTGCGTCCGAATGTCCGCCTGGACGGAATGGGACCCCGCCTCCCCGAGCGGCGTCGATCGGGTCTCCCGCGCCCGATCCGGAGCCGGACGCTCCAGACGACAGTCCCCCGCTACTTCTCGCTCCCGTGCTGCCCTCATTTGGCGTATTGGCTGCCCCGGTGTCGGATCCATCGCCGTTCGCCGCCTTTCCCTTCAGATTTTGCAAAAGGAGAGATTTCAACTCCTCCATCCTCGTCTCGAGGCGTTCCTCCAAATTTTGTTGCGAGTTCTTCACGCTTGCTTCGATCGCCGCTACGGAATCCGTCAAGGTGACGTAGTTCTCCTCGATGGAGGCCAGACGCGCCATTTCCGCCTCCGTACGGGTCACCATGGTCGCAGGAAGGAGGCTCCGATACCAAATGATAGGAACTACTAGGGCAAACTAGAAAAAGTAGAGACTAGAGAGGAAGAAGACGGCTAGGGTTTGCTAGAAAAGAAAAATACCTGGAATAATTCTGCATGCCTCCAAAAGAGGGGGGAGGTGGGTATTTATGTGAACCCTCTCCCCCTAGGGCCGGCCGGCCCCAAGTGAGGGCTGAACCGGTTCGGTTCAGCCCTCCTTCTCTTATTTAATTAATTGCGGGCTGAACCGGATGGTTCAGCCCGGTCTTTTCCCGGCGCTCCTTTTGGTCTTCGGGCGTACTTGAATCCTCGAAAGCGCATGTCGTCCGGGGGCATAACAGAATCTTTTTATTTTCTTTAGGAGTTTGCTAATCAAATATTATAATGTTTTTTTATTAAGGATATAACGAGTGACGGTGCACACGGACCCCCCATGCAGCCGCAATAGTATTTGTGATCACCCATGTCCCCTGTAGATAGTGTGAAGCGGACACAATACTATTACTGTCACATACCAAAGATATCGTGTAGTGGTATTGTTATTGTCTCACGCTGCCTATAGGAGACGCGAGCGATTGCGGCAGTACTCCCTCCCCCTTCCCACACGGGCGGGATCACTCGGCCCATATCATCTTTGTACTTGGTTGTTTAGGTTTTGATTTGAGTATTTTGAGTACAAACAAAAAATCAAGAGAAGGCGTAGAAAAACATGCTGAACATTTAGGGAAAAAGTAACACTAACTGTCATTTGATGTCTCTTGTGCAAACTATCATGAATATAAATAACTTTTCAAGTCCCACAATCCTCCTAATATATATCCTTTCCAGACTAAATAAAATAAGCATAAATATGTTTGATAATCCATCTGCCACAATTTAAAACATTTGAGGATCTAATGTTATCTGCTATTTATTGATTTTGTTTTTATAACCTACTTCTTAATATATTTCTAAAATTTCATGTATCTAGGCTTACATGGGGAGAACCTTAAAGGCAAAGTTTTGAAAGAAGAAGATGGCGCTTTCCAGAAAGTTGACCAAATTTCCTCACATTTGACACAACTAGATTGAAGAAGACATGGAATAACAGAAAATAAAATTTAATTATCTATTTGCAGATGGAGCACAACATCGTTGTATACATTTTTCAGATGTGAGGATGAACAAAGTGCGCTAGATGCCGCATCAATTCAATTATTACTTGAATGTTTAAAGTAAGTGGACATAAATTGGCCTTGAATTCAACTATTCAAGCGAATAAATCTAGAAATAAATAACAAAAATATATAGTCCTGAGAGATCAAACCTCTATGATGTTTGAATACTTTATTTTCATTGTTCTGACGTGCAAGTAACAAATATTATGTAACGAAAAATCAATATGCATCAAGATTTTAAGAAGCAAAAATGCCGCAGAACATCAATTTGCTAAGAGGTCCTTAAAAATAAAAACATTTCAACATCGGATATAGTTGATTGCATCAGAGTGATCGCGCATGTGAATGATATGGGCATAGGCTAGTCATCCTATTATACCATAAATTATGTATTTTTATTAATGTCATGTATTGTCTTTATTTAATATGTATCACGTCTTCGTATTATATGTATCAATTCTAGCGTATGTTCTTTATATTAAGCATTAACAATGAAGTTGTAAATTTTGTATCAACTTGGCAATAAGAAATATCACATACGCCCGATGTGGATTGATAGGTGTTAGAGAGTTTGTTCAATTAAGAGCAAAGCAATAAAAAGTGCATAAATACCAAACATGTAAGATTCGGATTTGGGTAGTAGACAAATGGACGGCTTGATCAAGAGAGGAATAAGAATCGGATTTGGGTAGTAGACAAATGGATGGCTTGATCAAGAGAGGAATAAGAATCAAGAACCGTTAATTTCTATAGCTTGAGATTTATAAGATTTGGAAATTAAGGAAGTCATTCAATAACTTTACCATGTTAATTTTCCTAAGTTAATGAAGACATAGTGATAACAGTAACAAAGGGTTCCAATTGAAGACATGCATGTAAAATTGCATTTATGCATGTCAATCAAAATCTGAGTTCAAGATTTGATATAACATGTGAATCCATGTAGTCTGCTCTGTTAGCTAATTATTTTTGTTGAAAACATAACATCATATTGAATTTATTGGAATGCATTGAATCGTAACCAACATACTGGTATTATAACAATTTTTAAATCGAATATAACTTAAGAAATTCATTTGTAATTTTAAGTGTTGTGTAAACTCTTCTAGTTTTAGTATTAAGGTAAAGAGACTCAAGTAAATTCTAAGACGCACACTTATATATCTCTGTTTCTCCTTCGTGAAGTTTTGATCTGCCCATCTTTTTACATTGATCTCTCAAACAATCCCTAAACCTACCTCCAAAATCATATCCATCCCTACAAGTTCCAAAATCAAACTTCATGATCCTCTCAAAATGGATAAGTAACAGATTGCTCACCACATTCGTAAGAACGTTGACAGATACCGATCCAGACGGCTCAATCTTCTCCCTCACCTTCACTGATCTCAACAATAGGCCTCTCTGGGGGACGAACACGTACGCCCTCTAGTAACTGGAAGACGGCGACCAAACATAAGAATTGGAATTTTGAGCCAAAACCAATTCCGCCCTCCCAAAACCTTCCAAACAAACAGTGCCTAACATTCACTTGTTTTTGAAGCCATTCAGATGATTTTATCAAGTTAAACTTGCAGGTTTCTCAACGCCCTTATCTCTCCATGTATATAAACTTGAGCAGCTTTGGACAGATGATTTTATATACAGCTCCAATCAGCTCAACTTAAATGAGAGGTTTGAAAAAAAAATAAGATTATAAGATCATTTATTCGAGAATATGATTTAATGATCAAACCAGCCATGAGGTCAATGATCAACCCATGGTCAAAAAAAATGAACGAAACAGGACAAAAATATCAAGATTTAGGTTAAAATGGTGGTAAAGGATCATTAACTGGTGGGGAAGTTCCCTCTACAAATTCACGCGGAGAAAGGACCAGGTCAGGATCAAAGCTTCGCCGGGGCCAAGGCCATCTGCGGGTCGCCGGAACAGAGTCTTCGGGTTCGTCTTCAATGAGGAAGTTGATCTCCGGAGCAAAGGCTGTCGCGCATCGCCGAACCTGCGACCTAGGATTTCGTATGCGAGTCGATGGAGGGGCAGCGTCAACGGGCAGGGAGTTGGCGGTAAAAAAGCAAAGAGGATAATGTAAACCCAATATCACTTTGCCCAATCTCACACCTGCCCAACATCACTTTGTCTTTTTATCAATCGCAATGAGAACCCGTAATGATTGATATGCACCCATAAATTTATACAAATTTTTGAGGTGCGTTTACCCACAGCTCCATCATGAGAAAGTGGAGGTAGTGAAGTCATGCTAAACCCCACGCCCCCCTTTAGGGATGCGGCCGAAACCGCACCCCCCCCCCCCCCCCCCCCCCCCCCCTTTGGGGGGTGCGATCGGAACTGCAACCCTCCCTCTTACGAGCACGCCCCTCCAGCGGCGCCCGGCCGCCCTCTCGACTTTCCGCCCGCAACGCGAGCCAAGCGCATCTGCGTTTACCGCGCGCTCAGAACGTTTTCGCATTCCCGACGCGCGCGGGATTAACCTTTCTTGATTTCCTAGATTACAGGTCTTGTTCACTGCGCTCAACGCCATCAACGAAGCTGCCCGAACTGACTGAACTGCCCGAGGGGCAAGACAGGAATATCCAAAAAAATGGCGATCCGTGTGCTCCAAATCGGCAAACGTGATTCGCCCGTCAGGTAGTTACGGTGGTTACAACGGCAAAATTACCGGGTTACCTCTGCCCAAGGCAATAAAAGGAGCTCAGAGCCTTCATTTCAAGGGACCTTATCTTCTACACCCGGGAGAGCTCCGTTGAAGATTCATCAGAGTCCTCCTTCGGTGCTTGAAGATCTCTTTCAAGTCTTCGAAGATCTCATTCAAGTCCTCGAAGATCTCATTCAAGTCTTCGAATATCTCTTTTGAGCCTTTGAAGATCTCTTTCGCTTTCGAAGACATTCTTCCTAAGTGTCTCGGAGATCCTTCGGGCATCGAAAGGCGACTAGAGCGTCTCATTTTCATTCCCGCGGAGAAAATACTTAGTTTCCTAAGAGGTGGTTTGTCACCCTCGGAGATTCTCTTTATTACCACTGTAACGAATGGCGGCCTATCAGTTGTCGCCCTCGGGTTCTCAGTTTTACTTGTAACCAACCGACATATAGTGGAATTTGGCTGGCATAACTTCGATCGCATGGTTTTTTACCATTTTTGGGTTTTCCGGGTTAAATTTTCTTCGTGTTATCCACTAGTTCTCTCATTGATTGTTTGCGCGCTTGGCTCGCTCTCGAGCTAAGGTGGTTCGATTCGACCGGTCTACCAGAGTGTCGGGCTACCCGCAACAGTTTGGTACCGTCTGTGATAACTCACGTTCCCGACTAACTCTAAAAGCAATCTCCCCGAGAGACTGATAGTAATGGATATCCATCAGGCAATTTCAAACGCGGACAACTCCTCTCTCCCCACAAACTCAGGAGGGGAGCGCCCATCGTTGCACCTACCTACCCCGGTGGCCCGACATCGCCGACAAGCAAGTCCCTCAGACGACGGAGCAAGTTCCTGGTGATGACATGCTTCAGCTAAGTCAGTCCCCCCTGTCAGAGCGGATCCTGGCATATCTAGTTCCGTCTTGGCTCAAGCTCCCGCAGTGTAGGAAGTTCCACGGAGCAGAAAACTCTTATGAGCATATCAACTACTTCCTGACCGCAATGGAAACATTCGGGCTTCCAGAACAAATTACTTGCAAGATCTTTCCAGCGACACTTCGTGACGACGCTCTCATCTGGTATCGGTCCTTGCCAGAAGGATTCATTCACAACTTCACCGAGTTATCCCAGTTGTTCATCGAATGGCATGAAGTATGTGCACAGAGTATCAGAAAAGAGGCTTAGAAGGAGCCCGGGGACGACGGGCCTCCCCCTTCGGGACAAACGGAGCACGACTGGCGTCAGGGGGCATCACCATAAGATCGTATCAAAAGAATCTCCGCGAAGGTTTATATTTCGCCTTACACGCAAGCATTGGGAACTCAACATTTGAATTGAGAAGGACATTGATAAGCCACTGCATATCATTCAACATCATGTTCGTAGCAACTGTGATACGACACAAGCTTCTCGGCGGGAACCTCAAGCTCGGAGCTAGCCATGCAGAACTCCCGAACGGAACAACAATACCTACCATAGGAAACATCGTCCTCCCCATCCATGTAAGAACACTTCCAGAACCCGTCCAATACGAAGTCCAGTTCACCATCGCAGAGGCTGATTCACTGTATGACGCAATATTCTGGAGCATCCTACTCGACTCGTTGCAGCATGACGCCTCTATGGCAGGCCGCATAGTGAGCAAAGGAAAAATCCTCCAAAACTCAGTTCATTACATCATCGTCGCAATGACCGAGGTTCCTTGGATTAGCCAAGGGCCCCCGCAAAGCCTGAATCCCAAGAAGCTTTGCTCAGAGAAAAGCTGTGTGATCCCATCGCCGACAGCAGAAACTAATCTCTCGACATCAACCAATCCGCGACAACTTGAGACCATGAGTAGGAAAAGGAAGGGACAACGACCACTCACAGAGGTCGGTCGGCCTAACCAGAGACAGTCAGTCTGTCCCCGAGGGATGATGAACCGGAAAACCCGAATCTACACCTCGTTAAAGGCCTCCCGCGAGTATATCTTATCTATAATCTACAACAACAAGATTGCCAAGTGGACGGGACCGCTCCCTCGCAACACGGGAATCAGTCCAAGTTTTGTGACTTTGACCGGGGCCTAGGACAGCATACAAAGCAATATATGTGGTTGAAGGACGAAATTGAGAGCCTCGTCCAGTTGGGGCACCTGAAGACCTTTCGCAGAACGACTCAGAAGCAAGCAACTCAGGAAAAGGCAACTGAAGACCACACGCCGGAATGACCGGCGCCTAAATCACCGTCGCTCATCACGCTGAAGAATCGGGTGAACTCATCCAAACGCTGCGCAGGAGGACCAAGAGCTGGGCAGAAGAGCCCTACGTTATCTACGCTTTCGCTTTGTCTGTATTAAAGAACAATCGTTAACTTAAAAGTCGCAAGTTCACACTTGCACATGTACTAGTGTTTACTTCAATTCAATATGTTTTGTTTTATTTGCTCTTAACCCTATCACCGCATGAACACTCTGGGGCCAGTTCCCCCTATAACCGTAAGGGTATGTCCCTCACGGTCACCAACTGTTTGAACGCATACGCTCTTCACCTTCAACTCTGGGGCTAGTTCTCCCCTCTAACCGTAAAGGCATGTCCCTATCGCGGTCACCAACGGTTTGAACGCATACGCTCTTCACCGTCAACTTTAGGGCCAGTTCCCCCTCTAACCGTAAGGGTATGTCCCTTTCGCGGTCACCAACGGTTTGAACGCATATGCTCTTCATCGTCAACCTTGGGGCTAGTTCCCCCTTTGACCGCGCGTTGATGCCTTGACCGCATCCGCTCTTCACCACCATAGCAGGTCACGACACCGTGAGGGTCTGCCCCTCTCACGATCGTTAACGGTTTGAACACATACGCTCTTCACCATCAACTCTGGGGCCAGTTCCCCCTCTAACCATAAGGGCATGTCCCTCTCTCGGTCACCAATGGTTTGAAGAACTACGCTCTTCACTGTCAACTTTGGGGCCAGTCCCCCCGACCACCACATAGAAAAATAGCTAAAATGATGAATTATCTGATACACGCAAGAATAAATGCTACATATAACAATGGAGTCACAAGATACAATGACTCAGCACAACGTTGTACATAACAGAACAAGACTACAAAATATGAAAAGAAAACAACAAGACGTAAACAGTAGGTATAGAACGATCCTCCTCTGAGAGGTCCCCAACTCCAAGTCTAGCAATACCGCACCCAAACTTCCTCTCCATCATGCGGAGAGTCTTCTGGACTCCCCTCTGAAAAGCGACCTCACACTCTCCTCTAGCAAAGGCTCCACCTCCTTGATCATGATCTCAACGCGAAGCTCCTCCGAGATCCGGAACCGCTCCTCTACAAAAGTCAAGGAGTCCTTATACTCGGCAACCCCCGTAGCCTTGATCTCCTCAACACTCTACTCCACAGATGACAACCTGTCCACTTCGCTCCTCAAGAAGCCCAGCTCTCCCTCTAGACGGAATATCTCTCTTTGAGCCTCCGATAACTGGCGAATGGCATCCTAAGCAAGCGCTTTATCGCCGCCACATTCCTCTCACAACTTCTCAACCTCTGCTTGGGTTGAAGAAGCGTCTGACTCTAACTGTCGGATGCGGGCAGAGACGCGATCCCTATTCTTCTTAGAATCGGATAAAGCATTTTTCGTTGTGCGCAACTCCTCCTGAAGAACGAAGTAGTCGTCCTTAAGGCCCACATGACAATCATTCCATGTATGGGCAACACTGCTCAAAACACCGGTCTGCAAAGAAAATGAACAATAAGAATGTACAAACGATAATAAGGAAGGGAAAGCAAAAAAACCAGAGTAAAGGCATTCACACTTACCGCGTAGGTCATCGCCTGAAGAGAAGAAGAGACTCTCCTCGCCGTCCGGGGTGCGTTTGAAGGTTTGGGGGCAATTGAGAAAGTGGAGGTAGTGGAGTCATGCTAAACCCCATGACCAAAAGAGTGGGAAAATAAGGAGAAAACCGCTACAACTTCCGCGTATGTAGCAGTAAGGCCGTCGAAGGGTCACCCGCGCAGGTAGCAGCAAGGTCGCACCCTGCCATCACCGGGTGCGGCCGAAGCCACGTAACCGCACCCCACTAAAGGGGTGCGGTTAGGCGCGCACCCCACTAAAGGAGTGCGGGCCACACCTCATTTAGGGGTCGCGACCATAGTCGCACCCCACATAGTGGGGTGCGGCCAAGGCCTCACCCCCATAGGGGGAGCGCCAAGGCCCGCACCCCCTATTAATGGTGCGATTTGGGGGTGCGGCCGAAACTAACCCCCCCCCCCCCCCCCCCTTGGGGGGTGCGGCCGAAATCGCCCCCCCCCCCCCCCCCCCCCCTTTTGTGTGTGTGTGTGGGGGGGGGGGGGGGACTACAACCCTCCCTCTTATGACCATGCCCCTCCAGCGGCGCCTGACCGCACTCTCGCCTTTCCGCCCGCAACGCGAGCCAAGCGCCTCCGCGTTCACCGCACGCTCAGAACGCTTTCGCGTTCACCGCACGCTCAGAACGCTTTCGTGTTCATCGCGCGCGCGACAATTAACATTTCTTAATTTCCTAGATTACAGGTCTTGTTCACTGCGCTCAACGCCAACAACGAAGTTGCCCGAACTGCCCGGGGCAAGACGGGAATATCCAAAAAATGGCGATCCGTATGCTCCAAACCGGCGAACGTGATTCGCCCGTTAGGTGGTTGCGGTGGTTACAACGACAAAATTACCGGTCTACCCTTGACCACGACTATATAAAAGGAGCCCAGAGCCTTCATTTCAAGGGACCGTGTCTTCTACACCCGGCAGAGCTCCGTTGAAGATTCCTCAGAGTCCTCCTTCGACGCTTGAAGATCTCTTTCAAGTCTTCAAAGATCTCCTTCAAGTCCTCGAAGATCTCCTTCAAGTCTTTGAAGATCTCCTTCGAGCCTTTAAAGATCTCTTTTGCTTTCGAAGACATTCTTCCTAAGTGACTCGGAGATCCTCCGGGCGCCGAAAGACGACTAGAGCATCTCACTTTCATTCCCGCAGAGAAAATACTTAGTTTCCTTAAAGGTGGCCTGTCACCCTCAGAGATTCTCTTTATTACCACTGTAATGAGCGACGACATGTCGCCCTTGACTTTGAAGGCTTTACTTGTAGCCAACTGACATATAGTAGAATTTGGCTGACACAGCTCCGACCACTTAGTATTTTACCCTTTCCGGGTTCTCCACGTTAAAAACGTCTTCGTGTTACCCACCAATTCTCTCATTGACTGTTTGCGCGCTCGGCTCGCTCTCGAGCTAAGGTGGTTCGACTCGACCGGTGTACCAGAGCGTCGAGCGACCCGCAACAATGATAAATATTACCATAATAAACTTCACACAAATTAATTAAAAATTTAAGTTTTGAATAATGTTGAGTTTTGAATAATTCTTGCAACACGGGAGAAATTCAAATAAATAACTGAGAAAAAACATGAGGCGAAACAAGCTAATAAGGAAAAGGAGATCAAGACCAATAACCACGCGGAGGCATATACCTTCGATGTGGCTACATGATGAAAGTAAAACCAGCGAGAAACGGGACGGAAACCACGACGAAATCTAGAGAGAAGTTAGGTCTCCTAGAGAGAGAAAGATAAATAGCCTATGTGCTACTTCTTTCTCCGGGAAGAGGAACTTTTTCTGGATGCGTAAAACGCCTCGTGGAGAAGGGAGTTGATTCCTTTTGGCGTGGATGAAAAAAAAACAATTTCTTCGTGAATAGATGTCAGTGGTTGAGAAGAGTAAAGGAGCGGTCCACTTGGAAAACCGAAACTGAAAACAATAGAAACAAAAAAAAGGTTAAAATAAAGAAAACCAACACATCTTGATGTTTTAATACTTCCCTCAAGATGAGATTTCGATACCATTCCAAGCAATCTACGGAGACGCTTGAATGATCATCCGACACATTGTCATGGCTCTGAACATAATTCATTATGATAACTCCATCAAGCATCTTCTCTCGAATGAAATAATGCTCAATTTCCGTGTTTTGTCCAAGAATGAAAAATCGGATTCGTCGCAAACTTCGAAGCACTCTTGTTGTCCCCGCGAAGCATATCAACCTTTCCAATCTTCATAAATACATCCTCCCGACCACAAGTTGACGAAGTCAAATACACTCCTGAGCCTCCAATGATGACACTTTGTATTTTATTTCTGTAGTGGAAATAGACACATAATCTTGTTTCTTGTTGCACCACGAGACTTCTGTTAATCCACACGTGAATGCATACCCAGATGTCGACCTTCAATCATCTTTATCTCCGGAAAAATCCGCATTTGTGAACCCATGCAACACAAAACATGTGTTCTTCTCATACAACAACCCAAACTCCTTGGTTGACCCAACATACTTAGAATTCTTCTAGTCATATCCATATATGATTTTTGTGGCTCTTGCATATAACTACTCACTAGATCAACTGGAACTGGACTCGTGATCGTCAAATAAATCAAGCTCCCCACTAACGCAAGATATGGTTTAATTAGGATCCGTTATAATCCAACCTTCATAACGGCTCAACTTCAAGTTCATCTCCAAATGTGTGGAGCACGATTTGTCTTCCTTCATGCCAAATTAATCAATGATCTTTCTGGCATGTCCTTGTTGAGATACAAGCAACGCATTCCTCAACCTTTGAATCTCCAAGCCAAGGAAATGATGGAATTCACTCAAGTCCTTCGTCTCGAATCGGATAGATAGTTCCGCTCTAAGCATTGTCACCTCCTCGTCATCGTTTTCTATCACTATTGTTGAAATCGTCAACTGGTCTCTTGAGTTCGGACCCACCGGGGTGTAGCCTACACCTACTTGTCCCTCACTTGCACTCTTGACTGTGGATGAAGAACTACGAACAGACCCAAAGCCGTAGTGAGGAGGTCCCGCCACACACCCGGAAGATCTTAGAGAATTTCCCCTCACAGACCAATGCTCAGTCGGGCACCTTAGAGGGCACTAACAACCAACCAAATACTGCCTAGGAGGAGAGAGTAAAAAAGATCGGATCTCCTCCAAGGTGCCCTTAAGGGTCTGCTTATAGATTCTCTAATCTGGCATGCAAATAACATAAATCCGTCTTTTGATTTTACTAATCACACCCCAAATTGGTCTGCTAACAACCTAACTTCACTGTTCTGAAGGGCTATTGGCAGCCCACAAAGGGTATCTAGGTAATTTCTTCACTAAAACCTTTCGGGCGAGTGGTCCGTGAAGGCACCACTCACCAGACTTCTTGCACGCTAGAGTCCACTGGGCGAGTGGTCCGTGGGGGCACCACTCGCCCGATTCCACTGGGCGAGTGGTCCTTGTACAACTATCATGTCATCCACATATAATAACACCAGGACATGTAGGTCTCCATGCTTCTTTATAAATATACTCGAGACGGAATTAGAGACGAAGTATCCACAAAATTGCAAAGTACTTTGTTATTTTCTCATACCACGCATGAGGTGCCTGCTTCAACCCATACAATGTCTTCCTCAGTTTACAAATGTATTTTGAATGCTCCTCAAACACATCCATGTGGTTGTAACATGAAGATGTCTCTGTCGATCTCCCTGTAAAAAACATTCTTTACATCCATCTGGCGCAATCTCCAACTTTGGCACGCCGCCAATGCAATCATAACACACAATAATGTCATTTACTCAACCGGACTAAACGTCTCCTCATAGCCCTCTCCATATTTTTGTGAAAACCCCTGAGCGACTAGTCAAGCCTTGTGTAATGACTCATGACCCGAACTCCGTCTTTCGACCGGAGGGCATGAAAGGTCGTTAGGGATGCACCCCAAGACACCCTAACCAGCTCTGCGCGTCTGTTTCTCAGCGGCGTCAGGTTGTTGAGGCCGGGTCTTGAACCCGCAACCTCCTTGATGAAGAGCCTTCAAACCACTCTTCATCACCAATTTAGTTGTCAGGTCTTGAGTCGTTACACCTTGAAGCGCTCAACACTATCGTTCACCTTCTTTTTCACTCTATAAACCCACTTGCAAGCAACATGGGCAACACCATCATCCATGTTTTGCCTTCGCACTTGCTCCCTCATCACCATGACTTAAAGCAATGCTCTCTCTTCCTCTTGACTCCGTCTCCATCGACGTCGAGCTTAAAAAGTATGGGCTCTTAGAGACTTAGGTAACTAAAATGATTTTTCTTCAGTTACTTCATCAAGGTTTGCTTATCATATGTTCTATTCCAACGCGATGCTAAAACATCTACATGTGATGCCTACTCGTCGGATACTATGTTATGAGAAATGATGAACCTTCAGGTTTGATGATTCATACACTTTCAACACTTCTTACGTTCATTGTAGCATATGAAAACACACTTCGTGACTTTGACTTTAAGCTTTGTTATTTGTGCATCTGAAACATGAACATAGCAACCTGCTCCAAATACCCGCAAATACTTCACGCTTGGTATCTCCCCAAACACGAGTTCATGTGGTGACTTCTGATTATTCGGGCTCAATAGCATCCTGTTGATCACATATGTAGCACACGTTGTTCTCTCCGCCCATGAAGCCTCGTGAATGCCTTGACATGCAACCAACATATGCAAGTCTTATAAATGTCTCAGATCTTCGCATTGGCAACTCCATTTTGTTGTGGTATAAATGCACAAGATATCTCTCTTCTGATTACATGCTTCCTACAAAAAGGAGAGAACTCAGCGGACGTAAATTCCCCTCCACTATCAGTTCTCTGTTTCTTAATTTTCTACCAAATCACACCTTCCACAGTCTTCTCGAATTCCAATAACTTGTCAAATGCCATTGACTTCTCGTTCAAAAAATATACTCGTGTAACGTGAGAAGTCATCCACGAACAACAGTGTATATCTGTTCTATGAATAAGTTGATGTGACACTTGGCACGATCACATTGACGTTGATGCACTCCAGTGGCCTCTTGCATCTCGAAGAGACGCATCAAATGAAAGGTGATAGGTCTTTCCAAACTGACATCCCTCACATATGTGTCAATCGCCAAAAGAAGATAATCTAGGTAAGTCTCTGACTAGATTATTCGCCCCCATCGCTCTCAGCTTTTCCATTCCAACATTCCCCAACCTTTCATGTCAAACCACAACACTATCATTTGCCTTCATCTTGTCCACGTACAATGTCACAAAAAGAACAAACAGATCACGATCTCGTCTTCCAGTGTAAGTCACCTCCACCGAAATTAAGTTTCGCAGGAACTTTACCTCTTCTGCCCAAATAGAATGTGACACCATGCATCAACTAGATTCGTCACTAAAAATAAAATTTTCTTCATGACCGACATGTGATACGCACTCTTCAATGTGAGTGCACTCATATCACTGCCAACTATCACAATCCCTTCCTGTCCCACTGGGTGAATTGTGTCATCCCCTGTCACGATAACGTCACTTCCATCATATTTCCGCAAAGATTAGAACTTGGATCCATCACCTGTAAGGTGATGTCCACATCTGGAATCGATGATCCAATGATCTTCAAAGTTCACTGAGGCCAAGGTTTCCACAGTGGAGACCTTCTCCGCAAGGAGACACGTCTTTCAATTTTTGTCTTCCTTTGTGCCTTCCTCCTTCTCTGTTGTATGTCCTGGTGTGAGGTTGACCATACAATCACGCTTGTAATATCCAACCTTGTTGCATCTGAAGCACTTAACATTCATCTTTCCTCCATCATTCATGGGAGGAAAATGAGCACCACCCTCTCTAGAAGAGGTAGAAGAACCATCTCCATCATTCTTCTTCTTCCTATCTCAGTGTTTCTTCTTCCCAATGTAGAGAGCATCACTGTCTTCACCAGAGATAGACACCCATGTCATCTGTCTAGCCAAACTCTCATGAGAAGCCAAGAGATTCTCCATCTCCAGATACAGTTGAGTTGCCCATCCCTATACCGTTGTAACAAAAAATAGATACTCATTCCGCAACCCTCTGATAATGCATATCTTCAACTTTGTCTCAGAAATTGGCTTTTCCTGATCAAACGTCGTAATCTTTGCACACATATTATTCAACTTTAAGAAATAAACCGAGATGGAAAGCACTCGTTGATTTGCCTTCGCCAACTTGTTTTTTACGAACTGAAGTCTTATCATATTCTTCTCGTTGAACAAACCATCAAGGGCTTCCCAAATCTCTGACACCGATTTGCACCGTATGATGTGGTCAAAAAAGTCCGATAAGACAGTCCTTTTAAGAGTGAACTTCGCTTACGCATTCATCTTCTTCCATACCTTGACTTCTTGAGCATTCGTCCAATCGACACTACCTCTACTTGTGCATCTCCACCACCAACATCCCGCAAATCTTCTCACAATAAGTAACTCTCCAATCATGACTTCCATTTTTTGAAGTTTATGTGCGTGAGCATATCATTCCCCAAGCAACGGGAACTACCATTGCCTTCCATTGATGAGAAATCCAGATAATAGCAAGCTGGAAGAACTCAGTCTTGATAAAACTTCTATTGCTCTAATACAATGTAAATTTTCACGTGCCCAATATCACGTTGTTTCTTTGCACAAAATTCAATCTCAATCGCAATGAGAACCAACAACGATAAACCCAAACGGAATAAACTTCACACAAATCAATTAGAAATTAAAGTTTCAAAGTATGCTTACGACTATAGAGAAATCCAAATAAAAAACTGAGAGAAAACACAAGGCGAGACAAGATTCGAACTCCAAGAGAAGGAAATATGAATTGCTACTTTCTGGGAGACTTCAACGCCTTCTATGGCTTCCTAAAAAGGGAGGTCAAGACCAATTACCACACATCAACAAATTAAATACCTTGGATGCGGCTACGAGATGAAAGTAAAACTAACGAGAATCGGGGACGGTAACCACGGTGGAATCTAAAGACCAATAGCCTGGCTGCTGCTTCTTTCTTCAGGAAGAGGATTTTTTTTATGCGTAAATCACCTGGTAGAGAAGGGAGTTGATTCCTTTTGTGGTGGATGGAAAAAAAAAGTGATTAATGATCTTTTTCATATACAAATCAAGGACAAGAAATATAAATTTTTATTGTAATTTCATGATTTTATAAGTACACTCATATATAACATTTTTTCTTATATGTGAGATAAAATATAGTACATAATAGTCTTGCTCACTGTGTTCTACCACCATATCTTCGTAGTTGCCAAAAATATTTCATAGGCTTGTGAACATCTTTGTCTATTCTGAAAGAATAATACAATATATATGTATGCATGCAATACACAATATGCATATAAAATTATGCACCGAACCAATAAGTAGCAACCAAGATAAATGCATCATTATATATATATTTTTTTTCAAATATCATTTTTTTATCGAAAACAACGGATTTATTAGTTACCACTTACAGTGCGTCGGTTGGTTTAACAAGAGTCTCTTTTACCTTTTCTGGTCAAATTAGACTAAAACATCATGTGGAGAGCGAGCCCGCAAATATGAGTGCCACTGCATAATATAATTTGTCAAAGGACATGCGAAAACGCTGAAATAAGATCACAAATATAATATTCAGATTTGTGGGTGGCTAAACCCATAAGAAGGGAAGCGCTACTTCTGATATGATCCCTTTTAAATAATAGGGACCTGAGTAAAATGAGCCAAAGACTGGAGTAACGTATTAGTGTACATCATCACGCAATATTACTTATAATATTTTTGGCAAACTTATGGTTTCAGTCTCCAAATTTTATAAGCTTTTGAAAATCAGTCTTTTAATTTTGAAATACAAGATTTCAGTCTCTAAACTCTACAAAATAATAGATTTTAGTCTCTCCCATTAACTGTGAATGAAAAGGATAAAAAATAGCCTACACGTGTGCTCATTACAGATTAACCTCATGAATAGTACTCAACTTCCTTCTCAATCTTCCAACTCTCTCTGTAGGAGTCAGCCCACTCTTCTTCATCTTCTCCGGCGTGCCACAAGCCACCATTCTCACCTTCGACCTTAGCATCCTCCTCCCTTGCAGTGCCCTGCTCGCCCTCGACTCTATTGTCGTCATGTCAGCTGCAACTTCGTCGCCTCGAGCAAAAGTAAAGCTAGCCCGCCACCCCCTCTTCCTCTTCACAAAGACGTGCAACTGGGACAACAAGGGAGCTGCACCTTCCGCCCGCCCATCAACAATAGCATCGATTGAACCTGTATACATTAATTAAGAGTGAGAGGGGTATAGAGGAATGGGGACATAGAGAGAGATGATCGCCTGGCAAGAGAGGGCAAGCTGGTTGCCTCTTGCCTAGGCACGATGGTCATATCGGTAACGGTGGGCGGTTCGTCGTCTAACTACGAAACGCTACCAACATTTTCATGAAGGATCTCCATCCCTTCGACCAATTGTACCTCGTCTGTCGGAGAGCTAGGGTTTTCACTCATCACGACTATTTTTGCTAACAAAAAAATTGCCGGAAAGACAAAAATTGAGACGGAAGACGAGGGGTGTTCCAATTCTGTTAACACTTTATCTTTTTCGTTTAGCTAATGGGAGGGATTGAAATTAATTATGTTGTAAAATTTAGGGACTTAAATCTTGTATTTAAAAATAAAGGGCTGATTTCGAAAGGGGATTGTTATTCGCAACGCACTTCTCGCTAATGTCACCGTTTTGATAAAGGCACCACACTATGCTAAAGCACCGTAAGATGATAATTGCACCGCAAAATTTATATAGGCAACATACATGATAAAAAGATACATTTATATATTTTAATGACAATTTGTTGAAGGCACCACAAAAATTATTTGATACAATCGTTACTTATAGAATTAGGAAGCCAAAATAAGTACAATAATGGAAATTAGAAAGCCAAAATAAAATGGATCTTCTTTGATATTCATGTTATTCGTAATCCTGCAAAATTCAAAACAATTAAAAATTAACATACCAGTAAATAACATTCTAAAAATTAAAACAACACAAATGAATGTTTGTTTACCGTTAACAAAAGTTTTCCAATAAGTAGAATAATGGAAATTAGGAAGCCAAAATATAAGGGATCTTCTTTGAAGCAAACATACCTCTCCAAACTAATACACTTGTAAAGAAACTGTATCGTGGTACCTCCATCTAACTCCTTCGCGTGTAAACGGGCTTTCTCATTATATATAGTTCTTATGATAGTTGAATTAGCAGCACTATTTTTTTTACCGCAACTAAGACTTTTCTTGGTTTAACATCTGTCGCATACATATCTTCGACCATTTTTGCTTTATCACCTTTCAACCGACCAACATAAGCATGCACTTTCAAATGAACAAGCTCATGGTTATGCACCCCACAAACAATACTAACCTTCCACTAATCAACATCCGCTATTCAAAGAACAGCAAAATCCTAGGGTAGAGAATCTACGGCATCAAACAAAGTAGGAATCAAACCCAAAATAAAAAAAGGGGGAAAATGAAAAAAAAAAACCTTGATCTAGGGCAGGAAATAGATCTCGCCCAGAGATTCACATGGACAATGGCGCTGGCGTGGAGATCAAAGGAGCAAGGCTTAGAAGTGGAGAGCGGCCGGAGATGCGCCTGGACCCGGCGTCGGCGACAGAGGAGAGCAGCGGACCGAAAGCAGCACGCCGGTGGAGTTCCGCCTGTTTTGCGAATCGGGAGAGGGGGGGTGCCAATTCCGCGAAGTGCCAATAGGTTTAATTGAGAGACTATATTTAAGTTGATTTATTTGATGGATTGTCGTGCCAAATTGCCAATAGCGATAATTGGGGTGCCTATAAAAATCCTTTTTCTAAAAAGCTTATTAAATTTGACGACTGAAATTATAGTTTTGCTAATATTTTTGGTGATTGTTATCCGACTACAGTTTTGGCTATCCGCACATTTTTTTTATGAGTTATTACACGCCTTTTGAAAATACGTCTCGCACTTTTCGTGTTGAACATTTTTCCTAAAAATGCACGCAGAAGACGTATTGTCGCCCTGATTGAAATATGTGTGTAACTATAGTGAATTTTTGGAAATACTTCTTGTACATGCATTTTTAGGATCTACAATTTTCGTGCTAACATTTTTCCTAAAAATGCATATGCAAAAAGTATTTTTAAAAGGCGCGTAATAACTCGTTCAAAAAGAGTGAGAATAGCTAAAACTGTACTGCGGATAACAATCACCATATTTTTTGTGTATTCTCGTGATTCGTGCGACCCTGACACCTTTGCAAGAAGAAAAAACAAACAAAAAGAGAGACCTCACAGCAGTGTAGGGTTTTAGAGCGGCTTTTTCTGATCTTGCTCGCTCGAGTCCACATTCCAATCCGAACAAGGGTGGAAAATGGCTTCCATCTACCGATCAGCGGCTGTGACGGCCGCGAGATTCGTCGTCTCCCGATCCGGGACGGTGCTCCCCAAACCACTGTCTTCGAGATTGGCCGCTCCTTTCTTTTCCAGGTTAGAAGACGTTACCGGAAGCCCTGGGTTTATCTCGTTACAATCTTCCTCGATTAATCCATATAAATTTGATCATCATGTTAATTTTCGTTTAGGCCTATTTCTGCGGCGATCGGATCCCTCGAGTCGCTTAGGCCTCTCCATAGCGCCGTTGCCTCCGCTCGTCTCATATCGAACATAGCCGTCGATTCCTCCTGCTGGAGCTGTCTTTCTCAAGGTACGTAGGTATAGCAAGTACAATGTATGGATTTTTAAAGAAAGCAGCTTGCTTTAACTGCTCACTATGGGATTCAGCCGGTTGTTAGGTTTTTGGTTACTCTGGCTAGTTGCAGACATGCCTTGCCCGCTATGGAATATTATTGATAGTTTTTATTTGTTCATCTGGTGTACTTCACTTCTTTTGGGGGTTATGATTTATATGGAATGGAAACTAATATATATTAATGCTTTGATAAGATCTCATAGGATTTGCAAATCTGTAAGAATAGCAGCCACCGCATGATAATACTGTGATTTAAGCAACGCATGGACTTTTAACACTCGGATTGCTAGTTTATAATAGGAGACAAATGAATTTAGAAGAAAGTGTTTACTTCTCTCATTGGGAGAACAAACTGAGTAGATCGAAAAAAGAATTAAGAGGTATTTTTTTCAAGGAGACGACAAGCCAATAGCCTCCACAGACATTCAAATTTTCAACTATCTTCATCACTTATCCCAATTATTTTGAGAATGTTACATCCATGACATTAAAAATGCTACATAACATGCATACTTTATTTCCTAGGAGTAATGATCATGACCGTTCATAAATTTCAAAATTGCTTTGATTGGAATGAAGGAATAACACAATGAAGATATTAAAGGCATTAATAATACATGCCATTTATGGATAAGAAATCCAAGCAACTATAAACAAAAGGAGAAAGAAGCGAACACATGATGTTGGTGATAAAAAGGGAGGATTGTTATAAGCATATTAATTTTGTCTATTCACAAACTATTGTTATTCGTTCTCCACCTTCACCTAAAATCCCTACCAAAATAATGTGACAGAAAATTTGTAGAAAACCTTTGCAAGAACATTTTCAGTGTCACATGAAATTTCCCCCCTAATTGCAACCACTTGCAAAACAAAGAAAATCAAGTGAAAGGTAAATGAGAGCTTTGTCATACATCTGCAAATGTAGAATGGTGGCAACCACAATGATGAAAACACAGACGAGGACAACAATAGGTTGCCATTGGAGGATGAAACATGTGGTACAGTTGACGAGCAGGAGCGCAATGTTTTGAACGATCACTAAGTTTTATTCGAGGCCAAATTAGGCAATTTCATTCCAGAGAAAGGAGGAAAACATCTTTATTGGACTCTTTTTGTGGCATAATGTTAGTTTTTCTGTGGGGTTGGAGGATATTGAAATACGCTAGAGAAGCGACACTGCCTCTGGCAGCGACGATGTTGTGGTAGAGTCTCAAGTGACTAGCGACGTGAATCATCTCTCTCTTAAATGCCCATTTTGTTCTGCTCATAACAAAAAGGGAAGCCCAGTGCAAAAAGCATCCCCGCCCAGCGAGGGTCCGGGGAAGGGTCCCACCACAAGGGTGAAATGTAGGCAAACCTTACCCTGAATTTTGCAAAAGGCTACTTCCAGGACTCGAACAAAACTGACGAAAATAAAAAGTAAGGAAAAAGTGATTTTTATGTCTGAAACATGCGAGACATGCAAAGAGCAGGAGCACTATATTTTGTACGATCACTCGGTTTTCATCGAGGTCAAACATGCAATTTCATTTTGAAGGAAGGATGAAGAGATCTTTCTCGGACTTTTTTCATCACAGATGTTAGAGGATATTGGAATACAATTGATGAGCTTCACTGTATCTGGTATTAACAATGTTGGGGTAGTGATGGGGATCTGTGACGCGGACCCGCGGTGGAGCACGAAGTTTTGTCTTGTTCGGTACCGATTGGCCACATGCAATATTTGGCGACAATGGATCGACGATCTGACTCTGTGGATTCGTCCGGATCGACGTTTCGATATTTTCATTTATTTGTTTTATTCCTGTGTGTTTTATTTAGTGAGATCGTGCAACCATCGTGTACGACCAATCATTGCCGTCCAAGATGGTTGCTCTAAGTCATGTTTTATTATAAATAAGAGGGTAGGGGCAGCCGTCATGCTATTGCAGATTTTGGAGAAGAAACATTATCGGAATCTGGCGATCCCCTCGTGGTGAAGACTCCGTGAGGCCCTAAGTGATGTCTCCTAGGTATTTTTTTGCATCCCCTTTGTATCCCCCATCCATAGCCACTGTTTTCCCCTCTCCAAAATCTCTACCAAAACCCTACAACACTGGATTTTCTGCCAGTCTGCTACACCCCACCCTGTTTTCTCCCAAGAAGGCTGCAACTTCGGTTCGAACAAACTTTTTTTTCTTCTTCCAGGACTCTTACACCCCCAAGCCCCTCCCAGGACAACCCATTTCACCTTCCTTCTACAAAATTCCCCTCCACCCAATCCCCTATTCCCTTCCTAAAATCCATGCCTATTACCCTCTAGCAAATCAAGATCAAACTCCTCCACTTCCCCTTGCAAGATTCCTACTAGCAGCTGTTATGGACCCTATACGTAAGTTATCTTATTTTAGTACTATTGTTAGAGTCAAGTTAGTATGTCGACTCAAATGTATTAGTCGAGTCGTTTCGTTTCTATTAGTCGCGTCGAGTCAAGTTATTAGATCAAATCAAATGTATTAGTCGAGTCGTTTCATTTTAATTGTCGTGTCAAGTCATTATGGGTTTGGGTTATTTACACCCATGCCATTGTGGGGGTCTTATAAACCCACATAGTCTTGTAAGAGAAATTAATCAATAAAAAACAAAGTTCCTTTATCTCTCTAAAACTTCTATCTCTCTTCCCCTTCTCTCCTCCTCCCGTAACCTAGCCGCCCCTCCTTCACCTCTCCCTTCCTCTACACCTGCCGACCTTCTCTCCTTCTAAATTTCTCTTCCTCTACCTCCATATTCGAGAGCTTCTCAGCTGGGTCCAACCCCAACCATCCACCTCAATAGAAGCCCGTAACAACTTGGTATCAGATCTTCTCGGTCCTCTTCCGTCGGCGCATGTCAACAACCACCCTCCAACAGCCGCACGCAACCCCGACAGCCTCCTTCCACTCGCCACTGCAGCACAACGCCCTACGTCTCCCTCGTCAGCCCCCAGTAGCGCCATCCCAGAGCTTTGCATGCGCCGTTTCTGTGCCCTCATCTTCCTCGAGTCCTTCCAGCCTAGCTGCTCTGCCTCCTCCCATCCAGCTTACATCTTCTCCACGACACCAGAGGACTCCTCCATCCTCATCGACTCCACTGTCCATCGGCGACCCCAGCAGCCCTGGCGACTTCGTCTTCCATCGCCCCTAAAACCGCAAGCTCCAGCGCCGCTCGACATCCACCTCCTCCATTGTCGACCCCGCTCATCTTCTCCCTCAGTGCCGACGAGCCAGGACCCACACGTCTCCTCTGCTCCAACCAACGCAAGCAACCCCCCTTCCGATCGCCAGCGGGTGGTCCCTCACGTCTTTCCCTCCATCTTCACCGACGCACGCCTACCGCTCTGTCCAATCGAACCCACGCCGCCTGCCTCTCTCCTCTTGTCTCATGCCCACTCCCGCTCCAATCAAGCCATGTCTGTCCACGCCACTTCTGCCCCATCTTTTCCTCGGGCAGCACACATCCTATCTTTTTATTATTATTATTTTTTAACTTTTCTAGTCCCACAACTCTCCTACTCAGCCACCTCCAGTTTTTTTTATTTGAATTTTTTTCGTTCTTAAATCCCATTTCCCCCTTCGCACGGTCTCTCTCTTGATATCCTCGAGCCCCGAGCCACCCTTTTCATCCATATGTTTTCTCAATTCTTCTTAATGAAAATTTTGATTAATTAATCTATTTTGTTATTAATTGATTAGTTTTCAATCCAATTGAATTATGACAACCATGAGCAATGAAACCCTCGAAAAATTATTCGCCATGTTGAACCAACTAAAAAGAGAGTCCGCCCGCGGCTCGCCACCACTCTCTGTCATCCATGATGCTCCGCCGCCGCCACCGGAGGTCGCTCTTGCACCGCCGATTATTTGGTCGTCGCTTCTGATGCGGCCTACCATTCCGCCGCCTGCGCCACCGACCCATACCTTGTCGGTCCCTCCATCCACGCCGCCTTCCGCTCCGCTGCCCCCCGATCCGCCATTTTCCGCTCTGCCGCCTCCAATCACATCACTGCCTCTGCTGCCGACCGCTATTCTGTCGGCCACTTCGGTCGCCTTACTGTTGCTACCTCGCACCGCACCGCCGGACCCGTTCCTTCCACCACTCATGGTTTCTCTAGCCACCTTACCGCCGCAACGTCGGTCCCTCGGGACCCCTTCAGTCAGCCGGCCGCTATTCCCTCGGCCATCCTGCCATTTTGGCCTCCGGACCAGCCGACCCCATTGTTTCAGCCACCCGTCCTTCCGACGGCGCCATCACTACTCGCCGACACCAACACCGCCGCTACGTGCTCTTAGACATTGTTCTGGCGGGAGATCAAGATGCCAGATGCTCCGCCCTTCACGTGGTGTTCGAGCTTGAGAGCAAGCTCAATTCCGATGATGGATGGGATGTTATGGACCTTATACGTCAGTTATCTTATTTTAATATTATTGTTGGAGTCAAGTTAGTATATCGACTCAAATGTATTAGTCGAGTCGTTTCGTTTCTATTAGTCGCGTCGAGTCAAGTTATTAGATCGAGTCAAATTATTATATCACCCGCGAGTCACCAGATCTCCATTGCTCGACAACCCCCCCTTGATGTGTGTGTTTTATTGTATGAAACAATTTCTTGAATATTAATATATGATGATGTGGTTTCTATAGTATTGTGGTTGTTTGCTTTATATTAATTTGTAATTTGCAGGAATCATTCACCGCACGCTCTTGCTTTGGCCCTCCACGCGGAGGAAAGCCTAAGCTTGCTTCGCCTTACATAAATAAAGTTGCACCGCTTAAATTATCTGCTACATATAAGAGAGCTACTTTTCTACACCTCACTTAGGGTTGCTTGTTAGTCGCACAATCACGTATCCTACCCTTTATTAGACGGTGTTTAGGTTCATTACATTCGTTATATGATTACTTGCATTACATCCAGGGTTTGGGCATCATCTGTTTGCCACCTGTAGATTCGTCCTGCGTCAAATGGTATTAGAGCTAGGTTGTCGACACTCTTTTGATACGAAGTCATTGAGTTTATAGGTTCCTCCATGACTTGTTATCGCCATCTTTCCTCTCCTCTATTTGAGGATCCCGAGTCTATCTATACCCGATCCCATAGAGGTACTTCAGAGAGATCTTCTTGTTATTACGATGTTTATTCTCATTCGCAACACACCACTTCCAGAGATCGTGTCTACCCCTCGACGCGATTCCACCATGCTAGAGGTGATCACTACGATGACTTTTATCGTCCTTATCCACACGTACGTGCAGATCGTGTTGATCCTTCGACACGGCTCGCTTATCTTAGTGTTGATTACTACGAGGATCATCATTTTGAGAGAGATCTCGAGTGTAGGTTACGTGTCGTTGCCCCATCGTTTGATGGTTCGTCGAGTCCCGAGTCTTTTAGTTATTGGCTCGTGGACATGGAATATTATCTCGACTATTTTGAACTATTCGGTGAACATCGTCGCATCAAATTTGCAAAACTTAGACTTCTAGTTAATGCGAGAGCATATTAGTCTAGCATTGAGAGGATTCACAACTCACAAGCGAGATCATTTTCATCGCATCAGTAATTGGGTGGAGATGAAACGTAGGTTGTATCAGTGGTATTTGCCTACATCGTATCAGAGTTGCTTGCTCGAGCATTTATTTCCCCTTCAACAAAAATCTGCCTGTCGCTGCGTATAAGGATTGTTTTGATGAGTTAGTGGTGAGTAGCGACATCCGAGAGGAGCCAATTATGACCACTTCTCGATTTCGATCTGGACTTCGATCTGAAGTATGTATTGACTTGTCTTATCACCATTTGACGTCTCTTTAGGAGATGTACTAGCTTGCCCTTCATTATGAGCAGTCATTGAGATCCGCTAGAGTTAGCTGTGTGGATTCACATCTTGACCACTTCAATATGAGTCCCTCCTATTCCGAGGCTACCACTTTGCCTACTCTTATTTGGTCGAACACGATAGGAGTGATACTAGATATGAATTTCTCTCACCCCAGTAGACACTTAGTCCGATGAGTGATCAGTCATTTGATTCTGACTCATTTCTTGTGACCCCGTTTGAGAGTGAGTATGAGCGACGTAGTGATCTTATAGTGATGTGTTCTTTCCCTACCCGCTGTGCTGACCTCATTATTGCTCCGATCATAGACTCGCCCTTGCGTTCATGTTCATCTGAGTTTCCTCATTATTGTCGTGGCGATTCATGTCTCGAGTGAGGGTCGATAGCATAACATTAACCCCCGCATGAAACCCTACATTGAGTGCCTGAGAAACCCATTTGGTGAGCCCCCCTTCCTAGGGAGCATTCACCTTAATATGGATGGCTTGTGCCTTCGCACGAGTGAGCTTCACGTTCGTGATGATTTTTCTTTTTATACCTCCTGGAGAGCCACCTGACGGGCCTTACCACTTGGAGATACCCGACACACCCCTGTATTGCGTTCTTTTGTCACCACCGACGCCATTCCTTCGGGTGATGACATCATTCACAACGAATTTCTCTATTACCATCGGGTGCGCTTCCCAATGGCTTACAACCCTTACGAGGTTTTTTTATATCCCATAGTTCTGCAGCTTAGTACCGATGTCTCAAGTAGTCATTTAGGTACGCGTCGTACGCTCGACGAGTATTTCTACATTCCACCCCAAAACCCTCCTAATAACAAGGTTTTGAGAACCGGACCGGAGATTGAACCGGAACAAGTAGAGGTTCAAGGTCGAATCGGTCGAATCGGTTTGACCGGGATTGAACCGTAATAACCTAATTATATAAAACATATTTTAGTATTATTAGATTTTTTTATCATCACACATATAAAATAAAACACATTCAATTGTAATACACAAAATATCTCCATTATGAAATATAATATTCAAATTTACCTATATACATGTTATAATATTTTTAAATCTTAAATCTAATGTTTTTATTTCAAGTAAATTATACAACTTTAAAATGTAGACTATACACATAGGATTTAGGGTAGGGGTGCAAACGAGTCGAGCTCTTCAAAAATAGCTGATTCGAGCTCGAGCTATTTTTTTTTTTTGAGCTCGAGCTTGGTGCAAGCTCGCCGAGCTCGGTGCAAGCTCGCCGAGCTCGGTGCAAGCTCGCCGAGCTCGGTGCAAGCTCGCCGAGCTCGGTGCAAGCTCGCCGAGCTCGGTGCAAGCTCGCCGAGCTCGAAAGTTATCTTATTACTTAATAATTATATAATGAATAATAATTAAATGATACATATATATTATATAGTTATTATGTAATAATTAAATAATCTAAATAAATATATATATATTATATAGTTATTATTTAATAATTAAAATATATGTATAGTTATATAGTTTTGGCTCATTGGTGAATAAAGCTGAAGAGAGAGAGGAGAGAGGGATGGGAGAGAGAGAGGCGATGTGGTAGAGAAAGAGAGAGAGAGAGGAGAGAGAGAGCGCTGATAGCTAGGAGAGAGGGAGAGAGATATTTAATTATTTATTTTATATTAGTTAAAGTTTAGTCCCACATCATAAATAACAATTTTCTCTCCCAACACTCAGCTATAAATAGAGTGGAGCCTAAAGATCAATGGTGAAAATGTGAAATCGTCTATAATTGCAAACCGCCCGGTTATCTTGAAACGGGCCCGGTTTCCGGTTATCCGGTTCAGTCGCCCGGTTAACCGGTTCTGGGCCGGTTTTTGGCTGGCGCGGTTTTGAGCACTTGATCGGACCGGCAGTGGAACCGGTTGGCGGTCCAACCGGCCGGTCTGGTCCGGTTTTTAAAACCTGGCCTAATAGACCACCCCATTTTAGTGACATTCAACGCGTTATCGGGCTTCCACTAGAGAGCGTGTCCTATCTGTTGCACTTTATTTGCATCATTTGTATGAGTCAGTTGTGTCGCTTGTTCGTCATTTGTATGAGTCAGTTGTGTCGCTTGTTCATCATTTGTATGAGTCACATGAGTCGGTCCGACGGAGTATCAGTACTGGTAATGAATCTTATAAATCTCATGCAGATTACCACATGCAGGAATATGTATTTCATGAAGGCGAGGTGGTGTTGGTGAGAATCTGTGTCGAGAGGCTCCCTCGGGGGCCTGCTAAAAATTTGAACGTCAGACGAATGGTTCCCTACACAATCATGAGAACTATCCGAATAAATGCCTACGAACTTGATGTCCCTAAGAGTATGAATATTCATCCTGTATCTAATATTGAGGACTTGCCACCATGCTACAAGCCTCTCGAATATGTGAACCCGTATTATGGAGACCTACCGGAACCTACACCACCACATCCCCAGCCCCACACCCATTCCACTCCTGAGCCCTACCTGCCTTTGGGTCAGTAGTCTATGACTTCACCGTCTTCACCAACGATCATATTGGGACTACCAACACATCATGTGATTTTTGAGAGTATTACTGATATCGTCGCCCACGAGTGCATGGCCGCGCCAGATGGATAGACACAGGAGCACCGTGGAGAGGATGCTTTGTCATCGACGATACTTGGACGACCTCTGATGGACCATATCGATTCTTACCTGACATACACCGAGAGGATTCTTATATCTATTCATCAGGAGATCAATTCTTTCAATCTTGGGAGAATGATGGGGATCGGTGACGGGGACCCGGTGGAGCACGAGGTTTGGGCCTGTTTGGGACTGACTGACCACTTGCCATATTTGGCGACTCCTGATCGACGATCCGATTCCGCGGATGTGTCCAGATCGACTTTCGATATTTTTTATGTATTTGTTTTATTTTTGTATGTTTTATTTAGTGAGATCAGACAACCATCGTTTACGACCAATCATAGCCGTCCAAGATGGTTGCCCTAAGTCATGCTTTATTATAAATAAGAGGGTAGGGACAACCATCGTGCTATTGCAGATTTTGGAGAAGAAACATTCCCGAAATCCGGCGATTCCCTCGTGGTGGCGACTCCGTGAGGCCCTAGGTGACGACTCATAAGTTTTTTCCCGCATCCCCTTTGTATCCCCCATACGTTGTTTTCCCCTCTCCAAAACCCTACCAAAACCCTACGACATTGGATTTTTTGCTAGCTTGCTACAACCCCCCCCCCCCCCCCCGTTTTCACCCAAGAAGGCTGCAACTTGGGGTTCCAACAAGCGTTTTTTTGGTCTCCTTCCAGGACTCTTACACCACCGAACCCCCAAGCCCCTCCCAGGATTGCCCACTACCCATTTCCCCCTTCCCTCTACGAAATTCTCCGCCTCCGAATCCCCTATTCCTTTCCCAAAATCCACGCTTAATACCCTCCAGTAAATCATGATCAAACCCCTTCACTTCCCCTTGTAAGATTCCTACTAGCAGCCCACCTAAAACACCACAGTAATCTTCCTGAAATTCCATACCGAGCCTTACCTAGCAACCCTCCTAATTTCTCCTCACTTCTACTCACTGTTTCCTCCACGAAGCCCCCACCGAATCATCAAGTCCTCCAAGAAACCACGCCCCAACCACCCTGAAGACTATTCCCAACCCCAATCTAGTCCAACAACCCAAAACCAGCCCTCCCCCGCCTACAATACCCTGATTCCAGCCACAATATATCACTGTTTCTTCCTCCGGATAGCCTCCGACCACCCGCGAGTTACCGGATCTCCATTGCTCGGCAACCCCCCCTTACTCGATGTGTGTGTTTTGTTGTATGAAACAATTTTTTGAATATTAATATATGATGATGTGAATTCATACTTGCTTGGATCTATAGTATCGTGGTTGTTTGCTTTATATTAGTTTGTAATTTGCAATAATCATTCACCGTGCGACGTACACTCTTGCTTTGGCCCTCAACGCGGAGGAAAACCTAAGCTTGCTTCGCCTTACAAAAATAAAATTGCATCCCTTAAATTATTTGCATCCGATTTAATATTTTATTACTTGTTTTGTTTTCTCCGTCGTGTCCCGTTTGCATGCTACATATAATGATATAAGAGAGCTACTTTTCTGCACCTCACTTAGTGTTGCTTGTTAGTCGCACAATCACGTATGCTACCCTTTATTAGACGGTGTTTAGGTTCATTGCATGATTACTTGCATCGCATCTAGTTTAGGACATTATTTGTCTGCCACCCGTAGATTCGTCCTGCGTCAGGTAGAGCCTCATGTGACCTGCAATTCAAGTTATCTCTTTCTCGAGTGTCTATTTTTGGTCAACCAATAACAATACCAGGGAAAGTTGAAAAAGGAAAAGAAAAATAAGAACAATCAAAGATGGATTTTTGAAGGAGAAGAAGAGTTAAAAAAACTGTTCACACACTTTCATTCTTCCTTTCTCCATTTCAACCTACGATGACTGCGGTAAAATTTCATTCGTTCTTTAGGAATTTTGAAGATCTATGAAGTGCCGATACAGGTATGAGTATCAGATACGACACGTATCCGGTGGTACGACAAAATAAAAAGAATATGAATATGGGTATGTGATGTAGGGTAGACTACGTGGGTGCGCGACTAACATGCAATCCTAAGTGACGTGTCAGGGAAACAACTCGACAACCCTAAATGATTATATGTAAGATTCGAGATCCGACGACGAATTTGGATTAAGCAATAAATAGCCAAATCACACGTAGATAATTTTGGCAAAAGACATAATTTCTTTTAGGAAAAGAAGCAATGGTTTTCCCCCGCGTGGAGGGCCAAAGCAAGAGCGCGTGACAAATTTATCCTGCAAATCACGAAAATAATCTAAAACAAACAACTAATATTCAAGAGATCAAGCCAACATGAAATCACTACATCATATATTAATAATGAGAACAAATATCCATACAACAATAACACTCACAAGATATGGGGGTTGCCTAAAGCAATTGAGATCTGGTAAAGCACGGCGCGATGGAGACGATCTGGAGGGGAAACAAGGGCTGGTTGGACTGGATCTTACTGTGGGAACCGGGATCGGGGTGTAGGAAGGTAGATCCTGTTGTATAGAGGCGAATCTGGGTGGTGGGAGGGCAGATTTGGCTGTGGGATGGCTGGATTAGGCTGAGAAGGGCAGATTTTGGTGGTGTGGGGCGTCGAATTGAGGGGGAGAGGGGAAGGAGAGGTGGTGGTGGCTGTTGGGGTTTTTGGTGGGCTGGCGGAAGGAAGACATGGGGGTGGCGGGTGCTGTTTGGACTGGGAGGGGTGGCGGCTGTTGGACTGTAGCAAAGGGGGGCGGCGACTGCTGGACTGCAGCAAAGGGGGACGTCGACTGCTGGGCTGCAGCAAAAAGGCGGCGGCGGTTGCTGTTTGGGAAGGTATGAAGGTGACAGTAGAGGGATTAGGGGGTGGAGGAAGGTGGCTAAGGGTTAGGGTTAGCTTTGGGGAGCGGGAGAGGGCCTAGGAGTCGTCACCTAGGGTTCCACGGAGTCGGCACCGTGGAGGGATCGCTGGAATCTGGGATTCACAATCTCCAAATTCTGCAATAGCTCATGACAACCCCCATACACTCTTATTTATAATAAAGAGATATTAGGGCATCCCACCATCGACGACTATGATTGGCTGGAGATGGGGTAGCCCGATTACATCAAAACTAACGCAAAAATGACAATGTAATATATGAAATAGTGTCAGAACGACGAGACAGACACATCCGTGGAGTCGGATCATCGATCCACGTACGCCATATATGGTAAATAGCTAATTGGCCCCGAACGGGTCCAGAACTTGTCCTCCGCCGCGGGTCGCGTCTCCGATCCACATCATTCTCCCCGGTTTGAAAGAATTCATCTCCTAATGAATAGAGATCGGAATTCTCTCGGTGTATGCCAGGTAAAACTCGATGAGGTCCACCAGAGGTCGTCCAAGTATCGTCGATGGTTAAAGTATCCTCGCCAATGTTACTCCTGTGCCTGACTGGCGCGGCTATGCATGCATGAGCCACGATATCATTAATGCTCTTTATAATCCACTGATGTGCTAGAAGTCCCGGTGCGATCACTGGTGCAGACGGTGAAGCCATAGGCGACTAACCCAAAGGTAGGTGGGGATCAGAAGTGGGTTGGGGGTAGGACTGAGGATGTGGAGGTGTATGCTCTAAAGGATGTAGGGGTGTAGCCTCAAGAGGATCTCCACGAAATGAGTCTACATGCTCGTGAGGCTTGTAGTACGGCGTTAAGTCCTCAACATTAAATATGAGACATATACTCATGCTCGTCGGGATATCAAGATCATAGATATTTGCTTTGTTCCGTCTCATGATTGTGTAGGGATCCATTCGCCTAACGCTCAAGATTTTGGCAGGCCTCTCACGGAGCCTCACAACGTGGATTCTCACCATCACCTGCTCGTTTTCATGAATTACCTGCTCTTGCTACGAACATCCGCACGCGATTTATAAGATTTATTACCATTATTGATTCTCCGCTTGACCGACTCATGACACGCATGCAAACGATGAACAAACAACTCAACAGACACATGCAGATGATGAAGAAACGACTCAACAGACTCGTGTCAATGATGCAAATGAAACATGACAGACACAACACGCTCTCTATGGGGCACTTTGACAATGACATGGAAATCTATAAAATGAGGTGGCCTATCAGGAGGCTCTCTCAGTGGAGTGTAGAAAAATGCATCCAGTGTGCGACGAGTGTCCAGGTGATCGTGTGAGACATCAACACTCAAAGAGGAGCTCATAAAATGCCAAATGTCTCTTGCGGATTGTGACACATCAGGGGGCTCAGCGGGAGGTATGTATGAAAATTCATCGCGGATGCAACGATCACCTGAGTGGATACCAGAAACACCGACGATAGGATGTGATTCAAGAGTGTGGTGAGTGTCTAGGTATGTATGAAAATTCATCGCGGATGCAACGATCACCTGAGTGGATACCAGAAACACCGACGATAGGATGTGATTCAAGAGTGTGGTGAGTGTCTCTGTAAAGAAAGAACTCATCTGGTGGGTCAGCAGACGGTGTGTCCAAGAACTCATCAAGACTGCAGTGGATCATATGGTCGACTTTCGGGACATCGGGAGTATGCTCAAATGTTTCTAAGAAAAGTCCTATGTAATCGATGTTACACTCAGGATCCACTCTCTGGAGCGTGATTTGGGGCGATAATTGAAGAGATGTCAATAACTCAATATTCATAAGTGGGTCGCTCATCTGAACCTCATCCTCACAAGGACGCAGTGGCTCATCAGGAGGCTCAAGGGGGGCTCGTCATAGAACCCGTCAACAGGGTCATGATCCTCCAGATAAGTACCATCGTCAACACCATTGCTCTTGGTCGTGATGTGACTCGGGATAATGACAAGGGGAGAGCGACATAAATCTACTTTCAAGAATGGGTCTACAGGTGCGGTGTCAATAAGTTGGTCTATGGTAGGGGTGCTAACTAACCCAGGGCATGGCAGAAGGAGTGCAGGTGAGGGACACAACACTATAGAAGCAATAGGTCGCTCAGACTCACTCTTAGTCCGGGTCACAAGAGAAGAGTCAGAAACAAAAGACAGACCACTCATCAGACTAAGTACCTCACTGGGGTGAGAGAAATCCGTATCAGGTATCATTTTTGTCGTGTCTGACAGAACAATGATAGGCATCATGGTGACCTCGGTATGGGAGAGACTCGTAATGCGGAGGTCAAGGTGTGAATCCACTCGACCAGCTCTTGCGGTTTTCAAGGACTGTTCATGATGAAGTGCGAACTGATATGTCTGCTCTAGGGACTACGAGCTGTGGTAAGCCAGCTCAGTTCGTATGTCAGATCGAAGTCCAAACCGAAATCAGGAAGTGGTCATAGCTGGCTCCTCTCGGATATCACTCCTCGCAACTAACTCATCAAAACGATTCTTGTATTCAGCGACAGACATAGATCCTTGCTGAAGGGAAAATAATTGCTCGAGCAAGCAACTCCGATACGACGGAGGCGGATACCTCTGACACAACATACGCTTCATATCCACCCAACTAGTGCGCGATGAAGATGATCTCGCTCGCGGGTCCTCTCAATGCTAGACCAATATGTTTTTGCCTGATCTAGAAGTCTAAGTTTCGCAAACCCGATGCACCACTCACCGAATAACTCAAAATGATCGAGATAATACTCCATATCCACGGACCAATAACTGAAAGACTCGGGACTCGATGAGTCGTCAAAAGAAGTGGCATCGGTACGAAACTGCCACTCGAGATCTCTCTCATAGTGAGATCGTGTCGGCGGGATCAACACGATCTCTGGAAGTGGTGTGCTGCGATCGAGAATAATCATCGTAGTAACGTGATGATCTCTCAGAAGGGGCTCTATGAGATCAAGTGTAAATAGAATCGGGATCCCCAAATAGAGGAGAGGGACGACGACGATAACTAGCCATAGATGAACCTAAAGACTCTATATGACCTACCACTACGTATATAAATGTGGCTCAAACCTTGAGCTCTGATACCAACTGATGTAGGGTAGGCTACGTGGGTGCACGACTAACATGCAATCCTAAGTGGTGTGTCGGGGAAACAACTCGACAACCCTAAATGATTATATGTAAGATACGAGATCCGACGGCGAATTCATATTAAACAATAAATAGTCAAATCACACGTAGATAATTTTGGCAAAAGACAAATAATTTCTCTTAGGAAAAGAAGCAATGTTTTTCCTCCGCGCGGAGGGCCAAAGCAAGAGCGCGCTGCAAATTGATCCTGCAAATCACGAAAATAATCTAAAACAAACAACTAATATTCAAGAGATCAAGCCAACATGAAATCACTACACCATATATTAATAATGAGAACAAATATCCATACAACAATAACACTCACAAGATATGGGGGCTGCCCAAAGCAATTGAGATCTGGTGAAGCACGACGCGGTGGAGACGATCTGGAGGGGATACAAGGGCTGGTTGGACTGGATCTGACCGTGGGAAGCGGGATCGGGGTGTAGGAAGGTAGATCCTGCTGTATAGAGGCGGATCTGGGTAGTGGGATGGCAAATTTGGCTGTGGGGTTGCTGGATCGGGCTGAGAACGGCAGATTTTGGTGCTATGGGGCGTCGGATTGAAGGGGAGAGGGGAAGGGGAGGTGGCGGTGGCTGTTGGGGGTTCTTGGTGGGCTGGCGGAAGGAAGACAAGGGGGTGGCGGGTGCTGTTTGGACTGGGAGGGGTGGCGGCTGCTGGACTGCAGCAAAGGGGGGCAGCGGCTGCTGGACTGCAGCAAAAAGGGGACGGCTGCTGCTGGACTGCAGCAAAAAGGGGGCGGCGGCTGCTGTTTAGGAAGGTATGGGGGTGGTGGTAGAGGGATTAGGGGGTGGAGGAAGGTGGCTAAGGGTTAGGGTTACCTTTGGTGAGCGGGAGAGGGCCTAGGAGTCGTCACCTAGGGTTTCACGGAGTCGGCACCGTGGAGGGATCGCTGGAATCCGGTATTCACAATCCCATCCCATCGTCGACGGCTATGATTGGCCGGAGATGGGGTAGCCCGATTACATCAAAAATGATGCAAAAATGACAATGTAATATATGAAATCGTGTCGGAACGACGGTCCGGACGCATCCGTGGAGTCGGATCATCGATCCGAGTACGCCTTATATGGTAGTAGCCAATCGACACCGAACGGGCCCAAAACTCGTCCTCCGCAGCGGGTCCGCGTTTCTGATATGCATCAGTATTTCGTGGTACGTCATAAACTCATAATTATTATATATGTGTGTATATATACAACTTAGAAAAATTCATATTGAACAAGTACAAACATAACCAATTTAAAACATCTAACATATTATCCTCAAGCACATATTAAAACACAATCAAATTCAAGTCAAATTATCCGTAATTCTAATAATAAAAAGAAACTTAAATCTTGAGCATATTTTATTTTCTATAATAAATAAATACTGCTAGTTGCATTTTTTGGAGGGTCACAATCTTTTCTTTTCCAAAAGTCATAGTGCCAACTTTTGTTTTCTTAGAAAAACAAACTCCTTCTATCACACTATGTAGACGATCTGCCAAGTATGGTCGCATCCGCATAGTAATGTGTATTTGCCAAGTATCGAGTACGTGTGGCACCGGAAATGTACCCGGTATGGGTTCACGTCCCTTAGAGAAGAGTTAGTGCTTCATAGTTGAAAATAAGCATGACACTTCCACTTCTCATCGTTTGGGCCTACCAAAGATGATCATTAGGATACTTGCGAGTGATCTTTGGGTTGTAGAAATTTACAATTTTTCATGTGCAACAATCAAGGATGAACTAAATCGGGCTGATTTCAATGAAAGTTCTATTAATAACATGTTCTTTACTTCCTTGGGTTGACTAAAGATGAACATGAAAGCTTTTACCAATCACACCATTTTCTCTGGTAAAGATAATCATGAGGCCATCACATCATGTGCTTTGGTCCAATCAAAATTGAAAAGGAAGATCTGTTTCATCCTTTCCGTTAGTGATGGGGATCACGTCATACAAGGGTTCACATAACAATCATACCCGTTTATTTTGTGTGGATCGACGATCTAAAGATTTTGCTTATTTGTATAGCTATCTTCCAATCATGACTATTCATGGCGACCCAAAACTCTATAAATATGACTAGAATGCTTCATTTTAAGGTATAGAATGTTGAAGAGACAATGTTAGTCTTAGGTCATCCTGTGCCGAGACTGGTATTTACCGGTGAAGCCTAAAAACTCCCTTCCTCATTCCTTTTACCATTCCCCTCCCTTTCCCTCACCTCTTACTTTGACCGGCCACCATCTTGGTTGCCACCCATTAGCCGCCGGCCACTACCTTGGCCAACAATTCCCCTCCCCTCCATTCCACTACCTCTTGACAATAACTACTTTAATCACCTCATAACTACCTAACTCATAATTTCAGCCCACCACTTTTCCTCTCAAAACAGCCCCTTCTAGTAACCGTCTCTCCCCAATACCAATCCAGGCCAACACCATTCCCCCATCGTGAAGCCCAAATTCCAACACTTCCTGAACCCAATTGACACTTCCCACTCTCAGATCCTCTAAGCCGACCACTCCAACAACAATATCCCACCGGACCGGCAGCGGACCTCTGTCCTTCCCTGTGTCCAGAATACTTGCTGGATTCAAATTCTAGTGACTAGAAGTTCCTCCAGGCAACTCCAACTGCTTCCGAGCCCTCCCAGCATAGTCAATACATCAATTCAGTCCCCCATCCCTCCTACAGCAGCTCACCAGTCTCCATACAGCAGTCGGCTTCCACAACAAGTCTGATTCAGCCCATCATGATTTCTCCGGTCACCATTTGCTCAACATTCGCTTTTTAATCTTTCTATCCCGAATTCATTGTGAGTTCAGGTTGTAAGTTTTCTTTGTTGAATCGTACATCAATTCTCTGTTTTTTTGCGTATATTATTTTGTAATCTTTGTGCCAAGATACCTTGTGACTTACTGGGCTTTGTTTGCTTATGTAGTTACTCGTTCACACTCTTGTATGCGCACACCTATACTTGTTTTATTATTTGAGATTCTACTTGAATGCGGTTATTTTGTAGTATTATTATAATTCTCATTCTTGCAAGTTTAGTTGTCGACTTGTCCGAAAGTTTCAAATCTCTATAGGCATTCCCATTAGTCTCCCAACATCTCGCTAGAATCTGCCCTATGTCAGCCATTAACACACTCTGTTCTTACTGAAATAGGACAATTTATCATATTAATTACTCCAGAAGCCCCATCTTCTGGAGAAGACGTTGACAATTTTTTGTAAATTAAAGGCTCAACTCTCCACAAACCTATTTGTTGCTGTGAATCTTTGTTTCTCATGTCTGTTGATTAATTATGATTGAATGCATGTCTATGTCTCAGTTGTCCATTATGAAATGCAAGAGAAATGACAATTTCCATAATGTCCCTTTATCAGTCCTCTGTCATTCTTGCTCCTTGGAGGCTTGATAAATGCTAATAGTGTGTTATTTAATTCACTTGCTTTCCTAAGACTAGAAGTCACATGAATAAGGAGCATATGATAAACAAAGATTAGATTTGCCGCGCCTTGCAGAAAAGAGAGAAAACACTCATACTTAAATAGCAGGAATATAGTTTCATAGAAAAAGAGATTTGGTTTCTCTCTTGTAGTTACAAGTAGGTTCCAATCCTCTCCCCATGGCATGAATTTCTGTATCTCTAGGTCTAGGGGTCGGGCCATGATTAATGGCATAAATTTCTTAATTTACAAGCCAATTTCAATAATTACTGAGCAACCTCTTTATTGAGTCACCCAAGACCAATAGATGACTTCCAAATTGCTGAATAGTATCATCCGATTTAATACAGTCAGTTATTGGATGTGTTGTTTTATACTGGCTCACTGAACTGTTGAATGATAACCTAGCCCAATAAAATTCAACTATTTGGAACCTAAGTTATGTTGAGCAAACCACTCCAGTTGGCTACTTTTGAATTGATCCAATCTTAGGCCCCAATTTGAAAAGTTGATGAACTTCTGTAAATCTAAGGCTTCGTTTGTTTGAGCGTTTTTTCTTCATTACGTTTTTCAGAAAATATAAACACTATTTTTGCCCATTTGAATAGCCTCCATTTGAAACCACGGATACCCTAAAATATCATTTTATGCGTGATTCCAACCGTGGGGGAGAGAGTTCCATTCAAGAACACTGTTTTATCTTCATTTTCAACCGCTCCATCTCCAACCACCACCACCCACCCAAGCAAACTCTAGGTGAGAGTGACACCACATTTCTAGTTATACCATTTTCCGGTTGCAGGTGCTACCTTTCATGCCAACTCAATAAACCACTATAAATATTTTTTTGAGAGAAAACAGGGGGTTGTAACATCCAAAATCCAAATTCTAGCCCTATGCATGAACGAATGATACATATCAAGAAACACACTTCTACAATCAACATTATGTGGGATCACAAGACTCAACAGCGAACATGCACTTAGGATTTTTTTTCCGACATTTGATGTCAACAAATCAACGTTATATAACTATGCAATCAGCACTTTAACACATGATATCAAAAGACTCGAAAATGTGCTCATAAATTTAGGCAATATATGATATGCAATTCAACTATCAATATATTATATCAATCAATGCAACTCACATGATATGAGCAATTCAGAAGTACAATTATGCACATATAGAAATTTGTTCACATCTGATTTATAAACCAAATAAACAACATATGCTAATAATCTGTTCAATAAATGTCCAGTTTTATGCACTGTGTTGCATATTAATAAATGTAATTAGCAATCAACATTATATGAGATCTGTTACGCTCGGCGACTCTACCGGATGCGGAGGATACGACTGTGCACGTCGACCAAAGGAGAAGACGGAAGAAGACCGGGCTGAACCATCCGGTTCAGCCCGCCAATATTAAATATAAGGAATTGGGGCTGAACCACACTGGTTCAGCCCCTATGGGGGCCGGCCGGCCCCCTTGGGCCCGAGTATTATATATACCCGGACCCCTCCCTCTTGATGGGTATGAAGATTATTATCAGGTATTCCTCTTCTAGCAAACCCTAGTTCCCTCTTCTTCTCTAGTCTCTCTAGCTTTCTCTCTATCCCTAGCATATTCATAACATTTGGTATCAGAGGATTCGTCCTCCAAGTTTTTTTCTCCGCATTGCGCCGATCCATCGACGTCTCCTCGCTCGACTGTTTCCGCTCTGGTATCCTCGATCGACTGTTTCCTTGATCGACTGTTTCCGGATCCAGCGACTCCAGCGCTTCTCCTTCGACATCGACGTCCAGCGACGACTCCAGCGTCCAGCCCTCGACGACTCCAGCCCTCGCGTCCATCCCGCGCCGACATCGACATCGCGTCCTGGCCGACTGCTTCCGTAAGCGTCCAGGTCAACTGCTTCAGAGGCCACCGCCTCCTCCTGCTGCTTCAGAGGCCTCCGCCGCCTCCTGCGGATCCACACCACCAGCGGCCTGTTTCCGCCCGTCCAGCGCACGGCCAGATCCACTCGACTGCTACTCACTGGCGGACCCATGTAGCGGCACACCCGGGCACGTGCCCGGGTATAAAATTTCGGAAAACGCACAGGGAGCTTCATCTGCCCGCCGTCGACGGCGCTTCTCCGTGCCCTAAACTCGAGCAGACTCCAGACGAAACCAGCAGGCAGCAGGGGAGGGCTGGCAGGAGGTTGAGAGAGGAGGGAGATTCGGGGAAGAAGATGAACAGAAACTAAACATCTATTTATTATTTTCATAATCCCTTCTGACAGCCTACTATACCTATTTATACAGACTTGACTATAATATATCTGTTGAACTTAACCGGATGCTTTACACGTGGCATTAATAATACAGCTGACCTTTATAATATAAAGAAGTATTAATCATAGCTAGCTGTCTGATAATAGAGTAGAGGTGATCCCAGCCGTTAGCTCTTCTATCGTGCCTTGAGAGGTGTGTTGTCGTTGATCCCAGCCGTTAGCTCTTCTGTCGTGCCTTGAGAGGTGTGCTGTCGTTGGATGAATCGTTACATCCAGCCATCCAGGTACCTTTCTTCTTCTCCTTATTTTCATATTTTTCTATTTTCTGGATCTGGATGCGTGATTTCTTAGTGTTTCTGGCTCTACATCTTCTCTTCAAATTTATCTAAACACGGAATGAGTAATTTTTTACTGTTTCTGAATCCCTAAACACCGAATAAGTAATTTTTCCTGTTTCTGGATCTTCCCTAAACACGTATAAGTAGTTTTTCCTGTTTTCTTTTGATGAAAATATTTATATATTTTACATGGTGCCCGGGTTGGAAGAAAATCCTGGGTCCGCCACTGCTGCTACTTCCGCCCTCCCAGCGGCGCCTACGACATCGACGACTCGCCGATCCAGCGCCGCTCGACTGCTCTCCGGATCGACTGTTTCTCCGGATCGCTGAGAACGACACCGTCTTCTTCTCCGATTGCTTCTAGGTCATCCTGCATCCAGTTCAAGTCTTCAAGGCAACCCGCAGACTTCAGGCGGCTTCACCTTTTTTATTTCAGATCACTATTCCAAGTTCACATCGCCGTGTCCGCGCCTAACCATGGTGACACGCACCGAAGCCGAGAATGCACGCTTGGCCACCATCGAAGAGAACTACGTTGGGTTATCGGACAAGGTGGCGACACTCGAAGAACAAGTGAAATCCTCCCATAAAAATCTAGAGGATCGTTTGGACGCGCGCATGGAGGAGATCAAGAACTTACTCGTGCAAAATTTGAAAGGAAAATCCCATGCGGCGGAGGGATCCGAAACCGAAGTATCCTACCATCCCCCGGCGCAGAACGTCACAGGAATCGGAAGTGGAACGCAACAAGGTGCCGGATCCGGGTCTACGGGAGGCGGCATCCACGTATCGGGATCGGCGGCACCGAATGGGCCGTTCGGCGCTCAGTACGCTTGGAACAGACCGGGAATGCAGCCGGGTTCCTCGTGGTGGGGTCCATGGCAGGGAGCAGCCCCTTTTCGACCTACTGGAGCGAATGCGACCCTACTCGGGGGTGTGGCAGGCATCCTACCGATGCCTCTGCCATATGGAGGACCGGCGGACTATGGAAATGGCAACCCATGCGGTGGAGGGCAACAAGGAGGCTACGGTCTGGACCGGGGGCGGCCCGGGCCCGCAGTGGCTCCGGCACCACCATACCATCCAGCACCGGCAGAACATCGCCCATATATGCAGCCCAAATTGACACGAATGAACTTCCCTAAGTTCAAAGGAGGTGACGCCCTTGAGTGGATCCAGAAAGCTGAACTTTTTTTCAAATACCAAGAGATTCCGGCGGGGCAGTGGGTTCAGTTGGCATCTTTCCACCTGGAAGAGGACGCCTATCAATGGACAAAATGGTTTCTGAGGGGATGCGACTATGCACCCTGGGAGGAGTTTGTGGAGTCCTTCTCTGCTCGCTTCGGTCCTTTGGAGTACGAAGATGTTGAAGCCATGTTACAGAAATTGCGGCAAAACGGGACCGTCACGGAGTACCGGACAGAGTTTGAACGGTTGGCCAATCGGGTTAATTGGGCGGAAAAAACGATGCTGAGCTGCTTTGTATCAGGATTGAAGGATCACCTGAGAGACGAGGTCCACGCCTACATGCCACGCAGTTTGAGTCATGCCATCAGCCTGGCCAGGATACAGGAGGAGCGCTACAATCGGCAGAGGACTCGGACGACAGGTCGGGCACCTACGGGTGCAGATGTACCCAAGCAAGAACCACCTACCGGGGGCCGCCCTACGGTGACGAGGTTGGCGTGGCAGGAGCTTCAGGCCAGAAAGGACAAAGGGTTATGCTTCAACTGCGATGAGAAGTATACCGCGGGCACGCTTGCCAGAAGGTCCAGGTATTCATGCTTCAGGAGGAAGCGGAAGATGTTACTCACACTGCAGCGGAGGGAGAGTTGGTTTTTGACGACTTTGTCGTATCCCTCCAGGCCCTGAAGGGGGGTACCCCATCTCCGACCTTACACTTGACTGGGAGGGTCGACAGGGCGACGGTGACGATCTTGATGGACAGCGGGAGCACTCACAACTTCATCCAACCCGGTGTGGCCCGGCAGACGGCGGGTGTCATAGATTGCAGCGCAGCGTTCCACGTCAGGGTGGCGGATGGACGTACACTGCAATGCGAGGGGGTGATGAAAGGGGTGGAGCTCCAAATGCAGGGATACACCGAGCATATTGATGTTTACTTATTGCCAATCCGGGGTTCTGACATGGTCTTGGGCGCACCGTGGCTGCAACAACTTAAGCGGGTGACCTTCGATTGGGTTCAGATGACTATGGAGTTCAGCCGGCACGGGAAGGAGTACTGCTTGGAAGGCCTAAGTTCAGCCAGGATGGGACAGAGTACTGCGGGGAAGGAGCCGCGCGCTCACCGCCTCCAGCTTGAGGACAAGCTGGCCCTTGAATGGGAAGGGAATGTTACGCTCGGCGACTCTACCGGATGCGGAGGATACGACTGTGCACGTCGACCAAAGGAGAAGACGGAAGAAGACCGGGCTGAACCATCCGGTTCAGCCCGCCAATATTAAATATAAGGAATTGGGGCTGAACCACACTGGTTCAGCCCCTATGGGGACCGGCCGGCCCCCTTGGGCCCGAGTATTATATATACCCGGACCCCTCCCTCTTGATGGGTATGAAGATTATTATCAGGTATTCCTCTTCTAGCAAACCCTAGTTCCCTCTTCTTCTCTAGTCTCTCTAGCTTTCTCTCTATCCCTAGCATATTCATAACAAGATCACAATACTCAACAACCATTAAGTACTTAGAAATATGTTTAACATAGAAATACAATTATACAGGTATAGAAATTTTCAATTACCAACATATGATATCACAAGACTTAATATGTGCTTAAAATTCTATGTAGCATATAATTAGCAATTTAGCAATCAACAACACATGATATCAACAAATGCTGTTGACAATGCTTGAATGCTTGAATGATAATTAAGAATAAGTATTATGACGTAGGGTAAGGCGCTAATGAACACCTATGACTAGATGCAAGTGCAAATGCAAATGTCCGGCGAAGTCAGACTTGCAAAACAATATTTATAAACCATATACTAGATTTTTCCACAATTGAATTAAAGCAATTTAAAACCAAGGTAACAAAGAGAAGCGTATGGGCGCGAGAGTGCGTGAAAGCAAATATTATTTAAGTAGGAAATTACAAAGACTAAAACAATTGAATGCAAGCTTATAAACCACTATCTCTCAAGTAGAGAACAAACACATGATCCAACAGTAAAGAAATCAACAAACAAACCTTGAACTTCGCAAACAAAGTAGAGGAGAGGGCTGGAGGTGCTCTTAAAGGGCTGCTGGGGATGATTTTCAGTATTCAGAATTGGTTTGGGACGGCCCAAGAACAGGGACAGCAATTGGATAGGTGCATGGAGGGGGGGCTTTCAGCAACAGACAACTGAAATCTGCTGTTCCGGAGGACTGGACAGTGATTCTGATGGGTGGGGTGGTTGTGAGAGGGGGAGTGGGTGCGACAGGGGTTGTGGGTGGCAGCAGGAAGGCTGGACAGCACCGGGACAGCAGTTCTGGGGAGGTTCTGGGCTGCTGAGTGGGAGGCAGAAAGGAGAACAGCCTTTGCAGGTGGGGATAGTTTTCACGTAGGAGTTGAGGAAGGTTTGAGGAGAGGGGAATGACTGTTGTAACGTGGGAATGGTGGGTGTTGAAACCAGCAACTGGTCTCTTGAGTTCGGACCCACTGGGGGTGTAGCCGATGCTTATTTCTCCCTCACTAGACTCTCCTGACGGTGGATGCTGGAAACGGAACAGACCCAAGGCTGAAGCGAGGAGGTCCCGCCACACACCCGGAAGATCTTAGAGAGCTTCCCCTCCCAAACCAAAGCTCAACCGGGCACCTTGGAGGGCACTGGCTGCCAACCAAAACTAGCCTAGAGGAGAGGATTCTCTAAAATCTGATCTCCTCCAAGGTGCCCTTAAGGGTCTATTTATAGTTTTCTTAGGCTGGTCTGTAAAGAGCCTGGCTCCGCCTTTTAATTTTACTAATCGCACCCCAAATTGGTCTGCTAACAGCCTAACTCCGCTGTTCCGAGGGGCTATTTGCAGCCCACCAGGGGTATCCTGGTCATTTTCCCCTCACACCCATTTGGGCGAATGGTCCGTGAGGGCACCATTCGCTGGGCACTCGCCTGTCTGGGCGAATGCCCACGCTTCTGGGCGAGTGGTCCCCTGGCTGGGCGAATGTTCTCCTTTCTGGGCGAGTGGTCCGTGAGGGCACCACTCGCCTAGCGCGTCTTCTTTCCTATAGCTTACCTCCATCTTGAGGGAATTTTTACCTCACTTAGCCTGGGCGAGTGACCCGGCGAATGATCCGGACGACCCAGGTTTCGCCAGTTGGCTGGGGGGGGCCCACTCGGCGAATACGGGTTGTACACAATCCCCGCTCTTTACGAGCGGTTCCTACGATCGTAAAGAACAGTCCAACCCTGTATTCGGTGAGTGCCTGCTGACTGGATCCATGAGATTCCGTGGGTCCCACCGCCACCTTATATATATATCCTCATGTCAGGTTTTCCTGGACCACCCTCTCATCTCGGCTCGGAGTTCCTCCACTTCCCAATGTCTTTCCACAAACCTTCTGCGAAACCCCTCTCGCGAGAGATGATCGACCGCCTAGCTGTGGCCCAAGCTGCGACTGCCCCCCCGGGCATCCAAATTTGCTCCCTGGCTAATGTCTAAACGGGATCCGAGCGCCCCCTATGTCTCGCGTCGAGCCAAGACGATTCGGCTGAATCGTCAGAGAGGCGAGACTGCTTCGGAGTCTCCGGCGGATACTCCACCGGCGGATACGCTGGCGGATGCCCCTCCGGACCCCACGGTGCTGGTATGAGGATTCTTCTTGTCTCCATTTGGTTCCTGTCCCTTACCCTGCATTTATTCCGACCATTCGCAGGGGGCTTTGGTACCTGAGGACGGCCATGGGGCCGTTCTGAGCAGTGTGGTGGTGCCACCTCCCGCGGACGAGATACCTCCTCCCGACTCAGATCTTGCTCCTCCGCCTCCTCCTGGAGAGACTGTACCCCAATCTCGTGAGTTGTGGACCTTCTCGCTACTCCTTTTTATGTTGCCGGCTATTAACCACTATCTTTTCGCAGCCCTCAACACTAGCGTCCCGCTGCGGGACTCCATTCCTCCCAGTCCTCCTGCTCAGGTGAACCTTTCCGCCACCGCGAATGAACGGAGGGTCTCCCCTGAGCGAGAGCTGGATCAGCATCTCTGTGCTGATGACCGTGCGGAGGCTCCGGCCCCTTCTTCACAGCCTTACCGTCCAGGAAAGGGAAAGGTCTTACCTCCCGCTTGGCTGTCTGGGACGCACCCGCATTCGTCTCGTCCTTCGGGCCACCCGGATCCCATCCCAGGTCAGTTCACTCACCCGCCTCTATTGCACTCGCATACTCTATCACCGCTAATCCTAGTTGTGATTCCGCAGGCTATCGAGAGGGGCCGGCTCAGGCTTCGAGGCGTCGGGAGGGCGCGATGGCTATCCGCACACCCGAGGTCTCGAAAGTCCAAACGCCGTTTAGTCCCTCTATAAATAGGTCTCTCAACCACCGTATTAAATACCTAACCATCCGCTTTCCTCCCTTGCGCTAGCACTCGCGCTTCTTCCTCGTCTGCTGCTCCTCTTTTCTTCTTCATTCGCAAAAATGGGCGGCGATGCGGAAGGCAGAGCCAAGTGCGCTAGCGCATTCGCCAACCACGTCTTCGATTCCTGCGACCTCTCTGAGGAGGCCTACCTGTCTGCCGTCGCCGACTACGTCCCGCCGGGTTTCGAGGCGCGAAAGCCCAGGCCGGATGAGCGCCTGAATTCCATCTCGCCTTGTGCTCTCGCGATCCCGCTAGAGCACTTCGAGGTGGGGTTTCGCCTCCCGATCTGGCCGGAACTCCGCCAGACGTTCAGATACTATGGGGTCGTGCCCGGCCAGCTCAACCCCAACTCCATTGCGATGCTGGTCGGGTACGCGAGCTACCTGCGAGAAGAGGGGATCGAGTTCTCGCTGCCCGTCTTCCGCAAGCTCTACACCTTCCGCTGCACCCATGGTATCTCGTTCTTCTCGGGACAGAGCCCCCTAAAGCACTACGGGCTCCCGAACAAGAACCACGACTGGGTTCGCCGCTTTATTTTCGTAAGCGGGAGCCTAGGGAACACCCTCCTCGCGCCGGTGCAGGAGGAGGAGTCAACCTTCCGCCCCCCCGACCCTAGGGGGGCACGAGGCCAAACTCCACCAATACATCCTGGAGCACGGGATGGATCTCGTCCATCTCCGGCGGAATGTCAACTCGCTTCCACCTATTCCGCAAGGCGAGGGTAAGTGTTCGAGACTTCATTCGCTTTCGCTTTGTAATTTATACATCATTCGCTAGAATCGTTTATTATATTGTACAGGTGTGCGCCATTTCCCTCTCCATCCGCCGCGTCCTTCCGGATCTACCCTCGCTCTCGCGCAGGCCGCCGCGGATGCCTGCCGGGAGGAACCTTCTTCCTCCAAGCCCGGCGGGAAGAAGCGCAAGCCAGCGGCGCCGACCCCTTCTACCTCCAAGAAATCCAAAAACCCCCCTTCCGCCAAGGGGAAGGGGATCCTGGGCGAGACCCTCGCGGCGAGTGCTCAGATCCAAGCGCTGGGGACGAGTGCGCCAGGAGAGACCACCCCTCGCGCGGGACCGTCGTTGCCGCCGCCCCCACTTCCCAGGGACCATCGGAACTTCCCCAGCGGCGAGAAGTACATGGACCCCTCGGGGGCTCCTTTGGTCAAGTGGGACTGGAATGCTAACCGGGTCTCGCTCTCCACCCTCCATCCGTCGTGGATAGAGAGCGATCTCGCCAGCGGGGAGGCTTACGCCATCGCGTATGCCCTCTATGGCCGAGAAGACGCCGAAGTTTATGATGCCGAGACGACCCAGATTCTCGCGCATGAGAGTGCCAGGGCCATGCTGCGGGCGCTCGAGCTCGCGCACATGTCTTCGCGCCGGAGCATCAAATTGGCGCGGGACTTGGCGGCGGTTGAGGAGTCCCGGTCCGTTGCTTCTGCTGAGGCGGTGGAGCTTAGGACCAAGCTGACGGCTGCGGAGACCCTTCTCGCCAACCGCCCTGTCGCAGAGGTGTGTATGTTTTCGCCTTTCTCGCGAATGACTTGTTGCCGATTGACGACTTTATTCTTACTAACCCTTGTTATTAATTTCAGGATACCACGGTTGCCGAGATGCTCCGTGCTCGGGTGGCCGGCCTTGAGGATGAAATCCGTCTGGCCAAAGCCGAGGTCCAGCGATTGCGAGAGGCTGGTGCGTCAGCACTCGACCCGGGGAGCGGGGGCCATTTTTATCCCCATCACGAGTTGGAGCAGCTGATGCAAGAGAATGCGCAGAATGCCGTCAAGCATGCGCTGCAGGTGCTGAGGCGAGCGGGATACCTGAAGGCGGAGGCCGAACGCCTTTCCGCCCGTCAAGTCGTCCCCGAGCTCTATATCCCAATTCCCTTTCCCGAGGATGACCACGTCGAGCCGCGAGAAGATGCCCTCGTTCCAGACTCTGACGAGAGCGGCGGATCTTCAAGCGAGAAGTCTGTGGATTCTTGAGAAGGGCTTTTTGTATTTCCTCTTTTTGCAGTTATACTTTTGATTGTAATCTTGAACCGGCGAGTGCTTGTAAAAGATGTACTTCATTGATTACACTTTGCATTATTCTCAGCTTTTTTTCTCAATCGCTGCCATACCACGTTAGGCTCATTAGGACGTCGGTTCTTCTTATTCGCTGCCACATCTCGCTCGGCTCATTAGGACGTTGGGTCTTAATGCGACTGTCTTGGCCATCCCGCGAATGCTCGAAGATGACTTAGGTCGGTCGTTCCCCTTCGATCTCTCGCTACCAAGTGAACCTTACCATTCGCGTATCACGGGGTTTCGCTTAAGTAGTCAAGAGAGTGGGGTGTGATCCTCTCTCCGGCGCGTGGTCTATGCGAATGCTCTTGAGATCATCTCTTGAGAACTTAGAACCTGTCACCGAGTGAGCCTTCGGACCTGCCAGCTAGATGAGAGCCTGGACAGCGGGTCTGCTCGGGGCCAACCTCTTGGAACATAGAACCTGCCACCGAGTGAGCCTTCGGACCTGCCAGCTAGATGAGAGCCTGGACAGCGGGTCTGCTCGGGGCCAACCTCTTGGAACATAGAACCTGCCACCGAGTGAGCCTTCGGACCTGCCAGCTAGATGAGAGCCTGGACAGCGGGTCTGCTCGGGGCCAACCTCTGGAACATAGAACCTGCCACCGAGTGAGCCTTCGGACCTGCCAGCTAGATGAGAGCCTGGACAGCGGGTCTGCTCGGGGCCAACCTCTGGAACATAGAACCTGCCACCGAGTGAGCCTTCGGACCTGCCAGCTAGATGAGAGCCTGGACAGCGGGTCTGCTCGGGGCCAACCTCTGGAACATAGAACCTGCCACCGAGTGAGCCTTCGGACCTGCCAGCTAGATGAGAGCCTGGACAGCGGGTCTGCTCGGGGCCAACCTCTGGAACATAGAACCTGCCACCGAGTGAGCCTTCGGACCTGCCAGCTAGATGAGAGCCTGGACAGCGGGTCTGCTCGGGGCCAACCTCTGGAACATAGAACCTGCCGCCGAGTGAGCCTTCGGACCTGCCAGCTAGATGAGAGCCTGGACAGCGGGTCTGCTCGGGGCCAACTCTGGAACATAGAACCTGCCGCCGAGTGAGCCTTCGGACCTGCCAGCTAGATGAGAGCCTGGACAGCGGGTCTGCTCGGGGCCAACCTCTGGAACATAGAACCTGCCACCGAGTGAGCCTTCGGACCTGCCAGCTAGATGAGAGCCTGGACAGCGGGTCTGCTCGGGGCCAACCTCTGGAACATAGAACCTGCCACCGAGTGAGCCTTCGGACCTGCCAGCTAGATGAGAGCCTGGACAGCGGGTCTGCTCGGGGCCAACCTCTGGAACATAGAACCTGCCACCGAGTGAGCCTTCGGACCTGCCAGCTAGATGAGAGCCTGGACAGCGGGTCTGCTCGGGGCCAACCTCTGGAACATAGAACCTGCCACCGAGTGAGCCTTCGGACCTGCCAGCTAGATGAGAGCCTGGACAGCGGGTCTGCTCGGGGCCAACCTCTGGAACATAGAACCTGCCACCGAGTGAGCCTTCGGACCTGCCAGCTTGATGAGAACCTGGACAGCGGGTCTGCTCGGGGCCAACCTCTGGAACATAGAACCTGCCACCGAGTGAGCCTTCGGACCTGCCAGCTAGATGAGAGCCTGAACAGCGGGTCTGCTCGGGGCCAACCTCTGGAACGTAGAACCTGCCACCGAGTGAGCCTTCGGACCTGCCAGCTAGATGAGAGCCTGGACAGCGGGTCTGCTCGGGGCCAACCTCTGGAACATAGAACCTGCCACCGAGTGAGCCTTCGGACCTGCCAGCTAGATGAGAGCCTGGACAGCGGGTCTGCTCGGGGCCAATCTCTGGAACATAGAACCTGCCACCGAGTGAGCCTTCGGACCTGCCAGCTAGATGAGAGCCTGGACAGCGGGTCTGCTCGGGGCCAACCTCTTGAACTTCCAGGGTCTCTCCTGCGAGCTGTAGCATCATTTTCATACACATAGTTTAAACAAAATGCTTTTATTCAAAAAACATCATTATTACATGGTACTAAGGATAAAAGCGTTTAAGGTCGTCGCCACTCCATGTGTGGCTGAGGAGCTGGCCCTCCACATTCTGAAGGCGATACCCCCCAGACTTTAGTGCTTCTTCCACGACATAGGGGCCTTCCCAGTTGGGGTTAAGTTTTCCCACCGCGGCGGACCTCCCAGCCGCGTCGACCTTCTTGAGTACCAGATCTCCCTTCTCGAACTGCTTGATCCTGACGTGCCTGTCAAAATACTTGGCCATCCGCCGCTTGACCTCTTCTTGATGGATGGCTGCTCGATCCCGAGCTTCTTCGATGAGGTCGAGGGAGAGCCGCAACTCCTCCTCGTTCTCGGCTCTCCAATCTTCCTCTCCATTTGCGGCGACCGTGACCCGTGGTGTTGTAATCTCGAACTCTATGGGGATGACCGCCTCGCAGCCGTGAGAGAGCCTGAAAGGGGTCTCTCCCGTGGCGGTGTTGGGGGTGGTTCTTAAAGCCCATAGGACCGAGGGGAGCTGTTCCACCCAATTGCCTTTGAGATTTTCCACCTTCTTCTTGAGCAAGTTCACGATGACCTTGTTCGCTGCCTCTACCTGCCCGTTGCTCCTGGGATGGTGGACGGACGCAAACCTAAGGTCTATCCCCAGCTGGCCACAGAAGCTGATGAATTCCTCGCTTGCGAACTGCGGTCCATTATCTGTGACTATGGCCTGCGGAAGCCCATGTCGACAAACGATCTCCCCCCATACGAAGTTGCGGATTACCTGGGAGGTGACCTTAGCCAGCGCCTTGACCTCCAGCCACTTTGTGAAGTAGTCAATCATGACTAGGAGAAATCTCCTCTGCCCACTAGCCTGGGGGAAGGGTCCTACCAGATCCATTCCCCATATGGCGAATGGCCAGGGCGCCGTGATACTCTTCAGCCTCTGAGCTGGCATGAGCTGAAGCGGGGCGAACATTTGGCACTTCTGGCATCTCTTGGCGAAGGCTGCCGCGTCTTTGCTTAGGGTTGGCCAGAAGTACCCCTGCCTCACTATTCTTGCCTCCAGCATCCTGCTCCCCGAGTGGCTGCCGCACTCGCCGGAGTGGACTTCTTCCAAGATCCTTGGGACCTCTTCCTCCGAGATGCATCGGGCCAGGAGGCCCGAGAGGGTCTTCCGATACAAGTCACCCTCATGGAGCACGTAGTAGGCAGACTTATACCGGAAGCGCCTCTGGTCCGGAACTTCTTCCGGAAATTTTCCCGTTGCAAGGAAGGTGACGAAGGGGTCCTTCCAGGAGGGCCGCTGTTCTACTTCCATGAGCTCTCCCTCTTCAATCGAAGGACGGAATAGGTCCGTCAGTGTCCCTCCGGCTCGAGGACCAGATTTTGCCAATCGATCTGCCGGGGTGCTCTCCTCTCGAGGGACATGCCGGATGGAGAAAGTTTTGAACGTCCCCACGAGACCTTTGACTTTTGCTAAGTACTTCATGAGCACAGATTCCCTTGTTTCGAACTCTCCCCTTATCTGAGAAGCTATTATCATGGAATCAGTGAGGACCTCCACGTCATGGACCCCGAGCTCCCGGGCCAACCGCAGGCCGGCGATTACAGCCTCATACTCCGCCTGGTTGTTGGTGATTGGGAAGTGTATCACTAGCGTCTGCTCTATCTTTACTCCGTGGGGACTCTCCAGCACCACCCCTCCTCCGAGAGAGTTCTTGCCCGAAGCCCCGTCCACCAGCAGCTTCCATGGAACGTGACGAGGGGCTCCGTCTTCTCTCAACTCGGCCACGAAGTCTGTCATGAAATCAGCCACCACCTGCGCCTTCATAGATAATCGAGGGACAAAGGTAATGTTGAATTCACTTAGCTCGATCGACCATTTTGCGAGTCTTCCCGAGTGCTCCACTCCTTCGAAGATCTGGCGGAGTGGATGGTCCGTCACTACTTGGATTGAATGGGCCTGGAAGTATGGCCTGAGCTTCCTTGCTGCGATGACCAGGGCAAAGGCCAACTTCTCTAAAATTGGGTACCTGAGCTCCGCTTCCCTCAGGACCCTGCTTACGTAGTAGACTGGCAGCTGCTTCTTGCCTTCTTCCCGAACCAGGACGGAGCTTACGGCCTCCGCCCCGACCCCGAGATATAGATGTAGATCCTCCCCCTCTTTGGGACTTTGTAGTAGCGGAGCCTTGGTGAGTTGGCTCTTCAAGGCCTGAAAGGCCTCCTCGCATTCTCTCGTCCACTCAAACTTTCGATTGCCTCGTAGCGCTTTGAAGAAGGGGGAGCATTTTTCCCTTGCCCGGGATAGAAACCTGTTCAGCCCGGCGAGTCTTCCGGTCAAGCGCTGAACTTCCTTGGCGTTCCGCGGCGACCCCAGCTCCATTATAGCCCTAACCTTGTCCGGGTTAGGTTCTACCCCCCAGGGGGTGAGAAGGTGCCCGAGGAACTTCCCTTTGCTGGCCCCGAACACACACTTCAGGGGGTTCAGGCGCATCTTGTACTTGCGTAGGGTGGCGAAGGTCTCCTCGAGGTCCTGGATGTGAGAGCTCACACATTTGCTCTTTATCATAAGGTCATCCACGTAGACCTCCAGGTTCCTTCCCCTTTGCTTCTTAAATACCCGATCCATCATCTTCTGGTAGGTTGCTCCTGCATTTTTCAGCCCGAAGGGCATCATCTTATAGCAGTAGCATCCCTCCCTGGTGATGAACGAGACATCTTTGACGTCCGGGGGGTGCATTCTTATTTGGTGATAACCTGAAAAAGCATCCAAAAAACTCATCACAGAAAAACCGACAGCTGAGTCAACCAGCGCGTCGATCCGAGGCAAGGGATAACAATCCTTAGGACAGGCCTTATTTAACAATGAAAAGTCCACACACATACGCCAGCGGCCATCGGCCTTTTTTACCATTACGACATTGGAGACCCAGCCTGGATACTGGATCTCCGTTACAAAACCTGCCTCGAGGAGTTTCACCACCTCCTCGCGGATCGGTCCTTCGAGCTTGTCAGCTATAGTCCTTCTCTTCTGCCGGATGGGGCGGGCTTCTGGATCGAGGTTGAGACGATGGCAAGCCACGTCCGCCTCGATGCCTGGCATGTCCGCTGCGCTCCACGCGAAGATGTCCATGTTCTTCTGGATGCACTCCAGCATCCTTCTTTGGTCCTCCGGGCCGAGGCCCCCGCTGATCCGCACCTTCTCCACCCTTCCTGCCTGGGTGGTAACCTCCATCTCTATCACCTCTTCTGCCGGCTCGAGCCGGGCTGGCTCTTCCCACTGGCCCTTTGCTTCTCGCCCCTCCTCCCGGGCCTTTTCCCCTGCAGCTCCTTCCGCCTCCATCGGCTCGACCTCCTGCTCCTCATGAGCGACCTCCAACACCTCGACCTCCTGCTCCTCATGAGCGACCTCCAACACCTCGACCTCCTGCTCCTCATGAGCGACCTCCATCAACTCCTCCCGGGCATCGCCCTCTCCCCCTTCTTCTCCCTTCTCCTCTTCCTCTCCTGGCCCCTCCGGCCTTACCATCTCTTCATCCATCTTTTCGGCATCCGCCATCCATGAAATGGTGTTGACGGCAGTCACGTAGCACTGCCTCGCCACCTTAGCATCTCCTCGGACGCGGATCTGGACTCCTCCACTATGGAGCTTTAAGCACTGATGGTACGATGAGGGCACGCACCGGAAGGCGCTGATGAGGGGTCGGCCGAAGATGGCGTTATAGCTGCTTGGAGCGTCCACGATGACGAACCGGCAGTTTCTTGGGACTCCTCCTAGCGTCACCTGGAGACCTACGCCTCCCTCGACCTCCTTCCGCTCTCCCGAGAAACCAAACAGTGGTCCGTCGGAGGCCTGCACTCTCTTCTTCTCTACCTCCATCGCGTCGAAAGCTTTTTTGAAGATCACATTCACCGAGCTCCCGTTGTCCACCAGGATCCGAGAGACCGTGAAGTTTTCTATTGCCGTCTGGATCACCAGGGCGTCGCAGAATGGGTCTTCGTAGTCTGGCATATCTTCTGAGGAGAAGGTGAGCTTCTCGGAGGGGGGTGGGGTCTGGGAGGTCGACGCGACGTCCCTTCGGAACATGGCCTGGAAGCTTCTCTTGCGAGAGGCCTCTATCCCAACCCCACCGTGAATCACCCCGATTCCCCCCCTGGTTCCTGTATCTGCCCTATCCTCACACCGGTCCTCTTCTGCCTCTGGAAGCACTTCCTCAATTCTGGCATGCTGCCGCCGTGGCTGTCCTCTTTCCCTCATTTCCAAGAACTCTGGGCAGGTGGCGATCGCGTGACCTTCTTCCTGATGAAAGTCACAGTATGGCAACGCCACCCTGTCCTCTCTTCCAGCTCTTCCTCTTCCTCCTCTTGCTCCTCTACCTCTTCTCCCTCGGCCTACCGCCATGGCTTGCTCCCTCGGGGGGTGAGGGGGTCTGGGACCCTGCCTCCACCCCTGATTCACTCCTCCTGCCTCCCTTCCTTGGTACCTTTCATCCTGACCTCGCGGTGGTCCTTCCTGGTTCCTCCAGCCCAACCTGTTGTTGGGTTCTTGGTTCCTTCAAACCCGAGGTGGTCTTTCGAACCCCTGGCCCCTGGGCTCCTCTCGCCTTCTTCCTTCTGGCTGCCTCGCCTCGGGCTCGCTCATCTTTGCCAACCTTTTATAGAATTCGGGGTTGGCTGCCTCCCCTTCAATCTCCTCCGCGGCTCTCTCCATCAACTCCTCGAAGGATACAGGAGGTCTTCTCTTCAGGTCCATCTTGAAGAACCCCTCTCGCAGCCCTACGATGAATGCCATCTGGAGGGCGAATCCCGGCACCTCCTGCACTAGGTGTATCTCCTCCTGGAACCTGTCCACGTACTTAGCCAGGGATTCCCCCTCCCTCTGTCTGATCTTGAAGAGAGCCTCCGCATCCTTCTTCCTCTTCTTTGACGTCGAGAAACGCAGTCGGAAGCTTCGGCGCAGATCATCGAACGCATAGATGGAACCTGTGGGAAGTTGGTGGAACCAGTCCCTTGCTTTCTCCTTCAGGGTGGTCGCGAAGAGTCGGCATTGGAAAGAATCCGACATGGGGAGGATTGAAGTCATGTCCTCGAACCATTGCAGGTGCACAACTGGATCCTCCTTGCCGGTGTAGTAGGACATCTCCGGCCCACGAAACCCTTCTGGCACTGGGGCCGAGAGGATCATCTCGCAAAAGGGGCTCCCTTCCCCTGCTCGGCGAGTGGTCCTCTCGCGCGGGACCAACTCACACACCTCAGCACTCGCCGGACTGCTGAACAACTGCCGTCCGGGGAGGTCTCGCGCACTTCCTTCTGCTGGCACCTCCTTCCCCGGTCGCTGCCCCGGTGCGTTCTCGCCAATCTGCAAAGGCGGGACCACTGGGACCACCGGGGTCTCGCACTCGGTCCTTGCTGCGAGAACCGTCTGCAGGACCTCTCGCTTGAACTTCTCAAACATCTCCAGCTACTCGCCTGCCGCTGGTGGCTGCGAGTGACCTGAGTCAGAACCATTTCCTCCATCTCCTGTCATCGAAGCCAGCTTGGGATTTTCTTTCACCGGCTACGGTCCACGCTCACCGCACCAAAAATGTTGAAACCAGCAACTGGTCTCTTGAGTTCGGACCCACTGGGGGTGTAGCCGATGCTTATTTCTCCCTCACTAGACTCTCCTGACGGTGGATGCTGGAAACGGAACAGACCCAAGGCTGAAGCGAGGAGGTCCCGCCACACACCCGGAAGATCTTAGAGAGCTTCCCCTCCCAAACCAAAGCTCAACCGGGCACCTTGGAGGGCACTGGCTGCCAACCAAAACTAGCCTAGAGGAGAGGATTCTCTAAAATCTGATCTCCTCCAAGGTGCCCTTAAGGGTCTATTTATAGTTTTCTTAGGCTGGTCTGTAAATAGCCTGGCTCCGCCTTTTAATTTTACTAATCGCACCCCAAATTGGTCTGCTAACAGCCTAACTCCGCTGTTCCGAGGGGCTATTTGCAGCCCACCAGGGGTATCCTGGTCATTTTCCCCTCACACCCATTTGGGCGAATGGTCCGTGAAGGCACCATTCGCTGGGCACTCGCCTGTCTGGGCGAATGCCCACGCTTCTGGGCGAGTGGTCCCCTGGCTGGGCGAATGTTCTCCTTTCTGGGCGAGTGGTCCGTGAGGGCACCACTCGCCTAGCGCGTCTTCTTTCCTATAGCTTACCTCCATCTTGAGGGCATTTTTACCTCACTTAGCCTGGGCGAGTGACCCGGCGAATGATCCGGACGACCCAGGTTTCGCCAGTTGGCTGGGGGGGGCCCACTCGGCGAATACGGGTTGTACAGTGGGAGGAGGTTATGGCTTGAAGTTAGGAAATAACTCCTTTAATTTAGGAGGTGGAGTTAATGGGTGGTTAGAGGTAGTTATGGTGGTTATGGGTAGTGGTGGAGGGTGGTGGCTGGAGGTGGTTTCTGGTGGTGGTGGAGGTGGTCGGAGATGTTTTCCGGCGATCGCCGAAAAATGTAAGATGTAGGAAATATGTAGAGGAGGTGTGGGTGGTCCACCGGAGATGACCGGAGACGAACTCCGGTGGTGTTAGGGGAAGGAGGGGAGGTAAGTTGGCCGGCCACTTGAAGGTGGAGGAGGAGGTGGATGGCCGGCTGTTTCAGGGAGGGAGTGAAGGTTGCTGTTAACCGGCTGTTGTAGGTGGAGGAGGGAGATGCTGGTTGGCTGCTGTAGATGGAGGGGACTGGTTGGCTGCCGTAGATGGAGGGGCTGGTTGGCTGTCGTGGATGGAGGGGTCTGGTTGGCTGCCGTGGATGGAGGGGCTGGTTGGCTGCCGTGGATGGAGGGGGCTGGTTGGCCGGCCAAGGAGTGGGGAGGGAAGAGCAAGCCCGGGCTTCGCACCCGGAATCGGCTTCGGCACCGAAGTGATCAATGATTGGCTTCTAGACTCCAATCTTCAATGCCTCAAATGAGAGCCCTCACCCTCTATTTATAGTTTTTCTAAGGACCAATGAACGGCTATGATTGACCGAACACTATGACTCAAATAAAACATAAAATTACAACTCCAAATAAAAAATGACAAGAGACAAAAATACAAAGTTCGTCGAGCCGCTCAAAATGAGCGGTCTCGATCATCACTGCGCCCGTGGTCGTCGGGAGTAGACCCGAACGGGTCGGGCGGGTTGCTCCCCATCATATTATAAGCAACAAACAGGTATCAGAACATATGTTGTGATTGTAAGCAACATAAGGACAAGTATATACAAATCATAATTCGTAACCGTAAGCAACATAAAAACTACATGAAGTGCAGGCAATGAAGAGCAGACCAAGTAACAAGCAAGGGAAATTATAAATCATATGCCATAACTCATAACAAAAATGCAACATGAGTACAAGTAACAAGATAATCAAATATACCCTTATGAACATTAAATACAAATATATTCATATCATCTGTACTATATATTAAGGAAATCCTCATATTTGAATGTGGAGTCATCAATTCGATCTTAAGTGGTTGACCATTTTAGCAGCCGAATTCCTCACCCTTTCACGTTATTTTTCTTTTTTTATCTTAACAAATAAATAAATAAGAAAATAGTTTTTAAATTTTTTTTTATCGCTGAGCGAATGACGAAATAAAAAAAGGGTCTATTCTTCTTCTTTTCTTATTCTTGGTTTACAAATATTCAAGTTTTTATGAACAATACCCCTGACCTCCCTTTGTGGCAGTACTTTGGGGTGAAAATGGTTTTCTATAAGACACTGATCAACGCCTGGAGGTATTGCTGACGCACATTGCTCATGCTGTGCACTTGGGACACTGGGGGTTACTACTAGTATTAATAATAGTACAACTTAAAAATAATAAAATAATTACTAATAAGTAACAACTAAGTGCATCAATAACATATATAACATGTTGAAAGTGATAAGCTGACGGTATGAGAATTTATTTTGAGAAAATAACTGAGAAAATAATATATTAATTCTCAAATCAAAACTTACATTCAATTGAAATATGAACGAGGTAATGAAGTCAATGAGCAAGCATCCTTAAAATTACTTCTTCATCTATAATAATAGTCATAAATAAGCATGCACGATGAAATATGCCTTCAAGAACACAATCACATAAATCACAACTTAGAGATTTGGACGAGACAAATTTAAGGAGAAAGCATATTGGAAAACTCTTTTTTAACCAAAAAAGTGATCTTGTATAAACATTCATATGCGAAAAATGTCGTTAAAAAGTCAATCTGAACTCACAATTTTGAGAATTTGCATGGATATAAGGGAGATCATAAAATCATTGAGTAAACATATTGTATAATTTTTGTCCATCTATATTAGTTGTCTTATTTAAACATGTCATGAAGAAAGTTAAGAAACAATGGCTCCAAGCAAAAAACCACAACGGTTAGATTTGCATGATGTGTCAAGGAGAACATAAAGTTACTGAGTAGGTGCATTATCGTAAACATGCATATTGATAAAATCCTATAAATAACTAAACCCTTATATCATATACATAAAAAATTGCATGTGTTGGTTGACCTGATTCCCCGGGGTCCTATTCATGTGGGACCACACCGTGTGACCGCACCATGTGCGGCTTACCCCCGGTGGCCCGTGTTGTTGATTAGTCCCACATTGCCTATTGCGCATCACCCGTCTTTGCTTATAAGCCTCATACCACTCCTATCACTTCAGAGTTTTGGGATGGATGTGCGGTTTTCTTAAATGGTATTAGAGCGCTGGTTTGACCCACTCCGGAGTCGTGTTGGTTGACCTGATTTCAAAAGGTCCACGGTATGTGGGACCACGTCGTGTGGAACCGCGCCATTTGCGGATTATCTCTGGTGGCCCGTGTTGTTGATTAATCCCACATTGCCTAATGCCTACCGCGCATCACCCACCCGTGCTTATAGGCCCCATCCCACTCCTATTACTTCGGAGTTTTAGGATGGATGTGCGGGTTTTTTAGAGCATGCATCACAGAACAATTATGAAATTAATGAATATTCAAACTTGGAAGAAATCTCTCCATCTATAATAAAACCCTAACATAAATATGCATGAAGATAAACTCAACATAAAACCCATAAAGATTAAGGGTTCATTTGGATGGGCGGTGGCGTGCCACACGGAAAGAATCGTCAATCTGTATTCCAATAGAATGTTTAAGGCCAATTTTCTTCATTGGCATGTCATTCTGGGCTCACACTCTCCTCTAGCATCAAAATATTTTTCTTGCTCCACTCACCATTCTCTCCCACCCATCCAAACTAAGCTTAAATAAGTAAAGATCAAACACAATATGATTATCAATAAAAGTATAAAAATATGATTTACTGTGTGGGTGTCAGAATCGGTTGGTCACTGTTAGATAATGAAGTTATAGATAATAGGTTAGACGTTGAGAATTCGAGGGATGGCCCATGAAAAGTAAGAAAAGTAGAGGAATAAGGCTCGTAGTCTTTGCTTTGATAAGTATAGAAATGAGAAGTAAGCTAAGAAGAGATATACAAGTGTTAAGTAAATGAAACTTTGAAACCTTAGCTACTATTAATACTAAGTCCGCTCATTCTTTCGCCTGTGCATCTCAATTCCATTTGAACTCGCTCACAATTCTGACTAACGCAACACAAGGTGCCAAGCCACAGTAAACATAATCTGATTTCAGCCATATATATTTATATAATACTTAATAATTATGATTGATCTGAGCTACGCATGGTTCGAAATGTGATAAAAAATGGTTTGGTTCATTCTATTACATTTGATCTCGATCTGATCCACATTTATTCTAATTTTCAAGCTCTCCTCGATCTTTGAGCCACTACACAGAACTTGAGGTTCCTCCCTCAATGGAAGAAGTTGTGGGAACTCAATCCTTGCTTGACTTCATTCGTGTGATGTCACAATCAAGTTATTTTTGGCGATATGTTTGTCTCCATCTTCTCTGGTTCTCTGTGATCTTCTAATATGTGTCCCTTATGTCCTCTTCTAAGGGGCTGAGATTATGAAGGTGCGCTACTCATCCTTGTTATGGCCGTTTTGAGATGGAAGGAGCCTAACTTGTCCGGGTTCCTTTTGGTTGTGGCTGGCCAAATTTGCATCAGGCATTCCAAGTATTTTTCATCTTTGAGGACATTAACTCTTTTTTCCATGTAAGTGTAATTGTTGAACTACCCTTGGTAGGATACCCTCTCAAGCACGGTCTGACCTTAAGATTGAGAAGTTCTCATTCTTCGGGCGACGACAGTAAGAGCCGTGTAGGCAGGTTAGGCTGTGCGAGTGACTGGACGAGGGAAACGAGTCGTTCTTCCATATGGAAGAACTGACCTATGGTGATGTATCCTTCCCGGGCCATTGAGCCTAGTATTACAGATCCCTCAGGGTAACCTGCCATGATCATATTCCTTGCTTACTCGGTTCCACTCTTAACGCATGCTTTAAGATGTTGAATCTTGATTTGTAGGTGGATGACCAACTGAGCTTTATTAGGGACCAAAGACGAGACAAACATAAAGCAAACAAGAATCCAAGCAATCAACTGATATAACGGAGTATCTAATCCCTTTGTGTTAATCTTCTTACCTTCTAAGTATGGTTGCAAAGAAGGATGCAAACAAGGGGTGTAAAATGCTCAATAGACAGAGGTGGGATGGAGACATCCCGACTTTATGAATTCTTAATTATCTGGGTTGTGAGTCCCCTTTATAACACCCAACCTTTTCATTTTATTCGGCCAAAATTTGTCCCGTGGTTGTGGTTGGCTAGTGACCTTGTTTCTAAGACGAGCTCTTATGTCGATCATAGGAAGCTGGGTACTGGTGTCGTTGGAGAGGTTTGATGCCATGGATGAGCACTTGGCTACTGGCCCACAAGTTGCTGACTTCATTTAGGGTTGACATGGTCTACCCTTTGGTTGTTGGTCTGACTTCTATTCTAGTATAGGTTTCATGCCAAGTGATGATGACCAATTTGTCTTTCTTTGACTTCTCTCGTGATGCTAAGTTATGCTTATGACGATCATGGATATGCTATAAGTACTTATTTTATTGCAACAACTAACTTTATTTTAATTTAAGTCCAAGTAGTCTTAAAACTATAACCAACTTTTACAATAATCCTTTAATAAAAAATAATTATAATCTAGGAATTGAAAATATCCCTTACAACCCTTTTTAACGAGGAAAGAGTAAAATACACTAACCAAACGGCTTATGGCTGCCTAAAGCTCAGTTGTAAGGAAGTGGGTGTGTACTTATACTATTATTATGTTCTGTAGGTATTTGGTGTGTAAATAGCGCAGAATGGTGTGAGTTAGCGGTCTCCTCCTTTCTGTCCCACACCTCTAATTGGATGTTTAGCTCTCCTTGTGTGTGTATATACAGGCAAAATGTAATCCACTTGGTATCAGAGGCAGGTTCGATCCGGTGCGAGCGAGTGCAGTGGGACGAACTTCGGAGGCGATCTCTCTGGCGGATTTGTTGTGCCGCGCGGTCACATAAGCTTTTCTCCTTCCTCGAAGGTGATGCAACCCTAGTGCGGCAGTACCGCGCGTGCGAGGAGCAGAAAGGTGCGTTGGGCGGCTCTTCACACGGCGCGCAGAGGAGCGTCAGTCGGCTCTTCACACTGCGCGCAGAGGAGCGTCGGTGGACTCTTCGTACTCACAGAGCAGTGAGAAGGCGTGCTGCAGGGCGAAGGATCGCCGAGCGGCTCTTCGTGCGACAGTACGCGCAGAGGAGTGCACGACAGATCGACCTCTCGCTAGGCTTGTTGGAGACAACACGAGGCTTGCGGGAGACAGATCGACCTGTCCCGGTGTTGGTGAGGGTGCTTCTCGTGAGGCTTGCAGGATTTCTCTTCGCCGACGACGTTGAAGACGAGCGCAAGCATCCATGACGGGTTTCCCTGAATCTGGAACCGTATCCCGCCCCGCTTCGCGCAGGACACGCATCAGAACTAGATGGAGGTTAGGGAAGGAGCTTCCACGGCAAAGAAAACAGTGTGAGATCGGTGCGGGCAAGGAGCACGCTTTCAAATAAGGAGGTGATGTCTGCCTGGTGCGGCAGGGAGGAAGGGCGCTCAAGTTGGTTTTGCGGCTCAATTTGTTTTGCGGTAAAACAAGTTGACAAATAAATAAACCAAGAGTTGTGCGTGCTCGTGGAGAAATTGGTTGCCAAAATGGAGGAGGCGGACCTAAAAGTATTCTTTGAGTTTTTGAGGATGTCCAAAGGCGAGGGCTCGGCTCAGTCGCCGTCACCTCCGATGAAGCTGGATCTTCCACCTGTAGAGTTAGAACTCGATGGATCAGCTACATACTTAAGCGGGTCACGTTGGGTAAAGAGCACTTTCTAGATGGAACCTGGAGGACTATATGACCGGTGAGAAGAGGGAATCAGAGAAGGAATCAGATGGATACAACGAGTGGAAGACTACACATAACCTGCTGCACACTTGGCTCCTAAACTTGATTGTCCCGTCTATCGCTGTCACAGTGGATGGCATAGAGACAGTGAGTGATGTTTGGGGAAAGTTACAGAGGATCTATGCAGGAGCCGACAATAACATGAAGGTTTTTCAGATTGAGAGAGTAGAGACAATAACGCAGGGAGATCGATTGATCCAGGAGTATGCCGCAGATCTCGAGCGACTGTGGGCAAACTATGATCATTTCTCTCCAGCCACATGCTGCAAAGACCCCGAGTGCAAAAAGGGGGAGCGAGATGCTCATATGCGGACTATGCATTTTAAGAGAGGACTGAACACGACATTTGAGCCAAGGTTTGCAATATTGTTTGCTCAACAAAAAATTCCTTCCATGGATGAGACGATCTCAACCATGATGCAGGAGGAGAGCAGGATAAGGCTCCAGTCTGGCGCAACTACTCTTCCAGGGGTTAAACCGGCTCTAACAGTCACCAATCTAGGGCACACGGGATACATCGCAGGAGATGATGAGAGTGAAATGATCAGCTTAAGAAGAGATTGAGTAAGGAATTTGAGGTGAAGGACTTGGGTCAGCTAAGATACTTTCTTGGGATTGAGGTAGCATGCGACGCACGAGGAATTGTTCTATCCCAACAAAAATATGTGTTGGACCCGCTCAAAGAGACAAGTATGATGGGTTGTAGGCCCGTCGTCTCTCCTATTGATCAAAAGTCCAAGCTCGATGCGGAGGCGGGAGAGCCAACTGATAGAGAATGGTACCAGAGGCTGGTAGGCCGCGTGACTTATCTGGGTAATTCCCGTCCCGACATATCTTTTGTCAGTTTTAATACCATATCATAACTGATAGAGACTGGGCTAGCTGTGCGGATGATAGAGGGTCCACATTGGGATATTGCATGTTTGTGTGAGGCAACCTTGTCTCCCGGAAAAGCAAGAAGCAGACTGTAGTTGCGAGATCTAAAGTCGAGGCAGAGTGCATGACCATGGACTTAAGTGTAGGGGAGTTGTTATGGCTAAAATCGTTGTTGGTTGAGCACAAGATAGATCAAGGAGGACAAATGATATTGTGGTGTGATAACAAGTCAACTATTAGCATTGCAAACAATCTCGTCCAACATGACAGAACTAAGCATATAAAGATCGATAGGTTCTTCATGAAAGAAAAGTTGGATGGTGGAACACTAAAGCTGAGACATGTTGCTACAAAAGAGCAAGTGACTGATTGTCTAACCAAAGGACTTAGCTCACTGAACTTATGTAGATTGTGTGACAAGATGGGCTTAGTGGATACCTTTCGACAACCTTGAGGGGGAGTGTTGGTATTTGGTGTGTAAATAACGCAGAATGGTCTGCATGTAGCGGTCTCCTCCTTTCTGTATTTAGTCACACAGCTCTAACTGGGTGCTTAGCTCTCCTTGTTGTTTGTTGTGTGTATATATACAAGCAAGATGTAATAAGCAAAGTAGAGAAATAATATTCTTTTATTTTCCACTTGTTCACATGCCATAATCAACAATTCAACTGCAAGCAGCTTTATAAGTATGCGACAATTGCATGCAAATGCTAGAGTATCAATTTGATTATCCTAGTTCACCATATCCCCAAAACTCTTGCTTTGAAGACGACAAAAATCCATTTTTTTCAATGTAAATTTGCTCTACGTTGAATTGAGGATGAGACTGCAACCCTTATAAAGAATGGGGATTTGATTGAGAAGATGGATATCGCATGAATCAAAATAAAACAGAGCTGAGACTGTCAGGACTAAAACTTGGTTTTGCCCTGGTCCTATTACATTCTTTTCAAGTGTTCAAAAGTTGCAAATAATAATAATAAATATAATAATTTAGGCTATTATTTAATTTTAATAAGATGTGTATCCTTAAATGTTATTTTGAGTACTTGTTTAATTGGAATTAGTTGAAAACACACTTTAAATAGAGTGGCTAGTTTATCAGCCGTTTGCAATGATCTTGGACTATTAAATTTTCGTCTGAATATCATTTGGCAACTTTTCAAAAGACCAACATTCTTCTTTCTAAAGGAGCTCTTTTATGAATTTAATTCAATAATTATGGTTAACAGTGTGGTTGACAAAGGAGTGCATACTGCATAATAACTGTTTTATCCCCTCAAAATAATATTGAACAAACAATGAGCATCATATCGACAACCTGTAACATTTTTAGTGATTATTGTCATTGGTATGGCTTTTTTGTTGTTGAACTTTTCTGACATTTTCTGTATGCTTTGGATATAGGGCGTGCTTTACCATTATGATCAAGGTGCCAGCTTTTTACCCGAAGCAACATAGCTCTAAAGCTCTTCTATTATTTTGAAAAAGATTATTTTCTTAATTTCAGAGCAAAAATTGAACTGTATCAGGAATTCATGCAGCTATTATTCTCTTTTTATCCACGGTTTTGGCAATTTTTATCTTCTTGCAATGATACTTGTAGAATAATATGAAATATTTATATTTTTATGTAGAACACCTCTAAGTTCCGGATATTATGTCAAAATATACACTTTGAAGGGCAGATTCAATCGTAGATATCCATTTATAACTGTTGTATTTAAATAAAAAAGTAGGCCTTGAATAAATTTTATAGAAGTGTTGTTAGGTTGACGATTGATGGGGAGCAACCCGCCTGACCCGTTCAGGGCTACTCACGCCGACCTTGGGCATATTGACGACCAGGACCGCTCATCATGAGCGGATTGCCGATCTTAGCATTAGTTGTTCGTTATATATTTTTTATTTTGAGTTGTATTTTATTTATTTTGGGATCGCAACGATCGACGAATCATGACCGTTCGTTGTCCCCCTTAGTGTCTATATATTGAGGGTGGGGGCTCTGCTGTTATGGGCCTATTTGGAGTGGTGACCTGATTAGTGGTCAGAGGTGGAGATGATGGTGGTGGAGGATACAACAGAGCCTTAACTGCGGCTGCCTAAGCGGGGTTGCTCTTTTGAGGAAAGAGATACCAATGATCTCACACAATAGACAGGAAATAGAACTTCTTCTTACTTGTCCCATACAACCTTACATGTCTTTATATATGCTTACAACATATAAAAAGACAAACAACGATAATGCCACCTATTACTAGGCCCGGTGGTCGAAGCTCCCACATAATGATATCACCTATATAATGATCACACCTACATAATAGAGATAATCATAATCAACTAGATAAACGGTACGCATCCCATAACATCTCTCCCGGCCATCAAATCGAGCTTGTCCTCAAACTTGAACGAGGCTTGTACTGCATGATCGTCTGGCTCTTTGATTTCACGCCAAAACAATTCTCGGTATCGTGTTGCTGTAGCGAAGAGTGAGGTAGAAACGATGGTGATGAACGAGCAGAACGACGGTAGCTCGAGCGGAGAATGAGCAGTGTCAGGCAAAAATGACAGCGCCAACTTGGGACCGGCCTGCTGAAGGAAGGGATCCAGGGGCCCTGGTAAAGCAGGGGCCGACATGAGCGGGACCAGTGGAAAGACCGACAGAAGAGGCGACGATGTGGTCGGAGGCAGGAACCAGTCCGTCGGCGGAGGGACGACCATAGGGACTGGTGGTGGTGGGAGCGGCCACGACACATGCTGCGGCAGAAAGGAGGCTGTCGGAGTCTTAATTTGGTGGAGGTGTGCGTTGACGTCCCGAAGGCGTACGTCCATGGAAGCCATGAAATCTCGTAACTTGGAACAAATCGAATCGATTGCGGCCTCATTCGCGACACTTAGTATCATTGCCGAAATAATTAATTAATTACTCCAATTTAGAATTAATCAATTAACTAAAAAAATGATTTTGAGTGGCTTCCTTGGTAAGGAAGAGATAAGTGCACATGGCTCGAGGAATGATAGCAGAGTTCTGAACGGTTTTGCACGATAAGTTCCGCACGGGGCTCGATCTAGGTGGAAGCAGAGGCGTGCATTGTCGTCGATCAAGAGCTGCAGGGGGTTCAAAAGCGGTTGGCGAGGGGCTCGAGGGGCAACGAAGGCTGGCGAGGGTCTCGATCGAATGAAGCAGGCGGCGTGGGATGCTTAGGGCTGCGTCTGGAAATCGTTGATCGCGCAGGCTGGAAGGAGGGAGTCGATCCCGCTGGAGGAGGCTACTGGGCTCGACGTCGAACAAGCGGACGAGCTCGACGGTGGTGTTGTTGTTCTCGATGTCCGGGCTCGAAGTTGGTGCGGCTGAGAAAGAAACAAAGGGAGCCGTTCACCGCTAAAGTTGGAGATGTGCGGTTCACCGCTGTAGATGCGTCTCGCTCTCGCTGAAGTTCTGACGGGCTTGTCGATCCAGAGTAAGGCAGAGGTGGATGGTGCAGAGAACATAGAGGAGCAGTGGTGCTTCTACGCCGTGCACCGGTGGTCGCAAGGAGAAAGGGTCGCACAACAGGGGTTGTTGGCGTCGTAGGAGAAGCGGCTGCTTGGTTCCGCCGTCGATTTGAGCAGAACAACGACGTGAGCGTGTAGCAGGAGACGCAGCGGGGTGTCAGAAAGGGAAACAATGGCTGATGGTGAGAATAATGTGGAAGAGGACCGAGAGCTCTGATACCAAAGTTGTTATGGGCATATTCGGAGCGGTGACCGGAGTAGTGATCGAAGGTGGAGATGATGGTTGGTGGAGGATACAACGGAGCCTTAACCACGACTGCCTAAGCGGGGTTGCTCGTTAGAGGAGAGAGACACCAATGATCTCACACAATAGACAGGAAATAGAACTTCTTACTTGCCTCATACAACCTTACATATGCCTTTATATAGACTTACAACATATAAAAAGACAAACAACGATAATGACACATATTACTAGGCCCGATGCTCGAGGTCCCTACATAATAATAACACCTATTTAATGATGACACCTACATAATAGAGATAATCATAATCAACTAGATAAACGGTACGCAGATCATAACAGGCTCTCATTTAGTGGTATTAAAGATTGGAGTATAGAAGCCTAATCTTTGGTCATTTCGGTGCCGAAGCCGAGTCCCAGGCGTGAAGCCTGCATTTCCCCTTGCTGTGAGTCCTTTTTTACCCCCATCCCATTGCCGATCCCAATTCCCCTTCCAACAGCTCTACCAACAGCCGACCCTTCCAGTTTCCCTTCCCCATCCCTCCGCCGGCCACCATACTACAGCTCAGACCCTCTCCATTGCAGCCGACCTTCACCTTTTCCCTCCCACCCCACTGCCGACCTCCACACATCTAATCCTACACCTCCCCTAGCAGCCGGCATCCACTTCCCCCATTTCCCCTCATCAAATTCCCCAAATCAGCCCCAAATTCCTCTGTTATTCACCTCCGGCGATCACCGGAGAATATCTCCAGCTAACTCCGGTGATTCACTACCATCTTCCCCATCGTTCTTCATCATTTTAGTTTTCCGGCGATAGCCCGAAAACTTCTCCGGCCACCACCTCCCACCTACGGCGACCACCTCCGGCCAGTCACCTCCACTACCTCCTATACCCCACTACATTCACTTCCTAAAATTTAGGATATATTTCTAGCCATTAACTCACCCATCTCCCATTACAGCCGGCCCACCCCATTCCCCTCTCATTCACGTGTATCCTTCTTCACCACCCGAAAACCACCTCTCATCCCTCCCAATTCCAACTCCCTTCAGCCTAACTGAACCCCATTTCTCTTGTGGAGCCACAGAACTCCCTCTTCTCCCAAAACCAACCCACCTCCCACTATTCCTGCAGCCCACCTTTGATCCCCCTCCCAACCGACCACTTCCTGCTGCAGGAAATCCCCTGGACAGCAACCTACAACCCTCCCAAACTCCCCCTGCTGTTGTCCAGCCCCCGTACCCACTTTCCAGCAAGCCCTCCTGTATCCCGGAAGCCTGTCCGAACCTCCCAGCTCCCTGTCGTGCCCTCCCAGCAGTTGGTTTCTGAATTCCATCCCCCTCCAGCCGCCGGCAGCCCATTGCAGCTCTATTGGAACCTGAAGTCCAGCCTCGGGTGGCTCTTCCGGCTACTCCACGGCTCTCCAAACACACCTCCAGCCCTCCCCCTTCAGTATTGTGCGAGTTCAAGGTTTGTTTGTTATTTCTATTCAGTTGAATCTTGTGTTTAGTCTCTACTTGAGCATTAAATTTCTGGGTCTGGGACATCTCATATATCCTTTTCAACTAAGGCGGTACATCTCGGGTGTGACATCTCGATTGGCTTACTCTTGTCCCCGAGATGTCACACCCGAGATGTCCCGCCTTAGTTGAAAAGGGTATCTGAGATGTCCCGGACCCAGAAAAATCTGTCCCGCACCCGGACCCAAAAATCTTCCCTAGTTGAGGAGATATTGGATTGTAAGCTTTGATTTCAGTTGTTTAAGTCTTTGTATTCTCTCGTTTGATTAGTCATTTATTTTTGCGCACTCTTGCGTTTGTACCTTCCCTCTTGTTTCCTTAATTTAATAGCTTTATTTTTATGTGGCCAATCAAAAGAAAATTGTTTTATAAAAGTACACATTATTGCAAGCTCGACTCCGTTTGAAATTGTGTTTCCATCTATCCTTAGTTCCCTCGGGACCTTACCCTACCGTCAACGATGTTGTATAGTTTGATTGTTGATAAGTGAAGACAACATTGATATCTAAGTTGACTGCGGTAGAAATGAGAATGCTTAAATGAATGTGTGACAAAATTATAAAAAGATAGATTAATGTATATCATTATATCACAAGGACAATATGAATGTGAGACGAACCTTCATCAACATATACATGCAGTGAGCCTACCTTATAAGAGGGATAATCAAATGAGTAGGGAATCCTTATTTAGATTTCTTTATTTAAAATGTTATGGAGTGAAGTCTTTATTATGATTTCCTTCATCATGCTATGCATCAGATCTCAAGGATAAGGCTGGAGAAATTCTTTTGATTTTTTTTATGTTCCAAAACAATTAGAATCAAACGACAACAACAACAACAAAATTAGACATTTCACTGGAATATGATAATGGAACTGATAAGAACCGAGCTATAAAATTCAACATATCAGTGCAAGGAATCAGGAAATCCGAAACGCCAATTGAACTAAGAAAATTCACGCCTTTGCGATTAGTCAAACTTATGGTTGCATCTCCTCCGATATTAGCGACGGTTGGTTCAATTCGTTGGGTTTCGTAGAGGAGATGAAGAAGACTCCTTCGACACCGAGGACGCTCGCCGTGGATGTAGAAATGAAGAATCACGCTGTAATCGTGCTCACATGAAATGCCCTCTTCATCTTCTAGGGTTTCGTGGTTTTAGGAGGCGAATGTGCAGGAGCGAGGGTTTCTGCTATGTCGGTGGCGCCGGGTACAGTCGAGGAATGCCCTAACAGAGCGGTGTCCGGAGGAGACAACTCCAAGAATCCGGATGAGTTGTGCGAGGAGTGGGAAGAGGAGGAAAGACAGAGCATCATGATTTCTTTTTGGGTTTCCACCTAATTACTAAGCCATATATCTTCCTAAGATTATATATATATATGTGTGTACCACCACAATACACGTTGCGACGTTCGCATATAGCCCGCCCGATGAAGCCTCACAAGCTGTGTTGCCTGCCCGGAATACGCCATTTTTCAAATATTTAATACCGTTTTTTTACTAAATTAAAATAAAAGCAAAGAGACGCTACAGGTGAGACTCGATCCGCCGACCTTACAGTCACGCGCCTTATCCATTAGGCCATGAACACTTTCGCGTTATATTATAGGCGCAATTTTTATTTTTACTAATATTAATGAAATTAAGTTAAAATTAACTTTTTATATATATTAATATTATTTATAACCGTTGAAGGCCGCCCCGATGCGGTCGAAGGCCGCCCGAGAGCATCAAGCACAGGCGTAGCCCATAGGGGGCGGGCGTAGCCCGCCGTCGTCGGCCGTAGCCCGCCGTCGTCGGCCGTAGCCCGCCATCGTCGGCCGTAGCCCGCCGTCGTCGGCCGCGTCTGTCACGCTTGGCCGTAGGGGCAGAACCCCGTGACCTGCACTCGTGTTTGTGTGTCTCTCTCTATATATAGACACACGCTGTATTAAATCAATTAACTTTATTAAAGTAGATTTGACATACATGATATATGCATCACAATGAAGATTTTTTTAACAAAAATTGAAAAGTCGTGTAAAATTAGTTTACACATTAATTAATTAATATTATGTTTATTTTAAGTTACATTAACTAATTGATAGGGATGGACTCCTGAGCCAATAATGGTCGGGGGATTGTCGCGGTTGGTTGTAGGGCGGAGCCTCATGCCTATCACTTGTGTGTGTGTGCGTGTGTGAGAGAGAGAGATCTCAGAGAGTATTGTCTTGCTTTACTCTCTGTGAGAAACTGTTATTGCTTCCCCGGTCACCTCGACCACGATAGTGCACGGGGCTCCCCAGTGCCCCATACGACAGTACCACGATCACGTTATTGCCCCGACGCGATAGCGCTCCCGCCGCTCATAAACCCCTGGAGTGCTATACTTCGCCCATCGCTTATTTTTGCAATGTGCACGAGGATTTGCAAGCGGCGGAGAGAACACAAATTTTATTTTATGTACGAGACTTTGCATATATGAGAGCACAATTTTTAAAACCAAAGAAAAGACACGTAAATTAAAAAAATTAAAATTTTGTAATAAAGATTGGTAAAATTTGAAAGTTGAATGTTTCACCAAATAGTGTTTTCCCTTTTAATATGGTATATATATAGATATACGGGTGACAATGCAGGGGTGACGACATTCGGCGTGGGCGGCGACATTCGGCGGGGGCGGCGATATTCGGCGGGGGCGGCGACATTTGACGGGTGCGACAATATTCGATGTGGGAGGCGATATTAGGCTGGGAATGCCCATACTTATATATTCAACAAAATCATATGGTGTTGGTTATCTTTACTTGCATTGTGAGAACTTCAGTTTAAATCCCACCATTGACATTTTTGTGTGAAATTAAAAATCTGGTCATATGACTTCATTTTCAATAAGTTTTTGGGTAAAATTGTAATTTCATATTGTAGGCTACCCTACACCTTAATATAATCCTAAATCTTATCATAGTAGGTGCATGAGCTCTAGTAAAAAAGATGTAGGTAATCGGACGGTTAGATTTGATTTCAATGAGATCGAACGGTTCAAATAACTCTGATGGTACACACGATTACACCATTACATTTTCAAAATTATTATTTTTGTATCGATATATATATATCTTAATCATATCAAAAGGGAAAAGTTGTCTTTGATGAAAACATTCAAAATTAACAAATATAGCTTACAATTGCTATGACTTAATATTTATTATTGTTGCGGTCCACTCAAGGCTCCGGTAGATCGGACTAAATTGAACCGTCTTAGCCCAGGAGCGTTCGAGCGTGCAAACAGTCACAGAAAAGGGAAAGCTGACAAGACTTTTTTTTTTAACGTGGAAAACCCGTCAACTGGGTGAAAAATCACGCAGCCGGGTCTGTGCCGACCGAAACCTCCACTATTTGTTGGTCGTACATTGCTTTTTTGAAGAACTCGAGGGCGACATGCCGCCTCTCGTTACAATTGTTGAGAGAGAGATACTCGGAGGGTGACAAACCACCGCTCTTGGAGCTAAGACTTTTGTCTGATGCAGAGGGGGATGCTGCGCTCTAAGCGCTCTAGAGGTTTTGACTGCAGCTTGAAGGTTGGATCGATGTGCTCTGTGCGTCTTTGTCTCTGTCTGTTGTCTCCTGCTGCGCTATAGGAGTTTGGAGTGATGTTCTTGCTGGAGGCTGGAGCGTTTGTTCTTGAGTGCGCGCAGTGCTTGTTGCTGAGTACGCGGGATTATGCTTGGACGGTCTTGAGAGCGGAGCGCGCAGAGGCGCGCTTGGAGCGGTCTTGAGAGCGGAGCGCACGGAGGCGCGCCTGTGAGCGCGCAAGGAGGAGGCGCGCTTGTGAGCGCGCAAGGAGGAGGCGCGCTTGTGAGCGCGCAAGGAGGAGGCGCGCTTGGGAGCGCGCAAGGAAGAAGGAGGAGAGAGAAAATCTGTAGGAGGATCTTCCCGGCCGGAGAGAGAGAAAGTCTCAAAAGAGGGGAGAGAAGGAGGAGAAGAAGATCGAAAAAAGAGAAGCCTTGGTGTTCTATTTATAGTTTTTGAGGGTGGCACTTTCGTAATTAATTGGGTGGTTAGGGTGGTTATGCGGCTACCCGCACACCATAACCAATTTATATGTTATACGCACATTTATCATGAATATAGCTCGCGCACACCAGTTTGTATAGTTTTGCAATGATATGTATTCATATGACGGATATGGTTATGCACACACCATAACCATATTATTTGCTATACGCAGACCGTATTGAAGGATTTTACTACTTGTACCCCAATGTTGGAGGATTTTACTATTTGCACTCCATGATGGAGCAATTTACTATTTGCACCCCCATGCTGGAGGATTTTACTATTTGCACTCCATGATGGAGGAATTTACTATTTGCACCCCCATGTTGGAGGATTTTATTATTTGCACTCCATGATGGAGGAATTTACTATTTGCACCCCCATGTTGGAGGATTTTACTATTTGCACTCCATGATGGAGGAATTTACTATTTGCACCTCAATGCTGGAGGATTTTACTATTTGCACCCCCATGTTGGAGGATTTTACTATTTGCACCCACATGTTGGGTGGTTACGGGGCTAGTGGGGTTTCTTTGGATAACCGCACACCCATGAATGGGGTGCGGTTAGCGCCTTCAAGGAAACCCTATCATTTGCCCCCCAAGTCCCCGAAGTTCAGAGCCGGGGCGAGAGAGGTGCGGGGACTTTTTGTGCGAAATAGTTGTGGCGATTGTGGTGGAGTCAGCAACGTGGTATGGAAGGAGGCCTTGCGCTCCTTAGAGGCAGCTCGTGGTGACGTGGTGTGTCGGGTTGCAGAGCTGGAGCAGTGCCGAGCTGAGATAGCGCGTCTTTCTTCCGTGGAGCGGGAGACCGAGCTGAAGGCGGCTGGCTTGGCTGAGTACCTGGAGTCAGTTGATTACCTGCGGGACCGCTGCTTGATTTCCGAGGAGGTCCGAGACGTGATCTGGACTCAGGAGGTGGAGCCTCAGCTGGAGGACTCGCGAGAGCTTGCCCTTCGACAGGGAGTGTCGAAGGCTCTTCGGATGGTGTCCCGGAAGCGGGGCTATGATGTTAGTGGCCTCGGATTTGACGACCTGTCGGAGGAGGAGGACCATAGTCCTGATGAAGAGCGATTTCTTTAACTGCTTGTAGCCGTGTTTGCCGGATGTGGCTGTATCTCTTTTATTGTATTCATCGTATTTGTTCATCTGTGCGATCTTGTTAATCTGGTTGTTAGCACCTGCATAGTTTGATTATTTTCAAAGTTACAGATGAGTTTGCGCGGACTTGAGCTCGCGGCTTTTATGTTAGTCAAAAAATTAGTTTGCACGAGTCTGGCTCGCGGCTTTTATATAAAATAGGTGCACGAGTCTGGCCAGTGGCTTTATAATAAAATAGGTGCACGAGTCTGGCCCGCGGCTTTTTGCACGAGTCTGGCCCGCGGCTTTTTGCGCGAGTCTGGCTCGCGGCTTTTTGCACGAGTCTGGCCTGCGGCTTTTTGCTCGAGTCTGGCTCGCGGCTTTTTGCACGAGTCTGGCTCGCGGCTTTTTGCACGAGTCTGGCTCGCGGCTTTTCGCACGAGGCTGGCTCGCGGCTTTTCGCACGAGTCTGGCTCGCGGCTTTTCGCCCGAGTCTGGCTCGCGGCTTTTCCCCCGAGGCTGGCTCGCGGCTTTTTGCACGAGTCTGGCTCGCGGCTTTTCGCACGAGTCTGGCTCGCGGCTTTTTGCACGAGTCTGGCTCGCGGCTTTTTGCACGAGTCTGGCTCGCGGCTTTTTGCACGAGTCTGGCTCGCGGCTTTTTGCACGAGTCTGGCTCGCGGCTTTTTGCACGAGTCTGGCTCGCGGCTTTGTTTGCACGAGTCTGGCTCGCGGCTTTTTGCACGAGTCTGGCTCGCGGCTTTTTGCACGAGTCTGGCTCGCGGCTTTTTGCACGAGTCTGGCTCGCGGCTTTTTGCACGAGTCTGGCTCGCGGCTTTTTGCACGAGTCTGGCTCGCGGCTTTTTGCACGAGTCTGGCTCACGGCTTTTTGCACGAGTCTGGCTCGCGGCTTTTTGCACGAGTCTGGCTCGCGGCTTTGTTTGCACGAGTCTGGCTCGCGGCTTTTTGCACGAGTCTGGCTCGCGGCTTTTTGCAGGAGTCTGGCTCGCGGCTTTTTGCACGAGTCTGGCTCGCGGCTTTTTGCAGGAGTCTGGCTCGCGGCTTTTTGCACGAGTCTGGCTCGCGACTTTTTGCACGAGTCTGGCTCGCGGCTTTTTGCACGAGTCTGGCTCGCGGCTTTTTGCACAAGTCTGGCTCACGGCTTTTTGCACGAGTCTGGCTCGCGGCTTTTTGCACGAGTCTGGCTCGCGGCTTTTTGCACGAGGCTGGCTCGCGGCTTTTTGCACGAGGCTGGCTCGCGGCTTTTTGCACGAGGCTGGCTCGCGGCTTTTTGCACGAGTCTGGCTCGCGGCTTTTTGCACGAGGCTGGCTCGCGGCTTTTTGCACGAGTCTGGCTCGCGGCTTTTTGCACGAGTCTGGCTCGCGGCTTTTTGCACGAGTCTGGCTCGCGGCTTTGTTTGCACGAGTCTGGCTCGCGGCTTTGTTTGCACGAGGATTGCTCGCGGCTTTGTTTGCACGAGGATTGCTCGCGGCTTTGCCGGAGAATGTAAGTATTCAATCTGGTGGCCATCGTGAGGGGGGCAGGCCCTGGCGATGGCGGGCGTCGGCGGGCAGTCATGCTAGAGAATGTAAATTCGATCCAGCGCCAGAGAATGTAAATTCGATCTGGTTGCGGGGCCTAGCCATGGGTCAGAGAATGCCAGTATTCGATCTGGGAGAAAAGACTACTGGAGAATGCAAATTCGATCCATAGCTGCGAGCAAAGATCTGCGCTGGCACTGGAGAATGAAAATTCGATCCAGGTTGTGTTGGCTTTTCCGGTTGAGGGGACCGCCGGAGAATGAAAATTCAGTCTGGGGGCTGCGGACGGAGGCTTGCGCTAGCGCTGGAGAATGAAGATTCGATCCAGGTTGTGTTGGCTTTTCCGGTTGAGGGGACCGCCGGAGAATGAAAATTCAATCTGGGGGCTGCGGATGGAGGCTTGCGCTAGCACTGGAGAATGAAGATTCGATCCAGGTTGTGTTGGCTTTTCCGGTTGAGGGGACCGCCGGAGAATGAAAATTCAATCTGGGGGCTGCGGATGGAGGCTTGCGCTAGCGCTGGAGAATGAAGATTCGATCCAGGTTGTGTTGACTTTTCCGGTTGAGGGGACCGCCGGAGAATGAAAATTCAATCTGGGGGCTGCGGATGGAGGCTTGCGCTAGCGCTGGAGAATGAAGATTCGATCCAGGTTGTGTTGGCTTTTCTGGTTGAGGGGACCGCCGGAGAATGAAAATTCAATCTAGGGGATGCGGATGGAGGCTTGCGCTAGCGTTGGAGAATGAAGATTCGATCCAGGTTGTGCCGCCTATTTTCGATTGGGAGGACCGCGTTAGCGCTGGCGAATGATAATTCGACCAGGTTGCGTAGCCTCTTCCGGTTGGAGGATACTGGGTCACCTTGCCCCCCAGTGATTGATCTTTCAGCGGCGCTGATGGCTTTTCCTGCCATGATGCCAAGTCACGAGTATCGCTGGGCTGGTGATACTGTCTTTTAGATCTTCTTGGAATGCGGGGAACTCCTTCCCACAGACGGCGCCAAACTGTTGCGGTCCACTCAAGGCTCCGGTAGATCGGACTAAATTGAACCGTCTTAGGCTGGGAGCGTTCGAGCGTGCAAACAGTCACAGAAAAGGGAAAGCTGACAAGACAATTTTTTTTAACGTGGAAAACCCGTCAACTGGGTGAAAAACCACGCGGTCGGGTCTGTGCCGACCGAAACCTCCACTATTTGTTGGTTGTACAGAGCTTTTTTGAAGAACTCGAGGGCGACATGCCGCCTCTCATTACAATTGTTGAGAGAGAGATACTCGGAGGGTGACAAGACACCGCTCTTGGAGCTAAGACTTTTGTCTGATGCAGAGGTGGATGCTGCGCTCTAAGCGCTCTAGAGGTTTTGACTGCAGCTTGAAGGTTGGATCGATGTGCTCTGTGCGTCTTTGTCTCTGTCTGTTGTCTCCAGCTGCGCTAGAGGAGTTTGGAGTGTTGTTCTTGCTGGAGGCTGGAGCGTTTGTTCTTGAGTGCGCGGAGTGCTTGTTGCTGAGTACGCGGGGTTATGCTTGGACGGTCTTGAGAGCGGAGCGCGCAGAGGCGCGCTTGGAGCGGTCTTGAGAGCGGAGCGCACGGAGGCGCGCTTGTGAGCGCGCAAGGAGGAGGCGCGCCTGTGAGCGCGCAAGGAGGACGCGCGCTGGTGAGCGCGCAAGGAGGAGGCGCGCCTGTGAGCGCGCAAGGAGGACGCGCGCTGGTGAGCGCGCAAGGAGGAGGCGCGCCTGTGAGCGCGCAAGGAGGACGCGCGCCTGTGAGCGCGCAAGGAGGACGCGCGCCTGTGAGCGCGCAAGGTGGAGGCGCGCCTGTGAGCGCGCAAGGAGGACGCGCGCCTGTGAGCGCGCAAGGAGGACGCGCGCCTGTGAGCGCGCAAGGAGGACGCGCGCCTGTGAGCGCGCAAGGAGGACGCGCGCCTGTGAGCGCGCAAGGAGGACGCGCGCCTGTGAGCGCGCAAGGAGGACGCGCGCCTGTGAGCGCGCAAGGAGGACGCGCGCCTGTGAGCGCGCAAGGAGGACGCGCGCCTGTGAGCGCGCAAGGAGGAGGCGCGCTTGTGAGCGCGCAAGGAAGAAGGAGGAGTGAGAAAATCCGTAGGAGCATTTTCCCTGTCGGAGAGAGAGAAAGTCTCAAAAGAGGGGAGAGAAGGAGGAGGAGAAGAAGATCGAAAAAAGAGAAGCCTTGGGGTTCTATTTATAGTTTTTGAGGGTGGCACTTTCGTAATTAAATGGGTGGTTAGGGTGGTTGTGGTGGTTATGCGGCTACCCGCACACCATAACCAATTTATATGTTATACGCACATTTATCATGAATATAGCTACGCGCACACCAGTTTGTATAGTTTTGCAGTGATATGTATTCATATGACGGATATGCTTATGCGCACACCATAACCATATTATTTGCTGTACGCAGACCGTATTGAAGGATTTTACTACGTGTACCCCCATGTTGGAGGATTTTACTATTTGCACTCCATGATGGAGGAATTTACTATTTGCACCCTCATGCTGGAGGATCTTACTATTTGCACTCCATTGTTTGCCCGGAAAACCGCTTCTCGGTTTGAACCATTATCAGACCGCTCGGACTCTTGAGCCAAGCCGCTGGGTCCTGGAATCGGCGGTTCCCCGTTCAAGAAGGGCCAGGCCGGGCGGCCTGGTGTCATTTCCAGGATCACCCCCAAAGAGATAAGATCGTCAAAGAGCCAAGGCAGGAAGTTCATCCGCGGTCTCAGCAAGAAGGCCGCGCGGGTTGTCCCATAGAAACTCGAAGTTCCAGCCCCGAAGAACAGGTCGGGGCTCCAGATCGAAGGCTATCCAAGTTACCTCTTGAAGATCGGCTGAGTCATGACCAGAGGGCAGACCGCGACCTCAATCTCCAAACCGCGCGGTCTGCATTATTGACTTGGTCCCGGCGTCCTCAGCCGCAAGCAAGACAGATCGGGAAGGCAGGCCGTCAGATCGCGCGGCCTCTTTCTTTCTCTTCTTTGTGTATCCCGTCACCGCCTGCCCGTTTCTCCTGTACCCGGGCAGGAGGTTATTTTATCCCTGCCCGATCGGGCAGGCCCCCAAGCCTATAAATAGGGGGCGGCACTGTTCCCAAGACACGCACACTCGAATCCAAGAGCTCGCTTGTCTGAGCTCCGGTCTCGAGTTTCAGGTCTCGCGAACTGCTGACCGGCCGGCTTCTGCTCTTTCACATTTGTAACCGCTTCTTTTCAATAAAAGGAAAGCCCGTCGCAGGAGTGGCATTTGCCGCGACGGGCGAAGTCTGGCCTCGATCGCTGCTAGCGGTCTGAATTCTTCAACTAAATAGTAACTGATAGTCCGCAACCCTCGTTTCACTTCGGAGGCGCACTTTTGAATCGAACAGAAACACGCGACCTTCAGATCGCAGACTGTCAGCGAAATCCTTAGCTCAGAATGTCAGACCGCCAGCTCCCTCCAAGAGACCGATCCGACCATAGTGAAGACTCTTTGTGGGAAGCTCTGGAGCAGACAAAGAGAGAGGCCGACCAGGCTCGGCAGGCAACTGATCAGCGTCTGGACGCGATCACTCAGGCCCTAACACTACTAACCGAGCGGCTAGCCCCTCAGCAGGCCGCGGCTCCCCAGGCGGTCACTCCTGTTCTACCTCCTCCACCTCCATATCCGTTCGCGCAAGTCGCTCATTCCCGACCACCACAAGAAGGTTCCGCGGACCGTCCGAATCTCTACCAAGAGGCCGCGCGATGTATGCCAGCTCGGGTCCTTGACTTTCAAGGGGCGACCTCTCAGGCCGCTCATTTTCCCTATCCGCCTGAGGTCGCCGCCTTCCAATCATATCCGACTGGAGCACCTGCCCGCTCCTATCATGCGGCCTGTCCGCCAATGACCGCAGCCGAGATCCCTTATAACCCTGCTTTCCCTCTGTACGAGGATGCCGAGGAGAGTTCTCCCTTCACCGACGAAATCCGAGGAGAGCCGGCCCCAAACAACTTTCGAGAACCACGTATGTCGGCATATAGTGGGGAGTCCGATCCAGCAATACACCTCCAGGCATTTGAATCAGCTGTTGCTCTAAGGACCATCACTGATGCAACAAAGTGCAAGCTCCTGGTGACATCCTTTGATGGGCAGGCCAGAGAATGGTTCTATGGATTGCATCCTCGATCTATCAGATGCTTTGCGGAGTTACGTAGAGAATTTTTGCTTCGATTCTCTACCTCTAAGAAGAGGAAGAATGGTCCGGCAGCCCTATTCGAGATACGACAGCAAGAAAACGAAACGTGGGCCCGTTTTGTCAATCGTTTCCAAAGGGAAATAATGGAGGTACAAAACGTCGATCCGGAGTTATATAGGGTCGCGCTAATGCATGGCCTTAGGGAAGGGCCACTGAAGTTTGAAGCCCAAATCAGGGAACCAAAGACATATCAAGAAATGATTAGTCTGGCAAACAAATTCATCAGGGGGGAAAAGACTAATCCGGGTTACGTTGCCAAGTTGCTCAGCGACAACGATCAGTTCAATTCTGCATCAACCCATCAGCAACGTTATAATCACTCGTCTCGGCCTGATTTCGAGCCTCGGGCTCAAAGGGGAAGGAATCTTAAGCCCAAGCAACCATTCATTGGCCATCAACGGTTTCAGGATCAGAAGCCGCCGTTGGCCATCGCACCCACTCAACCCATGGGAGTCCCGCAAATCATGCCCGTATATCTGCCACAATACATCGCACAACCATCTCCACCTATCCCATCCATCCGATATGATGAATCACAAGATTCGTTCACCCCGCTCAACGTTACCATGAATGAGGTCGTGCAGATTCTTCAGAAGAGGCCTGACTTTAAAAGGCCCCCTCCTTTGAAATCAGAAGTTCGCAATCGGAACCCAAACCTTTACTGTGAATATCATAAAGAAGAGGGGCATCTAACTGAAGATTGCCGGGCCCTCCGGTGGTTGATAGAAAAACTCCTGAAAGAGGGAAAGCTTCGGGGGTTGATTCGGCAAGAAACTCCGGTTGAACCACGAGCTGAGAAGAAGAAGGAGGCAGTCGAAGTAACATGGGAGTGTGCTGATGTAGAGGAGGCCGGTGGTTATGGGGATATACATCCTGCAGCCGAATGCATAGAGGTGAATGATGTTGGCCCTCTCGGCAACATCTATTGCATCCATGGTGGGGCAGGGATAGAATCCTCCCGAAAATCTAGCATCGGGAGAGTTACAAAGCAAGAAGTGGCAGTTGCCTCCACTTCTGCCCCGGAAAGGACGGTTGTTACGTTTGGCCAGGAAGATCTCTCCCCAAATGCAAATCCGTTCGATGACGCGGTGGTGATAAAGGCGGTTATTGAGAATTACGCAGTGCACAAAATTTTGATCGATACAGGCAGCTCAGTTAATCTCATCTTTCGCCAAACGTTTGAGGCCCTCAAGACTGGAAAGTCCTTACTCTCTACGGAAGGCCCCCTCTATGGCTTCTCAGGAGAAAAGAAGGAAGTAGAAGGGTGCGTGAAGCTTCTGGTATCGCTAGGGGGCATAACAAAGTTGGTGAACTTCGTAGTAGTGGAAGCCCCAAGTAGCTACTGCGCAATTTTCGGAAGGCCAATCCTGAATGCTTACAGAGCGGTGGTATCTACTTTCCATTTGGCCTTGAAATTCGCTGCTGAGGGGCGTCAGTACCGGATCCGGAGCGATCCAAAGGTGGCACGCGAATGTTATGTGAAGACAGTTAATGTGATCACCGAGGCACCACTTCACAAGGCCCAGAATGACATCCAAGAGGTGTCCGAACTCCCTGAAGAAGCTGAGGGGAGCGTGGAACGGAAAGGGACCTACCTGGAACCTGCCCAGGAGACCCAAGAGATCCCCATTGTTGAAGGGGAAGGGAAGAAGCTGATCATCAACGCCGAGCTATCAGAAGAGGAAAAGCTCCAGTTAACCTCCTGCCTGCTGAATAACTTGGACATCTTCGCTTGGTCGGCGGAAGACATGCCTGGAATAGATCCAGATGTCGCGTGCCATCACCTCAACGTTTCTCCGGAGTTCAAGCCAATCCAACAGAAGAAGAGGGAGGTAGCAACTAAGCTGGCGGTACCTATCAAAGAAGAAGTTGCAAAGCTTCTTAAGGCCAATTTCATTTCTGAAATCCAGTACCCCACCTGGATGTCGAATGTAGTGATGGTGAAAAAGTCTGGGGGGAAATGGCGTATGTGTGTTGATTTCACTAAACTCAATAAAGCATGCCCCAAGGATTGTTATCCCTTGCCTCGGATAGATGTTTTGGTAGATTCCGCGGTGGGATATAGTTTTATGAGTTTTTTAGATGCATTTTCTGGTTATCACCAGATTAAGATGCATAAGCCTGATATCCCGCATACATCCTTCATTACCAATGATGGATGTTATTGTTATCTCGTCATGCCTTTCGGCCTCAAAAATGCGGGGGCAACATATCAGAGGATGATGGACACAGTTTTTGAAAAACAAAAAGGGAGAAATCTGGAAGTATATGTTGATGATCTCCTTCTAAAAAGTAAAACTTTTTTAATCCATCTGGAAGACCTCGTAGAGACGTTCGCTACTCTACGGAGGTTCAAATTAAAATTAAACCCCTCGAAATGCGTGTTTGGGGCGAACAAGGGGAAATTTCTTGGACATCTTCTCACTCCTGATGGTCTCGCACCGAACCCAGATAAAGTAAAAGCCATCCTAGACATGACCCCTCCTCGTAATCCGAAAGAGGTACAGCAACTTGGTGGAAGGTTGGCAGGATTGAGCCGATTCATTTCCAAATCGGGAGATAAAAGCGCTCCGTTCTTCAAAACACTTAGGGGAGGATCTAAGTTTGAATGGAACGAGGAATGCAATAATGCTTTCGAACAATTGAAAAAGCAATTAACTTCAACCCCCCTTCTTCAAAGCCCTCGCGAAGGAGAAACACTATTCTTGTACTTGGGGGTGGGCCCTGATGCGATAAGCTCTGTCCTGGTTCGGGAAGAGAAAAAGAAACAGTTTCCGATATACTATGTCAGCCATATCCTTAAAGATGCAGAAACTAGATATTCAATCCTGGAGAAATTAGCCTTGGCTTTAGTCATGTCATCACGAAGGCTCCGCCCCTATTTTCAAGCTCATCCTATTCAGGTGGTTTCAGATCATCCACTGAGGAATATCTTGGAGAAGCCGGAACATTCAGGAAGGTTGGCCAAATGGGCAATCGAGCTAAGCGAGTTCGAAATATTGTACACTCCCAGAACGGCAATAAAGGCACAAGTATTGGCAGATTTCTTGGTAGACACAATGGAGTCTAATCCAGAGCAGGTAGTGCAATCTCCTTTTGCTTGGATCATTTATGTGGATGGGGCTTCTGGCAGGAACTCCGTGGGAGCCGGAGTGGTTTTGATCAGTCCAAACGGCATCAGGCTGGAACAAGCTGTTAGATTCTTCTTTTCAGTTACAAATAACCAGGCCGAATACGAAGCACTCTTGGCCGGCCTGAGACTCGCAAAGGAGCTTGGGATAGAACATGTTCATGTGAAAACTGATTCTCTTGTAATGGCCTCGCAGGTTCTGGGGAACTACGAGACAAGAGAACCGATGTTGAGAAAATATCTATTCCTAGCTAAGAAAGAAATCGGGAGATTCAAATCCTTCATCATCGAGCATATTCCGAGAACGCAGAATGAAGAGGCAGACGAATTGTCAAAATTTGGTCTTCCATCAGGGGGAGTAACCTCAGAACTTTTTCATCCGGCAACAGAGGAGACAGAGGAAGAAGAGCTCATGCAGATCGATCAACATCCTTCTTGGAAAGACCCCTACGAATTGTTTCTGACAAAAGGAGAATATCATCCATCAATCAAGGACAAAAATAGGTTCAGAAGAAAGGCGGCGTACTACTACTTGATAGCAGGAGTCTTGTACCGAAAAACTTTGATTTCTCCCTCGGCACGGTGCGTTTCAGAAGAGGAGATCCCGGTCATACTTCAGGAAGTTCATTCTGGGGAGTGTGGTAGCCATTCAGGGACGAAAACCTTAGAAAAAAGGATCCTGCGGCAAGGATACTTCTGGCCAACCATGAGAAAGGATGCTGAAGCCTTCGCCAAGCGATGTGTCCAGTGTCAAAAGTTCGCTCCTCTTCAACATTTGCCTGCTCAGTCACTCAGGTCAATAACTGTGCCATGGCCTTTTGCAGTATGGGGAATGGATCTTATGGGGCCTTTCCCAATGGCCAGCGGACAACGTCGCTTTATCCTGGTAATGATCGATTATTTCAGTAAGTGGATCGAAGCAAAAGCATTAGCAAGAACTACCACCCAAATTGTCAGAAACTTCGTCTGGGGAGAGATTATCTGCCGACATGGAATTCCGTTGGCAATCGTCACCGATAATGGCCCACAATTCAACAATCCAGAGATGATAAACTTCTGTGATCAGATAGGAATTGATCTTCGGTTTGCCTCAGTACACCATCCAAGGACCAATGGTCAAGTGGAGGCGGCAAACAGGCAAATTCGGCAGCTTTTGATGAAAAGAGTCTTGAACCAGAAAGGGAATTGGGCGGACCAACTTCCTTCCATCCTGTGGACCCTTCGTACTACTCCGTCCTCGGCTACCGGGGAGACACCTTTCAAATTATCTCATGGCTCGGAAGCTGTTGTCCCTGTGGAATTCGAGGTGGTCACTCCAAGGGTTATTTACGCCAAAGAAGGAGGAGAATCCTGGATAGATGAAAATGGTGAGGCCCTCATGCATAATCTTGATCTAATCGAGGAACTTCAGGATGAAGCAACAATCAGGCAGGAAGAAGTTAAAAGGAGAATGGCAAAATATTTTGATAAGAATGTCAGAGTGAAGCAGTTTGTAGTCGGGGATTTGGTGTTAAAAAAGGTGGATGCCGCAGCGAGGTCTGGTAATGTTGGAAAGCTGGATCCTAATTGGGCAGGACCTTTCATCATCAAAGAAGTATCTAAGAATGGGGCCTACCGTCTCCAAACCAACGAAGGAGAAGACATCCCACGCACGTGGAGCGGTGACGATCTCAAACGATTCTATCCTTGAAACTATTTCTTTTATTCTTTACATCTCTTTTTGGTATTGAATAAAAAGCCCTATACTGACATTTCCTTCTTGTATGATGGTTCTCCGCATCATAAATATAAACACACATATCTCACTCCCCGAACCTCTGAGATATCGCCAAATTCTGCTCGAACCCCCTCGGATTGTAGTCGTAGCGTAAAACCCACCAAGACCATGTGATGCGGGGAGTTTTCGCACACATGTAGTGGTAGCTTGCCAATTCCGCTGCGGTGGTCTTCAGAACTTTGGATCCCGGCCGATATCTGACACACCCCTGCATCAAGGGAGGTCTAGGTGATTGTCAGCTCTATCATGCCCCGAAGGGATATAGTTACAGCTTTGATGATCTTTCTGAGGAAAGCAATGTTCGCCGCCGAGGCCCACCTGCCCAACTGATCATCATAGTCTGTGACCATCGAATACTCTTAGGTACTCTCGAAACGGTACCTAGTTGGGCCCACAACTGAGTTGATCTCTCTGAGGAAAGCAATGTTCGCCGCCGAGGCCCACCTGCCCAATTGATCAACTCGGCTTGTAACCCTAGGCAAGAGAGCGGATGAGTCGTTTACAGCTCTTATGACCACTTGAGGAAAGCAATGTTCGCCGCCGAGGCCCACCTGCCCACTTGGTCATCTGAGTCTGTACATATTTTTTCTTTTTTCCCTACAGCTCTTATGACCACTTGAGGAAAGCAATGTTCGCCGCCGAGGCCCACCTGCCCACTTGGTCATTTGAGCCTGTAGGATTATTCTTCTTCCCTACAGGGAGGCATTCACTTCTGATGATTTTCTATATGGACCACTCAAGGAGAATATTGTTAGAACAGGTGCAGGTGTTCGTCTACCCCAATAAGGGGTTGTGGTATTAAGACCATGCGGTCTGAGTATTTCAGGCCTAGCGGTCTGACTGAACATAGGTTAAGTCATCTTTTTGGAACTGATCATGTTATCACCAGGGTTATATTCAAACCGGGCGGGTATGCCCGTCGTCTATTAAGGAAAGTATTTCTGAATCTGGGCATATGATTACCCGGGTTATTATGCAACCGGGCGGTCTTATCAATATATTACAAGTTGGAATATTTTCTGGCAAAGCATATGATTACCCGCGTTATTATGCAACCGTACGGTCTTATCAATATTGTACAAGTTGGAAATCTTCTAAAGCTAATCATCTATTTCCCGGGTGGCATTCAAACCGGGCGGATTTAATCATCTTTTATAAGTTTGGTATTTCTGGATCTAACATGTAATTGCTCAGATTTCATCCTGACCGGTCGGACTTATCTATCTATCCGTCCGATAATGAGTTAGGCATTTCTAAATTCAAATCATATGGTTGTCCGGATTGCATTCTGACCGAGCGAACCTATCAATACTTCAAATTAATCAAATCTGGTTGTCTCTGGAATTGAGTATATCACCGTTCAGTTTATATTTTAACCGGTCGGGTTGACTGATTTCCTAGCAAAAGTTATCCTTGGATGCAATGAGTTGTTCGCCCGGATTGATTTCAAAATCGCTCAAAGTTAAAGGATCATTACTTGCATCAACAAGGATGTGGTATCTCTCTTTTTAAATAAGGGGCCGCTCGGCCTAACACTATGATCGCACAAGAAATCGGACATCCTGAGATTTTTAAAAAAAAAGGGGGTAACCGCGCGGCCTAAATATAAACCACCCAAGATCCTCAATCGTCATCTATATTTGGATCAGGATAGCCGCGCGGCTAGATTATAAGAAGCGAAAGAGAAGAAGGAGAGAAAAAGACAAGATATCAATCACAAGTAAGTAACAGCAGAATGACAACCAGACAGGTAAGAAATTTCTATTCATTTCTTCAAAAATATGTTTACAAAAGTACTGACCGCCCGGTTAACAAAAAGAAACCGGCGGTTACAAAAGTTAAAAAGTAAAACAAGAGCACTAGTCTGCCGACTTTTTCCGCTTCTTGACAGGCGGACTTGAGGTCAGGCCTTCGATGTCAATCTCCGGCGAATAGCCTTCACTGAACGAAGAAGAATCCGACGAACCGCTGGAACTTGATCGCCCGGTCCTACTGGCGGAGCCAGTGGTCCCAGAGGATAGGTCATCTTCATCGTCCTCATCAGCGTCACCGGCTTCATTGTCCGCATCGACCTCATCGGCGGCTTCACCGCTTCCATCTCCTCCTTGATGAAGCACGACCTCTCTGCCCGCGTCAGCCTCAGCCTCCTCGCCCACCTTGGTCTTCCCTTTGCGCCTTCGGCTGATTTCATCGAGTTGAGTCTTCAAGGTGGGGAAGAGGTCGGAGAAGGTGGTACCCTCGAACCCTTCGCTCAGACCGCCCCGGTCTTCCATAAGACCCAGGGCCTTGTTGATTCCTTGGGCCACGTGAGGCAGCACCTCGTCTTGGAAGGCCGGGTTAGTTATCTCATATTGTTTCTGCAGGAAAGAAAGGAAAAACGAGTTAGGTCGCTCGAGTTAAGCAAAAGGGGCCGCGGCATTTGTTTGTCGAAACTCACCGCCACGACTTCTTGAAGCCGCGCGGTCTCCTCTCGAAGCCGCGTGATCTCCGCGGCCTGCCCCTCGAATCTCTTCTCCAGGTGTTTTTGGACGGAAACCAGCCGCTTGAACGACAAGGCCATAAAGTGGTTGGCCGCAAATCCCCATGCACCGGCCTGAGCCGCTAACCGGGGGAGCTCTTCCTCGGGAGTATTCCTCAGCCTCTTCAAAGTCTTTCGACCATACAAGGCAGCCCCGGCGGCTAGGGCGTGGCGGTCAATCTTTTCACTCCCCCACGGAGGGAGCGCGGTGGATACCCGGATCCGACTTCCATCCCTGTGCCAAAGGACGGTCGGGTTGCCCTGCAGGTCGGGCGGGTTCCCACTTGAACGAAGGATTTCGTAATCGTCAAAAGAGGTCGGGCCCTCTTCCTCCGAAGATGGCGACCTCTTTCGCCGCTGCCTCTTCTCCCTCTGGGTTAAAACTGGGCCGGCCGGCGTGACCGGCTTGTTCGTTGGAACGATATGGGCGGCTGCAAAATAAAATCAAGAGTATAAGTAAAGAAGGCCGCGCGGTCATATAAAGGCGGTCTAGAGGAACTTACTATGTTCGGGGAGGATGTTCTCAAGCTCCGAGAAAAGCGGGATGTAGTGATTAATATCAAGCCGCTCCTTCTCAAGGAACGCGAAGGTGTCCGCCTCGATCTTGCCGACCTGGGGGATCTGGAAAACTTCTTCCCCCCGGACTTGCGGGTTGGTCTGCAACAGTCCGAAGTTGCCCTCGAGCATTACAAACCGCTCCGACCAATCGGAGACTTTGTTCGCCAGATTGACAATCTTCAGCCCGTGGCAGCCGAAGTAAAGGTGCCCCCTGTAAGTTGAAGTCCCCGAGTCGGAGACCGCCCGCACTGAGAAGAACTTTCTGAACAGGTCGAGGGAGAACCGGATCCTCTCGAACCGCAGGTACGAGATGAAACTATATATTGAGGCGATGGAGTTCGGTGGAAGCTGACCGGGCACAACCCCGTAGTGGTCGAAAATGGCTATGACTTCAAGCGGCAGTGGAAACTTGAAGCCATACTCGAAGTGGTCAACTGGGATGGCGATCTGGTGCGGACTGGAAGAGTTAATCCGCTCGTCGCGCAAAGGAAGCCGCGCGAGCAGAGTACTCCCTACCATGTGTTTAGCAATGAAGTCATCCAGTTCGTTCTGGGTAAGGCGGCATTCCGGATGGTCCGCCGAATGGAATGCCAAGGCCGCGTCAGCTCGGACGGCCTTAACTTTAACAGGTCGCTGCGACTTGTTCTTGGATCGCGCCATCTGGAAATCGTGAGAATGACTTCGGCAAATTCTATACTTATAGATTTCTATGATCTGTGAATAGTAAAATCACGACACGGTTATACATTCTGACCGCGCGGTCAATGACCTATGTGGTTAGATTCACCAGAAATATGAAAGAAGCAAAGGCATCCAGAAAAAACAGAAGTAAGCATACATCACAGTTCGCCCGACCAGAAAACAGTTCGAATGAAACCTAAGATTTAAACAAGGCATAAAATACAGCGGTTAACATAGGAGACCGCGCGAATTGTTCGAATAAAAGACAAGAATAAAGAAGAATATTGTCCAGATCAACAAGCCACATTCATAATACAAGTTATGTTCAAATATTAATCACGATTGACGGCGCTCTGGGGAGGCATCCTCTCTATGAAGTCGCGCGACCTGGTCACTGGTCGTGTTCAAGAGAGAATAAATTTGGCTTGTATGATAATGAAGGTGGTTGATTGTGCAATGAAGCCGCCCGGCATCCCTTTCGACCCGCGTAGCGGCAATCATTCGGGGGGTTGCGGCGGCCTCGTCAATCATTGGATCAGCCGCCCGGACTGAAGGAGGATTTGAGCTCGCTCCAATAGTCGGGCGGCTAACAGCTACCACCCCATCATTCACATTTCGCCGACCAGCGGCGACTTCTCTGGTTAAGCGCAGGAATTTATCCTGGTAATATTTTGAGTCACTCTCAAATTTGGCAGAGGCTTTCTTCTCCTTCTCCAGTTGGACGGTTAGAGCAGTCCGTGTAGCCACCACCGCTGCTCGCGCGGCCTCAAGCTGAGTCTCCAGGACTTTCACTTTCTCTGTGCTGGACCTCCTGTCAATCTCTGATTGCGCCAGAGCGGTCCGAGTGGCGGCCTCCCAGTCCTCTACCTCCTTCAAGCAGGCCCTCAGGTTGATCAGATCTGCCTCAAGGCGATCAAACAGATGCGGTCTTTCCGGCAAGGATGTCGCACAGGTTGAAATCGGGGGTGCTAGCCGAGGCAGACTGGCCTCAAGGTCACCCGGCTTCACGATTTGATCAGCGCTATCTGAAAGAAGCCGCTTGGTTATGAAAAATAAGAGCATACAACGCTACATATATATAAAGTAGAAACGAACATAAACACGAGAGCAGTGCCTGGGCGGACAGGCCATTTAGACCGTTCCGAGTTCATCCTCTGACATTGCTCACGCCAGAGTCTCTCCGTACTTGACCTAACGGAAGGGAACCGGGCCGCTAAAGGAAAGAGGCTCGGCGGCGGGTTCACTAATTTATTATGGCAAGGCCGCGGAATGGAAAAACGGACCGCTTTATAGTCCGTGGAACCCTTACCTGCCGCAAGAAGATCAGGCCGCGACGGCTTGTTCAAGGCCTGTTCCGCCCTCTCCTTCTTCACCTTCATGATCTCTTCCCCGGTCATTGCTGGGGGTACCTCCTCCCGCGCTCGCAGAACTTCTTCAAGTTCCCTCGTTTTCTTTTCGACCTCCAAGGCAGTCCGGGCGGCGGCCTCTCGCTCTTCGGCCTCCATCCGAGCGGTCTCTTCAGACCGGGCTGTGTCATCAGTAGCAAGAGCGTTTTGGTCAGAGGCGGTCGGGCTGACAAGAAACTGATCTCGCTTCACCAGCTCATCCATGTCTTTGAAGATCCCGTTGAAGGATATACTGCTCGCCGGGTCCGGAGGCAGTTCGCCCGTTTTCGCGTCAGGGGTGGCCGGCGATTCGTTTGACTTGCTGGGTGGAGGAGTCGCAAGACCTAGCTCCTCTTTCAGCCGCGAATTGGTCTGGAGGAGGGATTCGGTCGGTTTCTTAAGGGCCGCCCTTTCCTTAGCGGCCAGCCTCTTGACTTTCTTAGTTATCCGCTCGGTAACAGACCCGGTCTTCTTCCTCTTTCTCTCTCTCTTACTCGGCGCTGGGCCAAGTTCTTTCGAGGGGCTGGGGTAGTCATCCACGGACAAAGGGGTATTCTGTTCGCCCGTCCTTGGGGAGGTAACCGCCTCCTTCTCTAGATCTCGGACGAGCAAATGAGGGTTCCCGGATGGGGTGATTTCCACACCAAACGAGTCATTCTCTCCGGCCTTCTTCGAAGGGCTTTCTGGAGCAACTTCTTCAGGAGGAGCGGTCTCCTCTTTATTCAGCGGGCTGGCGGTCTGTTGGTTGAGGCCTTTAGGAGAAATCGGCAAGTCATCAGGAGGAGGCTCCGAACTGTTCGCCACGGGCTCTGCAGGAGTCTTAGGAGTCGTTAAGTCCACAACTGGCTTGGAGCTGCCCGTTGCGGCCTTCTCGGCCCGTTTTCTCTTTTTCCGGTCTTTCCGGTCTTGCTTTTCCCTCGCCTTATCCAATTTTTCCGGCGATTCGCTCCTCTTGTTTTCCGCCCTCTTCTGGTCCCCACTGGGATCCACGCGGTCTAGCACGGCGTCCAGGAAATCCATTACTGAAGAATTGCCGGTCTTAAAAACTCTAACCGCAGCTGGCGAGTAATACCCCGAGATTTCGCAGAAAAACTCCACAGAATGAATTCTCTGGCTCTCTTATAGGATTCAAGGCAGGTCGGATGCGGTCTCCCGGTCAAAGCTAATATTTTCGAAATCCTCTTGAGATTTGAAAATATGCGGGGATTATGTTTGCCCGGAAAACCGCTTCTCGGTTTGAACCATTATCAGACCGCTCGGACTCTTGAGCCAAGCCGCTGGGTCCTGGAATCGGCGGTTCCCCGTTCAAGAAGGGCCAGGCCGGGCGGCCTGGTGTCATTTCCAGGATCACCCCCAAAGAGATAAGATCGTCAAAGAGCCAAGGCAGGAAGTTCATCCGCGGTCTCAGCAAGAAGGCCGCGCGGGTTGTCCCATAGAAACTCGAAGTTCCAGCCCCGAAGAACAGGTCGGGGCTCCAGATCGAAGGCTATCCAAGTTACCTCTTGAAGATCGGCTGAGTCATGACCAGAGGGCAGACCGCGACCTCAATCTCCAAACCGCGCGGTCTGCATTATTGACTTGGTCCCGGCGTCCTCAGCCGCAAGCAAGACAGATCGGGAAGGCAGGCCGTCAGATCGCGCGGCCTCTTTCTTTCTCTTCTTTGTGTATCCCGTCACCGCCTGCCCGTTTCTCCTGTACCCGGGCAGGAGGTTATTTTATCCCTGCCCGATCGGGCAGGCCCCCAAGCCTATAAATAGGGGGCGGCACTGTTCCCAAGACACGCACACTCGAATCCAAGAGCTCGCTTGTCTGAGCTCCGGTCTCGAGTTTCAGGTCTCGCGAACTGCTGACCGGCCGGCTTCTGCTCTTTCACATTTGTAACCGCTTCTTTTCAATAAAAGGAAAGCCCGTCGCAGGAGTGGCATTTGCCGCGACGGGCGAAGTCTGGCCTCGATCGCTGCTAGCGGTCTGAATTCTTCAACTAAATAGTAACTGATAGTCCGCAACCCTCGTTTCACTTCGGAGGCGCACTTTTGAATCGAACATCCATGATGGAGGAATTTACTATTTGCACCCCCATGTTGGAGGATTTTACTATTTGCACTCCATGATGGAGGAATTTACTATTTGCACCCCCATGTTGGAGGATTTTACTATTTGCACTCCATGATGGAGGAATTTACTATTTGCACCCCCATGCTGGAGGATTTTACTATTTGCACCCCCATATTGGAGGATTTTACTATTTGCACCCACATGTTGGGTGGTTACGGGGCTAGTGGGGTTTCTTTGGATAACCGCACACCCATGAATGGGGTGCGGTTAGCGCCTTCAAGGAAACCCTATCAATTATAATCCATTGCGCCCACAACATACACATATGAGTATTCAAAATGACCGCACAAAAATTTTAATTAATATTTTATAATTGTTTTTTTCAAAAATAGTTATATTTTAACAAAAATTTATTTTAAAGTAGGTATAGGAGGTCTAATGATTACCTATCATAGTAAGTGTATGAGGTCTACTAAATTTTTTTTGAATTTTATGAATTTTCATGATTATTATAGGGATATAGTGTAATTACACAAATAACTATTATATAAACCCTAATTTTTCATAATTTTTTTCATAATATATGTTAAATCATTAGAGTAAAAGAATGAGGTTATATTTGACAATTTTGAATGTTCACAGTAGTTTAAGAAATAGTATGCTTTATATGAATGCAATCATTGTATACTTATATAGTTTAATTAATAATTATAAAAGTGCAGGCTGGATGGCCTGAACTTATCAATAGTGGCTTAATAATAATATTATAGTTATAATAGTTGTCGACTAATTGAATAACCCGTACGGCTGCAAGATGCCCTTCAAATTGTTGTTATTAAGCAATGTTCCAAAAAGTTAAAAAGTTTTTTTTTATTTATTAGTCGGGTGGCAGCCTGGCAGGTATTGATGGGGTTTCGATCGAAGCGCTCAAGCAAGCCGACTCGACCGAATGAACAATACGCGTGAACCGCGCCCGCTCGAAGTGTCCAAAATCGCCCCAAAAGGGGGGACGAAATCAAGCACGCACGCACGCGGCCAATGCCCGAGCACGCGTACGCCCGCGCCGCACACGCCTGCATCGCGTCCGCGCCGCTTGCGCCGCGCACGCCCGAGCCGCGCACGCCCGCTTGCCCGGACCGCTCAGAGGGTATGTTCGTCAATTTATGAAAGTTGGTGATCCAGGTGACCGGAACGGAACAACGTCATTCACAAACTAAGGATTCAGCCGAGCGCAATTACCAACGTGTCACTTCAAGAATGCTATAAAATGGCTCATAGACCTTTATTTGAGGACAAATAGCCAGAGAGACTAGAGAGAGCTCTGAGGTCTTCTGGCGAGGACGTGAGACTTAGATCGTTTCATTGGTCGGAATTCACTCTGCTCCCTTTCTTGTCTGCCCACGCTCACCGCTCTCGTGGACACAACATCAGGCATAGGAAGACTTAGAAAAATGCGCTCGTGGATGCTCCTGTGGACGCTCTCTCAAAAAGCTTTGTGAACTTAACAATTATTACCTTTTTTATGTACTTAATGCTCGTGAACGGAGAGGTGACCTGCCACCCTCCAGAGAACTCAAACTCATGTAAACTCAAGAAAAATAGTGGATTTCGGCCCGACACAGATCCGACCATGTGGTTTCCACCCTTTCCGGGGTTTCCACGCTAAAACACCTTGTGTCATTGCTGCTTTGATTTTCATTTGATTGTTTACGCGCCCGGTCCGACTCGGAGCTAAGACGGTTCGATTCTCCAGACCGGAGGAGAACCGAGCGACCCGCAACAAGTATATACCATATCTATTATTCCTTCCGGTGTTTAAAGTTTTTATTAAAGCCTTTACGTGTGCACACACACAAATAGATACCACTCATTTCACAGTCTAGGCCGCTTCTTCATTCAAGTTAAGTAATCACAAATTTTTTATTTCTGTTAAGACGTTTTTGGCTATATGAAGGCGGGCTACCGTTTTTGGTGATTGCATCAACTAGACCCCCTGTTGCGAAAATATGAGAAGAATGAAGAACGGAACAGAAATAAACAATCACAAACGACACAGATTTGCGTGGTTCACCGCAAGATGAGCTACGTCCACGAGCGACAGTAGTCAAATTTTCACTATTTAGAACATAGGCGGGTACAATGGGGTGGGCGGATTTCAAATTTTGGAATACAGAATACAGACACAGAAAACAGAATGTCCAAACCCTAGAACGACTGCTTCAGAACTACCACTAAATTGTCGCACTGAAGACAAAACGACCAGAAGTTTATATAGCACTCAGTACAGATTGACACGCTTATGTACCTTGGGCGTATGTCCATTCACGCGTCTTTTCATCGACAACCGTCTAGGAACCGTCGTGGAAATGTCAGGACGACACACGCCCTCGACACACGGTCGTGTGGACCGGGGGGTGTGGATTGAAATGCTGCATCTTCGACTTCTGGATGTGTCCACCGACTTCTTTAACGATCCAAACCACACATGCCATGGGCACACGCCCGTGTGCCTCAGACCCAACGGGTCGTGTTCAGCACTAGTCGTCGTCCACCTTCTACTGCAAGTTGTTCGTACACTCCGTCCCTAATCTCGTTTGATGCATGTCCTGCTTCCGTCCAACCGTGGTCATCACTCCCAAGCCCACCACAAACAGCAGCCCAGTCGCCTCCTTCCCTCGTGCGCCCGACAACCTGTTATCGCACCAGTACGCCACCATCCCTATAGTTTTTGCCGCCGCCAGGCATACTGTGTCCAGCTGTCTTCCACACTGCCTTCACTTGCAAGCCCCTCCTACACCTCAACCTTCAACCACACACTCATTCTCTACCTCAGTCGCAAGCTTGCTCCAGTGCTAGTGTTGCTAACTTGCTGCCACCACCACGTGCATCCACGCCTACTGCCATTATCATATCCTTTTGCCGGTGAGTCTCTATTGTTTCTGATTATCTTTGTTGAATATAGGAAGATAACATGCATCTGTGTGGGATTTTGTATTCTTGTGATATAGTTTCGTTTATCCTATTTTCTCTAACTCTCATTTATTTAAGATCGAGTGGCTTGGAACCCTTCGTGCAAAGGAAGTTGTGTTTGCTTATTTACTTGAAATCGTTGTGAACACGGTATTGTGTTGCTAAGCCCACTTAATCTTACTGCTAAATTTTATTTTGGATTGTTTAAAATCATACTTGCATCATATAAATTAGGTTTATTGAGTCCATTCCGCTCCACTCACATAAGCTTGCATTAATGTCGACACACAATCTCACAGCTACCCCGCGTCACCCTGGTTTTAACAAAAAAATGGTAATCTATACTTATATAGTATATATAAGGAAAAATACTATTTGGAAAAATATTCATGTTTCTTATTTACTTTCTCTTCGTTATATATGTTGTAATTTTTAAAAGTATGCATAATTGGTATGTTTTATCATCGTCTCAAAAAAATTCACGAAAATGATGTGAAACTGATGTACTATCACGCCGGGGCACAAGACAACCTATTGTTTGTGTTACTAAAGATACTAATTATTAACGTTGTTATATTTATTTAACTCTGATAACAATTATTAATTTGTTGTGTTATTATTGCTATTCAGTACTTGTGTTTTAGTGTGCTCCTTGCTCTGAATCGGGCTTTTACGACATAAGAACTTTTTTTTACGAAGAGTATCGTATGAGGAGTGTCTGGGATTAAACGCCCCTGCGCGATGCATATGGTACTTTTTCATAATAGCACCTCCATTTACTTCAGCTTTACTAATAAATAAATCAGCTTCATTCAAACCCATATTATTACTAGCATTTGCTGCTGCAGAATAAACTAATTTTTGAAATTGGATATGATGTCCGATAAGGCATTAGTTCCGGTATCACGAGTGTTTCTTCATAACGCTGGTATGGATTTTTGTGCCCATTTTCACCTTTGTCTTAGAAATCACAATGGGGGTATTAGTCATTGCGTGGTTAGAAAGAAAAATATCCGCAACAATGGGGGTATTAGTCATTGCGTGTTTCTTCATGCACGTTGTTGTATTGTTGCCAACTTAAAAGAGATATTATAGCTTCTTTATGATCTAACATTCTTGCCAATACATTATCCTCGTTCAAGAACAACCACAAATTCTTTTTTGATTCTGGATCTACTACCAGAAATTCATTGCGTAATCTCAGCATTCAATGTGTATTCCTGAATAATCTGATTTTTCAATTATTCAATCATTTCATTTTACCAAGCTCCACGTTAGCCAGATTAGTGAACATTTATATGTTTTGATGCAGTGGAGCATGTGATTTAATTCGATGCAAAGCGAAGAACCTTACCAGAGCTTGACATGCCGTGAATCCTCTTGAAAGAGAGGGGTGCCTTCGTGAACGCGGACACAGGTAGTGCATGACTGTCGTCAGCTCGTGCCGTAAGGTGTTGGGTTAAGTCCCGCAACTAGAACAACTCTTGTGTTTAATTGCCATCATTTAGTTTGGAACCCTGAACAGACTCTCGGTGATAAGCTGGAGGAAGGCCAATGAGGATGACGTCAAGTCATCATGCCCCTTATGTTGTGGGTGATACACGTGCTACAATGGTCGGGACAAAAGGGTCGCGATCCCGCAAGGGTGAGCTAACTCCAAAACCCATCCCTCGATGTAAATAACCTAATATAGCCTCACAGTCAATAACATCTTCACCATCCAGAGTAACGATCAACCAAAGAACACCATGCATTGATGGGTGGTGAGGGCCTCTTGAAGAATGAGCCGGCGACTCATAGACAGTGGCTTGGTTAAGGGAATACACCTTAGCCGTAGCGAAAATGAGTCTTCATAGGGCGATTGTCACTGCTTATGGACCCGAACCTGGGTGATCTATCCATGACCAAGATGAAGCTTGGGTGAAACTAAGTGGAGGTCCGAACCGACTGCGACACACGTGCTACAATGGCCAGGACAAAGAGTCGTGATCCCGCGAGGGTGAGCTAACTCCAAAACCCGTCCTCACTTCAGATTGAATTTGTTCCCGGCCCCTGTACACACCGCATAGGAATGTGAATCTAACGGATAAAAATAAGAAAAAAATTTAGGTGAGTTTTTCTCGCCTAAGATCATGGTGCTCGTGCGCATCAAGCCGTTGGTTCTCCGTGATTGATCAAAATACCAAGCTTTTAAAAACCGGACCGGACCGGCCGGTTCGACCGGTCGGACCGCTGACCGGTCTCACGGCCGGTCCGGTCAAGGTCCTAGAACCGCTCCCGCAAAGGACCGCCCAAGAACCGGAAAACCGGGCGGGCGGGCCAGTCAACCGGGAACCGGTAGCGGTTTTTGGTAACCGGGCGGGTTATTGGGCCCGTCATTTTAATGGCCAAAAAATGCTTTTGTTGGGATTTGAACTGTAAACCTCTCTATAACCAGTTCTGATGCTAACCATTTAGGCAATTGTAACTAGTTGTTTATAAGTGAAAATATTTTATACATATACAAACTTAAATAAATATTAAAATAAATAGCCAAATATTTGACAATTGTATACAATACATATATATGTATTATAAATATAAAATTTTATTTTATCGTGGTATGTATGCAGTGAAATATTAGTATAATATATATCATATTTATTTGTGAGTATATTATAATTATATATATGATTTTAATTCTATTTGTAGTTTTAAATTTTGAAATAATATTAATTATTTTTGTGTATGTGTATATATATATTTATATATATAACGGTTCGACCCCGGTTAAACCGGTTGGACCGGTTCAACCTTGAACCTTTCCCTCCGCCGGTTCGATCTCCGGTCCGATTTTCAAAACCTTGCAAAATACTGCCGTATTTCTAATTAAAAATACTGTCAGTATTCCGCGAAAACAGATCTACCGTAGATTGTCATATCATACGGCTTTAGGGGGAAAATGCACATAAGTACTCTGTGTACAATAGTACAAGTGCCGTACGTAATTATTTCTTCCGGGGGAAGGGCGGTATTTTACTATTTTTGCCCCTGCTATTATTTATATGTAGATAAGTGTGATCTCCTCCGGCCCCAAACATCGCGTCCGAACACTTTTCCTCTCTCCCGACAAACCCGCGCCCTTCTCCTCACCGGACGAAGACCGCCGCTCGGAATACCTTCCGACGAACGCCGTTTGGGACGACGAAGGCAGCGGTTTAGAACGTCTGCTTACGGATGCTGATCGGCACGAGTTCCACCGTCTCTCAACCGCCGCCTGCAGTGTAACTTAGTTGTTCGCCCAAGTCGACGACATCTCTCGACTCCTAATAGCAGTTGGTCTCCCCAGGTACTCGCGACTACTTCCACCGTTCGAACGCCCGCCTTCCATTGTACTCCGACTTTTTGCTACATCAACCTCTCCTCTCATCCACAGGGTTCGACTTCCGAATCTCGTGAGCCGCATCTTCTCGGAGGGCTCAGATAGATAGATCTGTTTCTTTTGCCAAGAGGGTTTCCTCACTTGGTTTCGTAATGGGGATTGAAGACGGTTCCGATAATTAACTGCTTCCGATAAGTTCAATAAGTAGCAGATTGTGAATTAGGATTCATAGCTTACTCGTATCGAAGCCTGGACGAAAGTATTGAGGGTTTTCTCCAAATTTCGCTCCAGCGTCTCCCTGGCCTGCTGGTCGGCGAAGTAATATCCTATTTCTTATCATACCCTTATTATTTTGTTATTTTCTAGACCACTCTTTAGCAGTTTTCAATGCACATCAGGTATTTGGATAATTGATTTCAAAGTAACTTTCAAATGTTTGGTGGATTTGTGAATCGTTTTTTTTATTCAACGAATCAGAAAATAAAAATGGACTGAATCTACCTCTATTGATCTCCTGCACGCACAAAGGAATTGAAAATCTCGAAGAAAATCAAATGTCTGTCCAAAATATAATGTAAAATAGAATAAAAAAAATTGTTCATGACCTAACTTCCCTTCATTCTATTACAAATGTCTGTAGAAATTGAAAGTAATGATACCAGTAAAGCTTACAACATTTATTTAGTGAGAAATCCCTCTTTTAAACTTCGTCCCTTTTTCTCCAACCCATTTATGCTCACACCCATCAATTCCCACCATCCACATCGCGAGCATGTGTATGTTGTGATCTGTAAGGCTCCAGCCCAAGGTTGTCAAATAGTGAGGTCTAAATACGACCGCATATGAAGAGACAACGCCGTGGAAGGTCTACACGTGCAAGAAGGATTCGACCCGAAGCGACGAGATAAACGAAGAGCATGGGTGACAAGATGTAGGGCATTGAAGTTTCCTAAAACCTGGACTGAAGAAGGTGACATAATATAGTTTGCTAAAAACTAAAGCCACCCAAAATTTGTCCTCGAAAAAAGGATGATAGCCCCATCATACAATATAAAAACAGATTTTATCTATATGTATTTTGTTCAACATGACCGAACCAAGCATGTGGAGATAGACAGAGATCAAGGAAAAGTTGAGTAGTGGTCAGCTGGAGTTGAGACATGTTACGAAAGATCAACCGGTTGATTGTCTCACTTAGAGACTTAGTTCACTTGATTTGTCTAGAGTATGTGACAAGATGAGTTTAGTCGATATTTTTCGCCCCTCTTGAGGAGTGTTGGTATTTTAAGTATTGTAAATGATGTATTATGTATAAATACCCCATTCACATGCCAAAATTTAATTGAAGCTCATTTATTTATTTATATATATACAACAACAACAACACTCAAGCCTTTATTCCACTATAGTGGGGTCGGCTATATGGAACTTTTGTCGCCATTGTGCCCTATCTTTAGTCAAAATCTCACCAATGCCTAAGTACATCATGTCTTTCCTTATAGTCTCATTCCAAGTCTTTATTGGTCGACCCCCCCCCCCCCATTTAACATGCCTAGTGGCTAAACTCTCACAACGCCTAACAGGTGCCTTTAATGGTCTCCTTTGTATGTGTCCAAACCATCTTAGTTGAGCTTCTCGCATCTTCTCTGCAATTGGTGCCACTCCTGTCTTATCCCTGATACATTCATTCCTAATTTTATCCAGTCTCGTGTGTCCACACATCTACATAAGTATTCTCATCTCTACAACTCCCATTTTTTGCTCATGTACACAATTCACTGCCCAACACTCAGAACCATAGAGCATCGCTGGTCTAATTGCAGTACGGTAAAACTTGCCTTTAAGTTTTAATGGTATTTTATGATCACATAAGATCCCTGACGCGCCTATCCACTTCAACCAACCTGCTTGGATTCTATGTGTCACATCTTTATCAACAACTCCATCTTTTTGAACTATCGATCCAAGATATTTAAAGCACTCACTGTGGGAAATATCTTAATCACCCAACTTAATAACGAAGTCATCCGTCCTTCTTGCATTGCTAAATTTAAGCTCCATATACTCCGTCTTTACCCTGCTTAACCTAAAATCCTTATTTTCTTAAGTGTCTCGCCAAGATTCAAGTTTCGCGTTTACACCCTCGCTCGTCTCATCGACCAAAACGATATCATCCGCAAACAATAAACACCAAAGTATTGCTTGTTGGATATGTCTGGTGAGCTCGTCTAAGATAATGCCGCTTAGTTATTAAAGGCGCAATGCGCACCAAGGCGCAAAAGGGTTTTGGAGCCTAGGCGCGAGGCTCAAGGCGCAGGCGCGCCCCTGACGAAGGCAAGATGCAACCACATTCATTTTAAAAAATAAGCATCAAACATCAGTTCATCTTCTTAATCAGATTTTTCATCTATTCTTCTCATTAATTATTCATTACTATTATTAATATCTCTTAAAAAATAGAATTAATGTGGTCACTTGCAACATATCTAAATCTTAACGCTCGATTATGTTTCACATACACTAAATCATGAAAAAATAATTGAGTTCTTACATTATTTCTTTCTTTTTTTTGGGAAAAAATTTGCAATAGAAATCGCACCCAGACACGGCTTTTATACTCCAAAGGTGCAAAAAAAGCGCATGAAGGCGCAAACCTTTGAGCCTGGAGCCTTAGGCGCGCCTGAGGCTTGCCTTTAACAACATGGGATAAGGGTAAAGAGATCAGGGCTTAAAGCTGAACCTCGATGTAAGCCAACAGTGATAGGGAGTTCCTGTGTTAATCCTCCAGATGTCCTCACCCTCGTCACTGAATTTGTGTACATATCTTTGATTATGTCAATGCATGATACATTTACACCTTTCTTTTCTAAGACTCTCCATATGATATATCTTTGATTATGTCATTTATATATATATATATATATATTAAAAAAATCCAAATATTCTTCCCTATGTGATTTCATCTCGACCCATTGGACGGTGTTGCCGTGTGATCTTGAGGTCACGGATTTGAGTCTTCGAAGCAGCCTCTTGCAAAAATGTAGGGTAAGGTTTGCCTACATTTAACCCTTGTGGTGGGACCCTTCCCTGGACCCTCGCTGCGCGGGGATGCTTTGTGCACCGGGTTGCGCCCCCTTTTTCCATCTCCTCTCTAGAGGGCGCCTCTATGTCTCCTTTTCTCCTAGGAGAACCAAGCAAAATCCTGACCCACGTGGCATTAATAGCCTGGGAGGAGGTGGCATCTAGAGAAGTGGTTGAGGATTGAGTTCATCATGCTTCTATTTTTGGATCTTCTCCTTTTTCCAACATCTCCCATTGCCGTAAAATTTGAGGCTCTCCGACTCCAGCATCTCCCCTTGCCGCAGAAGTAGTTACTCTATTCGTCCCTTGCATGACATTTCTCCTTTTCAATTGTTTTTCCTCTTCTCAATTAGAACATATAATGCATATCTATCAGAAACATAGATGCTCTCGTCTACAATTTTCCTACTCTCGTCCACAATTATCATCCGCTTATAAGTTTCTCTTGTACTCCTACATTCCCATCTTTAAAAAGTGTTTTCTATTGTCATTTTAAATTGATAGCTTTTTTTGCTCCAAAAAACTAAAAATATATTCACATCTCGTGTACATAGATGTTCTTTAAATTCTTTCAAGTATGCTCTGCTCCATGATATGAGACTTTTGTTACACTGTTGTAAAGAATTTCAACACAGAAAAACTAACTTGCTATGTGTATGCTTAATTTTTTTTATAAGTTTGAATAAGAAAACACGGTGAAGATTAAAGGATTGCTCCGAACATGCAAATCGAGCAATTCCTCTTTAATTATTGCAGAATTCCTCAACCGGCATTGGCCGATTTGATTGTATTAATGCAGATTTATGTAATGGTGTCTTGATTTTAGAAATCTCAGTTTTCATACGGACAATTCATATATTTACTTATTCATGCTCGTAAATATGTAGGCGGGCTCTGGGACTACGATTAGGTTCGCCAATGTCAAGAATGGAGGTATTCTTGCACGAGGTATCTCGTACAACCTCATATAATATATATGTATATATATAGTGCAAGAATACCTCGTGCAAGAATGGAGGTATTCTCGTGCAAGAATACCTCGTGCAAGAATATATATAGTGTGTGTGGATAGATAGATGCGGTTTTCATTTCCCAATGAATTTGTTTGCAAATTAAAAGTCTATTTCCCTTCGCCGGCAGCAGGGCACGGTGTTCCCTGTGCAAGCACCTGTTTAAAAGTTTAATATGAAAATTTTTTTCTCCCATCAAAATGTTTTCTTCGTTTGTTCAAATTTTTATTCATTTATTTTAGAAAGATTTAGCATTCTATTGTTAGTAGCAATTCGGAGTAGCAAATATTGAGAGTAATCTAGTTCACAAACAACACAGACCCATTCAAGAAACTAAAAAGACTTCGAATAAAAGTAGAAGGCAGTAAAAGTACAACAACAACACTCAAGCCTTTATCCCACCATAGTGGGGTCGGCTATATGGATCCTCTGTCGCCATTGCGCCCTATCTTTAATCATAGTCTCACTAATGCCCAAGTACATCATGTCTTTCCTTATAGTTTCATTTCAAGTCTTTTTTGGTCTACCCCTCCCCCGTTTAACATGTCTAGTGACTAAACTCTCATAATGCCTAACAAGTGCCTCTAATGGTCTCCTATGTACATGTTCGAACCATTTTAAACGAGCTTCTCGCATCTTCTCTACAATTGGCGCCACTCCTGTCTTATCCCTGATACATTCATTTCTAATTTTATCCAGTCTTGTGTGATCACACATCCACCTAAGCATTCTCATCTCCGCAACTCCCATTTTTTGCTCATGTACACCATTCACTGCCCAACACTCAGAACCGTAGAGCATTGCTAGTCTAATTGCAGTACGATAAAACTTGCTTTTAAATTTTAATGGTACTTTACGATCACATAAGATCCCAGACGTGCCTCTCCACTTCAACCAACCTGCTTGGATTCTATGTATCACATCTTTATCTGCACCTCCATCTTTTTGAATTATCGATCCCAAATATTTAAAGCACTCACTGCGGGAAATATCTTGGTCACCCAATTTAATGACGGAGTCATCTGACCTTCTCGCACTACTAAATTTAAGCTCTATATACTCCGTCTTTGTCCTGCTCAACCTAAAATCCTTTTTACTAAAGTGTCTCGCCAAGATTCAAGTTTCGCGTTTACACCCTCATGCGTCTCATCGAACAAAATATCATCTGCAAATAATAAACACCAAGGTATTGCTTGTTGGATATGTCCGGTGAGCTCATCTAAGATAAGGGTAAAGAGATAAGGGCTTAAAGCTGACCCTTGATGTAAGGCAACAACGATAGGGAATTATTGTGTTAATTCTCCAGATGTCCTCACCCTGGTCACCGAATTTGTATACATATCTTTGATTACGTCAATGTATAATACATTTACACCTTTCTTTTCTAAGAGTCTCCACAAGACCTCTCTTGGAACCCTATCATAAGCCTTCTCCAGATCGAGAAGGCTGTAAAAGTGAAGATGAAAAATGCATAATCCCTAAGTTGTGTTGCACCTGACTGACTGGATTTTTTGTCCATTCAATTAGCCATAAACTTTGAATTTGTTATTAATCTATTGAACTCCAATGTTGAACAAATGTGAAAAAAATCATTAAGGGTCTGTTTGGCGTGGCGGCTGCGGATCAGAGAGCGATTTCTGATCCGCAGCCGCCGTAATTTCCTGTTTGGGGGCAGCGTTTGGTGGGCGTGGATTGCACCGCTCCCGCTGAAACTTGCGGAAATCCACTGGAATTGAACTGCGGGTAGGTGGCCGCTGTTGCGGATCAACTCCTCCAACCGCCGCTCCTCCCAACCTCCGCTCCTCCAACCTCCGCTCCAAACAGGCCCTAAATTGATCTTTGATGTACTACAAACTATTTGAGATCAAAGATTCCACTGTTCGTAAACTCTGTGGTAGATAGTGTAGTAGATGAACTGAACAAATCACACAAAATCAAATCAAATAAAGTTTTAACACTTAAACTATTGACTAAATTAATCACAGAGATGTCTAAAGACAGTTCAAAATAACATGGCTTTAGAATTTAGAAAATAAATGGACTGAGCTTACCATTGTAGAATCTAGAAAAAGGAATAAAATCATTCCCAGAAAAATTCAAACAAATAATGAGATTGTAGGTTTTCTTAGTAAAACTTAAAAGAGAAGATTGGAGATTTAAAGCCGAACTCATACAAATAATACCTTGAAAGAGGGAAATGCAATGGGAGAAGGGATGAAGATGTCAGGAGCCACCGAGCGATAAGTAGAATAGAGAAAGTGACGCAGGACGAATCTATTGGTGACGGATGCGCAATGGCCTAACCCTAGATACAATGCAAGCGAGCACGCGGTGAATGCAATGGTCCTCGACAAACCCTAAAATGATATTGCAAATGCAAGCAAGCAAACAACACTCGATCGATAATACCTTGAAAGAGGGAAATGCAATGGGCGAAGGGATGAAGATGTCAGGAGCCACCGAGCGATAAGTAGAATAGAGAAAGTGACGCAGGACGAATCTATAGGTGACGGACGCACAATGACCTAACCCTATATACAATGCAAGTGAGCGCGCGATGAATGCAATGGTCCTCGACAAACCCTAAAATGATATTGCAAATGCAAGCAAGCAAACACTCGATCGATAAATGGAAAGCTCACAACGTAATCTCTAATACGATGCAACTTTTCAATCATGCAATCATTTCCAACGCAATTAATTAAACAAGGAAATTTTAAATCTCGCGCATTTCATCACAATCAATATCAGTTCTGATTAGGTTAACATGTAACAATTGTAATTAATTGAAAGTGCTACAAATGAGTGCGGGGCAATGTGAACGCACACTTACGAGAAATAAAGAGTCAAATTGATTAAGCATGATAATACTAGCAATAAAGATGTATTCGTACAATTGTAAAGACATTAAAGTAAATGTGGGTCTCAAATGTCTCACCAAGTAAGGAGCCGTTGGCGTAGGATTGCAGATCCGATGTAGGAGTAGTGGAGGCAATCCGAGAAGATAACCGTTGTTGAATGGTGGTTTTTGGAGGAGTGGATGGCTGTTTCGAGGGGCCAAAGGGTATCAGTGGCTGTTTTAGAGGGGCTGGAAGGGTTGTAGGAGGGATGTAGGGGTTGGCCAGGGCTGGAGGGGATGTTTGGGGGCGGGTTTCAGTGGGAGAGGGGCTGTTGAGACTCTGTAAGAGGGGATAGAGGGTTGGATAGACTTGGCGTGGGTTGGGGAGGATGGAAAAGGGGAAGGGGAAGGGATGGTACGAGCATATAGGGTCGGAAAGGTGGAAACATGGCGGGATCCGTCGGTTGGAGGGGTCGGGGAGGACAAGGATAGATACAACATGCTCGAAATAGGGCGTCGGTGGCTGGACGGGGTTCCGACGGGGTCGCCGGAGGTTGGAGGAGTCGTGGTTGGCAGTGGTGGAGGCTATACTAGTAGCTGCGGAGCACTAGGAAACAAGGACTGGCGGCGTCGGGTGCTGGGAGACAAGGAATGACGACATCGGGATGCTGGGACTCTGGGAGGACGGGGAAGCAGCGGGCAGTGTGCGTTGGCACTCCCGAAGGCGGGAACCTACGACGTCGCACTGCAGGCGGCTCTTGGTGTCGCACCGGGAGCGAGGATCGAGTGGTTCTTCTGAAAAACCTAAAACTCACAATGTCTCAAGTGGTCCACTGCTAGTAGCATATAAAGAGGGAATTATGTTAACTAAATCGAATGACCACGATCACCCAATGAGTAGTTTAGCCTAACTCTCTAAATACAACTCAAACAATTAAAAGAAAAATACATAAAAATATGAAAATATCGAGCCGACTGCGATCACAGTCTCCGATCATTCGTCCGACAATCTAGAAATGCCGATAATGATAAATCGCCCAATGTGGCTGATCGATCTCCATCAGAAAGCCTTTCTTGCGGTAATGATTTTTTCCAAGCCCAAGCAGAGTTGAGCAGAGGAGTTGAGTGAGCCAAGATTATTGAGAATGAAGATTCTATTGTTCTCAAGTCTTTTTGAAGTCTTCTGATACGGACCGACTCGGTGGTCGCCGAAAGAGTAGCCGGAGGTGGAGATGACGGAGGCGGAGATACTACGGAGCCTTGACCACGACTGCCTAAGCGGGGCGTGCTCGAGAGAGAGAGCTTCCAAGATCTCTTTAGGGTTTGGGAAATAGACTTTCTTCATACATACCGATACAAGACCCATTAGGTCCCTTAAATAGGACTTACAATCGACACCAAAAAGGAAATAACACTAAAGGAAATAACACTGAAGGAAATAACGACAAACTTGGACACACGACTAAAAAGGACATGACACAAATCATGCGTCATATAAGGACGCCTCTCTTATGACATAATAAATGCATATATGGAAATAAATAATAATAATAATAATAAGACCCATAACATCTCTCCCGGTCTTCAAATTGAGCTTGCCCTCAAGCTCGAGGGAGATCAATGGTGTCTGCGTCAGCCGACACCCTCATCATCAGAGTCCTCGACTTCCAGATAGAAAAGTCTTTTCCACCTGTGGCCGCGAGTGTACTGTTCATCGCAGTTGTAACATAAGCCTTGTGCGCGTCGTTTCATCATATCAGCCTGAGATAGTCGATGAACTGGTGGGGCTGGATGATCCTCGGTGCGGTCTTGCTGAATGCTCATGTTGGCGGTTGGATATGCCTCCTGTGCCAGTTGGAGGCGGCAGTCACATAGCCTGGCCAGATTCATAGCAGTCACTAAGTCTGGAGGAGCCTCAAATTCGACATCAAGTCGCAGACGATCGCGAAGTCCGGCGGTGAAGATGCCCACCTGCATCTCTGGGGAAAGCGTGACGTGTGCCAGAAGAAGTTGAAACTGGTCCAGATAGTCGTCCACGGATCCTGTCTGGCGTAGTGTTGTGAGGGCACCAAGGGGGTTGCTGCGGATGTGAGGGCCGGAACGCATGTTGCAAAATCGTTTGAAGTCGTCCCACGTTAGGTCCGGCTGATCGATGAGGAGGCGAGTGACCCAAAGTAAGGCAGAGTCGAGAAGGTGGAAGGAGGCCAGAGAGAGCCGTTCAACTGCCGGAGTTTGTTGATGGCCAAAGAATTGTTTGCACCTTGTGAGCCAACCCAAGGGATCAGTTTTCCCATCGTATGTGGGGAATTCCAAACGGGTATAACGTGGCAGAATAACCGCTTCAGGGCGTACAAGGGTCTGTGGTGGTGGCTCATGGCGAATGAGCGGCGGTGGCAGAACTTGACTGCTGCTGGCGTGATCCGTGGGTGGAGTAGTAACAACGGGAAGGGAGGTGGTCAGCTCATTAAGTCTGGCAGTGATAGTGGCCATGTCGTCCCGATGCCGGGTTTCAGTGTCCCGAAAGCGTGCTTCCATGGCGGTCATAACAGTCTGCAGCACGTCCTGGAGAGCCGCCGTAAAATCTTCCGAGTCTCCCATATTGTGGATGGAGTTAGCACGGGATAAGGAGCGGGTGACGGGACGGCTAGATTGCTCGGAGGCGGCTGTTTGGGAGGTGTTGCGAGATCCTCGTCGTCTTCCAATGATGGAAATAAATACTCCCCCAGAACAATGCCCTTGATGGAAATTAATTCCTATGCGCAGAAAAGGAATTAAATTTACGTGCAGAAGGGAATTAAAACCCCACACGCAGATTCTGACGGGCGGTATGGAAGGAGCGGCGTGGGTTTGATGGAGCGGCTGGTTGGAAATTATAATCGGCGCGCTGGATGCGACGGTAGACCGCAGACGTGCAGGAAAAATGTCGATCGCAGGTTGCAGGGAAGCAACGCGAGCGCTGGTGCTAGAATCGTCGAGCGTTGCTGTTGCTGTTGGAGATGTGGACTCGTCGAGCGTCCCGCTGCAAGTCGACGAACTTGTGAGATGTTGTCGTGGCTCGCAGTAGGGCTGTCGGCGGTAGATCGCGGACGAGTGTCCCGCTGGAATCGATGCAAGGATCCGCAGGGGTGTCGATCGGGAACGACGACCCTGAGAAGACGATCGCCTGGAATCGACGCAAGGAGAGAGGTGCTGTTAGAATCGACGCAAGAAGACGATCGCCTGGATCGCTTGGTGGAGAGATGTTGTCGTGGCTCGCGGTAGGGATGTCGGCGGTAGGGCTGTCGGCGGTAGATCGCGGCAGGTGTGTTGTCGTGCTTCCTGCGGGCTGCCGGCGGAAAGAACAGTGAGGAACCTGACTCTGATACCAAGTTGATACGGACCGACTCGGAGGTCGCCGAAAGAGTAGCCGGAGGTGCCGGAGGTGGAGATGACGGAGGCGGAGATACTACGGAGCCTTGACCGCGGCTGCCTAAGCGGGGCGTGCTCGAGAGAGAGAGCTTCCAAGATCTCTTTAGGGTTTGGGAAATAGACTTTCTTCATACATACCGATACAAGACCCATTAGGTCCCTTAAATATGACTTACAATCGACACCAAAAAGGAAATAACACTAAAGAAAATAATGACAAACTTGGACACACGACAAAAAGGACACGACACAAAGCATGCGTCATATAAGGACGCCTCTCTTATGACATAATAAATGCATATATGAAAATAAATAATAATAATAATAATAATAAGACATACCATCTTCCTTTTTCTTATGAAAAATCATTGATCTGAAAATAAGTTATTTGTTAGGGGTAAGGCTTCACCCGTACCCGTGGGCAATACCAGTTGCTCAAATACCGCACCACGCGAAGCAGTCCACGACAATGATCCATAGTGGCCCCCAATCGGGATCCCCTAACAGGGCCGCGGCCCCCACACCCCAACCCGTCTCCTCAACCAGTTTAATTGAGGCGGGTTGTTGAGGCTGGGATTCGATCCCCAGACCTCCTTGATAAGGAGCCTTCAACACGGCTCTCATCACCAACTGAGTCGCGGCTCAGTTGGTGATGAGAGCCGTGTTGAAGGCTCCTTATCAAGGAGGTCTGGGGATCGAATCCCAGCCTCAACAATCCGCCTCAATTAAACTGGTTGAGGAGACGGGTTGGGGTGTGGGGGCCGCGGCCCTGTTAGGGGATCCCGATTGGGGGCCACTATGGATCATTGCCGTGGACTGCTTCGCGTGGTGCGGTATTTGAGCAGCTGGTATTGCCCACGGGTACGGGTGAAGCCTTACCCCTAACATTATTTTAGAAATTTCTAGCCAAATTCATGCAGAATTTCTATAATGCTGAGGATGAGAGTTTCCTGTATTACTAATTGAAATCGTTATTGTTATTTGCTTTTGTCCTGCTACTGATGCGTTGTTTACTGTTAATTGAAATCGTTATTGTTATTTGCTTTTTTCCTAGTTAGACACGTATACACATATGTAATCTCTTTACTAATTAATTTAAACGATATTCTTTTGCTGATGAGCTCATTATGCTGTTCCAAATTTACTTAATGGAGATATAACTATTTTTTGTATTTCATACAGAACTCTCCTCTAACTGAAGTTCATCCAGGTAATGTCCATCTTCCTACTTATGTGTAAGATGATCTCTTGCAAGTGAATTCCCTTCCTTTGATGGCTGCTTCTTATGATACTGCTACACAAGATGGTTCATCTAGTGCTGGACGAAACATCATTATGCACCCTTTATACAGCCCCAGGTCATTGGCATGGCTTGATTTGAAGGTTTTCTATGTGAGACTGAGCAACTGTGAGGTTGATGGAATAGCTCCTGAGCATCTCACAATTAGCCATTTCCCTCTTACTCCAGATACTGTTCTTGATGTTAATGGTAGAAGAAGTGGTATCAGCAGTGAACTCGTTTCATCGACCCTTAGAAGAGACCGGGTTGATAGGAGGTCAGACGAAGTCATTTTTGTGAGCACTGATAGAATAAGAATGACTGGAAGTGTGAGGTTTGAAGTCCATGACAATGAAAATCTGTTGATGTCAGGAGTATTGGAGCTATTGAAGAGAAATGGCTGCACAGGAGAAACAGAAGATGGCACGAGGAAATGGAGTTTGAAGTGTCAGCCCGTAATGTCTAGTGGGTCATTCTTTTTCAAGGAGAAACAGTATACAAGTCCAGAGGTGGCATTGCCTATCATTGAAGTTTATGTTGCGGGTAGTTTTTCAGGCTCAGCTATAATTTTGACCAAAACTCTGCAGCTCGGTATTCGGAAGAAAAGTCAGAGGAGATTGCCTCTTGATTCAATTGCAGAGAATGAGACGACTAGAACAGTTAGAGAGGTGATTCCCGAGGAAGCTCAACAGGTACTTCATACCTAGCTTTCATGCTTGTTTCTCACGGATATTAAATGATATATTTTTAAACTGCATTACTCAATTCTAACAATTTACGCACATCAGATTTGAAATACAAACATAAAGTAATTGAGTATCATACAGAGCTATAGCACAACCCAATTGAAATGATAAAACATGATTATTCCAATAAGCTTTCTCATGATTCAGCTTGTGCGATGGAGGCAAAAATGCAGGGTAAGGTTTGCCTACATTTCACCCTTGTGGTGGGACCCTTCCCCGGACCCTCGCTGTTCTGGGATGCTTTGTGCACTGAGATGCCCTTTATAATAAACCGGTATCCAATTGTCTCAACCATTATAATCTAAAAGAATTTTGATAGAATAAAGTAAGCTTGTCCACCACACTCCTAGATCTTGCATCTTGTCATCACCACTTGTGAGTGAGCGACACGATCCTTGATGCCACATTCTAGTTGTCCTTCGATGAACAGCTGTTCCACTAATTGGGGATTGTATACTAGACATCATGATGGAGATCGATAATGCGGACTCGCGGTGGAGCACGAGTTTTGGGCCCGTTCGGGGCCGATTAGCCACCTGCTATATTTGGCTTCTCTAGATCGACGATTCGACTCCACAGATGCGTCTGGATTTTCGTTTACTTACTCTTTCATATATGATATTGTTGTTTTCAGTTATTATTTAATATAATCAGGTAACTTACATTAACAGACAATCATAGTCGTTGATATTAGAGTTACCTAGAGTAGTTCTATTATAAATAAGAATAAGGAGGCAGCCATCATGTGATTGCAGATTTTGGAAAAGAAAAGTGATGGAGATCAGCCGCAGGATTGACATTGGACTTCGGGACACCACTCGGCGGGGCCCGCATTTGTGCACTCACGCGGGAGGCGTTGATCGAATCAACGATCCGAGACCACGAGCGTGTTCGGAGCGCAATTTTACTATTTATATGTTTTTTTTACTTTATTTAGTGTTATTTGGACACCGAGCATAACATCCAATTATAGTCGTTCACGCCGGGTACCCAAGCCCCATTTCATTATAAATATGTTGAAGGCATTGCTAGCCTTGTGAGAGATCCAGAGCCGACAATCATATTGTGGTGCTATGCCGCGAGATCCCAGGGTGCGACATCCTAGTTCCTTTTTTAGGTCCCACCTATTCCCCTTTTCTCGTTCAACCCCAACCACTTCGTTCTCTCTTCCACTCAAGATGCAAGATCCCTAGCCGTCCTCTACTGCCGGTCTAGAATCCCTACTTCTCGTTCCTGCCACAAAACCTCTCGAGTCTCGTTTCCTTCCCAATTCCCGCAACGCCAACGCTACTCACCCCTCCCATTTCTATCGCATAATCGCCCATTTTCGGTCGCTTACTCCCGCACAACCATTGTATCCCATCTTCCCGCTTATGCTGCAAAACCGCCCTTATTCAGTTACTTACCGTTACAAGATTGCCCACACCCAGTTACTTACCCCTGCAAAGCCGTTGTTTCTTCACCTATTGTTTCCAGCCGCACTCCAGCCCGGGTTCTTCTCTAGTTTCAGCTATTGTTTCCTGCTTTAATCCCTTCATGCGAAGGAGAACGTGTTCTTGTTTTTTCACTTGAAAATTGTGGTGAACGTCTTGCTGATTACTAAACTTATCTAATCTTATTGCTAAATGTTAATTCTGGATTGAATCAAGGCATATTTGCATCATATAGATTAGGCCTATTCGAGTCAACCCCGTACTACTCGCATAATCTTGCATTAGCGTCGACCCACTTCCACAACCCTGTTCTGCGTCAGATTTGGTATGATAACCAGGTTTGGGCCACTTGCATTTTACGTAGCTATAGACCTTATCGCCAGCCCATGTTCGACCGGAGCCTTATCGACGATAGAACCACCAACTCTAACTTCGAAATGACACATACAAAATTTCAACAACGGATGTTAGATCAGTTCGATCAAATGAATGCCCAATTCAACGATCTTTGCGCTCGCATAAATATCCTTGAGGATCATAGGGAGCAAGTCACTCCTCGAAGGAGGAGGACCCACCCATTCCACCTGACGATCATTTTGAAGAAGAACGACACGCCCTCCGCTTCAAGATTAGCGTGCTAGGAATCAACCACCACTAAAGCCCGCCCCACATATGAGACGATCCCTTTATCACATTTACGACCTTCGACCTGGACCTGCCCCGGATAGGCATTTCCACCCTCAGGAGGACTCTTCCCCATCCCCCGGTTGGATGACTTGTTTGATACGATGGTTGGAGCCCATGCATTCGTGAAAATCGATTTTCACAGTGGGTACCACAAGATTAGGGTTCACGAGGGAGACGAATTGTACACGGTTTTTAAGACCAAAGACGGTCTCTATGAGTGGTTAGTCATGTCTTTTGGGCTATCCAATGACCCGAGCACTTTCATGTTAATCATGACACAAATCCTACGACCCTACAGTGACAAATTCTTGGTTGTCTATTTTGATGAAATTTTGATTTACAACCACTCTCCCGACGACCACCTGAGCCATCTCAGGCTCCTGTTTGAGATTCTCCGTAAGGAGAAGTTATTTGTGGACCTGAAGAAGTGTTCCTTCCTGACTGAGTCTATGCACTTTCTTGGGTTTATCATATTAGTGTCCAGCGTGTCTGTTGACCCTGGCATGGTCCGTTCCATTCGTGAATGGCTTTTTCCTTCCGCCATCACTGAGGTCTGTTGCTTTCATGGACTAACCACCTTCTATCAGAGGTTTATCCAGGGCTTTAGCACCATCACGCCCCCCTTTACGAGCTGCTTGTGGAAGTGAGATTTTCAATGGACGGAAGTCGCCACTCGGGCTTCCAAAGAGATTAAAGAGAAACTGATGATTGCCCGAATTCTGAAATTGCATGATTTCTTTAAGGCGTTTGAGGTGGCCCGTGATACATCTGGTGTTGACATTGACAAAGTACTAAGCCAGGAGGGTCACCAAATTTCGTACTTTAGTGAGAAGTTAAACGAGGCCTGACATAAGTACTCTAACTATGATAGAGAGTTTTACACGGTACTGCAGTCACTTCCATATTGGAGACACTATCTGATGTGGAGCAGAGGCGAGGACGAGTTTTGGGCCCATTGAGGGCTAATTTGACAACTTTCCATATATGACGTGCCCGGATCGACGATCGGACTCCGCAGATGTGTTCGTATTCGCGTTGCGAATCAATTTGATATATTAGTTTATTATTTTTGCATTTGTTTTGATGTATTTGGGTGACCCCACCTCCGGCCAATCATAGTCGTCGATGGTGGGATGCCCTAACTTTTGTTTTATTATAAATAGACATGTAGTGGCTGGTTTTGAGACATTGCAGAATTTGGAGAAAGCTATTCCCGGATTCCCGCGATCATCCCATGGTGCCGACTCCGTGGAACCCAAAGTGACGACTCCTAGGCTTGTATCTCCCTCCCCAAGGTACGCCCTAACCTAACCCTCTTTTCCCCCTTCCAAACTCCCTCCCGCAGCCCCTACAACCCCCCAAAATCCAGCCACCCTGCTGCCCAGGTTTAATTCCTGTTTATGCTCATGTCACTGTTCAAAAATGAAATTCACTATTCCTAGCCTATAGTTCTCCCCTCCCTATTCCAGCCGTCGGTTCCTTTTGCCCTTCCCAGCAAGCCGCCTAGCCACCCCCTCCCTTCCCCTGCCCTCCGTCTCCCCCTCAGCTTGATTTCCACCTTCACAAAACCGACCACTCCTTGGTCCTAACCCACAGCCCGCTTCCTCCCTCCAGATCTACAACCCCACCTCCCTCTTCAGCCTCCCTCCCAAGCCACCAGTCCACCCCCTCCCATTGATCCACCCTAGCAGCCCCTCTCGCACCCTAGCAGCCCCTCCCGCACCCTAGCAGCCCGAATCTAGGCAAATCCAGCCTGGATCCAGCTTTCTCCCCATCCATCCACCATTCCCTAACCCGGAACCGTTATCAAATCATCGGATCTATTCACCCCGTACGTATCTCTACACATGTGCCAGGATCCATCCATTTCCGGTCCGTTTTCATTTCCCATCGCCGAGGACAGCCACCGCCATCATTTCCACGCCTTCGGTTACACCTCAGATCGTCGTCCACTCATCTCCGGCTCCGAATTCTTCAGTGCCTTGGTCAGCCCACTATTTGGTGAGTTTTCGTTGTACTGGATTATTATTTTCAGCATTTTTATATTGGATTGGATCACTATATTAGTTTGGATATCTTGTATTGTGGTGGTCTGTTCGATAATTACCGTGATTTGCAAGATTTATTCTTCGTATGCTCTTGCTTTGTCCCTCCACGCGGAGGAAAGTCTAAGCTTGTTTGCCCTAATAAATTATTCTGCCTTGCGGTGAATTAACTGCGTGAGATGCCATTATTTATTATTCAATTGTGATTTAGCCCGTCGGGCTTTGCATAACATGTAGGGTTAGGTCGCCGATTATCTCGTCGCATATAGATTCGTCCTGCGTCAATTGGTATCAGAGCGAGGTTGCGCGCACTTTTCGATATGCAGTTGTAGAGTCTATATGTTTTTTATTTTGTCTAGGTGTCACAATTATTCCTCTCCTCACTTTGAAGGTCTCGAGTCCACTTGCACCCGCCCTCATAGATCCCCTTCAGGGAGACCCTCACGATACTACGATGATTATTCGCGAACGCAGTACACCACTTCCAGAGATCGTGTTGGCCCACCGACACGACCCCACTATGCTAGAGACGATCAGTATGATGATTATCGTCGTTCTCATCTGTACACACGAGCGGATCGTGTTGATCATTCGACACGACTCGGTTACCTTAGGGATGATTATTATGAGGATCGTCGTTCCGAGAGAGATTTTGAGAGTCAGTTTCGTACTGCTGTCCCTTCTTTTGACGGCTCATCGAATCCCGAGTCTTTCAATTATTGGCTCGTGGATATGGAGTATTATCTTGACCATTTTGAGGTATTCGGTGAGCATCGCGTTAAGTTTGCGAAACTTAGACTTTTAGATCAGGCGATGGCATATTGGTCTAGCATCGAGAGGACCCGCGAGCGAGACCGTCGACATCGCATCACTAGTTGGGTGGACATGAAGCGTATATTGTGTCAGAGGTATCTTCCGTCGTCGTATCAGAGTCGCTTGCTCGACCAATTATTTCCCCTTCAGCAAGGATCCATGTCCGTTGCTGAGTACAAGGATCACTTTGATGAGTTAGTTGTGAGGAGCGATATCTGAGAGGACCCAACCATGACCTCTTGCAGATTTCGGTCTGGCCTTCGCTCAGACATTCATACCAAGGTGGTTTATCATAGCTCGAAGTCCCTCGAGCAGACGTATCGGCTTGCCCTTCGTTACGAACAGTTTTTGAGATCCGCAAGAGCTGGTCGGTTGGATCCTCACTTTGACCTTCGCGGTACGAGTCTATCCCATACTGAGGTCACCACGACGCCTATCATTGTTCCGTCAGACATGACTGAAGTGATACCTGATGCAGATTGCTCTCACCCCAGTGAGGTGCTTAGCCCAGTGAGTGACCTATCTCTTGTTTCTAACCAGTCTTTCGTGACCCCGACTGAGAGTGAGCCTGAGCGTCCTCTTGAGCCTATAGTGTCGTGCCCATCACCCACACCACCACCTCTGGCATGTCATGGGTTGATTAACACCCCTACCCTGGACTCAAGTCTTGACACCGCACCCACAGACCCATTCTTGAGTGTAGATCTATGTCGCTCTCTCATTGTCATTACCCTGAGTCACATCACGACCGAGAGACCAGAGCCTGGTGTTGATCTCATAGTGGCTATGCCATCAATTCACGGGGACACTACCCCTCACGATGGTACTCATCTGGAGGACCATGACCCTAGTGACGAGTTCTATGACGAGCCCCCAGTTGAGCTTCCGGTTGATCCGCCACATCTTGATGAGGATGAGATTCAGGTGAGCCCCGCTTGTATGAGTATGGAAGCCTCTTCCATTATCATCTCTGACCCCGCCCCAGAGGATGGATATTGTGAGGAGCATCAAATATTTAGGGCACCACCTGCTGACACATCGCACTCTCGCTGAGTTTTGGGATGCACCAGCTGCTGACCCACCAGACGAGCACTTTCTTTTCGGGGACACTCACCACACTATAGAGCCACGTCTTCTAGTCGGTGCACATGTTTTTCACTTAGGCGGTCGTCGCATTCGCGATGACTTTTCTTACACACCTCCTGGTGAGCCCCCTGATGTGTCACGTTCCCTAAGAGACACATCGCGCCGCCGGGGTCCTCTGCGAGACCGTCGCCGAGAGGGCATCAAAACTTTGCCCTGGGCGAGAAGTACTGATGTAGACCGCGATTAGGTTTGAAAATTAATTATTTTAATTGAAAATATTTTATTTTGTTGTAAAAATAAAATTATGATTTTAAAGAAAAAACGTGGATTTTTAATCTTGAAAGAGGGGTCGAGCGGCCAAAAACGAAGCCTTCGCGTGCGCAACCACTCTTAACGATGAATTTCCCAAAATCCGTTAATCGCTATTCAAAAGAAAATTCGTTGGTATCCAATGAGTTGAATCGTTGCGAGGTTCGTACCACAAGCAAAACACACAGATAATAATTTAGGAAATAACGGTAATAAAAGGAGATCGAACGTTCGAGCCTTCGAGGCAAACTTATAGTTATTTATTAGATTGCATATAAATTAAGCTAGGGCGAGGGAGCAAGGATACCATGATGAAACGCAGAAAGAGTGACCCGATCCAAGATCCCGTTGGCGCATCGGTAGATCAACAACAATCGTCGGTTGACAGAAAACGTGTTGAAGTCGACGTCAACAGACCACACTGAAAACGAAGGGATCGCCGGAATGATGATTCGAAGTCGACAACAACCCCTTGGTTGACAGCAAGAGGAGATACCACAGAACGGTGGAACGACTGGAGTCGTCGAGGCTCTTGGTGACGTCGTGTGGAGCTCTGGAGGCAGCGTCCTGATGAGAAAGGGCGGCGTCGGCGTGCAGGCGCAAGAACAGTAGAGTGTCGGCGGACTGGACTCGAAGATGTTGGCCGGCAAGGGTAGAGAAACCAGGTGTTGTTCTTCTACGTGTCCGGGCGTCGTCGGTGATTAGAGCAGAGGAAGGTGGAGCGTTGCTGCTATAATTGAGAAGGCGGAGCTCTAACAGGGAAGGAAACCAGTAGCATCGGTTTTGCGGGTGGGGAGGGCCGGCGGGACAGAGGAAAACGAGTTGTCGTTTTCTCTGTCAAAACCAGCGCCCTTTTTCCTCTGGCAGAAGCTATTTTTATAGGATTTTATGGGTCTTGGCTTCATAAATGTCCAGCCATTTAATTATTCCCCTTATTCTTCTTTCCAAAGATATTCTTGAAATTCTGTAATGGAATTTCCAATTTGTCTACTAAATCAATTATTTCCATGTATATTTTATTTCAAAATAATAATTCTCTAGTTTACCTACTTTGGCTATTTTCTACCAATTAGATTCATGCCTCCTTAAATAGTTATAAGCTTGTCTTTTGCGTTCTTACTACCTAAATTACCGGATCTTTTTATTTAAGGTCTCATCGGGTGATCAAACCAATGAGCCGGAAATAACATCGGTGTGCTTGAAAATAAAATGACAGAAATAAAATAACAATCAATAATAATAAAGAGATAACTGTCGCATGATGAAATCACGCGTCTTCAGATGCGGCGTCGATTGCATCAATTCTCTCGAGGTTGAGAGAGCTCGACCCCGGCGAGAACTCACAAAAACTTGTAGCAGAGAGATCAAATGTTGTTGCAGATGCTAAATCAGGTTGTATGTCTGGGGCCTCTATAGATGGTTCGATACGCTTCTGAATTTGAACTGGGCCAAACCCCCTGCAGTAAACAAACACCCAATCCTTTTTGAAAAGTACAACTCACAGCGATAACGACCGACCGTGAGTTTATAATGTTCAAATGTTGCTCGCAAATTATCAGCAATAATTTTATGCAATTCTGTAAAATAATTAATATGAGTTTGCGCATCGAAGAAAATACGTTCATGGAACGTGAGATGATGGCGGTCAGGTGGGTGGAACAACGCATACAAAATCTCGAAAGGAGATATATTAAGAGAGCGACTTTTAGAATTATTGCATGTGAAATCTGCTCGTGGAGGTACTAGATCCCATTGTGTCGGATTCTCCTCAGTTAAACGCCTAAGAAGGTACTCCAAACTCTTATTAACGAATTCGGTCCATCCATCGGTTAGAGAGTGATATATGCTACTAAGTTTGAGTTTGGCTCTCAGTCGACCACATAGTTCGTTCCACAAATATGATAAAAACATTTAATAAATCGATCTAGTTCCACAGATATGTGTATAACCAAGTGATAGTGAGGCGAAAAGGTGTATTCACTAAATATGAAATCGATCGAGTGTGGTGAGCGGAGTGAATAACCATCTTATAAAGTGTTAGAAAACTGAGAAATATCAGGTGGCACGTCGGGACTCGATAAATGTGGTGTGAGCGACACACCTGGGCCACAAATTAATTCATGGGGTGGGGGTTCAGGAGGGAGTGCAGTGAGCAGTAACACAGTGGAGGTAACGAAAAGTGAACTAGGAGTTGTAGAGGTCCTCTCGTGTGCTCTTGGAATAAGACAATTTTTCTGAGGAAGAAGAACAATCTTGTGCCTGTTATGCTCGAAGGAATGAGGGTTCCTTGTGCCGTCGTGCATGACATGTCGGTTGTACTGCCAAGATCTTCCCAATAGGATGTGGCAGACATCCATGACAGCAACATGACACAGAACTCTATCTGAATATGTGCCCCCTATAGAAAACTCTACTAGGCAATAATGTGTGACGGGCCTAGTCAAATGACTATTGACTCCGGTTAAGCTGTAGGGTTGTTCTAACAGGTGCGTCTCAAGGCCTAATATGTCGACCATGTGTTGAAAATCGAAATTCTCCATACTGCCACTATCTATGATAATGGAACAAAATTGTCCCTGAATACGTGCAGTGGTGCGAAAAATTCCGTGTCTCCTGTGGTCATCCTCAGTAGACTCGCTGGGGGTAATCAAACTATAACGTAAAACACAAACTAAGTGCTCAGCGTGTTCACCTTCCACTTCTACAACATCCTCAGACCCGGGTTCAGGTTTAGGCTTAGTGTGGGATTCACTAATGTAAACTCCATACTCAGGCTCTCATCCATCAATATAATCGATGATAGCGACGAAGTGGCGTCGCGGGCACTCAGATGATTTGTGCACCGGCTCCATGCACTTGAAGCATCGGAATACTCCAGTGTTGGGCTTATCCCCAATAATCTCCTTACCCTTGGGGGGAATAGTAGATGTGGTCGGAGTCTCGGCATTAGTGGGAGGGGAATCTAATATCCTAGCAGTGGGGGCAGTGGTGACGGTTGATGAGGGTCTATCAGTGGACCTAAGTTCGGAGGTACGCTTCTGTGAGGACTCTACTCGACGGGCGCGACTCGAGATCTCTCCTAAGTTCTTATAGTCAAAGAGTTCTAGTTGGTCTCTAAAGGAGTAGCGTAACTCATTCAGATAACAGGACGCGGTCATGTCATCATCCTCTCGAAGGTCGAGGCGAGACTGCAGAACTAGGAACTCATTGGTGTATTCATCCACCGTTAGTTTGTCTTGCCGTAGGTTGTGGAAACTACGGTAGAGGGTTTGCAAATAATCCGCTGGGACGTACCGCTTTCGTAGTTGAATTTTAAACTCATCCCACGTGGTAACCGGGGGTAATCCTAAGTTGAATCTAGACCGCTCCACATGATCCCACCAAACCAACGCGGAATTCTTAAGTCTAAGGACTGCGTACTCAACTTGCCTGGCTTGGGGCATTTGCTTCCAAGCTAGGAAACGATCCATCCTATCACACCACTCTAGACATCCCTCGGGTTCTTGTCGACCCTCGAAATCACCAACATCCAACTTAACTCCTAAATCCCAACGGGGCGTCTCTCTTATATTGCGGACTACCGGTTCGAAATGTCGTGGATCTGGATTTTCTAGTTCCAAATTCCTACGATTTGGGTAGTGCTCGACCTGGGGTGGTGGAATTAGTCCTAAGTGTTGGTTGGCTTCTAAAGCATTAACGCTCGCTCGTAATCCAATTAGCACTTGACCAACATTTCTCTGATTCTCGTTGACACTAGTGGTTAACGCTTCAATTGATTTCGTCAGATTTTGAATTTGTGTGCTCAAAGTGGTCACATTATCTTCTATTTTACCCACGCGATTTTCCATTTAAAATAACTCTCAACTTTTTCTAAAATTTCTAAAAAAAGAGCAAATAATTTTAAGAGTCTCTTTTTTTTTGTTAAAAGAAAATAAATTTAAAGGTTTTTGTTTTCAGAAAAATGCAAATAACATGAAGATCATTTTTTTTATTATATAATTTTTTATTTTTTTGAAAACCGGATCGTTTGATTCGCAATATGAGTGAATCGAACTCGCTCTGATACCAAACTAATGTAGACCGCGATTAGGTTTGAAAATTAATTATTTTAATTGAAAATATTTTATTTTGTTGTTAAAATAAAATTATGATTTTAAAGAAAAAATGTGGATTTTTAATCTTGAAAGAGGGGCCGAGCGGCCAAAACGAAGCTTTCGCGCGTGCAACCACACTTAACGATGAATTTTCCAAAATCCGTTAATCGTTATTCAAAAGAAAATTCGTTGGTATCCAATGAGTTGAACCGTTGCAAGGTTCGTACATCCACAAGCAAAACACAGATAATAATTTAGGAAATAACGGTAATAAAAGGAGTTCGAACATTCGAGGCAAGCTTATAGTTATTTATTAGATTGCATATAAATTAAGCTAGGGCGAGGGAGCAAGGATACCATGATGAAATGCAGAGGAAGAGTGACCCGATCCAAGATCCCGTTGGCGCATCGGTAGATCAACAACAATCTTCGGTTGACAGAAAACGTGCTGAAGTCGATTCGATGTCAACCGACCACACTGAAAACAGAGGGATCGCTGGAATGATGATTCGAAGTCGACAACAACCCCTTGGTTGACAACAAGAGGAAGTACCACAGAACAGTGGAACGACTGGAGTCGTCGAGGCTCTTGGTGACGTCGTGTGGAGCTCTGGAGGCAGCGTCCTGATGTGATCATGAGAAAGGGCGGCGTCGGCGTGCAGGCACAAGAACAGTAGAGTGCCGGCGGACTGGACTCGAAGATGTTGGCAGGCAAGGGTAGAGAAACCAGGTGTTGTTCTTCTATGTGTCCGGGCGTCGTCGGTGATTAGAGCAGAGGAAGGGGGAGCGTTGCTGCTATAGTTGAGAAAGCGGAGCTCTAACAGGGAAGGAAACCAGTAACATCGGTTTTGCGGGTGGGGAGGGCCGGCGGGACAGAGAAAAACGAGTTGTCGTTTTCTCTGTCAAAACCAGCGCACTTTTTCCTCTGGCAGAAGCTATTTTTATAGGATTTAATGGGTCTTGGCTTCATAAATGTTCCGCCATTTAATTTATTCCCCTTATTCTTCTTTCCAAAGATATTCTTGAAATTCTGTATTGGGATTTCCAATTTGTCTACCAAATCAATTATTTCCATGTATATTTTATTTCAAAATAACAATTCTCTAGTTTACCTACTTCGGCTATTTTCTGCCAATTAGATTCATGCCTCCTTAAATAGTTATAAGCTTGCCTTCTGCGTTCTTACTACCTAAATTACTGGACATTTTTATTTAAGGTCTCATCGGGTGATCAAACCGATGAGCCGGAAATAACATCGGTGTGCTGGAAAATAAAATAACAAGCAATAATAATAAAGAGATAACTGTCGCGTGATGAAATCACGCATCTTCAGATGCGGCGTCGATTGCATCAAGTACGTTGATGATGTAGGTGAGCCCCTGCTTCAGTGGGATCGAAAGGCCAACCGGGCCTCCATTTCCGCCCTCCTACCGTCCTGGATGGAGCAGGATACCACCAGCGGCGTGGCTTATGGCCTCTCTTTCGCGCTTTACAGCCGAGAGGACGCCGAGGTCTATGACGTCGCGTCCACCCAGACGCTCGCGCACGAGGCCGTGCGGGCTCTGCTGCGCGCCCTCGAGCTTACATATATGTCCTTGCGCCGCAACATCACCCTCGCGCGGAACCTCGCCGAGGTTGAGAAAACGCGCGCCCTCGCCTCCTCTGAAGTCGTGGCCTTGAAGCAGCTGCTGGAGGCCACCGAGTCCCTTCTCGTCAGCCGCCCAGTCCGAGTGGTAAGTACGACCTTTCACAGAAGCTTATGCTTTCGCGCCTCCTTGCTTTCTTGCCCTGATATTATCATTCTCTTTTCTTGCAGGACACAACCAACGCTGATATTCTGCGTGTACGAGTGGCCAACCTCAAGGACCAGGTGAAGGAGCTGCAGGACGAGAACCAACGCCCGCGAGACGCCGTTGCCCTGCCACCTCCCGGGGAGGAGAGCAATCGGCATCACTACACCAACTACGAGATCGAGGTGTTGATGCAGGAGAACGCTCAAGGGGCAGCGAAGCATGCTCTGGAGGTGCTGAGGCATGCTGGGCTTTTGAATGAAGGAGGCGAGAGGCTCACCGCTCGCAGCGTTCTGCCCGGGCTCTTCATCCCGCTGGACGTGCCGGGGGGCGAAGCTGACCTTCAGTGCGAGAGCGGCCCCCTCCATCCTCCAGGCGAAAGCAGCAGGTCTTCTGGTGAGAACTCCGGCGACCTCCCCTGAGGATCTTTCACTTTCCTTTGTTCTTCGTTTTGTTGTAATCCATGCCAGGGGAGAAACCCCTGTATTGTAAGTGAGCTTTTCTAATGAAATGAAAATATATTTGTTGGCCAAGTCTCTTTTACTCTTTATTTTTGCTTATTTGTTACCACTCGCGTATAGCTCGCGCATTCGCGCCATGTTCACGCCTTCACACGTATTTCACGCACTCGCGCATTGTCGATACTTGACATTGGGCCGTGTTCGAGTCGTTCTCACCTCAACGACGCGCACCCTTTGGAAAGTCATAACCCGTCCGCACACGCCCATACCCTTCTAGGATTTAGGTGGCTACCGCGACGATTCCGCCGGGAGCGTGACCTTGCCGAGAGTGCGCCTATTCCGAATGATTCCCACGCCTTTAGATAGGTTGGCTCCTCGGGTGCATTCGCCGGGCAAGTGCCCCTCCCGGGAGACCCCACTCGCATACCTCCGACTGAGAGACGACCTCTCTTGTGCCGATCTTTCCTTTCTCGGATTTTCCTTTCCCATCACGCCTTCACCCTGAATCGCCACCGGGTGAGCATACGGCTCTGCCAGCTAGGTGAGAGCCTGGTCAGCGGGTCTGCTCGGGGCCAACCTTATTTTGAAACTCTTTCATCTCCTACCACCGAGTGAGCCTACGACCCTGCCAGCTAGGTGAGAGCCTGGTCAGCGGGTCTGCTCGGGGCCAACCATATTTTGAAACTCTTTCATCTCCCGCCACCGAGTGAGCCTACGGCCCTGCCAGCTAGGTGAGAGCCTGGTCAGTGGGTCTGCTCGGGGCTATGCCTTGGAAGCGGCCTCCAAGTACTGTCTGCCCTGTCGGTCAGCAGGTCTGCTCAGGGCCAACCTCGTTTTGAAACTCTTTCATCTCCTACCACCGAGTGAGCCTACGACCCTGTCAGCTAGGTGAGAGTCTGGTCAGCGGGTCTGCTCGGAGCCAACCATATTTTGAAACTCTTTCATCTCCCGCCACCGAGTGAGCCTACGACCCTGCCAGCTAGGTGAGAGCCTGGTCAGTGGGTCTGCTCGGGGCTATGCCTTGGAAACAGCCTCCAAGTACCGTCTGCCCTGTCAGCTAGAGAGAGCCTGACAACGAGATCACCTCGGGCTGTGATTCATTTTTACATACTTTCTCATCCTGCCACTGAGTGAGTCTACGACCTTGCCAGCTAGATGGGAGCTTGGTCAGCAGGTCTGCTCGGGGCCATGCCACAACTTTTCACTTGTCAGTCTCTCCAGAGATCAACCTGACCCACCGTCTAATGAGAGCCCGACAGCGGAAGCGAACTGGGGCACTTCAGCTAACCTTTACCTTGCTAGCCTCTCCAGAGATCAACCTGACCCACCGTCTAATGAGAGCCCAACAACGGAATCGATCTGGGGCACTCCAGCTAAACATTACCTTGCCAGCCTATCCAGAGATCAACCTGACCCACCGTCTAATGAGAGCCCGACAACTGAATCGATCTAGGGCACTCCAGCTAACCTTTACCTTGTCAGCCTCTCCAGAGATCAACATGACCCACCGTCTAATGAGAGCCCGACAGTGGAATCGATCTGGGGCACTCAAGCTAAACATTACCTTGCCAGCCTCTCCAGAGATCATCCTGACTCACCGTCTAATGAGAGCCCGGCAGCGGCATCGATCTGGGGCACTCCAGCTAAACACTACCATGCCAGCCTCTCCAGAGATCAACCTGACCCACCGTCTAATGAGAGCCCGACGGTGGAATCGATTTGGGGCACTTCAGCTAACCTTTACCTTGCCGGCCTCTTCAGAGTTCAACCCGACCCATCGTCTAAAGAGAGCCCGGCAGCGGAATAGATCTGGGGCACTCTAGCTAACTTTTATCTTGCCAGCCTCTCCAGAGATCAACTTGACCCACCGTCTAATGAGAGCCCGGCAGCGGAATCGATCTGGGGCACTCCAGCATTTCAGCGCATCATATGGACATAACAGAAAAGAACAATAAACTTATACCAATTTAACAGATTATACCTATATCTCTGGTGTAGTAGACCACGTCCGGCTCCCTGAACCCCTCCGGAAACATGATAGAGATGATCAACTCGCAAAATGGATACCCCTCCCCCACTCGGCGAGTGGTATGGTCTCGCGGAATCATCTCGCACACCTCATCACTCGCCGGGTTGGGGAACAGCTGCCGCCCGGGCAGATCTCGCACACTTACCTCTGCCATTACTACTTTTCCTGGTCGCTGGCCTGGGGCGAGTGGAATGATCTCGCGGAGTCGACTCGCGCACCTCATCACTCGTCGGGCTGGGGAATGGCTGTCGTCCGGGCAGATCTCGCCCACTTACCTCCGCCATTACTGCTTTTTCGGGTCGCTGGCCTGGGGCGAGTGGAATGATCTCGCAGAGTCAACTCGCGCACCTCATCACTCGCCGGGCTGGGGAATGGCTGTCGTCCGAGCAGATCTCGCCCACTCCCTTCCGCCATTGCTTCCTTCCCGGGTCGTTGACCTGGTGTGTTCTCGCCTATCATCCTGGACGCGACCATCGGGACCACGGATGTCGTGCACTCACACTTTGCTGTGAATGCGAGTTGCAAAGTCTGCGGGACCTCTCGCTTGAAGCTCTCAAACATCCCCGTCATCACCCACTCGCGAGTGGTGGCGAGTTGCCTTGGTCGGATCCTTCCCCTTCACCTCCAGCTATGAAGCTCAGCTTGACATTTTCTTGTATAGGCTACGGTCCACGCTCACCGCACTAAAAATGTTGGAATCGTGATTCGGCCCAACGAGGAGTTCGGACCCCTAAGAGGTGGCAGCTAGCACTTACTGATCCCACGGAGGAACCTGACCGAAGACTTAGAACTAAATACGGACCCTTGGCTGCAGCGTGGAGGTCCCACCGCACACCCGGAAGATTTTAGAGCGCTTCCCCTTCTAAGCCAAAGCTGAAGTTGGGCACCTTGGAGAGCCTGATGAGCTAACCAAAGATGTCCTAAGAAGGAAGAAGCCAAAGATCTGGGATCCTCTCCAAAGGTGCCCTTCAGGATCTATATATAGTTTTTCTCTTCTGGTCTGCTAATAGCGTAACTCTGCCTTTTGGTATTACTAATCTCACCCCAAATTGGTCTGCTAGCAGCCAAACTCCGCTGTTCTGAAGGGCTATCGACAGCCCACCAAGGGCATCTAGGTAAATTCACCTTTAGATCCTTCTAGGCGAGTGGTCCTTGAAGGTACCACTCGTCAGACTTCTCGCGCACTGGTTCCACTGGGCGGGTGGTCCGTATGGGCACCACTCGCCTGACCCTTAGCTCTCTTGGCGAGTGGGGTTCCGCCCCCACACTCGCCTGACCTCCCGCGTATCCGCACTCCTAAGCGGGCGAATGCTTTGCGGATGAGGTTTGCACTCGCCCCGAAGTTTGCCTGCCTCTCCCAACCTGGGCAAGTGACCCCCTAGTGCTCTGGGCGAATGCTCCTCTTGACCCACCTTGCATGCCCTTTGACCTTCTGGGACCTGGGGGCCCACTCGAAGAATACGGGGTTGTACATCGTGGACTTCCCAGGAGGTCACCCATCCCTCTGAACGCGTGGATTTTGTTGAAGGTCTTCTCTCCTCTGAACGCTTAAAAAATCCATTCGCTCCTGGGCATATTCTTCGTTCTTGCTTATATTTCTTTCTGCAGTTTCACCTCCTGCCTTACCTCGTAATATTTTTAAAAATCTATGTTTTTGATGAGCACATAAATAGCATTGTGACATTGATACAAGTGATTGAACCACTGAATCCTAAACCCTATTATCAAAATCATTGTTCTAAGAATTAAACTCTTCTTCTTCTTCTTGACACAGTTGATTGAATACGAAGGCTTTGCACCAGAAAACTACATGGACGTCGACTACACCGGCATGTACTCTAGACCGGAGTTCTTGGAGGGAGAGGATGTGGAGCTTACATGGTTCAATGCTGGTGTTAGGGTTGGCGTCGGGCTGGGCCTCGGAATCTGCCTTGGCATCGGGATCGGCGTCGGTTTACTCGTTCGGACTTACAGAGCCACCGCCAGAAATTTTGCAAGGAGGCTTCTTTGACGATGACGCTCGTTCATCCGTGCCTCCGCTCACGGTATCCTTTTTTACATGTAACTTAGAGCTGGTTTTTATATCATCTCCCTGTCCTCGTGTACAGTCACTTTGATAGTTTTGACGGTTTAGGAATTCAACTCTATTTGTCCCACATTATAAAGATTCCAGGCTATATATATAGTTGGAATTGCCAGTTCCATGCGAGGCGTTTTTAAAGGAGCAAAATTGCGAAGGTCTTGAGACTCGAAAGGGCACAATATATCTCATGTGGCGGAGCTGGGGGAAGGTGATAGGCCTGGTACAGTTTTATAGCGTCTTCTTGTATTCTTCACAGTTCTTCCTCACAGTTTTCTTCACAGTTCTTCCTCACAGTTTTCTTCGCAGTTCTTCTTCACAGCTCTTCTTCTTCTTATTGGACGCCCTTCCCTTCTGTGACCCAAAGAGAGAGAGAGCACAGTTTAAAGATAAGAAATCCTGAAATAATTTATTGCTTCCACCATTGTATGTGAATTAAGCTGAGTTGACCAGTAACAATCAATATTGATTGTGGCAACTCCAGGTGAGTTTAAGCTGACTTTAAGTAGGACCTTGTGTCAAACTCTAATTGGGTACAATCCATTTATGATGATTGTCGTTTAGCTGTTATAGATTTTCAACCCTTCTCTTCAAGGATCTCCAGCATTCTTGGAGTACAAAAAGTCAAACATAAGCCACTTGACTCCGAGTTTGTCCCATTGCTCCCCTTCATTATGCTATGGATCCGCACCGATGCTGAAGACAAATTGCATCTGGTGCTGCTATATATCTTGCCCTCCTGTTGATTTTGTATGGCTAGGATTAATAATATCATTTTTGTAAATGTTCGTTTTTTAAGAAGTTACTACTTGAATTGAATAGCATGGTAGAGGATTCATGAATTCTCTTTACAATATTGCAATGCATGTTGATTGGTCGACCCCAAATAAGATTTGCATCATACAATTTAGATTTAGATTTGATATAAGCTTCTGATTGTAGATAAAATAAATTTTTTTGTTTGATGCATATACATATGCTTGTGCATGTATATATAAGAGAGATGACAATGATAAGGTCTATAATGTACCACATCGGAGCAGTCGGTCCGGTCTGATCGTGAACCATCCAATAAGGCTCTGTTTGGCATGGCGGTAACGGTCGTGAACGCAGTGGTTATGAATTGTCGTTCGTGAACGCTTTACCTCACATATCGAACTTCATTCACTTTTATATTCAAAACTAGTTTTACTTTTATATTCAAAACTAGTTTTATATTCAAACCAGCAAATTGGTTCAGGTTTTGAAAACTTGGTTCTTAAATTGAAGTCATGAAAAAGATATTTATCATGTTTTCCTGTGTTCTAAAATAAAATAAGAAAGAGTTGTAATGTAATATTTTACTCGAAAGTAATATTTTTTTCGTTTTACCAAACTTGATCTGATATAGTAGTATTAAATTTTAGAGCATTCTTATTATATTATTTAAGTAGTTATATGCATATATATATATAGCTGCTTAATCCTGATCGAATTAAGGCGCGTTTGGCTTCCGCCGTGCCGTTCATCCAGCTCCAACCCGGCGTTTTGTCGCAAGATTAATGAAGATTAAATTATATTTTAAATTTAAATGTAATCTTGATTAATCCACGTCAGTTGTTGAATAGAAAGTCAAAGAAAGACTACTGGCTCGCTGGCAGGGGGCAGCAGTACGAACGCAGCGGTGCGCAGCAGCATAGCCGACAGTAGGTCCATGCTGACGTCACTGTACCCGCTTATGGACAAGATTACGTTGGGACTGCTACTAACTTATCAAAAAAATTTTAAACGTTTATAATTATTATTTTTTTTATAATTTGCATGCGCGCCCTACCTAAATTAGTAAGCAATTTTTTCATTATGATCCGGCGGTCTTATATTATCATATTGTAATGTCTATCAGCAGACCAATGTTTTTCCACTTTGAGAGCAATTTTAAACTTGAGCCTTCTCTTGAGCAAGGCCCGACAACGAATGAACATCTCCGACGACTTTTTGAGCACTTCAATGTGTGCACGGATCGTGAATCATGGATATAGATCGAGTTGAAGAAGAAAGACGATTTCTTTGTTGTTCATGCATTTTTGGTTTGTTTGGGAAGATTTAGATAGCTAGGATTTGTTTGGAAAGATTTAGTTAGCTAGGATTACTATCTCTTCCTGTGGTGAGAAAGGCGAAAAGGATGACCAAAGTTCATTTTTGTAAATTTTATTTACTCATATGTGGATAACAAAAATATCCACGAATAACAAATTTGACTACCTTTAGAGCTTCAATTAGACAAAATTTATAAATACACAAATGTGATTTGCGAATAACAACCACCTATTGTAATCGCAAAATTTCCTTCTATAATATTACACCGCACGAGATTTGGCCTGAAAACGAAACTTCCTTCCGGCCACGGTGGTAAGGGCCGCTTCTTCTTCGTTTTTTTTTCTTTTTACTTGGACTCTAGTAACAGCAGCAGTAACGGTTCAGATCTGATTAGTGGCATAGGATCCGGCATTTTATGGGTACAATAATTAATGCATAAATTAGCTCCAGCCACTCAATATGGCATTTTTTTTGCTGATTTCGTTTCCTTTTTTTTTTAAGTACAGCGAGTTCGGCTCTACTGCGTGTCTTCTTCCTTTTTTTAAGTACTGTAATAAATTTATTTTTTATGCCCCAAAAAATGTATCTTAAGGTACCCAAACAAGCCCGAACGTCGCCAATTTAGGCTTTGTTTAGCGCGGCTTATTTGCTCCGGTGAATTTGGACAAAAACTCAATTATCATAGAATGTATGTTTCGCATGACAAAGGTTATCACCACTACCAAGAAAATAAACTAGTTTTGAGCATAAAATGAATGAAATTTATTAGGTGAGTTTGAGCGTTTACGAACGACAGTTCATGACCACCATTTTAACAATTGCCACCACCACGCCAAACGAAGCCTTACAGTTTTAAGACTCGTACACGCCACATTTTTCAGCCATATATGACAGTTAATTATTGACAACACCGCACTTTTCCAAATGCTGCTGTCATGATACTACCAAAACAAGCATCATTATATATCCCCAGACAAATCAACGTAGGGCCCGTTTGGCATTGCTGTAGCGGCCATGAATCTGGTGGTTACAAACTGTCATCCGTTTGTCATGACTTTTTTGTTACGGTGAGATTGAAAAAAGACACCAACGTAACCAAATATTTGTTTGACATGACAACCGTTAAGTCTTTCACAAAGAAAAAAAAAACTAATTTGAACATAATAATGGATGAGGTTCCTTAGGTGAGGCCGGGTGTTCACGAACGAAGGTTTGCAATCACTGCATTCATGACCTCCACTACCGTGTCATACGAACCATTAGTGTCAACACCTTAGATATGTCACGGGGATGAATCCGACCAACTTTAGCTCGTTGTTTTAAAGGAAAGACAATAGAAGTGCCATGGAGATATTTGAATAGTTGATTGATTGCATTTCGATGTTCTCTTCCAAAATTCGAGAGATATTTGCAAACTTATTGTACCGCATAAACAATATTTGCAATCTATGACATACATCGAACTACACCATGCTAAAGCATATAGAACCCATTCCATGCTCGTTTGTCCTAAGTTGATGGATAATACTCATTTTAACGTGAGGCGCATGTGGAGTATTCACCTCAATAGCCTCCGTGTGGCGGATTTCAGCAAGATATCCAAGGGAATCAAAGGCCGAGCCTATTTCTTTCATGCGGTAGTGGCCCCACTCCCCGCCAAATGGGTCATGGCCGGGACCCCTTGAAGTGCTCTGCAGGGGATCCGCCTCACGAAACGTGGCCTATATCTAAAAGATGTCGCCCAATGTTTGCCCAAACACCTCTTTGTAATGTAGTCCCCTAGTACAATATGTTCATTACAAATATCACTCTCCTTCAAGAACAATCTCGTTGACTTCCCAATTACCCTAAAAGCCAACTTAACCATCATTGGTTTGTTGATGATGAAGAAGACGAGCATCATCATTTACATGTTCCATTTGGTTTGGAAAATATGTGGTGTATCCTAAATTGGTTCCAACTCGAGCAAATCCTCGACTCAAAACTAGTCCTTAGTACTCAATGACTCGATTCAACATAATTTCTATGCCTGTTCGTAGAGTTTATATACCCCAACTCAACCCTCCCATATTCTTCAAAGGTGCATCGTCTCATCTTCAACACCAACATATACTTCTTTGTTGATTAAATAAACTCAAGCATGACTAGATCGAATAGGAAACAAAGAAAAAGAATAAAAAAGGGAAGAAGATTATTGATGTGCACCCGTAAATTTATAGGCACCTCCGGGGTGCGTTTAGAAGAGTTTCCGCTAAGGAGAAGTGGAGTTAGTGGGGCTAAAAGTCCAACTCATGATCATGGGAGCGGAGGAATCCGCCGGCGCACAATTCGCGTTTTGTCAGAACGAGGCGCGGTCAAGGCCGCGCACCCCACTACTGGGGTGCGGTTAGCCCGCACCCCACTAGTGAGGTGTGGGTAGCCCATACCCCCCCCCCCCCCCCCCCCATGGTGGGGTGCGGCCAAGCCACACCCTCCTTGGTGGGGTGCAGAAAAACCGCACCCCCATGGGGGTGCGGCCAAGCCGCGCCTCCCGTGGGGGTGCTGCCAAGCCGCTCTCCCCCGGGGTAGGTTGTGGCCAAGCCCCTGCCTTGCGGGAGATGCCGCCGAAACCGCACCCCCCTTTGCGGGTGCGGTCGGAGCCCACTTTCCCCTTGGGGGACGCGTTTTTCTATTTCCCGAGAGACGCGGCCTTCATAGGGCGCGTTCTCGTTTGCATGACGACTGCTTTACAATAGCGCTCGTCCGTCATTCGTTCACTCAAAGCACTCTCATGTTCGTTGCGCGCTCAGAACGCTCTCGTGTTCGTTGCGCGCTCAGAATGCTCTAGTGTTCGTTGCGCGCTCAGAACGATCCCGTGTTCGTTGCGCGCTCAGACGCTTCCGCGCACGCTCAGAATGCTTCTACGTTCCCGACACGCCACAGTTAACATTTCTTAATTTCTCAGATTGCAGGTCTCGTTCGTTGCCTTCATCACCTTCAACGAGGCTGCCCAAACTGCCCAGCCTGCCCGAACTGTCCGTAGGGAGAGACGACCATTTACAAAAATTGGCGATCAGTGTGCTCCGAATCGGCGAACGTGATTCGCCCGTTAGGTGGTTACGACGACAAGATTACTGGACTACCCCTGCCCAAGGCTATAAAAAGAGCTCAGGGCCTTCATTTCAAGACACCTTGCCTTCTACACCCGAGAGTGCTCCGTTGAAGATTTCCTCTGAGTTCTCTTTCGGCGCTCGAAGATCTCCTTCAGCCTTCGAAGATCTCCTTCGAGGCCTCGAAGATCTCCTTCGTGGACTTGAAGATTTCCTTCACTCCAAAAGACCATCTTTCTAAGCGATTCGGGAATCCCTCGGGTCCCGAATGGCGATTCAGTAATTTCTTTCGTTCCCAGAAAAAGAAGTACTTAGCTTTCCGAGAGGTGACCTGTCACCCTCGGAGTTCTCTCCCTCTCTCTCTCTTTACCGTTGTAACGAGTCGCAGCCTGTCGCGCTCAAATTCTTGGTTTCCAATTGTAACCCCCAGCGGATAGTGGAATTTGATCGTCACAGCCGCAACCACGTGGTAATTCACCCTTTCCGGGTTTTCCACGTTAAAAGTCCTCGTGTCGCTCATCGATTCACCCATTGACTGTTTGCGCGCTCGGTTCACTTCCGAGCTAAGGTGGTTCAATTTGACTGGTCTACCAGAGCACCCGAGCGACCCGCAACAGTTTGGCGCCATCTGTGGGAACCGTGTTCCCAAATACTCCGCAAAGACTCCCGAAAGGAAGTATTTGCTTCAAGGCAGTACTCACTACCGATCTCAATGGCAAGAAGAAGTGATCGTACTACCGAAGAATTAGTCTCTGGGGGCATGTTGATCCAACATCCTCCCACTCGCTCAGCAACACTCCTCTCGCAGAAGGGGCCATTAACGCATCCATTGCGTCACTGGAGGGACGTGTGCGCCAGATAGAAGAACACCAAACCGAGATGCTCGCGCTCCTAAGGAATGTAGGGGCATCACGAGCTCCTAATCCTGCCCGCAAGCAAGACAATCTGCCTCATCCAACTCTGGATCGCGCTCCGACTGAACACATCGCTCGCAAGCGCGACATTCCGGAAGAAGAGATCTCCAACGCGGCCAACTTAGCACGCCCAGTCCATTCGGCCAGAGAATCTGAAGCTCATCATCACCGCCACCGCACGAAAGCAGCAGGCTTCGAGCATGTAGAAGGAAGGCTCACTCGCGAAGAAATTTGCGACATAATCGCTGAAGAATGAGAACAAGACGGGCAGCGCGTCACTCTAGCTCGCCACCCTCTCCACCATGGATCATTGTTAGCACCTGAGGTATTAACGCAACCAATCCCAGGTGGCTTCAAGCTCCCCAACATGGAGACATTCGACGGAACAGACGATCCGCTGGAGCATATCTGCCACTTCGCGACCATCATGAGGATTTACAACGCCACTGACCAACTGTTTTGCCAAGTATTCCCGACAACACTAAAGGGAGAAGCACGCACTTGGTTCCACTCTCTGTGAGAAGGGATCATCAAAACATTTGTGGAACTAACTCAACGATTCACCGGCCAATTCATTGCCAACCGCAGAATCGCCCGGGACCCCTCCCACCTTTCAGGAATACGCCAGAGCGAGGGAGAGACCCTCAAAGATTTCTTCCGCCACTTCACTACCGAGGTGCGTCAAATTTCAGGGGGGGGGGGGGGGGGCGAGCTTCTATGATGAGTTTTTCTTGGAGGGCTCCGCCCCGGTGGCTTCTATTCCGCACTAATGCGGGAAACTGTGCCCAGCTACCCAGACCTCGTTCACCGAGTCGGGGCCCAGATATCAGCTGATGAGACAATTGAAGCGCACCGTCAGTAGTTCGAGGGGAGCTCGAAGAGGAAGAGAGAGGAGTCGTTGTCGCAGACTGTTCCCAATAAGAACAAGCATCACGACAACCCCAGCCGAGACCGAGGATCTCGCCAACATCAGGACTACACTCCCCTGAACACTACCAGAACTAACGTTCTTCTTGTCATCCATGATAGCAACGCGCTTCGCAGGCCCGAGCTACTTGCGCCAAACATAGGAAACCAATCGCAATATTGCGACTTCTATCGCGGGCATGGACACAGTACTGAAGGATGCAACAGGTTGAAGGAAGAAATCGACTGTCTTGTCTGGCAAGGCCTCCTCGGAAGATTTTTACTAAACCAAGTCCCGAACGAGTACGAACCTCAGGCGGTCTTGGCGTTGGCCTCATGAACGTCATTGAGATAGCGAGAGCTCGGAGGTGAAAGAAAGGGAACAGTGATTGGAGGACATACACTCTCAGGGCAGTGACCTGAGATATATATAGCAGAATGGAGGGGCCCACCAAGAAAATTCCCTCCAGGTCAGCAAAGCACTCACCGAATACTGGGTGTTAGACTTTTCTTTCCGAGCGAAGAACTCGCTCGCAAAGAGCGGGGATCGTGTACAACCCCGTATTCGCCGAGTGGGTCCCCAGGTCCCAAAAGTCTAAAAGGCATGCAAGTCAGGTCAAGAATGGCACTCGCTCAGGTGAAGAAGAGCACTCACCTAGGTCAGGAGAGGTAGGGGAGCCTCAGGGCGAGTGCGAGCCTCATCCGCAAGGCACTCGCTCGCTTTGAAGTGCGAGTGCGCTGAAGGCCAGGCGAGTGAGGACGGAACCCCACTCGCCAAGCGAGCCAGGTATCAGGCGAGTAGTGCTCCCACGGATCACTCGCCCAGTGGAATCTAGCGTGCGAGAAGTCTGGCGAGTGGTGCCTTCACGGACCACTCGCCCAGAAGGTTTAGTGAGGAAATTACCTAGATACCCTTTGTGGGTTGCCAATAGCCCTTCAGAACAGTGGAGTTAGATTGTTAGCAGACCAATTTGGGGTGCGATTAGTAAAACCAAAAACGCATTTATGCTATTTGCAGACCAGACTAGAGAATCTATAAATAGACCCTTAAGGGCACCTTGGAGGAGATCCGATCTTTTGGGCTCTCTCCTCCTAGACAGTTTTTGGTTGGTTGTTAGTGCCCTCCAAGGTGCCCGACTGAGCATTGGTTTGAGAGGGGAAGCTCTCTAAGATCTTCCGGGTGTGTGGCAGGATCTCCTCGCTACAGCTTTGGGTCTGTTCGTAGTTATTCATCCACAGTCAAGAGTGCAAGTGAGGGACAAGTAGGTGTAAGCTACACCTCCCAGTGGGTCTGAACTCAAGAGACCGGTTGACGGTTTCAACACTCATCATGGGTGATTGCGTTTAATCGAAAACATATCGGGTTGCGTATAGAAAATACTCGAATGATGCGCGTATAAAACTATATGAAACCGGGCTGCAAATAGCAATTATGGTGGTTACGGCCTGTGTTAAAATTTTTGAAAGACCGTTTAGGAGTAAGCAGGAGTTGTATCAACAAGAGTTATAGCCAAACAACCACAATGCCAAAACAGCAACACAAGAAATCTTTATTGAAACAGAACTGCTTTACACTTCGAGGTATACATGGCGAGACATGATTCATAAGAATCACGGAGATGAGAAGAATAAAAACACACCAAAACTGAAACTGGCGGTCTGCCAAAGCAGAGACCGCACAAACCGCACAGACCGCAAAAAGGCTCAGGTCGCCCGGCTTGCTCTGCTGTACTCCCAGACCGCTTGCACAGTCAGACCGCAGAAACACCTTGAGACCGCGCGAACATAAACAGATAACCTGCACTGCCAGACCGCAACCCCAGACCGCACGAACTGAAGCTTATTGAATTGAACAAAGAACAGAAGCTGTCGCCAGACCGCAACTCTGATCGCCTAACCGCTGAAGGTCGCCTGATCGCTGAGCTAGCTGCGAACAACACAAGAACACAATAAACCAGTTCGCTGACAGACCGCAGACGAACTGTTTATTCAAGCCACTGGAAATCACCAAGGAAGGAGACCGCAACCTGCTGACCGCAAACCTGCGAACACAACAAACGGTTAACTCGCATCCAAGTCGCGCGACCTCAAAACTTGAGTCCGCAAGAAACAATCCGGGCTCTTGTTCTTACAGTTCTTGTTAGGAATGACGGGCCCTGCACCTCTATTTATAGGCGGGTAGACGGATGTCGTCACCGCACAGGAGAGATACAATCACCACCCGTCAGATCGCCAGCTGTCTCATAAGGCAGACCGCGTGATCAGACCTCTTGGACGAACACCCGACCAAGACGCAGATCAGCAGACAAGGACGCGAACAGGTCGGGCGAACACGAGACCGCGCGCAAGTCGCGCGGTCACAAAGGTACTCCTTCCTTAGACCACCAGGAGCAAACCAAGAACCATCTGACCGACTTCAGACAAGTCGCCATATCGCCAAGACAGACCGCCCGGATAGTCAGTCAAATAAGAACAACCCGCCCAGTAGCAAAACTAGGAGAGCCCGCAGCAGGTCGCCAGAACCAGCGACCAAACCAGGGAACAACCTGGCCGATCACAGCAGATCGCCAGAACCAACAAGCAGGGAGAGATCGCAGAACCAAACCGCCAGAGCACCAGCGCAGATCGCGCGGTCTCTGCGGTCTCCAGCCTTCAGACCGGCCGGACTCCCTTCCACTTCACTTCAACAATTTCAACACTCCCCTTGAAGTGAGAAGTGGAAACTTGCCCGAGCAACTCCCTTAACCGTGTAAACGGTCCCTTCGCCAGCGGCTTTGTGAAGATGTCTGCGACATTGTCCGCACTCCGAACATGCTCGACCATAAGAGATCCTCCCAACACCTTTTCACGAATGAAATGGTGCTCAATCTCTATATGTTTGGTCCTCGCGTGACAGACTGGATTGTTAACCAGCTTGAGAGCACTCTCATTGTCCCCGCGTAGCAAGGTGGGACCTCGAACCTCCTGATGAACGTCCTCCACCAACCTCCTGAGCCAAACGGCTTCCTGAGCTGCCAAGGCCGAAGCCTTGTACTCCGCTTCCGTGGTAGATACAGACACCGAGTCTTGCTTCTTGCTGCACCAAGAGATAGCTGTGGGGCCCGTCATAAAGACATAACCAGACGTTGATCTCCGATCATCCACGTCTCCCCCATAATCAGCATCCATGAAACCATGCAACTCCAAGCTTGACCCTCTCCTATATAGGAGACCCAAGTCATAGGTCAAATTCACATACTTCAAGATGCCTTTTGCCGCCAGAAGATGAGGTTTCCGTGGTTCCGCATTGTACCGACTCACTTTGCCAACTGCATAAGCAATATCAGGCCTCCTGATGGTCAAGTAAATCAAGCTCCCAACCAGAGCTCGGAATACCAACGGATCAGATAGAACTCTTCCCTCATCCTTCCGAAGCTTATGATGTTGCTCCAGAGGTATAGAGCTGCTCTTCCCTTCCTCCATGCCGAATCGCTGAACAATCCGCTCTGCATAGCCAGCCTGAGAAATGAGCACTCCGCTCTCCCGCCTCTGCACCTCGAGTCCAAGGAAATGGTGGAGCTCCCCCAGATCCTTCATCTCGAATCTGATAGCAAGCTCAGCCCTGAGCCTTGCAACAGCTTCCTTCGAGTTCCCGGTGACAATCATGTCATCCGCATACAGCAGCACAATCACCCGAAGCACCCCCTCTTTCTTGATGAACAAGCTAGAATCAGAGTCTGAAGCAAAGAATCCGCAGAATAAGAGATACTCTGCAATCTTCCCGTACCACGCTCGAGGCGCTTGCTTCAACCCATACATGGCCTTCTTCAACTTACAAACGTAGTCCGGATACTCCTTCGAGATGAAGCCCTGCGGTTGGAGCATGAAGATATCCTTGTCAATTTCGCCGTATAAGAAAGCATTCTTCACATCGAGTTGTCAAATCTCCCAACCACTTGAAGCCGCCAAGGCAATAACAAATTGAACCGAAGTCATCTTTGCCACTGGACTGAACATCTCATCATAATCTTCTCCGTACTGCTGTGAGAACCCGCGAGCTACAAGGCGAGCCTTGTAACGCTCGATACTACCGTCAGCTTTCTTCTTCAGCTTGAAGACCCACTTGCAAGTGACAGGAGTGGTGCCCTTGGGCTTGGGCACCAGAGACCAAGTCTCGTTCTTTTCGAGAGCTGACATCGCTTCTTGCATCGCAACGTCCCACTCCTTCACGCCTCTGGCCTTTTCAAAGCTCGACGGCTCCCTTTCATCCAAGGGACCAGCAAAGAAACATGAAACAAAGTTCACCATGTGTTCCTCCTGTGTATCGATCTGGTGGTTGAATAGTCCTCTTCGACCTCCTAAGAGGTTGCCCCTTACTAACCACCTCCTCAGCTGCTTCTTCAGAACTAGCTCCTCTTCCAGGCGAATTTGGAGCATCGCTCCCCCTGCTTCCAGAACCTGAAGCTTCCGCCTCTGAGCTAGACACAACTGGAGCTCCTGGTGAAACAGGTAACTCCACTTGAAGATCTTCAGCAACCTTCCCTCTTATATCAACCCTGCTTTCCGGTAATTCAACTCCTGAACTCCCCTTGTAGGAAGTTACTTCATCGAACACCACATCCCGAGAGACAATCGATCTCCGTGTTTCAGGATCCATGCACCTCCACCCTTTCTTTCGCTCATCATACCCGACAAAGACAAGCTTCCTTGTTTTCGCATCTAGCTTTGTCCGAAGAGCATCAGGGATGTGCACATAGCAGGTTGATCCAAACACCCGAAGGTGTGCAACACTCGGCTTCTCCTTGAACATTAGTTCGTGAGGGGTCTTCATGTTGATAGGACTCAGAGGCAATCTGTTGATGACATAAGCTGCACAAGACATTCCTTCCGCCCAGAAGGACTTTGGGATATTCTTGGCATGAAGCCAGCATTTGCAAGTTTCCGTCAGATGATGGATCTTCCTCTCGGCAATGCCATTCTGTTGTGGAGTATGGGCACAAGTAAGCTCTCTCCTGATGCCATGCTTCCTGCAAAAACTTGAGAACTCACCAGAGGTGAACTCCCCACCATTGTCTGTTCTAAGTTTTTTAACCCGCAGGCCTAGCCGGCCTTCAACCAGCTCCTTGAACTCCACAAATTTTGCAAATGCATCCGACTTCTCCTTCAAAAAATACACCCAGACATATCTGGTGTAATCGTCAATCAACACCAACATGTATCTGTTGCCTCCAAGGCTTGGGGTGGCAGTCGGTCCCATCAAATCACTGTGGATGCACTCCAACGGCACTTTGCACCTTGTTTGAGATTTGTCAAATGGAAGTCGATGAGACTTACCAAACTGACATCCTTCGCAGACATGATCGTCTCCATAGAAGGACAAGCTAGGCAAGCCATTGACAAGGCCCCTTACCGTCATAGCCTTCAATTTGTCCATGCCTACATGCCCCAACCTTTCATGCCAGATGGCCGTGCCATCATTGGTCCTCATCTTATCAACATAGGTACTTGTCGATAAAACAAACAAGTCCTTCACCCTCTTGCCGACGTGAATAACATCTCCTTTTATCTCCGGTTGAGTTTTAAGAAACTTCACTTCTGTTTGGCCAAACAGAACGTGATAACCGGCATCGACCACATTGGTCACAGAGAAGAGATTCTTCTTCATACCAGGCACGTGATAAACACTCCTCAACGTGAGTGGACCCTTATCACTGCTCAGAGAGACGACACCTTCGTGTTCTACTGGTTGAATAGAATTATCAGCCGTAATAATAGCATTGTTACCTGAGTAAGGCGCCAAAGAAGAGAACTTTTATCCATCCCCGGTGAGGTGATACCCACACCCTGAATCAACAATCCAGTCCTCATCATAGTTGATGGAAGCCAAGGCCTTAACGGGCATCGCCGTTATATTAGACACAAAGGCTCCTCACCATCCAACTTCATCAGACTTTGGCATCTCCTTCTCCACTGCATGTCCCGGCTGAAGATTCACCCGGCAATCTTTCTTGAAGTGCCCGGTCTTATTGCATCTAAAGCACCTTGGTCCCTCTCCTTTCTTCTTCCCATCAGACTTAGGGGCATAGCCTCTATCTTGCTGACTTGAAGTGAAGGGTCCATCATGACCCGGCTTCTTATTCTCCCATTTCTTCTTCTTCTTCCCAGAGAACATCACATCACTTTCTTCCCCGGAGATAGAAACCCCCGCCATCTGTCTTGCTAAACTTTCTTGCGAAGCAAGACGGTTCTCCAGCTCCAACAACGACGGTTGATTTGCCCAACCCTGAACTGAAGTCACAAAGGCAAGATACTCCTTCCGCAACCCGCGGATGATATGACTCTTCAGTTTTGCCTCAGAGATAGGCTCATCAGGGTCCAACGCAGAAATCTCTGCTGTGAGATTCTTCATTTTGAGAAAAAAGGTGGAAATAGAAAGATCACCTTGAGAGGCTTTCGCCAACTCATTTTCAAGATATTGTAGCCTCGCTACATTCTTCTTATTGAACAACCCATCCAAGGATGTCTAAATTTCAGCAGCAGATTTACATCTGATGATGTGATCAAATAGCTCCGGTGAGATAGCCCTCTTGAGAGTGAACTCTGCCTTAGCATTCATCCTCCTCCAAAGTCTCACCTCTGCCATATTATCTCCTGCTAGAAACACCTTTTGTGTGTCTTCTCCTCCAACTACCTCCCATAGATCCTCGCCAAGCAAGTAACTCTCCATACATGACTTCCATTTTTTAAAGTTAGTCGATGTGAGGAGTTCAATACCAAGACCTCTTGCGTATCCACCTTCCATGGCAATCTATGTGGTCTATTCTTCACAAAGACGATGGCAACTCTAGTTGATCACTGCTTATCCACTCCAGAAACCTACCTCTGATACCATGTTAAAAATTTTGAAAGACCGTTTAGGAGTAAGCAGGAGTTGTATCAACAAGAGTTATAGCCAAACAATCACAATGCCAAAACAGCAACACAAGAAATCTTTATTGAAACAGAACTGCTTTACACTTCGAGGTATACATGGCGAGACATGATTCATAAGAATCACGGAGATGAGAAGAACAAAAACACACCAAAACGGAAACTGGCGGTCTGCCAAAGCAGAGACCGCACAGACCACAAAAAGGCTCAGGTCGCCCGGCTTGCTCTGCTGTACTCCCAGACCGCTTGCACAGTCAGACCGCAGAAACACCTTGAGACCGCGCGAACAGAAACAGATAACCTGCACTGCCAAACCGCAACCCCAGACCGCACGAACTGAAGCTTATTGAATTGAACAAAGAACAAAAGTTGTCGCCAGACCGCAACTCTGATCGCCTAACTGCTGAAGGTCGCCTGATCGCTGAGCTAGCTGCGAACAGCACAAGAACACAATAAACCAGTTCGCTGACAGACCGCAGACGAACTATTTATTCAAGCCACCAGAAATCACCAAGGAAGGAGACCGCAACCTGCTGACCGCAAACCTGCGAACACAACAAACGGTTAACTCGCATCCAAGTCGCGCGACCTCAAAACTTGAGCCCGCAAGAAACAATCCGGGCTCTTGTTCTTACAGTTCTTGTTAGGAATGACGGGCCATGCACCTCTATTTATAGGCGGGTAGACGGATGTCGTCACCGCATAGGAGAGATATAATCACCACCCGTCATATCGCCAGCGGTCTCATAAGGCAGACTGCGTGATCAGACCTCTTGGACGAACACCCGACCAAGACGCAGATCAGCAGACAAGGACGCGAACAGGTCGCGCGAACACGAAACCGCGCACAAGTCGCGCGGTCACAAAGGTGCTCCTTCCTTAGACCACCAGGAGCAAACCAAGAACCATCTGACCGACTTCAGACAAGTCGCCAGATCGCCAAGACAGACCGCCCGGATAGTCGGTCAAATAAGAACAACCCGCCCAGTAGCAAAACTGGGAGAGCCCGCAGTAGGTCGCCAGAACCAGCGACCAAACCAGGGAACAACCTGGCCGATCACAGCAGATCGCCAGAACCAACAAGCAGGGAGAGATCGCAGAACCAAACCGCCAGAGCACCAGCGCAGACCGCGCGGTCTCTGCGGTCTCCAGCCTTCAAACCGGCCGGACTCCCTTCCACTTCACTTCAACAATTTCAACAGCCTGCGAATAACCGCATAATTACTGTAACCACCTATGGGGCCTATAAATGGAACCCCAAGACTTCTCCTATTTCCATATTTCTCTTCTCCCTCCTATTCTCCTAAGTAAGAGAGAGAGAGAGCACTCCTTGTAGATCTTCATCATTTCGAAAGAGACCTTGAAGAATCTTCGAACGCCTCGATGACGGTCCAGAGAACTTCGTCCTCCTCCTCTAAGCTTCGTTCCGAGCACGGAACTCCTCAAGGTCGTCACCTGAGAGCCAACAGAGGGCTCTTCACTCCGGCCACCAGCATCAACCTCCAAAGTGCTCAAAGAGTTGTGCGCGTACCCCTTCATCTTCCAAACGCAAGCAGAAGGTCGTACGAGCCCCAAAGCGCGGTGCTCCTCACCGCGGCAAAGAAGAAGACTTAGCATCGAGAGCGGTGGTCTGTCACCCTCTGAACGCCTCTCTCCATCTCTCTCCCCCAATTGTAATGAGGAGCAGTCTGTCTCCCTTGAGTTCTCACAATAGCCTTGTAAAGAAACAACTGATTGTGAAGTTAGGTTGGCTCCGAACCAACCGCGTGATTTTTCACCTCTTTACGGGGTTTTTCACGATAAAAAAATATCTTGCTAGCCGTCTCGAAATTCTGTGACTGATTGCGCCCTCGTCCGCTCGATCCCGGGCTAAGACGGTCATTCTAGACCGATTTTAAGAGCCTCGAGTATACCGCAACAGTAAGCTTGTTTAATGCAGAATACAAAGAGTTACTTTGGTTTAGGTCATTGTTTTTATATATTTGTATCTCTTCTCTATCTCCTTGTCAAATTAGACTTTGTTTGATAGATTTCTACTGCTATATTGGATGTTTGGATGTGGATGCTTATGTGAATATTAGGGTTTCAACACATGCTACCCCCGCAACCCACGAGGACATTCTCGCTTTTAATTCATTTTTACTTTCTGTTGTTTTCCTTATCTTTGAACTCATTTAAAGACTTCTTGGGAGAACTTCTTTTAAGCAATCGGATGAGGCTCACATTATGATGTGATCTAATTTTTCTCTCTGTTTTTCTTCTAACTTCAATATTTTGTTGTCGTGCGCCGCCGAGCTGCGAGGCATCCTGCCGACCATCATGATGAGGAGTGTTAAATTTTGTGCTGCTACCATGAACAAGAACACCAACGATGAACAAAGACAAAGTCCTCTTTATAACTAGGCAATTGATTACAAATAAACATGCTGAATACAAGGTGCATACACATTGATTCACAACAGCTGAAATAAAAGAATAAACTTGTCGCGGACAAGGTCCGCTTCTCCACTTAGTGTCGTTGAGCTTGTCAACGCACTCTCCACTTCACAACGCACGCAACCCTGCACTCTGCACTCTCCACCTCTCGCTGAGGTGCGGGTTGGGGTTTGACTCTCTTGGGGTGTAGGCACACTCCCACTCACTAGTTCAACACTAGTTCTCTCTCTTTTCTCTTCTCTTTTCTTCTCTTGTCTCTCTCTCTTAGGTAGTTGATAGTGGGGGGGGGGGGTATTTATAGGAAAGTACTAAATAGGAGAGATGAGGGGGGGGGGGGGGGGTGGAGGGGTGCACATACTCATACACCCACTCGCCCCTAGCACTCACTCAGCATATTGCTCCACTTGCCTCTTGCACTCGGCCAACCTCCACATGGCCCACTCGCCCATGCACACGAGCCCACTCGCCCATAGATGGACTCGCCCCAGCCCCCTACATGCTCCACTTTCCAACTTCACTCGGCAAGAGACCACTCGCCCCCCACCTTGCTTGGACTCGCCACCCTACCTTCTTCCACTCGCCACCCCCTTTTCTTCCACTCGCCAACACACTAGGCAGCCAACTCCTCCACTCGCCAACTACACTAGGCATCCCCCCTCGCACAGCACACCACTCCCTCACATTCCACTCGCCAACTTCCTCACATGCATGCACTCGCACCTCACTGCATGCCCTCACTTCAAACTTCAACACTCCCCCTTGAAGTGAGCTTCAGGGACAACTCCAAGGCAAGCGCGAAGCTTCTTGAATGGTCCCGCAGATAGGGGCTTTGTGAAGATGTCCGCCAGGTTCTCTTCACTCCGCACGTGTGTTGGGGACTCGGCGCAACCAACTCGACCAAAAGCCCGGACTGTTGGTGAAGGCGCTACCTATCCTTAATAGAGTTGGTCACCCAAGCAGGATCCACGTGGCAGCCAGTTAGGCCCGCGGGGGACACGCCCTTCCGCTTCGACTAATGCCGCAACACCGGGGCAATTGCTGAACCGCAGTTCCAACAATCCCCCCCCCCCCCCCCCCCCCCCCCCCCGCAGTGACCCGAGGTTTCAAATACGCGACCCCCTCTGATACCACTTGTTGGGGACTCGGCGCAACCAACTCGACCAAAAGCCCGGACTGTTGGTGAAGGCGCTACCTATCCGTAATAGAGCTGGTCACCCAAGCAGGATCCACGTGGCAGCCAGTTAAGCCAGCGGGGGACATGCCCTTCCGCTTCGACTAGTGCCGCAACACCGGGGCAATTGCTGAACCGCAGTTCCAACAACGTGCTCCACCGCAAGCGAGCCACCCAACACCCTCTCTCGGATGAAGTGGTGCTCGATCTCTATGTGCTTTGTCCTTGTGTGACACACTGTGTAACGGCCCGTAGTCCATCACAATTATTAATACTATCCTCAATTACATTCATAAAACTTTGAGCGCGCATTCATCATAGCATTTAACATAACACAATGAGTAAGCACATGCATTAGCGATCAACTGAACAATATCAGAGTCCTATATAATTATTACAAGGTTTTAACTAATGCAAAAGCAGTGCGACAAGTTCCAAATACATTACATAAGAGTTCACTATGTTCTAACAAGTGCAGTCTTATAAACAAAAAGAGAGACAGAAGCTTTTATATATATACTCCAGCACATACAACGCATGATTTTCTAGTTCTGCCCTGCATGAGATTTGCCTTTACCTAAAAAATTTGGAATTGGAAACCGTTAGTCTTTACTAAAGACTAAGTGAAACGCTATTTCTTTAACCTGCAATACATGCAAACATGTGAGCAATATATACAATAATGTGCATATTCCCATCATCAATTCATTTCTAAGTATTTAACAAGGTGAGAACATTTGGAGCAAGTAAACATGTCCATTTCCATAATATCATTTCTATATATATCAACATATATTTCTTGTACACTAGCAATAATACTTATCCTTGGCATGATATACGATATGAAGACATAAAGAAACTTAAGCTAAAAAAAAAAACAGGGTTTACTATAAGAGCTACAAGTAACATATGCATTCCTTTTTAATATGATTCGTTCGTTTAGGTAATCTTATGGGCGATTTGAATCCTTTTTCCTTTTTTTTTTTTTTGTTTCCTTTACATGACTCATCATGTTTCATTCATTAGGGCCCACCCCGAGGGGTTATCATATTTCCTTCATTTCATTCGAACGTACTTCAATTCGCCCATAATAAAACCTCGTGTCGACACGTTTACATAAAGTAATTATTTATTTTTATATCCCCTCAGAATTATCCTTCGCCTGTTTGCCTTATACAAGGTCATACATTCTAGCGAGAATCATTTTCAGTGATATATTAGCATGCTTCATATCATCACATACAATGAGCATATTTTTCCTTTTCATAAAATAGAAGTGCATATAACTGAAAGTACTTGAAAACTATGCATAAATTAAACAAATAGGTCTCACCGCTTCTTTTTCCTTTCCCAAATCACGCCTCAAGTCACCGTCACCTCTACCGTTGGATGCCATCCTTCACGATTTCTGTTAAAGAATTCATATTATTAAAGAACATAGTCATCGAGGTTGCATCACAGTTAGAGTGTTGACGTTGACCTCTAAGGGTGATTTAAACATATCAAGGCTTGATCAAGTAAGGACCACACACAAAAGAGGCTGTCCAAAGCAGTATAGCATTGGTTGGACTGTCTAAGATAACTAAACAGCACTATAGAATGCAGGAATTCAGCCAAACAACCAAGCCTAAAGCTGAACTAGTTACCAACATGTACAAAGATAGGAACATGAGTAGTCGGCCAACAAGAAGAAGAAACAGCAACATATGAACAGCCCTATGGGCTGCAGCATATCAGCCCAACATAAGAACATCATAGTTTCCAGGATTCCCCTCCAACTCCAACAGAAAAACATTCAAATAAACAGGAACTGCAGCAGGACTGCCAATACAATAGCAGCAGCACAACAGCAAAACCACCAAGAACCCACAACACAGCAGCCGATGAACAAAAACAGAAAACACCACAACTGTGTACAGGTAAGCAATGGACTGCATAAAGCAACCAACAAATCCCCAACTTTAAGAGCAACTGAATCCTCCCCAAACCATGGAAATGAAACAACAGCAAAACCCCTCCCCCCCTTGGAACATATATATATATATATATATAGCCGGTCAACTAAAATCCGAATACTTTCATCAAATAACCCTTAAGATAAGAAGAAGAAGAAGAAAATAAGGAGCTCACAGTGCTTTAGGAGACAAACAAACTACAGTTCTGCTCCTCCGAAAATCCCCAAAATCAACAACCTGGCAAAGCTCCCGCTCAGCCCAAAACCGCCGCTATAGAACCTTAAACAGCCACAAGAGCACTGCTTTTCCGTGAGATTAAGAAGGAAAGGAGAATGGAGGAGGAGATCGGCGCCGTGCCCTAGAGCGACACCGTCGAGGGAGAAAGAGGAAAAGACAGCAGCTGCTCGGTCTAGCTGGTTTAGAACAAAGCCACCGCTATATCAAAACATATGTCAGCCACCGCTTAAATGACAGCCACCGCTTAAAAAAAAATGCCAGCCATGTCTACTTGCAGCCCAATGTAATCCATGAAGGATTAGACCAAAAATAGCTATTGGCACACCACATTAAATTAGATTTTGGCAGTTCACACTTCCAGCCACATGAGAAGTCCACATGTCAGATCATATATCAGCCAACACATTAATAGCAGCTATAAGGAAACCCCGCATAGCACAATAATTTCAGCTAGGAGGCAGTCTTTAATGGACATTCAATTTCATATAGAAGGGAACCTTTATTACCTCACATGATTTCACTACTTTATATATTTTTCATCATAGGGGATTTTTAAGTTCGTTTCATCGGGGATATTTACGTGCTAAATATATTCATTCAAGATATAAAAACATTAATTACTGATAAAATAATTGTTGTACCTCACAATTCTTCCCTCCTTGGAGATTTTCGTCCTCGAAAATGTTATTCTTCATGTTCTTTAAAAAGTGAAGAAAAGAGATTCTGCATAGCGTCTTCCCGTTCCCAAGTGGCTTCATCTCGAGGATGACCCTTCCACCATACTTGTACAAAATTAACAGCTCGGTTGCGTAGTTGCTTTTGTTGTCGATCAATGATTTGATATGGTTCTGTGGGGCTAGACAAATCAGCTTCAATTTGAACATTTTCCGTTGGAATTATCTTTTCTGGATCACGAACATATTTTCGGAGAGTTGAGACATGAAACACGTCATGTAATCGCTGTAAATCTTCTGATAATTGCAAACGATATGCCACTTCGCCAACCCGTTCAATGATGGGAAAGGGACCCACATAACGTGGACTCAGTTTCCCTAATCGTCGCAATCGTGAAGCTCCCTTAAAAGGTTTAATTTTTAGACATACAAGATAACCAACCTGAAACTCCACGAGGCGATGCTTGGCGTTAAAATATTTTTGTTGCCTATCCTGGGCTACCTTCATTCTTTGCTGGATAAGCGCAATTTTTCCATGCCATTTGTCCATTTTGTCTTTATTGTATAACTGTCTTTCCCCGTCCTCTGCCCAGCTCAACGGAGTACGACATCGTCGACCATATAAAGCTTCGAATGGTGCCATTTGTATTGAAGCTTGATAGCTATTATTATACGAGAACTCCACCAACGACAAGTATTTCTCCCAAGAACCTTTGAGATCTAGCACTACCATACGCAAAAGATCTTCTAAAAATTGGATTGTTCGTTATGACTGACCATCAGTTTGGGGATGAAATGCAGTACTGAACAATAACTTTGTTCCCAGTCGCTTATGAATTTGCTTCCAATTCGTTGATGTAAAACGCCCATCGCGGTCAGAGATGATCGTTTGAGGAATTCCATGTAGTTTGACGATTACATCAATATATAATTCATTCAATTTTTCCGGCGGTCCATCTTGACGAACTGCTATAAAGTGTGCACTTTTCGTAAGTCGGTCGATGATAACCCATATACCATCATGACCCTGTTTACTTCGCGGTAACCCAAAAACAAAATCCATAGCGATATCTTCCCATTTCCATTCTGGTATTGGCAACGAGTGTAAATAACCTCCAGGTTTTTGATGTTCAGCTTTTACAACTTGGCAAGTATGGCATGACGCGATATATTTTACTATGTCCTTTTTCATTCCAGGCCACCAAAAGTCTTCTTTCAGGTTATGGTACATTTTAGTCCGCCCTGGGTGAATTGCATAAGGAGTGTTATGAGCCTCATACAATATCTCTTTTCTTATGTTGTCCACATCAGGAACACATAATCTCTCTTTCATTAACAACAAACCATTTTGTTCTGTAAAATTTTGAGTTTCTCCCTTCTTCACTGTTTCCATCATGCCAGCGAGATACTCATCTTGTGGTACAGCTTCTCGGATTCTATCTTTGAGAGTATATCGTATTTGCATTTGAAATAATTGACTCTGCTTATCCTCCGTTGTAATAACCGGAATTATCTCCATCCGCTCAAGTTCACGCAAGAGTTGTATATTATACACCTTTAACGTTAATTGATTAACAATACTTTTACGGCTGAGAGCATCAGCAACGACATTCGCTTTTCCTGGATGGTATTGTATTTCCACATCATAGTCTTTGATGAATTCCAACCATCGACGCTAACGGAGATTCAACTCTTTCTGTGTGAAAATATATTTGAGACTTTTATGATCTGTAAATATTTCACACCTTACCCCGTAAAGATAGTGACGCCAAATTTTCAGGGCAAAAATTACTGCAGCCAACTCCAAATCATGAGTCGGGTAATTTTTCTCAGCATCCTTTAACTGACGCGAGGCAAATGCTATTACTTTTCCATGTTGCATTAGTACGCAACCTAAACCTTTATAGGAAGCATCACTATATATTTGGAATCCTTCTGTTCCGGAAGGCATAGTAAGAACTGGTGCAGTCGTTAATCTTTCTTTTAGTGTGTCAAAGGCCTTTTTGCATTCTTCTGTCCATTTGAAATGAACATTCTTCCGTGTCAGCTGTGTCATTGGCAATGAGATTTTTGAGAAGTCTTTAACAAATCTACGATAATAGCCTGCCAAGCCGAGAAAACTTCTTACTTCTGTCACATTTGTGGGTTGCGGCCAGGTTAAAATTGACTCAACCTTCATAGGATCTACAGACAAACCTTGTTCAGTTATTATATGTCCTAAAAAGGACACCTCCCGTAACCAAAATTCACATTTCGAAAATTTGGCATACAATTGGTTCTCCTTCAGCCTCTGCAATGCTAGCCGTAAATGCTGAGTGTGTTCTTCATCGGATGCTGAATATATTAAAATATCATCAATAAAAACAACAATGAATCTATCTAAATAATCCTTGAAGATTCGATTCATCATGTCCATGAATGCTGCGGGGGCGTTGGTCAAGCCAAACGGCATTACTACAAACTCATAATGCCCATATCGTGTACTAAAGGCCGTTTTGAAAATATCCTCCTCTTTAATGCGAAGTTGATGGTACCCCGACCTTAGATCCATTTTTGAAAACCTCCTCGCATGCACAAGCTGATCGAACAAATCGTCTATGCGTGGTAGTGGATATTTATTTTTCACCGTCAGTTTGTTTAGTGAACGATAGTCCACGCATAAGCGCAATGTTCCATCCTTCTTTTTAACAAATAACACTGGTGCTCCCCATGGGGACGTACTCGGACGAATCAACTTTTTGTCAATTAAATCCTGCAGTTGACATTTCAGCTCTGCTAATTCCTTCGGGGCCATTCTGTACGGCGCTTTCGCAACCGGTCTTGCTCCTTCTTCTAAGGTTATCTCAAAATCTACTTCCCTTCTGGGCGGAAGTCCTGGCAATTCTTCAGGAAAAATTTCCGGATATTCACACACAACTGGAACATTTTTGATATCCTTCTTTTCCTCTGGTATCCCTTTTACTAACATTAAAACCACTTCACATCCTTTCCGCATGTGTTTAGATGCTTTCAATGAAGAAATTAGCATCTTAGACACATCACCTAATCCCCGGAACACTGTAACACTTTGATTGGCACAATGAACCGTCACTTCTTTCTTTTTACAATCAATTAGAGCTTCATGCTGGACCAACCAATCCATTCCCAAAATTAGATCAAATTCCGTAAGGGGTAGGATCACTGCGTCCACCTCAAACTGTGTATTGTTTAGATCAAAAGGAACTACAATACGTTGCTGGGTTGCTACGACTTGATTATTTGGCAAAGTGACATGTAATGTAGTACATGTTGAGTATGGTGTCTCAGCAATATTGTTCAAAACATGGGCAGACATGAAAGAATGGCTAGCACCGGTATCAAATAAAACTTTCATCAATTTTCCGCAAACATAAACCATACCTGTCACCACTGTATCATCTGCCTTAGCCTCTTGTTGATTTAAATTAAACACGCGAGGCTGCACCTGACGTTCTTCCACCGATGATCCGACTGGAGCTGCAGTTGAAGCAAAAGACTCATTCTCTTTGAACACACCCATTTGGTAAACCTTCTGGCCTTGAGGAGCAGGAAACCTCCTTGCACTACTACCACCTTCTTTCCGTTTTGGACAATCCCTGCTCTGATGACCCGGTTGATGACAAAAGAAACAGGTGTTACTTCCAGCCAAACACTGCCCCTTGTGTAATTTGCCACATTTCCCACACTTTGACTCCTGTGTCTGCGACTGTCCCACACTTTGACTCTCCGCCGGTCGAGGTCGCTTGTCTGACTCCTTCGACTTCCAAAAAGTTCCAGATTTAGCTGAAGACCCCTTTTCTGATAGCCACTGGGATCTCTTCTTTCCAATGTCCCTTCTTCGTTGCGTCTTCTCTGCATCTATCTCCATTAAACGGGCCTTTTGAACTAGAGCACCATAGTCATGTATCTCCAGTGGCACCAAAATAGATCGAATACTGTCTCTCAATCCTTCTTGGAACCTACGACACCTTTCCTTCTCGTTTGGCACAAAGGCCGCCGCATAAAATGCCAAATTTGCAAATTCTGTTTCATATTCGAGTACGGAGCGGGGACCCTGTACTAAACGTAAGAATTTGTCTTGTAGCAACTTCTTCTCTGATTCGGGCACGAACCACCCCGTGAATTCCTGTACGAAAGTAGCCCATGGAATACCCACTTGTCCTCGACCAGCTAATCGTCCTCGAACATTTACCCACCATCGCTTGGCCTCCCCTTCAAGAAGAAAAGTGACTAAGCCCACCTTTCGTTCATCTGGACAGAGCATTACTTCGAAAATGGTCTCGATGCGCGAAATCCAATCCTCCGTCTCCAGAGGAGATAACCCACCACGAAACACTGGCGGCTTCAGCTCCAAAAACTGCTTTAGATCCACGTCCAGATGTCTTTGCTGCGATGGCAGAACAGCTTCTACTGAGGGAGCTGCAGAAGGAACTTCTCGTACCATTTTAATAGCTTCCGCCAAGATGCGAGCGAACTCTGTCAATTGGGGTTGAGCCTGCTGCTCCACTGACAGATGTTCCTGCTGAAGGTGTCCTTGATGTGCAATGTTACCACTTTCGGCCATCGTTTCTTGAGCAATCCTCAAAGGATCCTTAAGACAATTATGAAACAATCAGTTTTCATAGGTTTAAATGATCTCATGAGACAATTGACCTTACTACGCATGTACATACTCATTGCGGCCAGGCTTTATGGAAACCTAGCTCTGATACCACTAAATTGTAACGGCCCGTAGTCCATCACAATTATTAATACTATCCTCAATTACATTCATAAAACTTTGAGCGCGCATTCATCATAGCATTTAACATAACACAATGAGTAAGCACATGCATTAGCGATCAACTGAACAATATCAGAGTCCTATATAATTATTACAAGGTTTTAACTAATGCAAAAGCAGTGCGACAAGTTCCAAATACATTACATAAGAGTTCACTATGTTCTAACAAGTGCAGTCTTATAAACAAAAAGAGAGACAGAAGCTTTTATATATATACTCCAGCACATACAACGCATGATTTTCTAGTTCTGCCCTGCATGAGATTTGCCTTTACCTAAAAAATTTGGAATTGGAAACCGTTAGTCTTTACTAAAGACTAAGTGAAACGCTATTTCTTTAACCTGCAATACATGCAAACATGTGAGCAATATATACAATAATGTGCATATTCCCATCATCAATTCATTTCTAAGTATTTAACAAGGTGAGAACATTTGGAGCAAGTAAACATGTCCATTTCCATAATATCATTTCTATATATATCAACATATATTTCTTGTACACTAGCAATAATACTTATCCTTGGCATGATATACGATATGAAGACATAAAGAAACTTAAGCTAAAAAAAAAAACAGGGTTTACTATAAGAGCTACAAGTAACATATGCATTCCTTTTTAATATGATTCGTTCGTTTAGGTAATCTTATGGGCGATTTGAATCCTTTTTCCTTTTTTTTTTTTTGTTTCCTTTACATGACTCATCATGTTTCATTCATTAGGGCCCACCCCGAGGGGTTATCATATTTCCTTCATTTCATTCGAACGTACTTCAATTCGCCCATAATAAAACCTCGTGTCGACACGTTTACATAAAGTAATTATTTATTTTTATATCCCCTCAGAATTATCCTTCGCCTGTTTGCCTTATACAAGGTCATACATTCTAGCGAGAATCATTTTCAGTGATATATTAGCATGCTTCATATCATCACATACAATGAGCATATTTTTCCTTTTCATAAAATAGAAGTGCATATAACTGAAAGTACTTGAAAACTATGCATAAATTAAACAAATAGGTCTCACCGCTTCTTTTTCCTTTCCCAAATCACGCCTCAAGTCACCGTCACCTCTACCGTTGGATGCCATCCTTCACGATTTCTGTTAAAGAATTCATATTATTAAAGAACATAGTCATCGAGGTTGCATCACAGTTAGAGTGTTGACGTTGACCTCTAAGGGTGATTTAAACATATCAAGGCTTGATCAAGTAAGGACCACACACAAAAGAGGCTGTCCAAAGCAGTATAGCATTGGTTGGACTGTCTAAGATAACTAAACAGCACTATAGAATGCAGGAATTCAGCCAAACAACCAAGCCTAAAGCTGAACTAGTTACCAACATGTACAAAGATAGGAACATGAGTAGTCGGCCAACAAGAAGAAGAAACAGCAACATATGAACAGCCCTATGGGCTGCAGCATATCAGCCCAACATAAGAACATCATAGTTTCCAGGATTCCCCTCCAACTCCAACAGAAAAACATTCAAATAAACAGGAACTGCAGCAGGACTGCCAATACAATAGCAGCAGCACAACAGCAAAACCACCAAGAACCCACAACACAGCAGCCGATGAACAAAAACAGAAAACACCACAACTGTGTACAGGTAAGCAATGGACTGCATAAAGCAACCAACAAATCCCCAACTTTAAGAGCAACTGAATCCTACCCAAACCATGGAAATGAAACAACAGCAAAACCCCTCCCCCCCTTGGAACATATATATATATATATATATATAGCCGGTCAACTAAAATCCGAATACTTTCATCAAATAACCCTTAAGATAAGAAGAAGAAGAAGAAAATAAGGAGCTCACAGTGCTTTAGGAGACAAACAAACTACAGTTCTGCTCCTCCGAAAATCCCCAAAATCAACAACCTGGCAAAGCTCCCGCTCAGCCCAAAACCGCCGCTATAGAACCTTAAACAGCCACAAGAGCACTGCTTTTCCGTGAGATTAAGAAGGAAAGGAGAATGGAGGAGGAGATCGGCGCCGTGCCCTAGAGCGACACCGTCGAGGGAGAAAGAGGAAAAGACAGCAGCTGCTCGGTCTAGCTGGTTTAGAACAAAGCCACCGCTATATCAAAACATATGTCAGCCACCGCTTAAATGACAGCCACCGCTTAAAAAAAAATGCCAGCCATGTCTACTTGCAGCCCAATGTAATCCATGAAGGATTAGACCAAAAATAGCTATTGGCACACCACATTAAATTAGATTTTGGCAGTTCACACTTCCAGCCACATGAGAAGTCCACATGTCAGATCATATATCAGCCAACACATTAATAGCAGCTATAAGGAAACCCCGCATAGCACAATAATTTCAGCTAGGAGGCAGTCTTTAATGGACATTCAATTTCATATAGAAGGGAACCTTTATTACCTCACATGATTTCACTACTTTATATATTTTTCATCATAGGGGATTTTTAAGTTCGTTTCATCGGGGATATTTACGTGCTAAATATATTCATTCAAGATATAAAAACATTAATTACTGATAAAATAATTGTTGTACCTCACACACTGGGTTGGTTGCCAGCTTCAGAGCACTCTCGTTGTCTCCACGCAGCACAGTAGGTCATCTGACCTTCTCATCCACATCTTCCACCAGCCTCCTCAGCCAGACACACTCTTGAGCTGCTAAGGACGACGTCTTGTACTCAACCTCAGTGGTGGAAAGGGAAATGGAGTCCTGCTTCTTGCTACACCACGAGATGGCAGTGGCTCCACACAAGAATACGTAACCTGACGTCGACTTGCGGTCATCAGCGTCACCTGCGTAATCTGCATCTGTGTAACCATGCAGCTTGAAGTCAGTCCTCCCTCCATAGAACAACCCCATCTCAAGGGTCCCCTTCACATACTTCAGTATCCCCTTAGCTGCCTCCAGATGAGGCTTCCGCGGCTCCTGCATGTACCGACTCATTCGGCCGACAGCAAAGGCGATGTCCGGCCTTGTGATGGTCAGATAGATAAGGCTCCCCACTAGTGTCGGGAAGATCTTCGGATCAGGAAGAATCCTCCCTTCTTCCTTCTGAAGCTTCAGCCCAACCTCCAGTGGAACGGAGCTGCTCTTCCCCTCCTTTATGCTGAATCTCTCGATGATCTTCTCGGCATACGCCTTCTGGGTCATGAGCAGCCCGCCACTTCTCTTCTCCACTTGAAGTCCAAGGAAATGGTGCAGTTCACCAAGATCCTTCATCTCAAACCGGATGGCTAGCTGCTGTCTCAGCGCCGCGACCTCGTCACCGTTGTTCCCAGTCACGATCATGTCGTCGACGTACAGCAGCACCAGCACGTGAAGATCTCCACTCTTCTTCACAAACATGATATAGTTTGAGTCTGAGGCATCGTAACCACAGAACTGCAGATACTCTGCAATCTTCCCATACTAGGCTCTCGGCGCCTGTTTCAACACATAGAGGGCCTTCTTCAGCTTGCAGACGTGACGTGGATGAGATTTGGACACATACCCAGGTGGTTGCACCATGAATATGTCCTTGTCTATCTCTCCGTATAGGAACGCGTTCTTCACATCCAGTTGCCACAGCTTCCACCCTCTGCACGCTGCTAGGGCAATGACCGTCCTCACCGACGTCATCTTCGCCACATGACTGAACGTCTCCTCATACTCCTCTCCATAGGTTTGCGAGAAACCTCGAGCGACAAGCCTAGCCTTGTACCGCTCAACTTCTCCATCAGCTCTCTTCTTCACCTTGTACACCCACTTGCAGGTGGCAGGCTTGATGCCCTCCACCATGGGAACAAGGTCCCATGTCTCATTCTTTTTCAAGGCCTCCATCTCCTCATCCATGGCCACGTCTCACTCCTTAGTGCCAACAGCATCTTCAAAGCGGGTAGGTTCTCTCTCGTCGAGTGGTCCTGCGAAGAAGCAAGAGACTAAACTCACGAAGTTCCCCTCCTTATAGCGAGCATGCGAGACGATGGTCCGCTTCGACCTCCTCAAGGCTTGGCCACTTTCTACCACTCCGGTAGACTCCTCCGCTTGAGCTCCTCTTTCAACTTCTCTTGAAGCAGCGCTCCCCCTGCTTCTAGAGCTTGAAGCTCCCCCTGAGCCAGATGGCGATGGGGCACTTGGAGATACCTCCAACTCCAGCATAAAGTCCTCAATGACTCTCTCTTCTCCCCTGCTTGATTCTCCACTCTCCGGCAGCACCACAGAAAAGACTCCCTGATACGAGATTAGTTCGTCAAACACTACGTCGCGCGAGACGACGAATTTGTGGGTCTGCAGGTTCATGCACTTCCACCCCTTCTTCCGCTCGTCGTAGCCGATGAACACACACTTCCTCGCTTTCGGCTCCAACTTGGTTCTCTCAGCCTCTGGAACGTGCACGAAGCAGGTAGAGTCAAACACCCTCATGTGACTCACATCTGGCTTCTCCCTGAACATGAGTTAGTGTGGAGACACCATCGTGTTGGGACTCAGAGGTAGCCGGTTGATCACATGGGTAGCACATGTCATTCCCTCCGCCCATAAGACTTTGGGAATCCCCTTGGCCTGTAGCCAACTCCTGGTAGTCTCCACCATATGGTGGATCTTCCTCTCTGCGGCCCCATTTTGTTGAGGGGTGTGGGCGCAGGAGAGCTCTCGCCGGATGCCGAATTTCCTGCAGAAAGAGTTAAAAGCATTAGAGGTAAACTCTCCCCCCCCCCCCCCCATTATCACTTCTTAACTTCTTCACCCTCAGGTTCAGCCTCCCCTCCACTAGTTCCTTCCACTCCTGGAACTTCTCAAACACCTCCGCCTTCTCCCTCATGAAGTAAACTCACGTGTAGCGGGTGTAGTCATCCACCAAGACCAGCGCATACTTGTTTCCTCCATAGGTCAGGGTGGCGCACGGCCTCATCACATCAACATGAACACACTCAAGAGGTGTCTTACATCTGGTCTCTGACTTGTCAAATGGAAGTCGATGTGACTTTCCAAATTGATAGCCCTCGCATACCTGGTCGTCGGCGCAAGAGGAGAGATTGGGCAGGCCAGACACCAGACCCTTCGCCGTTATCATCTTCAACTTGTCCATCCCCACGTGACCTAGCCTCTCATGCCAGATCGATGCGCTGTCATTTGTCTTCAGCTTGTCCACATATGCACTTGCAGAAAGAACGTATAAGTCCTTCACCCTTCTCCGGTGAGCGTGACATCAGCATCAACTGAAGACAGGTTCTTCAGGAACTTCACCTTCTTCGGTCCGAACAGCACCGTGGTATCCTGCATCCACTGCATTCGCAACCGAGAAGAGGTTCTTCTTCATGCCCGGCACGTGATACACACTCTTCAGTGTCACGGGCTTCTCTTCACTTCCCAGGGATACCATCCCTTCCTTCTCAACTGGATGCACCGTATCATCCGCCGTGATGATAGCATCAGTTCCACCATATGCCTTCAAGGAGGCAAACTTAGACACATCTCCAGTAAGATGGTGCCCGCAACCAGAGTCCACTATGCAGTCATTCTCAAAGCTAACAGAGGCTAAAACATCGACTGACGTTGCCGTCATCTCATCCAAGGAGCAATTGTCTCCGCCTTCACCACCCTGGTGACCTCCACCTCTTCCTCCACCTCTTCTTCCACCTCTCTGATGGTCTCCACCTCTCCGGCGGTCTCCCTCTCTCTCAGCAACATGACCGGTCTTGAGATTTGACCGGCACTCCTTTGTCATGTGCCCGTACTTCTTGCAGGCAAAGCAAAGGGGTCTCCCCCTCTAGTCATAAGGAGGGAGAAAGTTCTCCCTAACTCCCTGAGAGGACGTTGAGGGTCCATCTCCGGAGTTCTTCTTCTTCTTGTCCTAAGGCTTTCTCTTGCCTGAGAACAACGTCTCGCTATCTCCCCCTGAGATAGACACTCCTGCCATCTGCTTCGTCAAGCTCTCCTGTGACGACAGCAGGTTCTCTAGCTCCAGTAAGGTGGGCTGAGTAGCCCATCCTTGCACAGAGGTAACAAACGGAACATACTTCTTCCGGAGGCCTCTGAGTATGTGCCTCTTCATCTTCGCCTCTGAGATCGGCTCATCGGGATCCAAGGCCGAGATCTCAGCACACAGGTTCTTCACCTTCAGGAAGAAGGTGGATATCGACAACTCCCCTTGAGTGGACCGCGCCAACTCATTCTCCAAGAACTGTAGCCGCGCTACGTTCTTCTTGTTGAATAACCCATCAAGGGCACTCCAGATCTCTGACGCTGACTTGCACCCCAGGATGTGGTCGAACAATTCAGGTGAGATAGCCCTCTTTAAGGTGAACTCAGCTTTGGCGTTGGTCTTCCTCCACGCCCTCACTGCTGGAACATTGTCTCCGGCAGCTACAACTTCCTCTTGCTCAGCTCCTCCAACGACCTCTCATAGGTCCTCTCCAAGAAGGTAGCTCTCCATGCATGACTTCCACTTCTTGTAGTTGGTCTGGGTGAGCAACTCAATGCCTAGTCCTCTCGCATAACCTCCTCCGCCTTCCATCTTGGTTGTCAACCTTGAACCTTGATAGCACACTCCTCTTCACCAACCTCTCTCTGATACCATGTTAGATTTTGTGTTGCTACCATGAACAAGAACACCAACGATGAACAAAGACAAATAGCTCTTTATAACTAGGCAATTGATTACAAATAAACACGCTGAATACAAGGTGCATACACCTTGATTCACAACAGCTGAAATAAAAGAATAAACTTGTCGCGGACAAGGTCCGCTTCTCCACGTAGTGTCGTTGAGCTTGTCAGCGCACTCTCCACTTCACAACGCACGCAACCCTGCACTCTGCACTCTCCACCTCTCGCCGAGGTGCGGGTTGGGGTTGGACTCTCTTGGGGTGTAGGCACACTCCCACTCACTAGTTCAACACTAGTTCTCTCTCTCTCTTCTCTTCTCTTGTCTCTCTCTCGTAGGTAGTTGATAGTGGGTGGGGGGGGGGGGGAATTTATAGGAAAGCACTAAATAGGAGAGATGGGGGGAGGGGTGCACATACTCATACACCCACTCGCCCCTAGCACTCACCCGGCACCTTACTCCACTCGCCTCTTGCACTCGGCCAACCTCCACATGGCCCACTCGCCCATGCCACGAGCACACTCGCCCATAGATGGATTCTCCCCAGCCCCCTACATGCTCCACTTGCCAACTTCACTCGGCAAGAGCCCACTCGCCCCCACCTTGCTTGGACTCGCCACCCTACCTTCTTCCACTCGCCACCCCCTCTTCTTCCACTCGCCAACACACTAGGCAGCCCACTCCTCCACTCGCCAACTACACTAGGCAGCCCCCCTCGCACAGCACACCACTCCCTCACATTCCACTCTCCATCTTCCTCACATGCATGCACTCGCATCTCACTGCATGCCCTCACTTCCAACTTCATCAAGGAGACACCAGAGTCTCGCGCTCTCTTTGACAGGGACGGCGATGCGAAAGACACTGCTGGAGAACCCCGGGGGTTTTGGCCGAGCAACGAGCATCGGCACTCGCTGAGCTCAGGTCTCCCATCGTGGCTGGAAGTTGACAGCCGAACAACGCGACATCGACGTCTTTGGATTACCGAGTTGTTGTGTGCGGCTTGCCGATCTATTCTTTATTAGAGAGGGAGAAACAAGGAGCTCCTCACAGAAAGTAAGGTTGCCCTCGCGCGGGCTGAGCTAACTTATGCCTTTACGGGCTTAAGAGATCATTTTTTCATTTGCTTGTGACAAAGTATTCGGTGTCGGAGCTCTTATATCAGGAGGTCGAGCTCGAGAGACAATAGGAGGAGCTCGCAAAGAGTCGGTCGAGTGAGCTGAGCCGTTCTCTCGCCATCTAGGTGAGCATCGCATGGCGGAGCGAGGCTGACTGGCCCTACATGCGGAGAACCTCAAATTTCATGAAGTCTACCCGGAGCTCTTCAAGGGGAGCTCTTCGTCGTCGTCATCCAGAGCGCTATCGATAGGGGGGAGGCAGCAAGGCGAGATCGGCATAGCAGAGCGCTATCGGTGGGAAGATCGGTATAGCAGGCACCGTAGTGTGTGTATAATTAATTGTATATACATACATTTATTTATTTGTTTATATTTTTATTTTTATATATAGGTCACCACCTTAGTTCCTTAGTATTGACATAAGGTGTATATAAATAAATAAATAAGAAAGGCCGAAGAAGAAGCACAGAAGAGAATATGTATGCGAATACTGGGAAAAATTGTAGCATTAAAATAAATAAAGAAAGAAAAACATTATTATTAACATAATATCCATTAATTAATTAATTAATTAATTAATTAATTAATTTGTAGAGCGCTCAACGCCACGAGGAAACCGTGAAGATGGGCAGGTCCTCCCACGCCAGCGAGAGGAAGCCCGAGCAGGAATCCAATAAGGAGTACTTGGGGCTATAATCGTAATTCCAAAGCAGAAGCTTCGCCTGGCTCACCGCGTAATTGCTTAGCGCCACGTTCTCCAAACCGCACCCCTCCATCATCAGCCTCCACCTCTCCTTCGGCTCCATCCTGACCCTCCGTTCTCCGTCCCCACTGGGCCCCACCGCACCCAGTATCCGAGGCCCGAGCAGCACCCGCTCCAGCTGCGCCCGCTCCGGCGATTCCCGCCCCATCGCCGCCTCCACCGACTCGAACACCGCCGAAAAGTACTTCAACGCGTTCCCGAACCGCTCCACAAACCCGGCTCGGTTCAGGCTGCACTCGTACTCACCCAGCGTCACCACGCTTGGCCGGAGCGATTTCGCCAGCCGGAGTGCGCGCTCCACCGCCTGGTCGCTGTCGTCCAGCAGCGTGTACAGCTGCAGCGTGAAGTTTACGGCCACGGCTTCTCCGGCTTCGACCCGGAAGGAACTGGCGGTCAGGTCGTCTGCGGGGGGATGAAGTACCGGCTCGAACTCGAAATTCAGATCGAGGACGCGGGCGAAGTCGAGAAGGCGGTTCCCGGTGGCGGCGAGCGGCTCAGACGGGGAGGGACCGACGGAGGCTGCCGGAATGCCGGAGATGCGAATGCGGGATGGTTTTCCAGTAGGTCGTGTCGCAAGAGCCTGAAGCAGCGGCGCCCACTGGATTCCCTGGTCGATTCCAAAGTCGATGATGTGGATTTTCTCCGCCGATTCAGTCGCCTCCAGAATCGCCTGGTTCGCCGTCAGGTGAATAAACATGGAGAAAGGGCAGGCTTCGTTGAAGGACTTGTAGCATAGAGTGAGCTCTTCGGCGTGGGCGTCGGGCATCGAGTCGCCGGCGGCGAGGCGTCTGGAGAGTGCTTCGGAGAAGTAGAAAGCGACGCGTTCCGTCGGCTCGCCGCGTTCAGAGGCGTGGTCTCTGATCCGTGCGATGGTTTTTTCGGCCAGATGAGGGTTCGAGTCGACGATTCGGGCGCATTCGAGGAGTGATTTGAAGAGCAGCGGAGGAGATTCGGAATCCACGGCATGGGCATCGCCCGCCGCTGCATCCTTCTTCGGCTCCGGCGGTCGAGGAGGGTCGAAGGATTGAGCGTGTGCCGATGCGGGAGGGGCGGCGATCTTGCACGAATCGGAGAAGACGACGCGGTCGAGATCAGAAGTGGAGGCTTGAGACGGAAGGCTAATGGCAGCGGAGCAAGATGCGAAGGCGTCGGCGAAGATCGGTGGGAGCTCGCTCCCTTTCCACACATCGGCCATGATTTCGGAGCTCCCGGTAGGGGATTCCCCGATGAGGCTGTCCATCCATTCGTCGGAGTCGAACTCCGAGGCGGCCGAGGTGCCGAAGTCAGAGATCCGGAAGGCGGCATGTTCCAGATGAGGCGGCGGGTGGAAACCGAGCACTCCGGAGGCGAAGGGGTCGTGGAAAGCGGGTTCACTCAGGGCGAAAGGAAAGTGATCCCGAATGGAAGGAGACTGCTGGCGCGGCCCCCACTGCGGCGTGGCGGCGGCGTAGGGGTCTCCGTCCCCGGACGCCCCATCGACCGAGGCCATGACGGATTCGTGGTGCTGGTGCCGCTGTTGTTGCTTCTGCTTCTGCTGGATGACCTGCTGGGCGATAGCCATGAGATTGCCGCTGTCCGTGCACATGTAGGACATGTTGGATGTGAGCTTTTCAGCCGCGCTGGAGCTCCTCCTCTGTAAAAGCTCCCCTTTCCTTTCCCCTAAACCTGGCGGTTCTCATTGAGAGCGCAAGGCAGCATTGATGCAGCAAATTAATGGAAGATGTGAAGTGAGAGTTTGACGGAAGGAGGGGAAGTGGGCAGCTCCCCGGTACTTTTTTCCTGTTTCTCCTATTTTCAGTTTCCTAGCAGGGGAAGACAGCTTCTGCGCTCCGCAGAAAACGAAGACGAACGAAAGCAATTGCAGCAGCAGAATTTTGCTCTCCTTTTTTTTGCTCTCCTTTTTTTTTGCTCCTCTTTTTTCTTCGATTTGAAGGATAAAGCAGCAGAGTGTAGCCCCGGTTAAGCGACTAATAAAATGGGAGAGAGAGAGAGAGAGAGAGAGAGAGAGACTGAGAGAGTAAAGATATAGAAGTGTGGGCCCGGCTAAGTTTTGTGGGCCCTTCAAGCGCCCGCCATTCGAAATATAAAATTAAATGAATGATTTTTATTTATTTATTTAAAGATAAAGATATGAAACTGAGTGATTAAATTCATCAACAAAAAAAAATTGATTACATGTGTCACTTTGATTAATGTACTTCTTAGCATTTTCCAGCAGCTTGATTGATGTGTCGAATACCCAGAGCACCGTAAAAACAAGAGCAATGCTATAAGCACACCAAATATAGACTATTAGCACACCAATTATAACTCAAAAAAACACAAAAATTCTAACCCCACCCTCATTTAGTGCACACCGGCTTTTTTTCATGTTCTGCTTCTGCCGATCGCAACTCCAAACGGCACACCTCTCCAAGCCGCACACATCGCCTCCCTCCCAGATTGCGATTTCGCCAGCATAGGAGGAGATCGCTGGCGGAAGAACCTATATTTATACATGCAATTTTCTGATGAAAGCTGAGGCAAAACTCTTCAAATCGAGCAGCAAACCTCTTCAAACAGAGCAGAAGACGGGAATACTTTTCTGGATCTGCAAACAGAGCATCACAACTTCACAAAATTTCTAATAGAGCTTTAAAAAATCCAGCGTGGTGGACGATCTGCAAAATTCTGGAAGCATTCTTCATACCCCAGGAACGAATGTACCATGGACTTCTCTCTCTGGAACCCAGCGAGGAGGACGATCTGTGGGTCATCGACGTCGAGGACGAGGAAGGTTTTCGGTGGCTGGAGGGACGACGACACATGACTGAGGAGATGCGTCGGTGTCGGCCTTGTTGCGGCCAAGGAGGTGGAGGAAGATGAGAACGGGGAGTTGTCGACGGTGCTCTCTGGTGCTCAAAGGTCCAGCTTAAAATTTGGTGTGACAATAACGCATTGGTGTGAAAATAAAATAATTCGGTGTGTCAATAAATTTTCGCTGTCAATGGTCAAAATTGAACGCCCGGCCGCATATAAGGAACTTCATCAATCATACATTCTATGATGGCTGTGTTTTTTTTTTGTCCAAATTCACCTGAGCAAAATAACCGAGTTAAACGGAACCTTAGATACACTTTATTTTACGTGTGACAATGTTTTGAAAAAGTTTCTTCAATTAACCTCCGCTTAAATTCATAAGCATCACGTATGGCAAATTCTTCTTTGGATTCTTATTTTTTTGGGGTATGCAGTCTTTCTAGTCATATTTTGGCATAATTTTGTGGCAGTATATTTGTAGATGCATCTCAAAAAAAGTTTTAAGTTACTTTCTTAGTGAATGAACTATGGCTCCGTTTGGCGTGGCGGTGGCGGTCACAACCGTGGATTATAAATCATGTCTGTGAACGCCCAACCTCACCTAAGAAATTTCATTCACTTTTATGCTTAAACTAGTTTTTTCTTTTGGTTGGGGTCATAACTGTTGTAATATTAAATATATATTCTGTGACGGTGGCATTTCTGTGCAAACTCACCCATGCCAAGTAACTTAAGAGCTTATCGTCACTATACCTAATTAATTTCTCTTTACCTCAAGTTTTTTTTAATGAAAATGAATGTGAAGGTTCCTCCTAATTTGTAAAATAGGTCTAATGGTCACTCGGCCGCTAAAGTGGAACAATTGTCTCTTGACGGATATTGGGTCATGTAGACCTATTATGTCAACTGACTCAATACTGACCACAAACTTGAAATGATCACCATAAATCTTCATTAGCCTTAAGTGGTCTAAACACATCCTAGAACATACCTACAGGGCGTATCCAAGGGGGGGCCGGCGGGGGCCCGGGCCCCCCCAAGAATTTTGCAAAAATATTAGGAGATTCGGATTCCTCTCGTCGAGCCAATAAATTTTGACTACTTACACGTCAAAAACGATGTCCGAATGAGGGAGAAATGTCTCCGAGAAGATGGAGATTTCCATTTTTTTACGAGAGAAAAGTGATGTTTGATCCCCCTTCTACGAAGCCGCTGCCATTTTGATCCGCCCTGCTTCGATTCCCGCAAGCGTGCAGCGGCCTCTACGCCAGTAGATGAGCACAAAAATATTTGCATCATCTACAGCAAGAACGCCGACGCCTCCCAGCATAGCCGACGTGTCCGTTCCCTGCATCTGCCATCTCCCGCGCCTCCACGATCCTTATCGTCGTCGACGAAAACAATAATTTGGTAAACGACACATTTGTCAAGGGAAAGCAACAACATATTATCAAAAATAGAGTTTTTTTTTATCAAAAATGTAATTGTAATTTGTTTATTGAAATAACATCAACATGATTGTTTGTCTCGTTTTTGTTTATTAAAAGTAGAGGTTTTTTTTATCAACAATGTATTTTTATATTTAATACATTAAAAACAACAACAACAACAACACTCAAGCCTTTATCTCACTATTGTGGGGTCGGCTATATGGATCATTTCGCAACCAAAGTAAACATATCAAGGCAAAGGACATATGTAGGGCATTAATGAGAGAACGTGTTTGTGATCAAATCGCAACCATCACTAAGCATCCAAAATGCTTAGCGGGCAAAAAAATGGGTTGTCGTGGTCAATGAGAACCCGGTGATTTGACGCTGACCCACTTCCAGATAGACACTTCTTGTGTAGGCCTATAGTCTAATTCATGAACTTTGATGGGGGTTATTATAACATGACTATATCATACTTAGTTGGGTATGCAAAATATTTCACCCTCATATCATAAAAAATTATTATCTTAAAGGCCAAATATCCATAGGCTATATGATTTCTTGAGAATATAATTTCACATCGACACATTTTGACATTTTTTGTGAGATAAAGGTTTTTAAGACCCAATAAAGTTAGATTCATTTTTTAGCCAATGATCAAAATTTTCATAATCAAAATAGATATTGAAACGAAGGAAGAAGAAAATGTTCAAGATCAAAATAATTTAACTGGTTCAATCGGCGTTGAATCCAACGCTATAACAAATATTAAAATATAATTATAATTACTTAAATAATATAATAAATGAAATTATATTGGTGTTAAACACATCAACAATCAAGGAACACTCTAATAGTTAATATGATCCACAACTTCATTAGAAGGCATGTAGAAAATAATTTTTCCCTAAAAAAAAAATTAGAGCTAACATTTGAGAACCATGCAATTTCTTATAATGGAGACTCGTTTATCGGTTTAGCGGTGCAACAATGACTATATTTTTCGAGGGTTCATCACCGAATTTGGTATATAAGCCAGTTCGAGTGTTGAGTATTGGATTTCAATCTTAAAACGCTAATGTTAGGGTCTGTCAGTTTCGGCAGTGAGAATTGGAGCATCGGGAATGATAATGCTGACAATAGAAGGTGAATGATAATGCATCGAGAATTGGAGCATCGGGAGCGATGAGAAATCAAAGAAGGTGAATGTGATCTAAAAAAAAATTAAAAATGACGTTTTGAAACGGTGACGATAAGAATCAGAGTATTACCAAACGATACCCCAACGGAGATTGAGTAAAAACACTCAAACAAACAGAGCATTAATATTGTTATGATAAAAGATAAAAAATCGAATTCATCGACCGTTGTTCAAATTTCGAAGTATTAATATACACTTTTGTCAGTTCAATGGGAAAGAAAAACTCTGAAGCCCATAGGGACGAGCACCGCGACTGACGTGTCGCTATACTGGAACATCGAGTGGGCCCCGCGATGGAAATCACGACAGCGAGTGGATTTGACACGTCGGTGTGTCGAAGTGTTTTTCCCGTGTTTTATCCCGGACACCGCACAGCGGAAGAACCAACGAATTACTGCAGCCCAACTTGTGTGCTTCTGTTCAAGGAGATGTCACATCACGTGTCCCCCGGGCTTTGTATGCGTGCGGTTCCATCTCTGGCACGTGAGTCTCACCCCGTTTCATTCACCACTGGGATGACGTCATTCGTAGGTCCCCGCCTTCTGGCAGCTCGTACTTTTCACCCTTGCAGGGTGCGGCGGACCCCGCGTTTGACAGAGCGGTCCAAATTTTCCCAATCGAGGTTGATAAACCTACCCGATTTGTTGCGGTCACAATACACAAGGGCGGCGTCAAAATACGCTTTTGCTGTAATACGGGAGCGTGGAAATAGTGGCTTTACTGTAATTCTTTGCCCTCGGCGGTAACGGTCAAAAAAGCAAGGATGAGATGTTTGACGGGGAAGAAGGCGGTGCAGCAGCCGAGTCGAGGAACCGAAGGTCTGAAATGGAATTTAAAAAAAAAAAAATGATTTAGAATTTAGGATTTAGAGTTTATGATTCAAATTTTTTGTTATCGATGAAGCATTAAAATCGGTGTAGACCTTTCATTATTTGTTATCATTCATAAATCATAATGGTAATTTTTGCAACACGTGTCTCTAGCAGAGAGATATTCCTCGGGTTAGATAACATCACGTTCTTGATATCTATCGTGAATTTAATCTCGGCCGCTAATCTAAAAACCTTTTTCACAGAGTAGCATGGGGCCGAGACGCCGAGTCACTTTCTCATTATACATGTAGGCTTACATTGTCTTTCTACTTCCGCTTAATTTCAAGAATAAACTCATTATACATGTAGTTTTATGGAGCACATCTCTACTTTTTTTAACAAATATTTACATTTCCTATAAACTCTTGTATTTCGGGCAAATTTTTTTGGTCCGTGATTCAGACGGAAAAAATCATCCGGGAATAAATAACAATGGGCCCCACTGCATTTTTCGGTTCGATTTTCCCTTCCCTCCATTTCTTTCTTCGTTCTCCCTCGTTATCACCGAAGTTAAACCTGCTGCATAATCTGTACATCAATGTCGGCCTCCTCGCAATTTTTCTTGAAGCAGACCTCCTCGTTGCCCGACCTCCTCGAAGACACCCTACTCGAAGCGTAGATCTCCTCGAAGCCGCCCTCCTGGAATCCCGACCTCCTCGAAGCCTAGATTTTTGAAGCCTCCACCATGTTCAAATCTGAAGCTTCTTCCGACGACACTCCCACTGTTAAAACTTCCGACGTCACTCCCACTGTTAAAGTAAACTTTCCTTTTTTGTGTCTCGATGTTGTTTTCTCTTGTTTGTTTCTGCTAAAACTAACTACATTTCGGATGATTTTTAGAGTTAGGGTATACTGTGAAATTTCCTAAGCACCTCTCAAAACTTTTGTGCTTTATGATTAGCTCTTCTTTGATTTATCTATTTTAGTTTTGTTCAATTAAAATCCGACCGGAGTTTGTATAGTATTTAGAACAACATGACTATTCTACGGTCGGATGTTTGGCAAACAGTATCCGAAACAGCACGATGTTTACCTCTTACTAATCACATAAAGTAATTATCCACAGGCTAGTGATGTTGTTGTATTTCCTACCGTGCACTCAGAGGAGGAAGCATATCAGATGTACAAAGAATATACAAACAAACTCGGATTTAGTGTGCGCAAAGAACATATCATATATTGGACACATACTCAGATTGTGAAGGCGAGAGAATTTTCATGTGCAAAAGCTGGGTTCAAGCGATCAAATCCAGTGAAATTAAGATCCAGAGAAGAAATTCCGCAAACTTGATACTCGTACTGGTTGCTTAGCTTGCCTGCATTTTAGGGCTGATAAAGATGGAGAAATTTGGGAGGTGATAAGGTTCGTGGAGGAACACAATCACCCGCTTGCTCCAAAGAATGATAGTCATTTGTTGAGATCTCATCGTAAAATATCTGACGTTCAAGGTAGCCTACTGAGGAATATGTCTAGTGCTGGGATCAGAACGGTTGACGCTTATAATTTTATAGCTGATGAAGTTGGCGGATTTGAAAACATCGGGTTTTGTAAAACAGATGCTTATAATTATGTTCACCGTGAAAGAAGAGAATTGATAGAAAGTGGTGACGTCACGAGTTTGTTGAAAAAATTTCAGGAAAGGCAAATGAAAGATAGCATGTTCTCGTACGATGTCCAGACAGACGAGTTTGGCTACCTTAAAAGTTTTTGTTGGATGGACGGACAGAGTAAGATTGACTACGATTCATTTAACGATGTTATTACATTTGATACCACGTACCGGATGAACAAATATAACTTGGCTTGTGCTCCATTCATAGCCATAAATCATCATTGGCAAAATGTATTTGTAGGCGGAGCGTTCGTTGCAGAAGAGACCATCGAATCTTTTTGTTGGGCGTTTGAAACTTTTTTGAGATTTACTGGTGGGTAACAGTCAAGCACTATGTTTACAGATCAAGATCAGACAATGACCGTTGCGATTGCGAGAGTTTTCAGTAGTACTCGGCATCGCCTATGTCAGTGGCACATTTCCAAGAAAGCACCTTCAAAGGTGCCAACCTTCAACAATGACAGAAATATTAGAGTTTTATTTTATCAATGCATGAGCAAATGCGACAATGAGGCTGAGTTTGATTTAAATTGGAGTGCAATGATTATGAGAGGTAAGTTGGAGGACAATAGATGGTTGTCTGATCTATGCAAAGTTAGAAATAAATTGTCCACAACATTTAATAAAGACATTCTGGATTTAGGAATTCTATCTACTCAAAGAAGTGAATCGGCTAACAAAATGTGTTACATGGTTGTACAAAACCAACAAGTTCTTTTGTTGAATGTTTCAGTGGGATGGAGAAGATGATTTCATTTTGGAAGAGATCTGAATATGATGAGGATTTCAAGTGTAAACAAAGTTCTATCACTTTAAAATTTCAAAATTGTCCCTTACTAAAACAAGCGTCGAAGGTGTACACAAGAAAAATGTTTTCCATTTTCGAACAAATTTTTATTAATGGGGCAGTTAGTGTGAGCATCACCGAAGAAGTTAAATATGACGATCATATTGTTGAAACCAGTTTCCCGGTTTCAGCGTTCGAAAGGGGGATGCGACTAACTCTTACTTGACCTAAGCTAAGACCCTTGACCGGTCACTAAGAACTGAGAGACCCTTGCCCTTGATGAACACCTGAGTCCACAAATGGACCCCTTAAGCTGCAGCGCGGAGGTCCCACCACACACCCGGAAGCTCACTCGGAACTTCCCCTCCCAAGCCAATGCTGAGCCTGGGCACCTTGGAGGGCACTAAGGATCACCTCACCGTCCACCTTCAATGACAGGGGGAGGGGAGGGGTAGTGCTTGCTCACACGCGAGGGAGGGGGTAGGAACCAACCCTTTCCAAGGTGCCCATGGGGGGTCTATTTATAGACTTCCCAAAAAATGGACTGCGGATAGCAAAAATCCTGTTATCCGCAGTCCAACCATGACCGCCATTGATCACGCATGCGAGGGGGGCGAGTGGGACTCGAGGTGTCCACTCCCCCCTCGCGGGAGGTCATACCGATCTCCCCACCCATACCGGGCGAGTGGGAGGCCTCTCCCACTCGCCCCCTAAGGGGGCGGCGAGTGGGAGCAGCCCTCCCACTCGGCCAGCGAGTGGGAGGCCACCTCCCACTCGGCCGGCGAGTGGGAGGCCCTCTCCCACCCGGCCGGCGAGTGGGAGGCCCCCTCCCACTCGCCCTGCGAGTGGGAGGCCTCTCCCACTCGCTCGGCGAGTGGGAGAGCTGCTCCCACTCGCCCGGTGAGTGGGAGCACTCCTCCCACTCCCCTCGCCGGGGTAGCGGGTGCTTCCTCCGTCTCTCCCGCGACCTCTTCTTGCCTTGATCGGTTTCGACCGTCTCGACCACCTTGAATTGTCTTGGTCTCGCCCGGGTCGGGTCACACCGACTCGGGAAATATGAGGGTTGTACACAATCCCCGCTCTTTGCGAGCTTGTCCCAAGCTCGGAAAGAAAGTCCAACCCACCTATTTGACGAGTAGGTGGGACCTTAGGGGAATCCACGAAAGGATCCGTCATCGGGGAACCTCTGCCAAGCCCTTCGGTTGATCCTGACTTGAGACGGAAGGTGAACTTTCCTCCACTAAAGAACCCTCCTATGGGCCGAGCCCAACTGGAGGTGGAGAAAGCTCAACACCTTGGGTCGGATTAACCTCGACCTGAGGTGGAGAAAAAACTCAGCATCTCTAGTCGAGCCGAACTCGACCTGAGGTGGGAGGAAAACCTTTCTCCACTTAAGAACCCTCCTATGGGCCGATCCCAACTGGAGGTGGAGAAAGCTCAACACCTCAGGTCGAATTGAACTCGACCCGAGGTGGAGAAAAAACTCAGCACCTCTAGTCGAGCCGAACTCGACCTGAGGTGGGAGAAAAAACTCAGCACCTCTAGTCGAGCCGAACTCGACCTGAGGTGGGAGGAAAACCTTTCTCCACTTAAGAACCCTCCTATGGGTCGAGCCCAACTGGAGGTGGAGAAATCTCAACACCTCAGGTCGAATTGAACTCGACCCGAGGTGGAGAAAAAACTCAGCACCTCTAGTCGAGCCGAACTCGACCTGAGGTGGGAGGAAAACCTTTCTCCACTTAAGAACCCTCCTATGGGCCGATCCCAACTGGAGGTGGAGAAAGCTCAACACCTCAGGTCGAATTGAACTCGACCCGAGGTGGAGAAAAAACTCAGCACCTCTAGTCGAGCCGAACTCGACCTGAGGTGGGAGAAAAAACTCAGCACCTCTAGTCGAGCCGAACTCGACCTGAGGTGGGAGGAAAACCTTTCTCCACTTAAGAACCCTCCTATGGGCCGAGCCCAACTGGAGGTGGAGAAAGCTCAACACCTCAGGTCGAATTGAACTCGACCCGAGGTGGAGAAAAAACTCAGCACCTCTAGTCGAGCCGAACTCGACCTGAGGTGGGAGAAAAACCTTTCTCCACTTAAGAACCCTCCTATGGGCCGAGCCCAACTGGAGGTGGAGAAAGCTCAACACCTCAGGTCGAATTGAACTCGACCCGATGTGGAGAAAAAACTCAGCACCTCTAGTCGAGCCGAACTCGACCTGAGGTGGGAGAAAAACCTTTCTCCACTTAAGAACCCTCCTATGGGCCGAGCCCAACTGGAGGTGGAGAAAGCTCAACACCTCAGGTCGAATCGAACTCGACCCGAGGTGGATGAAGAACTCAGCACCTCTAGTCGAGTCGAACTCAACCTAAGATGGAGGGGACTCGACATCTCTAGTCGAGTCGAACTCAACCTGAGATGGAGGGGACTCAACATCTCCAGTCGAGTCGAACTCAACCTGAGATGGAGGGAACTCAACATTTCCAGTCGAGTCGAACTCAACCTGAGATGGAGGGAACTCAACATCTTTAGTCGAGTCGAACTCAACCTGAGATGGAGGGGACTCAACATCTCCAGTCGAGTCGAACTCAACCTGTGATGGAGGGAACTTAACATCTCTAGTCGAGTCGAACTCAACCTGAGATGGAGGGAACTCAACATCTTCCAGGGAGCAGAGCTCAAATGGAAGTGGAGGCAGCTCAACGAGAGCCCGCGCGCCGGTTTCTCTTCTCACCTGCTGAAGCCCAAAGACAGCTAAGGGAGAAAGGAGAGAGAAAGAGGCGAACCTTCGAGGGCAGCGACGGCTGCCCCACCTTGCCTTGTTGAAGCTGAGTGTACTCGCAGGAGTATTGTGACGTCAACGACCCGAGCCCTGGGGAGCCGCCTCCATGAGGCGGATGCTCTCCGAGACAGCTGGAGGGGAGTCTCTGCCGATGACATCCTGCATGAGTCCTCCCCTTCTCCTGCGCGACCCGACTCGTCCCCTTGCAGCGGTGGCTATTCCTCCTGAACGTGAGGGTGGCCAGGAACTTCTTCTCTTCTTTGGCTCCTTGTAGGATCCACGTATTTCCTGCATACCTGTTTCCTTTAATCTTTCTCCCTTTACTGCTTGAGGATTTGATACCTTACTTGAACCGATCATCGAGTCGTTGACTGACCCGATGAGTCTCCCATCTGTCAATATGACTGAGTCTGTGGAGTGATCTTTTTTAGTCAGGGATCCTAGCGATTGGAGGTGGAAGTACCCATCCATGCCCTGGGAGTCTTAGCTCAACCGGGGTGGAGGGACTCAACGCACTCCTGATCTAACTGGAGGTGGTAGTACCCATCCACGTCCTGGGAGTCTTAGCTCAACCGGGGTGGAGGGACTCAACGCACTCCTGATCTAACTGGAGGTGGTAGTACCCATCCACGTCCTGGGAGTCTTAGCTCAACCGGGGTGGAGGGACTCAACGCACTCCTGATCTAACTGGAGGTGGTAGTACCCATCCATGCCCTGGGAGTCTTAGCTCAACCGGGGGTGGAGGAACTCAACGCACTCCTGATCTAACTGGAGGTGGTAGTACCCATCCATGCCCTGGGAGTCTTAGCTCAACCGGGGGTGGAGGAACTCAACGCACTCCTGATCTAACTGGAAGTGGTAGTACCCATCCACGTCCTGGGAGTCTTAGCTCAACCGGGGGTGGAGGAACTCAACGCACTCCTGATCTAACTGGAAGTGATAGTAGCCATCCACGTCCTGGGAGTCTTAGCTCAACCGGGGGTGGAGGAACTCAACGCACTCCTGATCTAACTGGAGGTGGTAGTGCCCATCCACGTCCTGGGAGTCTTAGCTCAACCGGGGTGGAGGGACTCAACGCACTCCTGATCTAACTGGAGGTGGTAGTACCCATCCACGTCCTGGAGTCTTAGCTCAACCGGGGGTGGAGGAACTCAACGCACTCCTGATCTAACCGGAGATGGTGGTACTCGATGTTTTCGCGATATAATTCCGCTTCGTGGGACCTTACCAACTTGTGCTCCCATCGGTCAGAGTAACTACCTTAAACTGGAGTAAGAGGTATGACAGAAGAGATAATCAACATATTCATTAAGGATAAAAACGTTTTAGATCGTCACCACTCCAAGTATTCCCAAGGGGGATTCCCTCAACATTCTGAAGGCGATACCCCCCTGACCTTAGGGCCTCCAAGATCACATAGGGCCCCTCCCAATTGGGCTGGAGCTTTCCTACGTTCGCTGACCTTCCCGCGGCGTCGACCTTTTTGAGGACTAGATCTCCTGTGATGAATTGTTTGATTCTAATGTTCCTATCGAAGTACCTGGCCATCCGACGCTTCACTTCCTCTTGTCGAACCGTGCCGAGGTCCCGGAGCTCCTCAACCATATCCAGCGAGAGTCGTTGCTCCTCTTCGTTGCCTATTCTCCAGTCCTCATCCCCTTCCTCGGCAGCTACGACCCGGGGGGATCTGACCTCGAACTCCACTCGGAGCACGGCTTCTGACCCGTGGGAAAGTTTGAATGGCGTTTCGCCCGTTGCCGTGTTGGGAGTTGTTCTCAAGGCCCATAAGACCGAGGGAAGTTGCTCCACCCAGTTCCCTTTCAGGTTCTCCACCTTCTTCTTCAGCAAGTTGACGATGACTTTGTTGGCGGCCTCCACCTGTCCATTGCTTCGAGGATGGTGGACAGAGGCAAAGCGGAGGTCGATGCCCACTTGACCGCAGAAAGTGATGAGTTCATCGCTAGCGAATTGTGGTCCGTTGTCTGTTACTATGGCAAGGGGGAGTCCGTGTCTGCAAATTATTTCTCCCCAGATGAAATTCTTTATCACCTGCGAGGTCGTCTTCGCCAAGGCCTTAACCTCCACCCACTTGGAGAAATAGTCAATCATAACCAGCAAGAATCTCCTCTGATCGCTAGCCTGAGGGAATGGGCCGACCAAGTCCATCCCCCAGATGGCGAAGGGCCAGGGCGCAGTGATCGTCCTGAGCCTCTGCGCGGGTTGAAGTTGGAGCGGCGCGAAGAGTTGACACTTCTGACACTTTTTTGTAAACCCATGGCATCCTTCCGCAGAGTCGGCCAGAAGTACCCTTGCCTTAGAACCCTCTTTTCTAGGGTTTGACTTCCCGAATGACTCCCGCATTCTCCGGAGTGGACTTCCTCCAAGACCCTCGGAACTTCATCTTCCGTCACGCACCTTGCTAGGAGCCCAGCCAAGGTTTTTCTGTACAAGCTTCCTTCGCGCATCATGTAGTATGCTGACTTGTACCTGAACCGCCTCTTATCTAGGTCTCCTTCCGGGAACTTGCCCGAGGTCAGGAAGGTGAGGATCGGGTCTATCCACGAGGTTCTCCGATCAATCTCCATCAACTCGCCTTCCTCGATGGATGGGCGGAATAGCTCGGTCACTGTTCCTCCTGCGCGAGGACCGTGCTTCGCCAACTGGTCCGCTCGGGCATTCTCCTCTCTTGGAATGTGTTGAATGGAGAAGGTGTGAAACCATCCGACGAGGTCCCTAACCTTCGCCAGATACCTCTGGAGGGTTGGCTTTGCTTCGAACTCCCCTCGAACCTGGGAGGCCACCACCATTGAATCTGTGAAAACCTTCACGTCCCGGATCTCCAGCTCCTTTGCCAGACGGAGCCCTGCCACCACTGCCTCATACTCGGCCTGGTTGTTGGTCACAGGGAACCGAATGTGGATCGCTTGCTCAATCCTGGTCCCATGTGGGCTGACCAGGATCACCCCTCCGCCGAGGGAACTTTTTCCTGATGCTCCATCCGCGAACAGATCCCATGCCACCAACCCGGCGGGCTCTGGCCTGTCCACCTCTTTGACGTATTCTGCCAGGAAGTCTGCTACTGGTTGTGCTTTCATCGACAACCGGGGGATGAAGCTGACATCAAACTCGCTGAGCTCTACCGACCACTTTGCCAACCTGCCCGAATGCTCCACTCCCTCCATAATGTTGCGAAGGGGATGGTCGGTCACCACCCTGATCGAGTGAGCCTGAAAATATGGGCGGAGTTTCCGGGCCGAGATGATCAAAGCAAATGCTAGCTTTTCTAGGACAGGGTACCTCAACTCCGCCTTCTTCAGGACTCTGCTAACATAGTAGATCGGCAGCTGCTTCTTCCCCTCCTCCCGGACCAGGACCGAACTCACTGCCTCGACCCCTACTCCTAGGTAGAGAAAGAGGTCTTCTCCTTCCCTCGGCCCCTGGAGCAAGGGGGGTCGCGTTAGTTGTTCCTTCAAGGCCAGAAAGGCTTTCTCACACTCTAGGGTCCATTCGAATTTCTGACCCTGGCGCAGGGCCTTGAAGAAAGGAGAGCACTTCTCTCCCGCCCTGGAGAGGAACCGACTCAGCCCTGCTAACTTCCCAGTCAGCCTCTGAATTTCTTTCGCGTTCTTCGGAGATTCCAGCTCCAAGATGGCCTTTACCTTGTCTGGATTGGGTTCGACCCCCTCCGGGGTGAGTAGATGGCCCAAGAACTTTCCTCGACTTGCTCCAAAAACACATTTGGAAGGGTTCAACCTCATCTTGAACCTCCGAAGGGTAGCGAAGGTCTCCACTAGGTCTTGCAGGTGGGACTCCACATCCCTGCTTTTAACCATCAAGTCATCCACGTAGACCTCTAAGTTGCGCCCCTTCTGCTCTCTGAAGACCCGATCCATCATCCTTTGATAGGTTGCCCCTGCATTCCTCAACCCAAACAGCATCATCTTGTAACAATAACATCTGTCGTCCGTGATGAACGAGACGTCCTTGACGTCGGGCGAGTGCACTCGAATTTGATGGTAGCCGGAGAACGCGTCCAAGAAGCTCATCACGGGGAATCCGACTGCTGAATCTACCAACGCATCGATCCGGGGCAACGGGTAGCAGTCTTTAGGGCATGCTTTGTTCAACAGAGTGAAGTCCACACACATTCTCCACCTCCCATCTCCCTTCTTCACCATTACTACATTTGAAACCCACCCTGGGTATTGGATTTCTTCCACGAACCCGGCCTCGAGCAGCTTCCCCACCTCCTCTCTGATCGGCCCAGCGAGGGTGGGCGACGCTTTCCTCTTCTTTTGGCGAATGGGGCGGACGTTCGGGTCGAGGTTGAGGCGATGACATGCCACGTCCGCGTCAATACCTGGCATCTCCGCAGCGCTCCATGCGAAGATGTCTATGTTCTGCTGGACACATCTTCGGATCTTCTCTTGATCTGGCCCGCTCAACCTCCCGCTAATTCGCACCTTCTCCGGCCTTCCACTGCCGTTAATGACCTCTTTCTCAGTCACTTCCTCTGCCACCTCTAACTTGGCTAGATCACCCAACACATGATCTGCCTCATCTGCCTCCTCCTCCCCCGTTAATGGCCGCAACATGCTGGGGGGAGGCGACCTCCCCGGTTCTTTGCTTCCCGCCATGAGACTCAACTCGGAGATTTCCGAATTAGCCGCTTCCACGCTCACCGCACCAGAATGTTGAAACCAGTTTCCCGGTTTCAGCGTTCGAAAGGGGGATGCGACTAACTCTTACTTGACCTAAGCTAAGACCCTTGACCGGTCACTAAGAACTGAGAGACCCTTGCCCTTGATGAACACATGAGTCCACAAATGGACCCCTTAAGCTGCAGCGCGGAGGTCCCACCACACACCCGGAAGCTCACTCGGAACTTCCCCTCTCAAGCCAATGCTGAGCCTGGGCACCTTGGAGGGCACTAAGGATCACCTCACCGTCCACCTTCAATGACAGGGGGAGGGGACGGGTAGTGCTTGCTCACACGCGAGGGAGGGGGTAGGAACCAACCCTTCCCAAGGTGCCCATGGGGGGTCTATTTATAGACTTCCCAAAAAATGGACTGCGGATAGCAAAAATCCTGATATCCGCAGTCCAACCATGACCGCCATTGATCATGCATGCGAGGGGGGGCGAGTGGGACTCGAGGTGTCCACTCCCCCCTCGCGGGAGGTCATACCGATCTCCCCACCCATACCGAGCGAGTGGGAGGCCTCTACCACTCGCCCCCTAAGGGGGCGGCGAGTGGGAGCATCCCTCCCACTCGGCCGGCGAGTGGGAGGCCCTCTCCCACTCGGCCGGCGAGTGGGAGGCCCCCTCCCACTCGCCCGGCGAGTGGGAGCAGCCCTCCCACTCGCCCGGTGAGTGGGAGGCCCCCTCCCACTCGCCCGGCGAGTGGGAGGCCCCCTCCCACTCGCCCGGCGAGTGGGAGGCCCCCTCCCACTCGCCCGGCGAGTGGGAGGCCCCCTCCCACTCGCCCGGCGAGTGGGAGAGCTGCTCCCACTCGCCCGGCGAGTGGGAGCACTCCTCCCACTCCCCTCGCAAAGGGCCTGAGTGGGAGGATTTCTCCTACCCACCCAAGGGAGCCAGGGTAGCGGGTGCTTCCTCCGTCTCTCCTGCGGCCTCTTCTTGCCTTGATCGGTTTCGACCGTCTCGACCACCTTGAATTGTCTTGGTCTCGCCCGGGTCGGGTCACACCGACTCGGGAAATATGAGGGTTGTACACATATGTTATACATCACAAGACATTGTGATGCAGCCGTGGACGACGACAAACAATGGTTAGTTAAAGTTGATTGTAACACATACGATGCAATGTGCTCTTGAATGTGCTCTTGCAAGGGTTTTGAAACAAAAGAAATTTTATGTAAACACATATTACGAGTATACATTTCCAAGAATCTAAGACAAATTAATTGTAAATACCTTCTAAAGAGATTTACACTAACTGTCAAGAAAGATTTATACCTCTCAAGGGATACATGCATGAAGGAGAACCAATCCAGCCTGGTGTTTAGAAACCATCTTATGAGGTTCACGTACGAGTTAGCTCAACTAGTAGATAATTGTCAACCAGCTCAGCAACATGTGCTTACCACCATGAATGAATTGAGGAGAAGTGCAGAAGAAATAGTAGACTATGAGGGGGCTTGAAGACACAAACTACAGAAGGGAATTTTCAGGGAACAGACTTGTTAAGGGATCCAAGGGCAGGACGTCGTAAAGGCTTGTCAAAAGTCCGGTTGAAGAGCTTTTTTGAAAAGTCATCAAAGAAACAAAGTAAGCTTCCTCTGCATTATTAGATGAATTCATTTTCTATGATTGCTTATTCAACTAAGTAGATTAATTCCGTGTGCATATCATACATGGCAGAGGAAACAGACCCATAAGGTTAAGACAGAGTTTGAAGATCCTAAGGAGTTCGACTTCATGGGAAGTGCCAACTTTGAAACAGACTCTTCCACATTGCCTGGCTATATATTCAGTGAATTAAAAGATGAAGTTTCTCCGTCCGTTCGGTTTAATTTTTGTAGTGTCCCTGATGTGCTTCGTTGGTGATCTATTTTGCTAATAGTTTTTGTATTGTCAAGCATTATAATTTTGCATTTGTGTTGGATATGCATTATTAATTAATATTATATTATAATTACGTAATTCTGTTTTTTCTGCTATCATATTACGGTCGGATTAATAGATCTGATCAAACAAATAAGGTTAGATTACAATCGGATTCACATGATAGATAAAAAGGCTTATAGCTGTTTGCACCTCATACATGTTTACACTACACAGGGCATATTTTAAACAATACGGTGTCAGATAATATAGAACATTTCAACCAACCTATAATTACAGTCAGACAACTCAATATAGAACATCCAACCAACACAAATTAATAAACTAAAAATGTAAGATCAAATACCCTAAGGTGTTGGATCAGCTGGGTAATTATTTACCCACCAAAAAATATTGTTTGTGGTACAGAGTACCCAACAAAAAATTAAAATTGTCACCAGATTGTTAATTAGGGTTACAACAGAAACATTGAATCATTTCAAAACCAATCTCGGCTCTGAATTTAGGCATATCTGTTTGTCACCCTCTGCAGTCTGACCAAGGGATGATATTCTTCTTAGTCTCCACCTCCATGTACTTTAGCATGAACAAACCATAGTCATGGTCGTTTTCTTGAGTCGGAACTTCACTCATTATCCTTATCTCCCAATCTGAAATATGAACTGGAAGAGCATCCATTGCATCCTCGTGCAGCCCTTTAATCTGTAGAAATTATAATGGATTTTAACAAATTATAAGATGTCCTAATCAAAATAAAAATACAAGGTACCAAACTGAACATACCAAGGAAGGTAATGTGCCCCTGTGCATTTTGTTGGGCAATGAGTCATAAAGTACCAACAATGATGTCTTAGATTGCATATTAATAATATCCAATGACTTTGCACATTCACATGCATTAGAATCAATTCACTAGCTTGGACATTAGAAGATGTGAAGTGAGATAACAAACAGTGAAAATGCACTTTACAGTTCTTATAATACTGCATGTATCGAACAAAAAATTTATAATGCATAGTTAGGTTACCTCTTATAAATTAACATAGCATAGAAATTAACTTTACAGCTCTTATAAATTTAACATGTACAATTGTTACCGCATAGTTAGGTGACACGTAGAGAAATGTTTTCCAAGATTCAAGAGATGCACTCCTATGGTGGTTTCGAAGAACGGCGAAAGCATCCAAGTGAGTATCCATGAGCCATCCGTCCCGTAATAGATCTTCCATCTCTGATCTTTTCATAGCAATGTTGCCACTCTCAAATATACTATCACTGCATTACATTACAATTTCAAATTTAAATCCTACTAAGACAATTTGAACATGGGTTTATTTTGAAAATAAAGTAATTAAATTACCCCGGGGCAAAACGACTCAACGTAGAGTCTACAAGTTCTCTTGCAGCAGCAGGATATGATCTTCCTTGGAACTGAACCTCATTTTTAGATTGTCTTCCCATAGATACACACACCTTAACACGCCATTTTTTATTACCTTTGGAATCTGTGGTAGACTGGTTATTACAAACATCTATATGCTCCTTCAATAAATGAATCTTTGTTGTTGGTGTGGCGGCGGATGGATTGTGTTCTTTAGCTTGCGACATGCTATGAATTAGGGTAAAAAGAGAATCGAGTCTCTCCTTGCAGTAGCTTTGCACACCATTAATTTCTGCAACTAGTTTTTCCTCCAAAAGGTTAATTCATTTTTTGATAAAAAAAATTAACTCCTTCTCCTTCTTCCTCTTTTCCTTCTCTTTCTTAGCCTTCTCCTTCAATCTCAGAACTTTCTCCATATCAACTGACTGATCAATCACATTTTTCTTCTTCAATTTCACTTTCAGTACCTCCTCAAAAGATGACTCTGAGTCCTCGGGACCAAGAATCTGTTGCTACTCGGAAGTTAGGTAAGTAAAGGTAGTCTTTAACTGCACATAATATATTAGTAATCAACAATATGAGAAGATTAATGTACTTTAAACATCACTAAGTAGTTACATAATTTTTTTGGAGCAATTTCTCAGATAATTGAGAACAGAACTTCGAACTGAAACCACCTTTGCAAGCTCATCGACACAAACGTGATCGACCTAGCTTATCTACTGGAACCTGAAGATTACTATGTTCGAAGAACCAAACCTAAAATGTAACAATTAGTAACAAATAAGATGATGGTAAATTTAAAAACATAGAAAAAAATATACATGTTAATCCCTTACCACAAGAACTATAGAGCACCCTTTGAGGTAACCCAGGCTGGATTGTTCATTCCTAGTGCAGCTGAGATTATACAGTGACTCGAACTGCTTATGTAGAAATGTGTGGACTGCTTTAGGCCAGTTAAATCTTTGGAACTCGTCCAAGTCTCTAAAATCTTTAAGACACATTGGGATTCTAAAAGACTTTAGGGGAAATAAAAACCGGATAAGGACATACTTTACAAGAGCATCTATTCTCTCCATATCATCTTCATATGAAATTGCTTTTGTATGGGCTAATGTATTCAGCTGCTCCACAATATCTGCTTGTGTAATTTTTGAGGTTGGAGATCTTCTAAAATTGAAATCCTCTCCACTATTTGGGAGACCGAGTATTAAAGCCACCTCGTTAACACTCATTTTAAAATAATATTTCCCTAACAAGAATGCATTTTTATCGGGCCTATAAAGTCTGATCAAACGATATAACAGAGGGATATTTTGTGGTAAATCAGGAAGTGAGAAAAAGTGAAAAACTGAAGCGTTAATGAGTAGCTGTTTAACTTGATCAGAAATGACGGTCAACAATGGTTCGGCTTGCCTCTTGAAGGTGGAGACAGCGCAACGTGTGTTCAAATACGTTCCCGTGGAATAACCTTTCATCTGCATTAAAACCGACAAATGCTAAGAACTACACAGGAGTACTTCGTCGTATGCTTACAACAAAAAGAACTACACAGGAGTAATCCGGCCGAAAAATTGATCTGGAATATGTTAAGAACCGACAAATGCATACAGAAAAAAAATCCCATTTTTAAGAGCCATGTTCAACATTCCAGCAAATAAACCAAACATTCAACCGACTGAAAAACTCTAAACAACAGCAAAAAAATGAAATAACTACTAATTTATATAGAAATAGTGATGATCATGATCTTTAAAGATGATATAGAAATAGTGATGATCATCACTTATTCTTATATGAAATTACTACTAATCTGGAATATGTTTACGCTTTTGCAGGTTATCGGAAGAGGAAAAACCTAAACTATAGCAAAGAGGGGAGAAATGCTTACCCCTACCGCAAGTAGAACCTTTGTAAGAACTCGGAAGCACAATGTGGCGTCGCCGACGGGAAGTTCGGGAGACTTTAGACCCCCAAAGACTGCCGGAAACAAGTTCTCCCGGTATTGTCGATCGACCTAGACCTGGAAGAGGAAGAGTGCCGAGGAAGAGAGGGGTTCGATTTTCCGGAGAGCAGGTTTCAGATTTCGAAACGGCGAAAATGCAGTGGGGTCCATTGCTATTTATTCTCGTACGATTTTTTCTGTCCGAATCACGGACCAAAAAAATTGCCTGTATTTCCTCCCGCTAGCAAGATTTCACCCGCTTTTTTTTCCTGACACAAGATATTTATTATATATGAGTGATATTTATTATATATATAAGTTATAGGCTCGGTCTCCGCCCCTATAGCCAATCACAATAGGTATGGAGATTCACTCATATCAATTAATTAATGCAGCTTAAATTAAACATGCTATCAATTATTTAATGCGGAAAGTAGTTATACACAAATTTTCAATTTTTGTTTAAAAAATCTCACCTTGATGCATATATCATCTCGCATGTCAAAAATAATTAAATAAAGTTGATGAGTTTAATGACAACTCATTGAAAATATCGTTGACATGCCTAATGACAGTCCTCATCGAAAATACCACTAACACGTCTAATGACAGCCGAGCACAGTAGATATAAGAGCTCTACTAAAAACTTTTTCGATTTTATGAATTACCGTCGTTACTTTTAATTTAGAAAAAAAATATGTTTAATTGAACGAGCATTGCATTTAAAATTTAATTTTGAAATAGATTATAATACACCTTAATTGATTAGATTAAAATAATAAAACTATATTTTATACTTTTTAATATTTTACAAAAAATAAATTTTCTCTTTTAATATTGTAAATATATCTATATATATAATTGTTGAAAAGTTAAGAGAAAAAAAAAAGTCGCAGATTGGTATCACCCTGAACCGAAAGGAAAATTTTTTTGGTGAGTATCTCTCACCTAATAATAGGTGAGAGGGAGCCCATCTAAGCCGTTGATCAGAGATCATACGGTTGTATTTTCCTAAATACTTCTGTATTTATAAATAATCAATAATGTCAGTATTTTATATACCGTCCGATCTAAGATCATACGGCTGTATTTCTCCCCCACCTATTATTAGGTGAGAGTTGCGCACCTAAGTTTCTTTCAACCGAAAGTGGGAAATTTTATCGTTTAAAAAAGAATTATCCCCTTCTTTTTGGGGACTTGCGTTCAAAGCGGGAGAACATTGCTTATTTAAAACTATAATTAAAACTATAATTAAAAGCTTTCCTTCTTTGGTAATGAAAACATGACATAGACTTCATTTAATAACAAGGTGACCGATGGCAAGAGAAATATGCTCTGTTTGGCATGGCGGTGTGGCGGTGGCGGTGGCTATGAACTGCCCTTCGTGAACGCTCTACCTCGCATAAAGAATTTCATTCACGTTTATGTTCAAAACTAGTTTCCTTTTCTTGGTGGTGGTCATAACCATATTTTTACCAAACATGCATTCAATGATGATAGCGTTTTTGTCCAAACTAACCGGAGCAAAAACCCACGCCAAACGGAGCCTTAGTTATACAAGCCCACCATCGGACATGTGCTCAACCAACAGCCGACAAAGCCCACCTCCGAAAACCGGTTCTCCTCAAGTTAATAAGATGATCAACTGAAGCTTAGAGTACAAACAAGTTCGACAACATTTTCAAGCTTGACCTCAAACTAATGCTCACATATATAGGATTAAGCTCAAGATGTGTACATCTCCTGCTTGACTGATCATGAGCTCGCGAGCTCAATCAGGCTCAAATGAAGCTCATGCTGCTCACGAGTTTTTCTTTACCGAAAATATCTATGGAGAAGTTTTTGGGCAAAAGTAAGAAGGAACGAGTGAATGCGGCCACACGGAGAGTTACATGCAACAATACATGACACATTGCCCCCATCTGCGTGGCCTCGTCCCACACGGGATCATTACATACAAATTTTTCACTACCCTCTCAATTAAATTGATCATAGTAAAATAGCTAGGCATCCCCTCTATTAATGAGTTGTTCTTTCTTATGCACTTCAAATATGTGAATAAAGCAGGTATCAGCAAGTTGTCTCAGGTACCTGACATGTCTCTTTATATATATACCTATTTTTTATATATTTGCAGATAGAAATAAATGTTTGCGAGTTTTTCTTCAGGTACTTGCATATAATATTTCATATACATATTCTTTATATCTTTTACAGATAGAAACATGTGTCGGCAAGCTTTCCTTCATGCACTCGTGTATTATATTTCATATACCTGTTTTTTATATCTTTTTGCAGATAGAAGCAAGTGCTTGCTAGTTCTCTTCAGGTACTCGCGTAATATGTTACTTTTATACCTGCTTTGACTACTCTTTTGCAGAGATCAGCAGGTGCTCGCGAGTTCTCTTCAGGTACTTGCATAAAATGTTTCTTTTATACCTATCTTGACTACTCTTTTGCAGAGATAAACAGGTGTTCACGAATTTTCTTTAGGTGATCGCGCGATATTTTTCTTCTATACCTACTCTCACTTCCCTCTTGCAGAGATTGGAGGGTGTTCTTGAGTTCTATTCAGATAAAACAAGTGTTCGCAAGTCTCATTGAGAAGAGAAAGTAAATGCTCGCAAGCTCTCTTCAAGCACCTTATAGTTGTTCCACTTTTTAATAAATTCCCAGTGTCATGACATTAGAGTTGTGACGTTCGTCGTTCGACCGCAGAATCAGTAACCTTAGACTACAAATAGGTCCGAGCATTTGGAGTCGGAATTTTCTTGGCTTCAACACCGGGAAGACACCCCATCCTGATCATCCCAACAACACATCCTCATAGGATAACTAGGGGAAATCATGATGATGGCAAGACAACATTTGTGATCGATTTCCCATACGGCTCAGATAGCGCACAACACATGTTAAATGCATGTGTTGTGTGATGCGAGAGATCATGTGATTTCTATCAACAAGAACGTTAGAGGCTGTGAAATATTTTTAAGTCGGAAGAACACGTCAACCAACAGGAGAATAAGGACACCAAAGATGAACGCAAGCTTTCACAATACTAATTTTGGTAGCTAGTTACAACTGAACACGGCTGAATACAAGTTGCATCCAACTTGAATCACAACAACCAATAGAAGGTAAGAACTTTGTCACGGACAAGGTCCGCTTCTCCTCCGGAGCACACCGCGCAGGTGATACTCGCTCCAATACTCGCTCCTCGCTACAGAAGCTCGCTCCTCGCTACCGCCGGCGGTATCGCTAGCGCCGGGCGTTAGCTCTGCTACTCGCAAGCTCGCTGCTCGCACTCCAAGCTTCTCGCACGCTCGCCGCGCACTGCTTCCTCCAATACTCGCTAGCGCGAGCGCTATCACTAGCGCCGGTCGCTATCTCCCGAGTAGGTACTCGCACTCCCAGCTGCTCGCAAGCTCGCTACTCGCCTCTTCGCCTCTTGTCGCTACCGCGCGTGCTAGCACTAGCGCCGACGGTATCTCCACTACTCGCTACTCGCTCAAGGGAGCTGGCCGAACTTACTCCAAGTCCGATGCTCGCCTGCCGAACTTACTCCAAGTCCGATGCTCGCCTGGTGGCGCTCTGGTATCTCTAACTCGCTCAAAGTTGATGATACTCGCCAGTTCCAGAATCGATTTCTTTAGAGGGTGGTACCCCTCTATTTATAGGCAAAACAAGGGGGTGGCGAGTAGGAGCTAGCACTGGCGCTAGCGCTAGCGCTGGCGCTAGCTCACTTCAAATCTAACACTCCCCCTTGAAGTGAGCTCCGAGAACAACTCCAAGCAATGTACGAAGCCTCCAGAACGGCCCCGCAGATAGGGGCTTCGTGAATATATCTGCAAGGTTCTCTTCACTCCGCACATGCTCCACAGCGATCAAGCAACCCAGCACCTTCTCTCTGATGAAGTGATGCTCGATCTCTATGTGCTTGGTCCTTGCATGACAAACTGGATTGGTTACCAGTTTCAATGCACTCTCGTTGTCCCCACGTAGCACAGTAGGTTCGCTGACCTCCTCGTCCACATCCTCCACTAGTCTCCTTAGCCAGACACACTCCTGAGCTGCTAAGGACGACGCCTTGTACTCGACCTCCGTGGTAGAAAGGGAAATAGAGTCCTGCTTCTTGCTACACCACGAGATAGCAGCTGCTCCACACAAGAACACGTAACCTGATGTCGACTTGCGATCATCAACGTCACCTCCGTAATCTGCATCCGTGTACCCGTGCAGCTTGAAGTCGGACTTCTCTTCATTGGACAACCCCATCTCAAGGGTGCCCTTCACGTACTTCAGTATCCCTTTGGCTGCCTCCAGATGAGGCTTCCGTGGCTCCTGCATATACCGACTAACTCGGCCGACAGCAAAGGCGATGTCCGGCCTTGCGATAGTCAAGTATATAAGACTCCCCACCAGTGCCCGAAAGATCTTCGGATCAGGAAGAATCCTCCCTTCTTCCTTCCGAAGCTTCAGCCCCGCCTCCAGAGGAACAGAACTGCTCTTCCCCTCCTTCATGCCGAATCTTTCGACGATTCTCTCGGCATACGCCCTCTGGGAAACATACAGCCCGCCTCTTCTCTTCTCTACTTGGAGGCCAAGGAAATGGTGCAGTTCACCAAGATCCTTCATCTCGAAGCGTATGGAAAGCTGCTGTCTCAGCGCCGCGACCTCCTCAGGGTTGTTCCCTGTCACGATCATGTCGTCGACGTATAGCAGCACTAGCACGTGAAGACCTCCACTCTTCTTCACGAACATGCTGGAGTCCGAGTCTGAGGCATCGTAGCCGCAGAACTGCAAGTACTCTGCAATCTTCCTATACCAGGCTCTCCCTGCCTGTTTCAAACCATAGAGGGCCTTCTTCAGCTTGCAGACGTGACGTGGCTGGGACTTGGACACGTATCCAGGTGGTTGCACCATGAATATATTTTTGTCGATCTCTCCGTATAAGAACGTGTTCTTCACATCCAGCTGTCATAGCTTCCAACCTCGGCACGCCGCCAAAGCGATGATCGTCCTCACCGACGTCATCTTCTCTACAGGACTGAAGGTCTCCTCGTAGTCCTCTCCGTAGGTCTGTGAGAAGCCTCGAGCGACAAGCCTCGCCTTGTACCGCTCCACTTCTCCATCAGCTCTCTTCTTAACCTTGTACACCCATTTGCAGGTGACAGGTTTGATGCCCTCCACCATGGGAACCAGGTCCCATGTCTCATTCTTCTTAAGGGCCTCCATCTCCTCGATCATGGTCGCGTCCCACTCCTTGATGTCAGCAACATCCTAAAAGCAGGCAGGTTCCCTCTCATCGAGTGGTCCTGCGAAGAAGCAGGAAACCAAACTCACGAAGTTCCCCTCCTTATAGCGAGTAGGCGGGACGATGGCCCTCTTCGACCTCCTCAAGGCTTGGCCACTATCTACCACTCCGGTAGACTCCTCTGCTTGAGCTCCTCTCTGAGCTCCTCTTTGAACTCCTACTGAAGCGGTGCTCTCCCTGCTTCTTGAGTTCGTAGCTCCCCCTGAGCCAGATGCTCCTCCTGAGCCAGATGCTCCTCCTGAGCCAGATGGCGATGGAGCACTTGGAGATAACTCCAACTCCACAGTAGGGTCCTCAGTGACCCACTCCTCTTCCCTGCTAGCTTCTCCACTCTCCGGCAGCTCCACTGAAGAGACTCCTTGGTATGAGACCAGTTCGTCAAACACTACATCGCGCGAGACGACGAACTTGTAGGTCTGCGGATCCATGCACTTCCACCCCTTCTTCCGCTCATCGTAGCCGATGAAGATACACTTCCTCGCTTTCGGCTCCAACTTTGTTCTCTGAGCGTCCGGGACATGCACGAAGCAGGTAGAACCGAACACCTTCATGTGACCCACATTGGGCTTCTCCCCGAACATGAGCTGGTGTGGAGACACCATCCTGTTAGGACTCAGAGGTAGCCTGTTGATCACATGAGTAGCGCACGCCATTCCCTCCGCCCATAAGGCCTTGGGAATGCTCTTGACATGTAGCCAACTCCTGGTAGTCTCCACCAGATGGCGGATCTTCCTCTCTGCCACCCCATTCTGCTGCGGGGTATGAGCGCAGGAGAGCTCCCGCCAAATGCCAAACCTCTTGCAGAAAGAAGCAAACTCATTGGAGGTAAACTCCCCTCCACTGTCGCTTCTCAGCTTCTTCACTCTGCGGTTCAGCCTCCCCTCCACAAGCTCCTTCCACTCGAGGAACTTGCAGAATACTTCTGATTTCTCTCTCAGAAAGTATACCCATGTATAGCGGGTGTAGTCATCCACCAGAACCAGCGCATACTTATTGCCTCCATAAGTAAGGGTGGCGCACGACCCCATAACATCAGCATGTACGCACTCAAGAGGTGCCTTACACCTGGTCTCTGACTTGTCAAATGGAAGTCGATGTGACTTTCCATATTGGCATCTGTCCCACACATGGCTGTCGCCGTAGGAAGAGAGATGAGGCAGACCACTCACTAGGCCCTTTGCCGCCATCATCTTCAGCTTGTCCATCCCCACATGACCCAGCCTCTCATGCCAGATCACAGCGCTGTCGTTTGTCTTCAGCTTGTCCACGTAGGCATTTGCAGACAAAACATACAAATCATTCACCCTTCTCCCGGTGAGCGTGACGTCAGCATTGACAGACGAAAGGTTCTTCAAGAACTTCACCTCCTTTGGTCCAAACAGCACGTGATATCCAGCATCCACGACGTTCGCCACTGAGAAGAAGTTCTTCTTCATGCCAGGCATGTGATACACACTCTTCAGTGTCACTGGCTTCTCTCTACTTCCAAGGGACACCTTCCCTTCTCGCTCCACAAGATGTACCGTATCATCCGCAGTGATGATAGCATCCGTCCCTTCATATGCTTCCAAGGAGTCGAACTTGGACATATCTCCTGTGAGATGATGCCCGCAACCGGAATCCACTATCCAGTCGTTCTCGAGGTTGATGGAGGCTAAGACATCGACTGACGTTGCCGTCATTTCTGCCAGGAAACAATTGTCCCCACTCTCACCGCCCTGGTGACCTCCACCTCTTCCTCCACCTCTCTGGTGATCTCCCTCCTTGTTAGCAGCATGACCGGCACTCAGATTAGACCGGCAGTCCTTTGCCATATGCCCATACTTCTTACAGGCAAAGCAAAGGGTTCTCCCCTTCTCATCGCGCGCAGGGAGGAACTTCCCCCCATCTCCTTGAGAGGACGTTGAAGGTCCATCTCCGGAGTTCTTCTTTCTCTTGTCCCAGGATCTCCTCTTTCCTGAGAACAAGGCCTCGCCATCTCCACCTGAGATGGATACTCCCGCCATCTGCTTCGCCAAGCTCTCCTGTGACGATAGCAGGTTCTCTAGCTCCAGAAGGGAGTGCTGAGTAGCCCATCCTTGCACGGAAGTAACGAAGGGGACATAATCCCTCCTCAAGCCTCGAAGTATGTGCCGCTTCAACTTCGCCTCTGATATTGGCTCTTCAGGATCCAAGGCCGAGATCTCTCCACATAGGTTCTTCACCTTCAGGAAGAAGGTGGATATCGCCATCTCGCCTTGAGTCGACTTCGCCAACTCATTCTCCAGGAATTGTAGCTGCGCCACATTCTTCTTGTTGAATAACTCATCGAGGGCTATCCAGATCGCAGACGCTGACTTGCAACCTATGATGTGGTCGAACAAGTCAGGTGATATGGCTCTCTTCAAGGTGAACTCCGCCTTGGCGTTGGTCTTCCTCCAAGCTCTCACAGCGGGACCATTATCACCGGCAGCTACTACTTCCTCTTGCTCCCCACCACCAACAACCTCCCAGAGATCCTCTCCAAGAAGGTAGCTCTCCATACAAGACATCCACTTCTTGTAGTTTGTTTGAGTAAGCAGCTCAATGCCAAGCCCCCTAGCATACCCTCCTCCGCCGTTCATCTTGGTTGCTTCGTCCTTGTTCCCACTATCCCTCTGATACCATGTGAAATATTTTTAAGTCGGAAGAACACGTCAACCAACAGGAGAATAAGGACATCAAAGATGAACACAAGCTTTCACAATACTAATTTTGGTAGCTAGTTACAACTGAACACGGCTGAATACAAGTTGCATCCAACTTGAATCACAACAGCCAATAGAAGGTAAGAACTTGGTCACAGACAAGGTCCGCTTCTCCTCCGGAGCACACCGCGCAGGTGATACTCGCTCCAATACTCGCTCATCGCTACAGAAGCTCGCTCCTCGCTACCGGCGGCGGTATCGCTAGCGCCGGGCGTTAGCTCTGCTACTCGCAAGCTCGCTGCTCGCACTCCAAGCTTCTCGCACGCTCGCCGCGCACTGCTTCCTCCAATACTCGCTAGCGCGAGCGCTATCTCCCGAGTAGGTACTCGCACTCTCAGCTGCTCGCAAGCTCGCTACTCGCCTCTTCGCCTCTTGTCGCTACCGCGCGCGCTAGCACTAGCGCCGGCGGTATCTCCACTACTCACTACTCGCTCAAGGGAGCTGGCCGAACTTACTCCAAGTCCGATGCTCGCCTGCCGAACTTACTCCAAGTCCGATGCTCGCATGGTGGCGCTCTGGTATCTCTAACTCGCTCAAAGTTGATGATACTCGCCAGTTCCAGAATCGATTTCTTTAGAGGGTGGTACCCCTCTATTTATAGGCAAAACAAGGGGGGTGGCGAGTAGGAGCTAGCGCTGGCGCTAGCTCACTTCAAATCTAACAGAGGCTTGCATCCCGATGCAATCCCACGCCCGAGATGTTCTCTAGACACAATATACCTGCAAATACTTCATACCACATGCCCCGACACCGATATTTCTCTTCTTATAATCCTAGATTATAACATTTGAATCTTGCAACTCTCTCTTCTTTGAGGTCGTCTCACGAGAGCGACTTGCAAAAATTCTCAAAGCATTCAATCAATCTTTAAATGTGCCCTTCAGGTCTCCCAAACTGAGTGTTCAGTAACTTTTGTCGTGTAGTCGACAAAAGCGCACTGATTATGATCGAAGAATAATCAAAGAGGAGTCCGAATGACGAAGAGCGCCGTATTTCGCCTTATCCAAATAAAGGGGGATACATCAGCTCTTTCTTTGTCCTACACCTTAAATAATTCTCATTTTATTATTTCTTTATTTCCATCGCTTATTTTTTTTATAACGGCACAAACTTTATAGAGCCCTTTCATTATTTAACTAATCTGAAGGCCGACATGTTGCATATATATTTAAATTATCAATTTGTTTGTTGAATAGAGACATTTAGGGTTGGGGTGCAAGTTGAGTTTTATATAATGACTTATGAGCAGAAAAACTTCTGAACAGCTCAACTCGTACAACTCGTGAGCTCGAGCCTAATATATTGATCTTGAGCTTGAGCTCGTGAGCTCGAGCCCAGTATATTGATCTTGAGCTTGAGACATCCAAAATGCGCTCGTCGAGCTCGAGCTTCAGAGTTTGCTAAACTCGATCAGAACTCGACTCATTCGCACATCTAATGTTGGGACCTAATAATAATTATAATAAAAATAATAATAATAATAAATTGAGGGAGTGAAGTTGCAGCATTGGAACTGTGGCCGATCACGTCAACACATGCCTTAACTTTTAATTACGGAAAAAGCCAATAAATGCATTATAATATTATTTTAATTGGAGTCGGTTATGATCAGATTACCAATTTACCCTTGGGTCAGGACGCCAGCAGCCGCCCACTAATATTTATTTATGGGAATTGTTCTCCGCAGACCATAAATGGCTATCCGTAGACCAATATTTTCTAGTTTACAAATTGTTATCCGCAGACCAATTTTAGACTTGCATTCAATATCTTTGTTCTCCTGAGCAGGGCCCGACAATGAAGGAACACCTCTGAGGCTCTGACAACCTTCTGAGCACTTCAATGTGTGCACGGATCGTGATTCATAAAAAAATGCATGGATAGAGACCGAGTTGAGGAAGTAACACGAGCGCGACAGTACCTTGCCCGCCTCCAGCGGGCTTCGCTCACCGCAAGCGGGCTTCGCCCGCCCCCGGGGTTCGCCCGTCCCCGACGGGCTTTGCCGGCACCAGACATGCACCCAGTTATATTTTTTTTTTTTCATTTCTTTTTAGAAATTGTAGAAAATAAAATATTATATATAAAGATTATATTATATATAAATTTCTGTATTTTATATTATATTATATATATATATATTTATAATAAATTTTTTTAAATAAATATTCTATTATATTTTAAAAAATAAAATATTATATTTAAAGATTATATTATATATAAATTTCTGTTTTTATATTTTATATAAAAACAAATTATATATATATATATATAGATATATTTAAAAACAGAAATTATATATAAAAACAGAATATATATATATATTTCAAAACATAAATAATATATAAAATCAGAAATTAAATTCACCGCCCGTGCCCTTCCTCCCCGCAGCCGTCCTGACCGGTGCCCTCCGGCGAGGTCGCCGGACCTCGGCGAACCTGCCAGGGTTAGTCCGGCGGTTGCTCTGCCGGAGCGCCGCCGGACTAATCCCGGCAGGTTCGCCGGGGTCCGGCGACCTCGCCGGTGGGCTCCGGTCAGGCCGGCGACGTCTCTGCTGGCAGCGGCGGAGGGAATCGTGGGGAGGGGACGTGAACACTGAACAGTGCACGTGAACAGTGCTATGTCGGGCTGAAATCGTGGGGGAGGGAGGGGAAATTTCAGGAAACGGCTATTTGCAACTGTATTTGATCGGACGACTCCTATATTTTGAAGCCATATATTCGACGGTCAATATATATCGATGGATTTTTTGATGGATTTTTGATAATCTGCTATTATCCGGAAGCGACAATATTAATTTAAATTATTGATTTACCAACTGAGAAGCAACATCTAATTAGACTCGTTCTTTTGTAATTTAGTTGATTAATTATGATTAGACGCTTTAACTCTTATTGGTCGGTCCATAATTCCGTTACGGTTCTGTTACGTGAGATGTAGGCCTAATTTGTTATAATATTTAATAATAATAAATTATTACTAATAGTTTTGTTCTGTTTTGATTTATTCTATTATTATTATAACATAGTTTTCATATCTATTTATTTTCTATTTCCAAAAACACAAAATAAAAAGGCATTTAAGAAGAAAGAAAACACCTCATAGGAATAGAGCAATGTTATATGCATGTCACTTTTTTGATTTTATGCAGACCGCGGATATATGCAGGCCAAAAAATGATTCATGCATGCCAAATTTCATATCAATAGATCATATTCAAAAATCAAATCAATACACCCTTCAGTAAATACTAACATCATCTTGCCGCTTCCATTACTGAACACTGACCTAGATCGAGCACATCGACATCTCGCTAACAATACAATTTTATCTCGCCGATTCCATTAGACCTAGATCGAGCACTGACCTAGATCGAACAATGATCTAAATCAATACATTTTTATCAATACAGTCTTGAAACGAGTCTATTGCAGGTATGCATATCGAGCACATCGACATCTCGCCGCTTCCAGATTGAACACTGACCTAGAGTTCAACAACACCTTCCCTCCGCCATCGAAGCCTTTCGCCGTAAGATTCTAGCAGCCAACAACATGCTCTTTCTCGGGTAATTATTTTACACCTCAAAGTAACACAAATCAGTAGGCGATTGATGTGCGAACGAGATGAATTCATGATGGAAGGAAATGCATCAAAGTAAGCCAAGAGCATTCTCCAACAAAACTTGTGACAAATATATACCGCGCCTATGACATGATCACCACCGTTGATGGGTACTCATAATAAGGGTCTAGTATTTATAAAAGGGTCTGACGGAAATGTTCATAAAAGGCAGCGAAATATTTCCAAAGACGGATCGTTTCCAAAGACGGATTATTTCCCAAAAACTCTCCCCCTCCGAAATTGGCAGGAAAAGCAAGGCACGCAAAACCGCCGCGAACACGACGGAATTTCTCCCTCCCGTCGCGGGAGGGATCCTCGCCCCCACGCCACGCCCCTTGGGGGTACGACCGAACCGCACCCCGCGAGAGGTGCGGCCGAACCGCACCCCGCCAGGGGTGCGGCCAAACCGCACCCCGCAAGGGGTGCGGCCAACCCGCACCCCTTGCGGGGTGCGGCCAAACCGCACCCCGCACGGGGTGCGGCCAAACCGCACCCCGCACGGGGTGCGGCCTTGGCCGCACCCCACACGGGGTGCGGCCTTGGCCGCACCCCCTTGGGGTGCGGCTTTGGCCGCACCCCAGCCGCACCCCCTCTGGGGTGCGGCCTTGGCCGCGCCCCCTCTGGGGCGCGGCCGAGCCGCACCCGCTCGGGGTGCGGCCTTGGCGCACCCTAGGCGGGGTGCGGCCAAGCCGCACCCCATGCGGGGTGCGGCCAAGCCGCACCCCATGCGGGGTGCGGCCAAGCCGCACCCCCTCGGGGTGCGGCCAGGCCGCACCCCCTCGGGGTGCGGCCAAGGTCGCCCCCCTCGGGTGCGCCCGTGCCGCACCCCCTCGAGAGGCGGACGCGCCGTACTCCCTTGGAGTTCGACCGCGACGCTCTCCACTCCCCGCGCGCGGTACGGCCGCCCCGTATCTCCTACTTTCCCGGCGGAGGGGACTTGCAGGAAGCCCTCACGGGCGTACTTCTCATCAGGAACATTGCGCACTTATTTTCTCCTTAAGGGTACGGCTTGCCGTCCCCCTTGTTCACACGGAACACCTCGAGACGTAACCTGAACGCCCTCGCATTTTGTCGCGCACTTGAAACACTTCAGCGCTAGCGCACGCTCAGAACGTTTCTGAGCGCGATCAGGAAGCTTTCTCACTTTTTGTCTTTCCGACTTCTCACTTTTTGTCTTTCCGGCTTCTCACTTTTTGTCTTTCCGGCTTCTCACATTTTAGGTTTCAGGCTTCTCACTTTTCAGGAACAATTAGTCGCCTTTTTCACCTCCAACAGGACTGCCCGAACTGCCCAAGCTGCCCGAGGGGCAAGGTGGTCATTTACGAAAAATAGTGATCCGAGGGCCCCGAACCGGAGAATATGATTCGTCCACCGAGCATTTATGGAAACTGCCAACGGCAAAATTACCGGGCCGCCCCCGACAAAAACTATAAAAGGAGCCCCATGGCTTCATTTGAAAGGACCTTGACTTCTGGACCCAGGAGAGCTCCTTGCAGACTTTTGTGGAATTCTCCTTCGGCACTTGAAGATCTCCTTCGGGACTTGAAGATCTCCTTCGGGACTTGAAGATCTTCATCTTCCAGAAAGGCGACCAGCGTTCTCAGAAGAGAAAGGCGACTGACCTTCTCACTTCCAGAAAGGCGACCAGCGTTCTCAGAAGAGAAAGGCGACTGGCCTTCTCACTTCCAGAAAGGCGACCAACGTTCTCAGAAGAGAAAGGCGACTGACCTTCTCACTTCCAGAAAGACGAACAACATTTCTCAGAAGGGAAAGGCGACTGGCCTTCCCGCTTCCAAAAGGCAACCAGCATTTCTCAGAAGGGAAAGGCGACTGGCCTTCCCGCTTCCGAAAGGCGACTAGCAGTCTCAGAAGGAAAAAGGACTTAGTTTTTCCCGAGAGGTGGCCTGCCACCCTCGAAGCTCTCTTTCTCCAAGTATTGTAACGAGCAGCGGCCTGTCGCGCTCGAGTTCTAGCCTCCAAGTTGTAACTCCTCCAGAAGATAGTGAAGTTTGGTCGGCACAGCTCCGGCCGCGTGGTTTTTTACCCTTTCCGGGTTTTCCACGTTAAAAAGTCCCTGCGTACTCATCGAACATCTAATTGACTGTTTGCGCGCTTAGTTCGCTCACGAGCTAAGGTGGTTCAAGTGAACCGGTCTACCAAGAGCCCTAAGCGTTCCGCAACAGTTTGGCGCCGTCTGTGGGAATGGATTCCCAAATCCGAAGCAAAGGATTCCCGAGCGCAATCCCCCCTTCGCCGGAATTCTCGAAGCCAGCAAAAGTGGACACCTCCCCTGAACTGTCCGACGCATACAGCTCCTCGATTCCAGAAAGCCAGGCGAAGAGAGCGCTCACTGCTGCACTCATCCGGCCCCCTTGGCCGGAATCGGCAGGCAAACCGGCCCCTCCGGCAGGAGGGCAGGATTCGAGCAATGACAAACACCAACAAAGGCGATCCCCCCTCTCCAAGTCAATTTCGGAATACCCAGTTCCGTCATGGCTAAAGCTCCCGTACAACAAGAAATTCCACGGCGCAGAAGACCCGTATGAGCACGTTAATCATTTTCTGATAATGACACGGGAGCTCGGACTTCCCGACCCAGCTAGCTGCAAAATCTTCACCAAAACGCTGCATGGAGACGCTCTCCACTGGTATCAATCCCTGCCTAACGGAGCGATCCATAGCTTCTCCGAGTTGTCCCGACTGTTCATCGAGCAACACGAGTCCTACTCAGCAAAGATCCAGAAAGGAGAAAGGCCCGGTGCAAGCAAACAACCCCTCCTTGGAGAGGGGGAACGGAGCGTGCAATCAGAGAGAGTCGGCCCAAATTTTGACCGAGAACGCCCCTGTGCATGGATGGATTTCACCTTGGATGCAAACATAGGGAGTCCGCCCTGTGAGCTGAGGAAGGCGCTGATAACCCACTGCATCTCCTTCAACGTCCTATTCTTGGCAGCAATAGTTCGGCTTAAGCTCCTAAGCGGGAACCTCAAGCTTAGGGCTAGCAAGGCAGAGCTCCCAGATGGAACCACGGTACCCACTATAGGCGTCATCACCCTCCCCGTCCAAGTAGGAGCGCACGCTGAACCGGTCCAGTACGACATACAATTCATCGTCGCCAAAGCAGACTCTCCCTACGACGCAATATTCGGGAGCCTCCAACTGGACGCCATGGACCACGACGTTTCCATGTCAGGACGCATGGCTAACAAAGGAAATACCATCAAGAGCGCAATGCACAGTCTCAGCACGTCCGCCCCATGGCTCCCCTGGATCAGCAGCAACCCGTCGCCGAAATCAAGGGCCGAGTTACAGGGTTCACGAGAAGGCCAAGCAGCTCCTGCGATAGCTGGAAAAGAAAAACTTCAGACACTGACGGACCCGCCGCCCCTCGATACAAGCCGCAAGAGAAAGGGACAGCAACGGCAACCTGAGGGAGCCGAACGGCCCGCTCAGAACCAAACAAACCGCCCCCAAGACCTAGCAAGTCTAGGCCCTCGGAACTTCACCCCGCTAAACACACCACGCGAGCATATACTGTCCGTAATCTGTCATAGCAAGCTCATCCACTGGCCCAAGAAGCTCTCCTTGCACAGGGGAGATCCGTCTCAGTTCTGCCACTTCCACAAAGGCCGAGGACACCAAACAGAGCAATGTGCCTGACTGAAGGAAGAAATCGAACGTCTTATCCAACTAGGATACCTGGAGGTCTTCCGCAAGAAGACGCAGGCCAGCGAAGGCCAATCTCCGGGCCGCCGTTGCCCACCAAGCTGAACGACCGAAAAGATTCGGACAAACGCAACGCAAGCAAGGCTCGACGCCATCTTCCCTAAAGCCTGTATCAAAAACTTATCGCAAGACTGCATTTGCGAATGTATCAGTATTAGTTTTCTAATAAAATCCTACTTGCTCCAATCCATTCTACTGCAGGTACCGCTTCGGGGCCCTGCCCCGGGGACTCTGCACCGCCGTCGATTGAAGGTTCGCCCTTCTCCTCCGCCGTCGAGTCCCGGTGTCGTAGGGGCCTGCCCCTCCTGCGTTCACCCCCGGTTTGAATACCCCTGCTATTCACCGGCCCAAGCCGCGAGCACAGACTCGTGCAACGAAGCCGCGAGCACAGACTCGTGCACCAAAGCCGCGGGCACAGAACCGTGCAAAAAGTCGCGAGCAAAGGCTCGTGCACCAAAGCCGCGAGCACAGACTCGTGCACCAAAGCCGCGAGCACAGACTCGTGCACCAAAGCCGCGAGCACAGACTCGTGCAAGAAAGCAGCAGGCACAGACTTGCGCAAACTAACTCGTTATGTATGTATTCATTTGAAAGCCGCGGGCTCCGTCTCGTGCAGAACTCATCTTGAAAACAACCAAACCATGCAGGTGCTAACAACCAGATAAGCAGAATCGTACGAAGAAGTAAACACGACGAACTCAATAAGAGGGTACAACCGCGTCAGCTCAACGCTGCGCGCAAAGCAGACAACCGTACAGAAAGCGGAAAAGCAAAATGCAAACAAAACTCAGAACGACACACGAGCAAACAACAGCACGGAAATCAAGAAAACAGAGGGCGATCGGCATCAATCCTCGGCCGCGTCCGAACACTCATCCTCCGAAAGATCTCCCGCTCCAAGACCAGCAGTGTCACACCCGAACTTCTTCCCCACCAAGCGAAGAGTCTTCTGAATACCGCGCTGGAAGGCGACCTCACGCTCATCCTCCAACAGGGGCTCGACCTCCTTCGTCATGACCTCGGCACGGATCTCCTCCGCCATCTGGAACCGCTCCTCAACGAAAGCAAGAGAGTCTCGGAACTCGGCCACTCCGGCCGCCTTAGCATCCTCAAGGCTGCGCTCGACCGACGACAGCCGCTCCACCTCGCTCCGAAGAAAGCCCAGCTCCCCCTCCATGCGAAACATCTCCCCCTGGGCCTCAGATAGCTGACGAAGCGCGTCCCGGGCAAGCGCCTTATCTCCACCATACGCCTCCTGCAGCTTCTCAACCTCGGACTGGGAAGAAGAAAGGTCCGCCTCCAGCTGCTTGATGCGGGACAGATCGCGATCCCTCCTCGTCTGTAAAGCAGACATGTCCCTCTTCATCACGCTCAGCTCCTCCTGGAGAGAGATGTAACTGTCCTTGAGGCCCATGTAGCAGTCGTTCCACGTGAGAGCAACGTTGGTCAGAGCGTTCGCCTACCAACACGAAGGAAACAATCAGGAAACACGAACAACAATGGCAGAGACGAGACAAGACCCAAACAAGGAAAGATTGACTTACCGCATAAGTCATCGCCTGGAGGGACGAGGAAACTCGCCGCGACGGCGGATGAGGGGGAGGTGGCGGCAAGTCTCCCTGCGCAACCTGCTCAGCAGTTGGGGATGCCAGAATCTCGACCTCCGGGTCGGGAGCAATCGGCTCCCCCCGACGGCGGCTCGGACCGGCTTCATGATCGTGACTCCTAGGCTCCGGCGGAGCAGAACCCGAACCGGGAGTTCCATTCCTGAAAACAATCTTTCTCTTTTTCCCACGCTCCAGGGGAACCGCAGCCTCCCGCTCAGGGTCCCAAGAAAGCCCCACCGCAAGCAACCGACTCTCCTCCACACAGTTGTACACACTAAACAAAGCCTTTGACAGCCCATCTCGGCCAGGGAAGCCGGGGAGAGGAAGGAACTCGTCCTCCCGACCGGTCAGTCGGTGGCAGCGTCCAGGAAGCGACCTCCAAAGCTCGGGTAGCTCCCAACGATTCCGAACATATCCATAAAGGGTATTCCCGTGGCGATAATCCGCCTTCTCGCCAAAGTGGAACCAACTTTTGTTGCTCCGCACCTCAATCCGCCCACCCAAGTCGGTTGTAGCCTCACACCAATCCTTGAAAAGTTCGAGTGAAAAACGCGTACTGTGTTCCCGAAAAAGCACCACCAGCCCCATGATATTCGACATTCCAGCAGGCGTGAACTGGGTGATCGGGACGCCGCAGAACCGGAATATTTCAATAGCCTCCTCTGGTGGAGGAATTCGGAATCCAGACTTCAGGCAGCTCTCGGAGAGTGTTATGTAACCCGTAGGCGGATTTTGAACACGCTCCTCCGCCCCTGGAATCTTAATCTCGACACTCGGAGGCAATCCGAACCGCTTGCGCCACACCTCGATTCGCGTGCCATCTAGAGAAGAGCGTAAACGCATCGGCCTCGATTGGCCGCCCCGCTTCGAAGCCTGCAAGGAAGAGCAAACACATAAAAACGAGCATTAAAAAGAAACCGTATCAGAAAATCCAAAAGGTTACAAGTCATCTCTTCGCACACCAAACACGCAAGCACCAGAGGTCCGCACCGCCAGCCTCACCCGCACGCAAGAAACAGCCGCGCGCAAAGGCACAGTCCGCACGCAGGAGCCCGCGCGCACCGACCACACGCAGGCACCCGCGCGCGGGAGCGCGCAGCGCGGGCACCTGCGCACGGGCCCGTGCGCGCAGCGCGGCACCTGCGCGCGGGAGCGCGCGGCGCGGCACCGCGCGCGCGGGCGCGCGGCGCGGCACCGCGCGCGCGGGCGCGCGGCGCGGCACCCGCGCGCGCGGGCGCGCGGCGCGGCACCCGCGCGCTCGGGCGCGCGGCGCGGCACCCGCGCGCGCGGGCGGGCGGGAACAACGCCCGCGCGTCCCGCGCGCAGGGGCCGCACCCACGCGCAGGAGCGCGCAACGCGGCGCCCGCGCGCAGGGGCCGCACGCGCGCGCAAGGGCGCGCTCGCGCCAGCCGGGTGCCCCACCGCCGGCTCCGGCCGCGCGCGATCACGCCCGGGCACCGCCTTTTCGACCGCTCCGGCCGCGCGCAAGGGTGCCCGGGCACCGGCCGCCCGCGCACCGCTCACCGCGCCCTCTCGTCCGCCGCTGGCCGTTTGTTCCCTCCGCTCCTTTTTCAAAAAAGTAGAAGGCAAAATCAACTTACCCCAACCATCGTTCAACGCCAAACCGGTTCCGACACGCAGACGTTCAAAAAACCCTCGCACTCCTTCTCAAGTTCTGGACTCCGACGGTTTTGGGGGGCTTATGATGGGTACTCATAATAAGGGTCTAGTATTTATAAAAGGGTCTGACGGAAATGTTCATAAAAGGCAGCGAAATATTTCCAAAGACGGATCGTTTCCAAAGACGGATTATTTCCCAAAAACTCTCCCCCTCCGAAATTGGCAGGAAAAGCAAGGCACGCAAAACCGCCGCGAACACGACGGAATTTCTCCCTCCCGTCGCGGGAGGGATCCTCGCCCCCACGCCACGCCCCTTGGGGGTACGACCGAACCGCACCCCGCGAGAGGTGCGGCCGAACCGCACCCCGCACGGGGTGCGGCCGAACCGCACCCCGCAAGGGGTGCGGCCGAACCGCACCCCGCAAGGGGCGCGGCCAAACCGCACCCCGCAAGGGGTGCGGCTAAGCCGCACCCCACACGGGGTGCGGTCTTGGCCGCACCCCCTCTGGGGTGCGGCCTTGGCCGCGCCCCCTCTGGGGCGCGGCCGCGCCGCACCCGCTCGGGGTGCGGCCTTGGCGCACCCTAGGCGGGGTGCGGCCAAGCGGTCGCCCCCCTCGGGTGCGCCCGTGCTGCACCCCCTCGAGAGGCGGACGCGCCGTACTCCCTTGGAGTTCGACCGCGACGCTCTCCACTCCCCGCGCGCGGTACGGCCGCCCCGTATCTCCTACTTTCCCGGCGGAGGGGACTTGCAGGAAGCCCTCACGGGCGTACTTCTCATCAGGAACATTGCGCACTTATTTTCTCCTTAAGGGTACGGCTTGCCGTCCCCCTTGTTCACACGGAACACCTCGAGACGTAACCTGAACGCCCTCGCATTTTGTCGCGCACTTGAAACACTTCAGCGCTAGCGCACGCTCAGAACGTTTCTGAGCGCGATCAGGAAGCTTTCTCACTTTTTGTCTTTCCGACTTCTCACTTTTTGTCTTTCCGGCTTCTCACTTTTTGTCTTTCCGGCTTCTCACATTTTAGGTTTCAGGCTTCTCACTTTTCAGGAACAATTAGTCGCCTTTTTCACCTCCAACAGGACTGCCCGAACTGCCCAAGCTGCCCGAGGGGCAAGGTGGTCATTTACGAAAAATAGTGATCCGAGGGCCCCGAACCGGAGAATATGATTCGTCCACCGAGCATTTATGGAAACTGCCAACGACAAAATTACCGGGCCGCCCCCGGCAAAAACTATAAAAGGAGCCCCATGGCTTCATTTGAAAGGACCTTGACTTCTGGACCCAGGAGAGCTCCTTGCAGACTTTTGTGGAATTCTCCTTCGGCACTTGAAGATCTCCTTCGGGACTTGAAGATCTCCTTCGGGACTTGAAGATCTTCATCTTCCAGAAAGGCGACCAGCGTTCTCAGAAGAGAAAGGCGACTGGCCTTCTCACTTCCAGAAAGGCGACCAGCGTTCTCAGAAGAGAAGGGCGACTGGCCTTCTCACTTCCAGAAAGGCGACCAGCGTTCTCAGAAGAGAAAGGCGACTGGCCTTCTCACTTCCAGAAAGGCGAACAGCATTTCTCAGAAGGGAAAGGCGACTGGCCTTCCCGCTTCCAAAAGGCAACCAGCATTTCTCAGAAGGGAAAGGCGACTGGCCTTCCCGCTTCCGAAAGGCGACTAGCAGTCTCAGAAGGAAAAAAGACTTAGTTTTTCCCGAGAGGTGGTCTGTCACCCTCGAAGCTCTCTTTCTCCAAGTATTGTAACGAGCAGCGGCCTGTCGCGCTCGAGTTCTAGCCTCCAAGTTGTAACTCCTCCAGAAGATAGTGAAGTTTGGTCGGCACAGCTCCGGCCGCGTGGTTTTTTACCCTTTCCGGGTTTTCCACGTTAAAAAGTCCCTGCGTACTCATCGAACATCTAATTGACTGTTTGCGCGCTTAGTTCGCTTACGAGCTAAGGTGGTTCAAGTGAACCGGTCTACCAAGAGCCCTAAGCGTTCCGCAACAACCGTTAAAATTTAAAAAACTACAACGCACAATCAAGCGCATTTAAAATCAAAAACACATAATCAAGCGCATATACAATTTGAATTTCATTAAACATACATCATTCTAACGACTTCATTCTCCTGTCTTTCAATTAGTGGGCTGAAGCCATCCATGAAAAAATCTATTGTTAGTATAAAATTACAATAACAAGAAGGCGAAAATTACAACTGCGAAGCAGGACGAGAGTAATGAGCTCAAGAGAATGGCGACTTCAATTTCACGTGGGTGCGATGAGAACAACGCGGACGAATTCAAGCGACAAATCCTTGTGGATTTTTTGGGCCCACAAAAATGCTTTGTCAAATTGGACGCTTAATTTTGATAATGTGAGATAGCACTTTTTACATTCAATATGCATCTAATATTGTAGTTCAATGAAATTTTGTGAAGCAACACACACACGCATAAATATATTATCGTCGACTCTAATTTAACTGTGTGCACCTTTATTAGACTCTCGAGCTAAGATGAACTTAATCTAACGAACCCAAAGAATATTGAAAGAGCATAAATGCAAGCTTAATAGCCAAAGGGGAGAATAAATCAATCACAAATATAATAAATATTGTGATCCATCATATAAATAAATAGTGGATTTTTGAATCCACTTTGACCAATATTCTTCTGCGAGTTGACTTTATTGTCAAGTCTGCATTCCCAGGATTTATAGTTTTTAATAATGGGCGCTGCTATTAGCATCGCAGTTTTGGCTAGTCGTATCGTACTTTCTCCTAATTTTTTGCGTTTTTTGAAAATACGCTTTGTACATGCATTTTTAGGAAAATTGCCCAACACGAAAGTTGTAGATTTCGATGAGATCTACAACTTTCGTGTTGAACACTTTTCCTAAAAATGCATATACAAGACGTACTTTGGAAATACACAAAGATTTCACGCCATTTGGAAATACGCCTTGTACATGCATTTTTAGGAACAGTGTTGAAATCTACAACTTTTGTGTTGGACAATTTTCCTTAAAATGCATGTACAAGACGTATTTTCAAAAGACGCAAAAAATTAGGAAAAAGTACGGTGCGACTAGCCAAAACTCCGGTGCTAAAAGCAGCGCCCTTAATAATTTAGGCAACCGAGAGAATTTCTTAGGCACAATCAATTGAATAAGCCCATTATAAAGGCATTTATGCTAGCCCATTTACTACTAGTGAAAGCCCATTTATTTCGTATCATGTTTTCGACCGTAAACTATAAGATTATGGCTTCGTTTGTTTCAGCGGTGGCTTTTTAGAGCGTTGAGAATGAGAGTGGTGGGAATAGAGGCAGGGGCGGACTCAGGGGGGTCAAAGGAACACTAGCACCCCCATTTTTTGCGACTTGTTATAAGCAGATCAAAAGTTGGTTTTTCGTAGATCAAATTTGGTTATTCACATATCAAATTTGGCTATTTGCAGACCGGTTTTAGCTATGTGCACGCCCAAAATTAATTTTTAACCCACGGCCTGCCTACTTACCCTCACCCAATGTAACATTTTACGCACTATTGTGTTTAGATTTTTTTATGCACCCCCATTTATAATTTTCTGGATCCGCAACTGAATGGAGGGAGCAACTTTGATGAAAATGACGTTTTGAAGTGTTAAGAATAGAGTTTACCAAACAGATTTTTTCAACGTTGACATTTTCCCCCACCGTCGTGGATAAAAAAAGCCAAAACAAAGAGAGACCGTATTTGATTACCTGGTGATATATTTTAAATTATATCTATATAATCGAAATACCAAATCACCATTTTGATGTCACAATTAAACCCACCACAAACAAATTATAATACACACACACACACACAAAATGTTCTCCTTCTTCTAAAAGAGTGATATAATACTTAATAGCAGGGGAGTGCTCAGTGGATGAGGAAGATAGCGAAACCTAGCGCCGACCAACGAGATACGTGTTTTTTCAGGGGTACGTGCAGCGCATGTGGAATAGACACGCGTCTGGAAAGGCGAAACGTGCGAGTCATGTTGGGCGTTCAAAAAACCCCCTTAAAACGTCTTTTTCATGATGCTCGCGCGCATCAAGCCGTTGGTTCTCCGTGATTGATCAAAATACTGCCGTATTTCACAATTAAAAATATTGTCAGTATTTCGCGGAAACAAATCCACCGTAGATTATCATATCATACGGTTGTATTTAATCTCCCACCTAAACTAGATGGGAAAATTTTTGTGTCGGGATGAGAGAGAAAATCGAAACCAGTTACGATGGTCCGTGTGTAAAGCGGATTTTAGATAGATGCATGAGATTTATCGGGGGCGATAAACCCGGTTAAAATGAACCGCCGTCGTCTTCTTCCCCGATTACAACGGGGCCTCAATTTGTGATTCCGCGAGGAGTGGAAAAGAAAACCGGCAAAGGTTTCAATTCAGATTGTGCTTACGATTGGATTAATGGCAAAATAAACAATCAGAAAACAGGAAGGAATGAAATTGGTACAAATCGATCAGCGGATACTTATAATTAAGATCCGAAGCATTGATCAGCGGGCAAGGGGCCCGGAATGTATCCCCGCTCCAAAAACTGCAGGCCGAAGACGACTGCGATTGCGAGCGCCGATAGATAGGAGAGCCCTTCCGCCGCTCCCAGCAGCCCGAACGGCCCTCCCGGCAGCCCCGACCCCGTCCGCGCCTTCGTGTACACCGACCATGCCACTATCCCCGCCACCACCAGGTAGCTCACTCCCTCCACCGCCCCGAGAGCACCGCCGGGGCCAGGCGGTAGACCGCAGCCCGTCGTCTTCAGCACGTACAGCGACACGCAGATAATCGGGTTCGCCACTAGCCCGCCCGCTGCCACCGCGATCTCCGCCGACGCAGGGTTGCCTCCGCCGCCGCCATCGCTGCTGCCGGCGCCTTTGGCCTTGTAGGTGATGGCTGTCGAGCGCCGCCGCGACGGGACAGTGCGTTGGATGTAGGGATTTGGAGAGGGAATGATCCAGTGAGCTACGGATGAAGCCATGAGTGGGTTCTCGGGGGGGGGGGGGGGATTCCTGCTTTCAAGTTTCAACGAAACGCTCAGCCCAATCCTAATTGCAGGCATTTAGAAATTGACACGTGGCAACTTATCAAGATGTGGATACGGCCCGATTAGCCAGCAATATCATATATATATATATATATATATACTATATTAAAAAGGGAAAGTTACAGTTTTTAAAATTTATGTTTTTTTTTTTGTTTTAAAAATGTGTCATCATATAAACAAAATAGTTTATATATAATAAAAAATGTGTTCTTCGTATCGCTTGCAAATCTCTTTGCACACTATAAAAATGAGTGACGAGCGGAGTATAACACTCTGGGGTTTGCGAGCAGCGGGAGCGCCAACACGATGGGACAATATCGCGCGGGGCACGGAGGTGCCCCGAGCACTATTGCAGTTTGATGTATGCCACGGTTGGCCGCATGCATAGAGCTTGCCCACAATTATCAAAGCGGAGTGTAAAGTTTATTTTTTAAACTCATTTTGACATTTTAAGTGATTCCTTAACAATCTTAAAGATGTAAAATATGATATTTATTTTTACAAAATGAGTTCGGCTAGTTTAGTAAAGAAAATGTACATCAGCTCAAAGATAAGTCTTTCTATTTGGACTTTATCATCATATATATCTTGAAATAGCTTCAACAGATTTTTGACAAACGCTAATATTCAAAAATCATGATTCTTGATTTGGTCTTTCTTCACAACGCCGACCTGCTCAAAGAGAACAAATCATGAACAGATAAATCCATGATTATGCTCCTTTATAAATTCAGTGACAACTCATTTATCGTCCTTATTCTTACGAATATTTAATTTAGCCTTGCAATTTACACTTGTAAATCGATGTGCTCTCCTTGAAGATCCCTCTCCCTCTTTAAAAGTTTTAAATACAGACTTATTACATTCGAACATTCTGCAAATAACGTCTCCTGAAGTAAATGATTTAGAAATTGAACCTTTCTTAACTCCAAATCCTAAATTAAGAGCATAACTCTTATAAAACCAATATGCTTCATCAACACTTTCAAACACCAAACTAACACATGGTTTTATAACACTGGGCTCATTAGAATCTGTATTTGTTTCAGCTTCAACATACTTACTTTCAGAATTTGATAAATCAGATGTCATTGAGAATAACTTGAAGTTGTAAATAAAAATTAATCAACTGTCAGTAAAATATCTATGAATAAATATTAATGCTTAAAATAAATAGTATCCGTTTGCAGCATATCAATTTCGCATTATAGATCATAACCGATCGCATATACGATGGTTATCTGATCATATATACGGATGGTTATCTCATAGTACATACGACTGGTTATTTGAAGTATATACGACTGGTTATCCGATCGTAGAGAACCTTAAGAATTTTCTATAAAGAGATTGTCAGTCTCCCTCGTCTCTCAAAGAATTAGGTAAGTTAAAAACCTGTTTGTACTTAGAAAGGAGAAAACCTGTTTGTTTGTGGTGAACGGGAATACCAAGGAATGAAAAAACCCTGCTCGAATGCTCTGGTACTCATCGGCTGAGCTCTGGCCTGGAGATACACGATTTCATGAGGAGCGAATGCGGGAAGCTCGCCCTGGTCAAATGCGCTGGGACTCGTCGGCTGAGCTCGGGAAATAGCCCTGATGGGTACTCATAATAGAGCCTCATATTTATAAAAGAACTTGGTAGAGATCTTCTTAGAAAGGCAACGAATATTTCCAAAGACGAATTACTTCCAAAGACGGATCATTTCCAAAATCTCTCATCCCCCAATTTGGCAGGAAAAGTAAGACGCGCAAAGCCGTCGCAGACACAACAGAGAGTCCCCCACCCGTCGCGGGGGGAATTCCCACCGCCGCGCCGCGTCCCGGAAGGGACGCAGCCAAGTCGCGCCCCCTTGGGGCGCGGCCTTGGCCGCACCCCCTTAGGGTGCGGCCAAGCCGCACCCCACGCGGGGTGCGGCCAAACCGCACCCCCTTGGGGTGCGGCCTTGGCCGCACCCCCTTGGTCTTAGTCTGTTAAATTTCATTATGAGCCCGTTGCTCAGCTTCTGCCTTTTCATCTCCCTCCCATACATCTCCGCAAATACGACGACCACCTCCATCGTCGACCACTCCTCACCGTCAGCGGCTAAACCAACATGTCCAACTACACCAGTGCTTCCGGCTAACCAGCGTTCTGGAACTAAGAGATGGATTCCATTAAGATGTCAGTATATCTTCTCCTCCTATGTTCTACCAGGCGTTGATAAATCTTCATTTTCTAAAGAATTAGACATGTCTAACGCAATATTTAAAGTTTCCGGTTTTGTAACTGTGATCCTCTTGCATTCTTGAAATATGCTCACCACATGTTTGATCTAATGCTGCATTCATATTCTCACCACACGTTTGATATAATGCTTAATATATATGCTCGGCACACCGTAGAAGGCGCCTGACTCCTCATACGCATCTCGGAGGCGGCGGGCTGTCGGACTCCTCATACGCAGCTCGGAGGCGGAGGGCTGTCGGACTCCTCATACGCGGCTCGGACGCGGCTGATGAGGGCATCGAGGGAGCCCCAGGCTGCAGAAGTGGGCAGCCGCAGTGTCCCGGCGGGCAGGGTAGACCGTGGAAGGCGCAGGCCATGATGTACTATTTTTAAATTCGTGACTTGCAAAAGAGCCCCGAATCAAAATCATTGTAATTGAGGTCTAGGTGTGCTTTTCTGACTTAATTGTTCATGTATATTACCCTTCATAAGCTACAAAATGTTAAATGAGTTTGATGTGGTTTGTTCTACAAAATGTTAAACGAGCCCTAAGCGTTCCGCAACAAGCTCGATCGCTTAAAAAAGCGTGAGTGTATTATATATATATATATATATATATATATATATATATATATATATATATATTACTGTTCGATCCTGTGCGTGCCGTGTTAAACGCACTACTAATCTGGATGGCGGGTATTGTTTTGACCCTTCTAATTAAAGATCATAACCATTGATTTAGATTATTTCCATGATCGTTTTTTTAATAATATACGTGTAGATAAATGAGGAAGTTTCTACTGCTGATCAAGGTTAACAAGACCGTAATTAATTCGATCTCAACAACCATTTTTAATTAAGGCGAGTGTTTGCAGTTTTTGCTATTAGCACTCAAAATCAGGTTATTTTTTTCCTTCTCAATCAGATATCTTCAAAGCACGTTTCCGCCTCTTCTCTTTCGTCACATCCTGCCTCCTTCGCACAGCAATGCTCGCCGCCGAAAGGGTTTCGCCTCCCCTTGCTTAGCCAGGCACGCCGCGAGTAGGGCTCTGTTGAAATTTTTGTGTGCTACCAATCAAGGATACCAAAACAGAACAAACACAGCTGTAATATATACTTGGCAACAAGATTACAACAGAACACGGCTGAATACAAGTTGCATCCAACTTGAATCACAACAGCCAATAGTAGTAAAGAACTTGGTCACGGACAAGGTCCGCTTCTCCTCCCGAGCACACCGCGCTGGTGATACTCGTCGCCTCGATACTCGTCACGGATACTCGTCACGGTGATACTCGGCACGGCGATACTCGTCACCGATGCTCGTCACCGATACTCGTCACCGATACTCGTCACCGATACTCGTCACGACGATACCCGTCACGCAGATACTCGTCACGACGATACTCGTCACGACGATACTCGTCACGACGATACTCGTCACGCAGATACTCGTCACGACGATACTCGTCACAACCTCCAATACTCGCTACCCGCTCAAGGGAGCTACCCGAACTTACTCCAAGTCCGATGCTCGTCAGGTAGCACTCTGGTATCTCTAACTCGCTCAGAGTTGATGATACTCGCCACTTCTGATGGCTATACTCGTCACTCTCAGAGTATATACTCGTCACTGTCAGAAGGTCTGGATTGGTTTCTCTTTAGGGGGGGGGGGGTACCCCTCTATTTATAGGCACAACGATACTCGTCACCGATACTCGTCACCGATACTCGTCACCGATACTCGTCACGGTGATGCTCGTCACGGTGATGCTCGCTAGCGAGTATGTCGCTACTCGCACGCTGTCGCCTGGGCGACAGCCACTGTCGCCTGGGCGACAACTCACTTCAATTCTAACACTCCCCCTTGAAGTGAACTCCGGGAACAACTCCAAGCAATGAGCGAAGCCTCCGGAACGGCCCCGCAGATAGGGGCTTCGTGAATATATCCGCCAGGTTCTCTTCACTCCGCACATGCTCCACAGCGATCAAGCCACCCAGCACCTTCTCTCTGATGAAGTGATGCTCGATCTCAATGTGCTTGGTCCTCGCATGGCACACTGGATTGGTTACCAGTTTCAATGCACTCTCATTGTCCCCGCGAAGCACAGTAGGTCCGCTGACCTCCTCATCCACATCCTCCACTAGTCTCCTTAGCCAGACACACTCCTGAGCTGCTAAGGACGACGCCTTGTACTCGGCCTCCGTGGTAGAAAGGGAAATAGAGTCCTGCTTCTTGCTACACCACGAGATAGCAGCAGCTCCACACAAGAACACGTAACCTGATGTCGACTTGCGATCATCAGCGTCACCTCCGTAGTCTGCATCCGTGTACCCGTGCAGCTTGAAGTCAGACTTCTCTTCATAGGACAATCCCATCTCAAGGGTGCCCTTCACATACTTCAGAATCCCCTTGGCTGCCTCCAGATGAGGCTTCCGCGGCTCCTGCATATACCGACTAACTCGGCCGACAGCAAAGGCGATGTCCGGCCTCGTGATAGTTAGGTAGATAAGACTCCCCACCAGTGCCCGAAAGATCTTCGGATCAGGAAGAATCCTTCCTTCTTCCTTCCGAAGCTTCAGCCCCGCCTCCAGAGGAACGGAACTGCTCTTCCCCTCCTTCATGTCGAATCTTTCGACGATCCTCTCGGCATATGCCCTCTGGGAAACATCCAGTCCGCCTCTTCTTTTCTCTACTTGGAGACCAAGGAAATGGTGCAGTTCACCAAGATCCTTCATCTCGAAGCGTATGGAAAGCTGCTCTCTCAGCGCCGCGACCTCCTCAGGGTTGTTCCCTGTCACGATCATGTCGTCGACGTATAGCAGCACTAGCACGTGAAGACCTCCATCCTTCTTCACGAACATGCTGGAGTCGAAGTCTGAGGCATCGTAGCCGCAGAACTGCAAGTACTCCGCAATCTTCCCATACCAGGCTCTCGGCGCCTGTTTCAGACCATAGAGGGCCTTCTTCAGCTTGCAGACGTGACGCGGATGGGACTTGGACACGTATCCAGGTGGTTGCACCATGAATATGTCTTTGTCGATCTCTCCATATAAGAACGCGTTCTTCACGTCCAGCTGCCATAGCTTCCAACCTCGGCACGCTGCCAAAGCAATGATCGTCCTCACCGACGTCATCTTCGCTACAGGACTGAAGGTCTCCTCGTAGTCCTCTCCGTAGGTCTGTGAGAAGCCTCGAGCGACAAGTCTCGCCTTGTACCGCTCCACTTCTCCATCAGCCCTCTTCTTCACCTTGTACACCCACTTGCAGGTGACAGGTTTGATGCCCTCCACCATGGGAACCAGGTCCCATGTCTCGTTCTTCTTCAGGGCCTCCATCTCTTCCTCCATGGCCTCGTCCCACTCCTTGATGCCAGCTGCATCCTCAAAGCAGGCAGGTTCCCTCTCATCGAGTGGTCCTGCGAAGAAGCAGGAAACCAGACTCACGAAGTTCCCCTCCTTATAGCGAGCAGGCGGGACGATGGTCCTCTTCGACCTCCTCAAGGCTTGGCCACTATCTACCACTCCGGTAGACTCCTCTGCTTGAGCTCCTTTCTGAGCTCCTCTCAGAACTCCTCCTGTAGCGGTGCTCTCCCTGCAACTTGAGTTCGTAGCTCCCCCTGAGCCAGAAGCTCCTCCTGAGCCAGATGGCAATGGAGCACTTGGAGATAACTCCAACTCCACAGTAGGGTCCTCAGCGACCCACTCCTCTTCCCTGCTAGCTTCTCCACTCTCCGACAGCTCCACAGAAGAGACTCCCTGGTATGAGACCAGTTCGTCAAACACAACGTCGCGCGAGACGACGAACCTGTGAGTCTGCGGATCCATGCACTTCCACCCCTTCTTCCGCTCATCGTAGCCGATGAAGATACACTTCCTCGCCTTCGGCTCCAACTTTGTTCTCTGAGCGTCCGGGACGTGCACGAAGCAGGTAGAACCGAACACCTTCATGTGACCCACATTGGGCTTCTCCCCAAACATGAGCTGGTGTGGAGACACCATCCTGTTAGGACTCAGAGGCAGCCTGTTGATCACATGAGTGGCACACGCCATTCCCTCTGCCCATAAGGCCTTGGGAATGCTCTTGGCATGTAGCCAACTCCTGGTAGTCTCCACCAGATGGCGGATCTTCCTCTCTGCCACCCCATTCTGCTGAGGGGTGTGAGCGCAGGAGAGCTCCCGCCGAATGCCGAACCTCCTGCAGAGGGAAGCAAACTCATTGGAGGTAAACTCCCCTCCATTGTCGCTTCTCAGCTTCTTCACTCTGCGGTCCAGCCTCCCCTCCACAAGTTCCTTCCACTCTTGGAACTTCTTGAATACTTCCGACTTCTCTCTCAGAAAGTATACCCACGTATAGCGGGTGTAGTCATCCACCAGAACCAGCGCATACTTATTGCCTCCATAAGTAAGGGTGGCGCACGGCCCCATAACATCAGCATGTATGCACTCAAGAGGTGCCCTACACCTGGTCTCCGACTTGTCAAATGGAAGTCGATGTGACTTTCCATATTGGCATCCGTCGCACACATGGCCGTCGCCGTAGGAAGAGAGATGAGGCAGGCCACTCACTAGGCCCTTTGCCGCCATCATCTTCAACTTGTCCATCCCCACATGACCCAGCCTCTCATGCCAGATCACAACGCTGTCGTTTGTCTTCAGCTTGTCCACGTAGGCACTTGCAGACAGAACATACAAGTCCTTCACCCTTCTCCCGGTGAGCGTGACGTCAGCATCGACAGACGATAGGTTCTTCAAGAACTTCACCTCCTTTGGTCCAAACAGCACGTGGTATCCAGCATCCACGGCGTTCGCCACTGAGAAGAGGTTCTTCTTCATGTCAGGCACGTGATAGACACTCTTCAGTGTCACTGGCTTCTCTCTACTCCCAAGGGACACCTTCCCTTCTCGCTTCACTGGATGCACCGTATCATCCGCAGTGATGATAGAATCCGATCCTTCATATGCTGCCGATGAGGCAAACTTCGACATATCTCCAGTGAGATGATGCCCGCAACCAGAATCCACTATCCAGTCGTCCTCGAGGTTGATGGAGGCTAAGACATCGACTGACGTTGCCGTCATCTCTGCCAGGAAACAATTGTCCCCCCTCTCACCGCCCTGGTGACCTCCACCTCTTCCTCCACCTCTTCGACGGTCTCCACCTCTCTGATGGTCTCCACCTTTCTCAGCAACGTGACCGGCCTGGAGATTAGACCGACAATCCTTTGCCATATGCCCGTACTTCTTACAGGCAAAGCAAAGGTATCTCCCCTTCTCGTCATGGGCAGGAAGGAACTTCCCCCCATCTCCCTGAGATGACGTTGAAGGTCCCTCTCGGGGGTTCTTCTTCCTCTTGTCCCAGGATCTCCTCTTTCCTGAGAACAAGGCCTCGCCATCTCCTCCTGAGATGGATACTCCCGCCATCTGCTTCGCCAAGCTCTCCTGTGATGATAGCAGGTTCTCTAGCTCCAGAAGGGAGGGCTGAATAGCTCATCCTTGCACGGAAGTAACGAAGGGGACATACTCCCTCCTCAAGCCTCGGAGTATGTGCCGCTTCAACTTCGCCTCTGAGATTGGCTCGTCAGGATCCAAGGCCGAGATCTCCCCACATAGGTTCTTCACCTTCAGGAAGAAGGTGGATATCGCCATCTCGCCTTGAGTTGACTTCGCCAACTCATTCTCCAGGAATTGTAGCCGCGCCACATTCTTCTTGTTGAATAACCCATCGAGGGCTATCCAGATCGCAGAAGCTGACTTGCAACCTATGATATGGTCGAACAAGTCAGGAGATATGACTCTCTTCAAGGTGAACTCTGCCTTGGCGTTGGTCTTCCTCCACGCTCTCACAGCTGGACCATTATCGCCGGCAGCTACAACTTCCTCTTGCTCCCCACCACCAACAACCTCCCAGAGATCCTCTCCAAGAAGGTAGCTCTCCATACAAGACATCCACTTCTTGTAGTTGGTCTGGGTGAGCAACTCAATACCAAATCCCCTAGCATACCCTCCTCCGCCGTCCATTTTGGATTCTCAACCTTGAACCTTGATAGCACGCGCTGCTTCAGCAACCTCCCTCTGATACCATGTTGAAATTTTGTGTGCTACCAATCAAGGATATCAAAACAGAACAAACACAGCTGTAATATATACTTGGCAACAAGATTACAACAGAACACGGCTGAATACAAGTTGCATCCAACTTGAATCACAACAGCCAATAGTAGTAAAGAACTTGGTCACGGACAAGGTCCGCTTCTCCTCCCGAGCACACCGCGCTGGTGATACTCGTCGCCTCGATACTCGTCACGGATACTCGTCATGGTGATACTCGGCACGACGATACTCGTCACCGATGCTCGTCACCGATACTCGTCACCGATACTCGTCACCGATACTCGTCACGACGATACCCGTCACGCAGATACTCGTCACGACGATACTCGTCACGACGATACTCGTCACGCAGATACTCGTCACGACGATACTCGTCACGACCTCCAATACTCACTACCCGCTCAAGGGAGCTACCCGAACTTACTCCAAGTCCGATGCTCGCCAGGTAGCACTCTGGTATCTCTAACTCGCTCAGAGTTGATGATACTCGCCACTTCTGATGGCTATACTCGTCACTCTCAGAGTATATACTCGTCACTGTCAGAAGGTCTGGATTGGTTTCTCTTTGTGGGGGGGGGGGGGGGGGGGGGGGTACCCCTCTATTTATAGGCACGACGATACTCGTCACCGATACTCGTCACCGATACTCGTCACCGATACTCGTCACCGATACTCGTCACGGTGATGCTCGTCACGGTGATGCTCGTCACGGTGATGCTCGTCACGGTGATGCTCGTCACGGTGATGCTCGTCACGGTGATGCTCGCTAGCGAGTATGTCGCTACTCGCACGCTGTCGCCTGGGCGACAGCCACTGTCGCCTGGGCGACAGCTCACTTCAATTCTAACAGGCTCCACCTCCCATCGCTTAGCCTCACCGCCCCCTCTGCTTACTATTTATTTCTATGTTCTCTAAAATATTGTATTTTGGTAACTCTAGATGATGTTATGGACTTTTGAAACATTTAAGAACAATATTTACTATTTTAGGATAACAGAATTTTGCGGATAGACAATTTAATAGTGATGATAACAATCGCCTTAATTAATCATATTATTAATATCATTTTTTAACTGTAAATAGAATACCCTGCTCGTATACTATCACCACACGATATTACTATGCACATATAAGCAAGCAAAACAGCTCTCAAGGCCAACACAAGTAGATGGTCGTAAGTAGCTTGTCAGTTTATTTGTAATTAACTCTCTATTTTATTTTATTTAATAATAATAATGGTAAAATAATTAGGGTTTAGAATATAAAAGAAATAAGAGACATTATAATACATGAATATGTAGTTGAAATTTAGAAATCTAAATACATTTTTTTTTATTTTGGGCTACAAATAGCAATATTGTGTACAAATAGGGTAAAAAGGGCAATGTTATAAGCACACCAGTTTTGGCTATTTGCACACCAATTTCTGAGTTATTACGCGTCTTGTAAAAATAGGTCTTGTACATGCATTTTTAGGAAAATTGTTCAACACGAAAATTGTAAATCTCGTCGAGATCTACAACTTTCGTGTTGAATACTTTTCCTAAAAATGCATGTACAAGATGTATTTTCAAAAATTCGCTATAGTTACGATCAGGGCGACAATACGCCTTGTGAGTGCATTTTTAGGAAAAGTGTTCAACACGAAAGTTGTAGTCGAGATCTACAATTTTCGTGTTGAATACTTTTCCTAAAAATGCATGTACAAGACGTATTTTTAAAAGGCACGTAATGTAATAACTCGTAAAATTGGTGTGCGAATAGTCAAAACTGGTGTGCTTATAACATTGCCCTTTGAAAACTCCTTTCTCTAAATATTGTTTTCCCGCCCCCTCGTTAGTTAAATTATACCCACGACCCAGGCCTCAAACATCATATCTAAAGACATTCGCGTTGACCAGATAGTTACGTTGACCGAAATCAATTTTCACGCGACCCATTTTCTCCATTACTTGGCTTCAGAAATAAAAATTTCTAATTTCGGTTTTTGTCAAGTCTCCGGCGATCCTCTCAACTTGCCCTGAATGGAGATTGAGGCTCCGTTTGGCACGACGGTGGCGGTCGTGAACGTGATAGTAAAACCGTCATTCGTCAACGGGCACCTAAGAAACTTCATCAACTTTTATGCTCAAGCGGTTGAAGTTTCCTAGGTGGACGACGTTCATGAATAACAGTTTTACACGACTGCGTTCATGACCGCCGCCACGTCCCAAACGGAGCCTGAATCGATTGGGTTAGCCGATGTTGAGTTAGGATCAGACCAGCTCCAACTTCTCTAACGACAACAGTTTCTATCATCAGGGAAAGATTAACTGCCACTGTCTCCACCTTATTTAATTCCCTCATATCTTTCTCACCTCTTCCACGCCCAGCATTCTTTCACATTCCCTCCTAACTCCCATTATAAAATCTATATTAGGATTAAGATTAAGATAAACCCCAAGAGCTAAAGCAGCAGTCCGCTGCAGGAGGAAGAAGCCATGGCCTTCTCAGACGGAGCTTTTTTAAGGATATTAATGGCAGTTTCTTTCTGCCAGATAGCCGTCTGCCGTGGATTACAAAGGAGCTTCATTTCCTGGAGTGATCTGAGGCTTCATGACCGCTATCGGAATTCAAGCTTGATGGACGTGGACGGAGGAAGAGTTATTTTCGTGTCCAAGGATGGGACCGGCCAGTCGACTACGGTTCAGGGAGCGGTGGATTTGGTTCCCGCCGGAAATAAGGAGAGGGTGAAGATCTATATTTCCCAGGGTATTTACAGGTCTGTGCGAGTTTGATTCTACCCAACAGCTTTGTTTCATTTGAAGGAAATATATAGTATAAGAGAAATGATTTTCGCATGAATTGGCGAGAATTGTAAGTATAATAATAATTCGAGGGAAAACTGATGAAGTTCAAAACTTACAGAGAGAAGGTGTTTGTGGCATCCACAAAGCCTTATATATCGTTCATCGGCAATGAGAGCATTGGCAATGAGAGCGGCGGAGATACCGTGATCTCATGGAATCTTAAATCATCTGACCGAGATTCTGGCGGCCGCATTGTCGGCACCTCGAATTCTGCTACTGTAGAAATAGAAGCTGATTACTTTTGCGCGGTTGGAATGACTTTTGAGGTACTTTCAATTATATATACAAACATATACTTATATGTATATGGATGTATGTATCTATATATATGTATGTATGTATCTCTATATATGTATGTATGTATCTCTATATATGTATGTATGTATCTATATATGCATGTAAGTACGTATCTATATATATGTATGTACATCTATATATGTATGTATATATCTATACATACATATGTATGTATATATCTATAGATATGTATGTATATATATACATAGATATGTATGTATATATCTAAACATACATATCTATGTATATGTATATATCTATATACATATCTATGTATCTCTCTCTCTCTCTCTCTCTATTTCTCTCTCTCTCTCTCTCTCTCTCTCTCTCTCTCTCTCTCTCTCTCTCTGTACACACACACACACACACACACACACACACACACACACACACATCTATATAGGTGTTTACTTCTCCCCTCTAGATTTATTAAATTACAGTTGCGCCCCTCTTTTAAAATTACAAAAACCTCTCCTATAAGTTTATATTTCTTAACATCCACGCAAAAAAAGACCCCTACAAATTTACTCCAAAATGGTATTTTTGTGCATAAATGTTATGAAATGTAAACTTATAGGGGGAGGTTTTTGTAATTTAAAAAAAAGAGGGATTTAACCTATAATTATGCTAACTTCTGGGGAAAGTTTTAGAAATTATTCCTATATATATACACACATAAAATCTAATTTACTAAAAAATAAATTGAGGTGCTGCAGAATACAGCTGAAGGTGCAAAGCCAGGAGACTCGGGAATGCAGGCAGTGGCACTGAGGATTGCGGGTGATAAAGTGCTGCTCAACCGATGCCGAATCTTGGGTCACCAGGACACGCTCTTTGATCAAACTGGAAGACATTATTTCTATGAATGTTACATCCAAGGATCTATCGACTTCATATTTGGGAGCGCAAGATCACTATATCAGGTAGGCACGCGATGGATCATATATTTCTTTCTTCTTTGGATCTTCATTCTATATAACCTCATTATTATTGCATTACTTTCATTCTTGTGTTTAAAAATGTAGTGTTTTGTTAGGATCATCTTTATTTTGAATTAGATAATCAATTAAATCATATAATTTATCTTCTAACCTTTTTTCTATAAATGGGATTCTAAAGGAGTTGTATAATTTCTGTTTTTAATATTTAGAAGTCTATTTGGATTATGATGTATAGTTGTATGTCTTACTTACCCAATAATTGTCATTTGCATACACTTAGTGGTACACCACCATTACACAGCGACACCACAAATGTTTTTCTTTTTTTAATATAGATAGATTATTATTTAAATATGAATCATCACCCCCATTGCCGATCACTCTCGGATAAAAAAGGTAGATATTTGTTTTTAAGTTGACAAAGAGTCGTAAAATTGAAGGGGAGCCTTGGTGCACCAGTTGAGGTGTTGCCGTGTGACCTTGAGGTCACAGGTTCGAGTCCTAGAAGCAGCATCTTGCAAAAATGCATGGTAAGATTTGCCTACATTTCACACTTGTGGTAGGACTCGTTCCCGGACCCTCGCTGCGCTGGGATGCTTTGTGCACTGGGCTGCCCTTTTTAAGGAGTCGTAAAATTACATCCAAAAAAATGAAATGAACCACTGACCGAAGATAGTTGCGATAAGGCTATTAATGATGACAACGACGCATGTTTGCAAATCGTCTATGAAACAGGCATGCACTCTACATGCGGTTGCTGAGAACTTTGGAGCGATCGCTGCGTCGCAGAGGAATTCAAGTCTCGATAATTCAGGATTCTCTTTCAACGCATGCAAAGTTTATGGAACTGGGATGGTTTACTTGGGAAGAGCATGGGGGCAGTGTGCAAGGATCGTCTACTCTTACTGCGAGCTTGAGGGGATCATTCTACCTGAAGGATGGAATGATTGGGGAGATTCAACGAGGCAAAAGTAAGTCCACATCAGAAATTATTAATTGATATTTAGGACTGATTGAAGGATGAAATTGGTTTCTCTTTTACAGAGCGGTGTGGTTCGGAGAATTCAACTGCAGTGGAAGTGGTGCGGATTTGAGTAAGAGGGTGTCGTGGGCTAGATCACTTACTTATGAAGAAACAAAGCCATTCTTAGATAAGTCTTATGTTGACGGTGATGAATGGCTAAGTTTGTAAGAGTTTTCTCAGAAGTTATAGCAGGAAAGTGGATGAGAGGTTCTCCGGCAATGGTTGCCGGCATTGGGGATGAAGATACTGCATGAATATAGGTAAAAGAATGACAAACAAATGTAAAAAATACTGACTTTTATTAAAATAAGCTCATATGCCCTATTACAGGCTAATCTGAACTATGCAAGTCCCTGGCTTCATGTAGCCGTTGCATATATTTAGTACATCCTGTAGCTGGATTACTTGAAAATTCGCTACAGAAGTTTTAGGAGCAAACTATCATTGTAATGCAAATGTAATTTGAAAAAGCAAATGTTATATGTCGGTATGAATGTTCATAATACTAAGAGAATTGGTGCATACAGATGAAGACTAACATGCATCTAGTAATCCTTCTTATTGCTATGTGATGGTAGCAGGGAATGATTTGAGCATTTAGTGCAGGAAGATTACTTCTAGTGGAAAATTGAATTGAAAACAGATAAAAGCTTACCACATGGAGACATCTTTTATGGCGGCCTGTCCTGATCAAGATTATTCCAGTCAATAAAATAACAGCTGGAGTTTCTGCAGCTGCAAAAGCTACATGATATGATTGGCACTGAAAATAGAAATATCACCGTAAGATCAATATATGTACTATAATAACAAAAAGGCCCACGCACAGGCCGAAAGGTCAAAATTTTGTTTTCTGATTGCTCTCGTATGTGTTCACATAAGGCCCTGTACATTAGCACGTGTCAGAGCTCGGATGAGAGCGACAGAGAGAGGTATGGCACAATCTTGTTGCAATGACCGGATCTAACCAATCCCATTCTACAGAACCAAAGTGAGCAGAAGGTTGGAGCCCAAGTAAAAGAACACAATTTTTATGGAATAATTCAGAATCAAAGGAGAACCAAAGAAAGGCCACTCAAATATGAATTATCAGGATAATTGTGTAATATAAAAGCCTAAAGAGAGATCCAAGATGCCCTCAATCAAAATGCAGTTAGCTGGCACTGGAAATTTGTTTGATTTGCCATATAATACATTTAGCTGGTATGCGCATGTAAGATATTTACAGCCAAGAAACTTGGACTTAATCAATAACTCAACTGCTTGCCTTATCATCGTCGCCTTCTAGGACTAATCCATTGTTATTTTTTACTTTTTCTTTTGGTAGGACTAGTTCATTGTCATAAAGTTCCTCACCAGCTTCACCCCTGCACCGTTTCCGTGTACTCGAAGGCTCCTCAAGGTCATATAATCTTGAGCTTCCTTCCATTTGATTACTTTCTTCTGCTTTCTTCCCCTCTTCGTTTGAATTGTCTTGTGTGGCAATGGCTTCACGATTCGACATTGAAGAACAATCCGACTCTGAGGCCTTGGCTAACACACTGCTAGCAATTGGCTTTGCTACAGTGCTAACTGAAGATAACTGTGATAGTACGTCTGGCTTAGCGTCAATCATGATCCAACTATTTCCTGACCAGTCATTAGAAGGTCTAACATTTTTTCGTTGACAAGATAGGAAGAAATCCTCACCTAAAACAAAAAGAAGCCAACATTTTTTAGTACGAGGAATGCTCTTCAGTCAAAATAAGCAACTAAAGAGAAAAGTAGTAAGTTGCGAAGAAGAAAAGTCTCAAAATCTTTTTTCGCCTCTAATTATTCTTTAAAGAGAATGGTTTAAATTATCAAATATGCTATAGTTGGCAGATCTTAGAGGGGCAAGGGAAGGCTGCCATGCCCCCCAAATGTTGAGCCTTTTTACCATTCTATGTGATATAATATAAAGCAAGTTCTATGTGAATTAGGTCCTCTAAATTTTGAGAAACATATTTCTAGTAGCCTAGTACAGCCCCAAAACATATAGCTAGTCTCTAAATCTTCCTATTTTGCATATCATGAGAATGTAAGGAACCATATTATGACCACACGGAAGGAATGCTCAATACTTGTAAAAGTTATAACAAGAAAAGGAAATAAGTGCAACATGGATCAATATGATGCACCCTGAATGCAAAGTTTATCCAAATACACCCCTCCAAATATTTGAGAAGCATACTCTTATTACTGCACAACCATACCAAAATCCTAGATCCTCCACATTTCCATGTACAAAGATAGCTGCCTACAGTAGTGACTTGTAGAAAAAACATGTCGTCAGAAACCATAATATGAACATGGGAAAGATTGCTCTATACATGTAAGAGCTTTGAATTATAACATTACAAAAATTTGGAGGGGTATATTCATACAAGATTTACATTGTAACAATGTGATGCAGTGGTAAGGCATACATGGGGTGGACTCGCTAAATGCAGCCCTAAATGCAATGAGAAGTACTGCAGTGCAAGAGCGGCCCGCTAAAATTACAACAAGTAATTAATTATTATAAAGAAAATCAGCAGGGGCACATGCAGTCACAATTGCTTGATTAAAGGAGAACAAACTATTAATTTTGCAAACAAAGGGTCGCAAATAATTTCAAGCGTACACAGAATAGGTCCCGCAAATTGTACGACAAATAAAATACTAGCACAATAAAATTAGAATCCACCACGATACAAGTTGCCAAAATAAACAACAAGAAAAGGAATGACCTTACCACAATTTACGTGTGCAGGTGGCGGTAACAGCGAGTGTGGAGGGCATCGAAGGTCGTAACAAGCGGACAAGGTGTCGGGAGTGTGGATCGGGGCTGGTTGGGACTTGGATGGGCTTAATGGTGGCTGTCCGAGGGGGTTTTGAGCTGGGTGGAGGCAGACGGGAAAAGGGAGAGACGGGGAAGAGGGGGCTGGCGGCTGGGAACTCCGGCGAGGTGACTGTAGGGTTGGGGAAGGGAGGTGGCTGTAGGTGGACAGTGGGGAGGCTTCTGCGGGCTGGCAGCAGGGAAAAGGTGGTTGGCGGCGGAGGGTAAGAGACAGGGGAGTTTACGGGTGGTTGGGAGGCTGGAGGAGGGGCGGCGTGAGGCTGGGGGAAGAGGGTTGCGGATGGTTGGATGAGGAAAGGGGGGGAAGGGGCGGCGTGACGCTGGGGAAAGAGAGGGCTGCGGGCGGCTGGGCGAGGAAAGGGGAGGACGGGAGGTGGTGAGGGGCTGAGGTCGAGGAGGGCTTAGCGGAGAAGGAAGAGGGCGGCGGAGGAGGGCTTCCTGGAGTCGCACCAGGAGGGGAGGGGGCTTCCGACGTCGCACCGAAAGAGGGAGACCAACCGGTTCAGCAATCCAGCAAAACCATCGATCCCTCCACTGAACCCAGCACCTGCTACTTATACTAAAACTGACCTAGGGCATCCCAAAAAGGACGACTCATAACGTCCGGTCTGATCGGACGCCAAATAAACTCAAAATATATAAATGAATATAGTAAATCGACTCGCAACGGCGATCTAGACGGAACCGTGGGTTTGGATCGACCGTCCTAGCGAAGGATCACCGCCTCCTGCAGGAATAGACGTGTGCGAGTCGTTGCGCGCTATCAACTCTCCCCGGCTTGAAAGCACTCATCTCCGGTGAATGAAGATGATTGTACTCTCGGCGAAGTTGTGGTGCAAGTCTCTCGAGCTCCTCAGAAGAAAGCCATGTAGCATCGTATAGCGGGCGACCGCTCCAACGAACAAGATAGCGGACAATAGACCGTCCGCTAACGGTGTAGAAGTCGTGGCCCAAGATCTGACATATGTCGCCGGTAGGAGCAGGTGTCTCTGACTGTGATGTACCTCCGTCGGACTGCTGGCTCGGCGGGCCGTTGCGGGTGTCAATTGAACCTCCTAGAGTGACTCCTGAGACGGGGATGGGGTGGAACTGGTAGGGATCACAGGTGGTAAAGGCTCAGGGGTGTGTGTGGAGAGAGGGTCCACATGCACGCGCTCCTCGTGGTAAGGAGCCAAATCTTCTACGTTGAATACTCGACTGATACACATACCATGAGGGATGTCAATCTCATATGCGTCCGTACCTATCCGCTGCACGACTGTATAGGGGCCCATTTGACGAGCGCTTAATTTCTTTGCAGGCCCTTGCGGGAGCCTCTCTGGTCGAATGCGAATCAACACTTGCTCTCCCGCCTCAAAAATTTGTTCACGCCTGTGCTGGTCCGCTCGGTCTTTATAATAATCATTACTAGTTGCAATTTTTTTACGGACCAACTCATGGAGTGCATGCAAATGATAAATGAATGACTCAACTGACTCATAAAAATGAAGTGAATGATGCAAATGGAGCACAACATATTCGACACACTTTTTAAGGGAAAGCCTGACAATGACTTGGATATCTCTAACATGGGGTGGCCTATCAGGAGGCTCACCGGGTGGTCGATAGAAAAATCCGACGTGACTAATGTCATCTCCCGTGGGGACGTCGTAGATGGTGACAAAGTAGTGCGATGCACGGGTGTAATGGGTATCTTTTAAATGATAAAGCCCGTCAGGGGGCTCACCAGGGGGTGTATACAAAAAGTCATCACGTGTGAGATGGTCACTAGTGCGGATATGCGACCCATCTCTAAAGTGCATGCAGGGAAGCTCGCCAAATGAGCCTCTCAGGGACTTAATCTCGAGGAGGTCGATAACGATATGATAGTCCACCAAAAGGAAGACACCAATAACAGTAGTGTATATGCGAGCAAGTAGGTCACCTACAACAAAGTCAATGATATCCTCATGAACCTTCAGATGAGTATCGCTGATAGAGGTAGTGTTCAAATGTGTGAGGGAGGCAGTCCCTATGAAGTCAATACTATGCTCTTGGCTCTCAGTAGTGATGTTACTCGAAATGATACTAAGGGATGAGCAGGGAGTGTCCAGACTCAAGTGTGGGTCAACCGACATAGTGTCAAAAATGGTGTCTCTGGCCAAAGGGGACACTAGGTCAAAATGGGGTGTGAAGGATGGATATACCATCATAGTGTCACTAGATCGCTCAGCCTCACTCACGTGACCACGCTCACTAGTCATACTAGTATCACTATCCACCTGTATCATAAGGTCATGATCAGATTCAACCTCAAGAACACATGGGCACTGAGTCTCATCAAAGTGAGACGCATCAAAATCAGGGGTCAGGCCTCTCATGTCGGGGGGAGTACTACTAGAAACATCGGTGGCTTGACCCAAATTCCAAGGCTTTCTTCCTAATGTAGATCTTATGTGATCAAAGTGAGCGTCTAAGAGATCAAAACGGTCAAGAACTAATCGTTGAAATTCGACCTTAGGTAACTCTATTTGTGGAACACTAGAAGGGTCTCGACATGTGTTTTGATCCTGGCGATGGTGATCATTATAGGGTTCCTGAGGGTCATCAAGGCAATAGTTCTTAACATAATCAGATTGTGCTCGTGGGTGGGTATGGGTTCTACGAACGTGCAGTGGTGGTTGCGCATATCCGAACTCAGATTCCTCAACTAGAGGAGATGTGTAACGACGACGACCTGAACGATAGTCAACTCTATCATCATAACGTCGCGGAGAGGTGTAATGATGATAACGTGAGGACCTCTCGTCGTGGTGATTGTATCTAGCATAATGGAATTGCGTCGAGGGGTCGACGCGATCTCTAGGAGTGGTGTGCGATGAGCGATAATAATTATCATGATAACATGAGGGTTTTCTAAAGGGGCTCTACGAGATCGGCCATAGGTGGACTCGGGATCCCCAAATAAAGGAGACGAACGACGATGATAGCTAGACATAAATGAACCTAAAGACTCTATAAGACCTACCACTACGCATATAAAAGTGGCCCAAACCTTGGCCTCTGATACCAAATTGATGCAGTGGTAAGGCAAACACGGGGTGGACTCGCTAAATGCAGCCCTAAATGCGATGAGAAGTAATGCAGTGCAAGAGCGCCCCGCTACAATTACAACAAGTAATTAATTATTATAAAGAAAATCAACAGGGGCACATGCAGTCACAATTGCTTGATTAAAGGAGAACAAACTATTAATTTTGCAAACAAAGAGTCGCAAATAATTTTAAGCGTACACAGAATAGGTCCCGCAAATTGTACGACAAATGAAATACTAGCACAATAAACTTAGAATCCACCACGATACAAGTTGCCAAAATAAACAACAAGAAAAAGAATGACTTATACCACAATGTACGTGTGCAGGCGGCGGTAACAACGAGTGTGGAGGGCATCGAAGGTCGTAACAAGCGGACAAGGTGTCGAGAGTGTGGATCGAGGCTGGTTGGGACTTGGATGGGCTTAATGGTGGCTGCCCGAGGGGGTTTTTGAGCTGGGTGGAGGCAGACGGGAAAGGGAAGAGACGGGGAAGAGGGGGCTGGCAGCTGGGAACTCCGACGAGGTGACTGTAGGGTTGGGGATGAAGGGAGGTGGTTGTAGGTGGACAATGGGGAGGCTTCTGCGGGTTGGCAACAGGGAAAAAGTGGCTAGCGGCCGGGAATGAGGGGCTGGCGGGGGAGGGAAGGAGACATGGGAGTTTGCGGGTGGTTGGGAGGCTGGAGGAGGCTGGGGGAAGAGGGTTGCGGATGGTTGGATGAGGAAAGGGGGGGAAGGGGCGGCGTGAGGCTGGGGGAAAGAGAGGGCTGCGGGCGGCTGGGCGAGGAAAGGGGAGGACGGGAGGTGGTGAGGGGCTGAGGTCAAGGAGGGCTTACAGGAGAAGGAAGAGGGCGGCAGAGGAGGGCTTCCTGGAGTCGCACCAGGAGGGGAGGGGGCTTCCGACGTCGCACCGGAAGAGGGATACCGACCGGTTCAGTAATCCAACAAAACCATCGATCCCTCCACTGAACCCAACGCCAGCTACTTATACTAAAACTGACCTAGGGCATCCCAAAACGGACGGCTCGTAACGTCCGATCCGATCGGACGTCAAATAAACTCAATACATAAATGAATATAGTAAATCGACTCGCAACAGCGATCCAGACGCAACCGTGGGCTCAGATCGACCGTCCGAGCGAAGGATCACCGCCTCCTGCGGAAATAGACGTGTGTGGGTCATTGCGCGCTATCACAATGTGGTTAGAAGGCTCTGTTGTTTTCTTATTAAGAGAAAACAGTTAGTTTCATAGTTCAAATTCCTTGCATATTATTAGACAGACCTATTCTGTGAATTTGTATAATCATGGGGCCTCCAATCCTTTTTTTGAAATAAAAAAGACCTCCTGATGCAGGACAGGCGTCCCACCTGCAAGCCACCCTGCAACTTGGCGTCGCACCAGCCCAGGGGTCCCACCGGGAGTCCACCTGATAGGCCTTATCAGGTCTGCGGATCGTACACCCCAACCCATCCCCGACTCCACTGCAGGGCCGATAGGTTGTTGAGGTCGGGGCTCGATCCCCCGACCTCCTTGATAAGAGTCTTTCAGCAGAGCTCTCATCACCAACTGATCAAGGAGGTTGGGGGATCGAGCCCCGATCTCAACAATCTATCAACCCTATATTGGAGCCGGGGATGGGTTGGGGTGTACGGTCCGCAGACCTGATAAGGCCTATCAGGTGGACTCCAGGTGGGACCGTTGGGCTGGTGTGACGCCAGGCCGCAGTGTGGCAGGCAGGTGGGACGCCTGTCCTACATCATAAAAGTGCACTTTTATGATGCGGTCTGGCGTCGCACCAGCCAAGGGGTCATGCAATTTTATGATGCAGGACATGCATCCCACCTGCCTGCCCCCCTGTTGCCTGGCATCGCACCAGCCCAAGGGTCTCACCAGGAGTCCACTCGATAGGCCTTATCAGGTCCGCGGACCGTACACCCCAACCCATCCCCGGCTTCACTACAGGGCCGATAGGTTGTTGAGGTCGGGGCTCGATCCCCCAACCTCCTGCCTGCCACCCTACGGCCTGGAGTCGCACCAGCCCGGGGGTCCCACCGGGAGTCCACCCAATAGGCCTTATCAGGTCCGCAGACCGTACACCCCAACCCATCACCGGCTCCATGTTATGGGATGCTCATCTTTACACTCCTCTATCTAGTTAATGGGAGTTATAACCTTGAGCCCCGGGCCTAGTTCATCATTTTATTAGGTATCATTATGGTTGTTGTCTTTTTAGCTCATCATTGTATCTAGTATTAGGTGTCATTATGACTCTTTGTCTTTTATATGTTGTAAGCCTATAAAAAGGCGTATGTATGGATGTATGAGACAAGCAAGAAGAATTCTAGTTTCCCCATCTTGTATGTGAGGTCTTGGTAGCTCTCTCCTCCAACGAGCAAGCCCCGATTAGGCAGCCGCGGTCATGGATCCATAGTATCTCCGCTATCATCATCTCCACTCCGGCCACCTCCGACCAAGGCACATAACAAACTTGGTATCAGAGCTTCTCCTTCCTCGGCGCGACGCTTCCGCGGCTCCTCATACACCTGCGGCCTCATCCCTCCCGCCGTTGTTCCGCCTACGCACAGCGGGCTGCTTGCTGTGTTTTCCCCGTCGTCCACAAGCCCGACGCACCAAGCGGGCCTCGATACCTCCTCCAGCCCTGCCCTCGTCGCGTTAACGCCGTTGTTCTCGCCACTGTTCCAGTCGCCCGCAGCAGACGCCCGCAGGCTTGCTGTGTTTTCCCCGTCGTCCACAAGCCCAACGCACCAAGCGGGCCTCGATACCTCCTCCAGCCCTGCCCTCGTCGCGTACAGTTAAAGCCGCTGTTCTCGCCGCTGTTCCAGTCGCCCGCAGCAGACGCCCGCAGAAGCCCTGGCCTTGCCGCCAGCCGCAGCCCTCCTCTCCGCATGCAGTCACCATTATTATTCGCGTGCAGCAGCCCTCACCGACCTCCTTATCCTCGTGACTCTGCACCTCGCCGACCTCATTATCCTCGTGACCCCACCATTATTATTATTATTTATATCCTTTACCTCCTACGTTTTAAAGTTCGTGGACCCCACTTGCCCCCACCCCCCCTCTTCATTTCCTAGTTTAAAAGTTCGTGGACCCCACCATCACCCTCATTCCTCTCCATTCCTATTATTCCTTCTCATTCAATACCTACGCCGCGTCATTAATTAACTCTAGCCGAACACCCAACTAGCCCTCGTCTATTCCACTATTCACAGACGCATTAGTAATTGTAAATATTGGGCGCAAGCGCGGCACCCGTGGCCACTCCCAATCATTCGACTCGGCGCAATCCCAACGCCCTGTCACCCGCTCTTCTTCCCGCTCCTCTTCTAGCACTATGGGTGACTCCTCTGACCAACTCAGTCAGATTATGACCATGCTGCAGGCCGTCATGGCACAACAGGCCGCGCAAAATGCACTCACGGAACGCCAGCAGGAGGCCATTACTACGCTCTCCAAGCGCCTTGATGATCTTGCTACCGCCCCCGCTCACGATCGTACAAGCAGCAGTCAAGCACCGCCACTTCTCCGCCAAGCCCCGCCACTGACCGCCCACGAGCCACCGCTGCCATTGCCCGCGCACCCAGTCGCCGCGGTGGAACCACGCTACACCAGATTAGAATTTCCCACCTATGACGGGAAAAGTGATCCCTTGTGCTGGCTCACCAAATGTGAGCAATTCTTCGGCCACCAACAAACTCTGGCAGCAGACCGCATCCATCTAGCATCCTTCCATCTGCTCGACTCCGCTATTTTGTGGGCCTCTCGACTTCTCACCGATCGTCCGAATCTGCCATGGGACGACTTCAAAAGGCTATGCAACTTGCGTTTTGGACCTCCTATCCGCAGCAACCCCCTCGGAGAACTCACATCTATACGACAAACAGGATCAGTAGACGAGTACCTGGACCAATTTCAGCTTCTCTTGGCACATGTTCCCCTTTCCCCGGATATGCAAGTCAACATTTTCACCGCGGGACTTCGCGAGCGCCTGCGACTGGATGTCGAGTTTGAGGCACCACCAGACTTAGTGACTGCTATGAGTTTGGCCCGGTTTTGCGATCGTCGTCTTCAGCTAACACCGACGGCCTACCCTCCTGCCGCCAACATCGTCCAACCAGGTCGTATCGAGGGCCCTCCACCCCCTCCGGTCCGCCGATTATCCCGGGCGGAGATGCTGCAACGACGCGCCCAGGGATTATGCTTTAATTGCGACGAGCAGTACACTCACGGCCACAGGTGCAACCGGCTCTTCTACCTACACGTCGAAGAATCTGACGACGAAGGCGTCGGATGAAATGTGCACCATCACGGCCCCTTGAGCTTGAGGTCAAGCTCATTTTCAAGACGGGGTGTGATGTTATGGGATGCTCATCTTTACACTCCTCTATCTAGTTAATGGGAGTTATAACCTTGAGCCCCGGGCCTAGTTCATCATTTTATTAGGTATCATTATGGTTGTTGTCTTTTTAGCTCATCATTGTATCTAGTATTAGGTGTCATTATGACTCTGTCTTTTATATGTTGTAAGCCTATAAAAAGGCGTATGTATGGATGTATGAGACAAGCAAGAAGAATTCTAGTTTCCCCATCTTGTATGTGAGGTCTTGGTAGCTCTCTCCTCCAACGAGCAAGCCCCGATTAGGCAGCCGCGGTCATGGCTCCATAGTATCTCCGCTATCATCTCCACTCCGGCCACCTCCGACCAAGGCACATAACACTCCACTACAGGGCCGATAGGTTGTTGAGGTCGGGGCTCGATCCCACGACCTCCTTGATAAGAGGCAGGTGGGACGCCTGTCCTGCATCACCTCCCCTCTAAATCCGCCACATGTACAAGACACAACATCCTAATTAACATACATTACAAGTGCACTTCCTCCCAAAATCTTTAAGTTACAGTTTATTGTAATAAAAATTAACAATGTAAACACAGGAAAGATTTTGGTGCTTCAAAAGAGGGATTGGAGGTCCCAATAGTTACATAAACTCATAGAGGTCAGTGTATTTAATGCAAAATACTTATAAGTCAACAGAAATTGAAATGTTTTGCTGACGCTACTAGGTCTCAACAAAGAGAAAAATTTAGGGCTCCTCGATGAAACTGCCAAGTCGTTTTAGCTTCATTTAGGGACTTTCACAAAGCCTCTTGAACTATGTTTTGATCTTGGCATTATTTTGGTTAGCTTTGTCAAATTGTTCTTGTGCCATTTCGGTTCCCACACTGCAGGTGTTAAGTTGCAATATGATTCATCTTTAGTTCCGTCTTTAGGTTGATGTGGATGTTGCGTGCCTCAGATTACATGTTTTTATTTGGGTGTTCCATATAGTTATATTGTGCTGAATGTGCAACAGTGCCCATTGCGTCAAATATGATTTCCTCATCGCTAAGTTCAGGGAAGAACAAAGAATCATTGTCTTTGGGCATTTGCAGTTGTTGATTCGGGAGCTCCGTGTCAGAGAGATGAAGTGAGTTCTCATAGATATCTTTTGCCCCTACAAGAGCTCGTTCAAAGAGATCTAAATCAAATTTGTTCTCGTGATGATGCGAGATTTCTGCAATGCTGTGGGTGCTGTAATTTTTGCAAATGTTGTGTTTGTGAATGATTTGGTTATTATGTTTTGATCGTTTTGCTCAATTTAGTGGAGGACCGTTTTACAGATATTTTTGTTTTACTGTTTTTTTATTTAACAGTTGTATCTGCTGTTATTTTGGCATGTTGTTGAGACTGGCCCTCTCTTATTTTAGGCTATATATAGCCTTGTATATCTGATGTAAAGCATCAATTGGATAATAAAAATAGTAGCCTCGTTTCTTCTTTCTCTCTGCGCTCTTTCATGATATGGTATCAGAGGGAAACAATTTTCTCCATTAATGGCGCTCCCTCCTGATTCATCCTCTAAGGTGGAATCCATCATCGTCGCTGAAAGCTCATCCTCTAAGATGAATCATATTCAAGATCTTTCGAGTCCGTTCTATCTTCATCCTTCGGACAATCCGGGATCTGTTTTAGTTTCTCAACAACTCAACGGGGAAAACTACAATTCATGGTGCCGGGCCATGAAAATGGCTTTGATCGGGAAGAATAAGCATGGATTTGTTGATGGATCTATTCCCATTCCTGATCCCACTGAATCGTCGTTATATCTTGCGTGGCAACGAAATAATAACGTTGTCTCCTCTTGGATCTTGAATTCAATTTCTAAAGAGATCACAGCCAGTGTGATTTACTCGTCCTCAGCCATGGAAATATGGACAGATCTTCGTGAGAGATTTCAACAACAAAATGGTCCAAGAATTTTTCAATTAAAACGAGATTTGATGAATCTCAATCAAGGAAGCCTCACTGTAAGTCAATACTTTACGAAATTGAAAGGAATTTGGGAAGAACTTGGTGAATATAAACCGATCCATTCTTGCACTTGTGGAGGAATCCGTTCTATTTTGAATTACAATCACATGGAATATGTGATGAGTTTTCTTATGGGGCTTAGCAACTCTTTTGCTTAAATCCGTGGTCAGATTTTACTCATGGATTCTATTCCTCCTATAAACAAAGTCTTCTCGTTAGTCCTTCAGGAAGAAAAACAGTGTGAAGTCAGCTTTCCTTCCCCTACAGATCCTGCATCTGCTTTCTCATTTCAGCATAATACCAAACAAATTGCTGACAGTAAACAAAAGTTTGTTAAAAAGGATCGACCCCTATGTGCTTTACTGTGGTCTTCTTGGACATTACAAAGATAAATGTTACAAACTTCATGGATATCCACCTGGATACAAGAAATCTCGACCACCAACCGCACCAAATCATGTAAATCAAATTTCTGAAGTTACATCCCAACAGATCAACGGTTCTGGCATGAAATTTACTACTGAACAATACCAACAGTTTTTACTTTTGCTCAAGAATCAACTCACCACGGCATCCCAACCTCAAAACACAAGCTCTGGTTTGGTGTTTTCCACAAGCTCTTTGCCTTTTTTAGAAATTTTTTGGATATTGGATTCTGAAGCTAGCTCTCACATTACATATAAATTGAGTCATTTTGAATCATATAGCAATGTGAACAACCGTTTTATCACATTGCCTAATAAGTCCATTATCCTTGTCACTGCCATCGGAACAGTAAGATTGTCTGATGATTTTATCCTCCAAGATGTGTTCTATGTTCCTACTTTTCATTTTAATTTGATATCAGTTAGTGCATTGTTACATCACACTAACTACATCATTTCCTTCTTTTCAAAATTGGTTTCTTATTCAGGAGATCAAACATTTCAAGATGATTGGCAAGGGTGATTTAATTGCAGGTCTCTACGTGTATTCTGCTTCCACACCTTCAAGCTCCTATGTTAATGTTGTTGTCAAACATCCAGTCAATCCTGCGTTAATCAATGTTTCAAATAATTGTAAAACTTCTATATGGCATGCTCGTTTTGGCCACTTATCCGACAAAATTCTGAAAATTCTAAGTACTAAAGTTCCTTTCAGTTTACCCAATTTCTTTTCTTCAGCTGAATGTAACATTTGCCCTCTAGCTAGATTTCGTCGTTTGCCTTTCACTTCAAATAATAATGTTGCTGATAATCCTTTTGATTTGATTCATTGCGACATTTGGGGACCTCACCATCACCCCACTTATAATGGACATCGTTTTTTCTCACCATTGTGGACGATTGTTCTAGGTATACGTGGATATACCTCCTTAAAACGAAGGCAGATGCAACTTCTGCTATCATCAAGTTTTTTTCATTAGTTAAAACTCAATTTGACAAACTGATAAAATGTTTACGATCCGATAATGCTAAGGAACTTGCCTTAACTGATTTCCTTCTTCAACAAGGGACTCTTCATCAATTTTCTTGTGTTGAAAGACCTCAACAAAACTCTGTTGTGGAACGCAAACACCAACACCTTTTAAATATTTCTCGTGCTTTCTACTTTCAGTCAAATGTTCCTATATCCTTTTGGGGAGATTGTGTGGGCACTGCAGCTCACATAATAAACAGAACCCCTGCTCCCATTCTTCATGGCCAATCCCCTTACCAAGTTTTGTATGGATCTGAGCCTGATTATACCACTATAAAGGTCTTTGGTTGTTTAGTTTTTTCTGCTACTCTTCAAGCCCATCACACAAAATTTCAACCACGTGCTATACCTTGTGTTTTTGTTGGTTATTCCTCAGGATACAAAGGTTATAAATTGTATAACCTTCAAACCAGAATTTTTTTTATTTCTTGGCAGTTCTCCTTGCGGTTGCTGCAGCTAAGCAATGATCCTTAATTCAACTTGATGTAAACAACGCTTTCTTAAATGGCGACCTCAATGAAGATATCTATATGAATCTTCCATTAGGACACCCGCGACAAGGAGAGAATCTTGTTTGCAAGCTTCATAAATCCATATATGGTCTTCGGCAGGCATCTCGACAATGGTTTAGCAAATTCTCCTCTGCTCTAATCAATCATGGATTCATACAATCTAAAAATGATTATTCCCTCTTCACACTGGGTAATGGCAACTCCCTGGTTGTGCTCTTAGTTTACGTCGACGACATAATTCTCACTGGCCCTGATACTCAAGCTCTTCATCAAGTGCAACTGATCTTACAGAAGTTGTTCAAATTAAAAGTATTGGGCAATTTGCAATATTTTCTGGGTTTAGAAATTGCCAAATCTTCAACAGGAATTTATTTTTCTCAAAGAAAATATACTCTAAGCTTGTTGGAAGACACGGGTTTTGTCGATTCCAAACCCCTACCTTTACCTATGGATCCAAACATCAAGTTACACGCTCATGATGGTACCCTGCAACCAGATAGATGCCTCTCCCTATCGAAGACTCATTGGACGACTTATGTACTTAACTGTCTCCCGCCCTGATATCTGTTTTGCTGTTAACAAACTCAGTCAGTTCATGACTGCGCCACGTACCACTCATCTTACTGCTGTCCATCATGTGTTACAATACCTCAAAAATACCCCTGATCAAGGTTTATTTTTTCCTGTTAATGCTCCCCTTCGTCTCACAGCTTTCGTTGATGCTGATTGGGGAAGCTGCTTGGATACTCGAAGATCCACAACATGATTTTGTGTGTTTCTTGGCAGTTCTCTCATCTCGTGGAAGTCAAAGAAACAACCAACAATTTCAAAATCATCTACTGAGGCAGAATACCGAGCTCTTTCTTCAGTTGCTAGTGAAATCATTTGGCTACAACGCCTTCTCAGTCATTTTGAAATAGCTATTTCTTCCACTATGTTATTTTGTGATAATCAATCGGCAATTCATTTAGCTGCTAATCCTACCTTTCATGAGAGATCTAAACATATTGACATTGATTGTCATTTCATTCGGGAGCATATCAACTCAGGTTTGCTAAAGCTGGTCCATGTTCCAACTCGCCATCAAATAGCTGACATACTGACCAAACCTCTTCCAGCTTCTCAATTTCAGTTTCTTATGTCCAAGATGGGCATTCAAAACATTTATTCTCCATCTTGAGGGGGGGTTTTACAATTATTTTTGTTTTACTGTTTTTTTATTTAACAACTGTATCTGCTGTTATTTTGGCATGTTGTTGAGACTGACCCTCTCTTATTTTAGGCTATATATAGCCCTGTATATCTGATGTAAAGCATCAATTGGATAATAAAAATAGTAGCTTCGTTTCTTCTTTCTCTCTGCGCTCTTTCATGATAGACCGTGATCAATGATCTCGTGCAGAGGGATGTGCGGGTATATTTTATGGTAGCAGTCTATTAATGTTGGATTGTAGTGCATGTGCGCAAAGAGGGAAGGGATGTAGTTCTATTGTGTCCTTTATGGGTAAAATGTTATTTGCTTGATGCGTTGTGGTGCATGTATCTTGCGTTTCCATGTATGTGGAGGTGAGTTAGTAGGAGGTCTTGATGTTGAGTTTTGCATGTTTTGGGATGGTGATTGAGAGAATTATGTGGTGCGGTGGGCAGATGTGTTGGTGTCATGTATGGCTTGAGCTGGGGAGAGAGTAGTCATGTAGATTTCCCATGTAATGTTTATGTGGTATGCATTGATATTTCTTGAGAAGCGATGTGGAAAACGTCGTGGATTTTTGCCTGACGTGATAATTTCAATCTAGCTATGTTTCTGATTTGCTCCAGGACTTTGTAGTTTGCACAGTTCACAATATTTTAATTACAGCTTTTGGGAAAGTTTGAGCCTTGTGGAATGTTGTTTGTATGGCTCTAATTAAAAATACCAAATCGTTTCATTGTAAATTTATGTCATAGTGGTTGTTCGTATCTGCTATCTTTTCAATCTGTGTTGGGCCTATTGTAAATTCTTATTGAGTTGTTGTAAAATGATGTCTCTGTCCTGGAGCGAGGAATGCTACAACCATGGTTTTGCCGGTGCAATAATCTAGTAGTGATGGACGTCAATGACCAAAGATGGCTAAGGTATCATGTTCGCAGAAAATAACATTGACCATATGATAAATACGACCTAAAAAATTTAAATTATAAATTTTAAGTTGAAATTTTGAGAAAAGATTTAGGATATATTATATTTGGAGGAAAACTAAAATAACAAAAATGCAGAAAATAGAAATACAAAAAAATGAATTGTTTTATTGGAAGATCAAATAAACTGCAAACTACAAATTTTTATGAGTGCTAAATAAGATTTTAAGAACACTCCAATAAATTTTCAACTCAATAAAATTTGGTTTGATATTTATTTTGCATGTTTCAGAGATGGAGTGGGCTCGAGGAAAAAAAATGCAATGTGAAAGAAAAGGTATTACGGAGCGAGAAGAAGGCCGGCAAGGGGAAGGGTCGGCGGCTAAGGTTTGGGAGAGAAGAGGAGAATAGAGAAGAGAGAAAGATAGGGAGCGACCCTGATTTTCTGATTAATCCAAGCATGCCAAAATACAATATCACACCCCCCCTTTTATAACTGTAAGAGGGGTGTAAAAATAGGGAATAATTAAAATAGGAAACTATTAAGATAGACAACAATTAAAATAGGAAATATTTAAAATAGGAAATAATTAAAATAGGAAATAATTAAGGGGCCTCCGCCATGTCATCGAACCATGGGGTAGTGGGTGATTCGGCCGTTGATTTCCTGCGCGTGTAGACGCGTCACGCGGGCACCTCCGCGCGTATGTCCGTAACAATATCGCCATCTGGGAAATTTGCCTTGTCCTCAAGGCAGTAATCTGCGAATTGACGGCGAAAATCCTCTCGAGGGAGCCAGGTAGCGTCGGTGTCCGATCGATTTGCCCATGCAACTAGAACCTCATCGGATGACGGGTCGCCCGGCCGAGGGCAGCGGCGATCTAGTATCTTGGCCGGGTAGCATGGGGATTCGCCCGCAAGGTTGATGTCGGCAGGAATATGTGCTGACGCGGGATGATCACCAACCACTCGGCGAAGCTGGGAGACATGTAAGATCGGATGTATGCAACTTTGATTCGGTAGGCGTAGGAGGTAGGCAACCGCCCCAATGCGAGCAAGGATCTCAAACGGGCCAAGAAAACGGGGGGGGGGGGGGGGGGGGGGGGGGGGCTAACTTCGGACACGGCCTGCGGGCGACGAACAGCTGTCGGTACAAGTGTAGTTTGACGAACACTTTGTCCCCCACCTGGAAGGACAAGTCGCGCCGCTTCTTGTTCGCGAAGGTCATCTTCTGTTGGGCCCTGCGAAGATGATGCTTCAGATGATCCATGATGGTGTCGCGGTCCTGAAGGGCGGCGGCTAGGCTTTCGACTTGGCATTCCCCTAGTAAATGTCGTAGGATGGAGGGAGGTGGTCGACCATAGACGACCTCGAAGGGTGTGGTGTCGGCCGCCAGATGATAGGCGGTGTTGTACGAGTACTCCGCCCAGCACGGCCACTTGGCCCAACTACGAGGTTGTTCTCCCACGAAGCAACGGAGATAGGTCTCCAAATAGCGGTTGAGGACCTCTGACTGGTCGTCTGTCTGCGGGTGGTACGCGGTACTCATACGTAGGCGAGTACCCTGGAGTCGAAATAGAGTAGTCCAAAAAGTGCTCAAGAAGAGGGGGTCCCGCCCGCTCACAATCGATCGGGGAAATCCATGGAGGCGCACCACACCGCTGATGAAGCTGTCAGCAACATAAGCGGTTGTGTAAGGGTGACAGAGGGGAATGAGGTGTCTGTACTTCGACAGTCGGTTCACGACAACTAAGATGCAGTCGAACCCCTGGGAGCGCGGCAGTCGGGTAATAAAGTTCATAGCTATGTCCTCCCACACTCGGTCCGGAATGGGCAGAGGTTGAAGGAGGCCAGGTAGAAAGGTGGTCTCATACTTTGCCTTCTGACAGGACAGGCAGGCGACCACGAACGCCTGAACCTGTCGGAACATGTGGGGCCAGTAGAGTGAGGCCGCCAGCCGGCGGTAGGTGCGCAACGCTCCCGCATGTACACTAGAGGAGGAGGTGTGAAACTCGACCAGTAAACGAGGAATGCTCGGAGAAGTGGGCGCGAGCACCAAGCGGCCCTTGAAGAACAATCGGCCCCCGACGAGCGAATAAGGGGGGTGGGCGTTGACGTCAGCGAGGAGCGCCGCTCGGATACCTGCCAACACCGGATCAGCCTCCACCTCGTGTTGTATGACCGCCGCATCCTCCCACACTGGCCGGGAGAAAGCTGTGAGTTCCGCGGTGTGATCCTGCCGAGAGAGGGCATCTGCAGCCCGGTTGGCCCTTCCTGGCCGAAACTCGATGGTGAAGTCGTAGCCGAGGAGCTTGGCCACCCATACCTGCTGAGCTGGTGTGGCGATCTTCTGCTGAAGACCTGAAGTAGGTAGCGCAGGCTATGGTGATCGGTGCGGACCACGAAGGGACGACCTAGAAAATACGGCTGCCAATGCTGCACCGCGAGGACGAGGCCCATGAGCTCGTTCTCGTACGCGGAGCGGCTGCGAATCGTGCTGGAAAATGCGCGACTGAAGTAGGCAATCGGCCGACCACCTTTCATGAGAATGACCCCTACCCCGGTGTCGGAGGCGTCACACTCTACGAGAAACGAACGGGAGAAATCAGGCATAGCCAACACCGGCCCCTGTACCAAAGCCTGCTGGAGAGCGGAGAAGGCGGCGACTGCCTCTGCCGACCACTGGAACTGCCCATCCTCGGATTTCTTCAGAAGTTGTGTGAGCGGTCGGGCCAACGCCCCGTAACCCTGGATGAAGCGTCGGTAATAGCCTGTCAGGCCGAGGAAGCCTCGGACGTCGCGTAAGGAAGAAGGCGTCGGCCAACGAAGAACTGCTGAAATCTTGTCTTCGTCCATGGCGACCCCCCGAGCCGAGATGGTGTATACGAGGTAGCTTACTTCGGTCACCCCGAAGGAGCACTTCTTCGAATGAAGCTTGAGGCGGTGATGCTGGATGGTGGTCAGCGTGAGGCGGACGTGCTGGAGATGATCCTGCCACGAAGAACTGTACACCAAAATATCATCAAAGAAAACAAAAATGTGGCGGCGAAGTACCGCTCGGAAGATATCGTTCATCGTGGCCTGGAAGGTAGCTGGCGAGTTGGTCAGGCCGAATGGCATGACCAGGAACTCGTAGTGCCCATCATGTGTCCGGAAGGAAGTCTTGGCAATGTCCTCTGGCCGCACCCGGATCTGGTGGTACCCTGCCCGAAGGTCCAGCTTGGTGAAGAAGGTGGCGTCATGCAGTTCATCCAAAAGCTCCTGTATCACGGGAATCAGATACTTGTCGGGGATTGTGGCCTTGTTGAGCTCGCGGTAGTCGACGCAGAACCGCCAGTTGCCGTCCTTCTTCCGCACCAGGAGGATCGAGCTAGAGAAGGGGCTCGCACTGGGCCGGATGAGGCCCCCTAGCAGCATCTCCTGAACAAGGCGCTCAATCTCGTCCTTCTGAGTGTGGCCGTAGCGATAAGGGCGGACCGAGACTGTCGTGGTCCCTGGCTGGAGTGGAATGGCGCGGTCGGCCGAATCGATGGAAGGCCGGTCGGGGCCTCGAAGACATCACCGAACTCGGCGAGGAGCGTCTGGAGGTCCGCGGGGATGGGAGGGGGTGTCAGCGTCGTAGCGAACATCGGCCAGAGCCACGCAGAGAAGTCGACGTCGGTGGTCCGTTGAATGGCGCGGAAGGAGACCGGGGAACGGAGGAGGGCGGAGACACCCACCAGACGGCACACCCGGCCTTGGTGGTGGAACTGCATCGTCATGCTCGCCCAGTTGACGCGCACATCGCCGAGCATGCGGAGCAAGGCCACCCCAAGGATCGCGTTAATACAACCCAGGCAGAAGGCGTAGAAGTCGGCAATCACGGGGCAGGACCCCACTGATAAGGAGAGAGCAGCGCAACACCCCTGAGTTGGTTGGCGACGCCCATCGCCGAGGCAGACGAAAAAATCTGGAGAAGGAACCATGGACAGGTGGAGCTGGTGTGCCAACTGGGACGAGAGGAAGTTGTAGCTTGCACCACTGTCGATCATGATTACAATTGGGTGCTCACACAGTATGCCCATCAACTTCATGGTCAGGGGGCCCGATATCCCCCTCCCCCACACGGAAAAACATGGTAATTTCAAGCGGTGGAGGGATACCGCCACGGCGTCTGGTGCCCCTTCGCTCTCCGAAACCTCCAGAGCCTCGAAATCCTCCAATGTGACCTCGGGGTCGAAATCGCCGACAATGGCGTGGAACTCCTTGACAGGGCATACATGTCCTGTAGCATATGGCTGGCGGCATCGGAAACAGAGGCCCTTGCTGCGAAGGTCATTCTAGTCGGAGTTGGAGATGCACTGGGGCGGCGGCCGGCCGGGCCGCGGTCCCCCGGAAAGTAGCCGCGGAGGAGCCGGGCCAGGGGGCGGTCGCCAGGGCGGCCGAGACTGGGGGTGGCTATCTGTGCCGGTAGGGACCCGGGGGCCGATATCCGCCTCCACCAAGCGGGCCATGTCAACCGCGTCGTTGATGGTGCGCAGATGATGCGTGCGAAGACGCGAGCGGATGTGGGGCAGAAGCCACTGCATGAAAAAGCTCAGGTAGTGGTCGGGTGGCAAACCGGGCACGTGAGTCACCAGGGCGACAAACTCATCGATGTACTCGTCAAGGCTGGCAGTCTGACGGACGCCACAAAGACGCTCAATGGCGGAGCCCGAATAGCGCGTGTCGTAGCGGCGAATCATCTCCTGTTTGAGGTCGACCCAGGAGATGTGGGGGTTGGTTTGGCATTGCCACCAGACCCAGTAGAGGGCCGAGCCATCGAGGCCCACTACGACTGTGGACACCTTGTCCAATTCCAGCGTATGGTTGGGGTCGAAGTACTGCTCGGCCTTGGCGATCCACCCTATGGGGTCGAGTCCGGAGAAAGTGGGAAGGTCCAGTGAGAGAGCGGGACGGGGTGGTGCGGTCAGGGCTGTGATACCGGCGGCCGCTATGTTCGGTCCGGCGCAGAAGAGGGATCCGCCGTTGGCTGGGGAAACCGATCCCGATCCGGTGGACGTGGGGGCAGCGGACGCTTGGAAGGCGTCGAGTTTGGAGTGCAAAACGAGGATAGCGGCGTGCATGGAGGCGACAAGTTGTTCCTGTTCTCCAAACGGCGAGTGAGGGCGTCGGTAGCATCCCCGGAGGAGTCTCGGCGGCGGAACGCAGGGTCGGAGCCATGAGAGCGACCGAATGCGCGGGCGAAAACGTCGGGCGGTAGATCCGACGGAAGCGCCGGGCGATAGGGCGGCTACAACGGCGCTCAAGCGAGGGAGATGGATTCGCAAAATCGCACGGAAGGGGAGCACCGACGGCGAGCAGCGGGCGGTGAGGTAGGTCGGACCAAATATAACGGAGCGAGAAGAAGGCCGACAAGGGGAAGGGTCGGCGGCTAAGGTTTGGGAGAGAAGAGGAGAATAGAGAAGAGAGGAAGATAGGGAGCAACCCTGATTTTCTGATTAATCCAAGCATGCCAAAATACAATACCACACCCCTTTTTATAACTATAAGAGGGGTGTAAAATAGAGAATAATTAAAATAGGAAACTATTAAGATATGAAATATTTAAAATAGGAAATAATTAAAATTAGGAAATAATTAAGGGGCCTCCGCCATGTCATCGATCTGTGGGGTAGTGGGTGATTTAGCCGTCAATTTCCTGTGCGTGTAGACGCGCCACACGGGCTCCTCCGCACGTATGTTCGTAACAAAAGGCAACTTAAATATGAGATTCGGTTACTTTTTTACTAAAACTTAAGAAATAAAGGCAATGACCACAAATTTTAGACAATTAAAAATGAGACATTGACAGACCCATGTGTTTCAAAAGAATCATTAGCAATCAAAGCTCTAAGAAATAATAACATAGCTAATATCAGTTTATAAATGATTGAGGAAATAATGAGAATCAATAACGGGGATTTGTTGTCAGTTGTTACCTTATCAAGAGTTGCACTTACTCTTGGACGTCCGTTACCGAGAGAGAAGAGAACACACATTAGATAAAATTGTTAAGCAAACTCACAATTTTTATTCGTTCAAAAATATTCTTACAACATGGTCTTGAATATTGTTGTAATGTGGGCCGTGCCACTCTCCGCAAGAGTTTACGGGCCGGCCCACATCAGGACTGCACTCCGTACACCCCAACCTACTCCACTCTTTGCAAGAGTGGTGGGTGGTTGAGGTCGGGCCTCGAATCACCGACCTCCTTTATAAGAGGAGACTCACACCTTCTCTTATACCCACCTTCTCTTATAAAGGAGATCGGCGGTTCAAGGCCCGATCTCAATCACCTACCATTCTTGCAGAGAGTAGGTTGGGGTGTACGAACTGCAGTCCTGATGTGGGTCGGCCCGCAAACTCTGGCGGAGAGTGGCGCGATCCACATTACAATCTTATACCCAACTGTGCTGCACTTTTGTTGTAATGTGGGTCGCGCCACTCTCCGCAAGAGTTTACGGGCCAACCCACATCAGGACTGCAGTCCATACGCCCCAACCTACTCTCCACTCTCTGCAAGAGTGGTAGGTTGTTAAGATCGGGCCTTGAACCGCCGACCTCCTTTATAAGAGGGGACTCACAATTGGGTATAAGAGAAGGTGTGAGTCCCCTCTTATAAAGGAGGTCGGCGGTTCAAGGCCCGACCTCAACAACCTACCACTCTGGCGGAGAGTGGAGAGTAGGTTGGGGTGTACAAACTGCAGTCCTGAGGTGGGTCGGCCCATAAACTCTTGCGAAGAGTGGTGCGACCCACATTACAACAAATATCAATCTAAGAATTAGAAAACCACCAAGGGGGGAACGATAACTTTTGGTCATGGGGAGGAGCTTTAATTATGTGGGAAGGCCGCAGTCAACCGAGAAACCAAAGAGGCAAAAAAATGAACCTGAATCAAAAGAGATGAATGAGATGGCTGAGTTTTCGGAGCGCAAAATGGGTTTTAAATGGATAGAGAGAGTGAACGTTGATGTCACGGAGGAGAGAGAAAATGGGCCTACTTGTGGGCAAGGTGGCTAGTAAGCTTACTTTTAGTGGGCATTGTTTGAACAATTAACTTGTGTTTGGTGGGCTTGCTCAAATTCTAAATAAAAGATCCAAAATAAAATATATATAGCAAATGAAAATATATGAGCACAAAAATAAAATACATAATAAAAGAAAAGATATGAGCTCATAATATGGTCAATACATAAACGTTAAATAACTAACATGATCACGACTAACGACAATAATGTTGCTTCTTCTGACAATGATGTCCTGGATCAACTCCAGCCTTGCCAACTTCATTGATGAGTTACAACTCATTGCACGATAATCACACAATTGCAGTGGAATTCTGCTACAAATTAGAACGGTTTCAATCTCCAGTGACAGCATTTGCTTTTATACCATGATCAAACATGTTATTTAAGTAACTCTTATCACTAGGTTGCGGCAAGACCACAATATGCTCCATCTTTTTAAGTAGTTCTTAACCGCTACCTGAAGTTATTGTAAGTTCCTATTGGAACTTGTAGGACGGTGCTCAATTTCTATTCCCTTTCTTGTTTTCCAAAAATTCATGCAGGATAAGTCTTTGTTCACACCTCCTTCTCAGTCAATCATTGTAGCAACCCATGCCAACCAAAGCTTTGTTTGGCTCGGCTGTAGCGATGGGAGCTAGGGTTGTTCACAAATAGTATAGTTCGTGAATAATTCGGAAGATTCGAATCGTGAAGATTCGATTAAAATTCGTATTTTTCGAATTCGAATCCGGATTCGAATAATTTTTGAATACGAATCCGAATAATTTTATTCTTGTTCGAAAGATTCGCGAATAGCAGAATATATAGTTAAATAAAATTTATAAATGTAATTAAATATATATAATTACATTTGAACGTTATATATAATTAAACATTATAAAAATTGAATTCGAATTCGAATCTTATTTCGAACAGAAATTCGAATCTAACATTTCATGACAAATCTGAATCCTACACTAAATATTTGAACGAATCTGAATCTCTGCATTCTATGTCAAATTTGGATTCGATTCGGTACGTGAACACCCCTAGGAGGAGTTGTGGTAGGAAACAGTGATGGGAAAATGAGCTATCTTGAAGAGTGGTGGCAAAATCAATGAAACTGTTTGGAAGAACTGCACTTACAGAGCTATTTGAAAGAATGTGTATATCGACAATTTTACTTATGTTCATAAAATAATAAATTTATTATTAAATTATAATAATTAATGATAAATTTATTTCATAAATATTATATTAATAAAATTATATTGATTAAAAAGTATATTATAAATTAATTATTAGCAATACGCATTAATATGCGTAATATATAATATATATATATTATTTATAAACCAAAACTAATAATTAAAATATTTTTTATATAAATCTATTACTATATACTATTATTTTATTAGTTTATAATATTATATCTTAGATGTTGGTTAATACGGGCGATATAATAATATGGATATTTTATAAACTAAAAATAATCCTGTGTTTTTATATAATCATATGTTTTTATAAAATTATATTTTTATACTATATAATAACTCTAGGTTGCAGCACTGTAGTTATTCCTGCCGCTGGTCAGTACCTGCGGCAGGAAAAGCGTCGTAACAGCCCTTTTGCGTTGTGGCGTCAGCCACTGTGCAATCACATATTTTTATTTGGCGGGGCAGCCATGGAATTTGCGGCACAGGCGTTGTGGCACTCCGCTAAACAGAACCCAAGTTGCCCATTCTGCTGATGTGGGGAGGATTTGAATGGTAGTTAGTTCCAGGTGGCTGGAGGGGTAGCGGGAGTAGTTTTATTGTTTGTTAAGGGCATTGTTGTCTTTTTATCCTTTTTGTTTTCTATAAATAAGTGGAGGGAACTGAAGGAAGGTATGGAAAATAATGTGCGCTTCTTTTCGTTTGTATACCTCGCTCGGGTGAGCTGGGGAGTTGAGCAATCTGTTCAGGGAATTCCTCCCTTAGGATTGTTGTTTTCCCTTTTATCTTCTTTCCCATATTGTTCTTGTTTGTAATTTGTTGTCTCTATATTGATCTGCTTCCTATGATTTCATATTGTGATTAATAACTGATTCATTAGAGCCTTCAATTCTTTTGGATCTTAGCACTGGTATCAGGGCCTTCAATCTAGGCGTCGGAACCATGTCGGTAGCAGACGGTACCAGATCACGAGACCTATCTTTGGAAGTAGAACAACTTCATCTCAATCAAGAAGCTATGGCTCGCAATATGCAATCTATTAAAGATCAACATAGTCGAACATTGGAAGATGTTTGGGATTTGCTGGCGGGCTCTAAAGCGGGGCGATCTGTTGATCAATCTAACGAGGGCACATCTTTGGAGGTCCGATCTATAGCTTCTCCATCTTATCAGCCGTCTACTCGTTTTTCTTGTATAACTTCCCACGCTTTGGGGGAGAGGCGGTGACGATCGCTGCCGTTCCCACGCCGGAAGATATGAAGGTGAAGATCGTTGTCGTTCACTTGGAGGGGCGTGCGATGTTTTGGCATCAGGCGTTCATAGAATCCCAATTGAGTAAGCAATCTCCTTATTGGGCTGAATTTTCCAAAGCCGTTCAAAATAGATTTGGATCTGTTCTTTTTGACAATCCCATGGGGGAGCTTAAAAATATGCGGTAGAAGACTATGGTTCAAGCTTATCTAGATGTATTTGACATTCTTCTTCATCGCGTGATGATTCCTGAGGAGCATGTTGTTAGCTTCTGTTTGGCGGGGTTACGGGAAGAAATCGAGTTTGCGGTAAAAAAGTTTCAGCCCAAAACTCTGCAAGATATTTTTCACCTCACCCAAATTCAAGAACATGTGTTGGTTCAAAATCGGAAGGGATATTCTAGTGGGGATATTGTCTTTAATCGGCAATTAAAACCATCACTACCAATTCGATTATCTCAATTCAAGGGCTCAATTCCGCTAGCAGGTGAAACTAGTACAGCTCGGTGAGAGGGGGGGTGTGCTAAGCGAGAGGGGGGGTGTGCTAAGCTGCAGCTCAGTTGGTGATGAGTCCTGTTTGAAGAGGCTCATCAAGGGTAGGTCGGGTCTTCGATCCCCGCTACCAACACCCCACTGTAGCTGAGAAACAGGCTCAGAGAAGGGTTGGGGTGTGCTAAGCGGGCTGCAGCCCGGGCGCTCGGACTTGTCGGGCCGGCGCTTAACAGTCCAGGACTAGATGGGCCTGGGCTGTTCTTTTTTGTAACAGCCCAGGCCCATTTAGTCCTGGACTGTTAAGCGCCGGCCCGACAAGTCCGAGCGCCCGGGCTGCAGCCCGCTTAGCACACCCCAACCCTTCTCTGAGCCTGTTTCTCAGCTACAGTGGGGTGTTGGTAGCGGGGATCGAAGACCCGACCTACCCTTGATGAGCCTCTTCAAACAGGACTCATCACCGACTGAGCTTCCTCCCTTTGGTTTTTGAAAATTGAGATTCCGATCCTTTGCCAAACATCTCAAGAAGAGTTACATTGAACTTAATGCAGTAGCAGAAGAGGTAATAGAACATGTACTTTATACTTCCAACAAAAGTCTGCAATACCCATGCATATAGTTTTAGTTGACCGTCTCATCATTTTACTTAGTTGACCGTCTCATCACTGTACTTTATCGGCATTAGTGAGATTATGACTAACGATAGGGCACAATGGCGACAAAGGATCCATATAGCCGACCCCACTATAGTGGATAAAGGCTCGAGTGTTGTCATTGTTATCTATAGAAGATAAAACTTTTAAAAATCATGGAGGAAAACTCCCCAACAATCATTGTTACCGATCTGCAGGCGGACGAACCGCCGTGACAAGTTTACACGCGAAGACCGCGGGAGCCGGAGGTAATTCATGGCGCGGGCGAACCGGGTGGTTCGGCGGAAGTAATTGCGGAAGTCCCTCACGGCGCAGGAGGAAGTGAACCGGGCGGTTCAGGCAGAATTTCTATTTCGGTTTATTTTAATTAAGTTGATTGTTGTATTGTCCCCTCACTATAGGAGGGTAAACCTTGATTTGGTTTGTTATCTTTGGATCAATTAAGTGAAAGGGGGCTGCTCCCTCTTATCTCCTTCCCAACCCTATCTCTCTCTCTCCCTCTATCTCTCTCGTTGCGCCCCCTCCCTTCGCCGACAAACCCGATACCGAGTAGGTAATCATTGGTCCGACCTCCGTCTCCGCCTGTACTACAGCCGCCGAAAGCTACCCAGTGTACCGATGGCACCCAATACCCGATTCCACGCCGCCGCGGCCTCGACGGGCTGGATGAAACCCGTGCCCGGGTCGACCTCCACGACGACCAGCTGCTGAGCCTGCAATCCTCCGTCGACGCCCTCCTCGCCGGACAGTCACTCATCCTCAGCCGACTCGACACCCTCACGGCCCCGACCGCCCCCAGACCTCCGACGGGATCCACCTCCTCTACGGACACGGGCTCGATTCTGGGGACACCACCGCAACCGCTTCCCGTCGCCTCCGCCCCTACGGTCGGGCGTGCCGCCCCCACCTTGGACGTCCCCTCCTTCGCCGGTGTCGATAACATGGGCTGGATCGCGCGCGCGGAGCAGTTTTTCGACCTCAACCTAACCCCACCGGCGGATCGAGTTGGCACGGCCGTGGTCGGTCTCGACGGCTCGGCTCTACATTGGGCGTGTTGGCTCCGCCAAATTTAGCCCGCAATTTCCTGGGGGACTTCAAGCAAGAGATGATCAGTCGAGCTACACCGGCTCCGCCATCGAGCACCTCTGCAGTGCCCGCCAAACATCAACCGTGGAGACTTACATTGATGAGTTTGTAGCGCTCGTGACACAAGTTCCGGGCCTCCCGCCCGACCACTACATGGGGTTCTTCCTTCAGGGGCTGCTGCCCAACATCCGCTCCCGCATCCGGACACACCATCCTCGAACGGTATCCGAGGCTTTGGAGCTTGCCCGTGCGGTGGAAGCCGATCTCGACCCTCGCCACCTTCAACCCAATAGCCATACCGCCACCCGTCCTCAGGCCAACCGTGACTTGGCCCCGCGGCCACCGCCGGCTGGGGGCGTGCGACCGGGATGCGGCGAACCCCCCCACCGTTTCTCCAACAACGACAATAACGAACTTCGTCGGAAGGGACTGTGCTTCCGTTGTCGCCAGCCCTACTCACCGCACCATGTATGTGTCGTTAAAGAGTTTCACGCCCTCTTCGACGATTTTGATCCCGAAATTACCATGGCGAATTTCGACGACCTCGCTATACATGAGGATGCGCCTCTGCCGGAACCCGACGGCGCGGCCCTGCATATATTGGATCTTCTGTGCTATTCCGTGGGCGGCCTTACTGGACCCCGGACAATGAAGATGACCGGAGTACTTCTCGCTCGACCCGTATTGGTGATGGTCGATAGTGGCGCCAGCCACAATTTCATCTCGGCACAATTGGCACGTGACCTCGCCATCCCGACCTCACCGTCACCAGATTTCTCTGTTTGCTTAGGCGATGGCCGCCGGCGGCCGACAATGGGGCAGTGCTTGGGGGTAACTCTCTCCGTCGGACCGTGCACCCTTACTGCGGATTTCTATGTGTTCGAATTGGGCAGTTTCGACGTTATCTTAGGGGTGGCGTGGCTTCAAACTCTGGGGGATGTTCGGGTGAAGTGGGCCACTATGACGATGCTCTTTCAGCACGCGGGCCGCCCTTGCCGCTTGGTGGGCGATTCGGCTCTTCTGCGGTCCCCGGTCTCTTTTTGAGCTCTCACTCAAGTAACGGACGTGGATTTTTCTGCCTGGCTATGGCCCCTACAGTCGGACTCCACCGCTCCTGTACCACTAGCCGCCGATCTTCAGCAGCTCCTCGAGGACTTCCCCGACATTTTTGTTGCCCCACAGGGCCTTCCACCGGTTCGACCGACAGATCACCCGATCGTGCTTCAGCCTAGTGCGGAGACAGTATTTGTCCGCCCCTACCGTTACGGGCACGCTCAGAAAGACGAGATCGAACGCCTTGTGCGGGAGATGTTGTTGGGCGGACTTATTCGACCTAGTGCGAGCCCGTTCTCCAGCCCGGTCTTATTGGTTCGAAAAAAAGGACGCGAGTTGGCATTTTTGTGTAGACTATCGCGAGCTCAACAAAGTGACGGTTCCGGATAAGTATCCGATTCCGGTAATTCAGGAGCTCTTGGATGAACACCACAGCGCCACCTACTTCACGAAGCTGGATCTCCGAGCAGGCTATCATCAAATCCGGGTCCGACCGGTAGACGTGCCAAAGACCGCGTTCTGGACCCATGACGACCACGTTGAGTTTCTTGTTATGTCGTTCGGCCTTACCAACGCCCCGGCTACTTTTCAAGCAACAATGAATGATATCTTCCGGCCGGTACTACGTAAGCATGTGCTCGTTTTTTTTATGACATCTTGGTGTTTAGTAGATCTTGGCAGGAACACCTACAGCATGTCCGTCGGACCCTTGTGACGCTTCGGCAGCATCATCTTACCGTCAACCGCAAGAAGTGCACCTTTGGCACGACGACAGTGAGTTACTTGGGCCATACCATTTCGGCCACCGGCGTTGCTATGGATCAGGACAAGATCCAGGCGGTTCTCCACTGGCCGGCACCCAAGTCCCTTCGGGAGGTGCACGGGTTCTTCGGCCTCACCGGGTACTATCGACGGTTCATCAAGGATTACGGCGGGTTGGCCCGCCCCCTCACCCAGTTATTGAAGTTGTCGGAGGACGGCCTGTTTTCGTGGCCGCCCGCCGCCATGGTCGCCTTCGTCGCGCTCTAGGCAGCCCTTGTTCAAGGGCCGGTGTTGGCCATGTCGGACTTTCAGCAACCCTTCCTCGTGGAATGTGACGCTTCCGGTACGGGCATCAGAGTCGTTTTGATGCAGTCCGGACGACCTATTACTTACTACAACCGCGTCTTCTCGCCAGCCATCCGGAGCCGTTCGGCTTACGAGAATGAACTCATGGCCCTCGTTCTCGCGGTCCAGCATTGGCGCCCCCATCTCTTGGGCCGCCCCTTCGTGGTCCGCACCGACCATCACAGTCTTCGTTACCTACTTCAACAGAAGATCGCAACTCCGGCACAAAACTTTGGGTGGCAAAGTTGTTGGGATATGACTTCACCATTGAATTCCGCCCCGGTCGGGCGAACCGGGCGGCGGACGCCTTGTCTCGGCAGCCGCAAGCGGCGGAGCTCGCCGCCATTACTCAGCCGGTTTAGGACGATGCACCCTCCATTCAGCGGGACATCAAACGGGATCCCCACCTAGCGGCCATCCGGGCGGCCCTCTTGGCGAATCCGGACGCTCACCTGCCTTACGCGCTTATCGGTGGCCGCCTGTTCCATCGAGGCCACCTCGTTCTATCCGCCGCTTCGGCCAGTATACCGCGTCTATTAGACGAATTCCACTCCACTCCATCCGACGGTCATGCGGGTGCTTTCCGCACTTATCGGCGATTGGCGACATCTCTTTATTGGTCGCATATGCTCAGCCAGGTTAAGGCCCTATGTGGCCGCTTGTCTTCCTTGTCAGAAAGAAAAGTACGAGACCATGTTCCCCAGCGGCCTACTTCAGCCTCTTCCGATTCCGGAGCGCATATGGGAGGATATCGTCATAGATTTTATCACTCGGCTTCCTTGTTCGAGTGGGTTCGATTGCATATTGGTGGTCGTGGACCGCCTCTCGAAGTACGCGCACTTCATTCCTCTTCGCCACCCATACACGGCCGCTACTGTGGTCGACATCTTCATCGCCGAGATCGTACGCCTACATGGATTCCCCCGTTCTATCGTGAGCGACCGCGATCCGCTATTCCTCAACAGTTTTTGGACCTCCCTTTTTCGACTACAGGGCACGCGGCTACGGATGAGTACGACCTATCACCCGCAGTCAGACGGGCAATCCGAAGTGCTCAACCGATGTTTAGAGACGTATCTTCGTTGCTTCATCAGCGAGCGGCCCGACACTTGGATCAAATGGTTGTGTTGGGCGGAGTACTCGTATAACACAGTCTATCACCATGCAACAAATACCTCACCATTCGAGACAGTTTATGGACGCCCGCCACCATCGGTGGTCCGCAACCTCCCGGGAGAGTGCCCAGTGGCCAGCCCGCCCGAACATTTCCAGGATCGTGACATCATCCTCGATAGTTTGAAGCACCATCTTCGACGGGCCCAGGCAAAGATGGTATCCTTTGCCAACCGCAAACGCCGAGATCTCTCATTTCAAGTAGGGGAGAAGGTTTTTCTCAAGCTCCACCCATACCGCCAGCTCACCGTCGCGCAGCGGCCGTGCCAGAAGTTGGCACCGCGTTTCTACGGGCCTTTTGAAGTCATAAGCCACATCGGGGCCGTGGCGTACCGGCTTCGTTTGCCCAACAGCAGCCGCATCCACCCGGTTTTTCACGTTTCACAGCTCCGGAGGGTGGTAGGTGACCACCCCTTTGTAGACCATTTCCCGGCCGACCTTGACTATTTCTGTTCCGAACCATTGTACCCTAAGGCAATCCTCGATCGTCGACATCACTTACCCTGGGATGCCCACCCAGAGGAGATCCACGTCGCATGGTGCCACCGTCCGGCCAACGACGTGACATGGCTACTTCGGGATGATTTTCGCCGACAGTTCCCGAACTACTGCCTTGAGGACAAGACCAATTTTCCAGATGACGGTATTGTTACCGATCTGCAAGCGGACGAACCGCCGTGGCAAGTTTACACGCGCAGGCTGAATTTCTACTTCGGTTTATTTTAATTAAGTTGATTGTTGTATTGTCCCCTCACTATAAGAGGGTAAACCTTGGTTTGGTTTGTTATCTTTGGATCAATTAAGTGAAAGGGGGCTGCTCCCTCTTATCTCCTTCCCAACCCTAACTCTCTCTCTCTCTCTCTCCCTCTCTCTCTCGCTGCGCCCCCCTCCCTTCGCCGGCAAACCCGATACCGAGTAGGTATCAATCATCATCACAAAACATCAATAAACTGTCACTTCTTCTTAAACCACATTGTGGTAAATATATTGCATTGCAATGGGCTCCTACAATATTATATATAAGTTTTGGTTCGCTAGTTGGGTTAGGTCTCTCTGTGCATGTATGCATTTTATCAGTCTGGTGTTCTATTCTGATGTATTCTTTCAATCATTCTAGAAAATGTGAGTTCTTCGATGTAGAAAACATCATGTTGTGTCAACATAAGAAAATCCTGGAAAGATTCATGTACTATAGCATTCTGGAAGGTAAGTGGCTAGTGATTGCCAGGTCACTCACACAGATAGCACTACTTCATCTATAAAGAAAAAAACAGCATGGTAATCATGAAGGTCATGGTACCACTGGTGAAAGAAAAAATACCATAAAACTTGTGGTTGAGGAGAACAAATTAAGATGGGAACAAGTAAAATCCATACCAGGAATATAAACCTGCAAACTATCATCTCCACAGCATTCCATTCCAATGAAAACGCCCTCCCACCAGCCATCATTCCACCAAGTATCCACAGCAGATCCAATCTGCAAAGCACCATTTTCTGGTATACAATTACATTCTGGACATGGCCTAACTGTATAACGCCCAGAAAGCCTCATGCTCAATTTGTCAGAAGCAGCCACTTTGAAAGCAGGTACCCATTCCTACAAGAAGAAAATAAACTAGCACTAAGAACCAAAAAAATGACATTATAAAAAAAACTTCCCGATCTGCTATATTGCACAAAAAGAAACAAAAAGCATTCAACATATAGTCTAAACATCTGATTTAAAAAAAACAATGGCACAACTTTGTTTCCTGTAAGGGAGCTATGCTATCACCAATAGGCCTGCCTGAAACGTGTGCCTACCATGCATTGAAGAACCGTCAAGAATGCGAACATCCTCAGACAAGTTTCATACAGTCCTATTGATGGAGATTGTCCACAAACTATTTGAGGATTTATCGGGTTGATACTTTTTGGATCATCAAATGAACGATCGGAGACCGTGATTGCGAACGGCTCAATTTTTGGTATATTTATGTATTTTTATTTTATTTTTCTGAGCTCTATTTCGATAGTTAGGGTGCCGAAACCAATCGCACGATGTGGGTCATCAGATTTATTTAACCTCCCCCCTTTCTTTATATAGTTTATTGTTTTGCCTAGAGGGGATCGAGAGTTTACGGTTCCTCATACACGAGCAGATCGGTTTGTAGGTGTGCTGACACCCACAAGCCTTAGTGACGACCCCAGGGCTCCTTCCCGCCACCTTCCACCGCCCTTATGACCTCCGGCGAACCTCCTCCTTCCCTCAAACAGCGCCATCGAGGCTTCCAGCCGCCATCTCCATTGACAAAGCTCTCCCCATCCGCCGTCCAGTTCATCTACCGACTCCAAAAACATTTCTACACCGGCGACTCTCCAAGTTCCCCCCTGTTCTAGCCCAGAAATAGACCCTAATTCTAGCACTGAAATCACTATCAACGCCAATCCCCCCCCCCCCCACTTTTTCGCCCCGCCCCTCCCCTGTCTGGGATTTGTACAACCAGCAAATTAATTTTGGGTGTTAAAATTTCAATTCAGCACCCAAAAACCCTCATTCCTGCATACCAGTCCATACTCATAGCCCAACAGATCCCTTCAAGCCCCTTCCCAGCCAATATCGGCCCACAAACAGCCTGCCCTCTCTGACGACCCCCAAACAACATCCTCACTTCCGGATAGCCACCACCTCCACCGGATCTTCCCTTCCACCACTGACACTGATTACTTGATGAGTTTGCAATTTAGTTTCATTTTACATTACATTGTATGGGTATTCCCATTTCTTACTAGTGATATTTTGCTCATATTGATTTAACTATTTTATATCTTGTAGAGTGCAATAATTATTCAGTTGTTTGTCTGTATTTAATTTGTGTGCTTTCAGTTAATTGCAATTATCATTTGCTTACTTATTAATTTGGAGTTTCTGAAGTAGATTGTCATTCAATTGGCGAGCTACAATTTGTATTATTTAATTAATCGCACATCGCAAAAATTTGTATGATTGAATCATTTAATCGCATTGCAATAACTTCTTATCCACGACATGTTAATAGCCATTATTTTATCTCATATGGGATGCATTAAACTCGTTAGGTACCTTGAATTTAAAAGAGGATATGTGTGTGTACCTCTAAGTTCCCACTATCATCTTCATTCTTCACATTATCATAGCGAACCTTCAACCTCATTCGAGATACTCGTAAAATAGTACACTTAAACCAGCAACCTCTGATGCCACTGTCTTGGCAAAGTAACTCAATCTTCTCATCCGACTTGAAGGGCGGCTTCGGTAAATTCCGTGGCCCTATAAACTTCACAGATAGAGGTCTTCGCATAGTGAGATTGCATCCCAGGTTTGAGTATGCTGGCCATAACTTTTCCATAGTGTTAGCATCACTTGACATTTTAATATGCAAATGGTCATTCAAAATCCTCTTATGACTCTTGGCATAAGTCATTCTCTTTGATCCAATGTGCTTTATATCACAACCATTGCGCAGTTGTTCACCGGAAACAGAACAGACATCTAAGAATGAAAGAACTGGCTGATTAAAATATCCACCCAGAGTTGTCAGATCAAAGAATTTGAATTTCTTTTTGTTATATTGTCTAAAGCAGAAACGCAATCCACAGGAGAATGAATAGGGAGATGTTGCTAAGAACTTCTCATAATGATCAGGAGTTAAAATAATAGCAACATCGTCAACACATTCAGCACTTATGACCTGAGAATAAGGAGTGATGAAGACTTCACTGTGATGTGGTGCTGGTGGTGGTATTGTGCAATCAAATTCTTGGTCCTGGTGAAACCAACGAACTTTCACTTTCTTTAGCCCTTTCTTATCTTCATACATATCTTCTAAATAAGCAAGATACTGATTTTCTTCCTCTGACATCACAAGAACGAATGAATGTGCCTGCTTGGAAATAAATCAGATTAATATTAAATAATATTTCGAAGAGCCAATACAGCAATGAGTGGACTCTTACATTTATGACGGCCCCATTGCGATAAAATGATGGGTAATGCTTGAGTTGCTTTCCACAAATCCAGGAAATTCCAGACCACATGATCTCTGAGCATTGGACTTTAAAGTTTCTTGGAAAACCCTAGAATGAAAAAAAAGGGACGTGATTATGTTTATTGTAATTAAATCTAAATGAAATAAAACTATAAAAGAATCCCTTTGCACTTAATTACCACATGTTTATGCAAGAAGCGTTCTGAATCAATGAATCCATTTTCCAATGCTCCTGCCATGAAAATCAGTAAGACTACTGAGACATCTTTAGTCATAGTAAAGATAGGCAGTGCACCATGCAATAAACAAAAAGATAGATAGTGCAGCCACAATGCTAGAACAGGTTCACTGTGAGAATGAGTCTTAGAAGATCATTAAAAAAACTAAAAGATAATGCAATCAATAAGGCTACCTTCAGGAGAATATGTGAAATTAGATCGTGAAAGGTAAGAACATATAATTTTCATACAACTCTTTATTTTAATTGATGTCTCCTCCATCAAACATTGAATACAATCAGATACAAAGTAATTGAGTCCTTAATAAATAAATAAATTTCATTAAGAGACAATGCATGATATTTCCGGTATGTAATTTTGATTTTTGCTACGACTCATAATCTAGTATATTTGCAACTCACCTGGCAACCACCAGAATAGATAGTGATCAGTGATAATTATCAAGCCTTTCATATTCCTAAGAGGGAGGCAAAACTTCACTACAACATCCATAAATCAGCCCAATAAACAGCAGTAACATGATACAATAACTCACTCTACTTTCATTTGGGTTCCCAGGTTCAAATTTCATAGTAAGTTTATGTGGAAATGAAATAAACAGGTTATTTTTATTCACACTTCAAAGTTACATCTTTTCCTCTTACATTGATCACCTATTTATACACACACAAGGGGGAATCTAATTCCTGATTGGAGATGTGAGACTAATTACAAAAGGAGGGAATGCGCTAATCGCACACCACTCAGCGATAAACGCACACCAACACTCCCCCTCAAGGTGGGCGAAAAATATCCACTAAGCCCATCTTGTCACCCAACCTGGATAAATCGAACGAGCTGAGTCCTTTAGTTAGACAATCAGTCATCTGCTCCTTCGTATCAACATATCCCAGTTTGAGCACCCCACTATCCAGTTTCTCCTTGATAAAGAACCTGTCGATCTCTATATGCTTTGTTCGGTCATGATGGACAGGATTATTTGCAATGTTGATGGCTGACTTGCTGTCACACCATAATGTCATCTGCCCTCCTTGGTCTATCTTGAGTTCCATTAGCAGGGATTTCAACCACAACAACTCTCCCACACCTAAGGCCATGGCTCGGTACTCTGCTTCGGCTGTAGACCTTGCAACTACTGTCTGCTTCTTGCTCCTCCAGGAAACTAGGTTGCCTCCTACAAACATGCAGTATCTAGATGTTGACTTTCTGTCATCAACGCAGCTAGCCCAGTCAGAGTCACAATAGCCTTTGATGTTTGAATGTCCATTCCTTCTGAAGATCAGTCCCTTTCCTGGTGCACTCTTTAAGTACCTGAGAATCTGATATACAGCATCCATGTGACCCTCCCTAGGATCATGCATATAACGGGTCACCACACTTACGACAAACGATATGTCGGGGCGGGTGTGACCCAGATAGATCAGGCGGCCTACTAATCTCTGGTACCTTTCTTTATCAATTGGCTCTCTTGCCTCAGCACCAAACTTGGAGTTCTGATCAATGGGAGCAACTGCAGGTCTGCACCCTAGCATGCCTGTCTCTTTGAGCAGATCCAACACATATTTCCGTTGGGATAGAACAATCCCTTTTGCACCGTGGGCTACCTCAATCCCAAGAAAACACCTTAGTTGCCCCAAGTCTTTCATCTCAAATTCCTTTCCCAATTTCTTCTTCAGCTGAGTAATTTCACCTTCATCATCGCCTGTGATGATCATGTCGTCCACATACACAGCAAGTATTGTAATGTGAGCTCCACGTTGTCGAAAGAACACTGTATGGTCCGCATTGGTTTGCTGATATCCCATAGCTACCATGGCCCTCCTGAACCTGTCAAACCAAGCTCGAGGAGACTGCTTTAGTCCATAAAGTGACTTCTTAAGTCTACACACCTTCTCTGCTGCTTGCTTCGTGCCAAAGCCCGGTGGTACCTCCATGTAAACTTCTTCCAACAAGTCCCCGTGAAGAAAGGCATTCTTCACGTCCAGCTGGTGTAGTTTCCATCCCTCATTTGCCGCCAAAGATATCAGTGTCCGCACTGTGCTCATCTTTGCGACGGGTGCAAAGGTCTCATCGTAGTCGATGTCATAAGTCTGACTATACCCCTTTGCAACTAATCGGGCTTTGTAGCGCTCAACCTGACCTTCCGGGTTCTGTTTCACTGTAAAAACTCATTTGCACCCAACCGCCTTTTTTCCAGGTGGTAGAGATACAAGATTCCAGGTGTTATTCTTTTCCAATTCCCCGAGTTCATCTAGCATTGCAGCTTTCCACTGTGGATCTTCCTTAGCAACCTGCCAACACTTAAGAATAGAGACATTGTCCAAAGATGCAATAAATGCTCCATGTATAGGTGATATTTTAGAGTAAGAGATAAATTGGGCAATATCATGGGGAAAGCCATACCGATCAGGTGAGACTCTTGCATTCCTGCGGGAACTCCGCCTTACCGGTATGGGAGAGAAGGTAGGAAGGGGAGGAATTATAACACCTATGGATTCGGAGGCTGAAGTGGATAAAGTAGGTGTCTCAGGAGTCAGAGTAGCAGAAGACACGGGACTCAACACAAGTGGCATTGTAGGCATTATAGCTTCATTTTGCTGGACTCTTTGTGTATGCACTCTCAGCTCCCCCTGAACCTGATGTTCATCAGTGGCAGATTTATTTTCCTCATGTACTGGCGCAACGGCCAACTTCGCACCCTTCTGTACAGGAGGGCAAGGGATACTTACTATCCTCCTCTCACTATTACTGTTATCTTCCCCTTCTCGCCTCATATCGTCCGTAACAAGCGGGTCCTCAAGAGGTGAGTCAACCGAAGATGAGTAATATGGCTCAAACTCCCTAAATGTGACATCCATACTAATGAATAATTTTCTCTCTACCGGGCTCCAACACACATACCCCTTTTGAGTAGCTGAATACCCAACAAAGACACACTTCAGAGCCTTTGTGAAAGTGCACAGTTCGAAATCTGTTTAGAGTTACTTCGACTCATTTTGAGAGATACGTCGACTATACTTCGACGTTGCGTCGATTACTATTCGACGCATATTTACTTAAACTAATTATCTCACTCATTTTCTACTCATTTCTAGGGGTTAAGATAAATCATTTCCCCAACACTTTGGATCCAACTTCCCACGTTTGGTCTCCTATCTTATACGAAGCACACGCAATCGAAGGTCTTGAGGGGGAAGAATATCTCCATTCTTCCCCCGTAGTATCTCAATTGGGGACTTCCATTCCAACACTCGTGAGGGCATTCGATTGATCAAATATGTTGTTGTAAGAACAGCTTGCCCCCACAAGTATTTTAGCACCTTCATCGATATCATCATGCTCCGAGTCACTTCCAAAAGGTGTCTGTTCTTCCGTTCCGCTACACCGTTCTGCTCTGTTGTGTACGGACAGGCCGTTTGATGTTGTATTCCATGTGAAGACAAGTACTCTCCAAATGCTCTGTTGATGTACTATGTCCCATTGTCAGACCTCAACACTTTTACAACTGCACCATATTGAGTCTGAACCCCTTTGTGGAAATCCTTAAAGCATGCAAATACATCACTTTTATTTTTCATCAAAGCCAGGTCACTCGAGAGAAGCAATCAATGAAAGACACAAAATAACGAAACTCATTTACAGTAGTTGTGGGACAAGGTCCCCAAACATCAGAGTGTATTAAATCAAAAAGAGCAACACTTTTATTATCCGAACTGGAAAAAGAGTTTCTAGTGTGTTTTCCAAACTCGCATGCATCACAGACAAGTTTATTACGACTAGCTTTTTCAAATAAAGTGGGATACAACTGACTTAAAACATGAAAAGAGGGATGTCCCAAACGCCGATGATAAAGAAGAAGCAATTCTTATATGTTCCTTCCGACTCCTGCAACATCTTCTACCAGTATTGAAAGAGCTGAGTCCATACTTTCCTTATCCAGGTACCACAAGCCACTATGCCATGTGCCAGTCCCAAGTCTTCTGCCGGTCTCCTTCTCTTGGAAGATCACCTTCAGAATATCAAACAAAACAACACATTTTAGTTGAGATATGATGGCACTAATGGATAGGAGATTCACAGGAAAGGATGGAGCATGCAAAACATTGGACAAAGTCAAAATATTGGTACATCGCACGGTACCCTTACCAACCACTGGTTGAGCTGTGTCATCGGCAGTCTGGATGCTCTCTGGGACTACTAGGGGAGTATACGAAAAGAATTCCCTAGCATCCCCAGTGACATGTCGAGAAGTACCCGAATCGACTATCCAATCTGATGATCTAGTATTGGATATAGCTGTGAGAGCAAGAGTTTCATCTGTATCTGAGGTTGAATGAGCGAACGAGGCAATGTTGCCCCTTGATGAAACTGGAGTGAGTGCGTCATCCATCACACCCTTTTGCTTTCTCTGCATCAGCTAAGAGTAAGCGTTCACGATCTCCTGTCCTCTGAGTAACCAATATCAGTCATACTTTCGTCTACCTCGCCTTCGGCTATCATTAGATTCGCATGGTAACCTCCTCTTCCACCACCTCTGCGCCCACCACGACCGCGACCGCGGTAGCCTCCTTTTCCCCGTCCACCTGCATCCCGCTCTTTCGGTGTCTTGGGGCAAGCCAGTCGCAAATGACCTGTCTCGCCACAATTGTAACACTGTCGTGTCTCACCCTTGTATCCTGTGTCCAGAATTGGTTACCACTAGGGCTGATTTCATCCTGGTGGGTGCAGTCATACCAGACTGAAGCTTGATTCGGCTCTCCGCCTGCATCATAGCTGAGATCGTCTCATCCAGGGAGGGAATCTTTGGTTGAGCGAGCAACATCGCACTCCTTTGTTCAAATGTCGGGTTCAACCCCCTCATAAAGTGCATAGTCCTCCGCTGAGCATCTCGCTCCCCTTTCGTGCATTCAGGGTCTTTGCAGCATGCGATTGATGAGAAATAATCATAATCTGCCCACAGTCGCTCCAAATATGCGGCATACTCTTGAATCAAACGATCTCCCTGGGTTACAATCTCTATCTCCTGCTCGATCTGAAACACGCGCATGTTGTTGTCGATTCCTGCATAGAGCCTCTGTAGCTTCCCCCAAACATTGCTTACAGTCTCTATGCCATCTACAGTGATAGCAATAGACGCGACCATCGAATTTATGAGCCAAGTGTGTAATAAACTATGTGTAGTCTTCCACTCATTGTACCCATCTGAGTCCTTTTCTGGCTCCCCCTTCTCACCAGTCAGAAAGCCCTCCAGGTTCCTTCCGGAGACTGCCCTCTTTACCCGACGCGACCAGCTCAAGTATGTAGCTGGTCCATCGAGCTTTAGCTCCATAGGTGGAAGATCCAGCTTTACCAAAGGTGGCGACGACTGAGCTACCCCCTCACCTTTGGACATCCGCAAGAACTCGAAGAAGACTTTTAGATCCGCCTCCTCCATTTTTGCAACTAATTTCTCCATAAGCACACACTCGCACTCTTGATTGATTTGCGAGCCGCAGTTTGATTTGCAAGACGCGCACTGTTGATTTGAGCCGCTCCTCCAACAACTTGAGCGTCGTGCGCTCCTACTTATGCACTCCCGCGACAACCCTAGCACCGCACACCCGAGCCTACGCGTCTGCCGCGCGCTTCGACGACTATCGCGCGCAACCCAAACCTCCAGCGATTGCAGCACACAAGCACGCGAGCGACTCTTTGCTCGCGTGCACTGGAGCACTCCTCCTTCCGCGGGTTGATTCCTTAGCCGCGCACGCGAGATTTTTCCCACCGTGAGTTCTGCACACACAAGCTTTTTCCTTCCTGAATAGAACTCTGCGCTGCTTCCGCGCAAGGAGCGCACTTCCCAGATTTTGCCACGCTTCCTCCACTGAGGCCGCCCAAGGAGTGCAATCTGTCGCGCTCCTGCCGCGCTACTGCCGCAGTCCAGAAGACACGCGCCTCCCTGTTGCGCAGATGTCGCGCCCTGATGCACAGATGCCGCACCACTTGCGCTCCACACACTGTCGCACCTTCTACTCTGATGCCGCACTTCAGAAGACGTGCGTCCCTGCCGCACACTGCCGCACTTCCTGTGCTGATGCCGCACAGATGCCGTATGTGCCGAGCGCACACAGCCGCACCACGCTCCTTGATGCACAGATGCCGCTCCACGCTCACCGCACCACTTGCGCTCCGCACATTGCCGCACCTCCTGCCGCTACCGCTCGAGCACGATTCCTGCGCAAGCTCCGCACGAGCTCGAGCACGGGTATGAAGAGAATTAAAGCTGCGAGCACGGAAGCGGAATTTCTCCGAAACCTCACTCTGATACCATGTGGAAATGAAATAAACAGGTTACTTTTATTCACACTTCAAAGTTACATCTTTTCCTCTTACATTGATCCCCTATTTATACACACACAAGGGGAATCTAATTCCTGATTAGAGATGTGGGACTAATTACAAAAGGAGGGAATGCGCTAATCGCACACCACTCAGCGATAAACGCACACCAACAGTTTATTCAAGAATTACACTTGGGAGAAGCAGTTAAGAGGAGAATGTCATAGAGACTTAAAGGTCCTTTTATAAATCCCTAATTTTGCATGCTATATTGTATGGATCTGCTATGCAAACAAGTGCCATGACACCATGGGTGAGGGCAATGCGAGACCCCTACTCTTATGGGTGCACTTGAGTGAGACATCAACTACACAAGATGAGGGCACGCAAGCAAAATTAGGAGAACCGGTGAGGGGCATTTACATCTTTTGGCTCTTGGGTAGGTCTTTTTTGTATCCTATTTATAAATGAGGGTGCCAGGTAGAGAAGATCGGGATTTTGGCTTATTCTTGGGGTGCAACTAGCGATAGGGTGTGGAGAGTAAGCTCTTGTATTTATCGCTACATTTTCTTGCAAGTATTTCCACCTTTTTCCTCCGCCAATCTTGGGGCTAACAACTTGGTTCAGCCTACTGCTTCTCCTAACCTTCTCCCACAAGTCACAAGGATTGGACCATAGCTGCTTAATTTGTCGCTCTGCCCATTGGTACTTAAAATCCTCTTATGTTGATGTTGCTGACAATGCTGATTACCACTTTATCCTTGGATGTGTATATAATCTCCTTAAAATTGTCACATCAACATTTCACTTCCACCTCACCTTTCTCAAGTGTTATTATTGTTGGTTACCTCCATGTGGGCCCAATATGGTGCTATTGGCGGCATGATTTGGACAAAAAGGTCTGAAAAATCGGAGTAGGTTGTAACAGAGGATCAATGTGGAATTTGGGTCCAAATCTAAACTAAAAGCCTGAGTGAGGTACTCAAGGAGGTAGCTAGAGCTGGATTGAGCCTAATCGGGGCTCAAACACCGATTGCGAGAACGATATTAAAATATCAAATTGGAAGTGCTCAACGGAGGACACCGGCGTTTCTTTCTTGGGTCGCTTGTGGTTTCTTGAGATGAAGGGTGGAATAGGAGATGTGCTGGAAGCGGTGAGTCAATGAGGTGTCGATGATTAGTCGGGTGGAATCTCATGGTGGTGTTCGGTTGGAATGACACTAGTACCCGACAGTTGCATGACAGAGGACGAATGATAGTAGGTCAGACCAGTATTACCTTGTATGATTTCCAGTAACTAGATTGACACTGGTACCCAACGGTTGCACGACGGAGGACAGATGATAGCAGGTCGGACCAATATTACCTTCTAGGGTTTCCACTCCAGTAACTATATTCCAAAGGAGTAGGGGGGGTGAGAGAAACCAAGAAGCAACTTCAAGGCCAATCATAGGCTTGATAAGTGATCTCCAAGAAAAGAGTTCCAAGAACATTTCAGCTACTTATACCCACACAATCAAGAGTAAAATAGTAAAGGCGGTGCCTTAAATAAAGAGAAGAGATGGGATATGCTCCCCTAAGTACTGATGGCTTCCAGTCTCATACTTCTAGCCATTGTTTACCGGCTGTAAACCAGTCAGGTTTATGTGTCAGTGTCTACATCCAATCAGTCATTCCCCTCCTATATAGCAATATCACCATTTGAGAAATAATTCTTGTCTAATTGGCAAAATGCGGGAAAACTGGATGCAGAAATCGGTATGATCCGCCCAAGTGGCATCCAATGAGGGTCAATGTTTCCAACTGTCGACGGCTTGGTCAATAATGCTCTCCCTTCGGGGCACTGCCCGTTGGCCAAGTATGCTAGCTGGTTGGTAAAGATAAGTGTTGTCGACAACAATTTTTGCCATAGTTCTCCCATTGATTGGTTGGTTTCCCACCATCTTCTTCAATTGAGAGATACAGATGATGGGATATATGCAGCTCCTTAGAAGAAGTTAAAGGCGGCATTCTACCTCACTAATGTGAGCTTCAATGGTGAACAACCAACAGAAGCAAGTTAATAATTTTGAGTGAGAAGGAAGACTAATGAGGATTGGCAATGCGGTCGAAGCTTAAAAAATATCGTGTCCCGAACATCGAACTATATCCCATGGCAGTATTATTTGCATGTTGTAACATTTTTTGTTGTGTTGATGTAGGTGAAATTTCAACTGTCAAAGTTCATCTTTACCTTGTAGTGGATGGGTAGTGCTTCCATTTGACAATCCCCTAGTAAATATTACAATATGGTGGGTGGGGTAAGTCAGAGATAACCTGAAAGGTCGTGATTGTAATTGTGATGTGAAACAAAGTGTTGTAGGAGTATTAGGCCCAACTCAACCACTTGACCCACCCTTGGGGTTGCACAAATGTGAAGCACAGAAGATGGCTTCTAAGCACCGATTGAGAATCTCAGTTTGTTCGACTCTTTGTGTGTGGCAGATAATGCTCGTGCGCAGTTGAGTGTCTCGTAGTTTGCATGCGAAGAAAAATACTCAGAAGATGGGTTCGATCACAGACAATGGACTACAAAAAATCATGTATTCGTACTTCTTCGCTGATGAAGGCATATGTAATTGAAAAAGTTGTCACTGGATCTCACAATGGAATGAATTGTCTATCTTTGGATATCCTATCCACCACCACCTGAGTGCAATCGTACTCAAGACTTGGGCAACCGTGTGATAAAATTCATAGCAATATCATCTTATACTCGCTCTGGAACCAATAAATTGAAGTAACTCCCCTACATGAACCACCACAAACATCTCAAACCCAATGACTACCCTTTATATTTTGAATAGATAAAGCATGGTGAAAAGTTCCCAACACTACTACCACTTGAAGTTTCTCTAAAGACACAAAAGACCCTTAAGAAGTCCTTAGCAATCATCATCTTTGTAATCTCTCTTGTGATTGAATTGTTTAAAACTCTGGTCCAAGACCTTCTAGGGAAGTCACGATTTAAAGTTGCTCCTGCTATTGTTGCTTCATCACACATCAGCAGAAATAGGGAGAAGAGAATTAAATTCATCAACTAGCTTACTGAGCTCACCAAAGTACAGACGAAAATTTTGAACCCTTCTCAAGTTTGTTCAATGTAAATGACAAGTCGTAGATTTCTTCTCAAGTTATTGCTTCCAGAGTATAATAATGTTAAATAGACTGAAATAGTTTTGATTGTCATATAATGATACAATCACACATCAGACTCACAATATTACCAACTTCTTGCTCTTATGCAGTAAAACTGGCAGTTCCAACTATAATGAGTTCTCAACCCTTTCCAGTTAAGCACATGAGAAGAAGATTCTTCAACTGCACATAATTTTCAATACCTCTCAACTTCTTTGACGTAATATGACTCAGGATTTCACTCGTCAATACATGTTTATTCAATGAACTAATCTCACCATCAACAGTCTGTTATGTTCAAAATTCGGAACTAGGTGGAGGATGGAGCACGAGTCCCCTGAGGCCGACACCTGAGCGGGGAGTGGAGGCGGAGCTCTGCTGTGTCGGAAGGAGCAGAACAGGGGAGGAAGACAGTGCAATTCACGCACACAAACATTCAATACATTTCATAGCTAATCAAACCATACATCACAGAGCTATTTATAGCTTTACAGTGCCAGGCGGTTGCAGCCACGACAGAACACAACCTCCACGATAAAAACATAACTGAAAAACAGGTAACTTAACCGCTGCACCATACTCATGGTAATGGCGGCAACACAACAATTTAAAATACAAAAAGGAACATATCAATGCACCCTCCTTAGAGATCCTTGTCCTCAAGGATCTAAAAAAATTGAGCTCGAGTTGCTATCCTCCAGGATCGAACACCAGCCTCGCTGACGATGCTGCTGCCAGGAAAATCAAGGACGATTCCCGCCGCCATATGATGATGAATTCGTGACTTGGGCCCACATATGCTTCAGAAGACGGCGAGCCGACGCCTTTCAGAACAACTTCCAGGTTGCTCGTCTGGAAGAGCGGTGTGCACACAGACGGCGGCGACGGAGGCGTTCAGATTATCTGTGGCAGCTGCGGTGGTGGCGACGGAGCGAGCAGGGGCTCATCAAGCCGATTGATCATCTGGTCGAGTTGCTCTGTCCCTTTTTCATGGATTCTCGGAATTTGGCATCGTAACGTTCGAGAGCCTCCCGAAGGAGGGCATAGTGGCGATTGTCGGACATTAGCATAGACGCAGCGGCGGCCGGAGGAGCGTATAACTCTGATACCATATGTTATGTTCCAAATTCGGAACTAGGTGGAGGATGGAACGCGAGTCCGTTGAGGCGACGCCTGAGCGGATAGTGGAGGCGGAGCTCTGCTGTGTCGAAAGGAGCAGAACAAGGGAGGAGGAAGACAGTGCAATTCATGCACACAAACATTCAATACATTTCGTAGCTAATCAAACAGTACATTACAGAGCTATTTCTAGTTTTACAGTGCCTGGCAGTTGAAGCCACCGCAAACATGAACTCCACGATGTTGGATCTTGCAACTAGCATATCATCCACATACAACAATAAGATGATATAGTGGCTTCCAAAGTTCTTGAAATAACAACAATGATCCATCTCACTTTTAGTGAATCCATGGTCATACATGAAGCTATCAAACTTCTTATACCATTACCCTGGAGCCTGCTTTAAGTCGTACATGCTCTTATTAAGCCTGCGCACAAAGCTTTCCTTACCAACTACTTCATAGCGTTCTGGTTGTAGCATGTAAATGTTCTCATCTAGGTCGCCATGCAGGAAAGCTGTTTTCACATCTAACTGCTCTAGGTGTAGATTTTTTGCAGCTACAATACTAAGCACCAATCTGATAGTCGTTATCTTAACAACTGGAGAGAAAATCTCAATATAATCGATACCACTTTTTTTTTTGAAATCTCTTCACCACTAGCCTTGTTTTATGTCGTCATGCTCTTCCTTTACTCGAAACACCCATTTATTTTGTAAAGCTTTCTTTCCTTCTGGCAACTTGGTCAGTTCCCAAGTCTTGTTTTTCTCCAAGGAGTCCATTTCATCTTTCATAGCTAACTCCCACTTGTTGGAGTCTTTCGCCTTCATGGCTTCTTCTAAGTATTCTGGTTCACCAGTATCAGTTATAAGTAAATAATTTAGTGAAGCAGAATACTGTTGTGTTGGTCTAAGCACTCTGACGGATCTCCTAACTCCCATTTCTGGAGTAATTTGACCCAACTCAAGTTCCGATTTTGGTTCAGCTACCGTGCTCTCAGGACGATCTTGAGTCCTTGTGGCCATCATTTTCAGATATCTCTTTCAACTCTGCTCTTTCATGCTCCTTTACATGCTTTCCTACAGTGTCAAAACCTATTACAAGTTTATCCATACACGACACAGTTTCTTTAAAGGTTACATCTTTATACCTCTTATAATTTTCCAACTTTGATCATCCCAGAATCGATAACCAAAGTAATCTGAACTATGACCAATAAAATAAGTCTTTTTGGCTTTGGGATCAAGCTTATCACTTTTGTCAGAATCAATGTGTACATATGAAACACAACCAAAAACTCGGAGATGAGACAAATTTACCTCCTTCCCCGTCCATACCTCTTCCGGTATCTGGAAACACAATGGAACTGATGGACCTCTATTGATTAGGTAGGTTGTTGTACTTACTGCATCTGCCCATAAGGTTTTTGGCAATCCAGCATGTATTCTCATGCTTCTCGCACGCTCATTCAGTGCTCTGTTCATCCGTTCAGCTACGCCATTTTGTTCTGGGGTTCCTAGGATTGTCCTTATCATCCGTATTCCATTGGCTGCACAAAATTCCTTGAACTCCGTGTTATCATATTCCCCGCCATTGTTCGACCTCAGACATTTAATTTTCAAACCGCTCTGATTCTCGACTTCAGCTTTCCACCTTTTAAAAGTAGCAAACACATCAGATTTACTTTTAAGAAAATAAACTCATACCTTTCTGGTGGAATCGTCAATGAATGTGACGTAGTAGCGAGAGCCTCCAAGGGATTGAACTGGGGCTGGCCCCCAAATATCTGATTGCACAAGCTCCAACTTTTCATTCTTTGGTTGCCTACCGACCTTTGAGAAACTATCCCGCTTCTGTTTTTCAAATACGCAATCCTCACACAGGCCAACATCAATAGTCTTCAAGTCAGAAAGACACCATTTTGATGCCAGCAGCTTCATATACAATGTGCCCGAGCCTCTGCTGCCATAACTTGGAATCACCATCAAAATTGTTATGGCAATTGTATCACGACTATTTGAGGTCATATACAATGTACCCACCTTTCCTCCTTTTGCTATCACCATTACATCCTTTGAGATCTTCCACGAGCCGACGCTGAATACTGTCGTGTATCCCATGTTGTCAAGCTGACTCATGAAGATTAGGTTTCTCTTTAGGCTAGGTGCATATCTGACATCCTGTAAATTCCAACGAGTTCCATTTGCAGTTTTTATGTGAACATCACCCTTCCCCGTAATACTTAGAGGTTCACCATCAGCAAGATAAACCTTCCCAAACTCTTTTGAGACGAAGTTGTGCAACAAATCTTTGCATGACGTTGAGTGAAATGATGCACCCGAGTCTAGATCCATGAATCAATAGGACTGTCGAAGCTACAGATGAGGGCGTCACAAATCTCTTCAGTGGCTGCATTTGCGAACTCATCTTCCTGGGGCTTGTTCTTCTGATTTTTCGTATTCTTCCTTGGTTTTCTACAGTCACTCATTAAGTGACCTGGAACACCACAGTTCCAACATGTGACATCACTCTGATGTTTTGATTGACTTCTTCCTCTAGACTTCGATCTGTCATTACTCGGCTTCTGTCCTCGTTGATAACCCCTTCCCCTGGCTTCAAAATTCAAAGCAGAGCCCGAAGATTCTCCCGATCCTCTCCTGCGAACTGCCTCGCTAAGAATCAAATCCCGAATTTCGTCAAGCTTCAATTTTTTGCTTCCTGAAGAACTACTGACCGCAGTTACGGTCCCTGCCCAACTTTCAGGTAGAGAGGACAAGAGGATCAACGTCTTGATTTCATCATCAAAATTAATTTCAACCAAACTTAGTTGACTTGTGATCACATTGAATTGTTGACATGATCTGCGATAGAAGCACCCTCTCCACGGAGTTCGGGATTTGAACCCCCCAACCCTCTCACCACGGAGTTGGATCCCTAGAAACAGTGGATGAATCACCAATACGATCAGACTCCACATCTCCAACACAAAATACAAAACTATGATTGTAGATGAAGACAGTGGAGACTGGAGAGATCTGCAGGAAGTCTGAAGAAGATGACGTTAGGAATCAATCTGTTGGAATGGAGCAGTCAACACTTAGTAAGGAGGGATTACGTTCGGCATAAATAGGTCTGGAGAGAGGATGCACCTCAAGTCAAAAAAGACGATATAGTAGACGCATCGACGAGGGAACCCAACTTGAAGTGGGGACGGAGGCGAACATGACAACTTCAAAAGAGGAAACAAACTTGAAGTCCTCCGAACATGACAACTTCAAAAGAGGAAACAAACTTGAAGTCCTCCGAACATGACAACTTCAAAAGAGGAAATAAACTTGAAGTAGCGACAGATAAGTAAAGGTGGTCAGGAAGACAAAGAGCTCTAATATAATGGGAGATTGTCATACCTAAAGTTTTCCACGTCTCATGTTGTTGCATTCGAAAGAGTCACAAGTCGAGTATTTATTCCTACCTTCTACTTTGGATCATAATACCACAACTATTTACTATATAAAAAGAGTAGCCCGGTGCACAAAGCATCCCCGCACAGCGAGGGTCTGGGGAAGGGTCCCACTGAAATGTAGGCAAACCTTACAGCTATTTATATATAATGGGTAAAAATTACCAAACTTCCCAAGTTGCATGGGTCAATATAATCTCTCCCCTTTCCACAAAATAATATGAGAAATAAAAAGGAAGAGAATTGCAGTCCTCTATGATAAATCTCCAACTCCCATCTTTTTTATTTTCTTTGCTCTATTACAAAAGAAGCTCATTGGGCTTCTTGTGTAACTTTGTCAAAATTACCGCATACTATGCTACATTAGGGTTTTGTAGGATACAATAAATTCCTTCATGAATAAAATCCCTTCCTTTATTAGATCTCTAGTCTCTAATCTATGATAACCACTTCTTTTGTTGGATTTGGGGTGCAGAAGATCAAGAGGTGCTCTCACCCACTAACAATTGTAGAAGTTTCGGGATTCGATGTCTCATAACGATCAAATACGAGTAGTTTCATGAGTGCATGTCAGATAGATAAAATATTGGCTTTAGAGAATAAAAATGCAGGGTAAGGTTTGCCTACATTTCACCCTTGTGGTGGGACTCTTCCCCGGACCATCCATGCATGACTGCACGAGGATGCTGTGCACCGGACTTCCCTTTTTTTAGAGAATAAATCAGTTAAAGGCTTGAGTGTTGTTGTTGTTGTTGTTGAGAATAAATCTGTATTGCTACATCCTAATATATGTAGGGTGGGTAATGGCATGTGACAGATTTATATCCATTTCCTAGGTTGTCATCTACCGGCCCTGTTTATGTGTCCCAAAATGTTGATATAATGATGATCTTATGTTGTAAAAGGAGGTTGAAAGATCTCAATAGACCAAACTGGGCATGATCCCCTATTGGTTTGATGTTCACTAGGTATTTGTGATTCGATCAGCTCTTATATCGATGCATAGTTCTTTATGTACCATGCTTCTGGGTGTTCGAGGGGCATGTATGTAACACCCCATTTTCCACATACCCTGATTTAAAGTAGATGTTTGATGCTTTGGATGAGTATAAACTAGGTGTAACAATTTGTGGGGGCCGTATGAGCCTATTTGAAGACCTTCTGGGTTTACACGGTCGTACCAAGCCGTGTACACCAAACCTGTAGCTGCCAAGAGGATTGCTCTCTAGAAGGGGATAGTCGATCGGTGAGTGATCAACAATCGTTGGCCGCTGGGTCCGATCAGCAATTGTTGACCACTGAGTTCGGTCGGTGACTGTTGACCGCTGGGTCCGATTAGCAACTGTTGACCCCAGGGTCAGTAATGCTGTGAAATTTAACTTTTCCGCTTTTGCCTCTAGGTCAAATGTTACAATGTCAAACTCGTCCCTTGGAGCAAGGTCAGTAATGATGAGGCTGACCTGGTCCCAAGGTCGAATTAACTCTTATGACAGATTTCTCAATCCGTTAGATGGGGCAACTTCTCATAAAATAGACAGGTCCAGAGCCATGGAAAACCGATCTTTAATTTTGCATGACAAAATCCATATGTTCATTTTTTTTCCTGCAGCAAGAACAAGGAAGCCTCCGGCTGTCAATAGAAGATAGACGGTCAAACTACGGTACACAATCCACGCAACCAAATCAATGAAGAGAAAATGATGCATAAATGTGTAAATCAGTTGGCATCCAAAGTAAGTGCTCCCTTGTTTATAAAGCTGCGCCTCTCTGGAAAACCACTGCAGAATTAAGATCACAAACATGCTGTAATAGAACGAAATTACTAAGAACGTGGTATGCAAACTAGGAACGAGAACAATGTCATCAGAAGCCACGCATAGAAGAAAACATCAAACTGAGAGCCGACCCTCATGAGTATGGCGAGCAAATGAACATGCATCTGCAACAACTAGCAGGAAACCAAAAACGGAGGAGAAAACAAGCCATCATATCGCACATAAATGAAAAAGGAGAGATCGAGTAATTACTGGAATGACTTTGAGAGGTGATCTTACCGGGAAGAAAAGAAGTGAGCCAGTCCACGACCTCCCTTCTCGATCGCCACTTGAGGCCGGGAACCCCGGATTTGTCCGGGCAATATGCCTGGTGAAACTCCTCAGAGACCACATAGAGCATGTGCCTCAAGCTCCTCTCGGTACCGACGACGGCGAGGTGTGACTGTCCGTTGGAATCCGTGAGGTAGTAATGGACGACGCGACTTCCGCGCTCCTGAGAGATGATATCCTCCCTCCATTCCACAAAATCGAATGAAATCGCCGCGGCCGTCACCATCTTAACGGTGGAGAGAGCGCCGATGAGGGATCAAGGCGAAACTAAGAGCATCGAAGGGATCGGAGGAACGCATTCCAGCGTAAAAGTCTTGGACTCTGTTGATAAACTCTCCATGGGTTTGGGTTGGGGCCGCGGCGGTCAGCAATAAGAAGATGATGAGACGGGACGCCGACGGCCGGCGAGACACGGCAGCGGAGTTAGTAGAAGAGTCTCGGGGAGCGAATGGTGAGCGGAAGGAAGACTATGCGAGCCCAGGCGAGACGGGAAGGAAAAGGGAAGTTGGTGGAGAGAGGATGCGATGGCGCGACAGTGATCGTTTTCGGCAGCGTCGCCGGGGACTGAGGGAAGAAGGCCGAATATGACTGAGGTTTTTCAGGCGAGTGGAAGCGGTAAACTGGTGAAGCCCCTCTCCGCACTCCCTCGCCGGTGTATTTTCTCTCTCCCGGCTCCACGGTTCTCCCAGTGCTCTCTCTCTCTCTCTCTCTCTCTCTCTCTCTCTCTCTCTCTCCTCTCGCCCCGCTCTCTCCCCCGGGTTAAATTCAAGCCTGTGGGTGCAGGCGTGCAGAAAATAGACAGGAAGAAAATACACTTCTCCCAGAAATCTGCCGCTCTTCAATTAATACCGTAAATATGTGGTAATATTAACATATCCCTTTAATTTATTTTGCTTAAGGGCTACCTAAAAAACCCTAAAGCCTTATATAAATACTAGCAGAATGGGAACGCTGGTTGTCACTTGTCAGCTATATTATGACGTATTTGGGGGGAAATTTTTTTTTTGGGGACGGGGCGTCGAGAAGCTGACACGTGTAAAGCGAAGTATTAATATCAATGGTCTTCGGGGCGAATGCGGTCGCGCCCTAGCTTATTTGAACTGTATTCGTCTTCTCAATTCCTTTCTCAATCTTCTTTACATAACTTTACCTTGTTTCGAAAATGGAAGAGGTAAGTCATTTCCCTATCTGTATCTTGTTGTTTTTACGATTTGATATCTGCTTCGTAACTCTATCATGAGTCAGCGAACTAAAAATTAAGAAATTTAATTTGGGTAAAGCATGTGATCACCGCCCTAAAGAAGTTGTATCACCTTCTGACATGGCTTTCAACCAATGGTACGTATCAATGGTATAGATCCCAAAAATTTCATTGTGTATGGACACTTAAGAAACATAGAGCATCGGAACTTACACTTGATGAAGCAAATACATAATAAAGAGAGAAAAATTGCAAGATGTTGAGAGCAAAAACTCTGCGACACGCAAGCAGTAACAACAACAACGACACTCAAGCATTTAGATCGGCTATATGGATCCTTTGTCGCAATTGTTCCATATCTTTAGATAATCTCATTAATGCATAAATACATCATTTCTTTCCTTATAGTTTCATTCCAAGTCTTTATTGGCCTACTTCTCTCCTGTTTAACATGTCTAATAATTAAACTCTCACAACGCCTAACAGGTGCCTCCAATGATCTCCTTTGTATGTGTCACTCCCATATTACTCAAACTTCTCACGTCTTCTCTACAATTGTGTCACTCCCATCTTATCCCTGATACATTCATTCCTAGTTGTATCCAGTCAAACTTGTCCACATATCCACATAAGCATTCTCATCTCCGCAACTCCCATTTTTTGCTCATGAACATAATTCACTGCCAACAATCAGAGTCGCAGAGCATCGCTAGTCTAATTACAATACATTAAAACTGGCCTTTAAGTTTTAATGGTACATTACGATCACATAAAATCCGTGACACGCCTCTCCACGTCAACCAACCTGCTTGGATTTTATGTATCATATCTTTATCTACACCTACATCTTTTTGAACTATCGATCACAAATATTTAAAGCACTCATTTCGTGAAACATCTTGATAACCCAACTTAATAACACAGTTGATGCACTCATATTATGGGTTCTCATCTATATATACAAAATCGGGTGGCGGTTAGTCAAAAACCCAACTCATCCACTAAGATATTAGGGGGATGAGTGAGAAAGTGGACCAAACTCATTATCTCCACAGCTAACCACACGTACAACCACGCGCGCAGTACACGCTGCAGGGTCACACACAACCGTGCGCGATAGCCCCACACGCGGCCGTACCGCGCGTAACTGCACGCGCTACCGCGCACAACACGCATGACGGTACTGTGCGCGATAGCGCGCGCGGTAGCACGCAAACCGCCTCCCCCACAAGGGCACGCGGTCTAACCGCACCCTCCATGGGGGTGCGGCCAACCGCACCCCCAATGGGGGGGGGGGCGGCCTAACCGCACCCCTCATAGTCGCACCCCTTATCGGGGGGGGGGGTGCGTCCTACCGCACCCCTCTCCTGCAGGGGCCTTGCGGAGCATCCGGCCGAGGCCGCACCTTCTCGACAGGTGCGGTCGAAACTCAATCCCCCCTTGGGGGCGTGGCTTCTCGTTTCCCAGCTCCTCATGCGCTCAGAACGCTTAAGCGTTCAATGCGCGCTCAGAACGCTCTCATGTTCGTTGCGCGCCCAGAACGCTCCATGTGTTCGTTGCACGCTCAGAACACTTCCTCGTGCGCTCAGAACGTTTCCACGTTCCCGACACGGGCGCAGTTAACATTTCCTAACTTCTCAGATTGCAGGTCTCGCTCGTCGCCTTCATCACCTTCAACGAAGCTGCCCGACCTGCACGAACTGCCTGAAGGGCGAAGCGGTCATTTACGAAAAATGGTGATCCGTGTGCTCTAAATCGACCAGCGTGATTCGCCCTTCAGGTGGTTACAAAGGAGAAATTACTGGGCTACCCCCGGTCAAAGCTATAAAAAGAGTCCAGAGTCTTCATTTCAAGACACCTTGCCTTCTACGTCCGAGAGAGCTCCTTTGAAGATTTCCTTGGATTTCTTCTTCGGCGCTCGAAGATCTCCTTCAGCCCTCGAAGATCTCCTTCGAATCTTCAAAGATCTCCTTTGAGCCTTCGAAGGTCACGAAATGCGACTCAGCCTTCTCACTTTTGTTCTCACCCCCGTTCTCAGAAGAAAGTACTTAGTTTTCCGAGAGGTGCTCTGTCACCCTCGGAGTTCTCTCTCTCTCTCCCTCCACCATTGTAACGAGCAACGACCTATCGCGCTCGAGTTCTCAATCTCTAATTGTAACTCCCCATAAGATAGTGGAAGTTGGTCGGCACAGCTCCAGCCGCGTGGTTTTTCACCCTTTCCGGATTTTCCATGTTAAAAGTCTTCGTGCCACTTACTAACTCACTCATTGACTGTTTGCTCGCTCGGTTCGCTTCCGAGATAAGGCGGTTCAATTCGACCGGTTTACCAGAGCACCCGAGCGATCCGCAACAACAGTCATATGTCCTTCTTGCACTACTAAATTTAAGCTTCATATACTCCGTCTTTGCCCTCATAAATTTAACCTCCATATATTCCGGCTTAGCCCTGCTCAACCTAAAATATTATAAATTCTTAGAATATCGACTAATATATATGAAATCTCCTGGAACCAAAAAACATAATTTCATAATAAATTAGAAATGATTATATTAGAAAGATGTCGTTTAAAGTAACAGAAATGTACAACATTTAAAAATTAATTAGGAATAATCATAAAAGAAATCTCAACGGATATAAAATTAAAGATAATTGACAAAAATGGCTCATGGAAATCCACGTATAATAACTGTAAGTGTATATTTGGGTAAATAACGGGTTCGGAGGCTTAACGGGTCTTGTACGGATACTGGGATATCCGTTACCCTTTCCAACCCCAGGGTTTCTCTATAAAACCCAAGCTAGGGGCAACGGGGAGGTAGTTCCACTTTGACCACCACCCGGGATGCTTCGAGCAACTGGCACAATCTCGAAGTTGCCCTAGGTTGCTCTTGCTCCCCTCTCCCATACGCACGCCGCCCTAGGAGGAACCGCCCGGTCGCAAACCTCTCGCCGTGAAGGGCTCGCTGGACGTTTTCGGTGCCATCTCCCGCAGTCGCCGCCGCCATCCTCACCTGCGTGCGCCTCTTCTCGCCGGATCGCGTGTATCTCGTCGTCGCTATCGCTTGCGCCCGCCTGTCGCCGCCGTTGTTGGGCGCACCGTCAATGAAGCCGCAGTACGCCGGATCCCGCCTGTGCGCCGCAACCTTCACTCGAAGGGGCTCTCGACATCCTCTCCCGTGCCGCCCTATTCTCACTACCGCTAGCGCTATCCTCTACCGTCGTGCGCTAGTGGTTGTAGTCCGCAACCGCCCCGGCTACCGCCCGCGCTAGCGACAGAAATCTTCTTTCCATGTTCTGTGGTTGGATCTCTGTTGATTGGTGCACGATGATGAAGGGGAACAATCTCTCGTCCCCCGTTCTGATGATCAAGTTGGAGAAGTTCACGACGACTGAGTTCAACGACTAGAAGTTGAATACTCAGTTCGGGATGAAGTATCTGAATGTGTTTTACACAGTTAAGTCTGATCATGCTGGGGTCGTTGGGACTGATGACAAAGCTCAGTGGGTTGCTGATGAGGACTTCTGTCGCGACTACTTGTTGAATTGTCTTTCCTCCAGTCTGACAAAGACCTACTTGAAGATGAAGACTGCTAAGGAGATTTGGGAGGCACTGGAGGAGCACTTCAGACAAGAGAAGGATCTGTCAAAGACACACTTAGTGGACAAATTCCACTCTTTCACTTTCGACGAGGAGAAAGTCATTCTCCCTCAGGTATCGGAATTTGAAAATTTAGTAGATTCCTTGTATAGTGAAAGTATTTCGTTACCAGATAGCTTTGTTGATGACACAATAGTTTTCAAATTCCTTCCACGTGGTACAATTTTAAAACTGAAATGTACCGCAAGAAGATGCAGGTTGGTCTAAACGACCTCAAACATTTTATACGCATTGAGGATGAAAATAGGACTCGACATGCTTTAAAAGTTGTTAGCAAGCAAAAAACTGCTGCTAACATGATTTCTAACTCTAAACGCATGTCGAACCCTAAGAAGACCAAACTCACTCCCAGTAGATCCCAGGTTGCAGACTCAAACAAAAGTATCAAAAAGTTCAAGGGCAAGTGTTTCAACTACAACAAGTGGGGATACAGTGCATCCGATTGTAGGCTTCCTCGGAAGGAAAAGGGCAAAGCACCACAAGAAGACAATCAAGTCAATATGGTTAGTCTTACTGAGCCATCCAACTTTGTCGCCATGGTTGGAAATGAAAAGGCCAGTACTAAGTGGTACCTTGACTCAGGGGCAACGTGCCACGTTTGCAACAATACTAATCTGATGGCAGGGCTCACTGATGCAAGAGAATCGGTGACCATTGCGAATGGTGATACAACTGACATTCTAAAGGTGGGGAATGCGACGTTACTGCTCTCCTCAGGTACAATCTTAACTTTAAAGTATGTTAAAGTTTATTCATTCACTAGCTGCATATTTAGTGTATATTAGTTTACTCTGTGATGATGGTATGCCTTTTACTTTCTGTAGCGCTAGAGTAACACTATTAGTTAACTCACACTACTTTGGATGTGCCTACGTCCAAAATAGAATGTACCGTTTAAGTCTAGCAAACGAAATAGTTCAACAAGTTCAAACAAATTTAGTTATCCCTAAGACTCTACATGAGAGACTAGGACACGTAAACTATAAGAAAATGTTCCAAATTGCTAGAACTCACCAGATCGTTTTAGATACTACAGACAAAATAAATAAATGTGAAGTGATTCTCAGACTAAGATCACTAGGAAACCTTTTAGTGCGGTTACTAGGAGCACAACACCCTTAGATCTAATACATTCTGTCATATGTGACTTCAAAAGTTTTGTCGCTAAATGAGGCAGGAAGTATCTGATCACATTTATAGATGACTGTACAAGGTTTTGTCACATCTATCTTCTTAAAACTAAAGATAAAGCATTTGAAACATTCTGTATTTTCAAAACCATGGTAGAAAACCAACTAGACATGAAAATAATACGGTTTAGAAGTGATAGAGGAGGAGAATATTTGTCCAGTGAGTTCAAGTGCTTCCTTGCCCAACATGGAATCATAGCAGAAATCACTGCTCCTTACTCACCCCAGTCCAATGGCATAACTGAGCGTAAAAATCGGACGTTAACAGAGATGTTAAACTCTATGCTCTTGACTGTAGGCATGCCTTCTGCTTATTAGGGGGAAGCAGTCTTAACTGCAAATCATATTCTAAATAAGGTTCCTCATGCTAAGTTAGAGGTGACACCCCACGATCTTTGGTTTAAGAGACCCCTAACTTTTACTAGACTTAAGACATGTGGCTGTATAGCCTATGTCAGGGTTCCTGACCCTAGATGGTCTAAGATTGGACCTAAGACCAATACATGTGTCTACCTAGGTTGTGCTGAGGATAGTGCTGCAGACAGATTCTTAGATATTTCTAATAATGTCATTATAGAGTCTATGGATGCAGTGTTATTTGAAGATAAATTCCTCAAGGATAAGAACCTGACACTCCCAGGTATGCAAGTAACTATTATTGAAGAAAATCCTGATTCAGCACTGAGCACCTCCTATTCATTTCCCGTAGACAACTCTGGCCTATAGTCTAGGAGAACTTCTGTGAGAGAGAGAGAACTCCCAAAACCTTCGGTAGTGACTTAATCACTTGCCACGTTGAGGCTGATCCATCCACCTATAAGGAAGCGATGAGATCCAGAGATTCACTACTCTGGAAAGAAGCAATTGATGAAGAGATGAACTCTCTACTTCAAAATAACACCTGGACGTTGGTTGACAAACAAAAATGGGCTAAACCCGTAGGGTGTAAATGGATTCTGAAAAGGAAATTGAATCCTGCTGGTAGCGTAGCTAAGTATAAAGCACGCCTAGTGGCTAAAGGTTTCACTTAAGTAAGCGGAGTAGACTACTTTGATGTCTATTCATCTGTGTGTCACTTAGCAATCATTAGGACCCTCCTTGCCATTGCGTTTATTGAGAACTTTATTGTTCATTAAATAGATGTTAAGACTGCGTTCCTGAACGGAGATCTGACCGAAGAAATATACATGAGCCAACATGAAGGCTTCATAGTACAAGGTCACAAAAGTAAAGTCTGTAAGTTAATCAAGTCACTATACGGACTAAAACAAGCACCGAAATTATGATATGAGAAGTTTGACTATAGTGTAAAGAACATGAGATTCATGTCAAGTTTCTCGGATAAATGTCTTTACATACGTCATAGATCAAATAAAGTCGTCATAGTATGTCTGTATGTAGATTATATGCTCATTCTAGGGTCTGATCAATCCGAAGTGGATGTCGTTAAGTCAGACTTAATAAAAGAATTCAACATTAAAGACTTAGGTGTAGCTAACACAATACTAAGCATGCAAGTGAGCTTTGGGAAGAATGACATCTCCCTAAGTCAAAGCCACTACATAAAATCCATGTTAGATGCATGTGGATACAGTGACAGTGGAGCTTTTGAGATACCATACGATTACAATAACCGATTAAAGCCCAATGAAGGAGCTACGGTTAGACAGTTGGATTACTCTAAACAAATTGGTAGTCTCATGTATGTTATGGTCTGCACTAGACCGGACATAGCCTTTACGGTCAGCATGTTATGCAAATTCACTAGTAATCCTGGCCAAGACCATTGGAACGCCTTGAATAGGCTAATGAGATACTTAAAGTATGCTTTAAATTACACTGGTCATCCTTCCGTTCTTGAAGGATATTCTGACGCATCATGGTGCTCGGAATTAAACGACAGCAAATCCACTAGTGAATTTGTATTCACACTAGGAGGAGCAACTGTAGTCTAGAAGTCCAAGAGGCAATTCTGTATTGCTCTCTCTTCTATGGAATCCGAACTCTACATTCTAGCTTCAGCAGGAGAAGAAGCAGAGTGGTTAAGAGATTTGGTGATGGACATTCCACTGACAAGCCTGAAACTGAGTTCTGTTGCAGTTTACTGTGACAATTAGGTTACTAAAATGATTGCTACGAACACTTTGTTCAATGGCAAAAGAAGACAACTAAGGATAAAACAATCCTAGTTGACCTCACTCACAAGTCAATGGATTATGACCCTGATTAATGTGAGATCAAAAGATAATATTGCAGATGCTTTGGCAAAAGGCCTGAATAGAGCTCTAACAATAAAAATATCGGGGGAGATGTGACTAAAGTTCATAGAAATATGAAACTTTCATCTGTTGTTTATGTTTTGATAGTGAGAACCTATTGTCGCAACATTCAAACATCTAAATAACAAACTGAAAACCCCAAATAATTTCTTGATGAAAACCCAAGATGGCTAGATGTCAGTTATTTCACATCTGATAACTAAGCATCTTTCTCATTGTAAGTTGATTTGAGAATTATTCAACTGAGAATAGAAAGTCATTTGTAAAAGGTTAATCTAATATTAATGATCATAACACATTATTCCACGTCTGATAATGTTGCAAATATCGTTGGTCCAAAACATTCCACATTTGATGATGAGGTGCATAATGATCACTAATGAGTAAGATAACAATATTTGATTTACAAAATCAACACTTGACTGGTCCTCGCTAGACTAGATAGAGATGCTGACAGTGCTACTTCACTACTGCTACAAGTACTAAGCTCATTCAGGTAGAGTTGGCTTACTTTAAACGTCACTGCATATGTTTTATGAATTCATAGAGTTTTAACTCATGAAATTCCTTGCAGGCGATGGTGGAGTTGAAGGATAGAAAGTAGTCTATGACATGGATGCTGATGATCTACTAGATGAATAGAATTGTTATATGTTTTATCCATTACTACTATGTCTTTCAGATTTTTATCCTTGGTTTACACACTATGTTTGGATGTTTGTTTTTCTGTTTAATGCAAAACTTCTCTTATGTTTTAAAGTGTGTTCTTTTTCTGAGGTAATGTGTTAAGTCTGAATTTTTGGTAGTTAATGTTTTCTTGCACTCTGAAATGTGTACGTTATTTATCACAAATATAGGAGGAGATTGTAAGTGTATATTTGGTTAAATAACGGGTTCAGATGCTTAACGGGTCTTGTACGGATATTGAGATATCTGTTACCCGCACCAACCCTAGGGTTTCTCTATAAAACCCAAGCTAGGGGCAACGGGGAGGTAGTTCCACTTTGACCACCACCCGGGATGCTTCGAGCAACCGTCACAATAACTGCATGTGTGAACGTCGGTTGAAAATTGTCGAACATCGAACTACAATTCGACTCATAACAACCGCGAAAATATATTACGTTTAGTCGGCGATCGGCGAAAGCCCAGTCGACAATCAACGGTAGCAAAGAGCTGTCTGTTGATGACAAAGGAGAGCGAACGATGTAAGCCCGATGATTGGGCGTCAAAAGCCCGGTCATTGGGCGTCAAAAGCCGGTCTGCGATCAGCGATCAGAGACCGTTAACAGAATCACACAAAAAAAGCTTGAATAAAACAGACAATTCAATGCAACTGTTCTTAGAATCCCAAATGATTTTGAGATTTTCTCATCCCGTGTATTCATTTTTTGATCTTCCAGGAGAGCAAACTATTGTTTTTTTTTGAAAGATGCAAATAACATGTAATTAAAAACCAAAAAGAAAAGAAAAAAAACTACAGCATGCCATCTAAGTCCACCTGAACAAGCTCGACAAACTCAGTCTGGGTGCTATCAACGTCCAGCCAAACAAAATTTCCCCGAAGGGCAAAACGCGCACAAAAATCAGCAACTCTATTGCCCTCACGACCAATATGCTGGAACCGAAGCTAGGGAAAGCCGCCCAGAAATGAGAAGTCCTCGTCGCCATCCACTGTCACGCTCCAGTCACCCCGTCTCATCCCAGCAGCACAGTTATCCATAAGGGTACGACAGTCGCCCTCTATAATAGCTCCGCGAGTCCCATATAAAGAAGGGGCAATCTGATCCTTCAGCGCCAAAATCGCCGCCAGCTCCACTCCCCCAGGATCCCAATGCAGCATCGAGATCCCAGCAGCAAAGACAAGAGCACCTTGATCGTCACGAGCCACCATCCCAAGCCCAGCAAGCCCAGACGAGGAAAGCGAACCATCCACATTGAACTTTATCCATCCAGGGGGCGGGGGGCACCAAGAGAGTGGTGTCGACAGCCGGTGAGGCTGGGTGGTACCCCAGTGCGAGCAAACTATTACTTGGAAGATCATTTTATGCACGTATTGTTACAACCTAAATCTAAGTTTTTTAAATTCCTCACTATCCTTTTATTACTGTAATTGCATCAGGGCGACTGTACATTGTTCGAAGTGGTTCAAGAAGAGGACGAAGGGTACGAAATGTATTGTAAATACGCTTGTAAAGTGAGATTTTAGTGTTTGAGAAGAGCATAGATCGTGGTTGTCTTGTGTTAAGATTCTGGAGGCCCGAAAATTTTCTTGCTCTGAATCCAGCAAGAAGATTGCTCGGTGGCTTCCATATTCTAAGGTTTAATTTCGCTGCATTGATTGTAAACTAATTGTCTTGTTGTCATAGTATTCAATGTCGATAAAGAAGACAAAAATTTAATTGGTGGGAAATTTATGAAAGAGCACAATCATCTTTTGTGTGATGTATTGGAACAACATTTATTCCGTTTACACAGATGTTTTACCGAAGAAATGGGCAGTGTTGATGATTTTGAAGGTTCTCAAAATGTTGGTCTCTTAAAGAGAGATGCATATAATTTCATTTATAATGACAGAAGAGTAAAAATTAATAGTGGAGGCACTTAAAAAGATCTTGAATTATTAAAGTAATGTCAAGTTGATAATATATTCTCATTTGATGTTAAGTGGATGATCTTGATTAACACATTAACTAATAATATAAAATTTGATATGTCTAGTGTTACGGTGATCATCAAAGATCATCGTGCGGGATAAAATACAGCCGTATGATCTGCGATTCAACGGTGGAGATTCTTTGCGCAATTATTGATCATCTTGAAAGACAAATCATATTTTAGATAACGGTATAATAACGCATTCCGCCCAATAATCTGATATTAGGGTTTTAAGATTTAGAATTTAGAATTTTCTCCCCCAAATGACTGAAGCAGGGATAAACGATAAGAAATCTCCATTCCTTCTTCTCCTTCCCAGCGCCCCAACCTCAACTCTCCATAACCCTCCCTGTGTTCTTCAAGATCAGTGGCTGCAAGAATGGCGCTTCCCTTCTCCTCTCCGCTTCCCTCCATGTCTCCCTCTCCTCCTCCTTCACAGCCCACCCACATCATCCCCGCATCTCTGCTCTTCTCATGGCGAAGCGTCACAGATTCTCACCGTTTCTCTCTTTCCCTCCGCCGCCTCAGAGTCTCCCTCCAAGACCCTTCTTCTTCTCTGACCCAAGAAACCTCAGTCCCCTCCCCCTCTTTCTCCTCCGACGAGGAGAGAATTCCGAAACCGTTCAAGAACTCCATCTGGGTCAACCCTATCAGTCCCCATGCCGCCGCCCTCCGCCGCGGCTCAGCCGACTCCCGATACGCCCGCCTCGCACGCGTCTCATCTACCCTCGATCTCAACCCCTCGGACGTCCCCCGCCTCCTATCCTCCCTCCCCAACCCACCGCCGGAGCCCGACGCCGCCATCATCCTCAACAACATGAAAAACCCCGTCGCCGCACTCCACGCCCTCTGCTGGTTCCTCGAAAACGTAAAACTCAAAAAAGCGGTAATCCTCTTCAACATCACCCTCAAAGTCTTCCGAACGAGCCGGAATTGGGACGATGTCGAAGCCCTTCTGACGGAGATGCTGGAGATGGGGATCACTCCCGACAACATCACAATTTCCACCGTCATTAGCTGCGCCAGGTTCTGCAATCTCCCCGCCAAAGCGGTGGAGTGGTTCGAAAAGATGCCGGAGTTCGGTTTGACTCCCGACGAGGTCACTTACTCCGCCATCATCGACGCTTATGGCCGGTCCGGAAACGTTGAGATGGCCCTCGGCCTCTACGACCGCGCCCGGAAGGGAAAATGGCGCCTTGATCCCGTTACCTGCGCCACCGTGATCCGAGTTTACGGTTCCTCCGGCAATTTCGACGGCGCGCTCAACGTGTATGAGGAAATGAAGGCGCTCGGCGTGAAGCCAAACTTGGTTACTTATAACAAGCTACTGGATGTCATGGGCAGAGCCGCCCGGCCATGGCAGGTTAAGTCCATTTACAGAGAGATGGCCGGCAATGAGATTTCCCCCAACACCATCACTTACTCTGCGCTAATCCGAGCCTATTGCCGAGCTCGCTATGTCAACGATGCTCTCACAATGTACAAGGAGATGAGGTCTCAGGGAATGCAGCTCAACCTAGTTCTATACAACACGCTCTTGTCAATGTGCGCCGACACCGGCCATCTTGACGAAGCTGTTGACATCTTCAAAGAGATGAAGGGGCCGGAGGCCGAGCCAAACCCCGACAGCTGGAGCTACTCATCTCTGATCACAGCCTATGCCTGCGCCGGGAGCGTCGCGGACGTCGAGCGAACGTTGAGCGAGATGACGGAGGCTGGCTTCCAGCCGACCATCTTCGTCCTCACCTCCATCATCCAGTGCTACGGGAAGGCCAAGATGGTTGACGACGTTGTCAGAACCTTCGGCAGGCTGTCGGAGACCGGCATTTCCCCCGACGACCGGTTCTGCGGCTGTCTCCTGAACGTGCTGACGCAGACGCCGAGAGAGGAATTCGGTAAGGTGATCGAATGCATCGAGAGATCCAACTCCCGGCTGGGTGCTTTCGTGAAGCTGATGGTGGATTCGGGAACCTCGGAGGAGCTGCTGCGGAAGGAAGCTGAGGAGCTCTTCGGAAGTGTCAGCGAGGTGGTGAAGAAAGCATTCTGCAACTGTTTGATGGATGTTTGCGTTAATGTCGATCAACCGGGGAGGGCTTCGCTGCTGCTGAATCTAGCGCAGGAGCTCGATATATACCCGTCTCTGCAGTCGAAGACGGCAACACAGTGGTCTTTGCATGTCAGGAGTCTTTCGCTCGGAGCCGCTCTAACTGCTCTGAAGGCATGGATGGATGATATGAGCGAGGCCATGGAGAAAGGAGAGGAGCTGCCTCCATTGCTGGGTATTCACACCGGCCATGGGAAGCATAAGTACTCAGAAAGAGGGCTGGCTTCTTCGTTCGAGTCGCATTTGAGAGAGATGAATGCGCCGTTCCATGAAGCCTCCGACAAGGTGGGGTGGTTCCTGACGACGAGCATTGCAGCCAAATCATGGCTGGGGTCGAGAGTTTCTGCTCAATTGGTTGCTCCTTAGGCCGCCTTTCTTCTTTGCGGTGGAGAATACTTCATTTTATGGTGTATTTTCGGCCTGAGTTCTGCTAGATTTCTATATAAAATCATGTGGTGGTTGGGATGGTGGTCTCAGAATTGCATTTGCAGGAGCAAATATCATGAACATGTTCAGTTCCTTATCTATGGTATAAGCATTGTATTCTTTCGGTATCAGTTTTTTAAGCTTGCCTAAGAACTTAATTTTAGTTTGAAGAGGTGAAGTAAATCTGTCTTCATTTCTTCAGCAAAAGTAGCACTCTCTAATTGAGATAGTCATTCCAATGAGATATTCATTCAATAATTTAAAAGAGTTTAGATGTCCTGCTGCTGTTTTCAATCCCTCCCGCCCAAGAAAATTGTTTGGTAAACCTCTCATTCCTACTGCCACAGCTGAAAAATGCCATTTTTGGGGTAAAGTGTGACTGCAGCCCCTTCCCGTCTCCCACCGCTCTCATTCTCACCACACAAGCAAACACAGCCTAAATCATTTTTGATTCCCTCCGTCTCCCAGCGCAATCATTCTCACCTCACAAGCAAACACATCCTAAATCATTTTTGAAACAGTGTGGAATTGATCCCATATTCGAGTCACAAAACCAGCTGCTCTGATCGACCCACATTAACTGGGGCTGCCGGAAAACAAGGCCAACTAGACTGAAACATGCCTGCAGCAATGGCAGTTAATTTATTGACTCCATTCTTCAGTGCCAGAACAACTTATATGTTGACTTTGTACTTGTAATGCTCTCATGGTTTACATAAAAGCTTTGTTTGGATGGGTACGAATTCATCAGCACTCTATAAACAACAAGGGAATCCTCACAAGAATAGTAAACACAAAAGAGAATGTGTAAGGAGAAGGATACAAGATTCATCACCGGTCAAGATAAGGCAGCGATCATCGTTTCTCTGATTAGAATCTTTTGTCTCGCCGCGCTTATAGTATCACCACTTTTCCTCCTTTTTTACTCTATCTAATAGGAGGTATTTTTTATAGAAAAATAAATATTTGATGTACTTTTATGTAATCAGATGCAGATCTAACTCCCCAGCTTACGCAAAAAAGAATTTTGCAAAATGGATAGTGGATTTGCAATGAATCTCGACATTTACACATCAAAATTGGTAACCGGATGGAAAAACGGCTCCTGCAAGATGAAGGCATTCAAATTTCTTTTAGATTAGAACAAGACAATGTCTACCCCCCTCATCATTATCCGCGGCATGACATTTAGTGAAATTTAGGGTTTCTTGCATCTAATGCTTTAGTTTAATGTACTCCTATTTTTGTCGTTGACTTTATATTTGCTAGCAATAAAGGGTTTGCTCCAAATCCCCCCCCCCCCCCCCCCCCCCCCCAAAAAAAAAACGAGTAACATCATTCTGATCCATTTGGTATGTTAACTTCAGTGAAAAAAAAAAAAAAAAAACTCTTTTCTAGCAATTTTTTTATTTAAAAGAAAATGAGAATGTAATAAGATTTGTTACATACCCATAAAGGGCTCGGGGTGCGTCTAAAGGAAACTCCGCTTAAGGAAGGTGGGGGCAACAGACAACGCATAATCGCTTGAGTTGAAAAGACCGAGCCCGCCATTCCCGCCGCCATCCGCCAAAGTCAAGGCACGCACGGAGCAAACCGCAGGTGCATGCACTACCGCGTGCACGGTAGCACGCGGGCAGAACCCCCATCGCGGGGAAGCGGCCCGGCCGCGCCCCGACTGCACCCCTTGGGGGGTGCGGCCCCAGCCGCACCCCTCAAGGGGTGCGGCCCCAGCCACACCCCTTGGGAGGTGCGGCCCAAGCCGCACCTCCCTTGAGGGGTGCGGCCCCAGCCGCACCCCTTGGGGGGTGCGGCCCCAGCCGCACCCCCCTTGAGGGGTGCGGCCCCAGCCGCACCCCTTGGGGGGTGCGGCCCCATCCGCACCCCTTGGGGGGTGCGGCCCCAGCCGCACCCCCCTTGAGGGGTGCGGCCCAAGCCGCACCCCTTGGAGAGTGCGGCCCAAGCCGCACCCCCCTTGAGGGATGCGGCCAAGCCGCACCCCCTTGGGGTGCGGCCTAGCCGCATCCCCCCGGGGTGCGGCCCAACCGCGCCACCCTTAGGGTGCGGTCAGGCCGCCTCCCCTCGCTTTCTCCGCAGGGGGGCTCGTAGGGGACCCCGTCGTATTCATGCCCCCTCGTCGGGTGCGTCGGATCCCAATTCCCCTTTGGGGGACAACTCCCCGTTCCACCATTCGCTCAGAACGCCTCCGCGCTCACGCGCGCTCAGAACGCCTCCGCGCTCATGTGCGCTCAGACCGCTTCTGAGCGCGCTCAGAACGCCTGCGCGCTTGCACGCGCTCAGAGCGCTTCTAAGCTCGCTCAGAACGCCTCTGCGCTCCCGCGCGCTCAGAACGCTTCTGAGCACGCTCAGAACGCCTCCGCGCTCATGCGCGCTCAGAACGCTTCTGATCAAGTTCGGAAGCATTCTCACTTTTCCGACTCGCTCACTTTTTGTCTTTCCGGCGTGCTCACTTTTTGTCTTTCCGGCGTGCTCACTTTTTGTCTTTCCGGCATGCTCACTTTTTGTCTTTCCGGCGTGCTCACTTTTTGTCTTTCCGGCGTGCTCACTTTTTGTCTTTCAGGCTTCTCACTTTTCAGGAACGGCCAGTCGCCTTTTTCGCCTCCAACAGAACTGCCCAAACTGCCCGAGCCGCCCAAGCTGCCCGAAGGGCAAGGTGGTCATTTACGAAAAATGGCGATCCGTGAGCCCCGAATCGGAAAATATGATTCGTCCACCGAGCATTTATGGAAACTGCAAACGGCAAAATTACCGGACCGCCCCCGACCAAAGCTATAAAAGGAGCCCCAATGCTTCATTTGAGAGGACCTTGACTTCTGGACCCGGGAGAGCTCCTTGCAGACTTTCGCGGAATTCTCCTTCGGCGCTTGAAGATCTCCTTCGTGGACTTGAAGATCTTCATCATCCCGAAAGGCGACCAGCCTTCTCACTTTCGTTCTCCAGCATTCCGAGAAAGAAAAGGCGTCCAGCCTTTTCACTTTCGTTCTCCAGCATTCCCAGAAGGAAAAGACGACCAGCCTTCTCACTTTCGTTCTCCAGCATTCCCAGAAGGAAAAGGCGATTAGCCTTCTAACTTTTGTTCTTAGAAGAAAAAGGCGACTAGCCTTCTCACTTTGGTTCTCAGAAGGGAAAAAGACTTAGGCTCCGTTCGTTTCGCGAGTTTTGAGAGGAAGATTTTGGTTTTGGGTATATCAAAACTAAATTTTTTGTTCGTTTGACATTTTTTAGGATGGAATTGGCATTCACAGAAAACCTATGGGTTTTGGAGAAAGGTGTTTGACCAAAACCAATTCTAGTGTTCGTTTGCTTATTTTAAAAGAGGGGATTGGTTTTGGCCCAAAACCATGGGTTTTGCTTTTTGAAAAATCCTTCTATGCCCAAAACTTACCTATTTAGATGGGTTTTGGGATAGTTTTGACACTGTTCATCATCATTGTGACAAAAGTTCATCATCATCATTTTGGCCGTAGTAATGATTATGTTTTGGACCCTAGTAATGATTATCCGCAAATTTATTTTTCAAAATTTATTTTTCAAAACCTTCTTGCAAAACCATGGGTGCAAACGAACAATTTTTTTTTGTTTTGGACCAAAACCAAAACCTACAAAATTTTGGTTTTTCACCAAAACCAAAACCCTCCGTGTAAAACCCGCGAAACGAACGGAGCCTTAGTTTTTCCGAGAGGTGGCCTGTCACCCTCGGAGTTCTCTCTCTCTATCATTGTAACGAGCAGCGGCCTGTCGCGCTCGAGTTCTAGCGTCCAAATTGTAACCCCCCAGAAGATAGTGAAGTTTGGTCGGCACAACTCCGGCCGCGTGGTTTTTTACCCTTTCCGGGTTTTCCACGTTAAAAAGTCCAAGCGTACTCGACAAATCTCTAATTGACTGTTTGCGCGCTTAGTTCGCTCACGAGCTAAGGTGGTTCAAGTGGACCGGTCTACCAAGAGCCCTAAGCGTTCCGCAACAGTTTGACGCCGTCTGTGGGAACATTCCCAAAACTCTCTGAAAGCCAATTGCTATGGCCAGGAAGAGCGCTCGCACTGCTGAAGGATCAATGCCGGAAGGGCGCGCCAACCCAGCTCCCTCCCACTCGCTTATCGATGCACCTCCCGTAGAAGAGGCACCGCCTGCGCCCGCAGCTGGGCTGGAGGTACGCATGCAACAGATTGAAGAACATCAAACCGAGATGTTGGCTCTCGTAAGGAATCTCGGGACTCCTCAAGTTCCGATTCAGCCACCAGCTCTGAACGCGCCACCGCCCCCAATTCTGAATCATGCCCCGAACGAAGAGGCCGTTCAGGAGGACGAAACTTCAGAAGGATTCTCCAACGCGGCGAGTTCCGCTCACCTTGCCCCGCCAGCTGGAGGCCCAAGAGCTGACCACCATCACCATCCCCCAGGAAGAGCTATCCCTGGTCGAGCAGTAGAAAGAACCACGCGAGAAGAAATACGCGATATGATAGAAGAAGAGTACGTCCAAGCAGGACGACGCGCAGCTCTCACCCGCCGTCCCGCACACCACGACTCTCCACTTTCGCCTCAAGTCCCGGCTCATCCAATTCCGAACGGTTTCAAGCTTCCCAACATCGAGACATTCGATGGGACGGACGATCCGTTGGAGCATGTCAATCACTTCACCACCGTCATGAGGATATACAGCGCCACTGATCAGCTCCTCTGTCAGGTGTTCCCGGCAACCTTGAAGGGACAAGCGCGCACTTGGTTCCACTCCCTGCAAGATGGGACCATCAACAACTTCGCAGAAATGGCGCAGCAGTTCGTGGACCAGTTCATCGCCAATCGTAGGATTGTCCGAGATCCCTCCCATCTCTCGGGAATCCGCCAGAACGACGGAGAAACTCTGAAGGATTTTTTCCGACGCTTCACCTCTGAGTCTCGACAGATTCCGGGAGTCGACCCCGAGCTTTTACGAGGAGTCTTCCTTGGGGTCTCCGCCCAAGTGGCTTTTACTCAGCTCTAATGAGAGAAACCGTACCAAGCTATCCTGACCTCGTTCAGCGAGTCGAGGCCCAGATAGCAGCAGATGAGGCAATTGAAACGCACCGCCTGCAATTCGAGGGGAGCTCAAAGAGGAAGAAAGAGGAGTCGCTGCCGCAGACAGTTCCAAACAAGAGCAACAAGCATCACGACAACCCCAGCCGAGACCGAAGGTCTCACCAGCACCATGACTACACTCTCTTGAACACTACCAGGACTAACGTTCTCCTCGCTATCCGCGATAGCAACGAATCGCTCCGTAAGCCCAGACCCCTCGCTAAGAACGCGGGGGACCAGACAAAATATTGTGAGTTCCATCGCGGGCGAGGGCACGACACAGAAAACTGCTCCAAGCTTAAGGATGAAATCGAGCGTCTCGTCCAACAAGGCAAATTGGGGAAATTCCTACGAGGCTAGACACCGATTCAGCCAGCAGGAGATTAGCGAACGCCTCACCAAGAAGTACTGGGAGGCAACCCTTAGGACAGTCATCCCGGGAGAATGCTTCACACCTATTAGCAGGGTTCTACCTGTGCCACTGAAATATTCTATCAACTTTGTTTCTATAAGAACTTTGTGTAAATTATCGTCACGACTAAGAGTTTTTAAAGTCTTATTTCACGCATCTCATATCTTGCGCTACCAAAACTACGTAAAATGTCCACTTACATGAATGAACAACACCTGCCTCCATGCAGTGCGCTAATGAACAGCACCTGCCTCCGGTCAGTGCGCTAATGAACAACACCTGCCTCCGGACAGTGCGCTAATGAACAGCACCTGCCTCCGGGCAGTGCGCTAATGAACAGCACCTGCCTCCGGGAAGTGCGCTAATGCACAGCACCTGCCTCCGGGCAGTGCGCAAATGAACAGCACCTGCCTCCGGGCAGTGCGCTAATGAACAGCACCTGCCTCCGGGCAGTGCGCTAATGAACAGCACCTGCCTCCGGGCAGTGCGCTAATGAACAGCACCTGCCTCCGGGCAGTGCGCTAATGAACAGCACCTGCCTCCGGGCAGTGCGCTAATGAACAGCACCTGCCTCCGGGCAGTGCGCTAATGAACAGCATCTGCACCCAGACAGTGCGCTAATGAACAGCACCTACCTCCGGGCAGTGCGCTAATGAACAGCACCTGCACCCAGAAAGTGCGCTAATGAACAGCACCTGCCTCCAGGCAGTGCGCTAATGAACAGCACCTGCCTCCAGGCAGTGCGCTAATGAACAGAGACTGCCTCCGGGCAGCGCGCTCGCAACAATCTCTCGCTGCCGACAATTGAAGGTTCGCCCTTCTCCACCACAATAAGGTCTCGACATCATAAGAGTCCGCCCCCTATGTTCGTCCACGGTTCGAATACGCCCGCTATTCACCGGTCAAGCCGCGAGCACAGACTCGTGCAAAAAAAGTCGCGAGCGCAGACTCGTGCAAAAAAGCCGCAGACACAGGCTTGCACAAACTAATTTTCTATTATATAAAAGCCGCGGGCTCAGAACCGCGCAAGTTCATCTGTTACTTTGCAAAAGGCACTCAAGCTATTCAGGTATCATTGCTAGACAGCAAGCCAACAACAATCTCAGAGAAGAGAGCAGTGGATAAAGCCGCCACGGAAAAATCAAAACCTCCGAACTCCTCGCACAGAGACTCGGACTCCGAAGGTTTGGGGGGCTTATGTTACATACCCATAAAGGGCTCGGGGTGCGTCTAAAGGAAACCCCGCTTAAGGAAGGTGGGGGCAACAGACAACGCATAATCGCTTGAGTTGAAAAGACCGAGCCCGCCATTCCCGCCGCCATCCGCCAAAGTCAAGGCACGCACGGAGCAAGCCGCAGGTGCATGCACTACCGCGTGCACGGTAGCACGCGGGCAGAACCCCCATCGCGGGGAAGCGGCCCGGCCGCGCCCCGACTGCACCCCTTGGGGGGTGCGGCCCAAGCCGCACCCCTTGGGGGGTGCGGCCCAAGCCGCACCCCCTTGAGGGGTGCGGCCCAGCCGCACCCCTCAAGGGGTGCGGCCCCAGCCGCACCCCTTGAGAGGTGCGGCTCCAAGCCGCACCCCCCTTGAGGGGTGCGGCCCAAGCCGCACCCCCCTTGAGGGGTGCGGCCTAGCCGCATCCCCCCGGGGTGCGGCCCAACCGCGCCACCCTTAGGGTGCGGTCAGGCCCCCTCCCCTCGCTTTCTCCGCAGGGGGGCTCGTAGGGGACCCCGCCGTATTCACGCCCCCCTCGTCGGGTGCGTCGGATCCCAATTCCCCTTTGGGGGACAACTCCCCGTTCCACCGTTCGCTCAGAACGCCTCCGCGCTCACGCGCGCTCAGAACGCTTCTGAGCGCGCTCAGAACGCCTCCGCGCTCACGCGCGCTCAGAACGCTTCTGAGCGCGCTCATAACGCCTCCGCGCTCGCACGCGCTCAGAACGCTTCTAAGCTCGCTCAGAACGCCTCCGCGCTCCCGCGCGCTCATAACGCTTCTGAGCACGCTCAGAACGCCTCCGCGCTCACGCGCGCTCAGAACGCTTCTGATCAAGTTCGGAAGCATTCTCACTTTTCCGACTCGCTCACTTTTTGTCTTTCCGGCGTGCTCACTTTTTGTCTTTCCGGCGTGCTCACTTTTTATCTTTCCGGCATGCTCACTTTTTGTCTTTCCGGCGTGCTCACTTTTTGTCTTTCAGGCTTCTCACTTTTCAGGAACGGCCAGTCTCCTTTTTCGCCTCCAACAGAACTGCCCGAACTGCCCGAATGTCAAGGTGGTCATTTACGAAAAATGGCGATCCGTGTGCCCCGAATCGGAAAATATGATTCGTCCATCGAGCATTTATGGAAACTGCAAACGGCAAAATTACCGGACCGCCCTCGGCCAAAGCTATAAAAGGAGCCCCAATGCTTCATTTGAGAGGACCTTGACTTCTGGACCCGGGAGAGCTCCTTGCAGACTTTCGCGGAATTCTCCTTCGGCGCTTGAAGATCTCCTTCGTGGACTTGAAGATCTTCATCATCCCGAAAGGCGACCAGCCTTCTCACTTTCGTTCTCCAGCATTCCCAGAAAGAAAAGGCGGCCAGCCTTTTCACTTTCGTTCTCCAGCATTCCCAGAAGGAAAAGACGACCAGCCTTCTCACTTTCGTTCTCCAGCATTCCCAGAAGGAAAAGGCGACTAGCTTTCTCACTTTTGTTCTCAGAAGAAAAAGACGCCTAGCCTTCTCACTTTGGTTCTCAGAAGGGAAAAAGACTTAGTTTTTCCGAGAGGTGACCTGTTACCCTCGGAGTTCTCTCTCTCTCTCCATCATTGTAACGAGCAGCGGCCTGTCGCGCTCGAGTTCTAGCGTCCAAATTGTAACCCCCCAGAAGATAGTGAAGTTTGGTCGGCACAGCTCCGACCGCGTGGTTTTTTACCCTTTCCGGGTTTTCTACGTTAAAAAGTCTCAGCGTACTCGACAAATCTCTAATTGACTGTTTGCGCGCTTAGTTCGCTCACGAGCTAAGGTGGTTCAAGTGGACCGGTCTACCAAGATCTCTAAGCGTTCCGCAACAAGATTGTAAAGGGTTTGCTATAGCAGACATGAAAATATTGTCTAGGATGAAGGAGACAATAAAATGTTATAAGAGTAAAATAAAGAAAATGAAAATGTAGAAATAAAGCTGATGATAATATGAAATCAATCAAAGAAGGCAGTTAGAATTAATAGCAAGAAACACTAAACAAAGAGATTAAATAATATAATAAAAACACAATAAAACATGCATATGTGTAAATGTATTTCCTTCTCTTTATTAATGGACGAATTTTTCATAAACATTGGGCTCATGCTATGTAACATGATATATGAAATGTTTACAATGATATGCTAACAACACATCACACAAATAATTTATCCAAAACATCTGATAAGAATGTAAAACCTAAATCCAAATCCTAAACCCTAAAAATGGAATTTGAAATGAACTCATCAGCTCGGTGATATTGGAGGAGGATCGAGAAACTCGAGCCCGGTCGCAGTTGGTGTCAAACCGAGATCGGCGAGATACCGTGGATTGTAGAACTTGCTTAGATGCCTGAATCCACTGTCACATAATATGGTCACTATTGTGTGGCCAGCTCCTAAGGCTTGCGCCGCCCGAACTGCTCCAACACAGTTCATGGCCGAAGAGCTTCCGACGAAGAGCCCGTCATTCCTGAGAAGAAACCTGATAACAAAAACACTCAACTATGCTCAGACTGAAGGGAAGGAAACCTGATTAAAAAATAGTCAGTTATGTTCAGATAGAAAGGAAATCAAAAGGAGATGATGGTTCTAATACAAAAGAATGGTGAAACAGAACTAAAAAAATAAGATCATGTTGGTCAACACCTTCTGATACAGTCAAATTACATCAGAAAGTCAAAAGAATGGTGAAACAGAACTAAAAAAATAAGATCATGTTGGTCAACACCTTCTGATACAGTCAAATTACATCAGAAAGTACAAAATATTTACATAAGAACAATAGTGACACAAAAGGTGAAAATTTAATGAATCCAAATGATCTGCGTTAAAGAAGTTACTGATAGCCAAATTCGGTGCATATGAAATGAGATTTTAAAGATGGATGCTCTGAAAAACTCAAAAGTATAGAACGAAAAACAATAATATAAGACGGATTTGAAAAGATATATGAACAAGAGTACAAGACAAATAGATATAACTTGTGATAAAAACTATGCTAAATAAACTCACCTAGACATTTCTACAGCTTCCTTGTCAGTGCCTCGATAAGCCCCATCTAACTCCGCCATCATAAAGTTCTTGGTCAATCTGTTTATTCCAATTCCTTCGGTAATGGTGTCAAAAGGATTCTTGAGTCTCCTTCCTTCAGCCTCCTCCCTAGTGTACATCACTCCTCTAATAACTCTATTGAACAGTCCAGACCCAGGTGGATCAATCAGAAAACATTTCACATTTGGATTTTTTTCCTGGAAAAAGTACAGTATGGGGTCAAGTTAATACCAATCAAAACATGGTAAATACTAATGTTAATAGAATTTAGGATGGAACCTTGAGATATCGAGAAATTCCGGCAACTGTGCCGCCAGTACCAGCTGCAGAAACAAAGGCATCCACATTCCCTTCTGTTTGCTCCCATATCTCGGGCCCAGTTCCCTCGTAATGGGCACGAAAATTGGCAAAATTTTCAAATTGATCAGCAAAGAAACCCCCTTTTGATATTCCTTGAGAAATGACAGTGTCTTTGATTTCATGTTTCTTAGCCAATTCATTGGCCTCTAATGCCCTCCTCCTCGCAACATTAACGAAGTGGTCCCTGTGTGTAATGGAAACTGGCCTTACTCTTTCTACATTGGCTCCTAAAGCCTCGATAATTTGAGCCTGAGAATAGAAGAATTTGGGCCCATCAAAGATGCAGATAAATGCAGAACATATTACTTCGACTAAGATACCATGCAAGCTTGTATACTCAATGAAGAATGGAAAATTGTGACGGATGTTTAAAAATAACATTATATTGTCATTCCCTATAAATTATTTTGCATATATATATATATATATACACGAGTGCCCGACACGGGGCTCCGCCCCTACGGCCAAGCGCGACAGTACCCGGCTGATGACGGCGGGCTTCGCCCGCCCCAGGCGCGATGCTGTCGGGCGGCCTTCGATCGCTTCCAGGCAGGCTTCGCCCGCATCCGCACGGGCTTTGCCCATTCTCGATGCGTCTGCGGGCTACGCCCGCAACATCTACATATGAGTGCTTCAAATGACCGTAAAAAAATATACATCAATATTACAATATTTATTTTGTAAAAAAATATACGTATATACTTAAAAAGATAATTATTTTCCTCTCTTTTTTCTCTCTCTCTCCCTCTCTCTCTTTCCCCTTCTCTCCTTTCTCTTTCCCTCTTTAATCTCTCCACCAAATATTTCGCCGCCCCTCTCTCCCCCTATTTTCTCTCTCCTCTCTCTTTCTCTCTCTCACTTATTAAAGAGATTTAATGATAGTCTATGAGCCTATAACTATAGGTACAGGAGATCTATCAAAATTTTTTTGTATTATATGAATTTTCATCATTACTTTTATTCTTTTAATATGGTATAATTACTTTTTTGAACATTGTATATTAAATTTATGAATTTTGAATACATTAAAAATGTAAGGGTATATTTGACCTTTTTGTAATGTTTAACCAAAGGCGACTTTTCCCTTTTAATATTGTAAAGATATATAACTAAAATTAAGATCCATTGTAAACTGTGTCAACACCTTTTGGTAGATGCTTGGCACTTAGCATTACTGCTAATTTCAAATGAGTACAGAATGTTATTGGCGCGGAAAGAGGTAGGCAGATCTAGCTATATGAGTAAAATCAAGCAGACACATAATAAATCAACATGATTAATAACTAACTAACCTGCTCCACTACTGCTGCCAACATTCAGCCCAGACCTTGTCTAATAAATATTGTCGAGATTATCTGAGCAGCAGAAATTGCTAAGAATATGGAGAAATTTGTTTGCCTCAAATTGCGATCATGAAGACTCCTAGAGAAGAACCATTATCTTTATACCACCCCAGCATATGGCTTCAAGCACATTTTCCCCTCTCCCAACCTTGGGAAAAAGTTGATTTTAAAGGAGTGTCTTGTTATGAATAAGCTCAAGCGGAAAGGCCCGCATCGAGAGAAGAGTCAAAGGAGCCTCTTTTCGTTTATCATTTAAATTAATGCATTAATTAGTTAGTTTATCTTTCTATCTTGTTATGCATGCCCAACAGCCAATATAAAAATGCTTAGGGGTAGATGAAATGATATAATATTATAATCACAGAGTCGGCCTAGTGTTATGCGAGAGAACCAACCCTCAATAAGCTTGCCTCTCGAGTTTTTAATGCAATCGTTCCCCTTTGTCTTAGTGTTTCTTCCTTTCAGTATGTATTATCGTTATTCTTAGTAAACATGTGACGAAAAAGGCAAACTCTTATTTGAGATTCATTTTAATTAGTCTAATAGGGGAATAGTACGAGAACACAATAAAAAGGCATTTTGCAAAATAGCAATAAGTCTGACTAGGTTCCAAGGATTCAAGTTTCAAAAAATGACAAGCACGAAGATTAAATTGCTGGGTTTCAAGGGCATCAAATGTGAAGCGGAAATACAGGAAATCCTCGACGGGATCCATGTGAAACACACTAAATCAATAAAGAAGTTTAAACATGCGTCGAAATCAAATTTCGAGAAGAATGATTTGCGTTTGAGTCCAAACATAGAGTAGTATCCATGTCTCTAGAGGTATCCACACGAACGCCGGAAACACCACGAACGTCCGTCCAATGAACTCGGGGCTGGAAGATGATGGTTTTTTCTCTCCTTCGAAATGCTAATTCCGATTTGGTAGAGATGTGTTCTTGGTGGCTTTACGGTATGAAGAACTCCGAGAACGACATTCGTTCTTCAGGATAAGTTAGCCTATTTATAAGCACGAACCCGCACGTGAAATTTGGGGTGCACACGCCCTTGACACACGGGCGTGTGCCTTCGAAAGTCAGGCCTTTTGGTCCAGAACTGCTGCCAACCATTATCCCGCCATTTTGACCACTGCACACGGGCGTGTACCTCGGGCCATGCACCATATCATATATGCTCATTTAGAACTTGATTTCACAAACCAATGCGATCAAACACTCCAATTTTTGCACGTTCTGGACTACTTCTAGATCACAAGATCCGATGTAGGTTCGTATTACGTTGATAGTAAGACTAATCTCTTGACTACTTCTAAGTCACAAGATTCCAACATAAATTAAATAACTAATTACCTAGTTTAGATGGCTGATATGAATATTAAGAGGATGCGCTGTAAAATAGAAAAGAAACAAATTTGAAAACATAACATCAAGGGAAGGTGAGAATAGCATTAAATGAAGAGAAGGATATATACCAATTAACTTAGGGGTTGTAGTTCTAAGGATATGTTTGTAATGCCCTGTTATTTAAACTGTCAACTGTTTTGTATGGTGGCATCTTTAAATGCATATTTCAAAATGACAGTTATGACATAAAAATTAGATAATCTAGATGTCCACATAATTCAGTCAACATCTAATGATGTCACTGGCATCTTATAAATTGAATACATTCACAGGTTAAATTGTCTACATATCCTTAAACAATAACAAAAAACCAAATGTACAACTGATATCGCCTAGGGTATCGGCGAAGAGGAGAGGAGCGGTAGCAAGGGCGCTAGCTCCCGCTAGGGATGTCGCCGGGCGATGGCGTTAGCGAGATGGGCGGTAGCGGGGGCGAGAGTGAGAGTGAGAGAGATAGACGGGGAGAGGGAGTTAGAGGGGGGGGGGGGGGGGGGGAGAGGTAGAGAGAGATAGAGCTTAGGGAAAGGAAAAGGGGAGAAGCCCCAACTTTGACAAGTGATCCCAAAGATACATTTTAGGTTTCAACATAACCTCTTATACTATGAGGTCCCAACCCAAAATACCCCCTACCAAAACAATAAACACTAAGCATGCCCAAGGCCTTCACCCACGCCGCCGGTCTCGCTGTCGCCCACGACCGACACCGTAGTGTCCGTTGCTTCCTTGTTGCCCGATCCGCGCGGTCGCCGTGCGTACACCCGCCATGGTGGTTCCCCCTCCTGCAAGTCGGTAACAATGCCGTCGTCTGGGAAATTGGCCTTGTCCTCAAGACAGTAATATGGAAATTGACGGCGGAAATCGTCTCGAATAAGCCACGTGCTCTCGGACTGGAGCCGGTGCCGCCATGCTACCCGGACTTCCTCGGGAAATTCCGCACCGGAGTGAGATGACCGACGGCCGATGATGGCGGCTGGGTACAAGGGTGCTGTGCATGAATAGTCCAAATCGGTCGGGATGTGATCCACGGCCGGGTGGTCGCCTATGGCCCGTCGAAGCTGCGACACATGGAAGACGGGGTGAATCCGGCTGTCGTCCGGTAACCGAAGGCGGTAGGCCACTGCTCCAATCCGGCCAATCACTTCGAATGGGCCGAAGAAACGCGGTGCCAATTTTGGGCACGTGCGGCGAGCCACGGACAGTTGCCGGTAAGGGTGCAGTTTGATGAAAACCTTCTCCCCAATGTTGAGTTGTAGGTCCCGGCGCTTGCGATTTGCGAAAGAGGTCATTTTGGCTTGGGCGCGCCGTAGGTGATGCTTTAAGCTGTCCAGAATGGTGTCGCGATCCTGGAGGTGAACCGCGAGGCCGTCCACAAGGCACTCGCCCGGAAGGTGCCTCACAATCGAAGGCGGTGGGCGGCCGTAAACCACTTCGAATGGAGAGGTGTTGGCCGCATAGTGATAGACCGTATTGTAAGAGTATTCCGCCCAAGAGAGCCACTTGGCCCAAGTTCCTGGCCTTTCGCCAATGAAGCACCGGAGGTAGGTTTCTAGGCACCGATTGAGAACCTCGGACTGTCCGTCCGTCTGCGGGTGGTAGGCGGTGCTCATGCGAAGTTGAGTTCCTTGCAAACGGAATAAGGAGGTCCAAAAGCTGCTCAAGAAAAGGGGGTCTCGGTCGCTCCCGATGGAGCGCGGAAACCCGTGAAGGAGCACGATGCCGACAATGAAACTATCCGCTACCGATTTCGCCGTGTAAGGATGGCGAAGGGGAATGAAATGACCATACTTTGAGAGGCGATCCACCACCACCAATATGCAGTCGAACCCGTCAGACCATGGTAGCCGGGTGATGAAGTCCATGACAATGTCCTCCCAGATACGGTCCGGTATCGGCAGGGGCTGCAGGAGACCGCCGGGGAACATTGACTCGTACTTGGCCTTCTGACAGGAAAGGCATGCAGCGACGTAGGCCTTGACTTGACGAAACATTTGTGGCCAAAACAAGGAGGCTGATAGTCGGCGATAGGTCCGGAATGCGCCGGCGTGACCACCGGTTGGCGACGCATGGAACTCGGCCAGCAACCGCGGAATGCATGCGGAGGACGCGGATAGCGCTAGACGGCCACGGTAGAACAGTCGGCCGCCAATGAGCGAGTAGGGAGGGTGCGCCGCCGGATCGGCGATGAGGGTCGTGCGTATCGATGATAAGTAGGGGTCTTTCTCGACGCCCTCCTGAATGTCGGAGCCCTCTTCCCAAACTGGCCGAGAAATGGCGGCTAACTCCGGTGTGTGCGGCTGGCGGGAGAGAGCATCGGCGGCCCGGTTGGTTTTACCGGAGCGGAAAGCGATCGAAGAGTCGTAGCCTAAGAGCTTGGCGACCCAAATTTGTTGTGCCGATGTTGCGATTTTTTGTTGCAGAAGGTAGCGGAGGCTGTGGTGATTCGTCCGAACCACGAACGGCCGGCCAAAGAGATACGGTCGCCAATGCTGGACCGCCAACACAAGGGCCATGAGTTCATTCTCGTACGCCGACCTGCTGCGAACGGTGGAGGAGAAGGAACGGCTATAAAAAGCAATCAGTTTGCCGGACTACATGAGGACCGCGCCGACACCGGTGCCCGACGCGTCGCATTCAACCACGAAGGGCTGTTGGAAGTCCGGCATGGCCAGAACCGGCCCATGCACAAGGGCCGACTGCAGGGTTGTAAACGCCGCCATGGCCGCAGCCGACCAGAGAAAGGGGCCCTCCTCCGAACTCTTGAGCAGCTGGGTGAGGGTGCGGGCTAACGTCCCATAGACTTGAATGAACCGTCGGTAGTAGCCGGTCAACCCCAGAAAATCGCGCACCTCGCGGACGGATGTGGGGGTCGGCCAGTGGAGCACCGTTGCGATCTTGTCGGCATCCATGGCCACCCCGTGGGCCGAAATCGTGTGGCCCAGGTAGCTAACCGAAGTGGCCTCGAAGGAGCACTTCTTCCGGTTCAGGACGAGGTTGTGGCCGCGAAGGGTGCGGAAGGTGGCCCAGACGTGCTGGAGGTGTTCCTGTCAAGTGGAACTATACACCAAGATATCGTAAAAAAAACAAGGACATGTTTGCGGAGTACCGGCCAAAAGATGTCATTCATTGTAGCTTGAAAGGTTGCCGGGGCGTTGGTCAAACCGAACGGCATTACCAGGAACTCGAAGTGGCCATCGTGAGTACGAAATGCAGTCTTGGGAACATCCGCCGGCCGCACGCGAATCTGATGATAGCCGGATCGGAGATCCAGCTTGGCAAAGAAGGTGGCGCCATGGAGCTCGTCCAGGAGCTCCTGAATGACCGGAATTGGATATTTGTCGGCGACGGTTGCCTTGTTGAGCTCCCGGTAGTCTACGCAGAAGCGCCAACTGCCATCTTTCTTACGCACTAGGAGGACCGGGCTGGAGAAAGGGCTTGCACTGGGCCGAATGATGCCTCCCAAAAGCATCTCCCGCACCAGGCGTTCGATCTCGTCCTTCTGCACATGTCCATAGCGGTACAGTCGAACCGACACCGCAGCCGTCCCTGGGTGGAGGACGATGGCGTGGTCAGTGGGGCGGACCGGGGGTAGGCCGGTCGGGGCCACGAAGATCTCGGCAAACTCGTCCAAGATGCCCCGAAGATCGTCCGGGATGGGACCTGTGTCCTCTTGGTTGCCCTGAAGAGGCCAAAGCCATGCGGAGAAATCGACAGTCGAGGTGCGCTGCAGGGCCCGGAATGAGACTGGCGTCCGGAGAAGGGTCGAGTCACCCATAAGGCAGCACGAAGTCGATCCCTGTTGGAAGTTCATGGTCATCTTAGCCCAGTTCACCCGAACGTCGCCCAGCAACCATGCAACCCCCAAGATGGCGTCAATGCCACCCAAGCCAAAGATGTAAAAGTCGGCCGTGACGGTGCAGGAGTCAACGGTTAACGTGACCGCCTGGCAAAGGCCCTGTGTCGGTCGTCGGCGACCGTCTCCCAAGCAAACTGTGAACTCCGCGGATGGGAGGTGGTCGAGAGCGAGGTCTCGCGCCAGCTGTGCCGAGATAAAGTTGTGGCTCGCGCCGCTGTCAATCTTGAGAACGATGTCACGGTCTCGTATGCGGCCTTGAAGTTTCATCGTGCGAGGGCCCGTGATGCCGCCGACCGAGAAGTAAGGGAGCTCCAGGCAGTGGAAGGGCTCGGTGGGGTTAGGGGGTGGTTCGGTGTTCTCGGGTAGGGCCAATTCGTCGCCCTCGGCCATCGCCTCCGTGGAAGTGTCGTCCCTAAACAGAGCATGAAATTCTTTGACCGAGCAAACGTGATTGGGACAGTAAGGTTGGCGGCACCGGAAGCACAAGCCTTTGCAGCGGAGGTCGTTGTATTCCCCATCAGAGACGGCCCGGCTGTTGGACACCCGGTGGAAATGCTCGAGGAGCCGCGTCACGAGGCGGAGTCGGCCGAGGTGGCGGATGGTGGGCTGGTGGCGGGTGTCGAATGCCCAGGTCTGCTTCGACGGCGCGAACAAGGTCGATCGCAGCCGACATGGTGTGGGGGTGATGTGTGCGAAGGCGAGAGCGGATGGCGGGTAGCAATCCTTGTACGAAGAAGCCCAAATAGTGGTCTGGTGGAAGCCCTGGTACGTGGGAGACCAATGCCACGAACTCATCAATATAACTAACCAGATCGGCGGACTGGCGAATGCTGCAGAGGCGCTCAATGGCGGAGCCGGAATGGCGCACATCATAACGCTGAATCATTTCGTGCTTCAGTTCGGCCCATGAAATGTGGGGTTGCACCTGGCGGAGCCAACGCGCCCAATGCAAGGCGGAGCCATAAAGGCCGACGACAGCCGTGCCCACCTTGTCATCGTCGTGAGTGTAATGGAGGTCGAAAAATTACTCGGCGCGAGCTATCCATCTCATTGGATCGACCCCGGTAAAGGACGACAGCTCCAAGGCGAGGGGCGGTCTGCCGGGCGGAGGAAGATGGGTCGCGGGGCGCGGTTCGGCCGCCACGGCCGGCTGTTGCGGGACGGGGGGTTGGCCGAGGATCGAGCCGCCCTCCCGGGTGGATGTTGATGTGGCGGCGAGGGGAGACGCGGACGAGAGGTGTTCGAGGCGGGCGAGGATGGCGGCGGTGGTGTTCTGCTTGGCGAGGGCGAGAGCTTGGATGGATGACAAGGATGCTCGCAGGTCAGAGATGTCCGCCTCCTGGGCGTCGACGCGAGCGCGGAGGTCCTCCGTCGCGTCGAGGGAGCCGGCGGGGTTTTGGCGGGTGGTGACGGTCATAGTGTCGAGTTTCCGGCGGCACGGCAGCGGGCGGAGCGGCAGGTCGGACCAATGATACCGCCTAGGGTATCGGCAAAGAGGAGAGGAGCGGTAGCAAGGGAGCTAGCTCCCGCTAGGGATGTCGCCGGGCGATGGCGTTAGCGAGATGGGCGGTAGCGGGGGCGAGAGTGAGATTGAGAGAGATAGACGGGGAGAGGGAGTTAGAGAGATGGGGAGAGAGAGGTAGAGAGAGAGAGAGAGAGAGAGAGAGAGAGAGAGAGAGAGAGATTAAGGAAAGGAAAAGGGGAGCAGCCTCAACTTTGACAAGTGATCCCAAAGACACATTTTAGGTTTCAACATAACCTCTTATACTATGAGGTCCCAACCCAAATACCTAAAATACACCCTACCAAAACAATAAACACTAAGCATGCCCAAGGCCTTCACCCACGCCGCCGGTCTCGCTGTCGACCACGGCCGACACCGTAGTGTCCGCTGCTTCCTTGTTGCCCGATCCGCGCGGTCGCCGTGCGTACACCCACCATGGTGGTTCCCCCTCCTGCAAGTCGGTAACAACAACCCTCATATTTGCCGAGCTGACGTGGCCCGGTGCAGCTAGGGGGCGCAGTCGATCGACCCGTCGGAGGTCGTCTAGGCAGAAAAGAGAAAGCCGGGGGGGGGGGCAGACTTCCTTGGACGAGTGGACCTTGGGTCCACTCGCCCAAGGCCCAGGCGAGTGGACCTTGGGTCCACTCGCCCAAGGGTGTGGGCGAGTGGACCTAGGGTCCACTCGCCCAAGGGTGTGGGCGAGTGGACCTATGGTCCAATCGCCCAAGGGTGTGGGCGAGTGGACCTATAGGCAGCTGGGCGAGTGGACCAAGGGTCCACTCGCCCGGAGGGTTGAGTGGAGGTCCACTCGCTCAGTCAGGGTGGTGGACCTCAGTCCACTCATTCGACCCCTGGTAAGGGGGGAGTGGACGTCTCGTTCTCCACTCGCCCCTCCTCCAGTTCTGGTCGTTCAGGTTCGTGGTTGAGCTGCGGATAGTAGAATTTTGGCTATCCGCATCCCAATTTTGGGAAGTTTATAAATAGACCCCCATGGGCACCTTGGGAAGGGTTGGACTCTCCTCTCCCTCACGTGTGTCTTGTGAGCAAGCACTACCCCCTCCCCCACTTGTCAGTGAAGGTTGGTGGTGAGGTGAGCTTTAGTGCCCTCCAAGGTGCCCAGGCTCAACATTGGCTTGGGAGGGGAAGTTCTCTGTGAATTTCCGGGTGTGCGGTGGGACCTCCTCGCTGCAGCTTAAGGGGTTCGTTCTCAGCTTCAAGTGTTCTTCAGGGGCAAGATCTTTCGGTTCTCAGCAACTAGTCAAGGGTTCTAGCTCGCGTCAAGTAAGGGCTAGCTGCATCCCCCTTTCGAACGTCGAAACTGGTTCTCTTGTTTCAACATTCTGGTGCGGTGAGCGTGGAAGCAGCTAGTTCGGAAAGCCCTGAGCAAGTCTCATGGCTGGAAGCGATGAGCTGGGGGACTCGCCCCTACCAGCGAGTACGTGAAGAAGGGTGATTTTGACGAGTTCAGGCTGTCGATCCTGGAGCTCTTGCGGGTCGCACTCCCCCCTCACGACGAGTGCTCGACACCACCCGCACCCGTGCTCGCCTCGCCATCTCCGATGGAGGCGGAGCAAGCACATCGGCAAGGAAAGGAGCTAGCCACGGGGGAAGGCTCGGGTCTCCAAGCAAGAGTGCTCTTCAACAGCTCTCCTGAGACCGACTACCCCAGTGGGGAGGCAGAGAGAACGCCTTTGACTCGCCACGGAGGATGGGGAAGTCCCTTCTACGAGCTGATCATCTCAGCTCCCGTTCCAGATGGGTTCAGCGAGCCTGACATGTCTTACTACGCAGAGAAGGACGACCTTATTCAGCACCTCCAGTGGTTCGAAGACATGGCCTCGATCAGGCAGATGTCGGATGCCTTTAAATGCAGACTCTTCGCGGTTACGTTCAGGGGGAAGGCGAGAGACTGGTTCCACCAACTCCCAGTGGGAACCATCTTCAGCTTCGAGGACCTGTGTTGAAGCTTTTTGCTAAGGTTCTCCACCTCGAAGAAGAAGGAGAAGGGGGCGGAGGCACTGTTCTTGATTCGACAGAAGCCGGAGGAGACGTTGGGGAACTACGTCGACCGATTCCAGGAAGAAATCCTCCTCGTCAACGAGGTGCCCGGGCACACCCTGCAGTTGGCCTTTACCCTCGGGCTACAGCAGGGGATGTTCAGGATGGGCCTGACTCGAGACCCCCCTCTGTCCTTCGAGGGGCTGATGGAGCGAGCTGCTCGAGAAATCGAGTGCGAGGCCGCCAACCAGGAGCTCGTGGGAAGGTTAGCCAAGTGGACGGAGGAGGAGAAGAAGGAAGAAAAGAAAGAGCAAGGAAGGAAAAGGAAGGAGGAAGCGAGAAGTCAGGGGCAACAGGGACCCTCGTAGGGCAGGAGCAAGGCTGGGGGTTTCAACCACCAGTCGCCCGTCCAACCTGGAGGCCGCCAGGAGGATCCCCTCGAGGCCAAGGCAGAGCCCATTTCCAAGGGAGAGAGAACTTTCAGGTGGGCAGGGACGGTTCGACCCAGCATGGTGGCAACCGGACCCAAGGCCATTGCAATCCCAACCCCTACAGGCCATGACGATTGGCCGAAAAAGAGGAAATAAGAAGAGGGGTCGCGCAGGTAAAAAAGGAAGGATGTTGGCACTGTCGTACTGTGACTTTCATCAGCAGGAGGGTCACGCGACATCCACCTGCCCAGAGTTTCTGGAGGTGAGGGAAATAAGTAGAGCCCCGGTAGAGGGGAGACAGCTTTACCCGGAATGACCAGGAGCAAGCCGAGAAGAAATGGAGGAGATGATGAAGGTGATGGCCAGGGTGCATGTGGCCGAGTAGGCGCAGAGAGGCGGGTTGTAACAAACATGTAACTCCTCAATGATGAATGAAAAAGCTTTCAGGTAACACCTACGGTAAGACCCCGACTAAAGACCATTGGTCGGACTCAGTAATGTCGGACGGTGGAAGACTCATCGGGTCGACTCGCTACGGGCAAGACCTCAGGAAGGGTAATTGGTTTGGGAAGGTGTTGAGTTCCTCTGCCTCCAGGTGAGGTAAGCATCTAGGACGTGGACTGGTTCTCCACCCCCAGTTGGTTCCTGAAAAGTGTCGAGTGGTCATCCGCCTCCAGTTGAGCTAAGCTCCCAGGAAGCGTTGATGTCCTCGACCTCCAGTTGGCTAGTTTCTAGGGAGTGTCGAGTGGTCATCCGCCTCCGGTTGAGCTAAGCTCCCGATAAGCGTTGATGTCCTCGACCTCCAGTTGGCTAGTTTCTAGGGAGTTCGAGTGGTCATCCGCCTTCAGTTGAGCTAAGCTCCCGAGAAGTGTTGATGTCCTCGACCTCCAGTTGGCTAGTTTCTAGGGAGTGTCGAGTGGTCATCCTCCTCCGGTTGAGCTAAGCTCCCGGGAAGCATTGATGTCCTCGACCTCCAGTTGGCTAGTTTCTAGGGAGTGTCGAGTGGTCATCCGCCTCCAGTTGAGCTAAGCTCCCGAGAAGTGTTGATGTCCTCGACCTCCAGTTGGCTAGTTTTTAGGTAGTGTCGAGTGGTCACCCGCCTCCGGTTGAGCTAAGCTCCCGAGAAGTGTTGATGTCCTCGACCTCCAGTTGGCTAGTTTCTAGGGAGTGTCGAGTGGTCATCCGCCTCCGGTTGAGCTAAGCTCCCGAGAAGTGTTGATGTCCTCGACCTCCAGTTGGCTAGTTTCTAGGGAGTGTCGAGTGATCATCCGCCTCCGGTTGAACTAAACTCCCGAGAAGTGTTGATGTCCTCGACCTCCAGTTGGCTAGTTTTTAGGGAGTGTCGAGTGGTCATCCGCCTTTGGTTGAGCTAAGCTCCCGAGAAGTGTTGATGTTCTCGACCTCCAGTTGGCTAGTTTCTAGGGAGTGTCGAGTGGTCATCCGCCTTCGGTTGAGCTAAGCTCCCGGGAAGCGTTGATGTCCTCGACCTCCAGTTGGCTAGTTTCTAGGGAGTCTCGAGTGGTCATCCGCCTCCGGTTGAGCTAAGCTCCTCGGAAGTGTAGAAGTCCTCGACCTCTAGTTAGCTAAGTTTTTGGGAATTGTTGAGTTTCTTCCACCTCAAGTTGAGTTCAACTCGACTAAAGGTGTTGAGTTCCCTCCATCTCAGGTTGAGTTCGGCTCGACTAGAGATGCTGAGTTCCCTCCGTCTCAGGTTGAGTTCGGCTCGACTAGAGATGTTGAGTTCCCTCCATCTCAGGTTGAGTTCGGCTCGACTAGAGATGTTGAGTTCCCTCCATCTCAGGTTGAGTTCGGCTCAACTAGAGATGTTGAGTTCCCTCCATCTCAGGTCGAGTTCGGCTCGACTAGAGGTGTTGAGTTTTCCTCCACCTCAGGCCGAGTTTAGCTCGACCAAAGGTGTTGAGCTTTCTCCACCTCCAGTTGAGCTCGGCTCACAGGAGGGTTGTTAAGTGGAGAAAGGTTCGCCTTCCACCTCAGGTCGAGTTCGGCTCGACTAGAGGTGCTGAGTTTTCCTCCACCTCAGATCGAGTTTAGCTCGACCAAAGGTGTTGAGCTTTCTCCACCTCCAGTTGAGCTCGGCTCACATAAGGGTTGTTAAGTGGAGAAAGGTTCGCCTTCCACCTCAGGTCGAGTTCGGCTCGACTAGAGGTGTTGAGTTTTCCTCCATCTCAGGTCGAGTTTAGCTCGACCAATGGTGTTGAGCTTTCTCCACCTCCAGTTGAGCTCGGCTCACAGGAGGGTTGTTAATTGGAGAAAGGTTCGCCTTCCGCCTCAAGTTAAGTTCAGTTGAAAAGCTCGGCAAGAGTAACCCGTTGGCAGGGCCCTCCGTGAATTATTCTAAAGCCTCACCTACTCGTCAAATAGGTGGGTTGGACTTTCTTTCCGAGCTTAAGACAAGCTCGAAAAGAGCGGGGATTGTGTACAACCCTCATATTTGCCGAGTTGACGTGGCCCGGTGCAGCTAGGGGGCGCAGTCGATCGACCCGTCGGAGGTCGTCTAGACCGAAAAGAGAAAGCCGGGGGGCAGACTTCCTTGGTCCACTCGCCCGAGTGGGGGGCGAGTGGACCTAGGGTCCACTCGCCCAAGGGTGTGGGTGAGTGGACCTATGGTCAACTCAACCCAGGCAGCTGGGCGAGTGGACCCGGAGGGTTGAGTAAACCGTGAGGTCCACTCGCCCAGTCAGGGTGGTGGACCTCGGTCCACTCATTCGACCCCCGACATGGGGGAGTGGACGTCTCGTTCTCCACTCGCCCCTCCTCCAGTTCTGGTCGTTCAGGTTCATGGTTGTGCTGCGGATAGTAGAATTTTGGCTATCCGCAGCCCAATTTTGGGAAGTCTATAAATAGACCCTCATGGGCACCTTGGGAAGGATTGGACTCTCCTCTCCCTCGCGTGTGTCTTGTGAGCAAGCACTACCCCCTCCCCCCCTGTCAGTGAAGGTTGGTGGTGAGGTGAGCTTTAGTGCTCTCCAAGGTGCCCAGGCTCAGCATTGGCTTGGGAGGGGAAGTTCTCTGTGAACTTCCGGATGTGCGGTGGGACCTCCTCGCTGCAGCTTAAGGGGTTCGTTCTCAGCTTCAAGTGTTCTTCAGGGGCAAGATCTTTCGGTTCTCAGCAACTAGTCAAAGGTTCTAGCTTGGGTCAAGTAAGGGCTAGCTGCATCCCCCTTTCGAACGTCGAAACTGGTTCTCTGGTTTCAACACCAAACATACAATATTTTATAGATTTCCTAAAATAGTGACTATCCAGGTGTCAGCAGAATCAAATAGACATTACCGATATCTTATAAATTGCATACAATAATATGTTTGATTGACTAGATGTCTTTAAATATTGACACTGTACTATACACACTATTAGACAGATATCACTGACAGTGACATCTAACAACAATGACATCTTAATAAGTAAGACTAAGGTTTCGTTTGGCGCAGCGTTTGTGCTCCGGTGAGTTTGGACAAAATTGCCGCCGTCGTAGAATGTATATTTGGCATGCCAAAGTTATGACCGCCACCCAAAAAAATTAGGTGAAGGGCGTTCACGAACAATGGCAAACAGAGCATAAATTTAAATAGCATCGAACCAAAGTCCTCATGTGATTTGAGAATGCATTAGTAAGACAAGAATAAATAGGAATGGAAATGCGTACACAACATAGACTAAGTTTATAAGTAGTATAAAAACACTTGTATAATTAGAATCAACCCCAAAAGTTAACATGAATGTATGAAGGAAAATAAATAATAAAGTCAACACTAAATACTCTGAATAATGCGTTGCCTCTGCTGCTGCTGCTGATCATTATTATCATACGAGCATCACGTAGGCATTATTATCATACGAGCATCACGTAGTATAGAAACCACACAACACACTTTACCGTAACTTCAACTGCCAACTCATGTTCTAAACCCCACACAAATTGTTAACTTTGACTGCCAGCTCATGTTCTAAACCCCACACAAACTGTTTATTAATGAGAGAGTTTCATCAGATTATTAAATAATAGATGCTAAACATGAAATTGATTATGATCAATGACGAGGCTAGATCATAGTCTGAGTTGTCACAAGTGCTATTAAAACCAGAGCTCAAATATACATCAGAGATGATGAAATTGAGATTATAAACGGTTGGAAATCAGAAAACCTCAAAATTAATTGCACTTAAGTACACTCCTTATTATATAGGAGTAGGAAATACAATAAACAAATCATAAATTCTCCACCTCAAGTTGGGCTTGTGATGTCTGGCAAACTCAACTTGCCCATAATGTTCCCAAAGGCTCTCTGACTCAATTCCTTTGTAAGAACATCAACCAACTGTTGATCAGAGGGGACAAAAGGAGTGTTCATAACTCCCCTTACTATGTTTTTCTTGATGAAATGTCTGTCAACTTCAACATGTTTAGTGCAGTCATGCTGAAAAAGATTGTGCGCAATACTGATAGCCCCTTGTTGTCACAATAAAACCTGATAGGACCCCTGCTTTGAATCCCAAATTTGTACATAATGGACCGAATCCACATTTCTTCACATATCCTACGAGTCAGCTCTGAATTCCGGTTCAGTACTAGACTTGACTACAACATATTTTTTGCTTCTCCAGGTTACCAGATTACCTCCAACTAGGGAACAATATCCATAAGTGGATATTCGGTCATCAACAGATCCCGCCCAGTCAGCATCTATGAAAACTTCAATGGTTAACTCTTTACTTGGGGTGAACAAATACCTCGTCCAAAAGAGGATTTGAGATCTCGTAAGATCCGGTGGGCAACATCCATGTGGCAAGACCTAGGAGAATGCATGTATTGACTGTTAACCACAACAACATAAGAGATATCTGGGCGGGTATAAGATAGGTAGATAAGCCTCCCTCAAGCCGTTGAAAACCAGTGGTGTCCGCAACAACTTCTCCATCGTCTCTCCCCAATTTATGGTTGGCTTCAATTGGGGAATCAGTGGGTCTACACCCACTCATCCCAGTTGTCTCGAGCAAGTCAAGGATGTACTTCCTCTGAGAGATAAAGATCTTATGGTTGGATCTAGTGACTTCAATGCCCAAGAAGTACTTGAGATTCCCTAAATCTTTTACCTTGAATTTGCTCGCCAATCTTGTCTTTAGACTTTGGATCTCCTCAATGTCTTCCCCAGTTATGACAATGTCGTCCACATAGACAATGAGAGCAGTCAGTTTTCCTTGCCTATGCTTTATAAACAAGGTGTGGTCAACATTGCTCTGAGTGTAACTAAATGTCTTCATGGCCCTATGGAACCTTCCGAACCAAGCCCTAGGAGATTGTTTTAGGCCATAAAGAGCAATCTTCAACATGCAAACCTTTTCCTCAGATCCTTCAGCGACAAGACCCAGAGGTAGAGACATGTATACCTCCTCTTCCAAAACCCTATGTAAGAAGACATTCTTCACATCTAACTGGTTGAGATTCCACCATTTGCATACTGCACATGAGAGCAGGATTCTAATAGAATTCATCTTTGCTACAGGAGCAAAGGTTTCCCGATAGTTAATCCCAGCAGTCTGAGTATAGCCTCTGACCACCAATCTAGCTTTGTAACATTCAACAAGTCCCAGAGAGTTTTGTTTCACTAAGATCCACTTGCACCCAACAACAGTCTTCCTTGAGGAAGGTGAACCAGATCCCATGTGCAATTCTTTTCAAAAGCCATCATTTCTTCAAGCATAACATCCTTCCACTTTTGGTGCCCCAGAGCTTCCTGCCAAGAAAAGGGGATGGATATGGAAGACATAGATGTGACAAATGCTCTATGCGAGGAAGACAAAGAGTCATAAGTCACATAATGAGATAGGGGATGCCAGGTGGATGCACGGTTACCTTGAGGACGAGCTCTATGCGAGGAAGACAAAGAGTCATAAGTCACATAATGAGATAGGGGATGCCAGGTGGATGCACGGTTACCTTGAGGACCAGAAGATGAATTTGGTGGTGGATTTGGTATGGTGGGCGAAGCCTGAGTGTTTGTGACCCTGCGTCTCCGAGTATAGATCTGCGAAGGAGGAGGAGGCCGAGGAGGCAAAGATGGAGGCAGAACTACAAGACTAATAGGATGAGTAGAAGGACTAGCAGACTGATATGAAAGGGAAATAGGTAAAGGAATAGAGGGTGAGCTCACTTCCATTGTAACATTCACCCCCTGAAGTGAGTTCCCATATTAAGATTCAGATTCATAAAATGTGACATCCATAAAGACAAAAGTCTTTCGGGTTACAAGATGAAAGCATTTATACCCTTTATGGGTGGGAGAATAAATGATAAAGGCACACTGCAATCCACGGGGGTTAAGTTTGAAAGTGTGATGCACGTGGACAAAACACACACCCAAATATATGCGGAGGAATTCGAGTAAGAGAAACACCGAGAGTGTCGAGGGGGGGGGGGTATACGGCAAAGGATACGAGTAGGCATGCACTTAATAAAATGCGCCACCGTAAGGACAACATCCCCCCAATAATATTTAGGAAGATGCATCCTAAGAAAGAAACACCGAGCAACTTCAAGGAGGTGCCGATTCTTACGCTCAGCGACCCCATTCTGAGCAGGGGTGTAAACACATGAAGTTTGGTGGATGATGCCCATGTCACTTAGGTAGCGCTCAAAGTGGGAGTCTATGTACTCGTGACCATTATCACCGCACAACATTTTAAAGGTAGGATGGAACTGAGTCATTATCATTTTATAGAACCGCCGAAATAGGGGAAACACTTCATTTTTGTTTTTCATCAAGTAAAACAATGTGCAACGAGAAAAACAATCTATGAAAGTAACAAACAAATGACAACCAGAAATAGAAGCAACCAGGCAAGGGCCCTAAACATCAGAATGAATAATCACAAAAGGAGTAACACTAAGCGGGGAAACATGAGTAAGAGAAGTACGTTTGTGCTTACTAAATTCACACACAACACAAGTAAACAAAGAGGTAGACATAGTAGGTAATAAAGGTTTCATAGTGGGATAAGCGGATGTCCTAGGCGACAATGCCAGGAATCCAAATCAGAAGGCTAAGCCACATGAAGAGCTTGCGGAGGACGAGCCGTGCTGGAGGGATCAAACACATAGAGGCCTTCACACAGTCTACCAGAGCCAATCACCGTCCCCGTCTTCAGGTTCTAAAAGATACAAGAAGTGGGGAAAAGTCATTGAGCAGTTCATAGAGTTAGTCAAGTGACTAATAAAAAACAGATTTCGAGTAAACTTAGGAACGTGAAGAACTGAAGAGAGAGTGAGGGAAGAACATGAAATGGATCCTTTTCCAGCAATAGAAGAAAAAGATTCATCGGCAATGCTCACTTTGTGTCTACCAGACAGAGGAAAGTAGGAGTCGATGATCCACTGGGTGGAGGAGCGGGTGGTAGAAGAATGTGCACCTGGGAGCCCCTGGTGGGCATAAGAAGACGATGAAGAACTAGATGGCTCAGACGGTTGACCATGCATCATGCGACGGAAAGCTTGGATCTCATCGCCAGAAAGGGCAGAAGGAGCTCCCGTAGTAGCAGGGCAACCATGGGGAGCAGTATCTTCAAAGGCATCCGAAAGATGTGCAGATCTGGATGGAGGTGGTAGTCCATGAGAACGATCATAACCACGACCTTCACGAGAGGCAGGTCCTCTTGGAGGGGGAAAGTCGTGAAGCTTGAAGCAACCCTAGTATGGCGGGCCTTCCCACAATAACCGGACATCAAATGATCCCTCTCCGTAGACTTGGGTATAGTGTCATGAGTAGGACGACCATTAGGGAAGAATGAGCAGCAAGGGCCGAGCCCTCCGATCCAGAGTCAGGGAGTAACGTTGTCGTCGATTAAATTCTTGTTGCACGAGACTGTAGACTTCTGGCAGAGGAGAATGCCCAAAAATCTGAACACTTATAAGATCAAAATCACGATGCAGAACATGAAGAAATTCAAAGATCCGATTGCGTTCCTTCCGAGCCCGAATAAGCACTTCATCTTCCGGAGAGAGAAGAGTAAGTGCATCAAAGTGATCATATTCTTAATAGAGCTGCGTAAACTCCAGGTAGTAGGCGGAGGGGGAATGATCGCCATGCCTCAAAAGGAATATTCGTCGTCGAAGCTGGAAAATCTGAGCAGCATTCCCATGACAAGAATATGTGACCTCAGCTCGCTTCCAAATATCGGTCAGAGTGTCCAGTTACAGGTCATTGCGAGCTATAAAGTCCTGCATGAGTTGAGCAACCACGACATCACCGAGGAGTTTTCAGACTCCCATTGCGGACAATCCGTGGATGCCTGGGTAGTAGCCGAGGTTATGCCTGTTGAAATTGTTGAAGTGGAAGTTTGGAGGGCCTTTGGACCTGGGCGGTCTGGGAGGAGGTCGGGCGGTCTGGTGTGACCGCACGACCTGGCGGTCTGCCGCTGCGGTCTGCCGCTGCGGTCTGCCGCTGCGGTCTGGCTTGTCTAAGCCTAGCTGCGGTCCTCTGGTTTGGCTGCTGGTTTCTGGTCCAAGGCGGTTGAAGGTGAAGGCCGTGCGGTCTGTCTCTGATCGCATGGCGGGCTGTTCGTCTTCAGGTGTGCGCGGTCTGTGCGTGACCGCATGGCGTGCTGTCCTCTTCAAGGCTGTGGCGGTCTGGTGTGACCGCACAGCTTGTTCCAGGTTTTCTCCAGAATGCGGTCTGGTGGCTGACCGGGCTTTCTGGTGGTAGTCGCGGACTAAGGGTCTTAGTCGCGCGGTCTCAGTTCGCGGTCTCAGGAGGAGGCTGGTATGCGAGCTGGTCGCTGTTCGCGGTCTCAGGTGGAGACCGGCATGCGGACAGAAGTTCGCGGTCTGATGGCGAACTGGCTGTGTTCGCGGTCTCTGGCGAACACAGGGGGTGAACAACTTCAGGCGGTCTGGCGATCTCCTTTTGGAGTCGCGATCTGCTGTGAGAGTGGCGGTCTCTCATGGTTGATGTTGAAGCTGGCGAGTTCACCAAAATGAAGCAGGAGTACTATTGCTGATCGCGCGGTGTGACCGGTCAGGTCGCGCGGTCTGGAGGGTGGTGATCCTATCTCATAGGGTGGTGACTGGATCAGGTCTCACGCCTATAAATAGGACCCATCGGCAGCAATAATAAACACACACCAAGTGTAAGTTGAACTTTCTTCTTTCCTGCGGTCAGAGATTATCTGACCGGGCGGTCTGCTGATTGAACTCTTCTTGTACAGCTTCTGCGGATAGTGCGGGCAACAATGATCACCTCTTCCTCTGAAAGTGTTCGGGCGGTCTGCGGCTTGGAGTTGTGGTGCTGGAGTTCGGGAGAATCAGGAGTTCGAAAGGAAGGGTGCGGTCTGATCAGCGGTCTGGTGTTGTTCTGAGGTCGGCTGCGGTTTGCGGGTTGGCGAGTTGCTGAGGTCGCAAGGGGAGACCGCGCGGTCTCGTGTTATCTTCAACTTTGTAATTTTTCTTTTGGTGTTTTGTGCTGGCGAAATCATGTCTCGCCAAACATGTCTTGCCGTGTAATTTGAAGTTGCTTTCAATAAAGATCAGTTGTTTGCCTCCACTTGCTTCTGGTTGTTTGGCTTGTAACACTAAGTTGACTAACTCCTGCTCACTTCATAAAGATTCGAAAATTTCACATGGTATCAGAGGAAGGTTGGAGTGGTTGAGCAGTGAGTGACTTAGAGTAGCCATCGCCTTTGTGAAGAAGGAACCAGTGTTAAAGCAATGGAAGCGAGGGGTCTTGGAATTGAGATGCTTACATCGACTAACTTCAAGAAGTGGAAGTCGTGTATGCAGAGCTATCTTCTAGGTGAGGACCTTTGGGAGGTAGTTGGAGGAGATCAGACGCAGGAAGTTGTCCCGGAAGGAGATAATGGGGCTGAGGTGAGAACTTGGAGGAGGACGAATGCGAAGGCAGAGTTCACTCTGAAGAGAGCAATCTCACCGGATCTGTTTGATCACATTCTGGGATGCAGATCAGCTGCGGAGATCTGGAGAGCCCTGGATGGGCTGTTTAACAAGAAGAATGTAGCAAGGCTACAGTTCTTGGAGAATGAGTTGGCAAGGTCGGCTCAGGGAGATCTTTCTATCTCCACTTTCTTTCTGAAGATGAAGAACTTGTGCGCTGAAATCTCAGCATTAGATCCTGATGAGCCTATCTCTGAGGCGAAGCTGAAGAGGCACATCATCCGCGGCTTGCGGAAGGAATATGTTGCCTTTGTGACGTCGGTGTAGGGGTGGGCAAATCAGCCGTCTCTGTTGGAGCTGGAGAACTTGCTTGCATCGCAAGAAAGTTTGGCAAGGCAGATGACGGGGATGTCGGTGGCTGGGGGAGATGGCGAAGTGCTCTTCTCAGGGAAGAAGAAGAAGTGGGATAAGAAGAAGAAGAAGACCGCTGGAGGAGGCTATGGGCCTTCAACTTCTGGGCAGTAGGAAAGAGGGTATGCTCCCAAGGTTGACGGGAAGAAGAAGGGGGAAGGTCCGAAATGCTTCAAGTGTGGCAAGTATGGCCACATCAAGAAGGATTGCAAGATGGTCACCCAAGCTGGGCATACTGCGGAGAAGGAGGAAGCTGAGGCCAGACACTTTGAAGGAGGTTGGGGAGGAGCCTTCTCGGCTTCTGTTGGAGCTTCTGCTCCTATCAACTATCTGGAAGACTGGATCGTGGACTCGGGGTGTGGTCATCACCTTACCGGAGACGAGACCAAGCTTTCTTCTGCACAGCCCTATACAGGTAACAATGCAATCATTACTGCTGATAATACTGTGCATCCAGTAGAGAAGGTGGGGGTTGTTTCCTTGGGCAGTGATAGAGGGCCACTTACTTTGAAGAGTGTCTATCACGTGCCTGGTATGAGGAAAAACCTCTTCTCCGTGACCAACGCTGTAGACACTGGGTATCACGTTCTGTTCGGCCCAACAGAAGTAAAGTTTCTACGCAATTTTGAGGCTGTAAAGGCCGAGGTCGTCCATGTCGGGAGACGGGCAAAGGACTTGTTTGTTTTATCAACAAGTTCCTACGTCGACAAGATGAAGACGAATGATGGTGCCGTTATATGACATGAGAGGTTGGGGCACGTAGGGATGGACAAGCTGAAAGCTATGGCGGTGAGAGGTCTGGTCAAGGGCCTGCCAAGTCTATCTTCCTACGGTGAAGGTCATGTTTGCGCGGGATGTCAGTTCGGCAAGTCTCATCGGCTACCATTTGACAAGTCGCAGACAATGAGTAGTGTGCCGGTGAAGGTCATGTTTACGCGGTGACAACGAGAGTGCTCTCAAACTGGTTACCAATTTAGTTTGTCACGCGAGGACCAAGCATATCGAGATCGAGCACCACTTCATACGGGAGAAGGTGCTGGAGGGATCTCTTTCGATCGGGCATGTGCGGAGTGCGGACAATGTCGCAGGCATCTTCACAAAAGCGCTGGCAAAGGGGCCGTTCACACGGCTAAGGAGCTTACTAGGGCTAGTTTCAACTTCCCACTTCAAGGGGGAGTGTTGAAATTGTTGAAGTGGAAGTTTGGAGGGTCTTTGGACCTGGGCGGTCTGGGAGGAGGTCGGGCGGTCTGGTGTGACCGCACGACCTGGCGGTCTGACTTGTCTAAGCCTAGCTGCGGTCCTCTGGTTTGGCCGCTGGTTTTTGGTCCAAGGCGGCTGAAGGTGAAGGCCGTGCGGTCTGTCTCTGATCGCATGGCGGGCTGTTCGTCTTCAGGTGTGCGCGGTCTGTGCGTGACCGCATGGCGTGCTGTCCTCTTCAAGGCTGTGGCGGTCTGGTGTGACCGCACAGCTTGTTCCAGGTTTTCTCCAGAATGCGGTCTGGTGGCTGACCGGGCTTTCTGGTGGTAGTCGCGGACTAAGGGTCTTAGTCGCGCGGTCTCAGTTCGCGGTCTCAGGAGGAGGCTGGTATGCGAGCTGGTCGCTGTTCGCGGTCTCAGGTGGAGACCGGCATGCGGACAGAAGTTCGCGGTCTGATGGCGAACTGGTTGTGTTCGCGGTCTCTGGCGAACGCAGGGGGTGAACAGCTTCAGGCGGTCTGGCGATCTCCTTTTGGAGTCGCGATCTGCTGTGAGAGTGGCGGTCTCTCATGGTTGATGTTGAAGCCGGCGAGTTCACCAAAATGAAGCAGGAGTACTATTGCTGATCGCGCGGTGTGACCGGTCAGGTCGCGCGGTCTGGAGGGTGGTGATCCTATCTCATAGGGTGGTGACTGGATCAGGTCTCATGCCTATAAATAGGACCCATCGGCAGCAATAATAAACACACACCAAGTGTAAGATGAACTTTCTTCTTTCCTGCGGTCAGAGATTATCTGACCGGGCGGTCTGCTGATTGAACTCTTCTTGTGAAGCTTCTGCGGATAGTGCGGGCAGCAGCGATCACCTCTTCCTCTGAAAGTGTTCGGGCGGTCTGCGGCTTGGAGTTGTGGTGCTGGAGTTCGGGAGAATCAGGAGTTCGAAAGGAAGGGTGCGGTCTGATCAACGGTCTGGTGTTGTTCTGAGGTCGGCTGCGGTTTGCGGGTTGGCGAGTTGTTGAAGTCGCAAGGGGAGACCGCGCGGTCTCGTGTTATCTTCAACTTTGTAATTTTTCTTTTGGTGTTTTGTGCTGGCGAAATCATGTCTCGCCAAGCATGCCTTGCCGTGTAATTTGAAGTTGCTTTCAATAAAGATCAGTTGTTTGCCTCCACTTGCTTCTGGTTGTTTGGCTTGTAACTCTAAGTTGACTAACTCCTGCTCACTTCATAAAGATTCGAAAATTTCACAATGCCACTAACATATCCAAACATACGGCGCCTTTTGAGGGCAAGAGTGATTGAACGAGCCTACGGGAGGTAGTTGGTTCCATCAAGTTTCATGGTGGTAATTTGAGGAGTCCCATGTTCACGGGTTGACAACTGAATCCCAAAGCCGACATCGGAGTGGATGCAACACGAACCCCGGAGGACATATTTGTAAAATCAACACTTTCATCCATAGCAATCCAAGGATAGAAACCAAGGGATCGCAAAAATGAGGACCGAGGAGAGGGGGCATAGCCCTAGGTCCGGCAACGGAACCAAGCGAAAGTAGCAAATCAGGTATAGGAAGGAGGAAGAACCATCCATAACAGAAGAAGGAACGAACGCAGGGAATGCGAAATTCAGGGTCTCATGCAGCCGGCGCCCAGAAGCAGCGGATGGATCGGGCGCAGAAACGACACGGGAAGAGCGGGCGGTGGAGGGATAGTTGTTGTAGTGAGGAGAGACGGCGGAAGAAGGCGAGTGTTACCGACTTGCAACCGGAGGAGCCGCCGTGGCAAGTCTACTCGAGGAGGGCGCGCGCGCACGTGGCGGGAAGCGAACCGGAGGCGCCAACCGAACGACCCGAGTCCGGTCCGGCTATGGCATAGGCCGGCCGGTTCTTTATAGTGTATTTCTTATGTGGTTTGGTCTATTTTCAGCTTGGGTTTATTTTGTTATGTGGTGGGGTCTTCCTTCTATATAAGGAGGTCATGTATGTTGTAAGAACCATCTTTGGATCAAGTGTTTTATTGTGGGGGCTGATCCCTCTTCTTCTCTCCCAAACCCTAGCTTCTTCTCTCAAACTCCTCATCCCCCTTCCTCTCTTGCAAGCCGGCGGCGCGACCCTCACCGCCGGCCAGGAAGTGCTCACTTCCGGCCAAGCTTCATTCGCGGCTGGCCAGGCTTCCCTGGCCGCCGGCCAGGCGGAAGTCCTGGCCCGGATTGCCGCCTGGGCGCCAGAACGGGCTAGCCAAGCGGACGGCAGCCCGGTTCCGCCCGTCCGCATGGAGCCCGTCCGGCCGGATTCCCTCACCCGGCCGGATTCCCTCACCCGGCCGCCTGCCGCTGCAGGCCTTACCTACGACCGCATTCCCCCGGCCCCAATTCCAGACCCGACCCCGGCGTATTCCCCGGAGGCCGTTTCCGTCCTTGGCACGCCCCACCCGCCCGGCTTCACCGCCGACCGCTCTGCCCACGCCCTCGACATTCCTTCCTTCTCCGGCACGGACCCCCTCGGATGGATTGCTCGTGCCGAGCAATTCTTCGATCTCAACGGAATGTCGCCAACGGACAAAGTTAGCACGGCCGTGGTCGGCCTCGAAGGATCGGCCCTCCATTGGGCCCGTTGGCTTCGGCAAATCAAACCCGCCATTTCGTGGACGGAGTTCAAACACGAAATGGTGAGCCGTTACGACGCTCGTTACGCCGGCTCCGTCATCGAGCGGCTTTGCACGACCCGTCAATCCACCACGGTGGATGCCTACATCGACGAGTTCGTCGCGTTGGTCACTCAAGTGCTGGGCCTCCCTCCCGACCATTACCTCGGATTCTTCCTCCAAGGCCTCCGTCCCAACATCCGCTCCCGTCTTCGCACGCATCACCCGCGCACGGTGTCCGAGGCCCTCGACCTTGCTCGGGCCGTCGAGGCGAACCTCGGCCCTCGGCCGGCCGCCCCATCCACTTCTCGGCCGCCTCCGCCGTCGGCCCCGCTCAGCGATTTCCGCCTCCGGGTGCCGGCCGGCCTCCTCGACCAGAGGGCCCGCAACGCGTCGACTACAACGACCTCCGCCGACGCGGGCTCTGCTTCCGTTGCCGCCAGCCCTACTCCCCGCAACACGTTTGTCCAGTTAAGGAGTTTCATGCCCTTTTCGTGGACGGCGACAGCCCCGACGGATTCGAGGATCCTTCGGTTGAGGAGGCGCCACCGGATCCTTTTGCCGGAGAACCAGAGACCGCGCCGCTCAACGTCCTGGAGCTTCCCTTTTACTCAGTGGGCGGCCTTACGGGGCCACGGACGATGAAGCTGTCCAGGGTGCTCCACGACCGGCCCATTATTGTGATGATTGACAGTGGTGCGAGCCACAATTTCATGTCGGCTCACCTCGCACGCGACCTGGGATTACCGGCCGATCCTTCCCCCGACTTCTCCGTCTGTCTGGGAGACGGCCGCCGCCGCCCCACCTTAGGCCAGTGCACGGGGGTCACCCTGTCCCTGGTCCCGTGCACGGTCACCGCGGACTTCTACCTCTTCGAGCTGGGGGGTCTTGACGCCATCTTGGGGGTCGCGTGGTTGCAGACTCTGGGCGACGTCCGTGTCAACTGGGCGTCCATGACCATGTCCTTTCTCCACCAGGGCCAGCCCTGCCGTTTGGTGGGCGATTCGACACTCCTCCGCTCGCCCATTTCCTTCCGCGCCATGACCCGCGTCACCGACATCGACTTCTAGGCGTGGTTGTGGACGGTGCAACCCACACCTCCGTCGTCGGCCGACGGACTCCCGACCGATATGACGGCGCTCCTTGATGATTTTCCGGCGCTCTTTACGCCACTACCCGGCCTTCCCCCCGCGCGACCGACCGACCAAGCCATCGTCCTCCGGCCCGGTGCCGCAGCGGTTTCCGTCCGTCCTTACCGCTACGGGCACACGCAGAAGGATGAGATCGAGCGGTTGGTTCGCGAGATGCTTTTGGGAGGCCTGATTCGGCCCAGTGCGAGCCCTTTCTCCAGCCCGGTGCTTCTTGTTCGCAAGAAGGACAGAAGCTGGCGCTTCTGCGTGGATTACAAAGAGCTGAACAAGGCGACGGTACCGGACAAGTACCCGATCCCGATCATTCAGGAGCTGCTGGACGAGTTACACGGCGCCGTTTTCTTCACCAAGCTCGACCTCCGCGCCGACTATCACCAGATCCGGGTCCGGCCGGAAGATGTCCCGAAGACGGCTTTTCGGACCCACCACGGCCACTTCGAGTTTTTGGTGATGTCGTTCGGGCTCACCAACGCTCCCGCTACATTCCAGGCTTCCATGAATGACATCTTCCGCCCGGTTCTGCGTAAGCACGTTCTGGTTTTCTTTGATGACATTCTTGTTTTCAGTACTTCTTGGCAGGACCACCTCCACCATGTTCGAGAGACCTTTACTACTCTGCGCCGTCATCACTTTACCGTCAACCGAAAGAAGTGTACCTTTGGGGCCACGACGGTGAGCTATCTGGGCCACACGATCTCCGCCCAGGGCGTGGCCATGGATGCGGACAAGATTGAGGCGGTGACCCGGTGGCCGACTCCCACTTCTGTCCGCGATGCGCGGGCCTTCCTCGGCCTGACCGGCAACTACCGGCGTTTTATCCAGGATTACGGGGGGGGGGGGGGGGGGGGGGTGGCCCGCCCTCTCACTCAGCTGCTGAAGGCCCCTGCCGATGGTCCTTTCTCGTAGCCGCCGACCGCCATGGCCGCCTTCGCCGCCTTGCAGTCAGCCTTGATCCGTGGACCGTTTTTGGCCATGCCGGATTTCCGGCAACCGTTCATCGTGGAGTGTGACGCCTCCGGCTCGGGCGTCGGCGCCGTCCTGATGCAGGCCGGCCGCCCGGCAGCTTATTTTAGCCGCGCCTTCTCGTCGGTCGTACGCAGCCGGTCGGCGTACAAGAACGAGCAGATGGCCTTGGTGTTGGCCGTGCAGCATTGGCGGTCGTACCTGTTGGGCCGGCCCTTCATCGTCCGCACTGATCATCACAGCCTCCGGTATCTGCTGCAGCAGAAGATCACTACGCCGACACAGCAGCTGTGGGTAGCCAAGCTTCTAGGATATGATTTTACGATCGAGTTCCGGTCTGGCAAGACCAACCGAGCGGCGGATGCGCTGTCACGTCACCCTCAAGCTTCGGAGTTAGCCGCCATTTCACGCCCTGTTTGGGAGGACGCCACCATCTTGAAGCAGGAGGCGGAGGCCGACCCACACCTGCTTGCGATCCGCACGGCCTTGCTCGCCGACCCCGCGGCCCGGCCACCTTACTCCTTGATCGGGGGACGGCTATTTCATCGGGGCCGCCTTGTTTTCTCAGCTTCTTCGACCCGCATTCCGCTCCTTCTCGCAGAGTTTCATTCGACACCCTCAAGCGGTCATGCCGGCGCGTTCCGAACCTACCGGCGGTTAGCCGCCTCCTTATACTGGCCCCACATGCTGCGCCAGGTGAAGGCCTACGTGGCGGCCTGTCTACCTTGCCAAAAGGCCAAGTACGAGACATTGTTCCCGAGCGGCCTGCTGCAGCCTCTGCCGATTCCCGAGCGTGTCTGGGAGGACATAGCTATGGATTTTCACACGGCAACCGCGGTCGAACGGGTTTGACTGCATTCTCGTGGTCGTTGACCGGTTGACGAAGTATGGCCATTTCATCCCGCTGCGCCACCCCTATACGGCAGCGACAGTGGCTGATAGTTTCATCTCCGAGATCGTCCGCCTTCACGGTTTTCCTCGCTCCATTGTGAGTGACCGGAACCCGCTTTTCCTCAGCAGTTTCTGGACGTCTCTTTTCCGACTTCAGGGCACCCGGCTCCGGATGAGCACCGCATACCACCCACAGTCGGACGGTCAGTCCGAAGTGCTCAACCGTTGCCTGGAGACTTACCTCAGACGCTTCATTGGTGAGAGGCCTGGCTCATGGGCGAAGTGGCTCTGCTGGGCGGAGTATTCTTACAACACCTCGTACCATCATTCGGACAACACCTCGCCGTTCGAGACAGTTTATGGCCGCCCCCCTCCCTCGATACTACGACATCTTCCGGGCGAATGCCCCGTGGCCAGCCTGGCTGACCATCTTCATGATCGAGATATCATTTTGGATAGCCTGAAGCACCACCTTCGACGGGCGCAGGCAAAGATGATCTTGTTTGCCAACCGGAAGCGCCGGGACCTCTCCTTCCAGGTGGGCGAGCGAGTTTTCATCAAGCTTCACCCCTACTGCCAGCTGACCGTCGCCCGCCGCACCTGCCCCAAGTTGGCCCCACGTTTTTATGGGCCCTTTGAGATTCTCAGCCGCATCGGCGCCGTGTCCTATCGCCTGCGCCTACCAGACCAGAGCCGGATCCATCCTGTTTTCCACGTTTCTCAGCTCCGCCGAGTCATCGACGACCACCCCGTTACCGATCACATCCCAGCAGACATCGAGCACTCCGACTCCCCACCGATGTACCCGGCCTCGATCGTGGATCGGCGCCATCATACTCCAGGGGATCCTATTCCAGACGAGATTCGCGTCGCATGGCGCGACCGACCCCTCAGCTCCGCGACTTGGCTTCTGCGGGACGACTTCAGGCGCCAGTTTTCGGATTATTGCCTTGAGGACAAGGCAAATTTTCCAGACGGAGGTATTGTTACCGACTTGCAACCGGAGGAGCCGTCGTGGCCAGTCTACTCGAGGAGGGCGCGCGCGCACGTGGCGGGAAGCGAACCAGAGGCGCCAACCGAACGACCCGAGTCCGGTCCGGCTATGGCATAGGCCGGTCGGTTCTTTATAGTGTATTTCTTATGTGGTTTGGTCTATTTTCAGCTTGGGTTTATTTTGTTATGTGGTGGGGCCTTCCTTCTATATAAGGAGGTCATGTATGTTGTAAGAATCATCTTTGGATCAAGTGTTTTATTGTGGGGGCTGATCCCTCTTCTTCTCTCCCAAACCCTAGCTTCTTCTCTCAAACTCCTCATCCCCCTTCCTCTCTTGCTACCAGTCGGCCTCCTTCGAGACCGGAAGTGCTCTTCGAAATCCCTAGTGGTATCAGCGAGCAAGATGTGGGTGATCGAGCGGCGAGCGGGAGCGGACACGGGATGCGAGCGGAAGCGGGCAAGTGGACTAGAGAGGGATTAAGTTGGATTTGATACGATGTTGGAAATAAGAAACCTCAAAATTAATTTCATTTAGAGTACACTCCTTATTATATAGAAGTGGAAAATACAATAGAAATACAATAAAAAATCATAAACTTCAACATAAACTAATAAATACCTTTTCAATGGCAGCATCATCTGGGATGACGACATGGCATTTACATCCATATGCAGGAGCAACAGTAGCAAGGCTTATAGCAGTACTTCCTGCACTTCCCTCAGTTACTAAGCCTCCTTCCACAAGATCTCCATACTCTAGAGCCTACAGTTCAAATTTATAAAGGAAAATTAGAGCAAAACAGAAATTACATAAGTAAATTTGTCTGTTCTCTCTCATAATTTTTTTAACTAGAAGAAAACCCAAAAAGAAAAAAAGAAAAAATTAGGCCTCCGACCTCTTCAATAATTTTAACCGCGACACGATCCTTGATGCTGCCTCCAGGATTCAAGAACTCAGCTTTTGCGAGGATCTAAAAAAGAAATTGGAAGTTTGCATCGTAGTAAAAGAAATTAAAACACTCAAAGGAGGATAATTAAATATTTTGTGAGAATGAAAAGATAACCTCGCATCCTGTTGCTTCGGATAGGCTGTTGATCCTTAAGAGAGGCGTGCTTCCGATGGCATCGACAAGACCCCTCCTCCCCTTTCTCTTCTTGTTAGAGATTTTATGTGGTTTCCTCCATGGAAGAAGACTGGAGAGTTGGTGCGAAAAGAGGAGGAAGGAAACTAGAGAAATAGAGAGAGTCGCAACGGCAAAAAGCTCATTGGATCTCGCCGCCATCAATCGACCCACAATATCACACTAGTGGCATGGGCTCCAAGGAATCACTCTTCCTTTTCGAAGTGAGATCTTGTAGCCTCTTACAACAACACAAATTTGGCTCGAGGATTGCCCTTTACACGAAACTTTGTAGCGGATCTGAAAGGATTCATTGTTTTTAGTTAGTTTAACATTAGATCTATCTCTATCTCGGATCTTCAATGATTCAAGATTTTAATTAGCTTGCCTTAATAATATGCTATTGCTCTTTGCAGCTAACATGTTAGATATTTTGGATTTCTTGTACATGCATTACAAAAAGCAATTTCATTGTACATGAAAATATAATGAAGATTTTTTTTGTTTACGAACTTACCACGGTATAAGTTTGACAAAATGTGCTCATCCTTTTCGCCACGGCAACATCAAATAAACTTCACCTCCAACCTCTAACCATTTGCATATTTCATTGTTCAGACCAAACTCAAAAGTCAATTGTTACTCAGCTCCTTACGGGTGACAACTATCTTAGATGGAGTCATGTTGTCATCATGGTCCTTCAAGCAAAAAAAAAACTTGGTTCCATTAATGGAACAAATTTTAAACCCACCACAAAACAAAATTCCTATGCATGGATTCAGTGTGAATGCTATGGTAATCTCCTCACTTCTTCATTCCACCATGAATTTGGAAGGGTCTTTGAGCCAGGACGGGTGTAAAGGATGTGTGTGGGTGCCCTAACTCTAACATGTGAATGCAAGTGTAGAATGTAGGAAATTCAAAAATGATGCAATGCACATGCAATAGTCCGTCAAGTAAAAAAGGGCAGCCCGGTGCACAAAGTATCCCCGCGCAGCGAGGGTCCGAGGAAGGGTCCCACCACAAAGGTGAAATGTAGGCTTGGTTATTAAAGGCTCAAGACGCATCAAGGCGCAAAGGGGTCTTGGAGCCTAGGCTCAAGGCGCAAGCGTGCGTCTGACGAAGGCAAGGCGCAACCACATTCATTTTAAATAATCAAAATCAAACATCATTTCATTTTCTTGATCACAATCTTCATCTATTTTACTCATTAATCATTCATTACTATCATTTATCTCTCTTTAAAATTAGAATCAATGTGGTTACTTGCATCATATTTAAGTTTCAATGCTCGATTATGTTTCACAAATACTAAAAAATGCAAAAAATATTAAGTTCCTACATTATTTCTTTCTTTATTTTGAAAAAAAAAATACAATAGGAATTTCACCCAGGCGACTTTTATGCTCCAAAGGCGCACGAAGGCGCAAATCTCTAAGTCTGGTGAGCCTTGAGTTTTAGGCGCACCTTTAACAACATAGAATGCGACAAACCTTACCCTGCATTTTTGAAAGAAACTGCTTCCATAACTCGATCCCGTGACCTCAAGGTCACATGACACACCTTAACTGGTGCACATACAATAATTCAACAAGTAATTGCAATAAAATTATGAAATTAATCTAGGCAACGCAAACATGCACGATTGAGATTAGACTTTAAAGCAATGAACAAGTTCTAGCTACAATTAAAGTAAGATTGCTTGGACTAAATGTATGGCGAATAAATCCTTCAAATAGATGCGAGAAAATTGAGTAAACTGTTATGAATTATTATTCCCAAATTATATAATATCCAACGAACGTTCCACGCAAAGGAAAATTAACTTCCAAATTAGAACTTAGATAATCAAATAAGGCCCAAACTGTGAGAATTTGCTGCAATTTTGAACTCGGACAACAAATATTAAGTGGATGAGTTGCTGAATTATGATTATTCTGCACTAATTTTGGTTCCCATAGATGAGAGAACGCTGAAGAATGATAACCGGATAGGGAAAACACCAAGGTTGGCTGCTGGAATTAACCTCGGGAGTGTTGTAGAAGTGGCAATCGGGTGATGCAATCTTATAAATCCATGAAACCAAGGACCGACCTCTGAAATCGGCTATAGCAGCAAGCTGGAAGTAAGAGTAGACTGTCAATCTTGACTGGCAACAACCCTATCCCCTCCGGGAGACGCGACGCAGGCGTAGGAGTCGGTTTTTCTGTAGGGGAGGATTCAAACTCAGGGCCTGGGATGACGATCTCGTCCAAGGAGTGAAACGAGAGTCTTCGACGATGTTAGGGCTGGTACAGGGTCGTCGTTCTCCTCCAGTAGAGTCGAAGATGACTCGTCTGCAAATGAAGGCTCAAAACAGAGTAGGGAGTGTCGTTCTCATCCAGGGGAGAAATCGGCAGTCCTTAGCGTGCCTCAGAATCGTTTGTAGTAGTCATCATGGGAGTTGCAGACATGGAAGTTGTTCGCGAGGTAGGCTTTGACAAGGTTGTAGTAGGCGAAGATATACTTGGCAGCAACAATCGTTGTTTAGTCAATAGAGACATCAAAGACACATGAAGCATCAGAGAGCACGCGGATATTATGATCGCATCAATCTATTTGGTCATTTTTAAAAAAGGTTCCACAAAATTTTGAAGTATGTTGGACCATTGCCAACCTTACATATGATATTTTACTATCAACCTACTTCTTCACTTTCAAAACCCTCCCTAATTTACTTATTTCATACTGAATATTGTTGGACGCCACTAGATACATTTTTATGAAGATCAACTCATGGATTTCCTACAGGGGCTCAATGAATCATATGCACATGTTCGTAATGAATTGTTATTAAAGAATCATTTACCATCTGTTAACAATGAGTACTGACGCAGGGCAGACCGTGTGACTCGGGTGTGCTGACTTTAATGCTAACCTAAATGGATGTGACGCGGGTGAACTCAAATAAATGCGACCTAAATGAAATGCAAATGGATTTTAAAACTTTTATCCGGAAAGAAAATTTTGCAGTGTTGATTTAGGCAAATGAACCCAAGATGAATAATAATTTTCCGGCGCACAAGCTAATCATGCTGACATTCACACAAAATGCTATTTACCACAAATTTCACGAATAAGTATTATAGAGTACAAGAAATGGAACAAAGCACTAGCAAATACGATACCCAACAAACATGTGATGTTTTCCAATATTCAATAATGAAATAATAAAACACAATGCATTAATACTCACAAACATAAGGAATCCTGCGGCGGCGATGGAATGTCGGCTGGGGTGGAATTTGACAACGGGCTGCACTGTGATGCTGGAAGAAGATGAAGGGTTGTGATGTAGTGTTGGATTGGATTTGAAGGAGAAAGAGCAGTTGCTGCTTCAGGAAATGGGGAAAACGGAGGCTTTGTTGATAGAAGCTACAGTTGAACGATGGGATGGGGAGGGAGTTTTTGTGTGGAGGCGTCGGTCTGCTGGAGACAAGTGAGAGGAAGGGGTTGAACAGGAGTAGTTGCGGTGACTGCGATCCCAGGCGAGGAAGATGAATAGTGGAAATGGCGAGGAAGGAGAAGAGGGAAGGCTTCTGGGAGTTCGGCGTGCGATGGGGAGAAAATGTCGAGGGGTTGTTGTGTTGTCGGGAGTGGATCGACGAACAGGGAAGGACTTACGCTGGAATGGGGCGTGCGGCAGGGAGAAGCTACAGGGAATCGATCAAGGTTGGAGATGAGGGCAGAGGCGTCGTCGCGTGTGGAGCAGATGGCAGTTAAGGCCGACGGTAAGAACATGGCTCTCAATGGTGGTTTACTGGAGGAGAAACGAAGAAGGCGATGAACAGGGGGGAATCTAGCGGTTTCCTCCTTCGGCTGGACGAGAATCGTGCGATGCAGGGATGAACAGTGGCGGTTTTACGATGGATCGTGGGATAAAGGCTGGTTCACGGGAATTGAACAATAACAGTGAAATTAAATAGAAATGAACATAAGTGAAAATAGAATCAAGGCTTCGCACCCCGGGCTCGCGGCGTCGCACCACGGAAGATTGCCGATTTCTGAATTCTCTCACAAAATTCAACAATGACCATAAACTGCAGCACCCGCCCCTATTTATAACAAGAAGGGGCGGTTGGGCACCGGGCGTGTACGACTATGATTGGCCGTTACGCCCGCGGCCCTAAAATACTAAAAACAAATCCAAAAAAATAAAATAAAATACATAAAAATAATTCGCGACAAGCCGGACGCGCTCGCGGTCTCGGATCGCCGATCCGATCATCAGTCTCCTGTGCGAATATACAAAAGTGGGCCCCGCCGACAGGCGACCCGTAGTCTGATGACGATCCCCATCAACTCCCCCCGACTGAAAAGCATTCATCTCCGATAAATGGAGATGATCGTACTGATGTCGAAGATCGGGGGCAAGTCTATCAAGCTCCGTCGCGGATATCCAAATATCATCACAAATGGGGCGTCCGCTCCAGTGTGCCAGGTAGCGGCCTGAAGGGCCATCCACGGTGGGAATACATTCATGCGCCGCAATATCAGTAATGCGCTCAACTCTCACATCTCGTGCTGGTGGATCTAGAGGAACCGGTGGAATCATAGGTGGTGCGGGCAAGTCCGTAGGTGTTTGTCCAAAGTGTTCAGGGGAAGAGTCTGGTTGTGACGGGTAGGATGTAGGAAGTGGATCAAGGTATGAATCCATATGCTTGAGAGACTCAAAGTACGGTGTCAAATCTTCAGTATTAAATACGGGATGAATACCCATATCTGCTGGGAGATCGACCTCATAGGCATTTGCTCTTATTTTCTTTATAATTCTATACGGGCCCATTCGCTTCGGTTGTAGCTTCTTAGCGACTCCTTTTGGGAGCCTCTCCATGCGAAGTCGGATCATGACTTGCTCGCCTACCCGAAAATGTTGTTCACGCTTGTGTTCATCTGCCTGTGCTTTATATAATTCATTACTGCTAGCAATTTTTTTCCGGATTAATTCATGCAATTCATGTATGTGATGAATGAAAGACTCGGGAGATTCACTAGGACGTGACTCTAAGGGAACATGTGCAAGGTCAATAGGTTTCCTAGGCTCATAACATGATACTATATGAAATGGACTCATGTCAGTAGACCGATTAACCGAACTATTGTAAGCGAACTCCGCTACGGGTAACACAGAATCCCAAACCGACGGGTGATCGCTAAAGGAATATGGACGACCGGCTGTCGAGAGGAGGCCATAGGCCTACCTCTCCCTTGCGGCAAGGGGGACATGGAGGCTTCGACAAAAGTGGTGGCTGGCGGCGTGGAGGGCGTGGCGGGCTCGGCATTGGCCGAGGGGCTGGTGGTGATGATGCCCCTTGGCGCGCGGGATTGGAGCACCTCGGGAGTGGGCGGCCTGGCGGATCTACGGCGGACGAAGGAGCGGCGGACGGGAGCAGGCACCGGGATCGGTCCCCTAGCTTGGAGCGTGGTTGGCGTCGTCCCTCTTGGGCGGACGATGCAGTGCAGGATTCGCAGCCCCGGGACGGCAGTGGCCGTTTCTTGCCATTAATGGCGGTTGGCGGCGGGCTGGAGGTGCCGTCTTCCGCCCCGCATCGCGGTATCTCGGCTGCACTTGACCTGCTCAATGAGGATGCGGTGCGCTCAGGTATGTCGGAACCACCTATTGGTAATGGGGCTGATGCAGAAATGGCACCGGGCGGGGATGCGCAGGAGGCGGAAATGGCCATGGAGCAAGGGGGCATAGCAGATGTTGCATCAAGTTTTTGCACGGAAGGTGCTCGACGAACTGACCGACCCAAATCCGTTGGGGATTTGGAGGGGCACGGGGTGCTGGATGGCTCGGGTCCGTCTCTTGGAGACCCCCCGTACCGCCCTGGAAGCTCGCCGGCTGCGCACGGCAGCGGTTGCTCGCCGAACAATCACCGCCCCGAAGGTGCTCGGGGAAATGCCGGACAGAACAGCAGCCCGCCTTCGGCCTGGCAGCGCAAGGGGCTGGTCTCGCTGGATGATATCCAAGGGCTGGATGACATTGCCCCGGACGGCTCTCCCATTGCCATGCTTGATGCGATGGCAACCCGGACCATGGAAAATCTTTCGTTCTCGTTGGTTGGTAAAATCTTGGGCCGGTGGCTGCCCGCCCATGTGGTCGAAGCGGAGATCCGTAAACGGTGGGAGCAATTCGGGGAGTTTCGCTTCTTGGTGCTCCGCGCCGATTGTTTTTATGTGTTTTCTTGTCCGCGGAGGCACGCGACTCCGTCCTACAAGGTGGCCCGTGGTTTATTAATGGCTTTATTGTCGGCATGGATGTTTGGATGCCAGCCTTTGATCCGTCTTCATTCAAGGGCCTTTCCTCGCCGGTGTGGGTGCGGCTTCCGCGCCTTCCGCTTCTGTTCTGGGATCGCGCCAACATCGCCCGCATCGCGGCACGTGTGGGCAAGCCTCTTTGGGTTGACTCCACAACCAATGATTGGGGCCGCATGGAGTATGCCCGGGTATGTGTCTGGGTGGATTTGTCTAAGCCCCTTCCAGGCGGGGTACAAGTTACCAGCTCTTTTATGTCGTTTGTGCAGACCGTTGAGTATGAGGGTCTTGCTTCCCTATGCTCCTCATGCGGTTGTGTCGGCCACTTCGATGGGGCATGCCTGCCCCCCCCCCCTCGGCGACCTGCTCCCCCTCCGACACCGGCCCCTGCCCGACGTGCGGCTCCTCCGCCCGCCCCTCACGTGCCGCAGCAACAGCCCGCGGAGCCTGTACTGGAGCAGGGCGGCCTACTCGGACCCGGTCCATGGAATTTGGTCAAGCACCGCCGCCGCCGACGGCGGGTGCGAATTCTGCCCCCCTTCCGCCCCGCCCCCTGGACGTTCGCCCAGGTCACCGCCAACAACTGCAGCGGCCAGCTGTTCACGCCCCAGCGCGCGGCCCACCATTGCCCAAACAGCCTTTGGTGCCGGATCCGCACGATGTTGTGTTGCAACCGCATGGCAAGGAGCTCGCCTGGCCAGATGTGGATGGGGACGGCGGCCTGCCTGTCGATGCGGTCTTGGGGACAGAAATGGTGCTCTACCCTCTTGATCCGCCGAGGGTGCACCGCTCTCTCGCTGCCTGGGAGCTTGCAAGTTTGGACCCTGTAGTGATTATTTCCAACAAGCGGAGTCAGGGGGATCTGGTAAGCGACGACGGGGACGCATCCTCTTCAAGGGGTCCATGACGAGCCTCATTTTATGGAATTGTCGGGGGGCTCGGAAGAAGGAGGTTGGACATCTTCTCCGGGATCTTACTCTGCGGTGGGGGGTTTCCCTTGTGGGCTTGTCTGAGACGATGGTGGAAGATCTTTCCCGGCATGATGTGGACCGGCTGGCGGGCCGGAATTGGGATTTTGTGCATCAACCGTCGGCTGGCCGGTCGGGGGGTATTGCGGTGCTATGGCGGAGTGACGTGCAGTTTGTGTCGATCTCTCTCTCGAGGCAATGCGTTATTGGGGATGTCACCTTCCCTGATAAGCAATGCTGGCGGGTGGTGTTCGTTTATGCGAACAAGGATGTTTATGTCCGGAGGCAGCTGTGGTCTTTGCTGGAACAGTTTGCAACCCCGGATCCGCCCGATGATTGTAGGGGGTGACTTCAACTGCCTTCTGCGGCCGGAGGAGCGGCGAGGCAGTCGGCCCTTTGTTTATTCACAGGGGTCTTTGGAGATGGATGCGGCTGTGGCGGAGCTGGACCTTCAGGAGCTGGGTTTCACGGGCCCGGCCTTTACTTGGTGTAGCAACCAGCCCGGACTTGGGCGTGTTCTGAGGCGTTTGGATCAGGTGTTTGTTAACTCGGTGGGAATGGACGTTATCCCCTTGGGTGCTGTGCGACACTTGCCCCGGGTTGGCTCTGACCACTGTCCTATCCTGCTGGCTTTGGGGGAAGTGCAGGCTGCTAGGCCGTCTAGGTGGATCAGGTTTGAGGATACCTGGCTTTCTTACCCGATGGTGCGGAAACTGGTGTCTCGATCCTGGCTGAAGCCGGATGTCGGTGATAGTGCAGAGGTCTTGCAGCGAAAGTGTCGCCGCACCCTTCGGGCCCTTTTCTTTTGGAGCAAGAACAAGCTCAAGGATCTGGGTGCTCGGAAGGAGATTCTGGAGGCGGAGATTGTGGAGCTCCAGCGGCTGGAGAGCTTGGATGGTGGCATCTCAGAGGAGCAGACTCGGACTCTCATTGCGGCGGTTAAGGAGCTCTTGAGCATTCATGCTAGGTTGGACACTTGGTGGAAACAACGTGCAAAGGTGCAGTGGATCAACGAGGGTGATGCGAATACCCACTATTTTCACTCCATCGCCTCCTGTCATCGACGAGGCAATCAGATTTCTCAGGTGGAGCTTGCGAACGGCGACCTTGTTGAAGATCCGGAGGGCATCGAGGCGGCATTCTTGGACTTCTTTGATCGGAAGTGGGAGTGTGCGGCTCCTGTTCTTGCTGGGTGGCCTCTCCTGCCTTCCTCTCGGCGGCTTGATGGAGGGGCAGCCTCCTTGTTGCTGAAGGAGGTTTCTGAGGAGGAGATTTGGGGCCTCATCAAGGCCAAGAGGGCCAACCGTGCTCCGGGCCTAGACGGTATTACTTCCTCTTTTTTGTCCACTTCTGGCCCATTGTGCGTACTTCTGTTTGCAGGGCCATTGGCGACTTTTTTGCTCTTGGTCGTATGCCCAGTGCGTGGAAGGAGACACTGGTGGTACTCATTCCGAAATGCCCCAATGCGTCTCGACCGGATCGGTTCCGGCCTATTAGTCTGTGCCAGACCATCTATAAGGTGGCGGCGAAGATCATTGTGGATCGCATGAGGGGGCTCCTACCCTCGCTCATCTCGGAAGAGCAGGGGGCCTTTGTTCCTGGGCGCACTATTTCCCACCAGTGCTTCATCGCCCAGGAGGTGGTGCACAAGCTGGCGATCTCGACCTCCATGACTGGGTTCCTCGCTATGAAGGTCGACATGGAGCAGGCCTACGACAAGATGTCGTGGGAGACGCTGCGGCAGATTCTGGTCATGTTTGGGTTTCCGGAGCAGTTTGCTAGATGGATTATGCAATGTGTGGAGGGGCCGCAGTTTGCATTGCTCCTCAACAGGCGACGTACGAGGTGGATCGAGACAAGTTGTGGCTTCCGGCAGGGATGCCCCCTCTCCCCTTATCTGTTCATTCTGTGCTCTGAGCTGCTCTCGCTTGCCTTCAGTCAGCGGGGGAACTCATTGGGCGTTATGGTTGCGGCTTCAGGCCCGCGGATCTCTCACTTGCTTTACGCCGACGACATCTTCATCACCTCGGATGCCACCACGTCTTGTGTGGATCAGTGTCTTGCCGTGTTGCAGGAGTACTGTACTTGGACTGGGCAGCGGATCAACAGATCGAAGTCCATGGTCATGTTTGGCAAGTCCACCCCTACGGGGACGTGCGACAGGCTGACTCGCCGCTTGGGCTTCCAGAGGGTTCGCGAGTTTACTTACTTGGGCATTTTGCTGGCCATGCGCAAGTTGAAACGCTCCGACTTCTCACACCTGCTTCTGAAGGTGGCGGCGAAGGTTCGGGCCTGGGGGAACCGCCACCTCTCCTTGGCGGGCCGGGCCACCCTCGTCAGGTCGGCACTCCTGGCCACGCCGATGTTCCTCTATACACATTGTCATGTGCCTCGCTCGGTCCAGGAGGTTATAGAGCGGCTGGCGCGGTTTTTCCTGTGGCAGAGGGCCCCTTCCCAGCGTGGGATGCACTATGTTAGCTGGGAGCAGTGTTGCTCTCCCTCTGCCGGGGGTGGGCTTGGCTTCCATGGGGTGAGTAGGTGGCAGGGCCCCTTGCGGGCAAAGTTCGCCTGGGAGCTGATGCAGCCGGGATCCTCCCTTTTCCACAGGTTGGTTTCGGCCCGGTACACTGGCCGCCTTTGGCGGGAGGGGATCACCCGACGCGACTCTCCGGTTTGGCGGCTCATCAGGGAGGGCGCTGCGTGCCTTCGGCCCCTGCTTCGCTAGCAGATTGCGGATGGGGATTATGTGGATGTGCTTGCGCATGCTTGGATTCTTGACCGGCCTCTCTCCCGGTGGCCCACTTTCGCTGACTGCGGCTCGCTGGAGTCACTCCAGGTATCGGCCTTCTTGCTTCCGGGCGGCGGTTGGGATGTTTCCGCTCTGTCTCAGTTTTTTGTGCCGGATCTTGTTGAGGCCGTCCTCCAGATCTCGGTCCACAGCTCATTTCCCCAGGACAGGCCGGAGCTCTGCACCCGCCTCAGCGGTCGTTCTATTGCCTCCCTAGCCTACATGGGCCAGTTTGACGGGGCTTGCCCGGACTTTAGCTAGCTTCGGAAGCTAAAACTTCATCCGCGGGAGCGGATGTTTTGGTGGCGGCTCCTGTGGGATGCGATCCCCACCCGGGCGTGGCTTGCCCGTCGGGGTCTTACTACCGAGAGGGGATGCCCTTGGGGCTGCACGTCTGAGGAGACCCAGGACCATCTGGTCTCGGACTGCTGTTGTCTGTCGGCCATTCAGGCCGCTCTTCTGCGTTGGGGATACAGTTTGCCCTCCTACTCCAGCTGGGCGACTGCGCTGGAGCTTCTCTCCTCTGTCTCTGCCGGCGCGCTCGGTATAGCGAGGGTTTTTTGTTGTACGGTGTACCAGGCCTGGCGTGGCCGCAACGCCAAGGTCCACAATGGCGAGGTGGCGTCCTTTACTGTCATGGCGGCGACCATTGTTGAGAACCTCTCCATTATGCGAACTCTACCACTCCAGGGGCACTGGGGCACCACCTAGCCTCACCGGCTGTCGACGCCACTCTTTTGGTGCCCCCCGCCCCCTGGATGAATAAAGTTCAATGTGGATGGTTCTCTTTCCTCGTCCGGGCTTGCTGGGTTTGGGATGGTGGCCCGCGATGACCGGGGTGCTCTCATCTTTGCTGCTGGATCCTCGCTTTTGCACTGGGATCCTGGGGGAGTGGAGCTGGCGGCGGTCTTGGTCCTCAAGGATCTTATCCCGCCATCTTTATATGGGGTGCGCGGGGCTATTGTGGAGGGCGACTGTTTGACCCTTATGGACAGCTGTGCTGCTGGTTTGTGACGAGGCGACTGGAGCGTGACGGTGGACGGCGAGGAGGACTTCTCTTTTCTGAGCGGCTTCCCGCGGCTTCGATTCCAGCATATTGGTCGTGCTGCCAACAGAGTTGCTGATTTCTGTGCTCGTTTTGCCCTACGGGAAACCTTTGTATGGCTAGATGTTGATGGCACTCAGACCGAGTTTGCCGAGCTTGTTCGTGCAGACTTGGATGACATGCTATAGCTTTGTTTTCCTTTTTTTATTTTTAATTTCATGCTATATGCACTTTTCAAAAAAAAAAACTAGACATCGTAACAGATTCCCTAAACTCCTATTAACGACCTCAGTCTGGCCGTCAGTTTGTGGGTGATAGGTAGTAGAGAATTTCAAAGTCGTTCCCGTCTTAAGCCATAACGTTCTCCAAAAGTAGCTAAGAAATCAAACGTCACGGTCAGACACTATGGATTTGGGTAATCCGTGTAATCGAAAAATGTCTCTCATAAAAAGGGCCGCTACGTGAGCCACATCGGCGGGCATGCGACAAGCAATAAAATAAGCCATCTTCGAGAACCGATCTACCACTAAGAAAATAGAATCGTGCTTCCTCAGAGTACGGGGAAGACACAATACAAAATCCATACTAATGTCGACCCATGGCTGATGTGAGACTGGAAAAGGAGTATAAAGTCCAGTATTTTGTTTTGAACCCTTCGCAGTCTGACATATGCCGCAGTGTCGCACAACACGAGTCACAACCCTTTTCATGGCGGGCCAATAGAACCGATCCTCAACTAACGCAACGGTCTTATCTCTGCCAAAATGGCCAGCCGCGCCGCCAGCGTGCATTTCCCAAATCAAGTAGTCCCTGAAAGACGTCCTGGGGATGCAAAGACGAGATCCGCGGTACAAGTATTCCTCTACAATATCAAACCCATCAGTGGGCTCGGGAGGATCCCTCAAAAATCCCAAATAGATATCGCCAAAGTCAGGGCAGGTGGGGTAGTCACTAGATAAGCGATCAAAACTAGTCGCGCTAGCGCTCAGTGTGCGGAGTAGGGCGATATGTCGACTAAGAGCGTCAGCAGGTTTGTTCTCAACACCTGCACGGTGTTTGAGAACATAGTGAAAGTCCTGCAAATATTCAACCCACTTGGCATGCCTATGCCCCAACTTCCGTCGTGAGTCAAGATAACGCAGGGCCTGGTGATCGGAATATAGGACAAACTCCCGTAGGAGGAGATAGTGTCTCCAATAACGAAGTGACTGTACCACTGCATAAAACTCTCGATCATAATTTGAGTACTTCTGTCGGGCCTCATTCAGCTTCTCACTAAAATAAGAAACTAGATGACCCTCCTGACTTAGTACTCCGCCAATCCCAACGCCAGATGCGTCGCAGGCGACCTCAAATACCTTAGAGAAATCGGGCAATCTCAGAACAGGTGCGGTCGTCAATTTGTCCTTGATTTCAGTAAAAGCTCGAGTGGCGGCTGCCGTCCACTGAAAATCTCCCTTCCGAAGGCAGCTCGTGAAGGGGGTCATAATGGTACTAAATCCTCGGACAAATCTCCTATAAAAGGTGGTTAATCCGTGGAAACTACGGGCCTCAGTAATAGTGGAAGGGATAGGCCACTCACGAATAGATTGGACCTTGTCCGGGTCAACAGACGCGTCGGACGATGATATGATGAACCCTAGAAAGTGCACAGAATCAGTCAGGAAGGAGCACTTCTTCAAGTTCACATACAGCTTCTCCTTTCGGAGAGTATCGAACACAAGCCGCAGATGGCTCAGGTGGTCATCAGATGAGTGGCTATAGATCAAAATATCGTCAAAGTAGACGACCAAGAATTTGCCCATGAAGGGTCGAAAGATCCGAGTCATGACTTGCATAAAGGTACTGGGGGCGTTGGACAGCCCAAATGGCATGACCAACCACTCGTATAGACCGTCTTTCGTCTTGAAAGCCGTTTTCCACTCATCTCCCTCACGAACTCTAATCTGGTGATACCCGCTGCGAAGATCGATCTTTGAAAATACCTGGGCACCAGCCATCATGTCAAGTAAGTCATCCAATCGGGGGATGAGAAAACGATATTTAATAGTAATCTTATTGATGACCCTGCTGTCAATACACATTCGCCAACTCCCGTCCTTCTTCGGAGTGAGAAGGGCAGGGACTGCGCAAGGGCTCAGACTCTCTCGAATGAATTGCTTCCTCAGTAATTCATCAACCTGCCTCTTGAGCTCAGCATGCTCATCCAGATTCATCCGGTAATGGGGTATGTTCGGGAGTGAAGCTCCTGGTGTCAAATCTATGGCATGTTGAATGTCGCGTAACGGAGGTAACTCATCAGGTAGCTCATCTGGCATAAGGTCATTATAGTCATCCAGGAGTCGCCGGACCGCAGGTGGTGGCTCAGGAATCTCCACAGGGCTCTCAGAAGCCATAGTGGCTGCCACCACGTAAAAGATACCGACGCTGACATTTTCTCTCATAAACTCGCTGCGACGCAGAATGTGCAGCGGCCTAGATGAGCTCGTACTAGTAGAGGGTGTGACCTTCCCCGAGGATTTCTCCTTCGGTTGGGTCGGTGTCAACGTGATCTTACGACCCTTGTCGTAGAATACATACGTGTTCGAGCGACCGAAACACGTGACATCACAGTCGTAAAACCAGGGCCTCCCTAAGAGAATGTGGGCGACATCCATGGGGATGACATCACACTAAACACGATCCTCAAACTTAGCGAGAGTGATCGGAACTAGGCAACTCTGGGTAACCTGTATAGCCGTTTTATCGACCCAAATGACTCGATAAGGATGTGGATGAGGCTCATGGGTCACATGCATCCTCTTTAATGCTCGCTGGGCTACAATGTTCACGCAACTCCCGCTATCAATGGCTAGCTTGCAGGGGCCGTCTGCGCTAGGAAAGAAGGTATAAAAGATCGTCGTACGACACCAATCCTCATCAGCATGCGGGGTATAAAGGAGGCGTCGTATAACACCTAACTCTATGGAGCGCTCAGCATCGCTCTCCCAACCGTCCTCGACGGTGGCAACAACCTCCTCATCGGCGAACTCCTCAACATCAGCACTGGGTTCGCCTTCTTCAACTAGCAGATTCCTTGTAGGGCACTGGGCCGCCACGTGGCCTATACCCGAGCAACGATAGCACTGGATGTTCCCCAACCTGGAGGCCGTGGGAGGTCCGGTGGGGACAGACTTACCCTTCGTGTCGGTGGAGACACGAGAGGGTCCTGCAGGGGTGCTCGAGGCCTGTGGTGGCCTCCTAAATGTGGACCCGTCAGTCCTGGTAGAAGTCTGACGGGTACCAGCGAGTCGCAGGTACTGCTCATACTCGAGGGTCATCTGATAAACTTGTTCTACCGACTCCAACCGGTGGGGAATAAGCTCTCTGCGTATCTCCGATCTCAATCCGGTCCAAAACCGTGAAGCGGTGACACTAGTCTCCTCTCGTAGATCACTCCTCACTGCTAGCTCATCGAATCGGGACATGTACTCCGCTACAGATTGCGTGCCCTGGCGCAACGCAAAAAGCTGATCTAGCAACTGATCCCGATAGGAGGTGGGAAGGTATTTTTCTTTCAGTCGACGTTTCATGTCTTCCCAACGGATGATGGTACGGTATCCATCACGCTGTAGAGACCTTTCTAGGCTGACCCAGAAAATCTTGGCTGGGCCGACCAACTTCATTTTTGCAAATCTAACGCAACGCTCGTCACTCATATCATACCACTCGTAGTAGTGGTCCATCTCCTGAAGCCAATCGCTAAAAGTCTTCGGGTCGAGCTGACCATCGAAGGTGGGGGCATTAATGCGTATGCGACGGGTAATATCATCCTCAGCGCGTGCTGCCCGGCGTGGCTCAGGATACTCGTCGAAATAATCATCACGACCGTAGTCAAAATGGTCCTGAGCTCTATCACGAGGAGCTGGACGTCGTAGTGGAGCAGGTGCAGGTTGACGGTCTCGAACTTGATCGAGGGGTCGCCTACGGTGTGGGGCAGGCTCTCGAAGTGGAGCGGCTTCTCGTGGTGGCTGATCCCTAACACGCACATCTTGTGGTGGGAGGGCAGCCCGTCCTTCCCCAAAAGGAATATCAGGCGGAGTGGGTGAGGTTTCCCTACTGTGGGAAGTGGAGTGCTCTCGTAGTTCCTCAATGGCGGCGACGCGGGTGCGAAGATCGTCATATTGTGCATCCAATCGATCAAATCGATCAATCAACCGTTGGAATTCCGTAGGTGTCATTTCTAAATTTATGTTGGTGGTCCTCGCGACGGTTAGGCTTGTGTCAGACATGGACTGACGGTAAGACCTACCACTACGTAACATGCATGTGGCCCAATCCTGGGCTCTGATACCAAATCTGACGCAGGGCAGGCCGTGTGACTCAGGTGTGCTGACTTTAATGCTAACCTAAATGGATGTGACGCGGGTGGACTCAAATAAATGCGACCTAAATGAAATGCAAATGGATTTTAAAACTTTTATCCGGAAAGAAAATTTTGCAGTGTTGATTTTATAAGCAAGGCAAATGAACCCAAGATGAATAATAATTTTCCGGCACACAAGCTAATCATGCTGACATTCACACAAAATGCTATTTACCACAAATTTCACGAATAAGTATTATAGAGTACAAGAAATGGAACAAAGCACTAGCAAATACGATACCCAACAAACATGTGATGTTTTCCGATATTCAATAATGAAATAATTAAACACAATGCATTAATACTCACAAACATAAGGAATCATGCGGCGGCGATGGAATGTCGGCTGGGGTAGAATGCGACAACGGGCTGCACTGTGATGCTGGAAGAAGATGAAGGGTTGTGATGTAGTGCTGGATTGGATTTGAAGGAGAAAGAGCAGTTGTTGCTTCAGGAAATGGGGAAAACGGAGGCTTTGTTGATAGAAGGTACAATTGAACGATAGGATGGGGAGGGAGTTTTTGTGTGGAGGTGTCGGTCTGCTGGAGGCGAGTGAGAGGAGGGGGTTGAACAGGAGTAGTTGTGGTTGACTGCGATCCCAGGCGAGGAAGATGAATAGTGGAAATGGCGAGGAAGGAGAACAGGGAAGGCTTCTGGGAGTTCGGCGTGCGATGGGGAGAAGATGTCGAAGGGTTGTTGTGTTGTCGGGAGTGGATCGACGAACAGGGAAGGACTTACCCTGGAATGGGGCGTGCGGCAGGGAGAAGCTACAGGGAATCGATCGAGGTTGGAGATGAGGGCAGAGGCGTCGTCGCGTGCGGAGCAGATGGCGGTTAAGGCCGACGGTAAGAACAGGGCTCTCGATGGTGGTTTACTAGAGGAGAAACGAAGAAGGCGATGAACAGGGGGAATCTAGCAGTTTCCTCCTTCGGCTGGACGAGAATCGTGCGATGCAGGGATGAACAGTGGCGGTTTTACGATGGATCGTGGGATAAAGGCTGGTTCACGGGAATTGAACAATAACAGTGAAATTAAATAGAAATGAACATAAGTGAAAATAGAACCAAGGCTTCGCACCCCGGGCTCGCGGCGTCGCACCACGGAAGATTGCCGATTTCTGGATTCTCTCACAAAATTCAACAATGACCATAAACTGCAGCACCCGCCCCTATTTATAACAAGAAGGGGCGGTTGGGCACCGGGCATGTACGTTTATGATTGGCCGTTACGCCCGCGGCCCTAAAATACTAAAAACAAATCCAAAAAATAAAATAAAATACATAAAAATAATAGCGCGACGAGCCGGACGCGCTCGCGGTCTCGGATCGCCGATCCGATCATCGTCTCCTGCGCGAATATACAAAAGTGGGCCCCGCCGATTGGCGACCCGTAGTCTGATGACGATCCCCATCACTTACCCTCTCCTCCGAGAGAAGGGTGTCAATGCTCATTGTTGAATGAGTATGCAAACACGAATACACAAATCACACTGATCTTTATTCAATCATAATCTTGATCGAAGTGCCACTGATCACATTACAACATTGATGGCCATTACAATTCTCTATGCTTCAAACTTTATGGGTATCCACCTGCAATAGTTCTCCATCAAATTATAGTAGCTCTATTTAAGGTTGTCTTGGATCTGGTTCATCAAACAACCACCCCATATCAAACTTCTTACCAACAATAACACAATATAATCGACACTCCTTTATATAATACACCAACGAGTTCTACCTATTTAACATTGTACCAAACACAACAATTACTACCAATGCTTGTTTCTAATAATCCAAATAGCTCAGCGAATTTCTCAGGCAGTATTTCTTGTTTCTCTGCTATTTCATGATCTGGTTGGATAATTAATAGTGGTGCAACCAACTGTATAATATCTAACACTTCTCTTTTTTTCTCCCTCCGTACAAAAATTCTTCTTCTTTCAATATTGGACTCCCTAACAGTAATAGCACCTAAGTAAAGATCTCGTTTATGTATTTATATCTTGTGCATGACCTCAACATCTCCACTTTGGTGTCATTCTTCTTTATTGCGATAATCAAACAGCCACCCACATTGTTGTCAATCTCGTCTTTCGTGAGTTAAGAAATCACATTGAGATAGATTATCATATCATTCGTTACATGATCCAACAGGACTTTACTTGGCCAAGTTTACACTCCTCAAAAGTTGGCCGATTTGTTGGCTCTCTTGCTCGTGAGCAATTTAATGTCTAGGCACCAAATTGGATCACGTAAATCTCAATTTGGGCATATCACTTACATGCTCCTAGTTGAGGGGAGAATTAGTGTCTAGTCATTACACTAATCTCCATATTGGATCTGAAATGGTTGATGGGTTTAATTGGCTTGTTGGTATAAAATTTAGTTTGCATTAATGATATGTATGCACAAATATTTATAGCTAACGTTATTAGGGGAAAATTGGCACATTGCACCCCCATTTACACCCTTTTGGCAATTTGCACGCCAAAATATTAAATTTGGCATTATGCACCCCCATTTACACTTTCTTTGACACTTTGCACCCCAAGGTAATTTAATTGGGGGTATTTTCATCCGGCGTCGTTACGAATAGGGCAGCGTCGAAACCTTTTCATCTTTTCAGGTCTTCCCGCAGTTTTTTTTCTCCTTCGCAAAAGCTAGGGTTCCAGAGTTCCTGGAACATTGTTTTTCATTTGGAGCTTCTCGTGCTTGTCGTTCTTCGGTGGCTAAGATCGCAGAGCACGTCGAGCATTGTTCAAATCGCAGAGCACGTCGAGCATCGGTGGCAAAGATCGCAGAGCACGTCGAGCATCGGTGGCTAAGATCGCAGAGCACGTCGAGCATCGCCTCCTCTTCAGGTACCCAGATCTGATCCCGCAGTTGTTTCTTCCCAAATGTAGGGCTTATTCTCAGCGTGTAGTTGTAATGGTCCTTCTTCTTCGCAACATTCAGGTCTTCCAAGTATTCAGGTCTTCCCAACAGTCATTGTCGGCATCTACGATCAGCCCGGCGAAAGATCTGCGTTTTTGCCTGTGCATTCCAGACGATCGGTAAACCCTAACCTGTAGCCTCTGCATTCCGTGTGTTTTTGCATGTTAAATTAGTTGTTTACATAGTTGTATTTTCGATTAAAGGATGTCGCATGTCGGTGATTTTGAATGGGAGGGTATGTTGATTGATAGACATTCTCAAGAGGGGTTTCCCTTAGGTAGTAGTAGTGATTCAGAAGGAATGGAAGTGGGCTCCGAAGAAAATGATTCCTCATTTTCGGATGATTTGGTGGAAAGTGATTTTGAGTTGGATAATGCCATGTACGACGAAAATATTGATGATGAAATTGAACTGGTTAGGGTAACAGAAACTCCCGCTTTTGGGAGTATAAATGTAGCAGTGTCTACCAGAGAACGTGCTAAGAGTCATTCGTCATCCCAATTGGAAAAAGGAAAAAGTTCACAAGTTCAAATTTATGAAGGCGATGCTAACGATTCTGATTTTGAGTTTGATGTTGGATTGTGCTTCAATACAGCTTCAGATTTTAGGGATGCAGTAAGACTGTACGCTACAAAACAAGGAAGACCCCTTAAGTTTACTAAAAATTGTAGTGATAAAATCCAAATTACATGTGATTGTGGTTGGGTGTTATTTGTTTCTTTTATTTCAATGCATGAGCGAACTTTTCAAGTGAAGACTATCAAAGGGGAGCATACATGCCATAGGGTTGCAAATTCCCAACATTGTAACTCTAAGTTTCTTGCAAAGAAATATGAACACCACATTAGGAGCAACCCAACATGGTCTGCTTGTTCAATGGAAGAGGTAATGCAGATGGAGAACAAAACATCTTTAAGTATTTGGCAGATGTATCGAGTGAAAAAGCATGCTTCCAAAGTAATTAGTGGCACAGAATTGGAGCAGTATGCAAAGCTTTGGGACTACTTTGAAGAGATTTACAGGACCAATTCGGATACCACAATCAAGGTGAAATGTAAGCACGATGTTGCCCCAGAAACTTGCATTTTCAAGAGACTATATATATGTTGGGGTGCATTGAAGAAAGGTTTCATGGTCGGGTGTCGACCAATCATAGGTTTGGATGGTACGCATATAAAGACATCTACTGGTGGAGTACTTCTATGTGCTGTCGGCGTTGACGGTAACAATAACATGTTTCCTATTGCTTATGCGTATGTTTTGAAGGAAAATACGAAGACGTGGGAGTGGTTTGTTAGTCTCCTTATTGCAAACTTGTGTATTGAGAACAGTCATACTTGGACATTCATTTCAGACAAACAGAAAGGGTTGATTAAAGCTATTGAACAATTATTACCTAATGCTGAACACAGATTTTGTGTTAGGCATATGTATAAGAAATATGAACACCACATTAGGAGCAACCCAACATGGTCTGCTTGTTCAATGCAAGAGGTAATGCAGATGGAGAACAAAACATCTTTAAGTATTTGGCAGATGTATCGAGTGAAAAAGCATGCTTCCAAAGTAATTAGTGGCACAGAATTGGAGCAGTATGCAAAGCTTTGGGACTACTTTGAAGAGATTTACAAGACCAATCCGGATACCACAATCAAGGTGAAATGTAAGCACGATGATGCCTCAAAAACTTGCATTTTCAAGAGACTATATATATGTTGGGGTGCATTGAAGAAAGGTTTCATGACCGGGTGCCGACCAATCATAGGTTTGGATGGTACGCATATAAAGACATCTACTGGTGGAGTACTTCTATATGCTGTCGGCGTTGACGGTAACAATAACATGTTTCCTATTGCTTATGCGTATGTTTTGAAGGAAAATACAAAGACGTGGGAGTGGTTTGTTAGTCTCCTTATTGCAAACTTGTGTATTGAGAACAGTCATACTTGGACATTCATTTCAGAAAAACAGAAAGGGTTGATTAAAGCTATTGAACAATTATTACCTAATGTTGAACACAGATTTTGTGTTAGGCATATGTATAACAACTTTAAGCAAAAGTTTAGAGGGTTACAATTAAAGGACTTGCTTTGGAGAGCTGCGGCCGCAACAAGAATTGTTGATTTCAATGTTGAAATGGAAAAATTAAAGTAATATGATAAGAATGCTTATGATTGGGTTAGGGGAAGAGACGAAAGACATTGGGCAAAGTCTCACTTTAGTGTATGGCCGAAGTGTGATATGTTACTTAATAATTTTTGCGAAAGTTTTAATAACGTCGTCTTGAAAGCTAGAGATAAGCCAATAATAACAATGTTGGAAACAATACGGGTAATTATGATGAAAAAGCTCCAAACTCAAAGAGAAAAATTGTTCAAATATAGTGGTGACGTATGCCCTTCTATACAGAGAATATTGGAAGACAACAAGAAGAATGCATACGCCTATATTTTAGTATGGAATGGCCTAGACAAATTCGAAGTACAAGGATGGACAGGAGACAAATGGACGGTGGATTTAAGTTTGAAGAGTTGTAGTTGTTGAAGATGGGATCTTACAGGTATTCCGTGTGTCCATGCTACTTCATGTATCTTTTATCGCAGAGAAAATGTTGAAGACTACGTTGAGCATTGGTACAAAAGATAGATGTTCATGAGGGCCTATGAACATCTATTAAATCCTATAAATTCACACAAGGAGTGGCCCTTAGCCAATTTGAATCTGATTGTTCCATGGTCAAACACACATAAGAAGCCCGGTAGGCCGTCCCAACATGGTAGAAGAAAAGAAAATGATGAGTTGGAGGGTGAAAAATATGGAATTAAAAGACACAGCATAAAGTACACATGTTCTAATTGTGGAGTACGAGGGCATAACAAGAAGGGTTGCACTGAAGCAACCAAAATAATACCTACAACGTCTACTAAAAGTTCAAAAATTCCGGTACGCAATAAGTATTCATATATTTATTTTGCAATTTCTATTATTGTCCGATTACTTATATTCAATGAAGCATTCAAATGTATAATGTAGGTGCGGAGGAAAATATGAAGTCCGAAGACACCCTACATTCTTGGAGCTAATGGAGGGTTGATCTTCAATTTTTTTGGTTTATCTTCATTATGATGTTATGCCGGTTGAACAAGGATGAGTGCAATATGTTGGTTGAAATGGTTATGGTTAACTGTTATAGTAATGGTTAATGTTATGTTAATGTATGTGATATGTTGACACTAGTTTAATAGTTGTTGCCGTTGTGGAGTTGCTGTGTTAACAGTTAGTTAAATATATGTTAGCAATTAGTTAAATATATATGTTGACAGTTGTTGTTGTGGAATGCTATGTTGTCAATTATTGTTGTTAAATGTTATGTTGTCAATTATTGTTGTTACATGTAAGGTTGAATTTGTCATTCAGGAAAAGAAAATAGCCACTCCGAAATGAATTTGGGGTGTGTAAATAGCCATACAAAAAATCTGGGCTGAAACAATTCGTGGTGTGCAAACAGCTATACAAAAATTCTGGACCGAAAAAAATCTGAACCGAAACAATTTGTGGTGTGCAATTAGCTATGCAAAAATTCTGGCTGAAAAAATCTGGACTGAAACAGTTTGGGGTGTGCAGATATCATACAAAACAATGAGGCAAATTGTCAATTTAAATAATTCGGGGTGCAATCCGCAAAAAAAAATGCAAATTTTGACCGTAATACCCCTCAGATTTTAGCCTAGGGTGCAAAGTGCCAAAGAAATTCTAATTGGAGGGTGCGAAGTGCCATATTTAATTATTCAGGGTGCAAAGTGCCAAAAATGTGTAATTTGAGGGTGCCAATTGTTCCGTTGTTAGGCACACTTAGCTAGCACGATCTGAGGGTATAATTTCTCGGTAATTTTTATTGCTAATTTCTTGTTAATGTGTATAGCGAACATCAATGTACATGAAAAATATAATAAACAGATCTTTCCGTTTACAAATTCGCAGACGAAGTGTACATCATCACGCAGATTATTTAAAGAGAAAATTACCTCCTCAGTATCCTGATAGCACGCTACCTTGTTCTTCGCCGTTTTAGGGTTCTCCGAAAAATTACGGCGGAATTCTTCTCCCACAGAGGCCAGCGACCTTCGTTTTCGGCGTTGGTGGCTTTTCCGGGATCTGCGTACGAAGTTCTCTGGTTCCCACCTACTTCAGAGAAATCCGCTTCTTCGGTTCCTTCCAGCTTCAGATGAATTCTTCCGCAAAGAATCTTCTCCCCCGCCGAACACTGCGTGGAGAGAGCTCCAGAACAGTACGGGGTAAATCGGTCTTCGCGCCGAAGGGAGGCTTCAAAAGATCGTCGGAGGACTTGGAATCTTCGGCGGCCACTCTCCTTGGCGAGACTCCTGCCGGCGAGGCCGCGAAGCAACAATTAAGGGCCCGCCTTCTACATAGACGGGCTCTTCTCGGCAAAGCCGAATGGCATCTTTATTATATAAGCAAACCCAAAAGTTGGGAGGTTGGGATGTTGGGATGTTGGGATGGTGAAACATTTATCTGCCCAAAATACCCTCATTAAATTGTTCCTTTTTAGGTTTTCTGGACATTTGGTATTAGACTTTATTTCAAATCTCCAAAGCTGACTTCTGCATGCCATCCCCGGCTTCCCAAAAATCAGTTCTACACGACATCCCCACAGCTGCTCCTCGACTGTCCCTCCACAACTCCTCCTCCACACGCCATCCCCAGCTGCTCCTCTGCTACGCCGCATGCACCTCTGTCACTGTCACGGCTCGACTACTGCTACCCGCCGTTTGCTCCTCTGCCAAGGGGGTCCTCTACAAAAAGTCCTATGCTTCCTCCTTGGCAGAGCATCGCCTCCTCCACAACTCCTCCTCGATGGCTCCTCCACGACAACTCCTCGACCTCTGCTTCCTTTTCGCGTTGCTGCGATCTCCTCTGTTCCGATCTCCTCTCATTGGCTTGCGACAACTCCTTATCCTCAAGAATTTTCTCCTGCAATGTCTTCCTGCAGATTGCCGACTATGGGATCGCGTCCTTACATCTTCACCATTGCAGGTTCTTGCCAATACCTCTGCATCAGGAAATATATGCATGGGGCATTCCTTCTTCCCCTCTTTCGGCGTGCTTCTATTTTTACTAAACAACTCCAAAATCCTTACTCCTCTATTTATGATTGTTGAAGAACGCTTCCTCAATGACTTCTTCCTCCTCCCGTTTGCGGTCATACTTGATTCGTTTGTAAACATTGCCATCAATCTTCAGGTTAAATTGTTTTTTCTTGCATTATAATATCTAATCCATTAGTTGATTTACGTCTTTTGGGTGATACCTCTTCATTTTGCATTACAATTCCTTGAATAAACGATTCTCTCTTGCGTTACAGGTTCTGATCGGTGAAACTCTTTTTCCTATTTTATTTTCGTTTTATCTCTGTTACTTTTTGGTTTTCTCTTATCTTGCAGGTGCTAGATCGACGCTTATAGTTCCTAGGGATTTCGTTCAGGCCATGGAATCAGGTATTTGATGTTCCAATGCATAAATTCTTAAATAGCACATGTCAAATTTGGTTACAGTGACCAGCTGTGCACTTTTCCACCTAAGTTATTTCCTGTGTTCTCCATAGTCTCAACATTTTTGCCTATTACGTTAATTTATTTCACATGCACACAACCTACTTGATAGAATGCCCAAGTGAACGGAATATGGATTAAAGATCTATATAATTTTTTTTTATTTGGCAGTTGTTTAATTATGAATGTTAAATGTCACTTAAATTTTAGGATACCTCAAATTTGATCTTCTTAACACTGTTTGATCTTTTAAAACATGTGTAAGCCATCGTTTCTGCTACTACATTTCAGCTGTAAGTTAGCTTCGATTCTCTAAAGTAGCTCTGATTCGGGTGGCCGTGCAATACGCCACTACTCCTACTCCTGGCCTTCTTCGCCACCGCTGACGAGCTCCCTCTTCTCACAGCAGAGGTAAGCCTTCTTCGCCGCTCGATTCATTCTCTATGTTTTCTCATACAACGTCTGGCTCCTTCATGCATATGGGGGTCTTCAGAGCAGAAAATTAACTTCATAGTTGGGCAACTGAATTTTGTGGGGTCTTCATATGGGGGTCTTCCTTGCATTTTGTAAAAAGCTATATGCAACTGAATTTTGTTGTTAACTTCGAAGTTGTGCATGTTGTAAGAGAGTGGGGAAAATACTGTAAAGATGCAGAAAAATTACTTTGATGTTAAAAAATATATTGATCTCTGTTTTAAGGAAAATTACTTTGATGCCTATTTGCAACTGAATTTTGTTGTTAACTTCAAAATTGGGCATGTTTTAAGGATGCAGAAAAATTTTGTTGTTAACTTCAAAGGATGCAGAAAAATTACTTTTGGTTAGAAATCTAAGGATGCAGAAACTAAGGAAGCAATCAAAGGATAACCTCTGTTTTAAGAAAATGGAAAGAGTTAAGAAAATGTAATCAAAATAAGAGGCTCACCGACCTCTATTATATTACTGCATTATAAGGCATGCACAGCTGATGATTTTTCCCCTTTTTTTACTGACAAATCTGCCTACAATTTCCAAGTTTTTCTCTCCTTTTTAATGTATGCGATGAACCGTAAATAAATGCTATTTGAAATGTATGCGATTTAAACACTTCAATAAATGCTATTTGAAATGTATGGGATGAACTGTTAATAATGACTACAATTTCCTTCTGTGGCTTTCACCTCTCCAATTTGAAATGGCGGGAAGGACAAAGTTGACCAGGCTGGAATTTAATCTCCATATGTTTGCAGGATTTTTTTGGCTAAAACATTATTTTTATAAATCTGAACTTCAAAATGTTTATAATTAGTTTTTAGAAATCTTTTCTCTCCAAAACCTTTTCGAAATCTTTTTGCAAATAAAAGTTGTTTTCAAGCCGTTCCAGAGCAAAATCCATTCTACTGTTCTGATTCTTTTATTGTTAACTACAACAACTTAGTGAGCTCAGTTTGTTTTTCATTGTGACTCCATTGTGAATCTTTAAACAAATGCGAGTAATTGCTGATTTTTTTATAGCAGTTGTTAACTAAATATGAGCAGCAATGAGATTGATTAGAATGGAATAACTGTTCTTTACATCAAATACATAAGCTCTATCTAATTTTGCCCACGAACAATGTCGCCCCCACGAACAATGTCGCCCCCACGAACAATGTCGCCCCCACGAACAATGTCGCCCCCCCGAACATTGTCGCCCCCCGAACATTGTCGCCCCCATGAACAATGTCGCCCCCACGACCAATGTCGCCCCCCCCGACCAATGTCGCCCCCACGACCAATGTCTCCCCGACGACCAATGTCGCCCCGACGACCAATGTCGCACCGACGACCAATGTCGCCCCCCGATCAATGCCCCCCCAACCAATGACACCCCCACGACCAATGTCGCCTTCCGACCAATGTCCCTCCCGCACGGAGTCCCCCGTGCACGACTGCTCGTAGATATAAAAGAGAGGAGGGGTTAGGCCGTTAGGGTATAAAGAAAGGCTGTTGATATACGCACTACAGTATTGGCTATCCGCAACTTTTTGTTATCCGCACTACAAATTTTTTTAAAAAAAATATCCGCAAATAGATTTGTTATCTGCAAACAAAAGAAAATTTTTACAAGTTAAATTATAATCGGCTATATCTTCTAGAAAAAAAACAGTCCAAAATATTAACCACAAATAAGTAATTTGCAGTCTTTAGAATACATGAAAATGGTTGAACATCAAAATTTCAAAAGTCATCATTTTTTCTTCATAGTCATGTCTTCACCTCCATCTTTGTAACCTGAATATTGATGAAAAAAAAATAAATGTTACTATTTTAGTTTAGAAAACATTGTGATGTAAGTTAAATATTTAAAAATAATTTCATACCTGTAATCAGTTTAGATCATTCAAATGTACCAACGTAGTTATTTCCGTAACCGGTTGTGCTTCTCGTATGCGTTGGTTGTAGTGTATTCCCCATCCTTTTGCCATATGTTGATGATATCTCATCCAAGATGGAATAATGTTCGGAATTGGAGAGGAAGCGTTCAAATGCAACCGAATGAAGTGAGTATCATTTAGAAATCCAATGCAATCAAGTGTCGGCACTTCCGGAATGGACGAATGTAGTGGAAGGAATGTAAAACTTTGTACTTTAAACAATTGAACCAAGGCTATGTTGTAGCATGAAGAGATATCAAGCCCCATATCCGGTAGTGTCATCCACTTACTTAATGGAGCCGGAATTTCTGTACATTGTAGAGATTCTAATAACTCTAAGCGTCTCTTGCTTCCGTAAATGATATCATATAAAAGAGTATGATGATCAAGCTCCCAATAAAGATCATTCCTTACCTGTGCCCAATCACCAAAAATATTCAATGCTTCACTAATAACTCGGTACCCGCAATGACCATCACCCAACACATCGAAGGCTTCCAATATGTGCTCGGACCAAAATGGGGTGAAATGATGACGAACTTTGTCAACAAATTTTTTATTCCGGCGAATAGGCAACTTTGATGTTATCTTTCTTTTCTTATCCTCCAACAAAGCATACTCAAAATAAGAAGGTAAACGTTTAGTTGACAAAATGTCTTCTTTAAATTTTTTGTAGCTTCCCTTCGGCCTCCCTTTTAACTTTAAAGGAACGGATGGTTCCTCTGTTTTGCTCATTATTGGATCAATAATTTCTCTTAATTTTCGTTTGATTTCTTTCTTTTGTTGTTCACTAGAGTCATAAAATTTTTGAGCAATTCCCTCAAGCTCAATGTCAATATTGTTTTCCATGTCCACATCAAACTTTTCATTCAAAATTAATTATTTCCAATGACCATTAATCAACCACAAAGGAAAGCCTTTAGAGTTAGTTATATATGTAAATAATTCGTGTGCACACGGTAAACTCAAAGTGTACCTCTTTTTGTGTGAACGTTCATGAACTAATGAAAATCCTCCTTTCTTCACTAACTCTTCCTTCTTTTTAATGAGTTGTAAGGCTTGTGTAGATACCTTCCCAATTAAATTTGAATACAATGCGCCTGTAAAATCATTACTAATTTTGATACAACTATCGCTGAATGATCTTCTAATATCTGTATGTTGAAGGGTTATCATATGATCGAAAGTCCTCCATATTGTTGTCAAATTGCCAATAGACACCTCCAAAAAAATTTTAAGTTGGTTATGCCCTCCCTCCACACGATTAGTATATGAGTTACCCAAATGTAAATATTTATCAATCCATGTCGACATAAAACGTTCTTTATAAGGTTGTATCCAAGTTGTTGTGACATTCCAAAACATCATAATGTAAGGTAGAATACTCAACAATTAATTAATTGAACACAATATTGAAATCACTTTCCGAAACAGCTTCAACCACCCGTTGCCATTCAAACATAAATTTCTCAAAAACTTTCCCATTATTGAATAATTTCTTACAATGAGCAAGAACATTTCTATTTATGTGGACACGACATAAGATATTTTTCGCTTGCGGAAAAACATTTGAAATGACTTTCATTAGAGCAATTTCTCTATCGATCACCATAACCGTTGGCAAACAATCTGGTGCAAGTATAGACTTAAGACATTGCAAAGCCCATTCGTAACTACATAAAAGGATTTCTTGGTGGAGGTCATTCCAACAATACATAGAAGTGGCATTCTATATCTGTTGGTCTTATAAGTACAATCCGTTGAAACATAATCTAAAACATATTGGTCAATTTGATTAAAACAGGATGTGCAAAAAATAAACTTTGTAGTTTCTTAGTACTATCATAGACTTTATTGAAACTAACATAGTCTGCACTGGTGATGCACTTATATAAGAACTGAATAAGAGTGTCCCTCTAACTGTTTCCTGTGTAGTTTAGCCCTTGCATTATAAATTGTTCGAATCACAGTCAAATTTGCAATGTTTTTACCCTTGATAGCTGATAAAATTTTCCTTGGTTTAACACATGCACTGTACATCTGCTCAACTAACTTGCCCTCCTCCATATTTAACCTTCCTGCATATGCATGTGCTTCTAAATGCACCTTCTCATGATTGTGCACTCCGCAAAGGACTTCTACTCTCCACTCATCTAAATGTGCTACCTTCTGTCCCTTCAGAGCAAATAAACAACCACAACGTTTGGAGGCCGTTCGACGAAGTCCTTGTTTAACCCACCCTTTCCTGTTCTGATTCCCTCGATAGTAACCACTTCTATCACAACCTAATAACACACGGGGGTTGGACCGACCAACGACCTTATCGGAGGCCTTAATCACTACAATATAACCAAGACTTTTTCCAACACCACGAGCCCAATCCACTAACTCTTCCTTAGAACGAAACACATTTTCTGTCTCAAAATGACTGCTCACATCAACTTCAACCTTTGATTTATTTTCTTCAATAACAACATTTGGATCTTCACATTAAGCAACAACATTGGATTTAGAAATAACAAAAAATTATGCATTTTGAAAAACAAAACAAAAAAATAGAATGTGCATCTCCATACCGGTTATAGCTACACATGCAATTTTCAAATTGTTCGTTGACATCTTCCTAATTATGAGCTTGAGATATCTGAAAAAGACAATGTGTACAATCCTAAAAAATATGGGAAGACAATGTGCACAACCCTAAATACCCAAAACAAAGGATAAGAAAAAAAAACTGAAAAAATAACATGAGCCGGCTATACCTGCAGAAGCGCGAAAGAGGAGGATGAGCAGTGGTTAGAAGCGCACTGTTCGGGATCGCACAAGAGGAAGCTGAGCACTGTTCGAGGTCGTGAAAGAGGAGGATGAGCAGTGGTTTAAACTGAAATCTCCATTATTATGAAAAAAAACTGTTGAAAATCTCCATTACGATACCTAAAGGAGAGGAAGATGAGCCGGCGAATCCAATGCGGAGGTCGACCGTGAGGAGGAAGATGAGCACGGGCTCGGATCGCAAAATAAGAAGGTGAGCAGTGATTCGGGAGGCCGGCGATGCTTGCAGAAGAGCGCGAGCGCGAACGAGGGAGATGAACAGTAATTTTCGCAAAATAGGAAGATGAACAGTGCAGGCGATAAAGAAAGCGGCGAGTGCGAATAGGCTTTCGTAAAACCCTAAAAAAAGGCCAAAATGAGTGCATATATCCAAACTTGTAGTGCGTATATCAACCGCCTAATGAAATTCGAAATCTATTTTGCTAGAACAATCGCAAAACCACAATTAAGGTCACTAATCCCAATAGTTTTTTTGTTTTTATCGCCACCATTGGATCTTCTACGCGGCATGAAAGCATGGCTCTCGGACCTCGATCTCGGAACGGAGCCCGGAGGAAAAAATCTCTCCCCACAGACATTCATTTTTAAGAGTTGTCTTTCGAGTAAGTAAAGTCAATTATGTTGTTAGCATCGACAATTTTAAAGTGGAATTGACTTTTGATTTCAAAGCTATGGATTTTCAACCAAGCCTAAAAAACCAATGATCAAATAAGTCTCGCCATCGGTTTTGAGATCGAACATTCAATGAACTGCGAACTTAGCGCATTTTCGGTCAGGAGCGCATTTTCGGTCGGGATCACGTCGAAGGTCGGGCGCACGTCTCCGGTCACATGCGCTTATTTAGCCCATGCGTCTTTTTTCGCTCGGGCGCGCATTATTCGCTCGGATGAGTTTTTTGTTTGCGCGCTCTTTTTTTCGCCCAGGCGCACTTATTTTGAATGGGTGCCTTTTTTTGAATGGACCCATTTTTTCGCCAGGGCGTGCAAATTTCGTCCGAGTGCCAAAATTTCGTCTGGGGGCGCCTTTTTCGCCCATGCATCCTTTTTATCCCCGGGTGCGCATTTTTCACCTAAACGCAATTTTCGCGCATGCGCATTTTTCCCTCAGGCGCACGTTTTTCGCCCCTATGTGCATTTTTCATCCGGGCGCGCGTTTTTCGCCCCGATGCGTGTTTTTGGCCCGGGCGTGTGATTTTCGTCGGACGCACATTTTTCGCCCAGAGCGCGTTTTCGCCCATGCGTGGGTGTTCGCCTAAGCGAGCATTTTCCCTCGGCATGCGTTTTTGTCCAATGCACGTCCTCTCCCCGAGCGCATGTTTTTCATCTTTGTTTGTGTCTTCCGCGCATATGCGCATTTTTCTCCCGGGTGCACATTTTTGCCCGAACATATTTTTTGCCTGAATGCATGTTTTTTTCCTCCGGGCACGTGTTTTCCCTTTTCATTCACATTGATACATTGTTTATTTTTGTTTTTGTTGTTGTGATTTTTTTTTTCAATAAATTCTTAAAAATCAACGTTTTCAATTCAAAGAAATAAAAGTGATCAACGTCAATTCTTACGATAGAAAATTATTGATGGGTACTCATAATAAGGGTCTGGTATTTATAAAAGGGTCTGACGGAAATGTTCATAAAAGGCAGCGGAATGTTTCCAAAGACGGATCGTTTCCAAAGACGGATTATTTCCCAAAAACTCTCCCTCCGAAATTGGCAGGAAAAACAACGCACGCAAAACCGCCGTGAACACGACGGAATTTCTCCCTCCCGTCGCTGGAGGGATCCTCGCCCCCACGCCACGCCCCTTGGGGGTACGACCGAACCGCACCCCGCGAGGGGTGCGGCCGAACCGCACCCCGCGAGGGGTGCGGCCGAACCGCACCCCGCGAGGGGTGCGGCCGAACCGCACCCCGCGAGGGGTGCGGCCGAACCGCACCCCACACGGGGTGCGGCCTTGGTCGCACCCCCTCTGGGGTGCGGCCTTGGCCGCGCCCCCTTTGGGGCGCAGCCGCGCCGCACCCGCTCGGGGTGCGGCCTTGGCGCACCCTAGGCGGGGTGCGGCCAAGGTCGCCCCCCTCGGGTGCGCCCGTGCCGCACCCCCTCGAGAGACGGACGCGCCGTGCTCCCTTGGAGTTCGACCGCGACGCTCTCCACTCCCCGCGCACGGTACGGCCGCCCCGTATCTCCTACTTTCCCGGCGGATGGGACTTGCAGAAAGCCCTCACGGGCGTACTTCTCATCAGGAACATTGCGCACTTATTTTCTCCTTAAGGGTACGGCTTGCCGTTCCCTTGTTCACACGGAACACCTCGAGGCGTAACCTGAACGCTCTCGCATTTTGTCGCGCACTTGAAATACTTCAGCGCTAGGGCGCGCTCAGAACGTTTCTGAGAGCGATCAGGAAGCCTTCTCACTTTTTGTCTTTCCGGCTTCTCACTTTTTGTCTTTCCGGCTTCTCACTTTTTGTCTTTCCGGCTTCTCACTTTTTGTCTTTCCGGCTTCTCACATTTTGTGTTTCAGGCTTCTCACTTTTCAGGAACAGTTAGTCGCCTTTTTCACCTCCAACGGAACTGCCCGAATTGCCCAAACTGCCCAAGCTGCCCGAAGGGCAAGGTGGTCATTTACGAAAAATAGTGATCCGAGGGTCCCGAACCGGAGAATATGATTCGTCCACCGAGCATTTATGGAAACTGCCAACAGCAAAATTACCGGGCCGCCCCCGACAAAAACTACAAAAGGAGCCCCATGGCTTCATTTGAAAGGACCTTGACTTCTGGACCGAGGAAAGCTCCTTGCAGACTTTTGCGGAATTCTCCTTCGGCACTTGAAGATCTCCTTCGGGACTTGAAGATCTCCTTCGGGACTTGAAGATCTTCATCTTCCAGAAAGGCGACCAACGTTCTCAGAAGAGAAAGGCGACTGGCCTTCTCACTTCCAGAAAGGCGACCAGCATTTCTCAGAAGGGAAAGGCGACTGGCCTTCTCACTTCCAGAAAGGCGACCAGCATTTCTCAGAAGGGAAAGACGACTGGCCTTCCCGCTCCCGAAAGGCGACTAGCAGTCTCAGAAGAAAAAAGGACTTAGTTTTTCCGAGAGGTGGCCTGCCACCCTCGAGGCTCTCTTTTTCTCCGAGTATTGTAACGAGCAGCGGCCTGTCGCGCTCGAATTCTAGCTTCCAAGTTGTAACTCCTCCAGAAGATAGTGAAGTTTGGTCGGCACAGCTCCGGCCGCGTGGTTTTTTACCCTTTCCGGGTTTTCCACGTTAAAAAGTCTCTGCGTACTCATCGAACCTCTAATTGACTGTTTGCGCGCTTAGCTCGCTCACGAGCTGAGGCGGTTCAAGTGAACCGGTCTACCAAGAGCCCTAAGCGTTCCGCAACAGTTTGGCGCCGTCTGTGGGAATGGATTCCCAAATCCGAAGCAAAGGATTCCCGAGCGCAATCCCCCCATTCGCCGGAATACTCGAAGCCAGCAAGAGTGGACACCTCCCCTGAACTGTCAGACGCATACAGCTCCTCGATTCCAGAATGCCAGGCGAAGAGAACGCTCACTGTCGCACCCATCCGGCCCCCTTGGCCGGAGTCGGCAGACAAACCGGCCCCTCCGGCAGGGGGGCATGATTCAAGCAACGACCAACGCCAACAAAGGTGATCACCCCTCTCCAAGTCAATTTTGGAATACCCAGTTCCGTCATGGCTAAAGCTCCCGTACGACAAGGAATTCCACGTAGCAGAAGACCCATATGAGCACGTTAATCATTTTCTGATAATAACACGGGAGCTCGGACTTCCCGACCCAGCTAGCTGCAAAATCTTCACCAAAACGCTGCATGGAGACGCTCTCCACTGGTATCAGTCCCTGCCTAACGGAGCGATCCATAGTTTCTCCGAGTTGTCCCGACTGTTCATCAAGCAACACGAGTCCTACTCAGCAAAGATCCAGGAAGGAGATAGGCCCGGTGCGAGCAAACAACCCCTCCTAGGAGAGGGGGAACGGAGCGTGCAATCAGAGCAAGTCGGCCCAAATCTTCACCGAGAACGCCCCTGCGCATGGATGGATTTCATCTTGGATGCAAGCATAGGGAGTCCGCCCTGTGAGCTGAGGAAGGCGCTGATAACCCACCGCATCTCCTTCAACGTCCTGTTCTTGGCAGCAATAGTTCGGCTCAAGCTCCTAAGCGGGAACCTCAAGCTTAGGGCTAGCAAGGCAGAGCTCCCAGATGGAACCACGGTACCCACTATAGGCGTCATCACCCTCCCCGTCCAAGTAGGAGCGCACGCTGAACCGATCCAGTACGACGTACAATTCATCGTCGCCAAAGCGGACTCGCCCTACGACGCAATATTCGGGAGCCTCCTACTGGACGCCATGGACCACGACGTTTCCATGTCAGGACGCATGGCTAGCAAAGGAAATACCATCAAGAGCGCAATGCATAGTCTCAGCACGACCGCCCCTTGGCCCTCCTGGATCAGCAGCGACCCGTCGCCAAAATCAAGGGCCGAGATACAGGGTTCACGAGAAGGCCAAACAGCTCCTGCGATAGCTGGAAAAGAAAAACTTCAGACACTAACAGACCCGCCGCCCCTCGATTCAGTCCGCAAGAGAAAGGGACAGCAACAGCAGCCTGAGGAAGCCGAACTGCCCACTCAGAACCAAGCAGACCGCTCCCGAGAGCTAGCAAGTCAAGGCCTTCGGAACTTCACCCCGCTAAACACACCACGCGAGCATATATTGTCCGTAATCTGTCATAGCAAGCTCATCCACTGGCCCAGGAAGCTCTCCTTGCACAAGGGAGCTTCGTCTCAATTCTGCCACTTCCACAAGGGCCGAGGGCACCAAACGGAGCAATGCGCCCGACTGAAAGAAGAAATCGAACGCCTTATCCAGCTAGGATACCTGGAGGCCTTCCGCAAAAAGACGCCGGCCAGCGAAGGCCAATCTCCGGGCCGCCGTTGCCCACCAAGCTGAACAACTAAGAAGATTCGGACAAACGCAACGCAAGCAAGGCTCGACGCCATCTTCCCTAAAGCCTGTATCAAAAACTGATCGCAAGACTGCATTTGCGAGTGTATCAGTATTAATTCTCTAATAAAGTCCTACTTGCTCCAATCCATTCTACTGCAGGTACCGCTTCGGGGCCCTGCCCCGGGGACTCTGCACCGCCATCAATTGAAGGTTCGCCCTTCTCCTCCGCCGTCGAGTCCCGGTGTCGTAGGGGCCTGCCCCCCTGCGTTCACCCCCGGTTTGAATACCCCCGCTATTCACCGGCCAAAGCCGCGAGCGCAGACTCGTGCACCAAAGCCGCGGGCACAGAACCGTGCAAAAAGTCGCGAGCAAAGGCTCGTGCACCAAAGCCGCGGGCACAGAACCGTGCAAAAAAGCCGCGAGCACAGACTCGTGCACTAAAGCCGCGAGCACAGACTCGTGCACCAAAGCCGCGAGCGCAGACTCGTGCAAGAAAGCCGCAGGCACAGTGTAACATCCCGACTTTTATTGGGCCACTAGACCCTAGTGAGCCCAATAAAAGTAGGCCCGAACAGGAGAAAACGACCATTTCGGGTATCGTAGCACGCCACTACCTCATTATTATGAATAGTGGCCGAACGAACCCCGAATTGACTTCCGTCAGTTCCGTGGACTCGTATGGACAATACGAGCGCAACGGAATTCGTTGCACTTCGATCCGAGGTCGTTTGGAGAAAACGACCATTTCGGGTATCGTAGCGCACCACTACCTCATTATTATGAATAGTGGCCGTACGAACCCCGAATTGACTTCCGTCAGTTCCGTTGGACTCGTATGGACAATACGAGCGCAACGGAATTCGTTGCACTTCGATCCGAGGTCGTTTGGAGAAAACGACCATTTCGGGTATCGTAGCGCACCACTACCTCATTATTATGAATAGTGGCCGTACGAACCCCGAATTAACTTCCGTCAGTTCCGATAGACTCGTATGGACAATACGAGCGCAACGGAACTCGTTGCGTCTCGATACGAGGTCGTATGGAGGGTATGCCATTTTAGTCCTATGCAGATCGCCTCAGTGCAACGCACGAAATATAAAGCACACGAACCCGGCATCGGCCCCGGCGACTCTTATCATGTCCCGGGAGCCGAGGAAGACCCCGCCCTAAGTTGACTTGGTCAAACCCCCCCCCCCCCCCCCCCCGGTCTGAAATTACTTGGGAGAGAGACGAAAAGAAAAAGGGGGGGGGGGGGAGAGAGAGAGAGAAGCCCCTCCCCCAAAAGGAAGGGCTGCCCATTCATGGGCAGCCCCCCTATTTGGGCAAGAGGGGGCAGGAGAGAGAGGAGGGAGGGGAGGGGGAGAAATATCTCCCCCTCCCTTATCCCCACGTGGAGGAAAAGGAAGGGGGGAGGAGAGCTTCCCCCTCCCTATAAAAGGAGGGGCAGCCCCCTCCATTTCCCCCCCCCCCCCCCCCCACACACACCACCTCTCCCTCTCTCTCAGTCCTCCCCTGACGGCAGCCCCCAGCCAGCCACCTCCTCCTCCTCCCCCTTGCCGGAGCAAGCCACCCCAAGCCGCCACCTCCTCCTCCTTCCCCATGGCCGGCCATCTCGCTTCCTCCTCCCGAGCACCACCTCCTGCCCAGGTAGAGATCTCCCCCTCCCCTTTCCTACCTCCCGGAGGAGGCGTTCAGGCCGCCGGCAGGCACAGCCGGCGGCGGCCGTATCTTCCCCCTCCTCCCCGCGCTCCCTGTAAGGGAGTTACTCCCTTCCCCGGCGGCGGCCGGCGGCGCCAGGCTGCCGGGCCACCGCCGGACGGCTGCCCCCTCCCCGGCGCCCCGACCAGGGGCGGCAGGGAGGGCTGCGCGCGAGGAGGCGGCGGTGCAGCAAGCCGGCACATACTTTAAATACTTATCCAAAATTATGCATAAGACCGACTAAGCTCGGAAAAGCAACGCAAAAATCGGAACGACATCACGACGCGGCGCCGAAACATAACCCCGCCGCGACGATAATAAAAGTACGGAGTCGTCGGTCGAAGTCTCCTCTGATGGAGTGATTGGACTACTAACCATTTCTTCTTATGCAATTACATTCTGTACTTTCATTTAAATCCAGTCTCGTACTGGTCCCCCGCATTTACATTCTGTACTTTCGTTTAAATCCAGTCTCGTGCTGGTCCCCCGCATTTACATTATGTACTCTCATTTAAATCCAGTCTCGTACTGGTCCCCCGCATTTACATTCTGTACTTTCGTTTAAATCCAGTCTCGTACTGGTCCCCCGCATTTACATTCTGTACTTTCGTTTAAATCCAGTCTCGTACTGGTCCCCCGCATTTACATTCAGCACTTTCGTTTAAATCCAGTCTCGTACTGGTCCCCCGCATTTACATTCAGCACTTTCGTTTAAATCCAGTCTCGTACTGGTCCTTATTACATGGCCTTTGCTTTCGGCCTACCTTTCTGTTTATTACATGGCCTTTGCTTTCGGCCTACCTTTCTGCTTATTACATGGCCTTTGCTTTCGGCCTACCTTTCTGTTTATTACATGGCCTTTGCTTTCGGCCTACCTTTCTGTTTAATTACATGGCCTTTGCTTTCGGCCTACATTTCTGTTTAAATATTATGGCCCATGCTTCGGCCTAATTTATTTACTAGTGCAGAGCTGCCGTGGCAACAAATGCGGTGCTTATCCTCCCTTCGGCGGGGCCTTAGTTGGGGAAAACTCGGAGTTGAGTCTCTCCTCCCAAGTTAGCCCCAAGCAAGGAGCACTCATACCACTAAGCCTCCCGGTCCAAGGTCATGCGACCGGTCGAGTATGAATTGCCACGTGGCCTAAAGGTTCGTTTAAAAATAAGCGGGTGAAGATTGTTTGGAAGTGGCGGGTCGGTCACGCTCGCAGACCGTTCGTACCGGTGCGGGTGAGTTGACGACTCATGGCGACAGGGAGATGGGCACAGTGGGTTATTACCCTCTGAGCCTGCAGTATCGCCTCCGCTGGTCGGCCTAAAAATCGGTTCGCCGGATGTCGCTCACATCCATTCAGTACACCAAGTTGTACGGGAGGGCCTGAATGATACGGTACGACTACATTCAGAAGTGGCAGGACTGGCCACTGTCACCGACGGCCACATCGGTGAGGCCCGCGGGATTAGCTCCCCTGCTTGAACTAAAGCGGTCTAAAACTGTGTCGACACAGGGTCTTTTGTATGTGTACAGGTCTTGAGTACCTGGGTGTGTGTATGCGCGCGATAGAGTTAGATATTTACTATACGGCGCGACTGCGATCGCTAGGGCAGGAGCCCCGCTATATAACTATATATGTGAATATACATGTTTACCTGCTGCTAACTCTTCCTTGCTTCGGCTATTTCAATTCTGTCCTTTAGCCGCCCCCTGGATATGGATCCGGGGAGGGGGATGTATTTTCTACTTAGCTCTGTGACTAACGGTTATTTCTTATAACCAATCACAGGAGACGGGACAGCGTGAAGCCCCCACATCACAGGTTGACCGGGAAGCCTTGGAGATGATCCGTTCGATTACCCCAGCCTCCCCTCCTATTTTCAGAGATGTGAGTACGAGTATATAAGGACGAGCCCAGGACTCCCTTTTGTCTTAGCATATGTAGTCTACGGACAATATTTTGTAAACGATAGGCCTCGACCCAGTTAAGTTGTAAATATAAGCTGTATGTTTGGTTTGCCCATCTTTTGATTGCTTCCGCTATGCGTTCTGATGTGAAGTTATGATTCTTGTGCCTGACAAGGAGACCGCTCAGCGCTCGAGGGGGGTGGGACGTCACCACCCGGGGAGCGTTAAGGGGTCATTCTTGGGCAGTAAGATCCCCCCTCCCTGAACTCGGTTCAGGATTGGGGAGGGGGGGTCTTACAAATGGATCAGAGCTACCACGATCCGACCACATGAGGCAGTCTTTCGATCCTCCTTTCCCCCGGTTCCGTTTCTTGGTTCGGGACGAACCATGCAGCGGAAGCCTGGTGGACCCTCTAGGTTAAGGTTAAGGACTCGAGACTGCACGATAGTACACCCACACGCTTTCCGCCTTCTTTCCTTTCAGTCCTGCAAAATGCCCTTAGTTTTGCAAGTTCTGACACCCGTTTGTTACTTCTCCAGATACCGGAGTCAAGTAATGGAAGGTCTTCCTCTCAAGACCAGTACCACCCTACCACTCCACCACCAGCTCAGACCGCTCCGGCCACAGTTCCATTCGGAGAGACAGAGCTCGGGCAGACCCTGGTAGCCCTGTTGGCCGCCTTCCAGACAGCCACTTTACGGCCACCCCAGCAGGCCACCGTACCCACTGATCTACTGACGACTTTCCGAGGGCTAAGGCCCCCCACCTTTCGGGGTACAGAGTCGGCCATCCAGGCCGAGTGGGTGGAGAGGGTAGAGGAGCTTCTTGTAGGGATGATGTGCCCAGCAGTAGCCGCAGTATCCCTAGTAGTGACCATGTTGGAGGGCTATGCCCGGGACTGGTGGAGGGCAGCTAGCCGCTCCACTTTTAGAGGGCGACCCCTTAGCACCATTCTCTGGGGGGAGTTCTCGGATGCTTTCTTAGAGCATTTCATTTCAGATGCAGACCGGATGGCACTCCAGGAGCGGTTCCTACAGATCAGACAGGGAGATAGGACGGTTCCAGACTACCAGAGAGAGTTTATCCACCTGGCCCGCTTCGCCGGGACCTTAGCAGGTACAGATAGGGACAGGGCGGCCAGATTTTATCGGGGATTACGAGACGACCTCCGTCAGGCCCTGATCATGATATCCCAGGCATCCTTCCACACGATCGCCTCACATGCCACCGCTCTAGAGATGGATCAGCGGATGGTAGCCCAGCAGCGGAGGGGACACGTAGGTATTCCCCGGACTCAGGACCGAGAGAGAAGAGCAGGTCCTCGCAGGCAGGGCCGAGACGGGAGACAGCGGCAGCGTCACCAGCCATATAGGCAGGCACCCCAGCCCCGACCAGCACCCCAGCCCCGACCAGCACCCCCAGCCCCAGCACCACAGGTCGTCCCGGCCGCACGACGAGATGTTCCCTTCGCAGGGAACTGCTACCTATGCCAGCAGCCTGGGCATATACGAGCCTTCTGCCCACAGGCTACCGGGAGACCCGGTTTAGGAGCAGTACAGAGAGCGGCGGAGAGAGGACGAGGTGGACGCAGAGGACGTCCCGCAGGCAGGAGGGAGCCGGCTAGGCAGGGCAGAGCAGCACCGCTCGAGGCATACGCGTTGGATCTCCAGCACGGTCCTGCTCCTGACGTAGTGATAGGTATCTACTTCCGATAGTACGATATCCTAGGAGATGTTTTAGCTTATATATTGGGACTTTTTGTATATGTCATCCCTACTCTTGTATATCTGTGAAAAGCTTATGATTATGATATATATACATATATGTTATCAGGTTTACTTTTGGTAGAAGGTCGTCCCGCTAAAACACTGTTCGATACCGGCGCCACACACTCTTTCGTTGCACAAAACTTCATCGCCGACAAGGAGAACACGGTGCGATCATCCGGGATGTCAATCCGAATACGACTCCCGGATGGATCAGATATGACTTCCACCGAGAAGTGTTCCTTCCAGGCAATGCTAGGAGGCATAGAGTTCGAAGTCAACGCCACCATCTTAGCAATAACCGGGTTCGACATCATTCTGGGGATGGATTGGTTGGCCGAGCACAGCGCCCAAATCAATTGTTCGACTCGAGAAATCCGCCTCCAGAATCCGAATGGGCAATTTATCACGCTAGCAGGTATACCCTCCGTCACCCGCATTATCTTAACATCTGCACAAACCGTCAAGGCAGTTCGACGGAAGGACGAGATGTACCTAATCTACTTTGAGATGGAGAACACGACGCAAGTACTCGCCAAAGTACCTGTGATCAGGGACTTCCCAGATATCTTCCCAGAGTCACTCCCCGGGTTGCCCCCGCAACGGGAAGTAGACTTCCAAATCGAACTTACTCAAGGAGCCCGACCAGTGTCCCGAGCACCATACCGGATGGCCCCGAGGGAACTGGCTGAGCTCAAGATTCAGCTACAAGAGTTAGTCGACGCAGGATTCATACGTCCTAGTACCTCTCCCTGGGGAGCCCCAGTACTGTTCGTTAAAAAGAAGGATGGATCGCTGCGCCTCTGCATCGACTACAGAGGCTTGAATAAACTCACCATCCGGAATACCTATCCCCTACCCCGGATAGATGAACTGTTCGATCAACTACAAGGCGCGTCCGTCTTTTCCAAAATGGACTTAAGGTCCGGCTACTATCAACTTAGAGTACGAGAAGAGGACATTCCCAAGACCGCCTTCAGCTCTCGCTACGGACTATACGAGTTCATGGTAATGCCATTTGGATTAACCAATGCCCCGTCCGCCTTCATGGCTTTGATGAATACGGTATTCAAACCCTTCCTGGATCATTTCGTAATAGTCTTCATAGATGATATTCTCATCTACTCAAAGAACAAAACCGATCACTCCAGGCACCTCCAAATGGTACTACTTAAGCTAAGAGAACACTCACTCTTCGCCAAGTTTAGCAAATGCGAGTTCTGGATGGAAGAAGTCGGCTTTCTGGGACACACCGTCAATAAGAACGGAGTAGCAGTAGATCAAGCCAAGGTGCAAGCAGTGCGAAATTGGCCGCCACTTAAGACAGCGGCAGACATCCGAAGTTTCCTTGGCCTCGCCGGCTACTACCGTAAGTTCGTCGAAGGCTTCTCCAAGATCGCATTACCACTTACCACTCTCACCAAGAAGGATGTGACATTCCAATGGTCTCCTGAATGCGAGGCGGCATTCATCGAACTGAAGAACCGGCTGATATCGGCCCCAATCCTAACCCTCCCCTCCGGTACCGAGGGTTTCCAAATCTATGTTGATGCCTCTCTGAAGGGATTGGGGGCCGTGCTTATGCAACATGGCAAGGTAATTGCCTATGCCTCACGTCAGCTCAAGCCGCATGAACTAAACTACGCCACCCACGATCTGGAGCTGGGGGCGGTAGTTTTTGCATTAAAAGTCTGGAGACACTACCTCTACGGGGTACGATGCGAAATCTTCTCCGATCATAAAAGCCTCAAATACGTCTTCACCCAGAAAGAGCTAAACCTCCGGCAACGCCGGTGGTTAGAATTTCTCTGTGATTATGACTTCGCCCTCCAGTACCATCCCGGCAAGGCTAATAAAGTTGCAGACGCCCTGAGTCGGCAGCCTCCGAGGACCGGGAGTTGGTTAGAAATGGTGCCAGAGGAGTTAGTCAAATCATTGGCAGAAATGGATATTATCCTCATCACCCGCAGAAATCCGATGGAATACCAAGCCCACCTCTATTGGATGGAGATACAGTGTGACATCAGGAATAGAATACGAGAAGCCCAGAAGACCGACGTTGAAGCAGCACCGATCATTCAGGCCTTGCAACACGGTGTACAAGAAGACTACAACCTGTACGATGGCATCCTGCAATACAGACACCGCATATTCATTCCCGCTGCAGAAGGGATCCGTGAGGAGATACTCCGTGAAGCTCACCAGACAAGGTACTCGATACACCCGGGAGTAGTAAAAATGTATACGGACCTGCGCAGAACCCTATACTGGCCAGGCATGAAGAAGGATGTCACCGATTATGTAGTGCACTGCCAAACCTGCCAAATGGTCAAGGCCGAATGTCGTAGCCCAGGAGGTCTACTACAACCCCTGCCAATTCCAGAATGGAAGTTCGAGGATATTTCCATGGATTTTGTCCATGGCTTACCCCGATCCCGTGCAGGTAACGACTCCATATGGGTAGTAGTGGACCGCCTCACCAAGGTAGCCCGATTCATCCCGAACCGGCAAGGCGATGGTGTCGACATTCTAGCCCGACTATTTATCGAGCAGGTAGTCCGATTTCATGGAATACCCAAATCAATCGTCTCGGACCGCGATGGGCGCTTTACATCAAAGGAATGGAGAAGAGTGCAAGCTTATCTGGGAACCAGATTAGCTTTTAGCATCGCCTTCCACCCCCAGACCGATGGGCAGACGGAAAGAACGAATCGGACGATGGAAGACCTTCTCCGATTATGCATAGTGGAGCACAACGAGCCATGGGAGCAGTTACTACCTTTGGTAGAGTTCTCATATAACAACAGCTTCCAGGCAAGCATCAAGATGGCACCGTACGAAGCCCTCTACGGAAGACGCTGTCGGACCCCGCTATCTTGGGCACAGGATGAGGACCCCGAAGCCTTGGGAATCACCTACATCGACGATACCACCGCCGCAATAAGACTAATCCGGGAACGCATGCTGGAAGCGCAGAGCCGACAGGCCAAGTATTACGACGCACGTCATCGGCAAGTGGAATTCCAAGTGGGAGATATGATTTTCTTAAAGATTAAGCCAATGCATGGGATATCACGAATCAAGAGGCAGAAAAAGCTGGACCCCCGCTATCTAGGCCCGTATCCAGTCGTCGAAAGAATTGGCCCGGTGGCTTACAGGTTAGCTTTGCCAGCCGAGCTGGGGAGCCTTCACGACGTATTTCATATCTCCTCGCTAAGACGTGTTCTGCGCCAACCAGAGCAGCACCTCCCCACACCCCCAACATCAGTACAATCCGACCGATCTGTCCGACTCGAACCTGTGAAGATAGTGGACTCCAAGATCAAAGAACTGCGGAACAAGACGGTCACAATGGTCAAGATCTTATGGTCGAACGGTGGACGCGAAGAGTTCACTTGGGAACCAGAGACGCTCGTACGAGAGAAATACCCGACGCTCTTCCCCCAGGTACATCATTTAAACCCCTACTTTAGCCAATTTTCGGGGACGAAAATCTCTTTATTTTTATTGGATTGTAACATCCCGACTTTTATTGGGCCACTAGACCCTAGTGAGCCCAATAAAAGTAGGCCCGAACAGGAGAAAACGACCATTTCGGGTATCGTAGCACGCCACTACCTCATTATTATGAATAGTGGCCGAACGAACCCCGAATTGACTTCCGTCAGTTCCGTTGGACTCGTATGGACAATACGAGCGCAACGGAATTCGTTGCACTTCGATCCGAGGTCGTTTGGAGAAAACGACCATTTCGGGTATCGTAGCGCACCACTACCTCATTATTATGAATAGTGGCCGTACGAACCCCGAATTGACTTCCGTCAGTTCCGTTGGACTCGTATGGACAATACGAGCGCAACGGAATTCGTTGCACTTCGATCCGAGGTCGTTTGGAGAAAACGACCATTTCGGGTATCGTAGCGCACCACTACCTCATTATTATGAATAGTGGCCGTACGAACCCCGAATTAACTTCCGTCAGTTCCGATAGACTCGTATGGACAATACGAGCGCAACGGAACTCGTTGCGTCTCGATACGAGGTCGTATGGAGGGTATGCCATTTTAGTCCTATGCAGATCGCCTCAGTGCAACGCACGAAATATAAAGCACACGAACCCGGCATCGGCCCCGGCGACTCTTATCATGTCCCGGGAGCCGAGGAAGACCCCGCCCTAAGTTGACTTGGTCAACCCCCCCCCCCCCCCCCCCCCCCCCCCCCGGTCTGAAATTACTTGGGAGAGAGACGAAAAGAAAAAGGGGGGGGGGGAGAGAGAGAAGCCCCTCCCCCAAAAGGAAGGGCTGCCCATTCATGGGCAGCCCCCCTATTTGGGCAAGAGGGGGCAGGAGAGAGAGGAGGGAGGGGAGGGGGAGAAATATCTCCCCCTCCCTTATCCCCACGTGGAGGAAAAGGAAGGGGGGAGGAGAGCTTCCCCCTCCCTATAAAAGGAGGGGCAGCCCCCTCCATTTCCCCCCCCCCACACACACCACCTCTCCCTCTCTCTCAGTCCTCCCCTGACGGCAGCCCCCAGCCAGCCACCTCCTCCTCCTCCCCCTTGCCGGAGCAAGCCACCCCAAGCCGCCACCTCCTCCTCCTTCCCCATGGCCGGCCACCTCGCTTCCTCCTCCCGAGCACCACCTCCTGCCCAGGTAGAGATCTCCCCCTCCCCTTTCCTACCTCCCGGAGGAGGCGTTCAGGCCGCCGGCAGGCACAGCCGGCGGCGGCCGTATCTTCCCCCTCCTCCCCGCGCTCCCTGTAAGGGAGTTACTCCCTTCCCCGGCGGCGGCCGGCGGCGCCAGGCTGCCGGGCCACCGCCGGACGGCTGCCCCCTCCCCGGCGCCCCGACTAGGGGCGGCAGGGAGGGCTGCGCGCGAGGAGGCGGCGGTGCAGCAAGCCGGCACGGCTCGGGCTGGCTGCACCGCGCCTCCTCGCCCCTTCTGCCCCGTTTTCCGGTGGGGTCCGGCGGCGCCAGGCCACCGGGCCACCACCGGAGTTGGCGCCGGCCCCCGGCGCACCGACCGGGGGCGGCGCCGGTGGCCCCCCGACGGAAGGGCGGCGGCACAGCGGCCTGCATGGCCCATGCAGGCCACGCCGCCGCCGCCCGCCCCTATTACTCCCTTCCCCGGTGGTGGCCGGCGGTGCCAGGCCGCCGGACCACCCCCGGAGGAGTCGCCGGCCCCCGGCGCACCGGCCGGGGGTTTCCCCCACCCCATCCCTCCGGTGGAGGCGGTGGCGGCAAGCCTGCAGGAGGCGTACAGGCCGCCACCGCCCCCGTGCCCTTACGACACAAACCCCGGTGGTGGCCGGCGGCGCCAGGCCGCCGGACCACCACCGGAGTGGTCGCCGGCCCCCGGCGCACCGACCGGGGGCGGCGCCGGCCCCGGCAGGCCGCTGCCCGGCGGCGGCAGCGGCAGCCACCCGAGCCCGATCGGGGGCCGCACGATCTCCCCCAGGAGATCATGCGGCCCCCGCAACCTTAATTCCCGCCCCATTCCTCCATTTGTGTGCCCCCCCACAGCGGATCCGCTGTGGATCCGCTGTGGGGACCCAAGGAGGGCGCCCGGTGTGGCGCCCTCAGCTTTCTCCTCTCCTCTAAACGCACACCAAAAACCCCTTCCCCTTCTTCTTTTTTTGAAAAAAAAAATGGGGCCTTTTTAGGAAAAGTTTTCTAAACGGAAAATGGGCCTCACCCTAAGGGGCACCCCCCGTAATTTTTGGGGAATTTTAGGACAAGATTTGCTATTTATAAAACCCAATATAAAGTTTATTTTAGGTATTAAAATGCCCAAATGTGTTTCTAAAAATCCCCAAATATTAGGGGCACTAAATATAGGTATTTTACAAATACTATCAAAGATGGGGGGTGTGGACTTGTGATTTGAGCCCTCAAAAGCCTTTTCAAACAAAAGAATAGACGCCCGGAAAAGAGCAAAATACATTAAAATAAATCGGCGTCTCCTCGACGCATACTTTAAATACTTATCCAAAATTATGCATAAGACCGACTAAGCTCGGAAAAGCAACGCAAAAATCGGAACGACATCACGACGCGGCGCCGAAACATAACCCCGCCGCGACGATAATAAAAGTACGGAGTCGTCGGTCGAAGTCTCCTCTGATGGAGTGATTGGACTACTAACCATTTCTTCTTATGCAATTACATTCTGTACTTTCATTTAAATCCAGTCTCGTACTGGTCCCCCGCATTTACATTCTGTACTTTCGTTTAAATCCAGTCTCGTACTGGTCCCCCGCATTTACATTCTGTACTCTCATTTAAATCCAGTCTCGTACTGGTCCCCCGCATTTACATTCTGTACTTTCGTTTAAATCCAGTCTCGTACTGGTCCCCCGCATTTACATTCTGTACTTTCGTTTAAATCCAGTCTCGTACTGGTCCCCCGCATTTACATTCAGCACTTTCGTTTAAATCCAGTCTCGTACTGGTCCCCCGCATTTACATTCAGCACTTTCGTTTAAATCCAGTCTCGTACTGGTCCTTATTACATGGCCTTTGCTTTCGGCCTACCTTTCTGTTTATTACATGGCCTTTGCTTTCGGCCTACCTTTCTGCTTATTACATGGCCTTTGCTTTCGGCCTACCTTTCTGTTTATTACATGGCCTTTGCTTTCGGCCTACCTTTCTGTTTAATTACATGGCATTTGCTTTCGGCCTACATTTCTGTTTAAATATTATGGCCCATGCTTCGGCCTAATTTATTTACTAGTGCAGAGCTGCCGTGGCAACAAATGCGGTGCTTATCCTCTCTTCGGCGGGGCCTTAGTTGGGGAAAACTCGGAGTTGAGTCTCTCCTCCCAAGTTAGCCCCAAGCAAGGAGCACTCATACCACTAAGCCTCCCGGTCCAAGGTCATGCGACCGGTCGAGTATGAATTGCCACGTGGCCTAAAGGTTCGTTTAAAAATAAGCGGGTGAAGATTGTTTGGAAGTGGCGGGTCGGTCACGCTCGCAGACCGTTCGTACCGGTGCGGGTGAGTTGACGACTCATGGCGACAGGGAGATGGGCACAGTGGGTTATTACCCTCTGAGCCTGCAGTATCGCCTCCGCTGGTCGGCCTAAAAATCGGTTCGCCGGATGTCGCTCACATCCATTCAGTACACCAAGTTGTATGGGAGGGCCTGAATGATACGGTACGACTACATTCAGAAGTGGCAGGACTGACCACTGTCACCGACGGCCACATCGGTGAGGCCCGCGGGATTAGCTCCCCTGCTTGAACTAAAGCGGTCTAAAACTGTGTCGACACAGGGTCTTTTGTATGTGTACAGGTCTTGAGTACCTGGGTGTGTGTATGCGCGCGATAGAGTTAGATATTTACTATACGGCGCGACTGCGATCGCTAGGGCAGGAGCCCCGCTATATAACTATATATGTGAATATATATGTTTACCTGCTGCTAACTCTTCCTTGCTTCGGCTATTTCAATTCTGTCCTTTAGCCGCCCCCTGGATATGGATCCGGGGAGGGGGATGTATTTTCTACTTAGCTCTGTGACTAACGGTTATTTCTTATAACCAATCACAGGAGACGGGACAGCGTGAAGCCCCCACATCACAGGTTGACCGGGAAGCCTTGGAGATGATCCGTTCGATTACCCCAGCCTCCCCTCCTATTTTCAGAGATGTGAGTACGAGTATATAAGGACGAGCCCAGGACTCCCTTTTGTCTTAGCATATGTAGTCTACGGACAATATTTTGTAAACGATAGGCCTCGACCCAGTTAAGTTGTAAATATAAGCTGTATGTTTGGTTTGCCCATCTTTTGATTGCTTCCGCTATGCGTTCTGATGTGAAGTTATGATTCTTGTGCCTGACAAGGAGACCGCTCAGCGCTCGAGGGGGGTGGGACGTCACCACCCGGGGAGCGTTAAGGGGTCATTCTTGGGCAGTAAGATCCCCCCTCCCTGAACTCGGTTCAGGATTGGGGAGGGGGGGTCTTACACACAGACTTGCGCAAACTAACTCGTTATATATGTATTCATTTGAAAGCCGCGAGCACAGACTCGTGCAAGAAAGCCGCAAGCACAGACTTGCGCAAACTAACTCGTTATATATGTATTCATTTGAAAGCCGCGAGCACAGACTCGTGCAAGAAAGCCGCAAGCACAGACTTGCACAAACTAACTCGTTATATACGTATTCATTTGAAAGCCGCGGGCACCGTCTCGTGCAAAACTCATCTTGAAAACAATCAAACTATGCAGGTGCTAACAACCAGATAAGCAGAATCGTACGAAGAAGTAAACACGACGAGCTCAATGAGAGGATACAACCGCGTCAGCTCAACGCTGCGCGCAAAGCAGACAACCATACAGAAAGCGGAAAAGCAAAATGCAGACAAAACTCAGAACGACACACGAGCAAACAACAGCACGGAAATCAAGAAAACAGAGGGCGATCGGCATCAATCCTCGGCCGCGTCCGAGCACTCATCCTCCGAAAGATCTCCCGCTCCAAGACCAGCAGTATCACACCCAAACTTCTTCCCCACCAAGCGAAGGGTCTTCTGAATACCGCGCTGGAAGGCGACCTCACGCTCGTCTTCCAACAGGGGCTCGACCTCCTTCGTCATGACCTCGGCACGGATCTCCTCCGCCATCTGGAACCGCTCCTCAACAAAAGCAAGAGAGTCTCGGAACTCGGCCACTCCGGCCGCCTTAGCATCCTCAAGGCTGCGCTCGACCGACGACAGCCGCTCCACCTCGCTCCGAAGAAAGCCCAGCTCCCCCTCCATGCGAAACATCTCCCCGTGGGCCTCGGATAGCTGACGAAGCGCGTCCTGGGCAAGCGCCTTATCTCCACCATACGCCTCCTGCAGCTTCTCAACCTCGGACTGGGAAGAAGAAAGGTCCGCCTCCAGCTGCTTGATGCGGGACAGATCGCGATCCCTCCTCTTCTGTAAAGCAGACATGTCCCTCTTCATCACGCTCAGCTCCTCCTGGAGAGAGATGTAACTGTCCTTGAGGCCCACGTAGCAGTCATTCCACGTGAGGGCAACGCTGGTCAGAGCGTTCGCCTGCCAACACGAAGGAAACAATCAGGAAACATGAACAACGATGGCAGAGACAAGTCAAGACCCAGACAAGGAAAGATTGACTTACCGCAGAAGTCATCGCCTGGAGGGACGAGGAAACTCGCCGCGACGGCGGATGAGGGGGAGGTGGCGGCAAGTCTCCCTGCGCAACCTGCTCAGCAGTTGGGGATGCCAGAATCTCGACCTCCGGGTCGGGAGCAATCGGCTCCCCCCGACGGCGGCTCGGACCGGCTTCATGATCGTGGCTCCTAGGCTCCGGCGGAGCAGAGCCCGAACTAGGAGTTCCATTCCTGAAAACAATCTTTCTCTTTTTCCCACGCTCCAGGGGAACCGCAGCCTCCCGCTCAGGATCCCAAGAAAGCCCCACCGCAAGCAACCGACTCTCCTCCACACAGTTGTACACACTAAACAAAGCTTTTGACAGCCCATCTCGGCCAGGGAAGCCGGGGAGAGGAAGGAACTCGTCCTCCCGACCGGTCAGTCGGCGGCAGCGTCCAGGAAGCGACCTCCAAAGCTCGGGTAGCTCCCAACGATTCCGAACATATCCATAAAGGGTATTCCCGCGGCGATAGTCCGCCTTCTCGCCAAAGTGGAACCAACTTTTGTTGCTCCGCACCTCAATCCGTCCGCCCAAGTCGGTTGTAGCCTCACACCAATCCTTGAAAAGTTCGAGTGAAAAACGCGTACTGTGTTCCCGAAAAAGCACCACCAGCCCCATGATATTTGACATTCCAGCAGGCGTGAACTGGGTGATCGGGACGCCGCAGAACCGGAATATTTCAATAGCCTCCTCCGGTGGAGGAATTCGGAATCCAGACTTCAGGCAGCTCTCGGAGAGTGTTATGTAACCCGTAGGCGGATTTTGAACACGCTCCTCCGCCCCTGGGATCTTAATCTCGACACTCGGAGGCAATCCGAACCGCTTGCGCCACACCTCGATTCGCGCGCCATCTAGAGAAGAGCGTAAACGCATCGGCCTTGATTGGCCGCCCCGCTTCGAAGCCTGCAAGGAAGAGCAAACACATAAAAACGAGCGTTAAAAAGAAACCGTATCAGAAAATCCAAAAGGTTACAAGTCATCTCTCCGCACACCAAGCACGCAAGCACCAGAGGTCCGCACCGCCAGCCTCGCCCGCATGCAAGAGGCAGCCACGCGCAAAGGCACAGTCCGCACGTAGGAGCCCGCGCCCACCGACCACACGCAGGCACCCGCGCGCGGGAGCGCGCAGCGCGGCACCTGCGCATGGGCCCGTGCGCGCAGCACCTACGCGCGGGAGCGCGCGGCGCGGCACCGCGCGCGCGGGGGCGTAGCGCGGCACCCGCGCGCGCGGGCGCGCAGCGCGGCACCCGCGCGCGCGGGCGCGCAGCGCGGCACCCGCGCGCGCGGGCGCGCGGCACGGCACCCGCGCGCGCGGGCGCGCGGCACGGCACCCGCGCGCGCGGGCGCGCGGCACGGCACCCGCGCGCTCGGGCGCCGGCACGGCACCCGCGCGCGCGGGCGGGCGGGAATAGCGCCCGCGCGTCCCGCGCGCAGGGGCCGCACCCGCGCGCAGGAGCGCGCAACGCGGCTCCCGCGCGCGGGGGGCCGCACGCACGCGCAGGGGCGCGCTCGCGCCAGCCGGGCGCCCCACCGCCGGCTCCGGCCGCGCGTGATCACGCCCGGGCACCGCCTTTCCGACCGCTCCGGCCGCGCGCAAGGGTGCCCGGGCACCGGCCGCCCGCGCACCGCTCACCGCGCCCTCTCGTCCGCCGCTGGCGTTTGTTCCCTCCGCACCCTTTTCAAAAAAGTAGAAGGCAAAATCAACTTACCCCAACCATCGTTCAACGCCAAACCGGTTCTGACACGCAGACGTTCAAAAAACCCTCGCACTCCTTCTCAAGTTCTGGACTCCGACGGTTTTGGGGGGCTTATGATGGGTACTCATAATAAGGGTCTGGTATTTATAAAAGGGTCTGACGGAAATGTTCATAAAAGGCAGCAGAATGTTTCCAAAGACGGATCGTTTCCAAAGACGGATTATTTCCCAAAAACTCTCCCTCCGAAATTGGCAGGAAAAACAACGCACGCAAAACCGCCGTGAACACGACGGAATTTCTCCCTCCCGTCGCTGGAGGGATCCTCGCCCCCACGCCACGCCCCTTGGGGGTACGACCGAACCGCACCCCGCGAGAGGTGCGGCCGAACCGCACCCCGCGAGGGGTGCGGCCAAGCCGCACCCCGCACGGGGTGCGGCCTTGGCCGCACCCCGCAAGGGGTGCGGCCAATCCGCACCCCGCAAGGGGTGCGGCCAAACCGCACCCCGCAAGGGGTGCGGCCAAACCGCACCCCGCAAGGGGTGCGGCCAAACCGCACCCCGCAAGGGGTGCGGCGAAGCCGCACCCCGCAAGGGGTGCGGCGAAGCCGCACCCCACACGGGGTGCGGCCTTGGCCGCACCCCCTTGGGGTGCGGTCTTGGCCGCACCCCCTCTGGGGTGCGGCCTTGGCCGCGCCCCCTCTGGGGTGCGGCCTTGGCCGCGCCCCCTTTGGGGCGCAGCTGCGCCGCACCCGCTCGGGGTGCGGCCTTGGCGCACCCTAGGCGGGGTGCGGCCAAGCCGCACCCCATGCGGGGTGCGGCCAAGCCGCACCCCCTCGGGGTGCGGCCAAGCCGCACCCCCTCGGGGTGCGGCCAAGGTCGCCCCCCTCGGGTGCGCCCGTGCCGCACCCCCTCGAGAGGCGGACGCGTCGTGCTCCCTTGGAGTTCGACCGCGACGCTCTCCACTCCCCGCGCACGGTACGGCCGCCCCGTATCTCCTACTTTCCCGGCGGATGGGACTTGCAGAAAGCCCTCACGGGCGTACTTCTCATCAGGAACATTGCGCACTTATTTTCTCCTTAAGGGTACGGCTTGCCGTTCCCTTGTTCACACGGAACACCTCGAGGCGTAACCTGAACGCTCTCGCATTTTGTCGCGCACTTGAAATACTTCAGCGCTAGCGCGCGCTCAGAACGTTTCTGAGAGCGATCATGAAGCCTTCTCACTTTTTGTCTTTCCGGCTTCTCACTTTTTGTCTTTCCGGCTTCTCACTTTTTGTCTTTCCGGCTTCTCACTTTTTGTCTTTCCGGCTTCTCACATTTTGGGTTTCAGGCTTCTCACTTTTCAGGAACAGTTAGTCGCCTTTTTCACCTCCAACGGAACTGCCCGAACTGCCCAAACTGCCCAAGCTGCCCGAAGGGCAAGGTGGTCATTTACGAAAAATAGTGATCCGAGGGTCCCGAACCGGAGAATATGATTCGTCCACCGAGCATTTATGGAAACTGCCAACAGCAAAATTACCGGGCCGCCCCCGACAAAAACTATAAAAGGAGCCCCATGACTTCATTTGAAAGGACCTTGACTTCTGGACCGAGGAAAGCTCCTTGCAGACTTTTGCGGAATTCTCCTTCGGCACTTGAAGATCTCCTTCGGGACTTGAAGATCTCCTTCGGGACTTGAAGATCTTCATCTTCCAGAAAGGCGACCAACGTTCTCAGAAGAGAAAGGCGACTGGCCTTCTCACTTCCAGAAAGGCGACCAGCATTTCTCAGAAGGAAAAGGCGACTGGCCTTCTCACTTCCAGAAAGGCGACCAGCATTTCTCAGAAGGGAAAGGCGACTGGCCTTCCCGCTCCCGAAAGGCGACTAGCAGTCTCAGAAGGAAAAAGGACTTAGTTTTTCCGAGAGGTGGTCTGCCACCCTCGAGGCTCTCTTTTTCTCCGAGTATTGTAACGAGCAGCGGCCTGTCGCGCTCGAATTCTAGCTTCCAAGTTGTAACTCCTCCAGAAGATAGTGAAGTTTGGTCGGCACAGCTCCGGCCGCGTGGTTTTTTACCCTTTCCGGGTTTTCCACGTTAAAAAGTCTCTGCGTACTCATCGAACCTCTAATTGACTGTTTGCGCGCTTAGCTCGCTCACGAGCTGAGGCGGTTCAAGTGAACCGGTCTACCAAGAGCCCTAAGCGTTCCGCAACAATTATAATGCGGTACGTGAACAAAAAATTGGAATTAACCTCAATATTAATTCCTGCATGTATTTCCATTGGTATGAAAGCAAATTCTTAAAAATCATTAGTTGTAATGTTTATTCCTTCTAAAAAAAATGCGATCGAACGGCTGTAAGCCAAGAACCAACACCTTTTTTTTTTGTACGCTAGGCGTCCATTCCCCAGCAGCTCGTATTATTAAAATGAAATTAAATTCAAAACATTATAAATAAGTTATAAAATAAATAAATCAAAATTAATAATCAATTGCTTCAATTTTGCCAAAAAAATATATATTAATTACATAGGGGTTGACGAGCATTGATCGGGCGAGCGATCATCAAGTCAATTTTACAAGAACAAAAAGGACTCTTAAAATTCTTAATATATAGTGAATCTAAGTAATACAACTAGTGTTTTCTTCTTCTATCTAGTTGTACGTTAAAAAGTTTTAGTTCTCTTAATGTATTTATATATGTGGATTCCTTACTCTTGGCAGGATGCTGCAATATTTAAGGAGATTTTAGCCTCGTTTGGCGGGGCTGTTGCACCGCGGTCGGGCGGACGACACCGCCCGGCCGCAGCTCTGCGCCGTTTGGTGGGGCCACGGTGGGGATCAGCCCTTTCCGCGCTGATTTCATCCGCGCTGCGGGAACCGCGGTCGCAGTTGCGTGGCGCGTATGAAATCCGCACAACATCACCTTCGCGCCAAACGAGAAATGTCAGAGCACTGATAATCATCAAGCTTTAGAAAACCGGACTGGACCGGCCGGTCGGACCGCTGACTGGACCCCCAGCCGGTCCGGTCAGGTGTTCTGCCCGCTACTTTATTGGCTCGCCTGGGAACCGGGGGAACCGGCCAGTTCGACCGGGAAACCGGGAACCGTGTCCGGTTCCCCATAACCGTGCGGGCTAATATTTGACCCTCCGATTTAATCGATCCGTGCTAGGGACTTGGGGAGAGGGATAATAATCTAGGGGTTTTACTTTTTATTGGTGGTAGGATGAGAAACCTGTTGAGGTATGTCCGCACGTTACAGACACGATAAGGACCTGCAGGTAGCGTGTACACCTAGGGCATTGCCCTACTGCTGGGAGCACTATTTATATCCCATTCCAAATTGATGGGTGATAGTAGAATGTTTTGAGCCTCTTTCCTAACACTCTCAAAGCAAATTCGTTAGGGTTTTTCGCCGCTCGGTATTCTTCTTTTTGCGCCGCTCGATCGAGAAGAAATATCTCGCTCTCTCTGCTGCGCCGCTCCCGATCGCTTCTTGCGCCGCTCTTCCTCTGCCTCGTGCTCTAGGGTTTTCGCCTGAGGAGCTTCGTCGACTGCGTCGCCCTCGTCGCCTTAGGAGCTCGTCGAAGTAGTCGCCCTCGTCGCGCGGCTGCTCTGCGTCCCGTTCGTCGCCTAGATCCCGAGCGTCACCTTCGTCGCCTGGGTCCTGCCTGAGGAGCTCGTCGCCCGCGTCTCGCCTGAGCTCCTTCCTCTCTCTGAGATCGAAGCCTCCTGCCGGCAGCCTGAGTTTGTTGCTGGGGGTTTTCTCTTCCAGATCTCGCCGATCTTTTGCTTTCTCCGCCAGATCCGGTCGCCGGAGCCCGTGCCTCTCTCAGATCTGAGCTCAACTACGCCGGATCCCGTCGATCTAGCTTTGTCAGTCTTCTATTGCTGGGTTTCTTGGATCCGGATCTCCAGATTTTGTCGATCTAGTCGCCGGATTTTGCTGAATCTGTGTCTCAAGGGCCTGATCTTGTCGATCTAGTCGCCGGAGCCCTAGATCTGTGATCCTCTCAGGCCGATTTGCTGAGTTTCTGCACTTGGATTGGATTGGATCCGAAGACGTGGTGGTGTACCTTCTCCGATCAGGTGACCTCGTTCCGCATTTTTACTACCTTTTCAGAAATGTCGAAGTATCAGTCTACCGACATCCGGAAGCTCCAGTCTTTCGACGTCACCGAGTTTCTCGGGTGGAAGATGCTAGACCCCTAAGTTGGTTTTGTCATGACAAAACCATAGGAAGAGCCCAAGGCCATGTGAATTGAGGTGAGAAGAAGAAAACCACCTTGGTCTGCAAATAGCAATTTCCTGTGACCAAGCTTAGGGTTGGACTTTAGGGCCTCATTTTGACCATTTGACCCCACCTTAGTATCCCTTACCCTTTAGGGGCCCCCTTAGGGCACCAAGGACACATTGTGGTCAACCAAAGAGGCCAAATTGACCAAAGTCAACCCTAACCCTAAATTGGTCAAAGTAACCTAATTAGAACCAATTAACTTTCACCATGACAAATTGATCACTCATCTAGGTCTAGAATATCATAAGAGACCTAGTAGACCTAAAAACCCCTTCATGGGACCCCCAATGGTGCAAATTGACCAAAATGCCCTTGTTAGGTCAAAATGACAGTTCTTCACTAAATACCCAAATTGAACATCACCATGTTAAATTGACCCTACCCTTAGGGTTATCATGTCATAGGGGACCCAGTGGACCAAAAAGCCCCTTGACTGGGTCAACCCTAGGGCTCAATTTGACCAAAGTCAATTTAGCCTGTTTTGGTCAAATCAGCTTAAATTGGGTCAACTAAGACTCATGTGACCAAATTGACCCCACCAATAGTTTCTAAACTTAATTTGGAATCCAATGGACCCAAAAGCCCCATCCTAGGGTCACCCAATTGGTCAATTGGACCAAAAGTCAAATTTGCCCAAGTTAGGTCAAATCTCTCAAACCTAACCCAATCCCTTTGGGCTAACTCATTTGGTTGGTCAACCAGCCTAGTAGACTGCTATTAAGCATGAGAGAGAGGGAAATTTCGGCCATGGTAATTAGGAGAGAGAAATGGGGTTTTGGAGGAAAGAGGAAGAGAGAGAAAGGTGGCCATTAATGGCCAAAGGAGACCAAGGGCCACCCCTTTCTTCTCCCAATGGATTGGTACATCTCCCCTCTTCAATTTGGAGAAGTCTAACAGCCAGGGCCGGCCACAAGGGGGCTGGATTGGAAGGATTTTCATGGTGGCCGAAATTCCCCATTCATGGCCTTAAATGGCATTGAAGCCATGACTCTTCCCCTCCCTCAATTGAAGTCTTTAAAAGCTTCCCCAGACCCAGAGCATCGTTTTCCACCACTTACCCAAAGGAATCGGGCAGTTTGGTGTGGTGGTTGCAGAACTCAGAAACCATGGAGGTCGGCCATGGCAATCCCCCTATCGGCAAGACTTCAAGCCCTAAATCAGGTCTGGTTCTTCTCCTCTACCCAGTGGATAGATCCACATCAAAAATCGCAAAGGATTGGGGCCAATTGGTCCCTAATCGAGTGGTCGAAATCTCCATTTTTGGAGCTTTATTTTCCTAGCCTAAAGCCCGATTCCGGCCACCTCTGGCCGGCCAACCACCCCCCATCGCCGGCCACCACCTCAACGGAGGTGGTGGAGGCATTGGTCGGCCGGGACGGCGCTCAGGTGGCCGGGAAATCCGCTTCCAAACCCGCCCAGGCGCGGGCAAATCTGAGCCGTAGGCTCAAGGAAGAAGATGAGCAGTAACCGCTCATCTTGCTTCAAGATGCGTGCTGGCTGTTATTTTAAATACTGTTATGTGATTTATTTGGTATTATTACTGGCAGAAATTGAAATTAATTATTAAAAATACTAGATGCCCTCTACAGAAAAAATGCCCAACATGAAAGTTGTAGGCCTTGACTCCTAGGATCATACAAAATTGAGTTCACACCATTTGGAGCCCTGGTTTGACCTCAGCACCCATTCTAGTGCAAAGTTTGACTGAACTTTGAAAGGGTGCCCACACCAAACCACTAGTCCAAATAACTTGAAATTTGGACTGGTATTGAGTCATACCTAGGGTTGTAACATATCTAAAAATCAGAATTTTTGGAGATTATTTTCGTAAATTTTTGTAGAAATTTAATAATCCTTGCATAAATTATTTGGAGGGTCAATTGACCTCCAATAACCACCAAATTTTGGTGGGGTGTTATTAGGGTCATGATAAACCCCTGGTTAAAATCTCAACTCATTTGGAGTTCATTTGATTAGGTAATCATTAGGCCAAAGATTTGTCTATTTTGGGGAAATTTGTGAATAAGGGCTATTTGGGATTTTTTCATGGTCAAACCACCTCCTATTGGAGTGGGACCTTGGCCACTGCCCTAATATCACCCAAATCACCTCTAAGAGAGTTTTGGGGTCATGGGGAGTTGGTTTGCCCTAGGTCATGGAGTTGGAGCACTTTGGGGTGCATTTAGCCAAGTAGTGATCCATTGGCCAAATGGGTCCTTAGAGACTTGAGTCTTCTTGGGAAGGTCAGTGGAGTCAATTTGAGACCCCATGAGGAAGATTTGTGAGCATTAGAGTTGATTTGCTCAAGGTCATAGGGTTGATCCCTATGGAGTGGAATTTGGGGTTGTGAAGGACATAGGAGAGTTTGTCCTTGGAGAGGGGTGTGTTGGACTCCTCTGAGTTCTCTAAATGTTGTGACATCCTCACAAGAAGTTTGGGTGGATTTGGAGAGGTTTTGACCCTAACCCTAGGTTAAACCCTAAAGGGGTGCAATTAGAGGCTAATAAAGGAAGAGAGGTCAAACCTTAATGGTTTGACTTGAAATTTTGGGGAGATGGTCTTGGTGACCATAGAATGCTACTGTGAGAAATTGGAGGGATTTGGAGTTGCCAAACCTAGGTAATAAACCCTTAGGTAGATTTGTAAATAATTAGGGTTTTGGGTTTTAGGAAGAAATAATACTTAGTGATTAACCATCTTCTGTCACCAACTTAGTTTTGATGTTATTAATCCCTGGAGATTTTGTTAGAGCCATTGGAAGACTTTTGGAGGTCCAAATTGTAATTATTCATATTGTTGACAATTTTTGGGATGAACAATTTTAGGGTGTTAGTTTACTGTAATTGCATGAAACCTTGCTGGATGACCTTTCATACCTTTATAAACCCACAGTATTTTTCTCATAATTTATGGATTAATATTTTTGGTAGCTCTAGTTCAATTTGGAATTAATTGCAAATATATCCTTTGTGGAAATTACAAATTTATCCTCTGTGGAACATGGTCAAACTTTGTAGGACTGAATATTTTAGTATGCAACACCTCTGTATTAAATTGCATAAGGTTTGGAGATCATATGAGGGTACCTCCTTTGGAATTTATTGGTAATAAATGAGTTTTGGAATTTTTAAAAATAGTACATCTTGCTGGTTTTTCCTAAGAATTCATATCCACTGATTATTAGGTACCCTTGATTTATGTAAAAATTGAGGCAGGCATTGGAAGTCAGGAAAGTATACTTGTAGTTCAAACCCTAGGAAATTGTGTTTTGGAAAAATGTCTTAAATATTATTAATAATGGGAAAATTATGAAACTCTGGGTTTGATCTTAAACAGGTAGCATGGACCCCCAGTAAAATTGTTGGGTCATGTAGTTGACTAATTAGTGTACCTCCCTTCATGAGCATCAAAACGTTAAGGGTGGTCTGCGTTTAGCAATTTAGCAACCTTGGGGTACATTGATTGGAGAGGTGAGAAGTCTAATGGTGATCACTTGGATATGAGAGGACCCCTGGAGATAATTAGGGTTGATGAGTTCTGGGGTGGTGGGGTGCCACCCTTGGGGTAGGTCATCTTGGGATTGACGAAAGATCGTCCCTTCCCTTTAGTGTCTTAAAACACTTAGGTTTAAATCAGGTGAAAAGTATTAAGGGGGTTTCCTTATGGGTAGTAACTAATAACATTAAGTGTCTTGGGAATGGGAACTCTGGGGTGTCATCCCATAGTGGTTCCTAGTACCGTAGCGAGCCCCTCACAGGGTAACCCTCGGGAAGTCCAAGACTAACCCTAACTCATAAGAGTAAGACATTGTACAAGATTAACTAATAACACACTCATCCACACCCTGTGGTTTCAAGAGTTTAGTTGGTTTGGTTGTACGAGCGGTGGGCTCGGTGGTTGTAGCAGCAGACTAGTTAGTTTGGTGAGCTTGTGGCTCAGTAGTGTTTGATGGCGGGCAGGTTAGCCCGGGGAGCTTATGGCTCGGAAGGTTATTGATGGCGGGCAGGTTATCCCGGGGAGCTTATGGCTCAGAGTTAGGAAGTAGAACATGTTTCTTGTGCATTGAAGGTGGTGGGTCTTCGGTATTGGACGGTCGTTCACACCGACGTCAATACGTTGACTCGGCGAGTGTGGTATTTACACTTAGCCTTGAAAGTCTGGCGGTCCAGTCAGCAAGAGTACGCAGACGCTCCGCGGGTTTAGTGGAGGCGTACAATAGGTCTAGGTTGGGTAGTGTGAATACCAACCTAGAGGTGGGCGAGGCCCAACCCACCGCTTCCGTTTTCCACTACGGGAGTATCCTGAGAGTCTAGCTCGCTCCAAAAGGGGGGAACTAAAGGTCTATGCGCATAGAGTCGAAGTGGGTGAGTTGCACTTGTATGAACATAGCATAACAGCATATTTTGCATGTCATAGCATAAACATTGCATTCAACCTACCCCTAACGTATAAGTCGGTTATGGGACTTCTTATACGGCAGGCTCTGCTAAACGACCCCTTGGTCTATAGGTTTGTATGAGCATTCCTATAAATCAATGGTTACTTTTATATTACTTTACTTGCTATTATACTTCTGCTTACTGCTCTTTATATACTTTTACCACACTTTTAGTTACTGCTTCAGTTATATACGTACACATGTGTAGAGTAGAATCTTTTCATGTACCACTGCCACCTGCTCTTTGATTACACCCCTTGCTGTCCTCCGCTTCATCCTCCCGCACGGTGCCTAGGAGCCATTGGGGGTGGGGTGGGGAACATAAGGCTTAGTCTTTTGACTAACGGTCGGTGGACCATATCATTTTAGGAGTTCGAGGAGACGCAACAACCTTCAAGAAACAGGTACAGCAGGATCCGACATGGTGGACCCCACGACCATGCTACCATTGTCATCAGCCGGGACATACTCGGGTCAGATGTCCCATGATGAGTGGAACCCCTCCAGCACAACGATCAGGAGGCCGAAGTCGAAGACGTAGACATGGATTGCGAGGCAGCAACCGCAGGCCAAAAGAGAAGAAGCATCCAGTGTTGCAGCACCAGTGGAGTACAGAGTCTGCAGGGATGGGTCAGACTAGTCTGAGTGCTCCGGTTTCAGTATCGGTGACGATTAGCTTTATTTTTACTTAGTAGATAGCTTCCGCGAGTGATCTTGTAGTGAGGACATGATGTATAGGGCAATGGCCCCTTTTATTAGTGTAAACCCTTGTATCTCTTTTATTCAGTTAATATATGTGGGCATTTACATTTCATGTTGATTCTGTGGACTTGTCTCCTCTTTTATGTACTTTTCTTCGTGATCGATTTGGCCGGCAGGATCGGCGTTTTGTAGTGGCGATCTTCCCGAGTGAAGGTGTCACCGCAAAACGGCGGTTCTGGGCCTAAGACCCGGTGGTTTTTGCAAAAAAAAAATGAGGTCTTACAAGTGGTATCAGAGCAAACCTCGATCTGAAGAAAGGAAGTCCACAAACCCTGGGCCACCCCGCGCGAGTTTAGTTTGAGGACAAACTAAGCAGCGGAAGCAGTGGTGTGCCCATATGGGGAAATCACATGAAAAAGTCCAATTTTAACTGAATCTTCTTAGTTATTTTCCCTTACGAGCGTCAAGTTTTCCTCTGTAGCCTGCGGCGAACCCTGCCCCCAGCAGGGAATACCTCCGGCTACAAAGATCTCTTTAGATAGTCTTTTAGTCAACGAGTTCGACTCAACCCCACTATGACACGTGACTTACTTTGACAATTTATATCATGACCTAGTCTGAAATAGATCGTAAGCATAACTTTTGGTGAAGGTACGAGGATACTCAAAAGAGGCTAGAGAAAGGAAGATTGACACATAAGCAGAATGGTGTGAGACTTGTAGACTCAATCCTCGTATCCGTGACGTGATTACATTAAGACAACCACCGTGGCAAACACCGAGGGTCGGGTAAGAATTCAAGTTCGGAAGGGACCCGTTCGGGATTGGGTGGCACTTGACCCTGATAAGGTTGTAGTAGAGGATGCCTAGAAGAGTCTAAGGTGTGGAGTATACAAATGATCCCCAAAATAGAACCCCAAGTCTAAGGCTGTATGCCCTAAGAATTGTTTGCATACTTGGGACGAATGTAACTTGGTGATATTGAATGTACTCAGCCCAAAATAGATAGTGGCTTATCTTTTGTTCATTGGGGGCTTGTCCTTTGTTTATTGGGGCGTACCTTTTGTTTATTGGGCACATTATTGACGGACTTAGACTTCCCTTAGACCTAAGTTTAGAACTTTTGTGTCGTGAACATAATGTTTTTTTTTAAGTCGATCTTACTCAATGTTACTTGAGAGAAGATGAGACGGTGTAACAGTACGTTTGGAATGATGACCGGTAGAAGTACCAGGGCAATGGATAGACATCATTTGGGTCGGACAACAACTTGCCCTTAGTTGAATCATGGGAAATGTAAAGTCGCTAGGATTAATCATTTAAGGATGTGGATGTCCTAGTATAGAAGTTAAGGGCGGAAATTAGATCTTACAAGTTGTAGTTAAATTTGAAAGCTCTTGTGGTTGGGGGAAATTCGGAAGTGATCTACTTCTGATTTGTTAAAAATCATGCCCCGTCATGGTTGATAATCTTATCTACAATAATAATGCTTAAACCTTGGAAGCTTTGATGATGAATAACCAGAGATCTTAGTCGATGACTTGTTAGATTTGGAATATAACGTTTGATTTCACTATGATAAGAACGATCTAAGTTTATCTTGCTTAAGACCATTTGAGAGGGATCAAGATTAGCATAAGTGGAAGTGACAGGAATTTGATGAAATAAGCGTGACGATACTTCCTTGATGAAATTGACTTGTGAAAAATCCTAAGGTATCAAAATTTTGCCCTTATGAATCAAACTTCACGTAGAAAGTGATTGGGAGTCATCTTACCATTATGATTGGTTAGCATATACTCATAAAAGTTCACAAGTGCACCCCCAGTAATATTTAAGGATGATTGGGACGCTAGACGATTTGATTAGTTCCATCAATAGTAAGAACTAGATAAAGTGTAGACTAGAGTTGTTTGATTACTCGGATGTACCTGAAGGAGTAAGAAGTTGAATGTATAAAAGAAAACTTCAGAGGCATAAGAGTCTGCCCAGGTTAGAATGGAAGTTCGAGGATAGATCGACCAAGGTAGCTAGGTCACCCCGGTCAGGATAGATGATATGACGGTGCGAGTCTTGCGGCGCAAGAAGATTCCAGAGGTTAAGACATGTGGTAAAATTAGGGTCAGGAGGAGCACAATTTGGAGCCACTAGAGCTGGTGTGGCAGAGATAGTCAGTGCTCTCCGAACCAAGAATAACTTCAATTCTTAGGGGATGTTACGTTCAGTCACTCGCGGTGAAAACCCCGCAAGCCTAACCTAAATTTCGAGGACGAAATTATTTTTTTTGTTTATTGGGATTTGTAACATCCCCCAGACAGCTAGACCCCTAAGTTGTTTTTGTCATGACAAAACCATAGGAAGAGCCCAAGGCCATGTGAATTGAGGTGAGAAGAAGAAAACCACCTTGGTCTGCAAATAGCAATTTCCTGTGACCAAGCTTAGGGTTGGACTTTAGGGCCTCATCTTGAACATTTGACCCCACCTTAGTATCCCTAACCCTTTAGGGGCCCCCTTAGGGCACCAAGGATACATTGGGGTCAACCAAAGAGGCCAAATTGACCAAAGTCAACCCTAACCCTAAATTGGTCAAAGTAACCTAATTAGAACCAATTAACCTTCACCATGACAAATTGATCACTCATCTAGGTCTAGAATATCATAAGAGACCTAGTAGACCTAAAAGCCCCTTCATGGGACCCCCAATGGTGCAAATTGACCAAAATGCCCTTGTTAGGTCAAAATGGCAATTCTTCACTAAATACCCAAATTGAACATCACCATGTTAAATTGACCCTACCATTAGGGTTATCATGTCATAGGGGACCCAGTGGACCAAAAAGCCCCTTGACTGGGTCAACCCTAGGGCTCAATTTGACCAAAGTCAATTTAGCCTGTTTTGGTCAAATCAGCTTAAATTGGGTCAACTAAGACTCATGTGACCAAATTGACCCCACCAATAGTTTCTAAACTTAATTTGGAATCCAATGGACCCAAAAGCCCCATCCTAGGGTCACCCAATTGGTCAATTGGACCAAAAGTCAAATTTGCCCAAGTTAGGTCAAATCTCTCAAACCTAACCCAATCCCTTTGGGCTAACTCATTTGGTTGGTCAACCAGCCTAGTAGACTGGTATTAAGCATGAGAGAGAGGGAAATTTCGGCCATGGTAATTAGGAGAGAGAAATGGGGTTTTGGAGGAAAGAGGAAGAGAGAGAAAGGTGGCCATTAATGGCCAAAGGAGACCAAGGGCCACCCCTTTCTTCTCCCAATGGATTGGTACATCTCCCCTCTTCAATTTGGAGAAGTCTAACAGCCAGGGCCGGCCACAAGGGGGCTGGATTGGAAGGATTTTCATGGTGGCCGAAATTCCCCATTCATGGCCTTAAATGGCATTGAAGCCATGACTCTTCCCCTCCCTCAATTGAAGTCTTTAAAAGCTTCCCCAGACCCAGAGCATCGTTTTCCCCCACTTACCCAAAGGAATCGGGCAGTTTGGTGTGGTGGTTGCAGAACTCAGAAACCATGGAGGTCGGCCATGGCAATCCCCCTATCGGCAAGACTTCAAGCCCTAAATCAGGTCTGGTTCTTCTCCTCTACCCCAGTGGATAGATCCACATCAAAAATCGCCAAGGATTGGGGCCAATTGGTCCCTAATCGAGTGGTCGAAATCTCCATTTTTGGAGCTTTATTTTCCTAGCCTAAAGCCCGATTCCGGCCACCTCCGGCCGGCCAACCACCCCCCATCGCCGGCCACCACCTCAACGGAGGTGGTGGAGGCATTGGTCGGCCGGGACGTCGCTCAGGTGGCCGGGAAATCCGCTTCCAAACCCGCCCAGGCGCAGGCAAATCTGAGCCGTAGGCTCAAGGAAGAAGATGAGCAGTAACCGCTCATCTTGCTTCAAGATGCGTGCTGGCTGTTATTTTAAATACTGTTACGTGATTTATTTGGTATTATTACTGGCAGAAATTGAAATTAATTATTAAAAATACTAGATGCCCTCTACAGAAAAAATGCCCAACATGAAAGTTGTAGGCCTTGACTCCTAGGATCATACAAAATTAAGTTCACACCATTTGGAGCCCTGGTTTGACCTCAGCACCCATTCTAGTGCAAAGTTTGACTGAACTTTGAAAGGGTGCCCACACTAAACCACTAGTCCAAATGACTTGAAATTTGGACTGGTATTGAGTCATACCTAGGGTTGTAACATATCCAAAAATCAGAATTTTTGGAGATTATTTTCCTAAAGTTTTTGTAGAAATTTAATAATCCTTGCATAAATTATTTGGAGGGTCAAATGACCTCCAATAACCACCAAATTTTGGTGGGGTGTTATTAGGGTCATGATAAACCCCTGGTTAAAATCTCAACTCATTTGGAGTTCATTTGATTAGGTAATCATTAGGCCAAAGATTTGTCTATTTTGGGGAAATTTGTGAATAAGGGCTATTTGGGATTTTTTTATGGTCAAACCACCTCCTATTGGAGTGGGACCTTGGCCACAGCCCTAATATCACCCAAATCACCTCTAAGAGAGTTTTGGGGTCATGGGGAGTTGGTTTGCCCTAGGTCATGGAGTTGGAGCACTTTGGGGTGCATTTAGCCAAGTAGTGATCCATTGGCCAAATGGGTCCTTAGAGACTTGAGTCTTCTTGGGAAGGTCAGTGGAGTCAATTTGAGACCCCATGAGGAAGATTTGTGAGCATTAGAGTTGATTTGCTCAAGGTCATAGGGTTGATCCCTATGGAGTGGAATTTGGGGTTGTGAAGGACATAGGAGAGTTTGTCCTTGGAGAGGGGTGTGTTGGACTCCTCCGAGTTCTCTAAATGTTGTGACACCCTCACAAGAAGTTTGGGTGGATTTGGAGAGGTTTTGACCCTAACCCTAGGTTAAACCCTAAAGGGGTGCAATTAGAGGCTAATAAAGGAAGAGAGGTCAAACCTTAATGGTTTGACTTGAAATTTTGGGGAGATGGTCTTGGTGACCAGAGAATGCTACTGTGAGAAATTGGAGGGATTTGGAGTTGCCAACCCTAGGTAATAAACCCTTGGGTAGATTTGTAAATAATTAGGGTTTTGGGTTTTAGGAAGAAATATTACTTAGTGATTAACCATCTTCTGTCACCAACTTAGTTTTGATGTTATTAATCCCTGGAGATTTTGTTAGAGCCATTGGAAGACTTTTGGAGGTCCAAATTGTAATTATTCATATTGTTGACAATTTTTGGGATGAACAATTTTAGGGTGTTAGTTTACTGTAATTGCATGAAACCTTGCTGGATGACCTTTCATACCTTTATAAACCCACGGTATTTTTCTCATAATTTATGGATTAATATTTTTGGTAGCTCTAGTTCAATTTGGAATTAATTGCAAATATATCCTTTGTGGAAATTACAAATGTATCCTCTGTGGAGATCATATGAGGGTACCTCCTTTGGAATTTATTGGTAATAAATGAGTTTTGAAATTTTTAAAAATAGTACATCTTGCTGGTTTTTCCTAAGAATTCATATCCACTGATTATTAGGTACCCTTGATTTATGTAAAAATTGAGGCAGGCATTGGAAGTCAGGAAAGTATACTTGTAGTTCAAACCCTAGGAAATTGTGTTTTGGAAAAATGTCTTAAATATTATTAATAATGGGAAAATTATGAAACTCTGGGTTTGATCTTAAACAGGTAGCATGGACCCCCAGTAAAATTGTTGGGTCATGTAGTTGACTAATTAGTGTACCTCCCTTCATGAGCATCAAAACGTTAAGGGTGGTCTGCGTTTAGCAATTTAGCAACCTTGGGGTACATTGATTGGAGAGGTGAGAAGTCTAATGGTGATCACTTGGATATGAGAGGACCCCTGGAGATAATTAGGGTTGATGAGTTCTGGGGTGGTGGGGTGCCACCCTTGGGGTAGGTCATCTTGGGATTGACGAAAGATCGTCCCTTCCCTTTAGTGTCTTAAAACACTTAGGTTTAAATCAGGTGAAAAGTATTAAGGGGGTTTCCTTATGGGTAGTAACTAATAACATTAAGTGTCTTGGGAATGGGAACTATGGGGTGTCATCCCATAGTGGTTCCTAGTACCGTAGCGAGCCCCTCACAGGGTAACCCTCGGGAAGTCCAAGACTAACCCTAACTCATACGAGTAAGACATTGTACAAGATTAACTAATAACACACTCATCCACACCCTGTGGTTTCAGGAGTTTAGTTGGTTTGGTTGTACGAGCGGTGGGCTCGGTGGTTGTAGCAGCAGACTAGTTAGTCTGGTGAGCTTGTGGCTCAGTAGTGTTTGATGGCGGCAGGTTAGCCCGGGGAGCTTATGGCTCGGAAGGTTATTGATGGCGGGCAGGTTAGCCCGGGGAGCTTATGGCTCAGAGTTAGGAAGTAGAACATGTTGCTTGTGCATTGAAGGTGGTGGGTCTTCGGTATTGGACGGTCGTTCACACCGACGTCAATACGTTGACTCGGCGAGTGTGGTATTTACACTTAGCCTTGAAAGTCTGGCGGTCCAGTCAGCAAGAGTACGCAGACGCTCCGCGGGTTTAGTGGAGGCGTACAATAGGTCTAGGTTGGGTAGTGTGAATACCAACCTAGAGGTGGGCGAGGCCCAACCCACCGCTTCCGTTTGCCACTACGGGAGTATCCTGGGAGTCTAGCTCGCTCCAAAAAGGGGGAACTAAAGGTCTATGCGCATAGAGTCAAAGTGGGTGAGTTGCACTTGTATGAACATAGCATAACATCATATTTTGCATGTCATAGCATAAACATTGCATTCAACCTACCCCTAACGTATAAGTCGGTTATGGGACTTCTTATACGGTAGGCCCTACTAAACGACCCCTTGGTCTATAGGTTTGTATGGGCATTCCTATAAATCAATGGTTACTTTTATATTACTTTACTTGCTATTATACTTCTGCTTACTGCTCTTTATATACTTTTACCACACTTTTAGTTACTGCTTCAGTTATATACGTACACATGTGTAGAGTAGAATCTTTTCATATACCACTGCCACCTGCTCTTTGATTACACGCCTTGCTGTCCTCCGCTTCATCCTCCCGCACGGTGCCTAGGAGCCATTGGGGGTGGGGTGGGGAACATAAGGCTTAGTCTTTTGACTAACGGTCGGTGGACCATATCATTTTAGGAGTTCGAGGAGACGCAACAACCTTCAAGAAACAGGTACAGCAGGATCCAACATGGTGGACCCCACGGCCATGCTACCATTGTCACCAGCCGGGACATACTCGGGTCAGATGTCCCATGATGAGTGGAACCCCTCCAGCACAGCGATCAGGAGGCCGAAGTCGAAGACGTAGACATGGATTGCGAGGCAGCAACCGCAGGCCAAAAGAGAAGAAGCATCCAGTGTTGCAGCACCAGTGGAGTACAGAGTCTGCAGGGATGGGTCAGACTAGTCTGAGTACTCCGATTTCAGTGTCGGTGACGATTAGCTTTAGTTTTACTTAGTAGATAGCTTCCGCGAGTGATCTTGTAGTGAGGACATGATGTATAGGGCAAGGGCCCCTTTTATTAGTGTAAACCCTTGTATCTCTTTTATTCAGTTAATATATGTGGACATTTACATTTCATGTTGATTCTGTGGGCTTGTCGCCTCTTTTATGTACTTTTCTTCGTGATCGATTTGGCCGGCAGGATCGGCGTTTTGTAGTGGCGACCTTCCCGAGTGAAGGTGTCACCGCAAAACGGCGGTTCTGGGCCTAAGACCCGGTGATTTTTGCAAAAAAAAAGGGGTCTTACACGTGCAATTCGGCATGAAGGAGCGTGAAATCTTCTACACAGTGCTCAGTGATTACGAGACGACCGAAGAGGACGTGTCGGAGGCTCAGTGGGTGAAAGACGAGGATTTCTGCAGGGATTATCTCCTGAATTCCCTGAACACTCGTCTAGCTATTGCATATAGCAGCATCAAGACCGCGAAGGGCATATGGGATCAGCTTCAAGCGCATTTCACCAAGGAGGAAGAGGTGTCGAAGTCGCTCCTCGCGGAGTCTTTCTTCAATTTCAAAATTGATCCGACTTCGCCCATCACTTCTCAGTTGGTGGATTTTGAGAATCTGCGCATCAAGCTGGCGAATGCTGAGTCTCATATCTCGGACAAGCTGTTCATTGGGTTTATTCTGAGTAAGCTTCCACCTGAATGGATTCTCTTCAAGACTGAGCTGCATAGGCGGAAGGAAGGGATCTCCATTGATGAGTTCAAGCGCTTCATACATATTGAGGATCAAAACTTTGCTCAGAGACGTGCAGAACAGGTTAGTCATCCCTCCAAGGTGGCGCACTTAGCTTTGCACTCTGGTAAATTTAAAAAGAAAATTCAGCCCCAAAAGGGTGCGTCCTCTTCCCAGTTGCCGGCCAACAAGCCTTCTTCCCGCAAGAAGAAGGGAAAGTGCCACAATTGTGGGAAGTGGGGTCACTGGGCAGCTGAATGTAGATCCTAGAAGAAGCCTCAGGAAGTCTTACCTCAGAGTCGGACTAACATGCTGGTAAATAGCTCTGGTCCTCAGTCATTTGTAGGGATGATGAGGCACCGTGCTGGCAGTTCTTCGTCTGACTGGTGCTAGACAGTGGAGCGACATGTCATGCTACTAATGACAAAGCTCAGCTCACTGAAGTCACAACTGTTAAAGACTCAGTTGAAAATTGCAATGGTGGGACTACTGCTGTTACGCATGCTGGCACCGCTTCTTTGGAGTTATCTTCAGGTAAAACACTCACTCTTTTACATGTTAGAGTAGTTCCTTTTCTAACCAAAAATTTGATTTCTATGAGTTTGCTTGATAAGTCCGGTATGTCTTTTACGACTCAAAACGGTAGAATGACGTTATCCGTCAATTCACATTATTTTGGGTGCGCGTATCTAATAGATGGCTTGTATCGACTTAGCCTTAACAATGATCACATCAACCAAATCAGCACTAATTTGATTGATCCAAAGTTATTACACAACAGACTTGGACACGTAAACTATAGGAAGATGTGCGATCTAGCTAAGAGTCATAACATCCCTCTTGATACCTCCATTCGATTTGATAGGTGCGAGGTGTGTGCACAAACCAAGATCACTAGAAAACCCTTTAAGTCGGTTTCTAGGAGCACTCAACTTCTTGAGCTCATACATTCTGACCTCTGCGACTTTCAGAGTCAACCTTCCAGAGGGGGAAAGAAGTATTTGCTTACGTTCATAGACGACTCTTCCAGGTTTTGTCATGTGTACCTACTGAGATCGAAGGATGAGACTTTCGAGACCTTCAAGGTTTTCAAAACTCGTGTAGAGAATCAGCTTGGTTTGAAGATAAAGCGATTTAGAAGTGATAGAGGTGGCGAATACACTGTAACTGGTTATAAGGAATTTTGTGCCGCTGAGGGCATAATACTTGAGACCACTGCCCCCTATTCACCCCAATCGAATGGTGTAGCCGAGCGTAAAAATAGAACTTTGACTGAAATGTTGAATTCTATGCTTTTAACCGCTGGCCTGCCTTCCTCCTTCTGGGGCGAAGCAGCTCTGACCGCTAATCACCTTCTGAATAGGTTGCCGCACTCTAAGCTGTCGTCGACACCTTATGAGCTTTGGCATCAGCGTCCTTGTAGATACGACACTCTGAAGACTTGGGGCTGTGTCGCTTATGTAAGGGTACAAGACCTTAAGAGATCCAAGGTGGGACCAAAAACCACAACCTGTGTTTACCTAGGGTGTGCTGAAGATAGTGCAGTTGATAGGTTTTTTGATCTATCCTCTCACTCGGTGATAGAATCTCGTGATGCTACGTTCTTTGAAAATAAATTTGTCAAGGATCTAGGCACTAACCTATCTGGGTCTACAGATATGATTTCAGAATCTCCTGTGGAATCCGAAGCAGGCCCCTCCCACACCGCTCCCCAACCGTTGGAGGATGTTCCCCATCCGCTCAGAACGTCTACAAGAGAGCGTTTTCCTAAGGATTTTGATGAAAACTTTGTCACCTATCACTTAGAGGATGATCCATTCTCCTACCAGGAGGCAATGCGATCTAGAGATTCGTTTATGTGGGCAGAAGCCATTGACGATGAAATGGACTCGTTGCTACAGAACAACACCTGACGTCTAGTTGACTTGCCCAAAGGCGCAAAAATCATTGGATGTAAGTGGATACTTAAGAAGAAATTAAATAGTGATGGGTCAGTAGCTCGCTATAAGGCACATTTGGTTGCTAAAGGCTTTAAGCAACAGGGGGGAGTGGACTACTTCGACGTCTATTCACCTGTGTGCCACCTATCGACTATTAGGATTCTTCTAGCTTTAGCCTCTATCGAGAACTTCATAGTTCATCAGATGGACGTAAAGACAGCCTTCTTGAATGGAGAGCTGAACGAAGAAATCTACATGACTCAACCGGAGGGTTATGTTGTTGAAAATTCTCAGCATAAGGTGTGCAAACTAAATAAATCAATCTATGAGCTTAAACAAGCGCCTAAGATGTGGCACCTTAAGTTTGATCAAGTGGTAAAGAGCCATGGATTCCAGTCCAGTCTCTCCGATAAATGCATTTATCATCGATCAATGTTGAATAAAACAGTCATCATCTGTCTCTACGTTGATGATATGTTAATATTAGGGTCAGATCTCTCGGCAGTGAGTGATGTCAAATCCACTTTTGCGGAAGCATTCGACATGAAGGACCTTGGTCCAGTTGATACTCTTCTAGGTCTTAAAGTCTGTATCGACGAGCGTGGAGTCACACTCAGTCAGGCTCACTATGTGGAGCAGTTACTGACGACCTGGGGAGATACTGATTGCAGATCGGTTGAGACACCAGTTGATCACACTGTCAAGTTGAGTCCGAATGAAGGGACCACCGTTGGTCAGGTGAATTATGCTAAGATCATTGGTAGTCTCATGTATGCATCGTGCTGCACAAGGTCAGACATTGCTTACACCGTAAGTATGCTGAGTCGTTTCACGAGTAATCCAGGAAAGGAGCACTGGGATGCCCTAGATAGGCTGATGAGATACCTTAAAGGATCAAAGGATCTAGCTCTGTGCTACACTGGATATCCGCCTACCGTTGAAGGTTATTCAGATGCCTCGTGGTGTTCTGAAATTGGCAATAGTAAGTCTACGAGTGGATTCATATTCACACTGGGTGGAGCTGCTATAACTTGGAAATCAAAAAGGCAGACTTGTATAGCCTTGTCGTCTATGGAGTCTGAACTATTTGCCTTGGCTTCAGCTGGTGAAGAGGCAGATTGGATTCGGAATTTGATTCTTGATATTCAACTATCTAAGTTACGAGTCAATTCGTTGAGCTTGTATTGCGATAATCAAGCTGCTGTCCAGATCGTTCAAAATACTCTCTATAATTCGAAACGGAGACATATACGACTGAGACATGCTCTGCTGAATGATCTTAAGGAGCAAGGCGTTATCACCTTGGTCGATGTGCGATCGAAGGATAACTTAGCCGATCCTCTGACAAAAGGAATGCCCAAAGTCAGGTTAATCAAAAACGTGGGGGAAATGGGACTAAAGGCGATTTAGATCAGCCTTAGATTTTTGTTTTGATCAAATCTGATTTCCTTTGTCCAAAGTAAGCTTTGTTGTGTTTCATTGATGTTCTACGTTGCTGATTGTGGATCTGGTAAGTTTGCGTTCATTCCAAATTGATGAATGCGATCTCGCTAGATTCCTTCTTCCTGTGTTGAGATGGTATCATTCCAAACTTGATGGTATTCATTTTGACATAAGGGGACAGCGACAATGACATTCCAAATTGGTACACAGATTTAGCTACGAGAGCCTACTATAAGAAGTTCATGTGTCGTTTCGCTTCTTGAAACCGATAATGATTTCTCGATTAGAACACACTATTCTCGATAGTTGGAGCACTCCACACACTCAGGACTCTGGTCTTTCTACGTTCTTTTGTCGAACTAGATATACGTAAATTCAATTGTATGGATTCATTCTAATATGAAATTCATTTTCTGGATTTACAGACACCGAAGGAGTAGGAGGAGTACCTGCTGATTGGGACATGGATGAGGATGACCTTTTGGACGTCTAGAGCCGACGCCTTTCTTCTGCGTCCATCTTATCTTTTGTTTATGACATTGCTAGTAGTTCTTTTTGGCTGGTGACTTGTTTGCACCATTTTCTCATTTCCTATCTGCATATGTTTGTTTATGTTTTGGACACTATGTTTTGGGTAGATTGCTAGACTAAAGCTCGCACGAGACTCTGTGTTGGATCCTACTTGTTTATTAGCTTCTGTGATGGTGATTTCATTTTGTTGATTTACCCTGCATAGAACTATTGTGTAGCCTGTCCACTACTGTTTTATTCATATGCTTTGACACGTTTTGTGGATGATTCCTGTTGCTTGGACATTACACTGTTTACCTCTTTATTGTAGTCGTGTTGGTGACGGACATAGGAGGAGATTGTTGAGGTATGTCCGCACGTTACAGACACGATAAGGACCTGCAGGTAGCGTGTGCACCTAGGGCATTGCCCTACTGCTGGGAGCACTATTTATATCCCATTCCAAATTGATGGGTGATAGTAGAATGCTTTGAGCCTCTTTCCTAACAAAACCCGAACGGTGTAGGCGAAACTTCTTCTTCCTCGTACCGATAGGCTCCAGCCGCTCCCTGCCCCCACCGCCCCCGCCGCCCCCACCGCCCCAGTTGCATACTTGCATGTGACTCCAACAATGGCGTATATATATAATATATGAGAGTATATGAGAATTTCGTATTCGGTTTTTGCCATCAGAACTCTTCCTCCATCTCAATTGTTATTCTTAAAAAGGCTTGGTCTTTCTGATAGGTAGAACAATCTAATGTAGATTGTGATTTCGTGCATGTAAACACTGTCAAAAAAAGGGACGCTTCGTGCTTAGTTTTTTTGACCATATTAAAAATGTTGCCCAAAATTTCTTTGTTCCGGGTTCGTAAAGCAAATTTTAGTCTTTTAAATTATTATTTCCACAGGGAAATTAAGGGAGGACCCGGGAGAGGTTGGATCCAATTATCTTTAACAAATTTAAGGAATGTATGATGCGTAACCCACATGTTTTGAATGCGGAATAGAAAGGGGGCTAAATCCGATCGTTTTTGTCTATTGAGATTAGAAGGAGATAGTGATCTGATTCTATGTTATTTACTTATTTAGGTGTTGGAGGTAAGTCATAAATATTGTATCTTGCTGCACTAGATTGTTTATAAGCGTCTACAATATCCATTAATATTGTGTTATCTATGCATTTTTTAATAGATACATCAATATGAAAGGAGTAGAATGTACAAATATTAGTACACAAGTTCGTGAAAAAAATGATCCAGGATGAGAACACTTCAGTTTAGTAAAAAATGTTGGTGGGGGGAAAATACAAGTGTTTACATTGTGGATCGAACTATTTATAGCGGGGGAGGAAAAAATAAAATGAAACAATATTTAACGTACTGGGGTTAAAGAAAATATTGGAGCTTGTTAAAAGGTTTCACATGATGTTCGTCATCAAATGCAAGAGAATCTCAAAGGAATTTTAGAAAAAAAACAAGAGATTCAAGAGTCAAGAGAAAATATAAGTACATATGATAATCATATAGTTGAGGAGTAGAAGAGATCTACTACTTCTATAACTCAAAATCTTATTGCACAAGATAAAGGTAAAAGGAAGATAAATAAAATTAATAATTATTTTACTCCTAGAACATCATCAGGATCACAATCATCAATTAAAAGTGTTTTGACATCAAAGCAAGTTGTACATCGTGCTAATATGTCTGTGGCTAGATGATTTTATGATAGTTGCATATCAATGGATGCCTTAAACTCAATTTATGCACAGAAGGCTATAGATGCAATCGCTGTAATTGGCCATGGATATAAATTGCCTACATATTATATGATGAGAATCAATCTATATTAAGAGATTGTAAGGAGGAATGTACATTATTAGTAGAAGCTCACAGAAATAGTTGGAAGGAGAATGAGAGGACAATCGTGGTTGATGGTCGGACTGCTGTAAGGAGTAGAACATTAATAAACTTCTTAGTTTATTGCCCTCGTGGTTTGTCATTTTTGAAGTTTGTTGATGCTTCTGATATCAAGAAGGATTCAAACATATTGTGTGAGCTATTTTCAGAAGTAGTTGAATGAGTTGAAGTTTGTGACTGATAATGTAGCCAAATATAAAAGGTGGGCCCTTTGCTACATGAGAAGTATGCAAAAATTTATTGATCTTCTTGTGCCGCTCATTGCTTGAATCTTATTTTAAAGAAAATTTGTTCTATAAGTCATGTCAAAGATCTTGCAAACAAAGCTTCAAAAGTAATTATACTTGTATATAATCATATCTTCTTACTAAGAAAAAGAGAAGGATGAAAGGAGATTGTGCATCCCGGAGCAACTCGGTTTGCAACTACTTTTATTACATTAAAGAGTGTGCATGATCATAATTAAACATGATTTACAAGCTTTGATAACAAGTAAATATTACTCTGATTCCAATTAAGCTAGCTAAAACAGCGGAAGGAAAAGAAACAACTTCAATTTCTTTGGATAACAAGTTTTGAACTTCTTGCTTGATAATGACAAAAACATCGGGCCCTATCATAAGGTTATCACTTATTGTTGATGTTGATGAGAAACAATCACTTGGATATGTTTATAATGGATTATATATACAGGGTAAGAAAAGCAATAAAAATGTATTAAAAAATCACAAAAGATTGTACAAGTCATACACAAGTATTATCAAGAGTAGATAAGATAGTCAATTTCGTCAAGGGATACACTCTGCTGCATATTTTTTGAATCCAACATCTCAATATGATAGATAACTATTGTCAAAAACCAGAAGTGGTGCAAGGGTTGATCGAGTTAATTGGAAACAAGAAAGTATGCAGCAAACCAAAAGAAGCAATGATGAAGGTTAGACTTTTTCGTGAACAACTAGAAAGTTTTGGAAAGCCCCTTGCAATCAAATTAGCGACAGAAATGCAACCCGGTGAGCACACAAATTTATTTTGTAAATATTTAATGTTTTAATTTTTGAATTTTCAATTATCATAAACTAATAATGATCTTTGTACTGTTTTTTTATTATCACGGTGGAGAATGTTTGGATCTAGGGCTCCTCAATTGCAAAAAATTAACAATTCATATTCTTAGCCAAACATCATCTTCTTTGGGTTGTGAAAGAAATTGGAGTGTTTTCGAAAAAATTCACACCAAAAGAAGAAACCGTTTGAAGCACCAAAGATTTAATGATCTTGTATATGTTCACTATAATCTTAATATGAGAAATCAGTATGACTTTCATTTCATATCTTTTTTAAGTTTTAATAGTTTTATATTTTGTATCTTTCTATGTTGGTTTTACTGTTTTAGGTTTACTTGTACGAAAAAGATTTACGATTCTTTAGATTACACATGTATTGAATTAATGGACTTTTGGGTGGTAGATGAGGAATTAACCAGTGCCGGAGCTCACATATAATGATCTAGAAAATGAAATTTATAATGAAGACGCTATCACAATAGTTGCACAACAAAACCTTAATACTACACGGCCAACTCAAAGTAAGTGTATATGCGCATGCCAATATTAATGTATAATTGTATAGTTTAAATATAAGTTGTTTCAGAATTTAATTATATATATTGAACATGCAGATGATGAACAAATTGGTATTGCTGAACCATTTGTTGAGCACACCGACTTGAGGAATTTTGGAGATGAGCATATTGCGAATTTTGATGGTGTTGGCAATGACTTTGGTGGATGATTTGACTCATTAAGCTATGATTTGAATTGGTGATAAATAATTAGATATAAGTAGATCGTTACTAGTTTGAGACAGTCATTTTATGCGACAATGCCACAAAGCATTATTATCTAATGTTGTGTTTCATGATATGTAATATGTTTTGACTTTTGACAATATGACATATAAATATATAATGTTTGCTCTAATGATTCTATAATTTGTTTTATAATTTTATACTTTTAAAGTTTACTAAAATAATAGTATAAATGTATAATACAACATCGCGGTTCGACCCCGGTCGGACCGATCGGACCTTGAACCTTTTATCTCACCGGTTCAATCTTCGGTCCGGTTCTTAAAAACTTGATAATCATTCTCGCTCTCTCCCTCAATGTGAGAAAATGAATAACGATGGAGAACTCCTCCCTCCTTCATCAATCCATGATATTTTAGATTACTTGTGTATTATGTAATTTGTTATATCATGTGTCGGGGGAAATTTAGGCACAAATTAATCAACAAAATCAGACACAAAACTATGTTAAAAAAAGAGCAATGTTAAATGCAGGCCGGTTTTGGCTATATGCAGGCTGAGGATATATGCAGGCCAAAAATTTATTCATGCATGCTAAATTTCATATTTACATATTATATTAAAAATTAAATTAATATTTTCCTAAATAAATCACCAAGCAAAATATCATGCGTGCGAGGAGAGAGAGAGAGATCGCCGGAGCCAGTTTCCAAATTTTTCGTTCGGTATCAATAAAACTATTTTAGGAGATGAAAAACAGTTCAAGAGATCATCAGAAGATCATATTTTGATCTCCAAAAAATCATATTTTGATATCAAATTAAAATGATCTCTGGGAGATCATTTTTGATCTCCCAAAGATCACCTAGAGTCCGGACTCTAACCGAAAAATTTGTCCTCCAAAAAAGACACAAATCAGCAAATAGGGTTAATCAACAAATATAGGGTTGCATCCCTCTCTCTTTCGAAATTACATTTACCTCACCTCCAAATTTCCCCAATTTACAAAAATGCCCCTTTCCTTAGAAATATGGATGAAAAATGATAAAATCAGCCAAATTATAATACGATATTTCAATTAAGATAGTCAACGAAATACAACAAGCTAGGAAGCAGATTAATTATGCAATACCTATTAATATGCTCCCCACATCATACTATATATATATATTATAAATATATACAATAATTGTTTCATATCATCACCACCAAGCGGTGGCCTGAGCCATCTCATGATCTGCAGTACTCATCTTCTTCTTCCTGGAGCAGTACTGATGAGAAGGATTTCCTCGGATGATGCCCGTCTTCACTATTAGTATTCCGGCGGTGTACTCACGGATGCTGTTTCCGACGGAGGAGAGCTTTATGCGGCTCGGATTCACGCCGGCGAGGTGGCGGCAGAGGGTGTTTCTAGGCATGCGAAGCACCCTGACGACGCACGCCTCCTCCAGCTTGGGGATGGCGTGGAGTTGAGAGGGAAGATCGATGATGAACTCTCCGTATTCGTCCGTCGTAGTACCGTTGCCGCCGCAGTTCCTCCTCCTCCTCCCCCTCCTTCGCAGTCGCGCCGCCGCCTCTGTTTTGCATGCCACGGCCACCTTTGCACCTTTATAATATTTATCATTTCAGAATGTCAATTACTTAATTTTTAATTTTTTTGGTTTAATTTATTTTTTAAATTATTTTAATTTTTTGCATTTTTTTAATAATTTTTTTTTCATTTTTTAATTATTTATATAGTATTTTATTACAATTTTTCGAAAACAATTTTACGCAGGTCTGCTAATAGCCAACCGAAGCAAAATTTTTTGGGGTCTGCGAATAGCCAACTAGCGCAAAACTGAAAGGCTATTCACAGACCACCTGCGAATGGATAGGATCATTTGGATCTTGATCCGACGGCTCGTATTTATTTGCCGACCAGGATATGCCATAAGGTGATATCTTTATATATTAGTATAGATATATCCCAATGGTGTGAACCATCTAATGGTGCAATGATCTAATGATGTGAACCATCAAATTAATCAAAGCCCTCTGTTCAATATTCTCTTCGTCTCTTTATTTTTTATTTAATTAAATAAAAATTGATCCCCTCATGTTGCCCTTGGGACTATAATCGTGTGCTCGAGGATTGCGAGTGACGGGAGTGCATGTTGTCGCGTCGGGATACTGTTGTGGCCGGGGTACTGTCATTAGCCGCACGGGTGCCCCGCGCACAATCGTTAGCCAGTCTGGTGCGAGCTAGTTTTCAAAAAATCTAAGTGGTATACTCATGCTTATTATTATTATATATATAAAATAAATAAATATAGTTCCACCTATTGGTTGTTGAAGGTTAACATCTCTATCTGTTACAACTAATTAAGCACATCTTCGCTTAGAAGAAAAATATCACCATCCTTGTAAGCATCTTAGTATAGTTTAAGCCGATATAATTTGTTCATATAAATCTTCAAAAAGAAAAAAAATACTATTTATAAATAATCTTCTGCATGTTTTGATCGAGATGCATGGCTAGTTATGTATTTATGTGTAAGTTAAACATATTTAGCATGCCTAAGGTTTTTCTTACGCGCGCGCGCACACACACACACGAATAATTATCAAAAATTTCCCTGAAAGTTAGCATAATTACAGATTGCACCCCTCTTATTATTGAAATTACAAAAACCTCTCATGAATGTTACAAAACATAACATTTATCTCCCCTGAAGTTCACATTTCATAACATCCATGCATGCACAAAATACTTCCCCTGAAAATGTACTCCGAATGAAATATTTTTGTGCATGCATGGATGTTATGAAATGTGAACTTCAGAGGAGATAAATGTTATATGTTTGTAACATTGAGAGAAGGTTTTTGTAATTTCAATAATAAGCTAGAGAAGGTTTATATATATATGTATGCTGACCTTTGATGTAGGAGGTGATGAGCTGTGAGCCAGGCTGAAGGCAAGCTTCACACAAAAGAGTGCCTGTGACGAGGACAGAGGAGAGTCGTTCCTCGCCATAGCCGGCCAGCCGCACCAGCTCCGGGTCCGACAACTGCTGCATGGGATTCTCCTCCATGATCTGGGAGGAGGAGAAGGAGGAGGAGAAGGAAAGAAGAAGAAGACGAAGGAGAAGATGAAGAGATAAGTTGGTGGACATGGTTACAATTTTGAGTTTTGGAGATTGTGATGTAAGTTATAGTGGTTCAGGTGGCAGGGCAAGGAAGCTATTGAGGGAGATATAAGAACAGATTGACAGTACGATAATGCCATTGGTTTCCACTTTTATTACAGGATTGACCTTGCGTACATTTTCAATTTGTATAATCACTTGTAATACGATTTTCTTATTAGTCGATTATTGAAATTCATGGAATTATTTTCTATTTAGATATTTTTGTAAACAATTGTGAGCAGAAGTGCAAATAATCAAAATGGAGAAAGAACAGCAGACACTAAGACTTTTACGTGAAAAATTGGGAAAGGAAAAACTACGGGCCGAGGTCAAATCAGTTCTAACGAAATCCACTAGTTGTAAGTGAGTATATGAGTACTTAGTGTTTTAGAGGGTAACAGACAACCGCTCGTTTACAAGTCTTTCAGAGTGTCTGGTCTTGAGAAGAACGAAGTGCTGAGGAGCGCTTGTTGGAGTATCTAGTCACCAAAGCAGAACTGACACACGGGGAGTGCATGTTGAACGGGGAAAGATCAGTGCGTCAAGTTTTCGTTGGAAAATCTTATAGCTAGATCTTTTTTCCCTGTACCTCAAATGAAGACCTATGCGCTTTTTTTATAGATTTTTAGGTGGACGTAAAAGTAATTGCGCCCTCTTGGAGGTTGAATGTGCGAATTTGAGCATAGGATTCCGGTCATCTGGATCATAAGCTTTTGGGATATGGCGACCTTGCCCTCGGGTTGTTCGGGTAGTCCTATCAGGTCCGTCGGAGAGGCGGCAGAGGATGGAGGTGGCGGCGGTGGCGTGCGTCAGGCGCACGCCCCGGAGGCCACACGCACACGGGGATGTGCATGTGAGCTAGTGGTGCATTCGCGCGCGGGGCGTCCGTGCTGGGACATGTTCAGGCGCGTGCGTGCTCTTTCGGGGCGCACAGTTGCATACGGTTTTTGGTTGATGTGGGACCCTGGCTTTGGGCCGGTCTGTTACGACGAGCTGGTTGAGGTTGTGGCAAAAGACCCCATGGCTCGACTATATATTTTTATATTTTTGGGGAATCCTATAAATTATATTTAATTAATAAATGGTAATTATATATTGATGAAGATATATATAAGTAGCAAAAAAAGCATGGCATTCTTGTAAATTTCATGAAAATTTTGATTTTAAGGGCATTCGTATACTTGTCAAAGAGTTGAAGGGTCTTCAATTTAGCTCCAAACAAAGAGGAAAAAAAAAGATGATGAAAACAGCAACTGGTTGGTAGCCTAACATTCATCTCTAATATATAAAAATATATATATAGTGATAAATATATATAATATATCAGTTAATTATATGATAATTATAGTAATTAGAAGATAATTGCAGAAGCTGCCAGGTGGCATATTATCATAGTTAAGCTGGCGCAAGCTAGAGAAGTAATTAATTTACTCGATATTTTTTTTCAAATCTATCCCCAACGCCATTCATGGGTTGAAGGGTGATGTTAATTAGTAGGACAACGCCATACCCAATACTCACCAATCTCATAGCTTCGTGTTTAAGCATGTGATTAAGGACTAAGTGCCCTTTTATAATTAATTAATTAATTAACCAATAAATAAATAAATGGTGTAACATAATTGAGGCCTTAATTACAAATTGTCAACTTCTGCTCAGCGATGTGATTCTACGACTTGGGGTCAACATTTTTGCTAAGATGACAGTGTGCGCCTTGGTTTAAATACATATTCAGCGAACAAACCCTAAGTCTGTTCACAACTAGAGTTGTCACTTAAGATCGAAAATCGGTCCGGAACCGCAAAGAAACGGACCGAACCGTTCGCGAATTATTCGGGTACCGGTTTGAATTTTAGAACCGTGAATAACAATGGTTCGGATGCGGTTCTTTCATTTTATTTTTCGGACCGGAACCGGATTCGCAACATACAAGTCTCGAGCGATTTCAAAATTTTTAGATCCGATCCGGACCGGACCGAAGCAAAACCGAACCGCAAACCATTTATAATTATTATTTTTATAATACATTATTATTATTAATATTATTTTAATATTATTATTATTTTATAATCTATCTATAATATCAATACTATATATAAAAAAACACTCCCCCTTTGTGTAAGTGTAATGCTATCGGACCACACAAACAATTCTGATCGTAGATCAATGACACTCGCGTGATTCTCTCATTTTCCTACTCATCTCTTGACAAATTAGGGCTCTACGCGCTCCATATTCTCATCTTCATTACCAGTTGTTTTGCTCCTCTCTAGATGCCACAACAGTAGGCCTTCGACGAAGCAATTTAGTCATCGTCGAGCTCGGACAGTTTTATCCACCGTCCCAGAAGATCTTTCCGCATTCAACTCCTTCACGTATTTCTCTATTTTCTTTATGGACATCCTACTTTCAATTATCCTCCACATCCATTGCTACCTCTTCGCCTCACTCATCAGCTCAACCCTGAAACAAGCACTCTGGATCCGGTTTATGTTAATTAATTTTTGGATAGGTTTATGTTAATTAATTTTTTGGATCAGTTTTATCATTATTAGTTTTGGTTCTAAATTATAGAGTTATAAAATGATTAAAACTATGACACAGAACCGATTGAAACCGAACCGTTAGTGGCCGGTTTGATTTTGGTTCTTGTTGAACCGGATCCGGAACCGTTGACACGACGGTTCCAAAAATTATGTTGGAACCGATCATACCAAATAAGATTACAATTCTAATTTGAAGAACGGTTAACTTAGCGGTCCGGTTCACGATCTTAGTAGAACCGGAACCAAACCGAAACTGTGACAACTATAATCACAACTGATCATAAATACATATTCCGCGAGTTTGTAGAGCATGGTATGGATAAGTCGTCACTAAAAATTAGTTTCCTTGTAATGATAGTCTTTAAAAAAAGCTAAAAACCGCATTTGCAGCGGTGGCGGTGAGAATAAGAGGGTTACCAAGCCTTTGGTGACCAATCTTCCCATATTCAATTTTTTTGAAAGTAGAATTGTTTGGCATTACTTCTACTTTCTCCGCTCTTGCCGTTTGTGATGCCAATGATGGTCGTGAACGCAGTTGTTACAAACCATCATCCATTTGACATGGTGGTTTTGCTCCGGTGAGTTTGGACAAGCAACTGCCATGAAATACGCGTTTGATATGATAACGATTATGACCATCCCAAGAAGAAAAAACTAACTTCAAACATAAAAATGGATTGAGTTCTTTAGGTGAGGTCGGGCGTTCACGAATGACAGTTCATAACCACTGCATTCACGACCAACACCACCGTGACAAACAAACCCCCTTAAGGAGCTAATTCTATATGAGCAACCAAGATAATACTTGTAAATCAATGTGAAACTGTAATTCTAATGTTGTTTTATAACATACTCTTTACAATTAATCTTGTCCCCATTTTCAACTTACACACAAACATTTGATAACATCTATTAACATTTGCAGTGATTGAGAATGAATTTTACCATCAAGCATTAAAAGCTTAATAAAATGATAACAAAATAAATCACAGTAAATTACATTTGCATCAATGGCTTAATACAAATCACAAGAGAAAACCAAGGCTGGGTCAATGAAACAATGCATTTTCAAGATAAATAACAATGTAGAAATTGGCCAATCTTCCAGTTTACAAAGAATCTAAATGGCAAAGAGGAAATAAAACATGCCTCCAATTTACAACCACTTTTTATGGCAAGGAGGATCCTACTATTTACCCATGTATACATAAACCTCCTCTCCCTCCAATCAAATCATCTTCCATTGAAAACCAATTGCCGGCAAAGCTGAAACATACACCTTCAAAGATCGAAAAATAGAAGAACGCAAAACAACAAAACAATTCCAACTCAATGCAAGATACAATCTCTAAGGTACGAACGAGAAGAAACATCAACGTACCGAGTCCATAAATGTTTATACTTACCAGCAGCCAACTTCAGCCATGGCTTCATGTTGCCACTGAAATGCAGCACAGCCGCACTCTGTATCAATCTATCATCTATGTCAAGATCATAGCCCAGACCCACCACATGCCATCTCCGATCGAGAGGCTCCACCAACCCGTAGAATGCCAGAAGTCCGGCAGGAAGCGTACCCGTCTTCCAAAGCGTCCTCTGTGCATTCCGCTCCTGCCAGTAGTGATATCTCGCAGTTATATTCGCCTTCTTCCAGGCGATCAAATCAAAAATGTTGACTCCGAAAGCCCACCCGCAGGCCTGCGGGTCAAACTTCGCGCTTATCAATGGATTCGAAAAATTCAGAAACTTATAGAACCGGTGATACGACTCCAGGCAAGTCTCCACAGCTCCATTGACATTTCCATGCAGATTGAGTGAGAACAGCTGAGTTAAATCCTTCTGGACCACAACATCATCATCAAGAAACACTACTCTTTCCAGTGATGGATATATCTCTGGAATATAGAAGCGCAAATGGTTGAGCATTAACACAAATTTTGGGTTCCTAAATTTGATCTCCTCTTCATGGTAGGCTGAATCATCATGATAGTAATATGTTTGTAATTCTGGCTCCGACAGCTGCTTCAACAAAGGAGAGTAGGAGGAATTCAGCCAACCAAACTCTTTGATGCTTTGAACTTCAATGGCACAGCCTTTACAATCATGACTCAGAAACCAACTCGCCATGGATCGATAACTGACGTCATCGGTGACAATGTGAAACACGAGCTGCTGAGGATGGTCAGCGTTGGAGACCGTAGAGTTCAGAACAACTGAAGTGGCGATAACATTATCCGAAAATATACAGAAATGGTGCAAATTCGTGTCGGTGAGCCTAGGCGACTTCCTGTGAGTTTCTGCGAGTTTTTTGAGTTCTTCGTTTCTGAACCACTCCTCTAAAAGCCTGATGTTCAAGCAGTGGAGGCCTTTGGGAAGAGCCCCGGCGGCTAATTGACCGAACCGTGCGCTCTGAACTATGGCTGCATTCGCGCGCTCTTCGAGGACTTGCGCGTGATTCTTCAAAGTTGTAATCGTCGTGCTGATGTCATAGTGCAAGTCCTGGGCTTTGTAGATAAGTCGAGCCAGCTGAGAAATGATGGGATGAGCTTCTTCGAGGCTTATGGGCTTTCCTCGAACAGCTGACTGAGAGAGCAATCTTTGGCAGTTTCTAATTTGTGAACTGAGTTCCCAAGCAAGCTGGAGGTTTCCATGCTCTTTTGCTATGACAACATAAGCTTTGGAGAGTGTCATCTGGTCAGCCAATTGCCTAGCGAAGGATGTACTGCTCAATAGTTCTTGTGATAGATTTAAGCTCCCATGCGTAGTTTCCATAGTTTTTGGACCCTTATCCTGGAAGATTTTAATGAAAAAGCATTAAACTGAAAAGGCTTCTCAAGTTTGATCACAGGCTAATCATCAAAAAAGTATCCTACAAAAATGAGAAGGAATGTACAAAAATATGTTTAAGTTTTGGCGATTTAAGTGATTGTGGATTGATTCCGGACCTCCGGTTGAAACCAATCAGGTTTCGACAGGTTAATGAGGTTTCAAAGTTTAAGACTTCGTAGTTTTTGAATAATTTTGTTTAGAAAACTGGATTCTGGAAGAGTCATCAAAGTTTTACAAGAATCCTAAGATAAGAGTTTAAATATACTAATAAATAGGTGTCCGGCAGCAAAACTGAAACTTTTACAAAAGGACCGAGGCAGGAACAAAAAAAACAATATTTTAAGCCATTAAAAAATCATTTTAAATCTTCAATAATTCAAAATTTCTAGCAATAAAGTATAGATTTTATAATTTGCAAAATCACTGATAGCAAACAACAACATTCAAGCCTTTATCCTACTATAGTGGGGTTGGCTAAAATCACTGATAACAAACAATCCATAATTTTCATATTATCCAGTTTGCCCTCGTACGCTAGTTATGTTTGAACTGTCCGTTAAGATAAGTTCACACAAACACCGCACGTTCACATCAGCTTTAAAATCAATAATCATAATTACATTTGCTGCATCGAGTGAACACAGCAATAGAAAGTCCAGGTTACCATTTTACATTCACAAAATACCCAGCTATGCAGAATTATGCTAAAATGTCCTAAACCTAGTTAATATATTTCTAAAATTTCTATTATTTCTGTTCCTTCTGTCCAATATCCCAAAATCAAATAAGCTTTAATCATTCAATTACTCACACAGAAACATCGACCAGAAATACTGTGTTTTCTTGTTCTGCCTGTTCAAAAGACTCTGAACTAAACTTATACAAGGTTAAATATCCACAATCATCACTAGTGACAAGAGAAAATTGCATTTTCTATCTAAGAAAAGAAGCATGCTCAATCGCTTATGGAAGCACATACATAATGAAATTGACAGGTGCTTCCTTAGTGTTTTATATATGACCAACAAAACATAACCCTCTTTTTTTCCTTTTTCCTAGGAACAAAGCAAAACCTAGCCATGAAATATCGTGTATAACATCAAACTGAATTCTATCATCATCATCATTAGCCTTATCCCAACGATTTGTAATAGGCCTACCCATTTTACTGAGTGTTGCCTGAGGTCCTAAATTTTCTTTTCACAAATTTGTTCGAACAACTTCTATCCATATTAGAAATTTAAATAGACCTACTGATACCGCTGCGGGTATCGGCTCGCCGATAGGGTCGGCGATAGCGGAATGGGTAACGCCTGGGCTGGCGCCGGGCGACAGCGGCGACGGTAGAGGGGGAACGGACGGGGGAAAGAGAAAGAGGGAGAGAAGTAGAGAGAAGGAGAAAGACAAGGGGAGCAGCCCCTCCTAAGTTGATTGATCCAAAGATAATGTCCAAACCCTAAGGTGATCCCTTATATAGGGGGAACCCACCTCTACCAAAAGTTCACAAAACAAAGACGACATAAAACATTTAATTAAAACTGCATAAGAAACACTTGGGCCGGTCGGCCACTTCAGACGGCCTTCGCCGAACCGCCCGCTTCGGTGTTGTCACTTGGTCTCGCACGAGCCCTCCTCGAATACACCTGCCATTCCGGCTCGTCCGACTGGATGTCGGTAACAATACCGCAATCTGGGAAATTGGCCTTGTCCTCAAGGCAGTAATCCGGAAACTGGCGGCGAAAATCATCCCGTAAGAGCCAAGTAGCGGACGTACGGGGGCGGTTGCGCCACGCCACCCGTACCTCCTCCGGTTGGGAAGCTCCGGCCGTGGGCTTGCGCTGATCAAGAATGGCTTCCGGATAGAGCGGCTTTGAACTGGGCGTGTCCAAGTCGGTCGGAATGTGGTCGGAGACGGGATGATCGCCTATCACGCGCCGAAGTTGTGATACATGAAATACGGGATGAATGCGAGCGGTGTCCGGAAGGCGGAGGCGATAGGCCACGGCGCCGATGCGGCTGAGAATCTCGAACGGTCCAAAGAAGCGCGGAGCGAGCTTGGGGCAAGTGCGGCGGGCCACCGTGAGCTGGCGATAGGGATGAAGTTTAATGAACACTCGCTCTCCCACTTGGAATTGAAGGTTCCTGCGTTTCCGGTTGGCAAAAGACGACATCTTTGCCTGAGCCCGTCGAAGATGGTGCTTTAAACTGTCCAAGATGACATCCCTATCGTGGAGATGATCCGCCAAGCTAGCCACCAGGCATTCCCCGGGTAAGTAGCGGAGCACGGTCGGCGGTGGCCGGCCATATACCGTCTCGAATGGCGAGGTGTTGGCGGCGTGGTGGTATGCGGTATTGTAGGAGTACTCTGCCCAACCAAGCCATTTGGCCCACGAACCTGGCCTCTCTCCGATGAAACAGCGCAAGTAAGTCTTCAAGCACCTGTTGAGGACCTCGGATTGGCCATCCGATTGCGGGTGATATGTTGTACTCATCCGGAGTTGGGTCCCCTGCAGACGGAATAGCTCAGTCCAGAAGCTACTGAGAAAAAAGTCGGTCCCGATCGCTAACGATCGAACGGGGAAACACATGAAGACGGACTATCTCCGCGATGAAGCAGTCGGCAACAGACGCCGCAGTGTAGGGGTGGCGAAGTGGGATGAAGTGTGTGTACTTCGTTAGGCGGTCCACGACCACCAAGATGCAATCGAAGCCGTTGGAGCGGGGCAACCGGGTGATGAAGTCCATAGCTATGTCCTCCCAGATACGTTCCGGAATCGGTAGGGGCTGCAGGAGGCCGCTGGGAAACATCGTCTCGTATTTGGCCTTCTGACATGGTAGGCAGGCCGCTACGAATGCTTTCACCTGTCGAAGCATGTGGGGCCAAAAGAGCGAGGCCGCCAACCGACGGTATGTCCGATAAGCGCCCGCGTGGCCGCCTGATGGGGTGGAGTGGAACTCCGCTAGCAAAGCCAGAATCATCGCCGATGATGCAGATAAAACGAGGCGGTCCCGATGGAAGAGGCGACCCCCTATCAGTGTAAACGGCGGTCGGGACGAGGGGTCGGCCAACAAGGCGGCCCGAATATCCTGAAGTTGGGGGTCCCGGTCCACCTCGTGTTGAATGGCCGCGGTATCGTCCCACACCGGCAGGGAGATGGCTGTCAACTCTGGCGCGTGCGGGCGGCGGGAGAGCGCGTCGGCCGCCCGATTAGTCCTGCCCGGACGAAATTCCACCGTGAAATCATACCCGAGCAACTTGGCCACCCAAACCTGCTGCGTTGGCGTGGCTATCTTTTGTCGAAGTAGATAACGGAGGCTGTGGTGATCGGTGCGGATGACGAAGGGCCGCCCCAGGAGATAAGGCCGCCAATGTTGGACCGCCAAGACTAGCGCCATGAGCTCGTTCGCGTACGCCGAGCGGTTGCGCACCGCATTGGAGAACGCTCGACTATAAAAGGCAATTGGCCGGCCGGCCTGCATCAAGACGGCGCCGACGCCGGTGCCCGAGGCATCGCACTCGACGATAAACGGCTGGTGGAAGTCCGGCATGGCTAAAACTGGACCGTGGATCAAGGATGATTGGAGCGCCGTGAAGGCCTCCATGGCCGCCGGTGGCCATGTGAAGGGCCCCTCCTCGGATTTCTTCAGCAGCTGAGTGAGGGGGCGGGCCAAGCCGCCGTAATTTCTGATGAAGCGCCGGTAGTATCATGTCAGGCCGAGGAAAGCCCGGACGTCGTGCAAGGAGGTGGGAGTCGGCCATCGCAGCACCGCCTGAATTTTGTCTTCATCCATGGCCACGTCGTGGGCCGAAATCGTATGGCCCAAGTAGCTGACAGTAGCCGTGCCGAAGGTGCACTTCTTGCGGTTGACTGTGAGCTGATGTAAGCGGAGAGTGGCGAACGTCTCCCGAACATGACGGAGGTGGTCCTGCCAAGTGTGACTGAAGACAAGGATATCATCAAAAAAAACAAGGACATGCTTACGCAGAACGGGTCGAAAGATCTCATTCATGGTTGCCTGGAATGTCGCGGGGGCGTTGGTGAGCCCAAATGGCATGACCAAAAACTCGAAGTGCCCATCGTGCGTTCTGAAGGCTGTCTTTGGTACGTCTTCCGGCCGAACGCGAATCTGATGATAGCCGGCCCGTAGGTCCAGCTTGGTGAAGCAAGTCGCGCCGTGTAGCTCGTCCAAGAGCTCCTGAATTACCGGGATAGGATATTTGTCCGGTACCGTGGCCTTGTTGAGCTCCCGATAGTCCACACAGAATCTCCAACTGTCATCTTTCTTGCGGACTAGTAACACCGGACTGGAAAAAGGGCTAGCACTGGGCCGGATGATACCGCCCAACAACATCTCGCGAACGAGTCTTTCGATCTCGTCCTTTTGGGCGTGCCCGTAACGGTAGGGTCTCACGGACACCGCAGACGACCCCGGATGGAGAACGATGGCATGATCGGTCGGTCGGGGAGGTGGAAGGCCCGAGGGGGCGGTGAAGATGTCCTCGAAATCCGCAAGGATGACGCCCATGTCGGCCTTGATAGGTGCGGCCGCCTCGGGGGGGGGGGGGGGGGGGGGGGGGGGGGGGGGGGGGGGGGGGGGTCGCCTGAAGGGGCCACAACCAGGCCGAGAAATCCACGTCGGCGACGCGTGTCATAGCCCGATATGACAGCGGTGAACGGAGGAGGGTAGGGTCACCCACCAAGCGACTAACACTGGCGGCCCTGCTGCTGAAAAACCATCGTCATCGAAGCCCAATTCACCCGGACTTCTCCAAGGGTCTAGAGCCAAGCAACGCCGAGAATAGCGTCGAGGCCACCTAACTCAAACATGTAAAAATCAGCCGTGACCCAGCACAGTCCCACTGTCATGGAAACATCCCTGCATTGGCCCAAGGTCGGTCGGCGGCGGCCATCGCCTAGGCACACCGAAAAGTCCGGTGACGGATCAACCGGTATGGCGAGCTCCTGCGCCAGATGGGCGGACATGAAGTTGTGACTTGCCCCGCTGTCCACCATCACGATGACGGGGCGGTTGAGTATTTCGCCGGCCAACTTCATGGTGCGGGGCCCCGTTAATCCCCCCACGGAGTAGAATGGCAGTTCTAACACGTTGAGAGGGGCGTCCTCGAGAGCGGCTGAAGGTGGGTCGGGTGGTGGCTCCAAGGCTGGCGAGTCCTCGGTGGTGGCGTACCCTTCGTTGTCGCTAAAGATAGCGTGGAATTCTTTGACCGGGCAAACATGCTGAGGCGAGTATGGTTGGCGGCAGCGGAAACATAACCCGCGGCGCTGAAGGTCGTTGTAGTCCACGGTGGAGAGGCGGTTGGGACCGTCCGGACGTGCCGGCCGAGCGGGGGGCGCGGGGGCCGGTCGAGGACCGGTATCCCCAACTGGTGGATGACGGAATGGTTGTGGGCCGGAGTGCCGGGGGCCGATGTCCGCCTCGACCGCACGGGCAAGTTCCAGGGCGTCGGAGACTGTTCGAGGGTGATGAGTTCGAATGCGGGAGCGGATGCTGGGGAGGAGACCTTGCAGGAAAAATCCCAGGTAATGGTCAGGCGGGAGGCCGGGAACTTGTGTGACAAGAGCAACGAAGTCATCGATATACGCGTCCACCGTTGTGGATTGGCGGGCGGAGCAAAGCCGCTCGATAGCGGAGCCGGTTGTAGCGAGAATCATAACGGCTAATCATTTCTTGTTTGAATTCATGCCACGGAATGAGGGGTTGCACTTGGCGAAGCCAACGTGCCCAATGGAGGGCCGAACCGTCCATGCCGACCATAGCGGTGCCGACGCGATCCGCCGGGGGGGGGGGGGGGGGGGGGGGTACCATTGAGGTCGAAATATTGCTCCGTAAGGGCAACCCATCCCATAGGGTCCGTCCCGGAGAAAGGGGGAACATCCATTGCCAATGTGGGGCGAGCAACGGCAACCGCCGGAATGACTGGGCACGGTTGGGACGCCGCCGACGCACGGACGCCGGCCGCGAGTGGGGAAGGGGGGGTGCCGAGCAGCGAAGCCGTGTCCGCCGAGGTCAATGGTGGCGGCGGTGTGCTCGACGACGGCTGCATGGCGTCGAGGCGCAATAAGATCGAGGATTGAGTGGCTAAGACGGCCTCCATCATCGATTCCAACTTGGAGATCTGAGAGCCGTGGATCGCAACGTTGGCCGCGAGGGTGGAGTCGTCGTCGGTGGCGGAAGAGTCGGCGGGATGAAGGCGGGTGTTTGGGGCCATTAGGGTTTCCGGCGGCTGAGAGGACGCGGGCGGAGATGGCAGGTCAGACCAATGATACCGCTGCGGGCATCGGCTCGCCGATAGGGTCGGCGATAGCGGAAGGGGTAACGCCTGGGCTGGCGCCGGGCGACAGCGGCGGCGGTAGAGGGGGAACGGACGGGGGAAAGAGAGAGAGGGAGAGAAGTAGAGAGAAGGAGAAAGACAAGGGGAGCAGCCCCTCCTAAGTTGATTGATCCAAAGATAATGTCCAAACCCTAAGGTGATCTCTTATATAGGGGGAACCCACCTCTACCAAAAGTTCACAAAACAAAGACGACATAAAACATTTAATTAAAACTGCATAAGAAACACTTGGGCCGGTCAGCCACTTCAGACGGCCTTCGCCGAACCGCCCGCTTCGGTGTTGTCACTTGGTCTCGCACGAGCCCTCCTCTAATACACCTGCCATTCCGGCTTGTCCGACTGGATGTCGATAACACCTACCCATGTCTTTTTTGGTCTCGAGAAATAGATGCATTTTTATACTTTATTGTGTTAGCGGATCTGGTCCAACGGGATCCGTGTTGTGTGGGACCGAATTCCGTGGGACCTGACTTGACTGTATCTCCTCGGACTTTCCCTGGCTCGGATTATCCCCGCGGTCCCGTGGTTGGATTTGTCCCACACTGCCTGTAGCGGGCGATCCTTTGTGCTTATGTACCCCCACCCCCTTATCTTAACACCTGGATTTTGAGATGACTTCAGGGTGTGATGGGATTCCAACATGGTATCAGAGGTAGGTTGTCCCGCTGTGGGGGAGTGTTAGCGGATCTGGTCCAATGGGATCCGTGTTGTGTGGGACCGACTTCCGTGGGACCCGACTTGACTGTATGTCCGCAGACATTCCCCGGCTCGGATTATCCCCGCAGTCCCGTGGTTGGATTTGTCCCACACCGCCCGAAGCGGGCGATCCTTTGTGATTATGTACCCCCACCCCTTCATATTAACACCTGAGTTTTGGGATGACATTGGGGTGTGGTAGGATTTCAACATGGTAACAAAGGTAGGTTTTCCCGCTGCGGGGGTTTGTTAGCGGATCTGGTCCAACGGGATCCGTGGTGTGGGACCGACTTCCATAGAACCCGACTTGACTGTATATCCTCGGACATTCTCCGGCTCGGATTATCCCCGCGGTCCGGTGGTTAGATTTTGTTGGAACGTGCGTTCGCATCACTTGGTTTAAGAATAACAAATCTCAGTTTGTATTTGATCATACTTGTCGTGTGTTTATAATGTGCAAGAACTACAGGTTTAATACCCCTACGAGTGCGATGCGGAGTGAAGAAGAAGATCTGAATAGAGAGCTAGCGCGTGACTGTAACACCTACCGCTGCATGGTAACCCTAGAGGCAAAGGGACATCTGACAAGATATTTTTGAACGAAAGAATGGCGGGAGCAAAGCCAACTTTAGCAAGTTCCTACCGCGGCGCGCTAACGATACCGCTCGGCGGTAGCAAATGGAAAGCCGTTAATCAACCGTTGATTGAAGGAGCAAATTTGGAAGATCCGACAGAGCTATGTATAGCATGCTAACGGGCTGCGCTAGCCCTTACCGCGGCGCGGTAAGATTGAATGCCTAATTTGGAGGAGCTCGCTTGCCATATCGACGAGATCCGCTTGCCATATCGACGAGATCCGCTTGCCATATCGACGAGATCTGCTTGTCATATCGACAAGACGGTACCGCGGCGCGGTAACACCTACCGCCGCGCGGTAGCTTACTTAAACGCCATATAAAAGCGTTTCTCTTTCTCTTTGGACCCACACACGAGAATAGGGTTTCCACGCCGCTTCTGGAGCAAGGAGCCACCGTCCAAGGAGAAAGGAAGAGAGACTGTGCACCCTCTTGAGCAAGCAAGAAGATCTCCATAAAGCGTGAACGAAAACAAGAATTTGAAGATGATCAACGCCTAAGGAATGAGAATCATAAGCGTCGACCGCTCACCGCCTCCGGAGACAATCTTTGAGGGAGCATCCGTTTTTCTTTCTTAGATCTACTTTTCATATATTTGCTTTGTATATTTCGATTTTATTGTTTCGTGTAACGTGAAAAAATCGTCCGGGGAGGACGTCGGATTCTGGGGAGGATTCGTGAGAAAATCGCCCATGAGGGCGTCTAGACCGGGGAGGTCTAGGGAGGGCTCGAAGACCTTCTGGGGGAGAAGGGAGAGAGCCAACCGGTCCTCGGGGGGAGGGTCGGTATCGAAAACCCAAAATCGTATTATTCATCGCTTTCGATCTTCGGCGTCGTGGAGATCACTATTTTGTAATAAATTATTTTGTGAAATAAAATCATTTTTTTTATTTGTCCTATTATCTTGATTTTATTTTCACGGCATAAAATGTTTTAAATATTATTTTCTCAAAGCTTTAATGCAAAATATATTATAAGGTTCTTTTAGTGTGAAATAAACTCTTAGAATTCAATCTCTGTGAGCTAGCGCAAGGCGGTAGCACTGATCGCCAACGGTAGTGAAAAAGATTGAATTCCAACTTTTGTCTAAAAGGAATTTTTAGTAAAATCTTTCTGAGAAGTTTTAATAAAGTTATATATTATATATTCCGAAACATCTTTAATTAACAAAAATATTTTTGTATAGATTTAAATTCTTAAAAACTCTTACTCACCCCTCTCTAAGGGTGTCAGTAGATCCAATAGATTTGTCCCACACTGCCCGTAGCGGGCAATCCTTTGTGCTTATGTACCCCCACCCCCCTTCATCTTAACACCTGGGTTTTGAGATGACTTCGGGATGTGGTGGAATTTCAACATATTGTACATGTTCAAATCACTCAAGATTGTTGTTTTCAATCGGCTTCTCTTCAATAGATGACGCTCAAACCATCCATCTAGTATATAATCAATCATTACTTTATCCTTCCTATTTTTGCGAACATCCACCTTACCTTTCTCAATTTCTCCACCATGAACTTAGTTATCAATGTTTTTTTCTGTTCAACGCTCAGATCCACATTAACAATGACGGACTAATTATAGTTCTATAAATTTTACCTCAAGTCTACGGGCATCATCTTATCACATAATACACTCGGACAGTTCTCCATATTAATCCCTATAAATTACCTCTAAAAGGCATATCCACATCAAATATATCCATTCTCCTATAGCGCATCACTATATTTAAATCGATCACATCCAAATAGTACTTTATGTTTTAAAATATTGATTGACAGTTAATGACACCCACTAATTCTAAGTCCTTCAAACATTTTCAGCATTGTGTTTCACTTAATTCAACAAATAACTCTTATATCCATCTCCATAACCCAAAAAAATGAACTCAATATTAATCCTTGATATTAATCTATAATAATTGAAAGCTCTTTAGTTACTCTAATACTACTTCTCATACCATCATGCATATCTCTAATTAATTCAACATACCTTTTATAACACCCCAAAGTTTTGAATCTGGTTAAGTGAGTCACAAAATTAGGTTAAGTGCTCAATTGATCCGAATTAGGTCAAATAAGAGGTACGTTGATTAACAATTACATGACCAATAATGACCCAACTGGGTCATAACAATTCATTGTAGACCATTAAGGTCATAGTGGGTTCCAATTGGATCATATGAGAGTTAAATTGGTGAAATTGACCAAGCGTGTTAATTTACCTTTTAAGCCTCTTTAATGACCAAAGTCACCAATATTGAGCCTTTATAGCTAGAAAGGTCATTATGACCCATCAAGTGTCAATTTAGGCCCCGTTTGAGAGAGCGGTGGTAGTTGTGGACACGGTTATGAAAAATAAAGGTAGCGTTTTGGATAGGTACAATTATGCACGCTATTTTTCCAAACTGACATTTTAAGCCAAAATGTCATTACAATCATGTAAGTGTGATCAAGTGTTAAGCGTCAAGAACGTCCATACCCAATATAATGGATTTGGGCCAAAAAAACTGTCCGGAAAGCTCCAAAAGCAACTCACCAATAATGCATTTACAATCGCAATTTAACACTGCCACAGTAGTCCCAAGCAGAGCCTTAGTCAAATTTAGGGGGCAGGTGGTTCAATTTTGGTTAGTTTGGACCCAAACCGAAACCGAACCGTTGGGTATCAGTTCAATTCATCTTTTAGTCGGTTTACTTGGTTTGGTGTACGGTTTTCAGTTCTACTACAACAACAACAACAACAACAGAACCCATATAGTCCCCAATCATTGGGGGTATGGGCGGGGGAAGATTGGAAACAGACCTAACCTTTGGCCCTATGCCCAAAGTGGCTTCTCTCAGAGGAGAAAGACCGAACCTTTGACAATAGATGCACAAAGTGGCTGCTCACAGATTACCACTGAAATAGTGGCCCCCTATACCGTCACGTTTGCTGCGGAATCATGCCCTCAAATCAAAGCCAAAGACATCAGAGAGGGCAGACTCAAGAATCCATTTTGATTTATGTGCACATAACCATGCTTCCTTCATTCAGCATCCAGAGCATTGGTCTTGCACAATACGGTTTTCAGTTCTACTATTTAAAATAAATTTGAAATAAACTATTTTAACAAATTTACAAAAGTATATGCTAATTATAAATATTGAATTTTCTTTGCGGATGATATATTGTAGTTAACAACTCATATTGCATGAAAAATATGTGTTAGTTTGAAACCGATTACATAATATAAAAAGAAAAAAAAGTTCAATACATTATTTACTTTATCTCGGTGCGTAAAATATATACGTTGAAAAAATTATTTCGATTCAAATAATATTGAAATCATTCAAATGATATGACTTGATAATATTGAAAGTCATTCTTGGTAATATTTTTACGTGTATTATTAGTCGGTGCAGTTTGATTTTTCAGTCAGGAAAACTGAAACTAAACCAAACCATCCAGATCAACGCAAAATTGGTTTGGTTTTGGGGGTATGGGACGGTTCAGTTGGTTTTCAGTTTTTTATGCACACCCTAGTCCATTTGGATCCTCAAAGTTCAAATTGACCCAGGTTGACCAAAATGACTCGAGTCGTGCAAGATTCTTCCCTAGGAGTTAAGCTTGATTCCTCGTGAGTCAAGTGTAACGGTAGTGAACGTCCAGACCCAATATAGTGGATTTGGGGCATTAAAAGGTTGTCCAAAATGTTCCCAAAACAGGTAAACCACCGCCACCGCGTTTACCATCACAATTTTACACAGTCACAACTGTTTCAAACAGAGCCTTAGTCAATTTAGAACCTCAAAGATCAAATTGGCCTAGGTTGACCAAAAGGACTCGAGTCGTGTGAGATTCTTCATTAGGAGTCCACTAGGTCAAGGCCGACTCCTAGTGGATCAAGTGTTAATGGTTGTGAACGTAAAGATCCAATATAGTGGATTGGGGGGGGAGGTGTCCAGAAAGATCTAAAAGTGGGTAAAGTACCATCACTTCGTTTACTACTACAGTTTCACATCGCTACAACTGTCTCAAACAAAGCCTTAGTCAATTTGGACCCTCAATGTTTAAATTGACCTAGGTTGACCAAAATTACTCAAGTAGTGTGAGATTCTTCCCTAGGAGTCCACTAGGGCAAGGATGATTCATTGTGGGTCAAGTTTAACGATCGTGAACGCCAAGATCCAATCTAGAGGATTTTGGACAAAAAAAGTTGTCCCGAAAGTTCCAAAAGTGTGTAAACCGTCACCACTATGTTTACTGTTAGAGAATATAGGAAAACATATGTAAAGGCCCATATATTAGGCCCATTTATTTTCCTCTCCTTTAGTCCCACATCTCTTGTATAGGTTTTCTTCCTCCTCTCTCTTCCTATATATTTGTACTCATACTTGTATTTATCCCTCAAGTGAATATACTACAAGGTTCATATACCATTTCTCTACATGGTATCAAAGCACTCGGTCCAAAATTTGCGGTCTCCCATTTTTTGACCGCCCTGTTTTTTTCGAGCTCTCGCGGTCTCCTTTTTTGAGACCGCTCCCCCCTGCTGCCAGCTCTGCTTCTTCCAGCTCCCTCTCCTCTTTGGCTCTCTTATAGCCCTCTCCTCCCTGACACGTGGGACCCGCCTCTCTCAAACTCTCTTTCTTCCAAGCGGTCTCCCGTGATCCTCCTCGCTGCGATCTCTTCGCCGCAAGCTCTTCTTGTGGTCTCCCGTGCTTCGCAAAGGTTCTATCGATCTCCAGCCCTGCGATCTCAAGTCATTCGAACCGTGCCAGCTCGAACGATCTCAAGTCGTGCGGTCTTCTTGCGGTCTCCTGCCCTGCGATCTCTGCTGCCGTGCGGTCTCTGCCTCGCACGCTGCCCTGTTCGTCAACAGCAATTTGCGATCTCTGCTAGCTCCAGTCCGCCTGCGATCTCTGCTAGCTCCAGCCGTGCGATCTCATCTGCGATCTGCTAGCTCCTGTCCGCCTGCTCGATCTGCGATCTCTGCTAGCTCCAGTGCGATCACAAACGAACGATCTGCCTCCAGCCTCTCCAGACCGCTGCTCCTCTCTAGCCGGTTTCTCTTCCAATGGCCCTCGACGATTCCTCCTCCACTACCACTCCGTCGCCTGCTCCGACTGCTGCTCCGATCTCCGATGTTCGTGATGAAGTTCGAATTACCACTATCTCACTTACCGGGAAGCGTAACTTTGTGGAATGGGTGCACTCGGTACGTCGAGTCTTACAGACCAAAGGGCTCCTTCCTCACTTAACCCAGGTTACTACTGAGCCTACTGCTGACTGGCTTAAGGATGATGGTCGTGTCCAAACGTGGCTTCTCAACTCCATGGACTCGGAGCCGTACAGGATGGCTATGTATCATGACACCGCCAAAGCCATGTGGGATGAACTTCATGCCTTCTACTCTGGGCAGAACAGCCTCCAACATTTGTATGACATCATATCTGACCTTCAGAACCTTAAGCCTGGCGCACCCGATGACATGATCTCTCATGTCGCCAAGGCAAAGACTCTTCATGAGGCTTGGCTTCAACATCAGCCTCCCACTCCTGATCTAGCTATCCAGCGATCCCAGAAAGAGGCAGTGACCATTGCTATGCTACTCTCTAGCGTACCTCCTCATCTACATAGTGTTCGCGCTCAGATACTCTCTTCTACTACCACACCGTCTCTGTCTGTTGTCTGCTCCATGCTTATCAAGGTTACACCTCCATCTGAGGCCACACCAAGCTTTTCTCCGGCTCTTCTCCAACAGCCGCTTCTTCCAACACCTACTCCTGGTTCCAACACCTACCCCTGGTGGCCGTCCCCCGTCTCGGGGACGAGGACATGGTGGCCGACCTCCTTTAAAGTGTACTTACTGTGGCGTGACGGTCATCGTGAAACAACCTGCTACCGTAAGCATGGTCTCCCTCCTCATCTTGCTGCTACTTCGGCACCTCCTGCTGCGTCTTCACCAGCCGATCAGCCTGGTCCTACTCGACAGGAATATGATGACCTACGCTCCCAGTTCCAACAGCTTCAAGGCAGTCTTGGTCGTTCTCCTGGCTCAGTTGCTTCTTTCTCTACTGAAGGTATAACCTGCCTATCTCATTGTTCTCATTGGATCGTAGATTCTGGAGCGACGCATCATATCACCTCCCAAAAACCACCTCAGTATATACAGACGTCTCACCCTCCGTCTATTGTTGTTGCAAATGGCGCTACTACTCCGGTTGCTGGTGCTACTGATCTGCACCTCACTCCCACTCTAACGCTCTCCACGGTTCTTCATGTTCCGGACTCTCCTTTCAACTTACTCTCTGTGAGTCGTTTGATACAGGATCTTGATTGCTGTGTAACCTTCTCTTCCTCTTCTTTTGTTTTTCAGGATCGCCGCACACGGAGTATCATTGGTAGCGGTCGGCTGATGAATGGGCTCTATCTCTTGGATCTCCCACCTACCACTCTCTTGACTGTCTCCACAGCTGACTGGCATCGCCGTCTTGGGCATGCTCCTCTTTCAGTCCCCCGCAAAGCTCTCCCTGATATACCTCTTCATGAGTTTACATGCGAAGCCTGCATCTACGGCAAGCAACATCGTTCCTCTTTTTCCCCTTCATGTACCCGGAGCACGACTCCGTTATCTTTAGTCCACTCTGATGTATGGGGCCCTTATAAGGTCCCCAGTATTTCTGGTTATCGTTACTTTGTAACTTTTATTGATGATTATTCACGTGTTACCTGGTTATATTTACTTCATGATCGCTCTGAGCTACCATCTGTGTTTCGTGCCTTTGTGACTGAATCACGGACACAATTCTCCACTCCACTTAAAATAATTCGAACTGACAACGCCCGCGAGTACACTGGCCGCTCCTTTTCTACTCTCTGCACAGAGTTTGGCATAATTCACCAAACATCTTGTGCCTATACCCCCAACAAAATGGCGTTGCCGAACGGAAAAATCGTCACCTTCTGGATGTTGCTCGGGCCCTCATGGTTCAAATGCAGGTACCTACGGAATACTGGAACTTTGCCGTCTCCACTGCTTGCCATCTCATTAACCGCATGCCCTCCTCCGTTCTTCACTTTGCAACTCCCATGCAACTCCTCTTCCCCTCCACTACTTTCTTTCCTCTTCCACCTCGAGTTTTCGGTTGCGTTTGCTACGTCCACCTTCTCGGTCCGCCTGCCGATAAACTTGCCCCACGAGCTGCCAAGTATATGTTTGTCGGCTATTCTCGGACTCAAAAAGGATACGTGTGCTACTCTCCAACCACCGGCAAAACCATTGTCTCACCTGATGTTACGTTCTGTGAAGACCAATCATTCCACTCTCCCTCTGCTCCAAGCACATTACCTTCCACTACTGTTCGTCCTTTGGTTCCGACGGACACTACTCCCTCACCATCTCCGCCCCCTACGGTACCTTCACCATATCCATCTACCAAACAGCCTCCTCCCATCATTCAAGTATACTCTCGTCGTAAATCTAAGGATGGTCCCCGTCAGACGCCCTCTGCTACCGATGCCTCTCCATCAGCGGTTGATCCAGCATCCGCCTCTACAGCTCATCTGATGGCCAACCACGTGTCTCTCCACCGGCTATCTCCACCTCTTCACCGGTTTGCTACCTCTCTTTCTTCCATTTCCCTCCCTAACTCTGTGCAGGAAGCGCTACAACATCCGGGGTGGCATGCTGCGATGGAAGAAGAGATGGTCGCTCTCCGAGCTAATCACACTTGGGAGCTGGTACCTCTTCCTCCCGGCCAACACTGTGTCAGCTGCAAATGGGTCTTCGCTGTCAAACAAAATGCCGATGGGACTCTTGACCGCTTAAAGGCTCGTCTCGTCGCCCGCGGTTTCACTCAACAACAAGGCTTGGACTACGATGAAACCTTCTCCCCCGTAGCCAAGTTAAACACTGTTCGTGTGGTGATCTCAGTCGCTGTCCACCGCCGTTGGCCTCTTATTCAGTTAGATATCAAGAACGCCTTCTTGAACGGTGATCTCCAGGAGCCAGTCTATATGTACCAACCTCCCGGGTTTGAGACCACGGGGGAGTCTCGTGCAGCCTATGTTTGCCGCATTCTGAAAGCTCTCTATAGCCTCAAACAATCTCCGAGAGCTTGGTTTGATAAATTCTGCAGAGTTCTACTGGCACTTGGTTTTCGACGAAGCTCTGCTGATTTCTCTCTATTCATCAAAGAAGGACCCACGGGAACTGTGATCCTTCTTGTGTATGTTGATGATATTCTGATCACTGGGGACGACATCTTTGGGATACAACAACTCAAGGAGTATCTGAACTCGGCGTTCCAAACGAAGGATCTTGGCAATCTTAGATACTTCCTCGGAATTGAAGTCGCTCGTCGACCCGATGGGTTAGTCCTGTCCCAACGGAAATACTGCATTGACTTACTTCAAGAGGCAGGTTTCTCTGGCTGTAAACCTGCAGATACCCCTATGGATTCAAACCAAAAATTATGTGCAGCTGGTTCTGAGACTGATCAACTCCTTGAGAATCCAGAGTACTACCGTCATTTGGTTGGGAAGCTGATTTATCTTACAGTTACTCGACCAGATATCTCGTTTGCCGTCGGCGTTGTAAGTCGCTTCATGCACACTCCGAGGACTTCTCACCTCCAAGTTGTTGAGCGTATTCTACGATACTTGAAAACCGCTCCTGGACAAGGCCTTGTCTACAAACCATCCACCTCGCCATCTCTTCTTGCTTACTCGGATGCTGACTATGCTGGCTCTCCTGATGACAGGCGTTCCACGACTGGTTTTTGTACGTACTTTGGTGGACATCTTATAACATGGCGTAGCAAGAAACAGGTTGTGATTGTCCGCTCCTCGGCTGAGGCTGAATATAGAGCTATGGCTGCTGTCGCATCTGAATTAACCTGGCTTGAAGGACTTTTGGGAGTTTTGGGAGATTTGGGTGTCAAACTCTCCTCTCCGACAACTCTTCTTTGTGACAGTCAGGCTGCTATTCATATTGCCAAGAATCCCGTGTTTCATGAGCGGACAAAGCATATTGAAGTTGATTGTCATTTTGTCCGGGAAAAAGTTCAGTCAAAGAAGATAGAATTGGAACATGTCCCAGCTGCAAAACAAGTTGCTGACATCATGACTAAAGCTCTTCCTCGGCCATTATACCACCAGTTCTTATCCAAGCTGGGTGCCTACGACTTGTACGCTCCAGCTTGCGGGGGAGTGTTAGAGAATATAGGAAAACATATGTAAAGGCCCATATATTAGGCCCATTTATTTTCCTCTCCTTTAGTCCCACATCTCTTGTATAGGTTTTCTTCCTCCTCTCTCTTCCTATATATTTGTACTCATACTTGTATTTATCCCTCAAGTGAATATACTACAAGGTTCATATACCATTTCTCTACATTTACTACCATAGTTTCACACCATCACAGCTGTCTCAAACAGAGCCCTAGTTAATTTTGACCCTCAAAATTCAAATTGACCAAATCAAACCGTGTGAGATTTTTCCGTAGGAGTCCAATCTCTATTTCTGGGTTACATCATAATCTAAGATGGAGATTCTGTGACTATTTATAACTATAACTTTTTATGTTATCATAAAGTAGGCATTGACTACCATCCAACCCAGTACCCACTGTAAGATGTCTAATAAGAAAGATACTTTGTGAAATGAACAAACAAAGAGCATAATAAATGAAGTGCGGGAGAAGCTGTATCGAGAAGATAACAGGAAAAATGAAATGATACAGCAGCATACAGTCAATATTTCCACTACTTTAAGTTATAAAGTTTGAATGGGAGGATCCTCACAATTGAGGAAGACTTCCGAGCTATTTAAATGGGAGGATCTTTATAGGAGCAACAAATAATCAAAGATGGTCAAAATTTATTGTTATTGCTTGTCCGCTCAATTGAAGAGGAAACGTCAGAGTAGCTCATCAAGCAGCGCATAAAGTTGATTATAGATAATCCCCAGCTAAAGATTTCAAAGGCCAAATTCTATTATGGGGAAGAAAAAGATCAAAAAGCAGATAACAAAGTTGCCCAAGAAGAGCATGGAGGTGAAGCAAGATGAAGACTACTGTTTCCGCAACAAAAGAAAGATGAAAATTGCTAGGACAATTCTTAGGTAGATAAAATTCCAGGTGCATAAAGATTAGATTGAATTACCTCTACAGTAAGAACTTCAAACAAAAAAGAAGGCCGTCAATACCGTATCCCCCACACACACACACATTTGGGGGGGGGGGGGGGGGGGGGGGGGGGGGGGGGGGGGCAATGATTCGACTATCAGATCGTGGCTCAACTAGATTAATCATGCTCGCCCAATGATCCTGTTACGAACAAAATTTTTGATGAGCAGTCCACTCAATGTGATGTGCGCGAGAGAGAGATTGTGCGACCCAAAATCACGAACATTGCATTGCATTCATATAAGAGATACATACGCCAGAGGTAGATGGGAGAGTCTCAAGAGGAGAGAAAGAGATAGAGAGAGGGAGGAAGAGAGAGAACCATACACTTATGATCCACCCGGGTACCCAAAACCTCAAGCCTCTCCCCCTTCTATATATGAGGGAGGACATACATAATACTACTTATTATATGAATTTATCACAACAGCTTCCATATGTGTGCTCAATAAATTCCAATGAGGGGGGTCCGCTTGAGCGAATGTGCGAACGTAACACTATACTGTCATTGAAAATTGAGAGTCGCAAGCCAAAATTGAAGTTGTCAAACGGGATGACGACTTCTTCCTCGGGGTATTCATTGATCTTTTCACCAGGCGGCAGAGGGTATCTCCCGAGGAAGGTGGCGAGCTCTCCCATATTCCCCAGTGAAGGCTTGAACGAGTACTTGAGGAAATGTTTAAAAATCTTTGTCCTCTGGGAGGGACCCTTCACTTGCTCTAGTTTTCTCTCCGCGCCCATGGTCGAGTACTCGCCGGACCTAAATTCAGTACGGAGGGTACTCACGGCAACAGGTCGACGTCGAAGGTTGAAGGAAACGTAAGTCGTAAGCAATGGAGAGCCCTATTTATAGGGTAAGCGCATCGAAAGTCGAAATGACGGGACACACGTACTCGCCGTCTGTCGGACGGGATCTCGATATAACTATGTTATCTCTTGGCCCGAAGAAAAACACAAGTCCAAAGGAAGGCATTGGTGGCCTACAAGTACGCTAACAGGTCTCGCGAATATAAGGAAGCATTTTGAAATTAAGTAATCACAAGTACTCACGCATAGAAGGAAAACATTCCAGAAGAAACAACAAGAAAACAAGTAAAAGAAGATATTTGTGAATACAAGCACTTTCATTTCATCAAAGAAATCAAATGTTACAGCATAAGCGAGTACTCACTCACTTTACAAAGAAAAATACACATCATGGATTCCTCACAAAATGTGCCACCGCATCGGTAAGCTGGGATAGTGCGACATCCCCGTGAGCCTTGTGATAATGAATTTGGTTCATCAAGGCATGAATCCTCCCTGCCTCTCTCTCTCTCTCTTGGCGAGTACCCGTTGACGTGCTGGGAGGAGCTGAGGACGCAACAAGGGCTGGCTGAGATTGATTATCCAAGAGGTGTCGTAGTCGCGAAATCTTGTCAGATTGAGACCTCAGCTTGCCATCAAGCCGGGAGATCTCCTCCTCCCGGGACTTCTGCTTGTCCTCCATCGAACGAAGCCTCCTCCACAACTTATCATTGTCAAGGAGTACTCGTTGGAGCACCATCTCAGTACGACTTGTATGGTCACGCTGAGGGACATCCTCAAGAAGCAGTATCACATCTGCATAACAAGGTAAGTTAGCTTGAGGTCAAAGGAAGTCCATCCGCAACCCTTATAAGCAATCAAAATGAGCGAAACTAACCTGAGGTACTCGCCGGACGGCGAGTGTTGAAAACCGAAAATCAGTTCAACTGAGTTCGGACCGAGAGGGTAGCTTGAGTTACTTCTCTCGCCGTCGAATCTCTAAGAATGAGTATTTCGAGTCTAGAACTAGCCCTCACTAACTAGTTGGTGATTGCCCACAAACAGACCCACTGGCTGCAGCGAGGAGGTCCCGCCACTAACCCGGAAGTTTTGTATCACTTCCCTCCTAAAAATAAGGGTTGAGCCAACACCTTAAACAACACAGAAGAACAAGTGAGTGAGAGCTCGGGCTCTTTCTGGGGGTGGGGGTGGGTTGTGCTGATCTGAGGGATTGTGCGAACAGAAAAAGAAGAGATCGGAAATTGGAGAAAAACTGTCTTTTATTTCCAAAAACTTAACTTATTACAAAGTATGGTCTCCTTTATATAGAATGGGGGGGAGAGAAGAGATTACAATTAAGCAATGTGAGACTAAATATAATACAGGACATAAAATAGAACTGGGCGGTCAGACAAATGCAGACCGCAGAGACCGCGCGGTCTGATGAACACAGACCGCTGGACGGAACCACCAGAGAGAGCATGCGGTCTGACCCAAACAGACCGCCAGAGAGAGAAAAAGGGGGGCAGTCCGCCCGGTCACCTTCTAACAAACTGTCTGTCCTCTAATCACAGCAGACCGCCTGGTCACCAATCACCAGACCACCAGTTGACAATACACCAGACCGCCCGGTCTACAATCAGACCGCCCGGTCTCTATACTTCAACACTCCCCCTCAGGATGGAGCATATATGTCAATCATGCCCAGCTTGTCGCAAATGTTTGAAAAAGAAGTAGATATGGGGCTTGGTAAAAATGTATGCTAGTTCATTGTCTGATGTGACGAATGGAGTACAGATTTGTTTCTTCAATACTTCTTCTCTGATAAAATGGCAATCGATTTCAATGTATTTTGTCCTTTCATGGAATACTGGATTCTTAGATATGTATATGACAGCTTTGTTGTCACAGAACATCGGCAGCGGATGGTTATAAACTTCTCCTAAGTCTAGCATGAGAGCCCTTAACCATTTAAGTTCACAAGTTGTCGACGCCATGCTTCGATATTCAGCTTCTGCACTTGACCTGGAGACAACAGATTGTTTCTTGTTCTTCCAGCTCACAAGATTTCCCCCAACAAAGGTGCAAAATCCAGAAGTGGACTTGCGATCATCTTTATTGTCTACATAGCTAGAATCTGAGTAGGCCTCAATCTTTAGATGATTGTTATTTGAAAAAGTAATCTCTTTCCTGGAGCTCCTTTAACATACTCTAATATCCTTAGAGCAGATTGTAGATGACATTCTCTAGGAGCTTGCATGAACTGGCTAACCTTTCCTACAACATACGAGATGTCTGGTCTGGTTACTGTAAGATAGATAAGCTTGCCTACGAGACGTCTGTATCTTGTAATATCTGACAGAAGTGGTGAATCAGCTTGCCATGTTTTGTCTTCACCAACAGCCATGGGGCATCGAGTGGGTTTAGCCCCAGTCAGGCCAGTCTCTTGCAGAAGGTCAAGAGCATACTTGCGTTGTGAGAGAACCCCTGAGTTGTGTTTTCGTGAAATCTCTATTCCCAGAAAATACTTTAGAGAGCCCATATCTTTGGTGACAAAGTGTTGACCGAGATGTTTCTTGGTTAACGCAATTTCAGTTTGATCGTCACCTGTGAGAAGACTGTCATCAACATAGACGACCAGAACCACCAGTCCCTAGGAGGTTTTGCGAATGAATAGTGAATGATCTGCAGAACTTCTTGTAAAGCCAATGATTTCTACAATGCTACTGAACTTTTCAAACCAAGCCCGAGGGCTTTGTTTAAGTCCATATATGGCTTTCCGCAACTTGCATACACGAGTCTCCCCCTGAGCAACATACCTAGGAGGTTGCTCCATATACACATCTTTTTGAAGATCTCCATAGAGGAAAGCATTTTTGACGTCGAGCTGAGACATGGACCAACCCCTGTTGACAGCTACCGAGAAAAGAACCCGGATAGTGCTAATGCGGGCAACGGGAGAGAAGGTGTCAAAAAAGTCGACGCCATAAGTCTGAATGAAGCCTTTGGCGACAAGGCGAGCTTTGTAGCGATCCACACTACCATCAGGTCGAAACTTCACAACAAAGACCCAGCGACAGCCAACGACATCTATGCCCAGAGGAACGGGAACCAGTGTCCAAGTACCTCTCTCAGTGAGGGTCGCCATTTCTTCATCCATGGATGCCTTCCAGTGAGGAATGTGAAGAGCTTCGTGGTAAGAGCGTGGAGTGACAGTGGCAGAGATAGCCAAAGCAAAGTTCCTGCAAGAAGACGTAAGGCGAGCATAGGAAACCACATCATGAATTGAGTGTTGAGTACATGTCCGAACTCCTTTGCGAAGAGCAATAGGAACATCCAAGTCGTCCTGTTCAGCAGTATCCAGAGCATCCATTGCAGAGACTGCTGGCCCGAGAGCTGGGAGCGGCTCCCTCGGGAGAGAGGAGGGAGATTCAAGAGATGGAGAGTGGGATGAGGGTGTTGGTGGAGGAGATGGAGTAGTGTCTGTTGGGATATCTGGTGTGGGAAAACTTTGTGAGAGAGGAGAAATATCAGTTAGAGAGACGGAAGAATCTGTGGAGAAATAGGACGTGTCTTCGAAGAACGTAACATCTGCATAAACCATTTGTTTTCGAAGAATAGGGTCAAAACAACAATACCCCTTTTGAGTAGGAGAATAGCCAAGAAAAACACATTTGGTAGCACGCGGAGAAAGTTTGTCGCGAGTGGTTGAGGGAGTGTGAACAAATGTCGTACAACCAAAAATACGCGGGGGAAGCGGAAAGGCATCCTTGTCCGGGTAAAGAATGAAGAACGGAGTTTGTCCATGAAGAATGGTAGAGGGAATACGATTGATGAGATGACACGAAATGAGAACAGCATACCCCAATAGGAACGAGGAACATGCATCTGAGTGAGGAGAGTGCGAGCAACATCAAGGAGGTGGCGATTCTTGCGTTCAGCGACGTCATTCTGCTGAGAAGTGTAGACACAACTAGTTTGGTGAATAATATCATTTTGCATACAAAAAATAGAGAAATCATTAGAAATATATTCCTTGGCATTATCAGATCGAAGTCTTTTGATAGACACACCAAACTACGTTTTGATCATTTCATAAAAAGAAGTCCATACAGAGAATAATTCAGAGCGTTCTTTTAAAAGATACACCCAAGTACAGCGAGAGAAGTCATCAATAAAAGTTACAAAGTAAGAGCTACCCCTCCCAACAGTGGGAGTAGGGGAAGGACCCCAAATGTCGGAGTGAACAAGATCAAAAATATTAGAAGATCCTCGTCCGTGCTTTGCAGGGAAGGAGGAGCGATGATGCTTGCCAATCTGACATGCTTCACAGTTGAGGGGAGGAACTTGCTTAGGTAGATGAGGTAGAAGTTGATGAAGAAGACGTGCAGGAGGATGTCCCAGACGAAGGTGCCATTGGAGAAGACTGTTGGAAGATGAAGATGAAGTTGAGAGAGCTGACACATTGTCCAAGAAGTAGAGGCCGCCGCTCTCAGTCCCAGTAGCAATCGTCCGCTTGGAGCAAGGATCCTGAAAAGAACAAGAAGTAGTTGTGAATGTTACAGAGCATTGTAGCTGTTTGCAGAGAGAAGTAACAGAGAGTAAGTTGCACGGGAACTTCGGCACATATAGAGTATCTGCCAAGCGAAGAGATGGGGTGATCTGGACAACACCCGTCCCATTTACTGGGGATGGAGAGCCATCTGCAATGAACACCGGGGGCAATCGATCATGTTTTTCTAGGAGAGAAAAACACTGAGGATCGCCAGTCATATGATTTGTAGCACCTGAATCAATCAACCATTTACCTTGAGTGACGACGTGAGCGCTACCTGAGGATGTGACCACCGAGGCAGATTGCTTGGAAGAAGATGCAGAAGAGTCACCGGTGGGGCGAAGATGAGGATGTCTGAGCCAGCACCGAGCAACTAAGTGGTCCGTCTTCCCACAGTGAGAGCAGAGGTATTGGGAAGGTCCACGACCTTCAGGATGAAAGCCCTTGCCTCCAGTGTTTCCCTTTTGAGTCGGATGAGCATAGTTGTCAGTGACGGGAGGAGAAGCCAAGAGAGGTCGTTGAAGAAGAGAGGTGACAGCGGCAATGCGGGCAGCAGTAGCATCCAGAGTGGGAGATTCCGTCTCGCCAAGAATTTGTTGACGAATCATGTCATAGGAATCGGAGAGGTGCAGAAGATAACAGACAACCAGAAGCTCCTGGAAGTGTTTGTGTTGGTCAGCAAGATCAGCAGAGAACGGTCTATTCTGAAGAATTTCAGCCCCAAGGGTCTGAACTTGTTGATAGGCAGTGGCAAGAGACATGGAGGGACGAGCAAACATGTCCGCATATAGGGTATATATGCGGGACGTTTGAGCTCCCTTGGAGTAAAGAGCAGCCAGGTGAAGCCAAGCAGTTTTCACCATTTCATCATGCCTTATGACAGGTAGACACTCGTCCGAGAGACTGTTAGCAAGCCAAGTGCGAACAAGGGTGTCACTAGCATCCCAATCATCAAAGGTGACAGAGGTGCGAGGAGGAGGATCATCAGTAAGATGATGACGTTTTCGTTGAGAGCGGAGAAGAACCGTGAAGGAGACACTCCAGACAGAGTAGTTGGGACCAAAAAGTTTGGAGACGGTGCCAAGGTTTCCTGAAGGAATGGGAGGAGGAGGGAGGGCAATAGCCGGAGTAGTGGTGGTAGAAGAAGAGTTGTCAGAAACCGTCATAGCTGCGATCAGAGGGAGATCGCGCGAACAGAAGGGGAAAAGCACGACTCAGAGGAGACCGCACCAACAAAGATCGAGACCGCGCGAACAGGGAGCACGCGATCAGACCGCGCGAACAGGGAGCACGCGATCAGATAGAGATCGCGAAAAACGGAGGGAGGGCGTGCGAGCAGAGAAGAGGCCGCGCGAACAGAAGAAAGATAGCACAACTCAGAAGAGATCGCGCCAAAGAAGGAGAGAGGCCGCGCGAACAGAGACGGCGAGAAGAGAAGAGGCCGCGAAGGATTATAAAACAAAGACCGATATTCGCTCTGATACCATGTGCGAACAGAAAAAGAAGAGATCGGAAATTGGAGAAAAATTGTCTTTTATTTCCAAAAATTTAACTTATTACAAAGTATGACCTCCTTTATATAGAATAGAGGGGAGAGAAGAGATTACAATTAAGCAATGTGAGACTAAATATAATACATGACATAAAATAGAACTGGGCGGTCAGACAAATGCAGACCGCAGAGACCGCAGAGAACGCAGAGACCGCGCGGTCTGATGAACAAAGACCGCTGAACGGAACCACCAGAGAGAGCATGCGGTCTGACCCAAACAGACCGCCAGAGAGAGAAAACGGGGGGCAGTCCACCCGGTCACCTTCTAACAAACTGTCTGTCCTCTAATCACAGCAGACCGCCCGATCACCAATCACCAATCACCAGACCACCAGTTGACAATACACCAGACCGCCCGGTCTACAATCAGACCGCCCGATCTCTATACTTCAACAGGGATTAGGGGTCCTATTTATAGGCAAACCTGTCTAAGGGTAAAAATGTATTTTTGGTCTGCGGGTAGCTGCCTCCGCCTTAACCGAATAACTATTCGCAGACCCAAATGGCCTGCGTACAGGTGCCTCCGTCTTTTTGATAATACTATTCACAGCCCCTGTGGCTTGCGGATAGTCACTCTTACGGTCAAGTCGCCAGATACAATGAAGGGGAACTCGCGAGCCGGGGGCGACTCGAACTCGCCTCGCACTGTTTTGAAGGGGCGAGTGAAATAGAACCCGAGGGGGTAGGCGAGTACGACCAGGGGGTCTGGGCATATTCCCCGCCGGCTGGGCGGGTACTTGGTCTGCTCGCCTAATACAGGTTGTACAACGAGGATCTTGTGGAGGAACATCCCTATCAGCCCTTGACGATCCCCATGGAGGAACATCCTTGCCGTCTCTTAACGATCCCGTAGGAGGAACGACCTTGCCATCCTTTGGTGATCCTGTAGGGGGGGACGTCATTGCCATCCTTAGAAGATCCCATAGGAGATGCAGGCTTAGGGATGGCGGGATTAACAGGATCAGTGGTGGCAATCTGCTTCTTTTCAGCTCTCTCCTTCACCAAACGATGGCGCTTCAGCTCGGCTGTCTCAAAGACCTCGCCTTCTTCCAGGAATGCTGGTCCTTTTTGACAGAGGCTTGGGCGCCGAAGTCAGCAGTTCCTGCTGAGCTTTGTAAAACGAGATCACGTTTAACTTCGTGTCGATCTCGCTTACCCTCCGCTTCTCGGCCTCCACCTCCTTGGCAGCGAGTTCCTGCTGAATGACAAGGGAATCGCTCCTTGTCAGGAGATCCTTGCTCCTCATCAGAAGATCCTCACTCCTTGTGAAGGGAGGATACACTCCCTGGGACTCCATGACCTTTTTGTCCATGGAGATAGCGGTGGCGAGAATCGCATCTGCTGTGATCCTGGCCTCTGTCGTGACATCAAAGGGTTTTCGCCCAGGAAAAACTTGTTCAACGGAAGGAACCGTCGGCGCTGCAGGATCGCTCGCCGACCCCCTAACGAGTTTACTCGTCACACCCTCGACAACCTTCTTCGCGGGCTCCGCTTCTTCTTCCAAGACTTCTTCTCCCTCTCTTCCTCCACCACCTCTTTCTCGTCCTTCCTCTTCTCGCCAGATCTGGCGACACCTTTTCCCTTGGCCGAGAACTTGGCCCTAGAGGCCTCTTCCTCCTTCTCTTTCTTCTTTCTCTCCGCCTCTTTGGCGTCTTCCTCCTCCTTCTTTCTCCTCCTCCTCGGCCTTGACCACTCGCTCCTCCGCTTCCTTGATCTGATCTTGGACCCCCTTCTCCCTCTGAAGCTTCAATGTGGCAATTCTCGCTGCATCTTTCGCTTCTTTCTTCTGCTAGTCTTCAAAATCTCGCTCCGCTTGCGCGAGCTCTACAACCTTTGCGTCTGTTGCCTCCTTGACAAGACGAGCTCTCTCTTTTTATCCTCAAGTACAAGTCTCGCAACCTCTGCGTCTGCTACCTCCTTGGCAAGACGAGCGACTCTCTTTTTCTCAAGTACAAGCCTCGCAACCTCTTTCGCTGACTTCGGAGTATCATTGCTTCTGTTGTCAGCCTTTTCGCCTTCACCGTCTCCTTTCTTCTCTGCAAGATCAAAAACTTTGGAAAGCGACGCCTGATCCTCGCTTGATTCTGCTACACCTCCGTCGACGCTATCGAAGTCTACAGACTTTTCCTGTTCAGGATCATCACCAAAACAGTGTTTATAAAAGGTATCACTCGAGACATACAGACTCGTAGATGGTTATGCGGTCTCGTGAGAAGGGGTTCCCACCTCAGGGACATCTGAAGTGGTGATATCAACCATCGGAGAGGGATTCGTCGTAGGATTTGGAGTACTCGCCCCTCCGAATTCGCCGAACATAGGAGATTCCTTTAATCTTTTCTTCTCATGCTTTGTTATGAGGTGATCGTAAATGTTGGCATGGGAAATGAGCTTATTTCCCGTCACTCTACAGAAAGTACCCACGCAACTAAGGGAGAGAATCGAACCATCGTCAAAGATGGTTAAGGAGCCGAAGGTTAGCCTATATATAGGCGCGAAGAGCATTTATGACGGAATAGGTCTCGCAGACACTATTTTTCCTAAATCTTCTGCCAGAGATATGAAAAAAATGTGGGGGTCATGTATGCCCAAATTCCGTCGTACTCGCCATCAGCGGTTGAGGGGATAACTATTTTCCACCTCAGCCAGACAAATCTCGCCGATCGCAAAGTTGATCTCGCCGAAATCGGAAGCTGGTATTTGCCGAACCCTACAGGGATCTCGCAGACCACTCTGCCTTCTTATATTTAGCACTTTTTCCATATCTTATAAGAGGGCAGCATGTATTTCCCGAGGTTGCCCGCGGGCAGAGCCCACACGTTTATAAATAGAAGTGAACAGTAGCTTTAAAGACATTAGAAATCCGAGCCAAAAGACCCTTGAACTCGCACGACCTCGAGATGGTTCCTGCGAGTACCCATGTATAGGACATTCAAGCTCTTTTGTAACGGTTGTAAGAATCTTTGATTAATTAATAATATCACGCACAACCAAGGTTCGCGTTGTGTGAAATCTGGGCTCGCCGCGAGCGGCACCTTTTCTTTCCTTTCTCAGAGGTCCCGACAGCCAGGGATTCCACGACATCTCCCTGCGGTTTCGCGTCTCCATTCGCAACCCAAGTATCTATCTGATCACTCATAGTACTGTGAACGCAGCAGCAGCGAGCGGTTTGGGTTTAACGTGTCCAGTTCAAGTTGGGTTATAAACATGTGTGAGGTTCTATTAGGAGAAATTTAATTAGCTTTAAATTGATATAGGACAGAACCCGGTTCCTTCCTATTCATTTGCTTAAATGAGTGGCTGTGAGTTTTCCTATTAATTAATTTAATTAATTTTGGGAAACGTGCCTTTCTAAAATGGATGTGGCGTTTGGTTTAATAGGATAGAAGCAAGGGGTGGTTTTTCCAAGAGTGTGTTGTACGTGAGAGTGAAATGGTCCCGGTTTCTAAGTGGTGGAGTTTTTTCTTTGCCTTTTTTGGGTTCCTGTGCGGAAGTTTGGAGAAGAAGGGTTTTGATCGGCCTGTGCTAGAGTCGTATTTTGACATATACGAGAAAGGTTGCCAAGGATCTACGGAACTTCTGTTTGTGTGGAGTTAGTGGGCGGGATCTTTCACGTGTGAGGGCTGCTGCTGCTGTTGGTTTGCATTTCTCTTCCTCTCCTCCCCGCAGACGTAGGCTTTTCTCTTGCCGAACTGCGCTAACAACCCGGTCTCTAAATTGCTCTGTGTTTATGATTTGATTTCCGCTGTGATTGTGTGTTTGGTATTGCGATTGCTTGTGTTGTTGGACTAATTGCAGGCGATTTAATTACTACAAGTACCCCCACCTCTGTGACTTTTGTGTTGTGGAACTTGGGGGACACTTTTCACCCCAACAACTGGGCTCATGACCGCCACCGCCGTGCCAGACGGACCCTAAAGCTCTATCCAGTCAAATATCTGAGGGATTCACTAAATTTCCAACATAGCTTAAGTGAGATCCTAGGAATTAGTTAAAATAAAGCCATTCCTTTGTTCACCTGATTTAACTAGGAAACATGAATCTAAACACTTTCAATAAACTCAAAATGGCAACTACAAAAAGATGAACCCAGTCAACCTGCTGCCCAGTCAGTAAGTTCAAATGCCCAGATTTGCAATAAATCTCATGAAAGAATGATATCACCAATCCAGTTTGCCAATAAATTTTCACTCTTCGAGGAAGATATCAAAGAATGATACCACCGATCCATAATTTTTACGCTACTAAATCACTGAAACACGGAAGAAGCAAATGAGCTTACCTTCACCTGAAGCACAGAACGGTCCTGATGATGATGCTGAAGAACGAAAAGAACCAATCCCCCGGCCATGAATAGACCAAGAATCCACCAGATCCAATTCGAAAGCCTCCTCCTTGCCGGTCGCCGGAACTCCGGCACCCTCCGCCCCATATTGCACGATCCAAAATTACTTCGTTCACTCCGAACGAAGGAAATCTATATACCAATTACAGAGAACACAGTTTCAAATCCAAACAAGGGTACCGATATCTCAATCATTCCTCCTCCGGATCGCCAATCTCCTCTTTCTCCAATATTCCTAAAATTATCTATGCAGAAAATATATATACCCTATGGAAAAGGGGAAGAGTCAAGACCCTATGGAATGGATCCAACCGACGGAGGATTTGGGGATAATCAACGAAGAAATATCGGCAGCCGGCGGAGGAAATCCATATTGGAAAGAGGAAGGCCTTCGATTTCTGACACAGACACTTGAGTCCCACTTACCGGAGTTCCATGGTTTTGAAGTAAGAATCTGCAAGCAGGATATGGAGTTCGAATTCGCAGATTCAGCGATGCAGGGCTCCTCCTTTGCTCCAAGGCGACCGAAATCGATTTGGCGGAGGCTCGATCAAGCGATCACAGCGCCGGCTGTTTCTGGACGTCGGTTCCATAGGCAAAGTGACAAATTTCCTTTTGATGAAGGATAAATGTTTTAACTTTTAAATTGATTAAACTAATTATCGATTAAATTTTATTAATTTAAACTTAAAATTTTATTTTGTGATCTACCAAAATAAATGAATTTTGTGCATCATAATCCTTGGAGTAATTGGCACTTTGCACCCTCCAAATGCCTCTTTTTTGCACATTGCACCCCCAATTATTAAATATGGCAGATTGCACCCCCCAAATCGATTTTTTTGACACTTTGCACCCTATGCGGTTTTGATGAGGGGTATTTCGGTCAAGCTGTGTACCGAGGCCATTAATTTTGCATTTTGCACCCTAAATGTTTTGAGTTGACTAATTGCAACCCCATATCATCTCTTCATTGGCGATATGCACCCTATTTTTTATTTTAACTTATGTTATTTGCACCCCAAAAATGCAACATACTTGATCAGATGTCATTCTTCACAAATTCTATTATTTTTAAATAATGTCATTTGCACCGTCAAAATCGCAACATACTTGATCAGCTGTGTACCGAGGTCAATAAAATAATGATGATGGGTTCCCCCTCTACTTATGGAAAAGACAGTAACCACCGCACACCGGATCCCATTCCCGCACGTCGGATCCCATTACCGCACACCGGATCCCGAAACCACCGCACACCGGATCCCACCTTCGCGCGCGCACCGGATCCCACTCCCGCGCGGCGGATCCAAACCACCACGCACCGATCCAAACCACCTCGCGCGGGATCCCAACCGCCCCGCGCGGGCTCGCAACCACCGCCGGCCGGCCGCCGCCGCCACAACCGGCCGGCCGCCGCCGACCGGTCGCCGCCGACCGGTCGCCGCCGACCGGCCGCCGCCAGCCGGCCCCCGCCGACCGGCCGCCTCCGCCGCCGCCGGCCGCCGCCGTCGCCACCCCTCGCCCTCCACCGTCGGATCTCCCCGAGGCCCTCGCGGCCCTCCGATCGCCTCACGCGATCACGGCCCTTCGATCGTCGCCAACGATCTTGGCCCTCCATTTGGTGGTTATCCGCGATAACCACCGTAACCTCCGCCTCCCGAGCCTATAAATAGACCCCCAAGGGTCTTCATTTGGATCTGATCTCTCATTCTCTCCCAGACTCTCTCTCTCTTCATTTCCTCCTTCCCTCAGAGTTTCTCTCTCTACACTCCGCCATCCCTTTTTACTAGCTGACAGGTTCTTCCTGCGAGCGCCTCTTACCGAGGAAGCAGTGCTACGCCGTTCAAGACGAGCACCCCGAGCCAGAGCAGCAAAGTCAAGGCGCTCTGTGAAGTGCTCGCCCAGCAAGCGCGCAGCCGCACCAGACGCACAGCAAGGCAATCAACTCATAAGTGGTGGCCTGTCACCCACGGAGTTCTTTTTCTCTCTCTCTCTCACACAATTGTAACGAGGCGCGGCCTGTCGCCCTCGCATTCTCCAAGAAAGCCCTGTAACAGCACAACATAGTGGATTTCGGCCGGCACCGCCCCGGCCACGTGGTTTTTCACCCTTTGGAGGGTTTTCAACGCTAAAGATCTGTGTGTACTATTTTTAGCATTTTCTCTCTGCAACATTCTGACTGTGTGCGCACTCGACCGCCCGGGCTAAGACGGACCGAATTGAAACCGGTCTACCGAGGGCGTTGAGAAGCCGCAACAGTTTGGCGCCGTCTGTGGGAACGTGTTCCCCAAGCTCTGCAAAAGTTCTCTAAAGACAGTATTCGCCTCGCGGCAATACTCGTGACCGACAACAATGGCGAGAAGAAGTGCTCGCACCACTAATGGCTCCATTCCTGAAGGACGCGTTGAGCCCGCTCCATCCCATTCTCTCATCAACGCACCTCCCGTCGAAGAGGTCCCTTTGGCACCTGCCATCCCACTAGAAGGACGCATGCGTCAAATAGAAGAACAACAAGCCGAAATGCTGGCTCTTCTCAGAAACCTTGAAGAACCTGCTCCACCTGTCGCTCCGGTCATCCCACCTCCCTTGGTCCCTGATCGCGCCCCCCTGGGGGAAGCCGCTCGCGAAGAAGAAATGTACGAAGAAGACTACTCAGATGCAGCCAGCTTTGCGCATCCAGCCCGTCCTGCCAGAGGAACTAGGGAAGAACCCCTGTACCATCAGCAAGGAGCAGGGATCAACCAAGCCATAAGAGGGCCCACCCGCGAGGAGATCCGCGATGTAATCGCTGAAGAATATTGACAAGTCGGACGCCGGGGCATCTTCGCCCGCCGCCCTCTACATCACGGCTCCCCCTTGGCGCCGCAACTCCTGGCCCATCCGGTTCCGCACGGCTTCAGGCTTCCTAGCATCGAGTCGTTCGACGGAACGGAGGATCCGCTGGAGCACATCAATCATTTCACCACCATCATGAGGATCTACAATGCTGCCGATCAGCTCCTCTGTCAAGTGTTCCCAACGACACTCAAGGGGCAAGCCCGCACCTGGTTTCACTCCCTGCGAGAAGGATCCATCAACAACTTCACTGAGCTAGCCCGACGGTTCACAGATCAGTTCGTCGCCAACCGAAGAATCGTCCGAGATCCCTCTCATCTCTCGGGGATCCGCCAGAACGAGGGAGAGACCCTTAAAGAATTCTTCCGTCGCTTCACCACTGAGGCGCGGCAAATACCAGGGGTCGACCCCGAGCTTCTGCGCGGTGTTTTCCTGGGAGGGCTCCGCCCGGGAGGCTTCTATTCCGCTCTAATGAGGGAGACAGTTCCAAATTACCCGGACCTCGTGCATCGAGTGGAGGCACAGATAGCAGCGGATGAAGCCATCGAGGCGCATCGCCAGCAGTTCGAAGGAAGTCTGAAGAGGAAGAAAGGATCGGAGCAAGCTCCTAGAGGGCAGGAAGAGCGGCGTACGGAAGAGCGCCGGAACCCTAATCGCGGTCGGGATCTCCGAAGGGACCAGGGTCCCCGACCACCGCTGAATTACACTCCCCTCAACACGTCGCGAACCAACGTGCTTTACGTCATTCAAGAAAATCCGGCATTCCGTAGGCCGAGGCCACTAAACCAGAATGAAAGAACCGACCACTCAAAGTATTGTGAGTTTCATAGAGGAGCTGGACACACGACCGAAGAATGCGCGAGGTTAAAGGAGGAAATTGAACGCCTCGTCAGGCAAGGACTCCTTGGAAGGTTCCTACAAGGCCAGCTACCGAATCAACCACAGCAACCCAGGCAGCCCAGAGATCAGCCTCCTGCACCTCACGGCCCAGCAGCTGGAATGCCAATGGTAGGGCAAGTCGAGACTATAGCCGGGTCTCCTAACCTCGCCGCGCAAATTCTCTCTATCGCTAGGCTAGAGAAAGGCCATGAAGATAAGAAGTTAAAGCAAGACGCCGCCATCGTCTTCGGAGATGAAGACCTCGAGGGGTTACGGCTGCCACACCAAGACCCGCTCGTGATCAGCGCCGGGATCGGGGATCCCTGTTTCAACGTCAAAAGGATACTGGTCGACAACGGGAGCTCAGTTGACGTCCTATTCCTCTCCACTCTGCAGAGCATGAACCTCACCAAGCAGCACCTCAGCCCAGCGGCAGGGCCCGTCTACGATTTTGATAATCGCCCCGTCCCGGTCCAGGGCATGATCACCCTTCCGGTAACACTAGGCGAGTTCCCCAGGCAGATAACTCACAGCATCCAGTTCGTAGTCGTGGAGTCAAGCTCCGCCTACAACGCGATCTTCGGAAGACCGCTCCAATCCGTCTTCGGAGCCATCGCATCAATCCCGCATTTAGCCATGAAGTTCCCGACCACCGCCGGAGTCGGAGTCGTTCGTGGAAACTAGGAGGCAGCCAGGACTTCTTACCTGAAGCAAGCTCAACCGGCAAGGGCGACGGCTCTCAACATCGACAACTTCGACCTTCGAGACGAAGCCACCCTTCAGCGAGGAGCACCCGTCGAAGGGGTAGTGAAAGTGCCGTTCTCCCAGCAAGATCAAACCCGGACTGTCCAGATCGGGTCCCTCTTGACACCCGAAGAACGAGAAAGAATCACAACCTTCCTACAAGAGAACGAGGACATTTTCGCCTGGAGCCCGGAGGACATGCCTGGGGTAGATCCTGAAGTCATTTTTCACTCGTTAAACATTAACCCCGCCTGCATGCCCGTAATCCAAAAGAAGAGGAACTTCGCCCCCGAGCGAGTAAAGGCAATCGAAGAAGAAGTAACAAAACTCCTGGAGGCGCGGTTCATCCGCGAGGCAGATTATCCCACGTGGCTCGCAAACGTGGTGATGGTGAAAAAGGCGTCCGGAAAATGGCGGATGTGCGTCGACTACAGCAACCTGAACCAGGCGTGCCCGAAAGACAGCTTTCCTCTTCCGAGGATTGACCAGCTTGTCGACGCAACGGCCGGCCACAAGCTGCTCAGCTTCATGGATGCATACTCAGGCTACAACCAAATAAGAATGAATCCCGCGGACGAGGAGCACACCGCCTTCCGCACCGATAAAGGAGTCTACTGCTACAAGGTGATGCCGTTCGGCCTTAAAAACGCCGGATCAACGTACCAAAGACTAATGAATAGAGTCTTCAAAGACCTCATCGGGGAGACGATGGAGGTATATGTGGATGACATGCTAGTGAAGAGCGTCCACCGTCGCGACCATTTGAAAGACTTGGGAAAATGCTTTCAGCTTCTTCGTCGCTTCCAGATGCGGCTCAACCCCAGCAAATGCGCGTTTGGTGTGACGGCGGGGAAGTTCTTGGGTTTCATGGTAATTCATCGGGGAATCGAGGCCAACCCTGAGAAGATCAAGGCGTTGGAGGACATGTCGCCGCCTCGCTCAATCAAGGAAGTGCAACGCCTGAATGGGAGGATCGCCGCACTGTCCCGCTTCCTGTCAAGGACGGGGGACAAGTACCTCCCTTTCTTCAAAGTTCTCCGGGGAGCACACCACACTGGGTTCCAGTGGACGGACGAGTGCCAGACGGCTTTCGAACTCCTCAAACAGTACCTGGCCTCGCCGCCGCTTCTCTCAAAGCCAACCCCCGGGGAAACCCTGTTCTTGTACCTTGCAGTTTTGCCTACGACCCTCAGTTCAGTTCTTGTGAAGGATGAAGGAGGGGTGCAACGGCCGATCTACTACCTCAGCAAGGTCCTCGCCGATACTGAAACCAGATACCCGGCAGCAGAAAAAACGGCCTTAGCGCTCATCTTCTCGGCGCGAAAGCTTCGACCCTATTTCCAGGCACACACAGTGAAAGTACTAACTCAGCTCCCGCTACGAGCAATCCTCCAAAAGCCAGAAGTCTCAGGGAGACTTGTAAAGTGGGCAGTAGAACTCAGCGAGTTCGACATCCAATTCTTGCCCCGGCCGGACATCAAGTCGCAAGTGCTCGCTGACTTTGTTGTAGAATACACCATCCCACCGGAAGCAACTCCTGTCAAAGATATTACCACATCCCGTTGGACTCTCCACGTCGACGGCGCTTCAGGAGCTGAGGGAGCTGGAGCAGGACTGCTCCTCATAAGCCCCGATGAGATTACTCTAGAATATGGCCTCAGATTAAAGTTCCCAGCAACCAACAACGTCGCGGAGTACGAGGCCTTGATCGCCGGCCTCCGGCTCGCCATCGATTGTAAGGTAGAAAGCTTGACAATTCATGCCGACTCCCAGCTTGTAGTCTCGCAAGTTGAGGGAGATTATGAGGCCAAGAGTGACCAAATGGCGCATTACCTCGCATGCGTAAAGTCGCTCCTTCAGAAGATCCCGTCATACCAAATCCTGCACGTGCCCCGGGAGCAGAATTCTAGAGCAGACGCGCTCTCTAAGTTGGCAACTTCACCATCCAGCTACCAGTCGCGAAGACGCCGCGTGGAAGAGATCATGACACCAAGTATCCCAGAGCCGTGGGAGATTGCAACCATCAATGAGGAAGAACCTTCTTGGATGACCCCTCTACGAGCTTACCTCGAGCAGGGGCACCTCCCCGAGGATCGCCTGGAAGCACGTAGGTTACGAATGCGGGCAGCATCGTACACCATCATAGATGGAGAACTCTACAAACGGGCATTCTCAGGTCCCTATTTAAAGTGCCTACCAGCCGGCGAAGCAGACTACGCCTTGCGAGAGGTACACGGAGGGGTCTGCGGAGAGCACCTGGGAGGAAAAGCGCTAACCCAAAAAATCTTGCGCCAAGGTTTCTATTGGCCAACAATGAAGAAAGACGCGACAGAGCTCGTTCAGAAGTGCAGGAGCTGTCAGCTTCACGCAAACGTACCTCACCAGCCCCCAGTTGCGCTCACCGCACTCCAGAGTGCATGGCCCTTCGCACAGTGGGGGATTGATCTCCTCGGCCCCCTACCACCGGCATCGGGGCAAAGAAAATTCATCATCCTGGCAATTGATTATTTCACCAAGTGGGTGGAGGCTGAGCCCCTGGCGAAGATCACGGAAGAGAATGCTAAGCAGCTCGTCTGGAAGAACATCATCTGCCGCTTCGGAATCCCAGCATCAATCATCGCCGACAATGGCACCCAGTTTACTGGGAAATCTTTCACCAAAATGTGCGATGACCTAAAGATCAATCTCCGCCACACCGCCGTAGCACACCCACAGACAAATGGGCAGGTAGAAGTCACCAACCGCACCATCCTCAAAGGGCTAAAGACGCGTCTTGAAGAAGCCGGGGGGCAATGGGTGGATGCACTCCCAAATGAACTATGGGCATACCGCACGACAGAGAGGACTCCGACAGGAGAGACCCCGTACAATCTCTGCTATGGGACCGAAGTCGTCATTCCCGTCGACATCGGAGTACCAAACATCCGGGTACTGACTTTCGATCCTAGCACAAATGACGAACTACTCCGCCAAAATCTCGACTTAATCTCTGAAACTCGAGACCGCGCCGCCTAGCGCGTTGCCATCTATCAGAGGCGTGTGGCCCGGCTCTACGACAGAAGAGTGAAGCCCAGACCAATCAACGTCGAAGATCTCGTCTTACGCAGCATTGAAGCAGCCGGGAAAGGCCCGCAGAAAGACAAACTCTCGCCAGCATGGGAAGGACCTTATGTGGTCACCGCAACAGTGAAACCAGGAACCTTCAAGCTCAGAACGGCGGAAGGAAAGACACTCCCACGCACCTGGAACGCGCAGAATCTGCGCCGCTTTTATCAATGATTCTATTTCATCTTGTCATGTAAAAGTCGCGAGCCTTGACTCGCGCAAACTATCTTACTACCATCTTGTGTACGAGACTGGCACAAACTATTTAACTACACTTTTATGTGCAAGCAGCGAATCTCGATCCATGCCAATCACTTCTCATCAATCATTGCAGCTCAAAAGACCACCTCGCCTCAGCGTTGCTTGGGCACATTGCCTCAACATTGCTTGGGCACCTCGCCTCAGCGTTGCTTGGGCACATTGCCTCAACGTTGCTTGGGCACCTCGCCTCAGCGTTGCTTGGGCACATTGCCTCAACGTTGCTTGGGCACCTCGCCTCAGCGTTGCTTGGGCACATTGCATCAACGTTGCTTGGGCACCTCGCCTCAGCGTTGCTTGGGCACATTGCCTCAACGTTGCTTGGGCACCGTAGGGGCCTGCCCCCCTTACGGCAAAGCCGCGAGCCAGACTCGTGCACCGTAGGGGCCTGCCCCCTTACGTTTACCCCCGGTTCGAATATTAACATTCACCGGCCAAGCCGCGAGCCAGACTCGTGCAAAAAGCCGCGAGCCAGACTCTTGCACCGTAGGGGCCTGCCCCCCTTACGTTTACCCCCGGTTCGAATATAAACATTCACCGGCCAAGCCGCGAGTCAGACTCGTGCAAAAAAGCCGTGGGCCAGACCCGTGCACCTATTTTATAAAAGCCGCGAGCCAGGCTCGTGCACCTATTTTAGCCGCGAGACAGACTCGTGCAAAAAATCAGCGTGCCAGATCCGCGCACCTATTCTATAAAAACCGCGAGCTCAAGCCTGCGCAAACTCATCTGTAACTTTGAAAATAATCAAACTATGCAGATGCTAACAACCAGACTAACAAGATCGTGCAGATGACAAGTATGATAAATACAATCAAAGAGATACAACCATATCCGGCAAACACGGCTACAAGCAGCTAAAGAAATCACTCCTCATCAGGGCTAGGGTCCTCCTCCTCTGACAGGTCATCAAACCCGAGGCCACTAACATCATAGCCCCGCTTCCGGGATACCATCCTAAGAGCCTTCGACACTCCCTGGCGAAGGGCCAGCTCTCGTGAATCCTCCAGATGAGGCTCCACCTCCTGAGTCCAGATCGTGTCTCGGACCTCCTCGGCAATCAAGCAGCGGTCCCGCAGGTAATCAACTGACTCCAGATACTCGGCCAAGCCAGCCGCCTTCAGCTCAGTCTCCCGCTCCACGGAAGAAAGACGCGCTATCTCAGCCCGGCACTGCTCCAGCTCTGCATCCCGACACACTACGTCACCACGGGCTGCCTCTAGGGATCGCAAGGCCTCCTCCAACGCCGCCTTCTCCGCACCGAGACCGGACTTGGTCCTCTCCAGCTCTTCCTGCATCTCTGAGCCAATCCGCCTGAAGCGCGAGATGTCGCGATCTCGCCGTCTCTCCGCCTCCACAAGGGCGCTCCTCGCCTCCCGAAGCTCACCCTGAATGGTCATAAACCCGTCCTTCAAGCTCACGTAATGATTGTTCCATACGTGCGCAATCGATGCCTGAGTCTCCATCTGCAAAAGAAAAGTTATAAGTCAGAGCCGCAACCACAGAATGACGCTACACAAGAGGAAGTAGAAATCCTGCTTACCGCTTGGCTCATGGCCTCCAGAGAGGAAGAGACCCTCTTCCCTTCCAGCACCTTTCGAGCTGTGCCTCGCTCCGGAGAAGCCTGGGGAGCAGTAGATCCCAGGACCTCGACCTCCTCATCAGCCGGCTCGCCATCGGCTCCAGATACACAAGGAGCCGCCTCCTCCTGAGGAGCATCCTGTACCGGTGGAAGAGCAGGACTTGGCTCCTCCAGACCTTTAAACACCAACTTCCTCTTTCTGTCTCGAACGAGAGGAACAGCAGCGGCACGACCAGCATCAACAGACAGCCCGCATAAAAGCAGGCGCTTCTCGTCCACGAACAGGGAAATACTGTGCAGAATATTCCCCAGCTCTCGAGCATCTGAAAATCCGAGAACAGGAGAAAACTCCCGCTCACGTCCTTTAAGCCGCCGACAACGATCTGGTAAAGAGTTCCACACCTCCGGTAATCCCTCCGGGTTCCTGACATTGCCAAATAAAGTATTCCCATGACAGCGGTCCACCCGGGTCTCAAACTCCAGCCATCTCTTGTTGCTAAAAACTTCAATACGACCTCCGGCATCAACCTGCACCTCACACCACTCCTTGAAAAGGCCCAAGGAGAATTTCGCACCATGCTCTCGGAAGAAGACAATCAGCCCCATGATCCGCACCATCCCCTGAGGCGTAAACTGTGCCACTGGGACGCCGCAAAATTTCAGGATCTGGATCAACTCCTCGCACGCCGGGAGGCGAAAGCCACTCCGAAGTGACGACTCGCAAAGGGTCATCCAACCCCGAGGCGGATTCTGTACTCGCTCCTCAGGACCTGGGATTCGAATCTCCAATTCGGGGGGCAGGTTGAAGCGCCTCCTCCATATGGCAACATGATCGAGAGTAAGACTCGAGCCCAGTCGCATTGGGCGACTTTGCCCACCACGCCGAGAAGCCTGAAAGACAAGGAAAAAAGCGTTAGTACAAACCTCAGGCAAGGGTAAAGGGAGTCCATCCACGAGGCTAACCATCGCAAAAGCCTCGCGCACAGGCAGGCCCCGTAGACACGCCCGAAAGCACGCGACAGACCCCGCGAGAACACCTCACCCAAACACCCGCGCTGTCGCCGCGCGACAACGCGCGCGGCAGCCCGCGCACACGCGTGCCCGCGCTGTCGCCGCGCGGCAGCGCACGCGACAGTCCGCGCGCACGCGCACGCCCGCGCTGTCGCCGCGCGGCAGCGCGCGCAACGGCCCGCGCGCGCGCGCGCACGCCCGCGCTGTCGCCGCCCGACAGTACGCGCGACGGCCCGCGCGCGCGGCAGCCCGCGCGCCCGCGCGCTCGCGCTGTCACCGCGCGACGCTCGCGCTGTCACCGCGCGACGCCCGCGCGCGCGCGCGCACGCACCGCCCCTCACCTCCGCGCGACCCGCCGCATCTCTAGCGCGCTGTCCGCCCGCCTTTTTTGGATGTTAGATCCTTGGAACTCGTGCTCACCTTGGCACCGCCATGGTCACCGCCCACCTCCGCGCCAGTACTCGCTCCAGCCATCGCTCACAGATGCAAGTCTCGGGGGAAAATCCAGTTGTTCTCCGTGCGCTCCAAACAAATGGATTTGGGGGGCAAATGATGGGTTCCCCCTCTACTTATGGAAAAGACCGTAACCACCGCACACCGGATCCCATTCCCGCACGTCGGATCCCATTACCGCACACCGGATCCCGAAACCACCGCACACCGGATCCCACCTTCGCGCACCGGATCCCACTCCCGCGCGGTGGATCCAAACCACCACCCACCGATCCAAACCACCTCGCGCGGGATCCCAACCGCCCCGCGCGGGATCGCAACCACCGCCAACCGCCGTCGGCCGACCGCCGCCAACCACCGGCCGGCTGCCGCCGGCCGGTCACCACCCGCCGGCCGGCCACCACCGGCCGGCCGCCGCCCGCCGGCCGGCCACCGTCGGCCGGCCGCCGCCAGCCGGCCGCCGCCGGCCGGCCGCCGCCAGCCGGCCCCCGCCGGCCGGCCGCCTCCGCCGCCGCCGGCCACCCATGGCCGGCCGCCGCCGTCGCCACCCCTCGCCCTCCACCGTCGGATCTCCCCGAGGCCCTCGCGGCCCTCCGATCGCCTCACGCGATCACGGCCCTCCGATCGCCTCACGCGATCACGGCCCTTCGATCGTCGCCAACGATCTCGGCCCTCCATTTGGTGGTTATCCGCGATAACCACCGTAACCACCGTAACCTCCGCCTCCCGAGCCTATAAATTGACCCCCAAGGGTCTTCATTTGGATCCGATCTCTCATTCTCTCCCAGACTCTCTCTCTCTCTCTTCATTTCCTCCTTCCCTCAAAGTTTCTCTCTTTACACTCCGCCATCCCTTTTTACTAGCTGACAGGTTCTTCCTGCGAGCGCCTCTTACCGAGGAAGCAGTGCTACGCCGTTCAAGACGAGCACCCCGAGCCAGAGCAGCAAAGTCAAGGCGCTCTGTGAAGTGCTCGCCCAGCAAGCGCGCAGCCGCACCAGACGCACAGCAAGGCAATCAACTCATAAGTGGTGGCCTGTCACCCACGGAGTTCTTTTTCTCTCTCTCTCTCTCACACAATTGTAACGAGGCGCGGCCTGTCGCCCTCGCATTCTCCAAGAAAGCCCTGTAACAGCACAACATAGTGGATTTCGGCCGGCACCGCCCCGGCCACGTGGTTTTTCACCCTTTGGAGGGTTTTCAACGCTAAAGATCTGTGTGTACTATTTTTAGCATTTTCTCTCTGCAACATTCTGACTGTGTGCGCACTCGACCGCCCGGGCTAAGACGGACCGAATTGAAACCGGTCTACCGAGGGCGTTGAGAAGCCGCAACAAATGATATGAAACATCCACCAACAAATAAAAAGCCAAATAAAATAATAATACAGCCATAGATACTTGATCAGCTGTTTAAGATACATAATAATGTTTAAACTTAATACATGTTTAACATCTAAATTATAAATTGACTTAAAAAGTAACTTGCAAAGATTCCCGATATCAACTCTAGTAGATCTCGATCAAACATTCTTCATCACCTACATATCAAGATTATAATGTGTAAACATCGGTCAAATACTAAGTAATAAAGAAAAAAATAGTAGATAAATGCATATTTACTTGTTGGTCTGAAATCATAATAGGTGATCAATTCCATAAAATAATGTTCATTCATTCCTTCTCACCTACATATTAAAATTATAATTAGTCAATAACAATAAAATTATATTATGCTAAATGAAGTAAAAGGAAAATTCATATTTACCGGTTGTTTTGACCTCATAGTTGAAGTTGTGTCTTGACTATTGGGGGCTTCATGACAACTCTTCTTGGTATGTCCTCTCATACCACAGTTGGAACAACTGTACTTCATACCATGTCTATTCACTCCATATTTTTTCCCTTCTAGCTCATCTTCTTCCTTTCTTCTAGCATGCTTAGATGGTCTGCCGGGCTTCTTTTTTGTATTACACCATGGAACAATTGGATTTAAATTTGCTAACGGCCACTCCTTTGGTGAATGTATTGGGTTCAACATGTGTTCATATGCCCTCATGAACATGTCCTTTCTATACCAATGTTCAACATAGTCTTCAACCTTTTCCCTCCGATAAAATATGCATGATATAGCGTGCACACAAGGAATACCCGTTAAATCCCATCTCCTACAACTACAACTTCTTGAACTCAAATCAACGGTCCATTTGTCTCCGGCCCATCCTTCAACTTCAAATTTATGGTGCCCATTCCACACTAAAATATAGTTGTGTGCATTTCTTTTGTTACTTTCTAAAGTACGTTGTATGGAATGACATATGTCTCCATTAAACTTCAATACTTTGTCTCTTTGTGTGTGTAGTCTCTTCATCAATAACACCCTTATGGTCTCCAACATGGTTATTATAGGTTTATCCCTTGCGTTTAGAATGACTTTGTTAAAAGCCTCACAAAAATTATTCAATAACATGTCGCATTTAGGCCAAGTTCTAAAATGGGACCTAGCCCAATGAGTTTCATTTCTTTCTTTAACCCATTCATAAGCTTTTTTATCACTCAACTGCAACTTTTCCATCTCATTGTTGAAATCTACTAGTCTACTAGCAGATGCTGCCTTCCATAACAAGTCTTTTAAATGTAAGCTTCTATGTTTTTGTTTGAAGTTGTTGTACATATGCCGCAAACAAAACCTATGCTCAGCATTTGGGAGTAGCTCATTAATTGCTTTAATCAACCCTTTCTGCTTATCTGAAATGAACGACCATGTATATGTGTTTTCGATACACAGATCTTCCATAAGAAGACTAACAAACCATGTCCAGGTCTTCGTATTTTCCTTCAAGACAATAGCATAAGCAATAGGATACATGTTATTATTACCATCAACACCTACAGCGCATAGTAAAACACCACCAGTAGATGTTTTCAAATGAGTCTCATCCAAACCTATGATAGGTCTACATCTTGCCATGAAACCCTTCTTTAGTGCACCCCAACATATATATAGCCTTTTAAAAACACATGTCTGTGAAGCCAAATCATGCTTACATTTAACTTTGATAGTAGTACCAGGATTAGTTCTATAAATTTCCTCGAAGTAATCCCAAAGTTTTTCATATTGCTCTATCTCTGTTCCACTAATTGCTTTATAGGCGTGCTTCTTTACTCTATACATCTTCCATAAACTTAAAGATGTTTGGTTATCCTTCTGCATTACTTCCTGCATTGAACTGACGGGCCATTCTGGGTTGCTCCTAATATTGTGCTCATACTTCTTTGCAAGAAACTTGGAGTTACAATGTTGAGAATTTGGAACCCTATAACATGTATGTTCTCCTTTGATCGTCTTCACAAGTTCTGTAAAAACTTTAAAATAAAACCTTACCCTGGCTTCAGCAATCGCAGAGGACGACCGGAAAGAGTGAACAATAAAGCAGTGTAGACGACGATGTGCCTAGACGACGACGGGCTCCAGAATCGCAGAGGAGAGGAAGACGACCACGGGCTTCAGCATCGCCGACGACGATCACGGGCTTCTGGAAGAGTAGACGGCGGGCTCTGAAGAGTAGACGACGGCGGGCTCCAGAATCGCTGAGGAGAGGAACGGCGAGAGGAACCCTAGCGCAAAAACCTGGATCGGGATTTGAAACAGCGATGCAAGGCTTGTACCGTGGGAGGATATCTGCAGTGACCGAAATACCCCTCATCAAAACCGTATAGGGTGCAAAGTGCCAAAAAAATCGATTTGGGGGGGGGGGGGGGGGGGGTGCAATCTGCCATATTTAATAATTGGGGGTGCAATGTGCAAAAAAGAGGCATTTGGAGGGTGCAAAGTGTCAATTAGCCTAATCCTTGAGTTCATGTTTAGTGTTGAAACCGACAACTCAGCTTCTGTGGAGTTCGGGGCCCTCAGCAAGCTGAGGGGCGACCAACCCTTACTTCCCCCAAGGGAGAGCTCTAGGTTGAAGGTGTTGGAACTAAGAACTGGACCAAGGGCTTAGTGGGGAGGTCCCGCCACATACCCGGAAGTCCCCTTGGAACTTCCCCTCCCAAGCCACTACTAAGCTTGGGCACCACTGGAGCCTCTCCTCACCCCCTAGAGAGACTTGGGGAGGGAGAGAGAGAAGGAGAGAGCTAGCCTAGGATGAGAGATCCCTCCAAATGGTGCCCCCTTGGTACTATTTATAGGATTTTTGAAGTTGGGCTGCAAATAGCCAAAAATTGGTCTGCCAGATTACCAAAATACCCCTGAGTTGGGCTGCGGATAGCTGAATCCCACTGTTCTGAAACGCTAAATGCAGACCACTGGACTGCGAATAGCCAAACTGGACTGCGAATAGTAAACTGGATGAGGGGGGGGGGGGTCCCCCGGGCGAGAGGGGGGGGGGGGGGGGGGGGGGGGGGGGGCGAACCGCCCCTCCCCCTCTCTGCTCCTACCTGCTGGGCGAGAGAGAGGGAGGGGCGAGACCCCCCTCCCCCCTCTCCGCCCCCACCTGCTGGGCGAGAGAGGGAGGGGCGAGACCCCCCTCCCCCCTCTCCGCCCCGACCTGCTGGGCGAGAGAGGGAGGGGCGAGACCCCCCCTCCCCCCTCTCCGCCTCCACCTGCTGGGCGAGAGAGGGAGGGGCGAGACCCCCCTCCCCCCTCTCCGCCCCTTCCCGCTGGGCGAGAGAGGGAGGGGCGAGACCCCCCTCCCCCCTCTCCGCCCCTTCCGCTCATCCCTAGGGAGGTCTCGCAAGGGTGCGGTTAGACACCCCTCCTGGTGATATCCTGCTCCCTTACCGGGCATGGGGGCGAGAGGAGCTCGCCCTCTACCTCTCTTTCTGCGTGGTTCGATGCTACCAAGCTGCCTCCCCCGGATCCTTGGGAGTACTCGGCGAATATCGGGGTTGTACACAATCCCCGCTCTTTTTGAGCGTGGCTCACGCTCGGAAAGAAATGTCCAACCTCGCATATTCGACGAAGGTCGTTGGATCCCGATTATCGGTGCTATCTTGGGGGAAAACACTTAGCCTCTCCGAGAGACCTGGCGTCTAGTGAGAGCCCAGTCAGCGGAACCATCCGAGGGGAAAAATCACTTAACCTCACTGGGAGGTCAACCTGGCCTGCCGTCTAGTGAGAGCCCGGTCAGCGGAACCATCCGAGGGGAAAAATCACTTAACCTCCCTGGGAGGTCAACCTGGCCTGTCGTCTAGTGAGAGCCCGGTCAGCGGAACCATCCGAGGGGAAAAATCACTTAACCTCCCTGGGAGGTCAACCTGGCCTGCCGTCTAGTGAGAGCCCGGTCAGCGGAACCATCCGAGGGGAAATATCACTTAACCTCCCTGTGAGGTCAACCTGGCCTGCCGTCTAGTGAGAGCCCGGTCAGCGGAACCATCCGAGGGGAAAAATCACTTAACCTCCCTGGGAGGTCAACCTGGCCTGCCGTCTAGTGAGAGCCCGGTCAGCGGAACCATCCGAGGGGAAAAATCACTTAACCTCCCTGGGAGGTCAACCTGGCCTGCCGTCTAGTGAGAGCCCGGTCAGCGGAACCATCCGAGGGGAAAAATCACTTAACCTCCCTAGGAGGTCAACCTGGCCTGCCGTCTAGTGAGAGCCCGGTCAGCGAAACCATCAGAGGGGAAAAATCACTTAACCTCCCTGGGAGGTCAACCTGGCCTGCCGTCTAGTGAGAGCCCGGTCAGCGGAACCATCCGAGGGTAAAAATCACTTAACTTCCCTGGGAGGTCAACCTGGCCTGCCGTCTAGTGAGAGCCCGGTCAGCGGAACCATCCGAGGGGAAAAATCACTTAACCTCCCTGGGAGGTCAACCTGGCCTGCCGTCTAGTGAGAGCCCGGTCAGCGGAACCATCCGAGGGGAAAAATCACTTAACCTCCCTGGGAGGTCAACCTGGCCTGCCGTCTAGTGAGAGCCCGGACAGCGGAACCATCTGAGGGTAAAAATCACTTAACCTCCCTGGGAGGTCAACCTGGCCTGCCGTCTAGTGAGAGCCCGGTCAGCGGAACCATCCGAGGGGAAAAATCACTTAACCTCCCTGGGAGGTCAACCTGGCCTGCCGTCTAGTGAGAGCCCGGTCAGCGGAACCATCCGAGGGGAAAAATCACTTAACCTCCCTGGGAGGTCAACCTGGCCTGCCGTCTAGTGAGAGCTCGGTCAGCGGAACCATCCGAGGGGAAAAAGTACCTTGAAAAGAACTTTTATTACATTAGTCATCCGGTTACATGCATGAAGAACTAAGTAGGGAAACACTCCCTCCTACTACATGGACTTAAAGAAAAAACAAAGCACGAAGACCGGGACTCGGACTTCTACTCCCAGGCATGGTCCTCCTCGACCTCCTCTTGTTGTTGACGCTGCGGCCTCGGGCCCCTCGCCTCCCTCATTTCCAAGAACTCGGGGCAGGCGGATGTCGCGTGGCCTTCCTCCTGATGGAAGTCACAGTAAGGTAACTCCACTCGGACGCTCCTTCTTCCTCCCCTACGATTTCTTCTTCTTCTGTGGCCGATCACCATGGCTTGTTGGGGTGGTGGAGAGGGCGCTTTCGGTCCCTGCCCCCATCCTGGGAGGTCGGTCCCCTCTTCTGGGAAGTTTTCTTCCTCCTGGTCGAACTTCCTCTTGGGGGCCTTTACTCTCTCCCCCTGCTGCCTTGCTTCCGGCTCACTCAGCTTGGCCAGCCTTCTTGTGAACTCCGGGTTGGCCTCTTCACTTTCAACTTCTTCGGCCACCCTTTCCATCAACTCCTCAAAAGACAAAGGAGCCCTCCTCTTGAGGTCCGCCTTGAAGAAGCCCTCCCGCAGCCCCAGCGTGAATGCAAGCTTGAGGGTGTACCCGGGCACCTCTTCGACGAGGTGAACGTCCTCCCTGAACCATTCCAGATAGTGAGCCAGCGACTCCTCTGGCTCTTGCTTGACCTTGAAAAGTGCTTCGGCATCTTTCTTCCTCTTCCTTGACGTCGAGAAGCGTAGCAGGAAAACTCGGCATAAGTCTTTGAAGGCACAGATGGATCCTGTAGGGAGCTGGTGGAACCACTCTCTGGCTTTCTCTTTAAGGGTGATGGCGAAGAGCCGACACTTGAACGCGTCCGTCGTGGGCCTAATGGAGACCATGTCCTCAAACCACTGCAGGTGCAGGACGGGGTCATCCTTGCCGGAGTAGTGAGACATCTCCATCCTTCCGAACCCCTCTGGAACCGGGGCCGAGAGGATCACTTCGCACAAAGGACCTCCTATGCTCTCCCCCCTTTGGGGCTGGGCGAGTAGGTGTTGGCTGCCTTCCCACTCGCCCCCTAGGGGCTGGGCGAGTGGGGGCCTGGCGCCTCCCCACTCGCCACCTAGGGGCTGGGCGAGTGGGGGCCTGGCGCCTCCCCACTCGCCACCTAGGGGCTGGGTGAGTGGGGGCCTGGCGCCTCCCCACTCGCCACCTAGGGGCTGGGTGAGTGGGGGCCTGGCGCCTCCCCACTCGCCACCTAGGGGCTGGGCGAGTGGGGGCCTGACGCCTCCCCACTCCCCGCCTCCTGGCACCTCTTCTCTGGAACGTTGGTCAAGAGGGATCTCACCTACCTGCTGGGGCGAGACCTCCAGACCACTTCCTCTCCCATCTTCACGTATCGTGGAGAAGGCAATCTGCAAGGTTTGCATGACCTCCCGCTTGAGGTTTTCAAACATCTCCAACGCCACTCCAGCCACAGGGAGTTGCGAGTGACCTGGGTCAGAGCTTCCTCCACCTCCGTCCATGGAGCTCACCTTGAAGGTTTCTTGAATCGGTCACACTCCACGCTCACCGCACCAAAAATGTTGAAACCGACAACTCAGCTTTTGTGGAGTTCGGGGCCCTCAGCAAGCTGAGGGGCGACCAACCCTTACTTCCCCCATGGGAGAGCTCTAGGTTGAAGGTGTTGGAACTAAGAACTGGACCAAGGGCTTAGTGGGGAGGTCCCGCCACATACCCGGAAGTCCCCTTGGAACTTCCCCTCCCAAGCCACTACTAAGCTTGGGCACCACTGGAGCCTCTCCTCACCCCCTAGAGAGACTTGGGGAGGGAGAGAGAGAAGGAGAGAGCTAGCCTAGGATGAGAGATCCCTCCAAATGGTGCCCCCTTGGTACTATTTATAGGATTTTTGAAGTTGGGCTGCAAATAACCAAAAACTGGTCTGCCAGATTACCAAAATACCCCTGAGTTGGGCTGCGGATAGCTGAATCCCGCTGTTCTGAAACGCTAAATGCAGACCACTGGACTGCGAATAGCCAAACTGGACTGCGAATAGTAAACTGGATGAGAGGGGGCTCCCCCGGGCGAGAGGGGGGGGGGGGGGGGGGGGGGGGGGGCGAACCGCCCCTCCCCCTCTCTGCTCCTACCTGCTGGGCGAGAGAGAGGGAGGGGCGAGACCCCCCTCCCTCCTCTCCGCCCCTTCCTGCTGGGCGAGAGAGGGAGGGGAGAGACCCCCCTCCCCCCTCTCCGCCCCCACCTGCTGGGCGAGAGAGGGAGGGGCGAGACCCCCCTCCCCTCTCTCCGCCTCCACCTGCTGGGCGAGAGAGGGAGGGGCGAGACCCCCCTCCCCCCTCTCCGCCCCTTCCTGCTGGGCGAGAGAGGGAGGGGCGAGACCCCCCTCCCCCCTCTCCGCCCCTTCCGCTCATCCCTAGGGAGGTCTCGCAAGGGTGCGGTTAGACACCCCTCCTGGTGATATCCTGCTGATGTAGGCCACCGGAATGAGGCGATCTCACGCGACTACGAACAACAACTACCAAACGCTCTGCTCCTCCAACACAACTTAAAACGCAGCCCACGACTAAATTTATTAATTAATTATCATACGCGTACGGCAAGCAACTCCGTGATAAGATCGAATCGTCGGCGATAAGCCGGGATCCGTCAAGCTAAAGGGACGAATGTTTGCGTTCGGGCAAGCGATGGTGTTGTACCAAAGAAAATCCACCAAAACAAAATCGATTCGGAAAAGGTGGATGTTTCCCCAACAAGAACAAATGAGGATCGCTACTCCTCGTCGAATAAACGATCAATCATAGAGCGTCCACTATTCCAAATGAAAATTAACGCGAGCAAATAGCGGCGAGAAAATCCGTCACAACTCTATTCCACCACAATTAACTAGAGAGAAATCTCACACGGAGTAGGAAGCGTTACCCTTCCGGAATCGTAGATCCGGATGTAGAAATTCCTAGGCCGTTCACGGTGGTGGTCGCCGGAGGAGAATCCTTGACGTAGAGCACCGTCGCCTTCAAGTCCGGCCGCCACGAGCAAGTCCAAAAACCGGGGCTGCTTTGTGGAGGATGATCTGTGAATGGTGGAGTAAGGAAGGGGGCTGTTGGTGGTGGTCGGTTTGGCGAGCAGGAGTTTTGAGGGAGGAGAGGGAAGAAGAGGGCCGGCGACCAAGGTGGAAGAGGAAGGAGGAGGAGGAGGGGTGGTCGGCCAAGAGAGAGGAAGGAGAGGGAGGGAGAAAGGGCGGCGGCCAAGGTGGAAGAGGAAGGAGGAGGAGGAGGGGGTGGTCGACCAAGAGAGAGAAAGGAGAGGGAGGGAGAAAGTTGGCCTGGCCGAACTTGGATAGGAGAGAGGAGGGAGTTGGGCGGCTGAAAGAGAGAAAACGAGAGAGAGAGAGAGGGGGGAAATATTAGGGTTTTCTTTTTTTTTAATCTTCAATAATAATTCTAATACAAAGAGGCCATATATATAGGCCAAACAATGAGAAAATGAGCTACATGCAGCCCACCAAAAAGGTTACTAGCACACCAACATTAAAAAGTTCAAAAATATAAAATACAAGCATAAAATAATACCCAATACTAATTATAATAAAGAGAATAATACTAATATATTATTTCATGTGCCGCGGGCGGAAGATGTTGCGGCGATGGCGCTCGTCATGGTTGGAGTTGCGCCGTCATCCGCCATCGTCATGAACCACGAATGCTCCAACTTGAACCGTGCCGGCTTCAACATAAGCGATCAAGCCGGCTCCAATAATCTCGCGGCATCTTCCATCGTAGTCTTCAAATTTGGCGCCGCGATCAAAGTAATGTGTCGACGTGGAATCACAAACACGATCACAACCATCTGGCGGGTCCTTGCCTCCATCAATCCTCCCCCACTCAAAAACACTCATCACCGATGAGTGGGAGTGAAGGAACTGGTGTAGCCGAGCAGCAACCTGTAGAAGTACGTCCGAGGGAGCGGGCCGTGAGGGTGGCCCATCCGGCCAGGGCGGCAGTAAGTAGAAAGGGGCCCAGCTTGGCCCCAAGGAAATGTCCACCTGTGTCAACCTGTCAAGCAAAAAGTAGAGCCCAAAGGCCTCGATCATAGCATAGGAAAAAGAAGGGGAAAGCGCTAAAACATCAATAGACATCATACCTCCAGAGATCACCATGAGCGTGAACGACATGCTACCCAGCTCACCTCTCAACCCAACAGATTTTTTAGTGGAGGGAAACGAGAAGAAAGCTAAATGTAGTGGCTCTAGAAAAAGTGAAAGACATCTCGAAACACTAAAAATGGGGTTGGGGCCCCGCTCAGCAAAAATTTTCGATGGTAAAGTGAAAGTTTCTAGCATTCCAAATATTCGACGCAAAGTACCGAAACTACTAACATCACTCTCTAAATTGTCAAGAGGCAACCGTCTAGGGGAAAGATCCACTAAAATCGAATCGAGCATAAAGCGGAATGCTCCATTGGGTGCGGTGAAAATAGAGTAATTGGACCCAAGTGGGTCGGCTAGCAATGTAACATCAAGTCCAGGTGAGTGAAGACATCGTGGAACATATGATAAGTCATAATATAAACTTAAATCAATGATCGTCCTAAGGTGTGGTGGGTCCGTGGGTGGAAAAGGGCTCGAAAATTTCGTGACTTCGTTCCCCAAATTTAATACAGGTATGCTAGCACTCCTAACGTGAATGGTGTCATGAACACAAAGCCTAGGGTGATCATGCATAGCAGAGGCAGCTAACATAGGAAAATAAACCCAATAAAACCACTCAACACGCCCAGCGGGGGTAACGGGTTCCATGCCGTATTTCAAGAATGGGACTGACGTAGGGGGAACCCAGGTAACCACAAAGGGGTGAGGGATCAGCGGGGGGGCTAACACTAGTCTAGAGTCCAGTGCAGAAAATGTGCTGACACGAGTACTAATGACAGAAAATGGATTGGACCGTCTGTCCTCTCCCCTGAACGACACTAAAATATCACGAGCACTCATCCCAAGATCAATAGTGCGAGGAGTAGATAAGGCTAACCCTACCTCCTCAACTATCTCAACATCAGTACCTGAATCATTCAACCCACTAACAAAAGTATCCTCAACCTCCAGAATGACATCGGGATGGCCAACAGACGGCTCCCTAAGGCTGTCAGAATCATGTGGAGGTTGGCTAATCAGACTAACCTCAGACTCAAATATTAGCTCACCCGTGGGTAACTCAGCAGGGGCTATAATGTCCCCGGGCTGGCTAAGACTAATAGGGTCGGGTCCTAAGGTTTGGCTCGGTGTGCTTGCCCCAGATGGGCTAACACATACAAGGGGCTGATTTTGACTAAGGGTGTCAAAATCCCCATGAGTGTCTAACCTAGGTGGTGTCGCCTCGGTCGAGCTACAAGTGTCTCCAGATGAGACCGTGAGCTTCTTAGGTGGAGTGGACCTAAGAGATATAAGCCGACCTTGATGCATGAAGTCTAAGGTGTCATCGCGATCATCGTATATAATATCATGGCTAGCAAGCCAAGGGTGTCCTAGCAGTACATGAAAGTCCTTCATGGGAAGGACATCGCACCAGACGTGCTCAGAATAGGCTTTGATGGTGAGGGGCACCAAACATCGTCGGGACACTAACACAACGCTCTCATCAGGGCATATGAGCCGATATGGGTGAGGATGTGGTTCAGTGGTCACCAACATCCTAGACACCGCGTTCTCCGTGATAACATTTGTGTGGCAGACGCTATCGACAACAAGCCTGCACCACTTCTCACCGTGTTTAAAATTTAATTTAAATTGGTGCATCGGGTCACGGCTGAACCTAATTATCTTCATAGAGCAGGCCTGTGGTGTAGTTATACGTGAAAGGGGCGGGGGATACCCCGGATTCAGCCTAGTAGTCATTACTAGTGAAAAAATTAGGTATTGTCCAGTATAAAAATTACGAGCGTTTAATTTTTGTAGCCACCTAAACCTTAATGAAACTGAAATATTTTTTTATTTTAATTCTTATATCTTGACTAAGAACCTACAGGAATTTTGTTTGTTGATTCCGACGAAATTTTGAAAATCGCTATTTGCACAACAATGCTAAAAAAATTCAGATTTTGGCAAAACGGTGCACACCCAAGTGAGAGCGAATGGCCTACGGAAAAAAAAATAAGGATGGTGTCGATTGAGAAATCAACACAACCTCGCTTTGATACCAAATTGATGTAGGCCACCGGAATGAGGCGATCTCACGCGACTACGAACAACAACTACCAAACGCTCTGCTCTTCCAACACTACTTAAAACGCAGCCCACGACTAAATTTATTAATTAATTATCATACGCGTACGGCAAGCAACTCCGTGATAAGATCGAATCGTCGGCGATAAGCCGGGATCCGTCAAGCTAAAGGGACGAATGTTTGCGTTCGGGCAAGCGATGGTGTTGTACCAAAGAAAATCCACCAAAACAAAATCGATTCGGAAAAGGTGGATGTTTCCCCAACAAGAACAAATGAGGATCGCTACTCCTCGTCGAATAAACGATCAATCCTAGAGCGTCCACTATTCCAAATGAAAATTAACGCGAGCAAATAGCGGCGAGAAAATCCGTCACAACTCTATTCCACCACAATTAACTAGAGAGAAATCTCACACGGAGTAGGAAGCGTTACCCTTCCGGAATCGTAGATCCGGATGTAGAAATTCCTAGGCCGTTCACGGTGGTGGTCGCCGGAGGAGAATCCTTGACGTAGAGCACCGTCGCCTTCAAGTCCGGCCGCCACGAGCAAGTCCAAAAACCGGGGCTGCTTTGTGGAGGATGATCTGTGAATGGTGGAGTAAGGAAGGGGGCTGTTGGTGGTGGTCGGTTTGGCGAGCAGGAGTTTTGAGGGAGGAGAGGGAAGAAGAGGGCCGGCGACCAAGGTGGAAGAGGAAGGAGGAGGAGGAGGGGTGGTCGGCCAAGAGAGAGGAAGGAGAGGGAGGGAGAAAGGGCGGCGGCCAAGGTGGAAGAGGAAGGAGGAGGAGGAGGGGGTGGTCGGCCAAGAGAGAGAAAGGAGAGGGAGGGAGAAAGTTGGCCTGGCCGAACTTGGATAGGAGAGAGGAGGGAGTTGGGCGGCTGGAAGAGAGAAAACGAGAGAGAGAGAGAGGGGAAATATTAGGGTTTTCTTTTTTTTTAATCTTCAATAATAATTCTAATACAAAGAGGCCATATATATAGGCCAAACAATGAGAAAATGAGCTACATGCAGCCCACCAAAAAGGTTACTAGCACACCAACATTAAAAAGTTCAAAAATATAAAATACAAGCATAAAATAATACCCAATACTAATTATAATAAAGAGAATAATACTAATATATTATTTCATGTGCCGCGGGCGGAAGATGTTGCGGCGATGGCGCTCGTCATGGTTGGAGTTGCGCCGTCATCCGCCATCGTCATGAACCACGAATGCTCCAACTTGAACCGTGCCGGCTTCAACATAAGCGATCAAGCCGGCTCCAATAATCTCGCGGCATCTTCCATCGTAGTCTTCAAATTTGGCGCCGCGATCAAAGTAATGTGTCGACGTGGAATCACAAACACGATCACAACCATCTGGCGGGTCCTTGCCTCCATCACCTGCTCCCTTACCGGGCATGGGGGCGAGAGGAGCTCGCCCTCTACCTCTCTTTCTGCGTGGTTCGATGATACCAAGCTGCCTCCCCCGGATCCTTGGGAGTACTCGGCGAATATCGGGGTTGTACATTTAGGGCATCATTCTCTAGAATTTTAACAATTACGACGTTCATTGTCAATTTGATTCAGCCACGTACACGTGGGCAGATCCAGAAATTTCAAGAAAAGGGGGTCTGACATCGTCTTTCTCCAGCTAATTTTTTTTGAACGCATTCAGCGTCCAAATTCACCGCCCCAATGAGAGGAATGTAAATCCACCATCCTCCCCTGCCCATACATCGATGTTTAGTTGACTTTATTATTGAGTTTGGATTTGTGCACAACTTTACATCGTCTAGATTGTAAAATTTGTCAACAAACGCTAGTTTTACTGTTTGAAATGTATTAGCAAAATTCTTTTCAATTTGATGTGCTGTGAAATTCTTTTCTTTAGTCTCACATCTCTAACCATGACCATCTCTCGCTACTTCCATTCTTGTGCCAGTAAATCTGTAATTTCTATCCTTCCACATTTTTTCTCTCAATCCCCTTATTCGTTAGGATTGTTTCAATTGAACCTTTGCGTATTTTCCCAATTGTTGATGTTCTTTGATTGCGAAGCTTTGGAATAGGTTTGTTGTAAGAGCATGCATTTCGGTCCTACTTAAAGTTACCTTTGAGTCCCACCATATAAATTAAGGACATCGAATATTGATTAGCAACATCACTCTCACACACATTTTGTAACAATTAATTGACCATGTTTTATAACTATTTTATTTTAAATGAAGTAGTATATGTGGTTTGATTATTTATTTTAAGATTGTCGACATACACCTTTTTCATGATTAAAATTGATTCTACATTCTAAATAGCAATGGAAACAAAGTTCTTCCAAACAACTTTCTCGTGATTTTTTTCATTAGAATTTAATCTCATTGTTTTTTTCTTCAAAATTACAATCTAGTTAAGCAGAGCATTTATTATAATGACTTGTTATCCTCCTAGGATTAACACAACATTTTTTCCTCTTGTTCAAAGGGACATATTTAGGAACCTAATTTCATTAACGGATAATCGGGTATAGATATTGAATCATGAAATTTTATTTCATGATGTGTGAAATTTAATTTTTTGAACTTGAAAAATCACTTCAAATAGTGAAAAAATTTCTCGCAGTCACTCACTTTTTCCGGAAATGTTGGGGGACTATCCCAACCAAAAAATACATAAACTTTATCATCACAAGCAATCATATGAACCACAAGAACACTAATTAAGAATAATAGACATGTAATGTGGATGCCAAAATAGTATGAAACACAAGCTAACTTTGTTCTATGATACACAATGAATGTATGATAGCATGAGAATGAAGGTAGACCAAAACTAATTGTTTGGCTCATTAGCAGAAATTTTATAAAAATAAATAACTTTGAATTATTAGAATAAAGATCTAGTACAATGATATACAATTTTAGTCTTAGTGATGTTTGTAGTTATTAATCTATATTTAGAAGATAAAAAAGAAATTTAAATGTGCTAAACTTCAATATATTAAATCAATAATTCAAAAAAATGAAAATATAGATGAAGGTCTTAAAGAGTATTATGCAGACTCTCGTCCACTAGTCAGAACCTGGAATCGACCGAGAAAATAGCAATGAGAATAGATGAGGGATAACTCCGAGGACAATGCCGTTGTCTTCTCAATCTCAAAATAGAGCTTTCATTCCAATCTCAAAACCATTCCGAAAGTGACCACAACACGAAACACGAAAAAAAATATGTGGCACAAAACATGAAAATAACGTGCGGCATAAACACGAAAATAACACAATGCACAAAACAAGAGTAACAAATTACAACACGTTCGAATAATCACTAATTCGTACAGGGTCGACTTTCCCCGCATCTGGCGATCGAGCTGCACCGAATAATCCACGGATATGGGCTCTACATCAGAGTACTATAGAAGCAAATGAAGAATAGAGAATTTATAAATTTGAGCTCAAAATGAAAATATAAATGAATGTCTTAAAAGTACTACAGAAGCAAATGAAGAACAGAGTATTTATGATGATGGTGGTTAAACAATAATTTATCATATTTATGATGATGGTTAAACAATAATTTTATGACACTAAATTTGATAAAAATGCTCTAAATTTTTTACTGCAAAATATTTCATAAATTTATATTATGAATTATAATTTAAAAATTACTCTTAATTAATATTTATTACCATTAACAAATTAATATACTTAAAAATAAAATAAAAAATAAGCAAAACTAATATATAATCATCATCTTTAAAGTTTACAACAAAACAGAATATAAATGAAGAATATGTACTAAACTAAAGTAAGCTGAAATAAAATACCTCTTGTATAAGTTTTTTTTTGTTGTTGAAAAAGCTTATCATTGAATTAACTTTATTCAATCACCTTTATTCGATCAACAATAGTTACCCCCACGGCCCCACAAGAGAGCCTTAGAAAAAGTTGACAATAAGAATAGAGTTTTTCCAACGTTCACCCTGCCCCCAAACAGAGCCTACAAATTTTGATTGAAGACAATTTATGAGCAGTAAAGAAGACCGTTTCCTTTATTCTCTCTGGCGGCTCCTTGGCTCCTTGCCTACAGCCTTTTCAGCACGGCTTGAATTCCATGGAGCGGGCGGCAGGTGAGACGAGACACCGGCGAGTGCGCATACGCCGGCGATAGAGTGAAGGAATACCGCTGCAGAATCATTGCCAGAGACACCTTCGCCTCAAGCATCGCCAGTCCCTGTCCCACGCAGAACCGGGGGCCAAACCCGAACGGAAAGAAGGCCGCGCCGGACGCGGTGGCTCCAGCCACGCCGTCGGCGAACCTCTCCGGTGAGAACAGCTGCCCTTCCTCTCCCCATGTGCTCGGATCATGGTGGACCGCCAGCTGCGATATCTGAATATGCATGCCCTTTGGCAGAACCACATCTCCCACCTTACAGTCTCTTGCCACCGTCCGCAGCACGTTGAGTATCGGCGGGTAAAGCCTCAACGCTTCATTCAGCACCATTGTCATCTGCAATCATTATATTAATGGGATAAAAATTGAATTTTTATTATTATGCTCCATTGATGTCAATTTCAGCTTCTTCTTCTTCTTTTTTACCGTTTTGAGTCTGGCAATGGCGGCAGAATCCTCTGAACTCGGGCTCCGATCACCAAAGAGCTGCGTAACCTCCATTCTCACCTTGTCCTGCCAATCTGTATTAATGGCGAGAAGGAAAGATGCCCATGATAACATGATGGAACTGGTTTCTTGCCCTGCAAAATAAAAGGTCTTGCATTCATCAACTATATCATCCACAGTGATGCTTCCGGTCTCATGATGTGCCCGCACAAATGATCCAAGCAAATCATCTCCATAACCATCGCCATCTCCGCTCTCCTTCCTCTGCTTCCTCGCCATTATCAGCTTCAAAACCGACGCCCTTATGTCTTGCTCGATCTTCTCTGCTTCAACTTCATCTTCATTCCTTACGAGTTTTCTAGGTGAAAATCATCATCATGCCGTTAAGAAAACTTTTAAGAAAACGAAGCTTTAAAACACATGCCGATCTCCTGCAGATATACCTTAACAATGGAAGCCTGACGGTTTCAAAATTTCTCGCTGCAATCAAAGCCAGCTCATCTATTTTGGTAAATATTTCCTTCCCCTCAATGTAGCTGCTCCCAAATGAAGTCCTTGAAATGATTTCTGATGTCAGGATGGTGAAATTTTTGAAGAAATCAACCTCCTTTCCATCCAATTCAATCCAATTTTCGAGCATGCTCTCAGCTGAAGCTACGACCTTCGGGATCATACCCTGAATTCAGTAGAGCAATTCCATCATTCGGTCTAACCAATGCTCTAAATCTATTCGAATGATACCTTGAGGTTTTCAGTATGGAAGGCATGAGTTGCGAGTTTTCTCTGCCTGGACCATTTTTGACCCGTTGAAGTCACCAGCCCATCTCCCAACAGTTTCTTCATGAACACCGGCGGCTCGTATTTTGGGAATAATCCCTCTCTGTCGCTCAGAATCTCCTTCGCCAGCTCCGGCTCTCCGACCACCAGTCGAGGTGTCGGCCCGTGCCAGGTCAGAATATTCCTCCCTGTTTCAGCGTGTTTCCATTATTTCAAAAAAGAAAAAACTCAGAGAGAAGATGAAGAATGGAATTAATCAGTACCGTAGAGTTTGATCCATGAATGGAAGTGGGGCTGGATTTTGGAGAGGACGTCATGGGAGAGCTCCATGGGAACGGCCATGGAGCTGGCCATGAGCTCGTTGGCTTCTGCTGTGCTTCCATGGAAGAACTTGTAAGGAGGGCCTCGGATTCCTTGTTTTTTCATGAACTTTGTTATTCTGATGGGATCCAACCAATATCTCTTCAGAAATCGAACGAGATTCAGTATTAGATACTGGATCAGAATTAGACCAACCAGAGCAAGCATAAGATTTGTGCTCCCTTGAAAATCTCCCATTATTCTCTCCCGTCTCTCTCTCTTCAACTCTTTCTCCTTCCCTTTCCCAAAATCTGAAGAGCATTTATCGCCAATCCTTCATCTGATTTGTCATTCGGTGTCCTAATAGGATAAATGTCATTTGCCGAAGGCAGAGTGAATCTGCTTGAAAAACAAAACATAGTCAAACGTTATTAAATATGTGGCTCTAAAAGACTTACGGTTTGTTTGGCACGGCAGAAAACTGTGATTATGAACCGTCGTTCGTGAACAACACGGTGATTACGAAGCGTTGTTTGTGAACGCTCGACCTCACCCAAGGAGCTTCATTTATTTTTATGTTCAAAACTAGTTTTTTTTGGTGGCGGTGATCATAATTAACCATTGTCATATGCCACGCTTTTGTCCAAACTCACGGGAGCAAAAACTTCGTGCCAAGGTGCAGCTTTTTGCTCCGGTGAGTTGGGATAAAACATCACCGTCATTAAATGTATGTTTGGCATTACAGAGGTTTTGACCGCCGCCAAGAAAAAAATTTAGTTTTGAACATAAAAATGAATGAAGTTCCTTAGGTGAGGCCGAGCAGCGTTGATGAACGATGGTTCATAACCACCGCATTCAGTACCGGCACCGCCACGCCAAGCTGGGCCTATAAATATTACAATTAAAGTCTCCAGAATAGTTATTAAAGACTGAGTAATAGACCCGTCAACAAATTTTAGTTTATTCTTGGATAACAAGGCAGCACACATTGCCCTAGACCAAATATGATAGTTCTTGTCATCAAGTAAAGGAGAAACAAGAACCATACCAGGATTTTCATATTGGGATGATGAAAATATTGTTTGAAAGGATCCGTTAGATGATCGGGTAAAACCTTGGGAGTCTTTTCCATGGTGGAGAGAAGAAGAGAAAAACAAGGAGGGAAGACGACCTTACCAGAGGAAAGCGCCTCCCCTTTCTTCCTCTGATACCATCATAGAATTCGGAATTAAGTCAATTCATTTCTTCACCTATGGATTCTCATTATCAAGGAGTCATGCGTGTTTTGAAATATCTTAAAAGAGCGCCGGCTAAAGGTTTATTTTTCCCTACCAACAATACTATGACTTTATGTGCTTTCTCTGATGTTGATTGGGCATCGTGTTTGGATCGACTCCCGTAAATCAGTGACTTGTTTCTGCGTTTTTCTTGGAGATTCACTTATTTGCTGGAAGTCCAAGAAGCAAAATACTGTTTCACATTCTTCATCTGAAGCAGAATACAGAGTTTTTGCCAGCCTTATTTGTGAACTGCATTGGCTAAAATTCTTGTTTACTGATCTTAATATTACATTACCTCAACCAGTATCAGTCTACTGTGATAATCGTTCAGCGATATATCTTGCACACAATCCATCTTTCTACGAACGCACAAAACATATAGAGCTAGATTGTCATGTGATTCGTGAAAAAATAAAATCTGGTACAATACATTTGTTGCCTATTTCTTCTTCAAATCAGTTGGCAGACCCCTTCACCAAAGCTTTGTATCCATCAATCTTCCAGACAGCAATCAACAAGTTGCCACTACGTGATCCCCATAGTCCAACTTGAGAGGGACTATTACAATTAAAATCTCCAGATTAGTTATTAAAGGTGGAGCAATAAACACTCAAACAAACAAAGCCACATATAATATCCTGAAAAAATTACTTACATGCACGTTGATAAGCTTTTGCTTCTTTCAGATTAGATGATTTATGTTGGGAATGTTTAGATTAAAGCATGAACTTTAAGGCTTGAAGTTTTTGCTTGCATTACTTTACTTGATCGAATCATCCCCGTATAAATATAGGGTACATGAAGTATCTAGAATACATAATAAAGAGAAATACAGTTGGGGAGATAATGTTTTTAAGTTGCATAAATAAAACTGATGTGACATATATTTTTCATTTTACACCCCTCTAAATCTGTGTCGGTGACAACTCCAATATTCCTCCGCAGCTCCACAATGCGATCTCTGGCCAGCGGTTATGTAAAAATATCAACGAGTTGTTCATGGCTAGGGCAGTGCTCGAGCTGGATCTTCTTCTCGATTAGTTCACGAATGAAGTGAAAACCTATCACTATATGTTTGCTTCTGCTGTGGTAAATTGGATTTTTTGATAGGGCAGCAACAGACATATTATCGCAAAACAACGATGTCTCCTTCTGTTGGGTATTGTATCCACAATCACCTGGATTTGAAGGTGTCCCCTAGTGAACTAAATTGAATTGAGTATGTATTTGATGAACTCTCTTTAGATGTGTTGTGACAGGTCATAATGCTAAGTGCACACCAAAGTCAGGTTGCAATGGATCACCGAACACAGTTCTAGACAATGTAATCCCTCATTGTGTAGAACAAAGTGTTGGTTCATGTGTAATCTCTCTTTTGGGGTGCACTTCATGTTCTCACAACTGAAGGCTTTCAAGGTTGAGGAGTGGAGCAGGTTTTCAGAAGAAAATGAATTTTTGCTAAGTCAATTCGTCGAGATGTCACGTGAAGTCCCGATGACTCCCGACGAATCCTGACAGAAGCCAAATTTCTAGTTTGAAGAAGAAAGTTCTGCGGCCAAGTCCATTCGTCGTATATCTCGTGAACTCCCGACGAATATCGACGAATGCTGACAGAAGCCAAATTTCCAGTTTGAAGAAGAAAGTTCTGCGGCCAAGTCCATTCGTCGTATATTCTCGTGAACTCCCGACGAATATCGACGAATGCTGACAGAAGCCAAAAAGACAGCTTTGTGAAGGAATTTGTGCGGCTAAGTCAATTCGTCGAAAGTTCTCGAGAACTCTCGACGAATTCCGACGAATGAAAACAGAGATGGTTTTCAAGCTTTTGATCAGTCTTTTTAATGGCTAAGTCAATTCGTCGAGTGTTCACGTGAAGTCTCGACGAATGACGGACAGACGAATTTCAAAAATATGTTTCGTTTTTGAAAATTAGGGTTGGCCGCCATGTGCAGCACACGTGTCGATCATTCCATGTCTGTCGCACTAGCCGTTGGAGTTCTTCTTATAAATAGTCTTTTATTTTAGGGCAAACAACAGTTATTATTCAACCCGATATAAAGAGAAGAATCCAGCCGTCTTCCTCCTTGCTCGCTGAACAAGTTTTTCTGAGATCTAACTTCTGCGCCCTCAAGACTCGTTCTTCAGTGCTGTTAGAGATTTCTCAGATAAGAAGGCTTTTGATTTATTTGCTGCTCTATATTTTTGAAGATCTTTTCAAGAAAATCAAAAGGCCTATTCAGATCAGGTTTGCCGAGTTTCCTTTCTTCCGAATCTTTGAAGATCCAAGCTTTAGTTCACAAGGAAGAAGAAGACTCAGTTTTTCCAAGATCTGAAGTTAATCTCTGTTGAGGTTTAATAGAAGTATTTTATTTCAAATTCTATTTGATTCCTGTAGGAGATTTTTCTCCGAGTTATTGTGTAGGAGTTGTTTACTCCGAGTTGTAAGAGTTGTTCTCTGAGTTTGTAGGAGCCGTTGTCTCCGAGTGTAGGATTTGTTGATAAATCCGAGTTTTAGCGAAGTTGCCGACGCTAGCCCGAAGTGCTAGATAGGCGGAGCGGGAGAGAGGAGTACCCACCTTGGGGAACCTCTATAAATCTTGTGTCTCTGTGCTGTGATTTTTCTTGTTGTGTGTGTACTTATTTTTATTCCGCAATCACAGTAGAGATCACCTATTCACCCCCCCTTTAGGTGATTTAGGTAGACAACGATTTCTTTCAATTGGTATCAGAGCTAGGTTATCTTTAAGAGGTTAACACCTAGATTAAAGATCCCTCTTCGTTGTCAAGATCTCTCTCTATGGACAGATGCATGGAAAGGTTTTCCTCCAAGCTCCCAGTTTGCACTAAGGAGAACTTCCCAATATGGAAAGAAAGAGTTATTTTCTACATGGAAGCAAATGATCCCCGTATCTCCCAGATAGTTAAGGAAGGTCCCGTCATTCCTACAGTTGCTTCTACCATTGATCCCACCAAAAAGGTGCCAAAGAAACTAATGGATATGATAAAGGATGAAATTGCACTTGTCACTCTGGACAGGAAAGCTAAGCACATCATAGCAGGTGCAGTTGATGATTCTATGCTACAAAATCTGATTCACTGCAAGTCTGCAAAAGAAATGTGGGATTCTATTGTGGTTTTGATGGAAGGTACTGAAGAAGTTCGAGATGACAGGAAGTCTTTGCTGAACCAAGAATATGAAGCCTTCAAGCAACAAGGCAAAGACACAATTTCTGACACCTACGAGAAATTCTTCAAGATTGTAAACGGTTTGAGAAACTATGGAAGGGAATTCACCACGGGTGAACTAAACGATAAATTCCTTAGATCCCTGTCCAAGGAATGGGACCCCAAAGTGATAGCTACCAGAGAGTACGGTAAGTTGGCTACTACAGAGCCACAGATTCTATATGGGAAGCTGCTTTCCCATGAGCTGAAGTTGAATATCAGGAAGTCAGAAGAGGAAAGCAGTATGAGCTCTGGCAAGGAAAAGCCCATTGCTCTAAAGGCTGAAAGCTCCCGGAGAAGCAGGGCCCTATCCCCTGTGAGGGATGAATCTTCTGAGGATAAAGCTGATAACACTTCTGAAGAATCAGAACTATCTGAAGGAGAATTCTCCCTCCTCTCCAAGCAATTCAAAAAGTTGCTTAACAAGAGGAGACAAACGAGAAAAGGCTCATCTTCCTCAAGAGATCACAGGAGATCACACCGTGACAGAAACGACAGGTATGATTCTAAATCGAACAAACATGATTATACTGAACCTGTTTGTTATTGTTGTAAAAAGCCAGGGCACCTAATGGCTGATTGCCCACACAAGAAGAATGAAGCTTCAAGAAAAGAAGAAAAGAAGTCCTTCAAAGGAAAGAAGAAAGAGGAGAAGAGTTTTGTTGCCAAGAAGTCCAAGACTCTGAGTGATAGTGACTCAAATGAGTCTAACTCAGATGAAGAGGCATTCTTTGGACTAATGGCCATGTCAAATGATGACAAAGATATTGTTCCTTTCACCGGTCAGGTATTATCTTCTACACCTCTTTCATGTTCAGAAACGATATCTGATGCTAATGAAAGCTGCTATTCGGAAGAGGATTCTGAATTGACTGCTAAGTATGAGGAAATGTTGAAGGGGTTTAATAAGTGTCGAAAGCTTGTTAAAACTCAATCAAAGGAGATTCAATCCCTAAAGGATCAAGAATCAAACTTGAGAAAGGAGATTGAAGAATCTAACCTACTCAGGGAAGAAATCTTATCCTTGAAGATTGCTCTCTCCGAGGCCACTTCAGCATGCATTCAGAAGAGTGAAATTATCAATGATTTGACGAAATAGCTTGAGGAAGAAAAGAAGATCACAATGAACTTCTCTAAGCCCAAGACAGTTTTGCCTATCATAGACACTTTCACTGCTAGTTCTGGTAGTAGTGGTTTGGGTCATGTTGTCGAAAAGAGTCTAAGTAAGTCAGCCAAAAGAAGAGATGCTAAAGCAAAGGGTAAAGGTCCACAGTGTGCTCCAAATTTCAAGAAGGTGATTTTTCCTACGAAAACCTATGATTTTGAGAGCATGTATGGTCACTTCAGCAGACCAACCCATGTTGAGCCTGCCAAGGTGAACTCAGTGTGGACCAGACCCAGAAACTTTGGATCTAGCTCCCTCAAGGCTCCTTATGAGAAAATTCAATTGAAGCATCATGGACCATTCGTTCATGGATCAAATGTTAAGAAAGCACCACAGGTCAAGCCTATTGTGCCTAAGAATTGTGTATGTTGCACCAACGAGGCTTCTACCTCCAAGGTTGCTCCTCCCATAAAGCCACCCGTTCAAAAGGCTCAGCAGAACACAAAGAAGAGATACAATAGATTTGAATGCTGGTGTTGTGGCAAAATTGGTCATTTTGCCATAGATTGTTGGTTCAAGCATACTATGCCAAGAACTCCATGAGTTAACAGTGCAAGACCGACCACTTGCAAAGTTAATGTTCCAAGTGGTGTTCCACTAACAAGGAACCAATGGCCCAAAAATGTTTGGGTTCCTAAGGGGTATTGATCATGTTTGCAGGAATGTCCAAAGGCCAACGAAATTCTCATCTGGTATTTGGACAGTGGTTGCTCTCGGCATATGACCGGGAGAAGAAGATTACTTCAGGATTATGTTCCAGTTGAGAACGGGCCTAAAGTAAAGTTTGGCGGATCTGAACGAGGTATTATTATTGGTTATGGTTCAATAACCAACGACTCAGTCGTTTTCACACGTGTAGCTCATGTGAAAGGATTGAAATACAATCTGATTAGCATAAGCCAACTGTGTGACAAAGGCTATACCGTTGAGTTTTTTAGAGATAGATGCCTGATAAAGATGTCCGTATCTGCGGAAACTATTTTAACAGGCTCTAGGAGTAGTGGTATTTACTGTTTAGATTTTATATGCTTACAGTCTTCTACCCCAGTGTGTTTTGTTGCCAAAGATAGTGCATCTCTTTGTGACCAATGACACAAGAGATTATCACATATTAATTTCAAAACTATATCTATGTTATTTTCTCACAACTTGGTAAGGGATGCCCCCAAAGTTAAATGCATTAAAGAAAGCCCTTGCCATGCTTGCCAAATGGGTAAGCAAACAAAGGCTAGCTTTAAGAGCATAATTGGCAATAATTCTACCAGATGTCTTCATCTGCTGCATATGGATTTATTTGGTCCAATGTCAGTTAGAAGTTTAGGTGGGAAAGCTTACACATTTGTTATTGTTGATGATTATTCCCGGTTTGCATGGGTGTTCTTTCTAAAACTTAAGTCAGAAACCTTCGGCATATTCACTAATTTTGTCAAGCTTATTCAGAATGAACTTGACTGTTCAGTGGTCAAAATCAGAAGTGACCATGGAACAGAATTTCAGCCTGGGGCCATGACAGAGTTTTGTGAAAGTCAAGGTATCTCCCATGAGTTTTTCTCTCCTCGTACTCCACAGCAAAATGGAGTAGCCGAGAGAAAGAATAGAACCCTCATAGAAGCTGGCAGATCTATGTTGAGTGATTCTGCTCTTCCAGAATATTTCTGGGCAGAAGCTATCAACACAGTTTGCCATGTGCAAAACAGAGCACTCATCAATAAGAACCATCGTAAGACCCCATATGAGATTCTAAAGGGCAGACAACCAAAGATTTCATATTTTAGAATTTTTGGCAGTAAATGCTATGTACTTAACAATGGGAAGCATCATACAACCAAGTTTAGCGAAAAATATTTTGAAGGTATTTTCGTAGGATATAGTAGCCATAGTAAGTCATATAGGATTTTCAATAAGAAAACTATGGTGGTAGAGGAAACAGTCCATGTTGTATTTGATGAGACGAGCCTGCTGCATATCAACTCGTCTAGTGTGTTTATTGAAGATGCAGGTAAAAAACTAAAGGAACTCTCTATGCAAGATGGAGTAAAAACCACAGATGATGCTCCAAAGTTGGCAGAAGAGATCTCGGATCACTCTGAAGATGAACAAGAAGTTCATGAAGAAGAAGATATTCCAGAAGTGGCTGAACCTCAAGTTGCTCCTAAAAATGCAAATAACATGGGAGTCAGATATTCAAGAGATCATCCAGCTGATCAGATTATCGGAGATCCTTCAAGCAGAGTTCTAACGAGAAGAGGTACAACTAACGAAGTTTTACATTTAAGCTTTCTTTCACAGATTGAGCCGAAGAAGTTTGAAGAAGCAAACACCGATCCATCTTGGATCCTTGCTATGCAAGAAGAGCTCAACCAATTCAAGAGATGTAAAGTTTGGGAGTTAGTACCAAGACCCAAAGGACAAAATGTAATTGGAACCAAATGGGTCTACCGGAACAAGCTTGATGAAAATGACATCATTACAAAGAACAAAGCAAGACTGGTTGCACAAGAATACAGGCAAGAAGAAGGGATTGATTTTGATCAGACCTTTGCACCCGTAGCAAGACTTGAAGCCATCAGATTATTTCTGGCTTATGCTGCATATAAGGGCTTTAAGATTTTCCAGATGGATGTGAAGTCAGCCTTCCTGAATGGAGACCTTAAAGAGGAGGTATATGTAGCTCAACCTCCAGGTTTTGTAGATTCTAACTTTCCTGATCATATATATTATTTACATAAAGCTTTGTATGGTCTCAAACATGCACCCCGAGCCTGGTATGAGACATTGTCTAGGTTTCTTCTTGAGAACAAATTCACAAGAGGAACAATAGATAAGACATTGTTTCTTAGGGAAGTAAAAGGCGAGATTTTTGCTAGTGCAAATCTATGTCAATGATATTATATTTTGTTCTACAGATGACAAACTTTGCAAAAAGTTTTCTAACTTGATGCAAGGTAAGTTTGAAATGAGCAGCATGGGAGAGCTGAAATATTTCTTAGGACTCCAGGTGCACCAATCTGAAGATGGAATTTTCATCTCTCAGACGAAGTTCACCAAAGAGCTCCTCAAGAAATTTGGAATGGAGAGTGCAACCTCTATGAGGACTCCAATGAGCTCAAGTATGTCTCTGGACAAGGATGAGAAAGGGAAACCTTTTGATGAAACCAAGTACAGAAGCATAATTGGGTCCTTGCTCTACCTTACCGCCAGTATGCCCGATATAGTGTTTTCAACATGTGTTTGTGCCAGGTATCAGGTGAACTGTAAGGAATCTCATTATACCGCTGCAAAGAGGATTTTGAGATACCTTAAGGGTACACCAAATCTTGGCTTATGGTACCCGAGAAGCAATGATTTTGAACTAATTGGTTTTTCAGATGCTGATTTTGCAGGTAGCAAAGATGATAGAAAGAGAACTTCAGGAACTTGCCAATTCTTGGGAAAAAGGCTTGTGTCATGAAGTAGCAAGAAGCAAAATTGTGTTGCAATATCAACTACTGAATCAGAGTATATCTCTGCCGGCAGTTGCTGTGTACAACTTTTGTGGATAAAGAATCAGCTTGAGGACTATAATTTAAAGCTCACAGAAATCCCCATGTTCTGTGACTCCTCAAGTGCTATTGCCATAGCAAATAATCCAGTCTCTCACAGCAGAACGAAGCACATCGAGCTTCGCTACCACTTCATCCGGGAACATGTTGAGAGTAAGGATATTAATTTGTTATATGTTAATACTGACAAACAAATTGCAGATATTTTTACGAAGCCTCTAGACGAGACCAAGTTCAATTTCTTCAAAATGGAACTTGGAATGCTAAACAAGGAATCATGAGGACAAGAATATTGGAATTTCACGAAATTACACGGGATTTCACTGGATAAACCAGAAATTTCATGAAGTTTCACGGGATTTCACATGTTAAAATATCTCTCTTCTCGGACACGTCTCTCGTGAACCCTTATTATTAAATACAATTTATTGGATCCGAAGAGCCATCCGTGAAATCAGGTACGCGCCTAAATTTATTTTATATATATATAAAAACAAAGAGAACACGTGATTCCACGCACTCTTCCGTGAAACCCTTCCCGTCTCTCCGTCTCCCTCGATTCTTCCGTGAAACGCTGTTTCTATTCCCCGATTCCGTCAAGCTCGATGGCGCCCAAAGCCGCTGGAGCACTGCATTCAGGTGGAGAGCTGGTGCGAGGTAGCTTTCGAACTGCTTCAGATGAGTTCAGAAACATTATCTTGATGCTTGATGTCGTCGGGCTCAGCTATGTCTTGGAAGAGCCGGCTAAAATTCTCGAACAAGACGTTCTTGAGTTCTACAGAAATGCAAAAATCTCTGGTCAAGGCAAGAAGATAAAGAGCAGCATCAGGTCTTTTAAAATAGTTTTGAAAGCTAGTGGCATCAACAGGATTTTGAGGATGCCTGAAGTCGAATCAGAAGAAGTGTTTGCTGAAGATTTTCTCCAGGCCAAAAGATTCTGTGGCATTCTTGATGAAGGTTCAAAGATAAGAAGAAAATTCATGAATGAAGGAGGTAAGCTTCTGTGTGATATTTTAGGAAAAGTCTTATTGTGCAAGGTAGGTTCACATGACTACCTATCTGAAGAAGCTTTTAAGATTCACACAGCTATTATTTGTAGAAAGAATTTTAATTTTGGTGAAGTTTCTTTTTGAGAAAATTAAAGACAGCTTTCATGCCCCAAATTTTGGAAGAATTATTAGTTTGTTGCTGAATGGTAGTAATCCAGACTTTTTCAATCTTGGAAGAGGTATACCCATCCATCACACTAAGAAAATCAACTCCTTTATTTTCTCCAAATGGGAAAGGGTCATTCCAAAGGGTGGAGTCAAGATTGTTGTTAGTGCTGATGAGGACCCTGTGCGGAATGAGAATAGGACTCATGAAGAAGGTCAACCCTCAAGGGGTAGTGGACCCAGTACAGCTCCTGATCAAGGCAGAAGTGAACATGTTGAGGGGGAGCTTCCAACCCCAAGAGACATTGCTGAAAGTAGTGCTGCTTCAAAGGAAATTCCTCCCAGTGAAATTGATCCAGTTCATCCTGATCCAGTGTATGTTGATCCAGTCAGTCTTGCTGTTCCTGATACTGTTCCTGATACTGTTCCTGACCTAGAAGGTCAAGGGAAATCTGCTGCTGAAGATGAAGCTGCTATGTTAGAAGACTCCAGAAGATCCCCTGCAGAGTTTGCTTATAATTCACAACATAGTGAAGACTTGGTAGATCATGAATCTGTTCCTTCTGAGAAATCAGATGCTTTGGACAAGGGCAGTTTTAGTGCTCAGTTGGAGCTAGCAAAGAAGATGTCTTTGACTGAGGGGGAGAAAGAACAGGAAGACACATTTATGGGTGAATCTGCAGTCCCTCCTGTGCTGCTCTTGCCCCCTCCAGAAAGTACTTTGAGACAATCTCCAAGAGCAACTGTGCTTGATAAGCAAGCACAGTCTACTAGTTTTATAGCTGATAGAGTCTCTCCTGATGATTTTGAAACTGGAGAGAGCTCTCAATCTTCTTTGCTCAAGTCAATTTCAACTTTGCTGCAAGCTCAAACAGAGCATTTTGATCAGTCCATCAAATCTGTTTATCAGAAAATTGATAAAGTTGATAGTGCTTTGAGGCAGGAAATGGCTGAGATAAGACATGAAATGGGCAAATTCAAGAGTGATCAAGAAGCATGGATGACAAAAGCAGGAAAATCATTGGACCACACCAATAGAGGAGTTGGGCATGCTCTAAAGAACTTGCATCAGGTTGCTGAAAATGTCATTCATCTGAATACTGCTCAAACAACTCTCAACACTGCTCATGATCAAGGGATTACTTTTCTAGATAATCAAGTTGAGAGGCAGCTGAACAAACTCTATACCCTCCTACATGAAGATGTCATAAAGGGGGAGGAGAGTATTGTGTCTAAAATAGAAGAAAGTGCTGGTAAAGTTAGTGATTTGGATGGAAATGTATTTTCCAAGATGCAAGAGCTTAGGGAGAACATATTACAAAATGTTGTAGATGTGAATTGGTACACTCATGAATCTACAAGCTGGCTGTTCAAAGAAGTTGCAGGCATGCTTGGACTCACTGTGGTGGACAAGATGCCAGGTGTTCCTTCTTCAAGTGTTCCAGGTCCAAGTGCTCCAAATTCTTCTCATTTTCCTGTTGAGGATTCTGATTTTGCTATAGCAGACATCCCAGTTTCCTCCTATCAAGAATTCTGGGATGATCCAGTGCTTGAAAGCTCCAAAGCTCCCGAATCTTCTAAAAAATCTTTGAAAAGGAAGATCTTTGGTGATAAAACTTCTGCAAAAAGGTCTAATCCTCACAAGAAGATCAGAGAATTCTATGATATGCCCCCTCCAAGAAATTTCCAAGAAAGTTGGAGTCCCTCTTCAAAGGATATCATTCTTACAGCTTTCAACTTAGTCAGTAGGCAAAATGAAAGTGTCAGTAAACATTACAGTCAGGAGGAATGGGATAAGTTCAAGAAAAGGACAACTGAAAGGAGAATTCATTTCAAGATAGGTGGATCTAAAGAGACTGCTCCTGATAGATATTGGCCCAAGCCAAAGACATTCTTTGAGAGAATGGAATCTGAACAGAGAAAGAGAGCTGAGGCAGTGGACAGAATTTTTGGAAAGTTGAAAGGCAAAGACCAAGCATGAGCTGAGCTGTTCTGGAATCATGCTGTTTTTCTTTGTTTATATATATATTTTTGTGTTTGGATAAAACATTGATTCTCTCTTTAAATTATTACTGCCTGGTTGTGCTGTTTTTATTCAATTATACTTTCTGTGCAATTCAACTTAGTGCATAGGGTTATGACATCTTCAAATAGGGGGAGATTGTTGGGTATTGTATCCACAATCACCTAGATTTGAAGGTGTCCCCTAGTGAACTAAATTGAATTGAGTATGTATTTGATGAACTCTCTTTAGATGTGTTGTGACAGTTCATAATGCTAAATGCACACCAAAGTCAGGTTGCAATGGTTCGCCAAACACAGTTCTAGATAATGTAATCCCTCATTGTGTAGAATAAAGTGTTGGTTCATGTGTAATCTCTCTTTTGGGGTGCACTTCATGTTCTCACAACTGAAGACTTTCAAGGTTGAGGAGTGGAGCAGGTTTTCAGAAGAAAAGGAATTTTTGCTAAGTCAATTCGTCGAGATGTCACGTGAAGTCCCGATGACTCCCGACGAATCCTGACAGAAGCCAAATTTCCAGTTTGAAGAAGAAAGTTCTGCGGCCAAGTCCATTCGTCGTATATTCTCGTGAACTCCCGACGAATATCGACGAATGCTGACAGAAGCCAAATTTCCAGTTTGAAGAAGAAAGTTCTGCGGCCAAGTCCATTCGTCGTATATTCTCGTGAACTCCTGACGAATATCGACGAATGCTGACAGAAGCCAAAAAGACAGCTTTGTGAAGGAATTTGTGCGGCTAAGTCAATTCGTCGAAAGTTCTCGAGAACTCCCGACGAATTCCGACGAATGAAAACAGAGATGGTTTTCAAGCTTTTGATCAGTCTTTTTAATGGCTAAATCAATTCGTCGAGTGTTCACGTGAAGTCTCGACGAATGACGGACAGACGGATTTCAAAAATATGTTTCGTTTTTGAAAATTAGGGTTGGCCGTCATGTGCAGCACACGTGTCGATCATTCCTTGTCTGTCGCTCTAGCCGTTGGAGTTCTTCTTATAAATAGTCTTTTATTTTAGAGCAAACAACAGTTATTATTCAACCCGATAAAAAGAGAAGAATCCAGCCATATTCCTCCTTGCTCGCTGAACAAGTTTTTCTGAGATCTAACTTCTGCGCCCTCAAGACTCGTTCTTCAGTGTTGTTAGAGATTTCTCAGATAAGAAGGCTTTTGATTTATTTGCTGCTCTATATTTTTTAAGATCTTTTCAAGAAAATCAAAAGGCCTATTCAGATCAGGTTTGCCGAGTTTCCTTTCTTCCGAATCTTTGAAGATCCAAGCTTTAGTTCTCAAGGAAGAAGAAGACTCAGTTTTTCCAAGATCTGAAGTTAATCTCTATTGAGGTTTAATAGAAGTATTTTATTTCAAATTCTATTTGATTCCTGTAGGAGATTTTTCTCCGAGTTATTGTGTAGGAGTTGTTTACTCCGAGTTGTAGGAGTTGTTCTCCGAGTTTGTAGGAGCCGTTGTCTCCGAGTGTAGGATTTGTTGATAAATCCGAGTTTTGGCGAAGTTGCCGACGCTAGCCCGAAGTGCTAGATAGGCGGAGCGGGAGAGAGGAGTACCCACCTTGGGGAACCTCTATAAATCTTGTGTCTCTGTGCTGTGATTTTTCTTGTTGTGTGTGTACTTATTTTTATTCCGCAATCGCAGTAGAGATCACCTATTCACCCCCCCCCCCTTTAGGTGATTTAGGTAGACAACGATTTCTTTCACCTTCCTTTCCTTCTTATTACCATAAATTTCATGTATAACTCTTTCCAGCCATATGCCCTCACACGTAGCCGTGTCCAGAGCTATGCACTCCGCTTCTGTGTTTGAGAGGGCTACAAATTGATGCTTCCTTGAGCTCCAAGATAGGGATTTTGATCCAAGCAGAAAGAGGTAGCCACTGGTACTCTTTTTGTCATCAATGTTGCCCCTCCAATCCGAATCTGAATAGCCAGTGATGTCTTCATTATCTTCCCGTTGGTGGAGGCCGTAGTTTTTGTCCCTTGCAGGTAGCGCAAAATGCGTTTAACAGCAGCATGATGGATCTTTCCTGGTTTACTCATAAATCAAGCGAAAATATTGACAGTGTTCTCAATATCAGGGCGGGTGTTTGTGAGATAGATTAAGGAACTGCAAGGCTCCGATATTCATCTTCGTTTGTGGATTCTTCGTCTTCTTTCTTTGTTGTTAACTTTTCTTTAGTGTCCATGGGAGTGACTGCAGGATTGCAATCCTCGAGACCATGTTTCTTTAGAAGGTTAGAGGTGTAGAGTTCTTGAGTGATGAAAATATTGCTCCCATGGTGTTTGATCTGAAGCCCCCAAAAGAACTTTAGAGGGCCCAGATCAGCCATTTAGTACCGTTGGTTCATTTTGTCTCTGAATTGTTGGATGACAAGTTGATTGTTCCCTGTGACAATCAAATCAACGTATAAACATACAATGATTCTTACAGTGCTATTATGTTTGGTGTATAGGGTTGGCTCATGAAGGCTGCGGGGAAAGCCTTCATTCATGAAGAAAGAGTTCATTTTTTCGTGTTATGCACGAGGTGTAACACCCTCCCTGTTCAATAGAATATAACAGTAGGTCCGGCCGAGACCCCACGTTATCTTAAACGAACAGAAGAACGCGTTACTTAATTAGTTTTAAACATTTTATAAACAAACATTGTTGTATTCTCATTCCTAGTTGGTAAAGTGGACAAGTTGTGAACTGGTTTTTCCGGCTCAATTGATGTTGAGAAGTGAAAGATCTTTATAGTTAAGAGTGCTCGGATGAGAGCAATTTCGGGATGGGTGGCCTCCTGGGAAGTCCCTGTGGTGCATGCTTGACTATCGAGTTTGCCTCATCAAAGGGAGGCTGTGGCCACCAACAACCCGCCAGTGGGTTGGAGAGGGGTTGGGGTGCTTGGGCTGCAGCCCGGTAGCGAGACCAGTTGAGGCTAGATCGGTGGACGTTGTCCCGATCAGACGTCGGCTTCTGGGTCGTTACACGAGGGGCCTGCTTAAGCCTATATATACAAAGCCTTTCTAAGTTTATAGACTTTATCTTGTTCTCCCTCTTTCTCGTAACCTTCAGGTTGATCAACATATACCTCTTCAGCTAATGCCCCATTGAGAAACGTTAATTTGACGTCTAACTGGTATAATGAGTATCCAGATTGACCGGCCATGGCAAGGATAAGCCGAATGGTGGTCATCTTTGCCACTGGATCAAACGTTTCATTGAAGTCTTCACCTGGTTTTTTGAGAATACCCCTTGGCAACTAAGCGGGCTTTATGTTTAAGAATGGAACCGTCTTCATTCTGTTTTAGTTTGAATACCCATTTTAATCCAATCACAGATCTATTGGATGGTCGGGGAACCAAGGTCCAAGTGTCGTTTGCTTCGATTGAGTCAATTTCCTCTTTCATTACTCTTGTCCAGGCTTTGCTTTTGGCATCTTCTGTATAGGAGATTGGTGTAGGAGCACACATCACTAATTCTGCTCTCCTGTGTACGTCTTCCAGGGTCCTGGTTTCTGGGGCGGTGATGATTCGATATCCGGCTCAATGTTTTCGATCAGAGAAGGAACATGGTCTGCTTGGATGGAGTTGGCAGGATGTTCCAGCTCAACCAGTAGCTCAAGAGATTGTGGTGAATTTGAATCTAAGCCCGAAGACCATTCACTGCCTTCATCGAAAGTGACATCCCGAGAAATTACAAGCCTATTAGATAGAGGATCCAAAAGCATGTACCCCTTACTTTCTTCATTGTAACCAAGTAGGACACACTTGGTACTTGTTTCTTCGAGTTTGTCTCTTTTTTTCTTTGGTCTTGTGGACGTAGGCAATGGACACAAATATCCTCGGATGAAATAAGTTGGGTTTTTGCTTAGTCAAAGCCTCATATGGAGTGGAGTTTGGAATGGATTTTGCTAAGTTGGGTTTTTGCTTAGTCAAAGCCTCATAACGATTGAGTATGTAGACTGCAGTGGATACTGCTTCACCCCATAGAGCCTTGGACAGTTTGTGTAGAAGCATAGTCCTGACCATCTCCACCACAGTGCGGTTCATTGAACGTCTCCACTTTAGCGGAGCCGTTTCTCTCCCATTTGGTCACCTTTTTGGCGTGTAAGTAGTCAAAATTCATTGCCTTGAAAAGAGCAATCCAAATCCATTATCTATTTTTGCAAAATATTTTTTTTTGAGGGGGGGGGGGGGGGGGGGGGGGGGGGGGGCATCCCCCTAGATCCGCCCCAGACTGTGAGGATATGAACTTTCCTCTCCGATCACTCCTCAACCTTTTAATGTTTCTTTCCGGTTGTTTTTCAACCAAATTTGTAAACTTCCTGAAGTAGGAGAAGACATCATATTTGAATTCGAGATGATACATCCACATGAATCGGCTACAATCATCTACGACCAAGAGGTAGTATTTCTTCCCTCCCAATTATGGAGTTGACGCGGGTCCCCAAGTATCTATATGTAGGAGATCCATCAACGGGCGCCACCTCTAGAATATCATAATAATGGAGTGATCCAACAAAGGGCGCCACCTCCGCCAGTTGGGCCGCAAGCACCTCAGTCACTGCATGAGAAGACACGTGATTCCAAATCCCTGAACGCCAAGGCAAATATCGGCCAAGAGAATCACGAGCAATAACGTCGTCTCCAACCAAAAAGGGGTCCCTCACGGACAGCTCCATCAATGTTAATCTTAATAACGCCACAAGGAGGAGAGCACCAAGCGTCTGAGGGAGAGGAAACAGGCGTCCGAAAATCAACCCGAGTCAGCACAAGCGTCAAATGAATAAAAGAGGATGTCTCCTCCAATGATTTGAATAATCCACTTTGTTAAAACAAATAGGCCAGCCCACATATCTTGAATCATTTGTATTTTTCTCATCTTTTAATTTTCAAATAAATTAAGTAAATAAATAGTTGGCATTATTTTAATTCAAACAAATAATATCGACTTCAATTAATCTCTACCATTTCACAACATAAATATTTAGAATGGACCATTGACCTCATCTGTGGTTCACCTATTCCTTTCTTGTATTATTGCTTGTGAGATTGGACGGCCCGTGTGCGTCTGTGATACTATCTTCGTCTTTGGCCGTCCCTATGGATAGTGTGCAGTTGCGACAATACTCGATGGCCTGTATATAGAATAACACGTTAGAACTCAATTTTCGCTCTGGCATCCGACGTCTGCTCATTGTCTACAATTACATTTAAGTGAAATTTGATTCGATATAATTCAATGGCAGAGATTAGTCAGATTGTCATAATTATAAACCAAAGCACGCTACCCGTGCATTGTGGCGATCGACTCGCATACTTCTGATTGTTGCTCGATCTCTTATTGCGAACTGGAGGGCATGAGCGGCGGCGTATTGTCATGCTGGGGTAGAGGATCCCCCTTGCCAAATTGATCGAAAAAATAGGACGCATACGACAAATGAGACGTCTGAAGAGGGGTTCGCCGGCTCGTATTATTATTGCATTAGAATAATACAAACGTTAGCTAGCAAACCGATTTCCTTCTAGCTACTGGGCTTCTTCTCATTATCCTTTTCTATTAAATTATTATAAATATATGAGGCTACACTATACGTCTATGCGAGGGACATTTTCTCATATAATAAATTAAGGGAGTTGATATTAGCAGTCAGGAACTGATTATTCGTAGTTTATCGCTATTCGTAGTCAATAAATTTTATTTGTAGTCCAAAATTATATTTGCACTCCACTCCTATCCCGAATAAGCGAAATACTTTGTTGATTTATTGAGTATTAGAAGCCTAGATAAACATTTTAAAGACTCTAAGACAATTTAAAAACCTGACATGAAAACAAATTAAATGACATGCATAGAGGAATTAATTCTAAAACAAGTTAAATGACATGCAAACCTTCCTCTAATCAGAAAATTGACTACTTTTGGGGGATTTTCGCTGGATAATTTCCTTCTTTTTTTTAAGAAGGTGAATCTAAGAGGAGGAAAGACGATGCGACCGATAGAACTACGACTAGGGTTTAGGCAACAGGAGGAGAGAGAGATAGAGAGGAGGAAGTTATTCAATGGGGTGCAATTAACGAGAATTTTTGTAACATCCCCAAAATAACTAGACTCCTAAGATGAACTTTGTCATGACAAGGTCATGACATTGCTCTAAGAGGCCAAAATGGTCATAAGAACCAAAGGTAAATAGGTAAAAATCATCTTGGTGTGCAAATAGCCAAATTGAACCCAAGGCTTGGGGCTTGAAAATTAAGCTTCAAAATGACAAATTGACTCTACCATCTCTTCCTAAACACCTTAGGGAGTCCCTTGGGTAATTTAGGACCCATTGGTGTCAACTTAATTGATCAAATTGACAAAGTCAACTTTATCCCCAAATAGGTCAAACCTTCTTAATTAAGGTCAAAAGAACTTCATGTGACCAAATTGAACATACCATTACATGGCAAACCCTCTAAGAGGATCAATTGACCAAGAGCCCCATCTTTTGGTCAACCAAATCACCCAAATTGACCAAGGTCAAAGTTAGGTCAACATTTGGTCAAAATCACACCTTATGGCTCAATTAGTCCAATTGGGACCCCGCCATGGCCCAATAAGCATTGGGTGATGTCATGGGACTCATGGCCATAAAGCGGAGTCATCCCACTCATCAACCAAGTCAACTCAAAAGTCAACACTTGGTCAAATTGGCCTAAATTGGGCTCAAAAGAAATTAAACCCAATTCACATGTGCTAAGACCCTCAATCTAGGCCCATTGTATAGCCCATAGGAGTAATGATGTACAACCCTCATTCTCCGAGGGTGTACCCCCCCCCCCCCCCCCCCCCCCCCCGAGGCCACGTAGGCAGAAGTCAAAGTCAAAGAGGTCAACACAGAGCCCGGCAGTTCAAGGCAGAAGTAGAGAAGACCTCGGCGAGTATGCAGGCAATACTCGCCAGGTTGGCGAGTATGGAACAGAAGACCTGGCGATTATTGGCCCAGCGTGTGCGAGCAGCACCCAATACTCGCCAGATGGGCGACTATGACATGATATTCGCCGAGTAACCCATAGTCGCCAGGTTGGGGGCTGGGCTATAAAACCCCCCTACCCTTTGGTTTTCCTATAAATAGGACCCCAGGGGTACTTGGATTGGCACCTGGACTTGAGCTTTTGGACCCCGATTCCCGAACTCTCGAGCCCGTCACCCTTGCTTTCAGCCAAGTCGGTGCCTTCCCTGTACCAAGCTCGGCCACTTTGGTTTCGGAGGGGAAGACTCTCTTGAGTTTCTGGGTACGTGGTGGGACCTCCCTGCCAAGCACCTGGGGTCCTGTGTGTTGCTCTTCTAGCTCTTCAGTAGTCGCCAGCCAGGTCATCTCGTCGGACTGCTGGGCGAGTAGCCTCCGGCTGCATCGGTCCGAATTTTGAGGTCAGGATTTTCCTGGCGTCAACACTTTGGTGCGGTGAGCGTGGACCGTAGTCGTTGGAAGAAAGTTCGGCAAGAAGGCGAGATGGTCGTCGTTGGCGACCATGAGGAGGTAGTCGGCAACTCGCCCGCAGGCGGCGAGTTCGTGACGCTAGCAGTTTTCGAAGCCTTCGCGCAGCGCATGGAGGGGATCTTGCAAGCAGCGCTTCAGCCGCGCGCCGAGGTCACGGCAACCTCGCCGCATCGCCCGGTTTTGACCAAGGGAAGGAGTCCCCCTCGGCGAGCAGGGAAGGAGCACGTGGAGGATGAGACCGAGCGACCAAGGAGGTCGCAGTTCTACCAGCCGACCTCGCAAGGGATTCGCTTTCGCGAGCCGCGCGAGCAGGCGAGATACAAGGATACTCGCCCATATGGCGAGTATGGTCAGGATAGTCGCCAGGTGGAGGATCGTCGCCGGGCAGGAGGGAGGAGCCCCTTCTGCGAGGAGATCCATGTCACGCAATTGCCAGAAGGATTCAGAAATCCCGCTGTGAATTATTGCTCAGGGAGAGACGACCATATCCGTCAGGGGAACAGACGTAACCGGAGGAATAGCCGGAGGAGGAATGGGGATCGGGTCAGCCAAGGATGTCAAGAAAGTATCAAGGCCGGGGAGGTAGGAGTGAGTTCTGGAGAAGCGGAGCTCGGATCTTTCCGCAAAACGAATTTCCACCAAGCCTACCGCCAGAATGTCGCTCCGACCTCTAAAGCACCACCCCCGCTAGAGGAAGTCACCTTCTCGGAGGAGGGCATGTTAAGGGATGAGAATCCCTTCCATGAAGCCCGTGTGATTGATGCGATCGTCGAAGACTTCACCGTCAACCGAATCCTGGAGTGCAACGGGGGATCTGTCTGTGTCATCTTTACGTCGTTCTCACGAACACGTTTGACAATCTGGAGGTCGAGACAATCAGGATGATGATCCTGGATAGTTCCCTTTTTTGATTTCTTAGGTAAGCAAAAGGTGGACGCGGCAGGAAGATCAGCCGCCGTCGGGAAGCTTAATCCAAGACGGGAAGAACCCTTCATCGTGAAGGGGAGCTGTTGGAAAACACATGGAACGACGACAACTTGAAAGGGTTTGGCTCCTGAACGGGAGTATGTACACATCCCACCCCTGTAAATTTGTTATCCATAAATAAAACCATCACCTCCCTGAAACATGGGAAATGGTGAGTCTTTTGTCTCTTTCGGCTATGTGTTTTCAAGAAAGAAGAAAGCGAGCGAAGCCGATCTCCGCGTCAGGTTGGGAAACTGGCCTCCGACTTAACCCTCGTAAAAACTCAGAACGGATGATGGGACAATGCCTCGGGTGTGCGTTCCCCTAAGTCCAAGCCTCTGCAATAACGGCCGAGATCAGCTCCCCCCTTGCATGTTGGCCGTGGTCCCCACCGGCTGCATTTCTCATCCGACTGGTGAGATTATCAGGAAGAAGTGTGGACGCCGACCTCCCAATCCGACGAAGGAATAATCGACTTCGGCAAGGCGGTGCTCACCCTTATCTGCTTCATCAAAAATGTGTTTTCCAGTAAAAGAATGGGAGTAGGTGAAGTTGATCTCCACGCTAGGTTGGGAAATGAGCCTCCAACTTAACCCTCGTAAAAACTCAGAACGGATGATGGGACAGTGCCTCGGGTGTGCGTTCCCTTAAGACCATTGTCCTCATCTGTGGTTCACCTATTTCTTCTTTGTATTATTGCGTGTGAGGTTGGACGGCCCGTGTGCGTCTGTGATAGTATCTTCGCCTTTGGCCGCCCTATGGATAGTGTGCAGTTGCGACAGTACTCGATGGTCCGCATATAGAATAACACATCAGTACTCATTTTTCGCTCGACATCCGACTTCCGCTCATTGTCTACAATTACATTTAAGTGAAATTTGATCCGGTATAATTCAATGGCAAAGATTAGTCAGATTGTCATAAGCAGTGTGGCGATCGACTCGCATACTTCTGGTTGTTGCTCGATATCTTATTGTGAGCTGGAGGGCACGAGCGGCGGCGTATTGCCATGTTGGGGTAGAGGATCCCCGTGCCAAATTGATCGTAAAAATAGGACGCATACGACAAATGAGACGTCTGAAGAGGGGTTCGCCGGCTCAGTATTATTATTGCATTAGAATAATACAAACGTTAGCTAGCAAACCGATTTCCTTCTAGCTACTGGGCTTCTTCTCTATTATCCTTTTCTATTAAATTATTATAAATATATAAGGCTACACTATACGTCTATATGAGGGACATTTTCTCATATAATAAATTAAGGGAGTTGATATTAGCAGTCAGAAACTGATTATTCGTAGTTTATCGCTATTCGTAGTCAATACATTTTATTTGTAGTCCAAAATTATATTTGCACTCCACTCCCATCCCGAATAAGCGAAATACTTTGTTGATTTATTGAGTATTAGAAGCATAGATAAACATCTTAAAGACTCTAAGACAATTTAAAAACCTGACATGAAAACAAATTAAATGACATGCATAGAGGAATTAATTCTAAAACAAGTTAAATGACATGCAAACCTTCCTCTAATCAGAAAATTGACTACTTTTGGGGGATTTTCGCTGGATAATTTCCTTCTTTTTTTTAAGAAGGTGAATCTAAGAGGAGGAAAGACGATGCGACCGATAGAACTACGACTAGGGTTTAGGCAACAGGAGGAGAGAGAGATAGAGAGGAGGAAGTTATTCAATGGGGTGCAATTAACGAGAATTATACTGCGAATATAATTAGGATTTTTACAATTTTTGAGGTGCAAAAAGCGAGAATTGGACTGCTAATATCAACTCTATAAATTAAAAGCATTCATGCTCATGTATTATGTTTTTTTTTTCAGTACATCTCCGTTTATTGTTCACGTTACAAATTTTATCATATGATCAAAATCATATAATCTCAACAAAAATTAAGGGAACGATGACAATTTTTAAAATGAAATTCACTAATAAAAAGTAAAAAAATGTAATAAAGAAAGATAAAATCAGAAATATGAATGCTTTATCAAAAGAGAATTTTTAAAAATAAATTTATTTAGAGTAATAGAAAATGAACTATAAAAAAAAATATTTTAAAAAGGAGTAGCAAATGAGAAATTTTTGGATAAGGGTTCTGTAACATCCCCAAAATAACTAGACTCCTAAGATGAACTTTGTCATGACAAGGTCATGACATTGCTCTAAGAGGCCAAAATGGTCATAAGAACCAAAGGTAAATAGGTAAAAATCACCTTGGTGTGCAAATAGCCAAATTGAACCCAAGGCTTGGGGCTTGAAAATTAAGCTTCAAAATGACAAATTGACTCTACCATCTCTTCCTAAACACCTTAGGGAGTCCCTTGGGTAATTTAGGACCCATTGGTGTCAACCCAATTGATCAAATTGACAAAGTCAACTTTATCCCCAAATAGGTCAAACCTTCTTAATTAAGGTCAAAAGAACTTCATGTGACCAAATTGAACATACCATTACATGGCAAACCCTCTAAGAGGATCAATTGACCAAGAGCCCCATCTTTTGGTCAACCAAATCACCCAAATTGACCAAGGTCAAAGTTAGGTCAACATTTGGTCAAAATCACACCTTATGGCTCAATTAGTCCAATTGGGACCCCGTCATGGCCCAATAAGCATTGGGTGATGTCATGGGACTCATGGCCATAAAGCGGAGTCATCCCACTCATCAACCAAGTCAACTCAAAAGTCAACACTTGGTCAAATTGGCCTAAATTGGGCTCAAAAGAAATTAAACCCAATTCACATGTGCTAAGACCCTCAATCTAGGCCCATTGTATAGCCCATAGGAGTAATGATGTACAACCCTCATTCTCCGAGGGTGGACCGCCCCCCCCCCCCCCCCCCCCGAGGCCACGTAGGCAGAAGTCAAAGTCAAAGAGGTCAACACAGAGCCCGGCAATTCAAGGCAGAAGTAGAGAAGACCTCGGCGAGTATGCAGGCAATACTCGCCAGGTTGGCGAGTATGGAACAGAAGACCTGGCGATTATTGGCCCAACGTGTGCGAGCAACACCCAATACTCGCCAGATGGGCGACTATGGCATGATACTCGCCGAGTAACCCATAGTCGCCAGGTTGGGGGCTGGGCTATAAAACCCCCCTACCCTTTGGTTTTCCTATAAATAGGACCCCGGGGGTACTTGGATTGACACCTGGACTTGAGCTTTTGGACCCCGATTCCCGAACTCTCGAGCCCGTCACCCTTGCTTTCAGCCAAGTCGGTGCCTTCCCTGTACCAAGCTCGGCCACTTTGGTTTCGGAGGGGAAGACTCTCTTGAGCTTCTGGGTACGTGGTGGGACCTCCCTGCCAAGCACCTGAGGTCCTGTGTGTTGCTCTTCTAGCTCTTCAGTAGTCGCCAGCCAGGTCATCTCGTCGGACTGCTGGGCGAGTAGCCTCCGGCTGCATCGGTCCGAATTTTGAGGTCAGGATTTTCCTGGCGTCAACACTTTGGTGCGGTGAGCGTGGACCGTAGTCGTTGGAAGAAAGTTCGGCAAGAAGGCGAGATGGTCGTCGTTGGCGACCATGAGGAGGTAGTCGGCAACTCGCCCGCAGGCGGCGAGTTCGTGACGCTAGCAGTTTTCGAAGCCTTCGCGCAGCGCATGGAGGGGATCTTGCAAGCAGCGCTTCAGCCGCGCGCCGAGGTCACGGCGACCTCGCCGCATCGCCCGGTTTTGACCAAGGGAAGGAGTCCCCCTCGGCGAGCAGGGAAGGAGCACGTGAAGGATGAGACCGAGCGACCAAGGAGGTCGCAGTTCTACCAGCCGACCTCGCAAGGGATTCGCTTTCGCGAGCCGCGCGAGCAGGCGAGATACAAGGATACTCGCCCATATGGCGAGTATGGTCAGGATAGTCGCCAGGTGGAGGATCGTCGCCGGGCAGGAGGGAGGAGCCCCTTCTGCGAGGAGATCCATGTCACGCAATTGCCAGAAGGATTCAGAAATCCCGCTGTGAATTATTGCTCAGGGAGAGACGACCATATCCGTCAGGGGAACAGACGTAACCGGAGGAATAGCCGGAGGAGGAATGGGGATCGGGTCAGCCAAGGATGTCAAGAAAGTATCAAGGCCGGGGAGGTAGGAGTGAGTTCTGGAGAAGCGGAGCTCGGATCTTTCCGCAAAACGAATTTCCACCAAGCCTACCGCCAGAATGTCGCTCCGACCTCTAAAGCACCACCCCCGCTAGAGGAAGTCACCTTCTCGGAGGAGGGCATGTTAAGGGATGAGAATCCCTTCCATGAAGCCCGTGTGATTGATGCGATCGTCGAAGACTTCACCGTCAACCGAATCCTGGAGTGCAACGGGGGATCTGTCTGTGTCATCTTTACGTCGTTCTCACGAACACGTTTGACAATCTGGAGGTCGAGACAATCAGGATGATGATCCTGGATAGTTCCCTTTTTTGATTTCTTAGGTAAGCAAAAGGTGGACGCGGCAGGAAGATCAGCCGCCGTCGGGAAGCTTAATCCAAGACGGGAAGAACCCTTCATCGTGAAGGGGAGCTGTTGGAAAACACATGGAACGACGACAACTTGAAAGGGTTTGGCTCCTGAACGGGAGTATGTACACATCCCACCCCTGTAAATTTGTTATCCATAAATAAAACCATCACCTCCCTGAAACATGGGAAATGGTGAGTCTTTTGTCTCTTTCGGCTATGTGTTTTCAAGAAAGAAGAAAGCGAGCGAAGCCGATCTCCGCGTCAGGTTGGGAAACTGGCCTCCGACTTAACCCTCGTAAAAACTCAGAACGGATGATGGGACAATGCCTCGGGTGTGCGTTCCCCTAAGTCCAAGCCTCTGCAATAACGGCCGAGATCAGCTCCCCCCTTGCATGTTGGCCGTGGTCCCCACCGGCTGCATTTCTCATCCGACTGGTGAGATTATCAGGAAGAAGTCTGGACGCCGACCTCCCAATCCGACGAAGGAATAATCGACTTCGGCAAGGCGGTGCTCACCCTTATCTGCTTCATCAAAAATGTGTTTTCCAGTAAAAGAATGGGAGTAGGTGAAGTTGATCTCCACGCTAGGTTGGGAAATGAGCCTCCAACTTAACCCTCGTAAAAACTCAGAACGGATGATGGGACAGTGCCTCGGGTGTGCGTTCCCTTAAGACCATTGTCCTCATCTGTGGTTCACCTATTTCTTCTTTGTATTATTGCGTGTGAGGTTGGACGGCCCGTGTGCGTCTGTGATAGTATCTTCGCCTTTGGCCGCCCTATGGATAGTGTGCAGTTGCGACAGTACTCGATGGTCCGCATATAGAATAACACATCAGTACTCATTTTTCGCTCGACATCCGACTTCCGCTCATTGTCTACAATTACATTTAAGTGAAATTTGATCCGGTATAATTCAATGGCAAAGATTAGTCAGATTGTCATAAACAGTGTGGCGATCGACTCGCATACTTCTGGTTGTTGCTCGATATCTTATTGTGAGCTGGAGGGCACGAGCGGCGGCGTATTGCCATGTCGGGGTAGAGGATCCCCCGTGCCAAATTGATCGTAAAAACAGGACGCATACGACAAATGAGACGTCTGAAGAGGGGTTCGCCGGCTCAGTATTATTATTGCATTAGAATAATACAAACGTTAGCTAGCAAACCGATTTCCTTCTAGCTACTGGGCTTCTTCTCTATTATCCTTTTCTATTAAATTATTATAAATATATAAGGCTACACTATACGTCTATATGAGGGACATTTTCTCATATAATAAATTAAGGGAGTTGATATTAGTAGTCTGGAACTGACTATTCGTAGTTCATCGCTATTCGTAGTCCATAAATTTTATTTATAGTCTAAAATTATATTTGCGCCCCACTCCCATCCCGAATAAGCGAAATACTTTGTTGATTAATTGAGTATTAGAAGCCTAGATAAACATCTTAAAGACTCTAAAACAATTTTAAAACCTGACATGAAAACAAATTAAATGACATGCATAGAAGAATTAATTCTAAAACAAGTTAAATGATCACATGCAAACCTTCCTCTAACCAGAAAACTGACTACTTTTTGGGGATTTTCGCTGGATAATTTACTTCTTTTTTTAAGAAGGTGAATCTAAGAGGAGGAAAGACGATGCGACCGATAGAACTACGACTAAGGTTTAGGCAACAGGAGGAGAGAGAGATAGAGAGGAGGAAGTTATTCAATGGGGTGCAATTAACGAGAATTGTACTGCGAATATAATTAGGATTTTTACAATTTTTAGGGTGCAAATAGCTAGAATTGGACTGCTAATATCAACTCTCTAAATTAAAAGCATTCATGCTCATGTATTATGTTTTTTTTTCAGTACATCTCCGTTTATTGTTCACGTTACAAATTTTATCATACGATCAAAATCATATAATCTCAACAAAAATTAACCGAACGATGACAATTTTTAAAATGAAATTCACTAATAAAAAGTAAAAAAATGTAATAAAGAAAGATAAAATTAGAAATATGAATGCTTTATCAAAAGAGTATTTTTAAAAATAAATTTATTTAGAGTAATAGAAAATAAACTATACAAAAAAAAAAATATTTTAAAAAGGAGTAGCAAATGAGAAATTTTTGGATAAGGGTTCTGTAACATCCCCAGAACAACTAGACCCCTAAGATGAATTTTGTCATGACAAGGTCATGACATTGCTCTAAGAGGCCAAAATGGTCATAAGAACCAAAGGTAAATAGGTAAAAATCACCTTGGTGTGTAAATAGCCAAATTGAACCCAAGACTTGAGGCTTGGAAATTAAGCTTCAAAATGTCAAATTGACTCTACCATCTCTTCCTAAACACCTTAGGGAGTCCCTTGGGTAATTTAGGACCCATTAGTGTCAACCCAATTGATCAAATTGACAAAGTCAACTTTATCCCCCAAAGAGGTCAAACCTTCTTAATTAAGGTCAAAAGAACTTCATGTGACCAAATTGAACATACCATTACATGGCAAACCCTCCAAGAGGATCAATTGACCAAGAGCCTCATCTTTTGGTCAACCAAATCACCCAAATTGACCAAGGTCAAAGTTAGGTCAACATTTGGTCAAAATCACACCTTATGGCTCAATTAGTCCAATTGGGACCCCACCATGACCCAATAAGCATTGGGTGATGTCATTGGACTCATGACCACAAAGCGGAGTCATCTCACTCATCAATTTGACCAAGTCAACTCAAAAGTCAACACTTGGTCAAATTGGCCTAAATTGGGCTCAAAAGAAATTAAACCCAATTCACATGTGCTAAGACCCTCAATCTAGGCCCATTGTACAGCCCATATAAGTAATGACCACTGGTTCCCTCAGATTTTGAAAATGGGGCACATTCAAGGGGTCGAATTGGGATTTTCCCCAATTTCACATATGGCCAAAACATGCAATTAGGGATTGAGTGCCAATTGGCACTCAATTCCCCTCTCAAAGCTTCTCCCTGACTTCCCGCAGTAATTCCTCATCAATTACAGCATGGATTGATGCCAAATGGCAGCAAGGAGGAGCTTCCTATGTGTTGATCGGCCACCCATAATGGGAACTCCATAAACACTACACCTCACTCCAAATTGATCACACCATCAGCTCAAGAAGGGGACAAGGAGTGGGAATCGACCTCTGGATCAAAGAAATTGATGGAGGATCAAGGAAATGGCAAGGGGATTAAGAGGAGTGGTCGGCCATGGCGTTTCTCGCTCTTCCTCAAGATCAAGCCCGATCAAAGGCAAGTTCCTTCCCCCTCCTCCCGTGCTAGTATTCCCTTATATTCCTCGTCGAATTCATTGCTTGCTGTGGTGCACTCCACCCTCGCTTTTTTATGTTCTAGCCGAAAAAACGAAAGGTGTCGGGGCCACCTCCGGCCACCTCAGGCCAAACGGCCACCGCCGAGCGGTAGCCCTAGGTCGGGCGAAGGTAGTGATGGCGGGAGGGTTTCGCCGGAGACAGTGTAGATCGGCCGGAAACCAGCTCGAAAGGGGCTCCAGGACGGCTAAATCGCGGACGTCAAACCATCGGGGACGATGAGTCCCAGCCGTCCGATCTGGATAAAATGACTACCCGGAGACCATCACATAATTAGGAATTTATATATATCTGTCACACTTTTTGTCCGATTTTGTAGGCTGGTTTTGAGGCCCTTAGAGGCTGAAAAATAAAAAATGGCCAGAGACATGACTTGTAGATCCTTGAATCTACTTTATTTAAAAATTAAAATCAGACCAAATGGTGACTTGTAGCCCCTTGTAGGTCGGATTTAGTGAGACTTGTCCAAATAGTGAACCAGCCACATTTTTGTTAATTCCCATTGATTGGGACTTCACTAAGGCCTGAAATTTTGGGCATGGTTGAGATACATGTAGAGGCATGTACAGTAGGGATTTCAAAATTTTAGGACAAAAATGTCTCATGGTTTGGTAAAAATTTACTTTTCCATGTGACACCTAGATCTAGGGTTATACAAGGTCAAATCCACTCAAATCTCTGGTAGATGGTAGATTAGATTAAGGATGGTCCCTGGCCAAAATTTGAGGTCATTTGGACTCATGCATGTTGAGACATCTCACATGCAAGATCTCTAGTTATGGTGAATAGTGACCCTTTAAATTCAATGACCAATATTGTGAAATTAGTGGAGAAATTTTCATATGAGTTTCATAATTTTTGAAAATTATTTTCCTAAAGTTCTTGAATAAACAAAAATTATCACAATTTTAAATAAATGAAATAACTTGAATCAAAACTTTAGGGATAAATCCAAAACTCTGGGAAATGGGTCTTTGACTTGAAATACATACTTAGGAATTTTGTTGGAATTTTTGATCACATAAATTTCTCTGAAATTGATTTATTTGGTTAGGTCAAATTTATTCAAGTATGATATTTAGGTCTCATATTTTTCCTATATTTAGACATACTGTATAAAAAAAGAATTCATTATAAAATATGGAATTAATGTAGAAAAATATTGTAATATTAATATAACACAAGCACATTTTTTTATGTTTGTTGATTAATTTTTTTCAAATAAATTAACATTATGTTCACACTCGATCTGTTCACACCGAGGAAAAATTATATGTAAGATATGAATCAAGAAATAAAAATGGCAGAAATTGTGAGATAAGAAGAGAAGAATCCTGAATTCAATTTAGGCTGCGTTCATTTCGCGGGGTTTGAGAGGAAGAAATTGGTTTTGGGTACATCAAAACCAATTTTTTTGTTCGTTTGACGTTTTGTAGGAAGGAATTAACATTCACAAAAAACCTATGAGGTTTAGAGGGAGGTGTTTGACCAAAACCAATTCTAGCGTTCGTTTGCTTATTTAAAAAAAAGGATTGGTTTTGGCCCCAAACCCATGAGTTTTGCTTTTTGGAAAATACTTCTATGCTCAAAACTTACCTATTTAGATGAATTTTGTGATAGTTTTGACATTGTTCATCATCATTGTGGCCGGAGTTCATCATCATTTTGACACTGTTCATCATCATTTTCTCTCAAAATCTTCTCCAAACGAACACATGAATTTATTTTTTGCCCATTTCCTAAACCTCTGCGCCATAGGTTTTCGGCCAAAATCAATTCTTGTCTCTCAAAACCTACCAAACGAACGGAGCCAAGGTACGTAGTTGAATTAACAAGTTACACTTTCTGCTTTTTGTATTACTTTACGTACTTCCGCATTCTCTATTCTAAGTAAGATTATTTGGGATGCGATTTGTTGAGCACCAGCACCGACCCGTTACATTAAGAGTAGCGGTAGAGAGGGGTGCTGATGTATTCATGCGGTCATGCATATGCTCTTTTATTAGTCACAACATCATTGTTAGATATGGGATACATGTAATTCTGGAGAAGAGAGGGTGTCTTACACCCGCTCCATCTCCCTTGCTGATGCATTTTCAAGTCTCACTCCATCGTCTCTTGAGCCAGTCCAGCCATGAAAATCATTGGCTAGATAACTACTAGACTATGGCGGTGTAGAAGAGAGTAACGAAGTTGGAATGATTGAGCTCTCCATTAAGAGCAATAAAGTAGAAGAGCTAGTGATCCAATAAAGTAGCTAGAAGTTCAAGAGATCTAAGTTTGATTTTCTTAATAAAACAACGTACAAACAACATTTGGTAAATTCAAAGAGAAGGTTGCATTAACGGCTGAGAACATCAAATATATATCATGCTCTCCCCCACCCCCTATTTCTCTATGTCAAACAATTATGCTATCCTATGCTGTTTGTCACAAAAATATTATCTGAGAAAATATCATTTAATTAACAAAATACGATGCAAATGAAATTATTACAACTCTGATGATCATGCACGCATATAATTAATGGAACAAAAAACAAATCAGATCATGAATTTTCCTCAAATGTTCCTTTTCAATTAACATGGTGACGTCATCTATTCTAAATTTATCGGCATGATCATTTCTATGCTGAATTTGAATGCAACCAATTAAAAAGCTTGATGAGTTTAATTATACACATGCATATATAGTACGTAGGTCTAATATATATAGCTAGCTAGCCTTCTTTCTTTAGAAATAAAGATATCCATATATATATATAATGAGTGATTTTCCGGAGCAAACCGGTTTGCTCCCTAATAGGGAGCAAACCGGTCCGATCTCCCTCGAAAATGCATCAAAATGAACATATAATATATGAAAATTGACTGGCTCGATGAGACCTACAACTTTCATGTTAAGCACTTTTTCTAATTTTGAATGTATGAGACGGATTTTCGACCCGAAAAAATCTGGGCAAAAAACGGGACTAAGGACGCCCAGATTTTTTCGGGTCGAAAATCCATCTCATACATTCAAAATTAGAAAAAGTGCTTAACATGAAAATTGTAGGTCTCATCGAGCCAGTCAATTTTCATATATTATATGTTCATTTTGATGCATTTTTGAGGGAGATCGGACCGGTTTGCTCCCTATTAGGGAGCAAACTGATTTGCTCCGGAAAATTTTTCTATATATAATATATATAAGTAGAGCTAGCTAGATTGATCAAAATAAAAGTGGGTGCTGCTAAAGCTAAACTTTAATAATAGTGTGGTATTAATAAACGTGAAAAGTGTTGGCGGAAGTATTTGATTTGACTGAAGTCAAATGCCAAAATAATATATATATATATATATATATATATATATATTAATAGGATAAAAGGTGGCTGCATGCATGCGTGGAAAAGAGGAAAATATAATTGGCGTGAATGCTTTAATTGATGGGACACGTGGCTGCCTCCCATTCGTCTGGAATGTTTATAAAAGGTGCTGATTGGAGACGGAAGAAGTAGCGCGTGAATAGGAGTTGGAAATTTTATTAAAAGCTGCGGTCAAAATTGTGAGACCGCAAGAGTGGTGCGAACACCCTCAAAACGTGCAGTCTCAAAGGTGGCGAACAAAACCAGCGGTCTCCTCGGGTAAACAAGAACTGGCGGAAGAATAGAAACAAGCGGAGCGGTCTCAAATAGTCGAACCCCTGGGAATAGTGCGGACAGCTGCTTGCGATCTCCAAGAGGTAGCGGATAGCAGCTCCGGCGACCTCGCAAGACTAGCGATCTCTCCCTCGCGGCCTCCAAGAAGTGGCGATCGTTTGAAGTTGGCAAGCTTGGTGTGTGTGCGATCTCTTGAGTAGTGTGCTTGTGTAGAAGAGTTGTGTTGAGTTGTAACTCACGGTGAAGTTGTATTTTATTGTAGCCTTTGTAACCGTTTGTTAATTAATATAAGAAGTTGTTTGCCTTGTCACTCTTGGGGTGCGTGTGCGTCCATCTATCTCTTCCAACAAAAAGTTGATATGTATATATGCAGAGAGAGAGAGAGAGAGAAAGTTGATATTTGTATATAAATATAGTATATTCGAAGCTAGCATCCAAAAAACAATAAATGGATGGAGTGGGAGGAGACCGTGGCTGGCTGGCTGCGTGCATGCATGCATGCAGCCGAATGGTACGTACGTACGAGGAAAAATAGCTTCTTAAGAGGCTTTAATTTGGTGTATAAAAATAGTAAGACTTAATCCAGACCGCATCAATTTCACCGCATCGAAGCCATCATCACAACTCCCCGCAGGCCACCATTTTTACGCAATCAACACATTTAATGCACTGCTGCTGCTGCTGCTGCTGCTGCATGCCACCCTCCATCAACACATACAACTTTTAAGTACCTACTAGCTACCTCTCTGCTTTAAAACCATTATAATATGGCCAACTTTCCGTCGCCGGACAATCCTCCGTTCGCCGGACAATCCTCACCGCGATGCACAATTCAATGAAGTCGTCGCCTGAGTACTGTTGGATCAATCCACATACATCACTTCACACTGCTGGGCATCTTCTTGGTGGAAAACCATTTGGAGATGAGAGATTTTATAGAGCTCGTGCTCTCTCTTATGTTTTCACATCAATATGCTAGTAATAAAATTATATAAAATAGAAAATAAAATCTCGCATGAAAGCTTGCATGTAAATGGGGTTTTGATCAATTAGACTTGACCGGTAATTAAATTAAGATCGAGCCCTTGGTGATTGTGGTTCGTGGCAGTAAGCTGGGTTTCAGAGAGGGGTTTAGAAATCGTTGGTGGTTGAATCAGAAGTCGAGGGTTTCTGTTGTGGGCTGATTTCGGCTTTCATGCAGCTTAGCAGTTAAGTTCAGTGTTGTTGACCTAACAGTGCGGCGACCGGACGTGGAGCTTTTTCCGCTAAAGCATTTGACAAAAAGCTAATATGTGACTCATTTCATACGTTTTGATGCTGAGCAAATAAACTACTCCATCATAAGCACTATAACAAACTTAATGTTTCTAGTCATATAGTGTTTTTTTTTTCTTTTCGGATGAGTATATAAGGCTCTGTTTGGCACAATGGTGGTGTTCATGAGCGTGGTAGTAAAACCGTCATTCATGAAAGCCCACCTAAGCACTTGATCATAAAATTGGATGAAGTTTTTTAGGTGCTCGTTCACAAACGACGATTTTACCACCGCGTTCATGACCGCCACCATCGTGCATGACATAGCATAAATCGTGTACTTTAAGAAACTCGTGATTGTTAACGAAGATCGAGAAAGAGACGTAGAAGAGCGAAAGTGCCTTCTGAATTTATAATATATATTGGTGAGATAATTAAGCCTGTATTGGTGGGGTATATATCATGGTTGGAACTTGGAATTAATTAAGATGAACGTAAAAGGGGACAACATATAGTTCTTTAGAGGTGTGTGGGGTTCAATGAACTCGATTTGGTAGAAAATGATAGGCGGTTTTTGACTATTCGCACTCTTTTTTGTATAAGTTAATTATTACGCGTCTTTTGAAAATACATCTTGTGCGTGTATTTTTAGGAAAGATGATCAACACGAAAGTTGTAGATCTCATCGACTTTGGTGCTGAACACTTTTTCTAAAAATGCACGCACAAGACGTATTGTCGCTCTGATTGAAACATGTGCGTAACTATAGCGAATTTTTGGAAATACGCCTTGTACATGCATTCTTAGGAATACTTTCGTGTTGAACACTTTTCCTAAAAATGCATGTACAAGACGTATTTCCAAAAGGCGGGTAATATCTCATACAAAAAGAGTGCGGATATATTAGCCAAAACTGTAGTGCGGATAACAATCGCCAAATGATATTCGCCTTATAACAAAATGAACCTTATTTTTTTTATTTATTAGATAGTATAAATATATTTATTTATTTACTAAATGAAAAGGTGCCGTGGCTCCGTTCTGCTTCGGTCAAGTTTGTATCAAGTCTAGAAATATTGGAATCCTTAATTTAAAACTTGTTGATTGTATATATCTAGTTCCAAGTTTCAAAATTCAAACCGGATCGAAAAAATATCCTAGGCTGGGGCTCGATCCGATTCTAAGGCTATGTTTGGCTCCACGTTTTTATGCCAGTCTGCCGCTAATTATCCCACCATCCCGCCAAACAGACGAATTAACACGAACAGTGGGAAAATCCACCGCTCCTGAATCGTTGAAAATCCACGATTTCGAGTCGTGATTTCGAACCACGACCCATGTGTACAACCCGTATTCGCCGAGTGGGCCCCTCAAGCCAAATGGCGAGACCTGGGTCAGCCCGATCATTCGCCCCGGCTAGGAGGTGGAAGTACCCCCGGTTTGGTGGGGGTAAGGTGCGGAAGAGAAGGAGCTAGGCGAGTGGTGCTCTCACGGACCACTCGCCCGGAAGCGTGGGCATTCGCCCAGCTAGGCGGGTGCCCAGCGAGTGGTGCCCTCACGGACCACTCGCCCAGGATGATTTGAGGGGGAAATGACCCTAATACCCCTAGTGAGCTGCAAATAGCCTTTCGGAACAGCGGAGTTAGGCTGTTAGCAGACCAATTTGTGGTGCTGTTAGTAAAATTAAAAGGCGGATTCATGTTATTAGCAGACCAGCCTAGAAAAATATATAAATAGACCCTTAAGGGCACCTTGGAGGAGATCCAATTTTAGAGAATCCTCTCCTCCAGGCTAGTTTTTGGTCGGCTGCTAGTGCCCTCCAAGGTGCCCGGTTGAGCTCTGGTTTGGGAGGGGAAGCTCTCTAAGATCTTCCGGGTGTGTGGCGGGACCTCCTCGCTTCAGCCTTGGGTCTATTCATATTCTCACATACACCATCAAGAGAGTCTAGTGAGGGAGAAGTAAGCATCGGCTACACCCCCAGTGGGTCCGAACTCAAGAGACCTGTTGAAGGTTTCAACATTTTTGGTGCGGTGAGCGTGGACCGTAGCCGGTGAAGGAAAATCTTGAATTAGGTTCGATGACAGGAGATGGGGGGAATGGTTCTGACTCAGGTCACTCGCAGCCACCCGCGACAGGAGAGTGGCTGGAGATGTTTGAGAAGTTCAAGCGAGAAGTCCTGCAGACAGTTCTCGCAGCAAGGAGCGAGTGCGAGACCCCGGCAGTCCCCGTGGTTCCACCCCTGCAGATCGGCGAGAACGCGCCGGGGCAGCGGCCGGGGAAGGAGGTGCCAGCAGAAGGAAGTGCGCGAGATCTCCCGGGGCGGCAGCTGTTCAGCAGTCCGGCGAGTGCTGAGGTGTGCGAGTTGGGTCCGCGCGAGAAGACCATTCGCCGAGCAGGGGAAGGGAGCCCCTTTTGCGAGATGATCCTCTCGGCCCCAGTGCCAGAGGGGTTTCGTGGGCCGGAGATGTCCTACTACACCGGCAAGGAGGATCCAGTCGTGCACCTGCAGTGGTTTGAGGACATAACATCAATCCTTCCCATGTCGGATGCTTTTCAATGCCGACTCTTCGCAACCACCCTGAAGGAGAAAGCAAGGGACTGGTTCCACCCGCTTTCCGTGGGTTCCATCTACACGTTTGATGATCTGCGCCGAGGCTTTCGGCTGCGCTTCTCGACGTCAAAAAAGAGGAAGAAGGATGCAGAGGCTCTCTTCAAGATCAGGCAGAGGGAGGGAGAGTCCCTGACACATTACGTGGATAGGTTCCAGGAGGAGATACACCTCGTGCAGGAGGTGCCGGGATTCGCCATCCATATGGCGTTCATCGTAGGGTTGCGAGACGGGTTCTTCAAGATGGACCTGAAAAGAAGGCCTCCTTCATCCTTTGAAGAATTGATGGAGCGAGCAGCAGAAGAGATTGAAGGGGAGGCGGCCAACCCAGAGTTCTACAGGAGGTTGGCAAAAATGAGCGAGCCCGAGGTGAGGCAGCAAGAAGGAAGAAGGCGAGATGAACCCAGGGGTCACGGGTTCGAAAGACCGCCTCGAAATTGGAGGAATCAGGAGCCCAACAACAGGTTGGGCTGGAGGCACCAGGAAGGACCGGCGAGAGGTCAGGAAGAGGGGTACCAAGGAAGAGAAGCGGGAGGAATGAATCCGGGGTGGAGGCAGGGTCCCAGACCCCCTCACCCCCAAGGGAGCAAGCTATGGCAGTAGGCCGAGGCAGAGGAGCAAGAGGAGGAAGAGGAAGAGCAGGGAGAGGGGCCAGGGTGGCGTTGCCTTATTGTGACTTTCATCAGGAAGAAGGTCACGCGACAGCCACCTGCCCAGAATTCTTGGAGATGAGAGAGAGAGGTCAGCCACGGCGGCACCAGGCCAGGATCGAGGAAATGCTCCCGGAGGCGGAAGAAGACCGATGCGAGGACAGGGTGGATACAGGAACCAGGGGGAATCGGGGTGATTCATGGAGGGGTTGGGATAGAGGCCTCTCGCAAGAGGAGCTTCCAGGCGATGTTCCGAAGGGACATCGCGTCGACTTCCCAGACCCCACCCCTCTCGGAGAAGCTCACCTTCTCCTCGGAAGACATGCCAGATTATGAGGATCCATTCTGCGACGCCCTGGTGATTCAGACGGCGATTGAAAATTTCACGGTCTCCCGGATCCTGGTAGATAACGGGAGCTCAGTGAACGTGATCTTCAAGAAGGCATTCGACGCAATGGAGGTGGAAAAGAAGAGGGTGCAGGCCTCCGACGGACCGCTGTTTGGTTTCTCGGGAGAGCGGAAGGAGGTCGAGGGAGGTGTTGGTCTCCAGGTGACGCTAGGAGGAGTCCCAAGAAACTGCCGGTTCGTCATTGTGGACGCTCCGAGCAGCTATAACGCCATTTTAGGACGACCCCTCATCAGCGCCTTCCGGTGCGTGCCCTCATCGTACCATCAGTGCTTAAAGCTCCATAGTGGAGGAGTCCAGGTCCGCGTCCGAGGAGATGCTAAGGTGGCGAGACAGTGCTATGTGACTGCCGTCAACACCATCTCTTGGATGGCGGATGCCAAGAAGATGGATGAGGAGATGACGGGGCCGGAGGGTCCAGGAGAAGAAGTGGAGAAGAGAGAAGTAGGGGGAGAGGGCGATGCCCGAGAGGAGAATATGGAGGTCGCTCGCGAGGAGCAGGAGGTCGAGTTAACACGAACAGTGGGAAAATCCACCGCCCTTGAATCGTTGAAAATCCACGATTTCGAGTCGTGATTTCGAACCACGACCCGTGAACAGTGCTATCCGCGATTCCGCATGTGTAGGAGCGAAGATGCCGACAATCGATTACTCTCCATCCGCTCATCGTTCCCGTTGATGCTCATCCACGTGGTCGCAGTCATCGTTCCCGCAGACGTTCCCGCAAACTTTCCCATTCCGGCAGACGTTCCCATTTCTTCGGTGATGGTTCTCTTTTCTCCGGCAATCTGAAATCATTTCCTGCAACGATTCACCCCTTTCGTCAACAACACCGCTCTCCGCCGAACTCCCTAACCGCAGTCAACTGCTGCACACCTGTTGCCGTCGCCGCCTTCTCCTCCTGCCCTCCTCTCAGCCCTCCTGCTTCCCCGTCAAAGCCAATCTCCCTCTCCCCGCTACCTTCCCCATCAAAGACGATGATTTTCTTCTTATCTTGGTGGTTGCTTCTTCTCTGCAGTAAACTGGAATCCCGCCAGAGCTAATGGTGAGTTGATTTCAGGATCTATTGCTTGCAACAAACTGGAGTCCTGCAAGAACTCATGGTGTATGCTGCTTATGCAAAATCTCTACTTTTTTTGCTCCGTTTGTAGGAGGAGGGTGTTCCAAAAATTTTTGTTTATACCGATATGCTCGCAATGTTTTCAAGATCACTATGCATGTGCATAGTTTGACATGAATTCACATTTATTGAATGTGTTTTTTGTTCAAGATCTGTAAACTTTTAACAAATTATTAAATAAGTGATATGGATTGCAGGGCCAATGTATGTGTATTATTGTTGTATGTGTTAATTTTTTGAAGTAAAAATAAGATGCAGTTTTATATATACATATATAAATTTGGTTATATATATATATATAAAAATTTCGGTTATTGACTTAAAGTTTTCGGCTATTGAAATTCGGCAGGGTTTTCACCGAATTCGTTTAATGCTATCTTGTGAGCTGGCAGTTTCCTCTCTCTCCCGCTATATATGATTATATATATTTCTACAGTTATTTTTCCTCTCACCACGTGTAACTGCCGCTGGCTGTCCAAAAGAAAAAATAAAAACTCTCCTCCGCGTGAACAACTCTCTCCCGCAACCCTAGCCGTCAAGCAGTTTTTTTTTGTTCTCCTCCTTCGCCGAAGTGTTCTCCACCATCGCAAGAAGAGTTCCTCCCTTCCCGGCAAGGAGCGGCTGGCGAAGTGTTCTCCGGCCTTCAGAAGTCTGCAGATTTTCAGAGAAGAAGAGTTTAGAGAGAGAAATCTTCTCTCTTCATTTTCTCCGCCGTGTGACCTCTGTTTTCAGAGTTTCTTGGTTTTATCCTGTAGCCGTCGACGAGATCTACGTCGTGGTGTAGTTGGTTTGCTGAAACGGTGCGGCGTGAAGACTGAAGGAGGATCTGAAGTTTTTCTGTTTTTCGTGCTTCTTGGATTTCCTGTTTTTTGTTCTTGTGGATTTTATTCGGAACCATACAACCGTGTATGTCGCGGTGTATGTCCGTTTATTTTGTTGTGTGGTTGTAGCGAACTTATATCCTTGATTTCAAGTATTTCCTGCATTATTCTGGTCTTTTTTCTTCTGGTGGTTGTGCACGTCCTGGGCTAAGGATTTTTTCACATGATATCAGAGCTACGTTGGTTTTAGCGGTGTTTGCTAAGTTCCTTCGGAGAAGAAAATCGGTATACCGGAATGGAAGGTGCAGACGGATATGCGAGAGGTCTTGGTATTGAGTTGCTGACGCAGACAAACTACAAGAAATGGAAGTCGTGTATGGAAAGCTACTTGTTGGGGGAAGATCTGTAGGAGGTTGTTGGCGGTGATGGACAGGAGGAAGTTATTGTGGCCGGCCGGGGACAACGGTCCAGCGGTGAGGGCTTGGAAGAAGACAAACGCGAAGGCTGAGTTTACGCTCAAACGGGCAATATCTCTGGACTTGTTTGATCATATCATCGGGTGCAAGTCGGCTTCGGAAATCTGGAAGTCGTTGGATGGTTTGTTCAACAAGAAAAATGTCGCAAGGTTGCAATTCCTGGAGAATGAGTTGGCGAAGGCCAATCAGGGGGAGTTGTCGATTTCGGTCTTTTTCTTGAAGATGAAGAACCTTTGCGCGGAGATATCGGCGTTGGATCCGGATGAGCCTATCTCGGAGGCTAAGTTGAAGAGGCATATTATTCGCGGTCTACGGAAGGAGTATGTGCCCTTCATTACTTCGGTGTAGGGGTGGGCTACTCAGCCATCCTTGTTGGAGTTGGAGAACTTGTTGGCTTCGCAGGAGAGCCTAGCAAGACAGATGTCTGGGTGCTCCATCTCTGGAGGAGAAAGCGAGGTCCTATTCTCAGGAAAGAAGAATTGGGATCGAAGAAAGAAGAAGAACATGGGAGAAGGACCTTCTACCTCATCACAGGGAGATGGAGGCAAGTTTCCTCCAAGGTCTGATGGAGGACAGAAGGGGCTCAAATGTTTTAGATGCAATAAACCGGGTCATTTTAAAAGAGATTGCAAGGTGAATCTGAAGTCGGGGCACGTAGCGGAGAAAGGAGAAGGTTCCAAGGATGAAGAAGAATGGGGGAATTGTTTCTTGGCAGAAATGACGGCAACGTCGGTGGATGCCTTGGCCTCCATAAACTTTCAGGATGATTGGATTGTTGATTCTGGGTGCGGTCATCACCTCACCGGTGATGAATCAAAGTTCTCCTCCCTTCAGGTGTACGAGGGGAATGATGCTATTGTGACGGCGGATGATTTTGTGCATGCAGTGGAGAAGGAGGGGACTGTCACCTTGGGCAGTGAAGGAAGTGCACTCAAGTTGAAGAGTGTTTATCATGTGCCGGGGATGAAGAAGAACCTATTCTCAGTGACTAATGTGGTTGATGCAGGTTACCATGTTCTATTTGGACCAAAGGAGGTAAAGTTCTTGCGGAACTTCTCCTCCATGAAGGCGGATATTACTCACACGATGCGGCGTGTGAAGGACTTGTTTGTGATCTCTACAAACTCATATGTGAACAAGATGAAGACCACTGATAGTGCGGTGATCTGGCATGAAAGGCTGGGTCATGTGGAGATGGATAAGTTGAAAGCTATGGTGGCAAGAGGCCTTGTGAAAGACCTACCTAGCTTGTCTTCGTTTGGTGACGGTCATGTTTGTGAAGGGTGTCAATTTGGGAAAGCTCATTGCCTCCCATTTGACAGGTCTCTTTCCAGGAGCAAGGCGCCATTGGAGTGTATTCATGGTGACTTGATGGGACCGTGTGCTACACCCACATACTCAGGAAACCGGTACATGCTTGTACTTGTGGATGACTTCTCACGGTACACGTGGGTGTATTTTGTGAAAGAGAAGTCGGAGGTCTTCAAGAAGTTCATGGAGTTCAAGGAGAAAGTTGAAGGCGTGCTGAAGTTGCGGATTAACAAGTTGAGAACGGACAATGGAGGGGAGTTTACTTCTAATGAGTTCTCTACCTTTTGCAGGAAGCAAGGTATCAGGCGAGAGTTATCCTGTGCTCATACTCCGCAGCAGAATGGAGTAGCGGAGAGGAAGATTCGGCACTTAGCGGAAACATGCAAGTGTTGGCTGCATGCGAAGGGCATACCCAAAGCCTTATGGGCAGAGGGAATGGCTTGCGCGACGTATGTGATCAATAGGTTGCCGTTAAGTCCGATTGAGTTGAAGTCTCCACATGAGATGATGTATGGAGAGAAGCCGAGTGTGAAGCACTTGCGGGTGTTTGGAGCTACTTGCTTTGTGCACGTTCCTGATGCTCTCAGAACCAAGTTGGATGCGAAGGCACGAAAGTGCATATTCATTGGCTATGACGAGCGGAAGAAAGGATGGAAGTGCATGGATCCACAGACACGCCGGTTCATCGTCTCTCGTGATGTGGTGTTTGACGAGCTGATTTCATATCAGGGAGTTTCTACTGTTGCTTTGTAGGAGAGTTCAGGAGAAAGAAGAGAAGAGAGAGTTACTGACGACTCTTTGGTGGAGTTACCTGTGTCCCCAGTTGCTCCTATTTCATCAGGCTTCAGGTCAGGTGCTTCGGGTTCTGGAAGCAGGGGGAGCGACGCTCCAAATTATTCTGGCGGGAGAGCTAGTGGTGATGATGTTGATGGAGCGGTGGAGAGTGGTTCGTCTTTGCGGAGGTCGAAGAGGATTATCGTCCCACCGGCTCGCTATCGAGAAGGTAATCTTGTTAGCATGTGTTCGTGCTTCTTTGCAGGGCCTCTTGACGAGTGAGAGCCGTCACGATTTGAGGAATCCACTGGAGTGAAGGAGTGGGAAGATGCCATGGATGAGGAGATGCTTGCCCTCAGGAAGAATGAAACTTGGGACCTTGTGCCCAAGGTTGATGGTGTTACTCCTGTCACCTGCAAGTGGGTGTATAAGGTCAAGAAGAAGGCAGGCGGCAATGTAGAGCGGTACAAGGCTCGCCTTGTTGCTCGGGGATTCTCACAGCAGTCCGGGGAAGACTAGGACGAGACATTTAGTCCGGTGGCGAAGATGACTTCGGTGCGGGTGGTGATAGCGTTGGCGGCGTGTCAAGGTTGGAAGTTGTGGCAACTCGACGTGAAGAACGACTTTCTTTACGGCGAGATTGACAAGGATATTTTTATGGAGCAACCACCCGGATATGTTTCGAAGTCACATCCGGAGTATGTCTGTAAGTTGAAGAAGGCCCTTTATGGTTTGAAGTAGGCGCCTCGAGCGTGGTTTGAAAAGATTGCAGAATACTTGTTGTTTTGCGGGTACTATGCGTCGGACTCCGACTCGAGTATGTTTGTGAAGAAGAAGGGTGGACTTCATGTACTTTTGCTGTTGTATGTCGACGATATGATCGTGACAGGGAATGACGACGGAGAGGTGGCAATGCTTAGGGCGGAGCTATCAATCCGGTTCAAAATGAAGGATCTGGGGGAGCTTCACCATTTCCTTGGTATTGAAGTGGAGAGGAAGAAGAGTGGGGTGCTGATTTCTCAAAAAGGCTATGCGGAGCGTATCGTGGAGAGATTCGGCATGGCGGATGGAAAGCGCTGCTCTACACCACTTGAAGTTGGAGTGAAACTTCGTCGGGATGAAGGAAGGATCTTGTCTGATCCTAAGCCTTTCCGGGCTCTGATAGGAAGTTTGATCTACTTGACGATCACTCGACTGGACATCTCATTTGCGGTTGGCCGAGTGAGTCGCTATATGCAGGAGCCTAGGAAGCCTCATCTGGAGGCGGCGAAGGGAATTTTGAAATATGTCAAGTCAACCTCGGATATGGGGTTGTTCTTTGGAAGAGACACCGGTTTCAATCTACATGGGTTCACGAATGCCGACTACGGGGGAGATACTGACGATCGGAAGTCGACGTCGGGGTACGTCTTTATGTGTGGTTCGACGGCGATCTCGTGGTGTAGTAAGAAGCAGGACTCGATGTCTATCTCCACCACTGAGGCAGAGTACAAGGCGTCGTCCTTGGCGGCTCAGGAGTGCATATGGTTGCGCAGGTTGGTGGAGGATATTTATGAAAAGGTTCGCAATCCTACTTTGCTCCGCGGCGACAATGAAAGTGCGATGAAGCTTGTTACAAACCCTGTTTGTCACGCGCGCACAAAGCATATATCGAGATCGAGCACCATTTTATTCGGGAGAAAGTACTCGGTGGATCTCTTTCCGTGGAGTATGTTCGGAGTCAGGACAACGTCGCTGACATCTTCACGAAGCCTCTGTCTAAGGGGCCGTTTGAGCGCCTTCGCGGGCTGCTCGGACTGGTATCTTATTTTCACTTCAAGGGGGAGTGTTAATTTTTTGAAGTAAAAATAAGATGCAGTTTTATATATACATATATAAATTTGGTTATATATATATATATAAATTTCGGTTATTGACTTAAAGTTTTCGGCTATTGAATTCGGCAAGGCTTTCACCGAATTCGTTTAATGCTATCTTGTGAGCTGGCAGTTTCCTCTCTCTCCCGCTATATATGATTATATATATTTCTACAGTTATTTTTCCTCTCACCACGTGTAACTGCCGCTGGCTGTCCAAAAGAAAAAATAAAAACCCTCCTCCGCGTGAACAACTCTCTCCCGCAACCCTAGCCGTCAAGCAGTTTTTTTTGTTCTCCTCCTTCGCCGAAGTGTTCTCCACCATCGCAAGAAGAGTTCCTCCCTTCCCGGCAAGAAGAGTTCCTCCCTTCCCGGCAAGGAGCGGCTGCCGAAGTGTTCTCCGGCCTTCAGAAGTCTGCAGATTTTCAGAGAAGAGTTTAGAGAGAGAATCTTCTCTCTTCATTTTCTCCGCCGTGTGACCTCCGTTTTCAGAGTTTCTTGGTTCTATCCTATAGCCGTCGACGAGATCTACGTCGTGGTGTAGTTGGTTTGCTGAAACGGTGCGGCGTGAAGACTGAAGGAGGATCTGAAGTTTTTCTGTTTTTCGTGCTTCTTGGATTTCCTGTTTTTTGTTCTTGTGGATTTTATTCGGAACCATACAACCGCGTATGTCGCGGTGTATGTCCGTTTATTTTGTTGTGTGGTTATAGCGAACTTATATCCTTGATTTCAAGTATTTCCTGCATTATTCTGGTGATTTTTCTTCTGGTGGTTGTGCACGTCCTGGGCTAAGGATTTTTTCACATGGTATCAGAGCTACGTTGGTTTTAGCGGTGTTTGCTAAGTTCCTTTGGAGAAGAAAATCGGTATACCGGAATCGAAGGTGCAGACGGATATGCGAGAGGTCTTGGTATTGAGTTGCTGACGCACCTCGCTAAGGGTGCGGCTTGGCCGCACCTTGCTAAGGGTGCGGCTTGGCCGCACCCCCCTAAGGGTGCGGCTTGGCTGCACCCCAAGGGGATGCGGCTTGGCCGCACCCCACTAGGGGTGCGGTTAGGTCGCGCCCCCGGGGAGGGGCGGCTTGTGCGCTACCGCGCGCGCTACCATGCGGTAGCGCCGCGCGGTAGCGTTACCGCGCTGTTGCGGGCGGTCCGACGAGGGCGGTTGGTAATGGAGGGAGTGGGCTTGCCCGCTTCCCCACTCTCCCCTCATCATGGTAGTGGTCTTGGGGAGTAACCACCCCTTCTTATGCATATAAATAAATGGGAGTCTTGTATGAGTGCACATCATAAGCCCCCAAAACCTTCAGAGTCCAAGCTTTCGTGCGGAGGAGTTCGGAGGTTTTTTATTTTGCCGCGGAAATTCAGACCACCGTCGTTTTCGAGCGACACGTCGTACCATGCTGGAGGTAAGCCGTTGCGACTTGCGCAACTATGAGCGCAATTATGAGCCTGTCGTCGTGCGTGTTTTCCGGAAGTCGTCGCTCGGCTCTAGTGGTGGGAGAAATTTATATCTCGCCTTATTTGGTGGCGAGCTCGTCGCCCTGTGATTGTGTTGGAGATTGTGACGAGCTTGCCGTTCAACGTTGAAGCTTGAGTAGCTTGGGGGCGATGTGCCCTGCAACACGGGAGCGTGATGCTCTGCAGCGTGGGAGCGGTGTGCCCTGCAACACGGGTGTACAACCCGTATTCGCCGAGTGGGCCCCCCCAGCCAACTGGCGAAACCTGGGTCGTCCGGATCATTCGCCGGGTCACTCGCCCAGGCTAAGTGAGGTAAAAATGCCCTCAAGATGGTGGGGGTAAGCTATAGGAAAGAAGACGCTAGGCGAGTGGTGCCCTCACGTACCACTCGCCCAGAAATGAGAGCATTCGCCCAGCCATGGGACCACTCGCCCAGAAGCGTGGGCATTCGCCCAGACAGGCGGGTGCCCAGCGAATGGTGCCCTCACGGACCATTCGCCCAAATGGGTGTGAGGGGAAAATGACCATAATATCCCTGGTGGGCTGCAAATAGCCCTTCGGAACAGCGGAGTTAGGCTGTTAGCAGACCAATTTGGGGTGTTGTTAGTAAAATTAAAAGGCGGATTCATGTTATTTACAGACCAGCCTAGGAAAACTATAAATAGACCCTTAAGGGCACCTTGGAGGAGATCCGATTTTAGATAATCCTCTCCTCTAGGCTAGTTTTGGTTGGCAGCCAGTGCCCTCCAAGGTGCCCGGTTGAGCTTTGGTTTGGGAGGGGAAGCTCTCTAAGATCTTCCGGGTATGTGGCGGGACCTCCTCGCTTCAGCCTTGGGGCCTATTCCGTTTCCAGCATCCACCGTCAGGAGAGTCTAGCGAGGGAGAAATAAGCATCGGCTACACCCCCAGTGGGTCCGAACTCAAGAGACCAGTTGCTGGTTTCAACATTTTTGGTGCGGTGAGCGTGGACCGTAGCCGGTGAAAGAAAATCCCAAGCTGGTTTCGATGACAGGAGATGGAGGAAATGGTTCTGACTCAGGTCACTCGCAGCCACCAGCGGCAGGCGAGTGGCTGGAGATGTTTGAGAAGTTCAAGCGAGAGGTCCTGCAGACGGTTCTCGCAGCAAGGACCGAGTGCGAGACCCCGGTGGTCCCAGTGGTCCCGCCTTTGCATATTGGCGAGAACGCACCGGGGCAGCGACCGGGGAAGGAGGTGCCAGCAGAAGGAAGTGCGCGAGACCTCCCCGGACGGCAGTTGTTCAGCAGTCCGGCGAGTGCTGAGGTGTGTGAGTTGGTCCCGCGCGAGAGGACCACTCGCCGAGCAGGGGAAGGGAGCCCCTTTTGTGAGATGATCCTCTCGGCCCCAGTGCCAGAAGGGTTTCGTGGGCCGGAGATGTCCTACTATACCGGCAAGGAGGATCCAGTTGTGCACCTGCAGTGGTTCGAGGACATGACTTCAATCCTTCCCATGTCGGATTCTTTTCAATGCCGACTCTTCGCGACCACCCTGAAGGAGAAAGCAAGGGACTGGTTCCACCAACTTCCCACAGGTTCCATCTATGCGTTCGATGATCTGCGCCGAAGCTTCCGATTGCGTTTCTCGACGTCAAAGAAGAGGAAGAAGGATGCGGAGGCTCTTTTCAAGATCAGGCAGAGGGAGGGGGAATCCCTGGCCAAGTACGTGGACAGGTTCCAGGAGGAGATACACCTAGTGCAGGAGGTGCCGGGATTCGCCCTCCAGATGGCATTCATCGTAGGGCTGCGAGAGGGGTTCTTCAAGATGGACCTGAAGAGAAGACCTCCTGTATCCTTCGAGGTGTTGATGGAGAGAGCCGCGGAGGAGATTGAAGGGGAGGCAGCCAACCCCGAATTCTATAAAAGGTTGGCAAAGATGAGCGAGCCCGAGGCGAGGCAGCCAGAAGGAAGAAGGCGAGAGGAGCCCAGGGGCCAGGGGTTCGAAAGACCACCTCGGGTTTGGAGGAACCAAGAACCCAACAACAGGTTGGGCTGGAGGAACCAGGAAGGACCCGCGCGAGGTCAGGATGAAAGGTACCAAGGAAGGGAGGCAGGAGGAGTGAATCAGGGGTGGAGGCAGGGTCCCATACCCCCTCACCCCCCGAGGGAGCAAGCCATGGCGGTAGGCCGAGGGAGAAGAGGTAGAGGAGCGAGAGGAGGAAGAGGAAGAGCTGGAAGAGAAGACAGGGTGGCGTTGCCTTACTGTGACTTTCATCAGGAAGAAGGTCACGCGATCGCCACCTGCCCAGAGTTCTTGGAAATGAGGGAAAGAGGACAGCCACGGCGGCAGCAGGCCAGAATTGAGGAAGTGCTCCCAGAGGCAGAAGAGGACTGGTGTGAGGATAGGGCAGATACAGGAACCAGGGGAGGAATCGGGGTGATTCACGGTGGGGTTGGGATAGAGGCCTCTCGCAAGAGAAGCTTCCAGGCCATGTTTCGAAGGGACGTCGCGTCGACTTCCCAGACCCCACCCCCCTCCGAGAAGCTCACCTTCTCCTCAGAAGATATGCCAGACTACGAAGACCCATTCTGCGACGCCCTGGTGATCCAGACGGCAATAGAAAACTTCACGGTCTCTCGGATCCTGGTGGACAACGGGAGCTCGGTGAATCTGATCTTCAAAAAAGCTTTCGACGCGATGGAGGTAGAGAAGAAGAGAGTGCAGGCCTCCGACGGACCACTGTTTGGTTTCTCGGGAGAGCGGAAGGAGGTCGAGGGAGGCGTAGGTCTCCAGGTGACGCTAGGAGGAGTCCCAAGAAACTGCCGGTTCGTCATCGTGGACGCTCCGAGCAGCTATAACGCCATCTTCGGCCGACCCCTCATCAGCGCCTTCCGGTGCGTGCCCTCATCGTACCATCAGTGCTTAAAGCTCCATAGTGGAGGAGTCCAGATCCGCGTCCAAGGAGATGCTAAGGTGGCGAGGCAGTGCTACGTGGCTGCCGTCAACACCATTTCATGGATGGCGGATGCCGAAGAGATGGATGAAGAGATGGTGAGGCCAGAGGGGTCAGGAGAGGAAGAGGAGAAGGGAGAAGAAGGGGGAGAGGGCGATGCCCGAGAGGAGTTGTTGGAGGTCGCTCGTGAGGAGCAGGAGGTCGAGGTGTTGGAGGTCGCTCATGAGGAGCAGGAGGTCAAGCCGATGGAGGCGGAAGGAGCTGCAAGGGAAAAGGCCCGGGAGGAGGGGCGAGAAGCAAAGGGCCAGTGGGAAGAGCCAGCCCGGCTCGAGCCGGCAGAAGAGGTGATAGAGATGGAGGTTACCACCCAGGCAGGAAGGGTGGAGAAGGTGCGGGTCAGCGGGGGCCTCGGCCCGGAGGACCAGAGAAGGATGTTGGAGTGCATCCAGAAGAACATGGACATCTTCGCGTGGAGCGCAGCGGACATGCCAGGCATCGAGGCGGACGTGGCTTGCCATCGTCTCAACCTCGATCCAGAAGCCCGCCCCATCCGGCAGAAGAGAAGGACTATAGCTGACAAGCTCGAAGGACCGATCCGCGAGGAGGTGGCGAAACTCCTCGAGGCAGGTTTTGTAACGGAGATCCAGTATCCAGGCTGGGTCTCCAATGTCGTAATGGTAAAAAAGGTCGATGGCCGCTGGCGTATGTGTGTGGACTTTTCATTGTTAAATAAGGCCTGTCCTAAGGATTGTTATCCCTTGCCTCGGATCGACGCGCTGGTTGACTCAGCCGTCGGTTTTTCTGTGATGAGTTTTTTGGATGCTTTTTCAGGTTATCACCAAATAAGAATGCACCCCCCGGACGTCAAAGATGTCTCGTTCATCACCAGGGAGGGATGCTACTGCTATAAGATGATGCCCTTCGGGCTGAAAAATGCAGGAGCAACCTACCAGAAGATGATGGATCGGGTATTTAAGAAGCAAAGGGGAAGGAACCTGGAGGTCTATGTGGATGACCTTATGATAAAAAGCAAGTGTGTGAGCTCTCACATCCAGGACCTCGAGGAGACCTTCGCCACCCTACGCAAGTACAAGATGCGCCTGAACCCCCTGAAGTGTGTCTTCGGGGCCAGCAAAGGGAAGTTCCTCGGGCACCTTCTCACCCCCTGGGGGGTAGAACCTAACCCGGACAAGGTTAGGGCTATAATGGAGCTGGGGTCGCCACGGAACGCCAAGGAAGTTCAGCGCTTGACCGGAAGACTCGCCGGGCTGAACAGGTTTCTATCCCGGGCAGGGGAAAAATGCTCCCCCTTCTTCAAAGCGCTACGAGGCAATCGGAAGTTTGAGTGGACGAGAGAATGCGAGGAGGCCTTTCAGGCCTTGAAGAGCCAACTCACCAAGGCTCCGCTACTGCAAAGTCCCAAAGAGGGGGAGGATCTACATTTATATCTCGGGGTCGGGGCGGAGGCCGTAAGCTCCGTCCTGGTTTGAGAGGAAGGAAAGAAGCAGCTGCCAGTCTACTACGTAAGCAGGGTCCTGAGGGAAGCGGAGCTCAGGTACCCAATTTTAGAGAAGTTGGCCTTTGCCCTGGTCATCGCAGCAAGGAAGCTCAGGCCATACTTCCAGGCCCATTCGATCCAAGTAGTGACGGACCATCCACTCCGCCAGATCTTCGAAGGAGTGGAGCACTCGGGAAGACTCGCAAAATGGTCAATCGAGCTAAGTGAATTCAACATTACCTTTGTCCCTCGATTATCTATGAAGGCGCAGGTGGTGGCGGATTTCATGACAGATTTCGTGGCCGAGATGAGAGAAGACGGAGCCCCTCGTCACGTTCCATGGAAGCTGCTGGTGGACGGGGCTTCGGGCAAGAATTCTCTCGGAGGAGGGGTGGTGCTGGAGAGTCCCCACGGAGTAAAGATAGAGCAGACGCTAGTGATACATTTCCCAATCACCAACAACCAGGCGGAGTATGAGGCTGTAATCACCGGCCTGCGGTTGGCCCGGGAGCTCGGGGTCCATGACGTGGGGGTCCTCACGGATTCCATGATAATAGCTTCTCAGATAAGGGGAGAGTTCGAAACAAGGGAACCTGTGCTCATGAAGTATTTAGCAAAAGTCAAAGGTCTCGTGGGGACGTTCAAAACTTTCTCCATCCAGCATGTCCCACGAGAGGAGAGCACCCCGGCAGATCGGTTGGAAAAATCTGGTCCTCGAGCCGGAGGGACCCTGACGGATCTATTCCGTCCTTCGATTGAAGAAGGAGAGCTCATGGAAGTAGAACAACGGCCCTCCTGGAAGGATCCCTTCGTCACCTTCCTTGCAACGGGAAAATTTCCGGAAGAAGTTCCGGACCAGAGGCGCTTCCGGTATAAGTCTGCCTACTATGTGCTCCATGAGGGTGACTTGTATCGGAAGACCCTCTCGGGCCTCCTGGCCCGATGCATCTCGGAGGAAGAGGCCCCGAGGATCTTGGAAGAAGTCCACTCCGGCGAGTGCGGCAGCCACTCGGGGAGCAGGATGTTGGAGGCAAGAATAGTGAGGCAGGGGTACTTCTGGCCAACCCTAAGCAAAGACGCGGCAGCCTTCGCCAAGAGATGCCAGAAGTGCCAAATGTTCGCCCCGCTTCAGCTCATGCCAGCTCAGAGGCTGAAGAGCATCACGGCGCCCTGGCCATTCGCCATATGGGGAATGGATCTGGTAGGACCCTTCCCCCAGGCTAGCGGGCAGAGGAGATTTCTCCTAGTCATGATTGACTACTTCACAAAGTGGCTGGAGGTCAAGGCGTTGGCTAAGGTCACCTCCCAGGTAATCCGCAACTTCGTATGGGGGGAGATCATTTGTCGACATGGGCTTCCGCAGGCCATAGTCACGGATAATGGACCGCAGTTCGCAAGCGAGGAATTCATCACCTTCTGTGGCCAGCTGGGGATAGACCTTAGGTTTGCATTCGTCCACCATCCCAGGAGCAACGGGCAGGTAGAGGCGGCGAACAAGGTCATCGTGAACTTGCTCAAGAAGAAGGTGGAAAATCTCAAAGGCAATTGGGTAGAACAGCTCCCCTCGGTCCTATGGGCTTTAAGAACCACCCCCAACACCGCCACGGGAGAGACCCCTTTCAGGCTCTCTCACGGCTGCGAGGCGGTCATCCCCATAGAGTTCGAGATTACGACACCACGGGTAACGGTCGCCGCAAATGGAGAGGAAGATTTGAGAGCCGAGAACGAGGAGGAGTTGCGGCTCTCCCTCGACCTCATCGAAGAAGCTCGGGATCGAGCAGCCATCCATCAAGAAGAGGTCAAGCGGCGGATGGCCAAGTATTTTGACAGGCACGTCAGGATCAAGCAGTTCGAGAAGGGAGATCTGGTACTCAAGAAGGTCGACGCGGCTGGGAGATCCGCCGCGGTGGGAAAACTTAACCCCAACTGGGAAGGCCCCTATGTCGTGGAAGAAGCACTAAAGTCTGGGGGGTATCGCCTTCAGAATGTGGAGGGCCAGCTCCTCAGCCACACATGGAGTGGCGACGACCTTAAACGCTTTTATCCTTAGTACCATGTAATAATGATGTTTTTTGAATAAAAGCATTTTGTTTGAACTATGTGTATGAAAATGATGCTGCAGCTCGCAGGAGAGACCCTGGATGTTCAAAAGATTGGCCCCGAGCAGACCCGCTGTCCAGGCTCTCATCTAGCTGGCAGGTCCGAAGGCTCACTAGGTGGCAGGTTCCATGTTCAAGAGGTTGGCCCCGAGCAGACCCGCTGTCCAGGCTCTCATCTAGCTGGCAGGTCCGAAGGCTCACTCGGTGGCAGGTTCTATGTTCCAGAGGTTGGCCCCGAGCAGACCCGCTGTCCAGGCTCTCATCTAGCTGGCAGGTCCGAAGGCTCACTCGGTGGCAGGTTCTATGTTCCGAAGGTTGGCCCCGAGCAGACCCGCTGTCCAGGCTCTCATCTAGCTGGCAGGTCCGAAGGCTCACTCGGTGGAAGGTTCTATGTTCCGAAGGTTGGCCCCGAGCAGACCCGCTGTCCAGGCTCTCATCTAGCTGGCAGGTCCGAAGGCTCACTCGGTGGCAGGTTTTATGTTTCAGAGGATGACCCCGAGCAGACCCGCTGTCCAGGCTCTCATCTAGCTGGCAGGTCCGAAGGCTCACTCGGTGGCGGATTCTATGTTTCAGAGGATGACCCCGAGCAGACCCGCTGTCCAGGCTCTCATCTAGCTGGCAGGTCCGAAGGCTCACTCGGTGGCTGCTTCTCAGTTCTCAAGAGATGATCTCAAGAGCATTCGCATAGACCACGCGCCGGAGAGAGGATCACACCCCACTCTCTTGACTACTTAAGCGAAACCCCGTGATACGCGAATGATAAGGTTCACTGGGAAGCGAGAGATCGAAGGGGAGCGACCGACCTAAGTCATCTTCGAACATTCGCGGGGTAGCCAAGACAGTCACGTCACGACCCGACGTCCTAATGAGCCTAGCGAGATGTGGCAGCGAATAAGAAGAACCGGCGTCCTAATGAGCCTAGCGAGATGTGGCAGCGAATAAGAAGAATCGACGTCCTAATGAGCCTAGCGAGATGTGGCAGCGAATAAGAAGAATCGACGTCCTAATGAGCCTAGCGAGATGTGGCAGCGAATAAGAAGAATCGACGTCCTAATAAGCCTAGCGAGATGTGGCAGCGAATAAGAAGAATCGACGTCCTAATGAGCCTAGCGAGATATGGCAGCGATTGAGGAAAAAGTTGAGAATAATGCACAGTGTAATCAATGAAGTACATCTTTTATAAGCACTCGCCGGTTCAAGATGACAATCAAAAGTATAACTGCAAAAAGAGGAAATACAAAAAGCCCTTCTCAAGGATCCACAGACTTCTCGCTTGAAGATCCGCCGCTCTCGTCAGAGTCTGGAACGAGGGCATCTTCTCGCGGCTCGACGTGGTCATCCTCGGGAAAGGGAATCGGGATGTACAGCTCGGGGACGACTTGACGAGCGGAAAGGCGTTCGGCCTCCGCCTTCAGGTATCCCGCTCGCCTCAGCACCTGCAGCGCATGCTTGACGGCATTCTGCGCATTCTCTTGCATCAGCTGCTCCAACTCGTGATGGGGGTAAAAATGGCCCCCGCTCCCCGGGTCGAGTGCTGACGCACCGGCCTCTCGCAGTCGCTGGACCTCGGCTTTGGCCAGACGGATTTCATCCTCAAGGCCGGCCACCCGAGCACGGAGCATCTCGGCAACCGTGGTATCCTGAAGTTAATAACAAGGGTTAGTAAGAATAAAGTCGTCAATCGACAACAAGTCATTCGCAAGAAAGGCGAAAACATACATACCTCTGCGACAGGGCGGTTGGCGAGAAGGGTCTCCGCAGCTGTTAGCTTGGTCCTGAGCTCCATCGCCTCAGCAGAGGCAACGGACCGGGACTCCTCCACCGCCGCCAAGTCCCGCGCCAATTTGATGCTCCGGCGCGAAGACATGTGCGCGAGCTCGAGCGCCCGCAGCATGGCCCTGACGCTCTCATGCGCGAGAATCTGGGTCGTCTCGGCATCATAAACTTCGGCGTCTTCTCGGCCATAGAGGGCATACGCGATGGCGTAAGCCTCCCCGCTGGCGAGATCGCTCTCTATCAACGACGGATGGAGGGTGGAGAGCGAGACCCGGTTAGCATTCCGGTCCCACTTGACCAAGGGAGCCCCCGAGGGGTCCATGTACTTCTCGCCGCTGGGGAAGTTCCGATGGTCCCTGGGAAGTGGGGGCGGCGGCAACGACGGTCCCGCGCGAGGGGTGGTCTCTCCTGGCGCACTCGTCCCCAGCGCTTGGATCTGAGCACCCGCCGCGAGGGTCTCGCCCAAGATCCCCTTCCCCTTGGCGGAAGGGGGGTTTTTGGATTTCTTGGAGGTGGAAGGGGTCGGCGCCGCTGGCTTGCGCTTCTTCCCGCCGGGCTTGGAGGAAGAAGGTTCCTCCCGGCAGGCATCCGCGGCGGCCTGCGCGAGAGCGAGGGTAGATCCGGAAGGGCGCGGCGGATGGAGAGGGAAATGGCGCACACCTGTACAATATAACAAACGGTTCTAGCGAATGATGTAAAAATTACAAAGCGAAAGCGAATGATGTAAAAATTACAAAGCGAAAGCGAATGAAGTCTCGAACACTTACCCTCGCCCTGCGGAATAGGTGGAAGCGAGTTGACATTCCGCCGGAGATGGACGAGATCCATCCCATGCTCCAGGATGTATTGGTGGAGTTTGGCCTCGTGCCCCCCTAGGGTCGGGGGGCGGAAGGTTGACTCCTCCTCCTGCACCGGCGCGAGGAGGGTGTTCCCTAGGTTCCCGCTCACGAAAATAAAGCGGCGAACCCAGTCATGGTTCTTGTTCGGGAGCCCGTAGTGCTTTAGGGGGCTCTGTCCCGAGAAGAACGAGATACCGTGGGTGCAGCGGAAGGTATAGAGCTTGCGGAAGACGGGTAGCGAGAACTCGATCCCCTCTTCTCGCAGGTAGCTCGCGTACCCGACCAGCATCGCAATGGAGTTGGGGTTGAGCTGGCCGGGCACGACCCCATAGTATCTGAACGTCTGGCGGAGTTCCGGCCAGATCGGGAGGCGAAATCCCACCTCGAAGTGCTCTAGCGGGATCGCGAGAGCACAAGGCGAGATGGAATTCAGGCGCTCATCCGGCCTGGGTTTTCGCGCCTCGAAACCCGGCGGGACGTAGTCGGCGACGGCAGACAGGTAGGCCTCCTCAGAGAGGTCGCAGGAATCGAAGACGTGGTTGGCGAATGCGCTGGCGCACTTGGCTCTGCCTTCCGCATCGCCACCCATTCTTGCGAGTGAAGAAGAAAAGAGGAGCAATTGGTGAGGAAGAAGCGCGAGTGCTAGCGCAGGGAAGGAAAGCGGATGATTAGGTATTTAATACGGTGGTTGAGAGACCTATTTATAGAGGGACCAAACGGCGTTTGGACTTTCGAGACCTCGGGTGTGCGGATAGCCATCGCGCCCTCCCGACGCCTCGAAGCCCGAGCCGGTCCCTCTCGCTCATTAATGGCAAATGCCCTATGTCTATTCATTCCGAGGCTACGCAACGAAATAGGAAAAGCATCCGGCTAAAGGTTATCACTCGGCAAAACCCAAGTAGAGTTATGAGATAGAAAGATAAATAAAGAAGCATTCGCAAAGCATAGAAAAATTATTACATATAAAAACAATGTTCAACATTCGCAGCACAAAGTAAGAAAAGAAAACAACAGGAGGGATGGACGTTGGGAAGGTCAGATCTCCTCCCAGACCCATCGACCTCGCTTTCGCGACCCAGCTTCCGTGGGCGCTCGCGGGCGGTAGAGCGAGAGCATACTGGTGATTTCTTGGGAAGCAAGGTGGAGTTGGTCCCGGGCTCGCGCGGCATGCCTTGCGGGAGACAACTCCCCTCCTTCACCCCCCAGCCGCTCCACTGCCGCGAGAAGATGCGAGTGACTTCGTCGAAGGTCCTTCAGCTCCCGTGTGACTCCCAGCCGCACCTCATCCACCTGACCGGCGACGTTTCGCTGGATATGGATAAGCTTCCCCAGGACCTCCGAGATCCGATCCTTCAGGGTCGCGTGATCAGAGGAATCACCCAGGAAGTCAGCGAGATCCCCAGGGGAAGGGAGAGGCGAGATCATTCCCTCTCCCCCCTCGTAGTAGGAGTCGAGGGGGGAGGCTTCTCGATAGCCTGCGGAATCACAACCAGGATTAGCGGTGATAAAGTATGCGAGTGCAATAGAGGCGGGTGAGTGAACTGACCTGGGATGGGATCCGGGTGACCCGAAGGACGAGACGAATGCGGGTGCGTCCCAGACAGCCAGGCGGGAGGTAAGACCTTTCCCTTTCCTGGACGGTAAGGCTGTGAAGAAGGGGCCGGAGCCTCCGCACGGTCATCAGCACAGAGATGCTGATCCAGCTCTCGCTCAGGGGAGACCCTCCGTTCATTCGCGGTGGCAGAAAGGTTCACCTGAGCAGGAGGACTGGGAGGAATGGAGTCCCGCAGCGGGACGCTAGTGTTGAGGGCTGCGAAAAGACAGTGGTTAATAGCCGACAACATAAAAAGGAGTAGCGAGAAGGTTCGCAACTCACGAGATTGGGGTACAGTCTCCCCGGGAGGAGGCGGAGGAGCAAGATCCGAATCGGGAGGAGGTATCTCGTCCGCTGGAGGTGGCACCACCACACTGCTCAGAACGGCCCCATGGCCGTCCTCAGGTACCGAAGCCCCCTGCGAATGATCGGAATCAGTGCATGGTAAGGGACGAACCAAATGGAGACAAAAAGAATCCTCATACCAGCACCGCGGGGTCCGGAGGGGCATCCGCCAGCGTATCCGCCGGAGACTCCGAAGCGGTCTCGCCTCTCTGACGATTCAGCCGAATCGTCTTGGCTCGACGCGAGACATAGGGGGCGCTCGGGTCCCGTTTAGCCATTAGCCAGGGAGCAAATTTGGATGCTCTGGGGGCAGTCACAGCTTGGGCCGCAGCTAGGCGGTCGATCATCTCTCGCGAGAGGGGTTTCGCAGAAGGTTTGTGGAAAGACATTGCGAAGTGGAGGAACTCCGAGCCGAGATGAGAGAGTGGTCCAGGAAAACCTGACATGAGGATATATATATAAGGTGGCGGTGGGACCCACAGAATCTTATGGATCCGGTCAGCAGGCACTCACCGAATACAGGGTTGGACTGTTCTTTACGATCGTAGGAACCGCTCGTAAAGAGCGGGGATTGTGTACAACCCGTATTCGCCGAGTGGGCCCCCCCAGCCAACTGGCGAAACCTGGGTCGTCCAGATCATTCGCCGGGTCACTCGCCCAGGCTAAGTGAGGTAAAAATGCCCTCAAGATGGTGGGGGTAAGCTATAGGAAAGAAGACGCTAGGCGAGTGGTGCCCTCACGGACCACTCGCCCAGAAATGAGAGCATTCGCCCAGCCAGGGGACCACTCGCCCAGAAGCGTGGGCATTCGCCCAGACAGGCGGGTGCCCAGCGAATGGTGCCCTCACGGACCATTCGCCCAAATGGGTGTGAGGGGAAAATGACCATAATATCTCTGGTGGGCTGCAAATAGCCCTTCGGAACAGCGGAGTTAGGCTGTTAGCAGACCAATTTGGGGTGCTGTTAGTAAAATTAAAAGGCGGATTCATGTTATTTACAGACCAGCCTAGGAAAACTATAAATAGACCCTTAAGGGCACCTTGGAGGAGATCCGATTTTAGAGAATCCTCTCCTCTAGGCTAGTTTTGGTTGGCAGCCAGTGCCCTCCAAGGTGCCCGGTTGAGCTTTGGTTTGGGAGGGGAAGCTCTCTAAGATCTTCCGGGTGTGTGGCGGGACCTCCTCGCTTCAGCCTTGGGTCTATTCCGTTTCCAGCATCCACCGTCAGGAGAGTCTAGCGAGGGAGAAATAAGCATCGGCTACACCCCCAGTGGGTCCGAACTCAAGAGACCAGTTGCTGGTTTCAACAGCGGGAGCATGAGGCTCTGCAGCGTGGGAGCGGTGTGCCCTGCAACGCGGGAGCGTGATGCTCTGCAGCGTGGGAGCGGTGTGCCCTGCAACGCGAGAGCGTCATGCTCTGCAGCGTGGGAGCGGTGTGCCCTGCAACGCGGGATCGTGATGCTCTGCAGCGTGGGAGCGGTGTGCCCTGCAACGCGGGATCATGATGCTTTGCAGCGTGGGAGCGGTGTGCCCTGCAACGCGGGAGCGTGATGCTCTGCAGCGTGGGAGCGGTGTGCCCTGCAATGCGGGAGCGTGATGCTCTACAGCGTGGGAGCGGTGTGCCCTACAACGCGGGAGTGTGATGCTCTGCAGCGTGGGAGCGGTGTGCCCTGCAACGCGGGAGCGTGATGCTCTGTAGCGTGGGAGCGTGATGCTCTGTCCTGTGTCCATGCCCGCGATGAAAGTCACAATACTGCAACTGGTTTCCTCTGTTTGGTGCAAACGGCTCGGGCCTGCGTAGCGCGTTGTTATCACGGATGGCGAGGAGAACGTTAGTCCTGGTAGTGTTCAGGGGAGTGTAGTCCTGATGCTGGTGAGATCTTCGGTCTCGGCTGGGGTTGTCGTGATGCTTGTTGTTCTTATTGGGAACTGTCTGCGGCAGTGACTCCTCTTTCTTCCTCTTCGAGCTCCCCTCGAACTGCCCGTGGTGAGCTTCAATTGCCTCATCTGCTGCTATCTGGGTCTCGACTCGCTGAACGAGGTCAGGCTTGGTACGGTTTCTCTCATTAGAGTTGAGTAAAAGCCACTTGGGCGGAGACCTCCAAGGAAGATTCCTCGCAAAAGCTCGGGGTCGACTCCCGGGATCTGTCAAGCCTCAGAGGTGAAGCGTCGGAATAAATCCTTCAGAGTTTCTCCATCGTTCTGGCGGATTCCCGAGAGATGGGAGGGATCTCGGACAATCCTACGATTGGCGATGAACTGGTCCACGAACTGTTGCGCCATTTCAGCGAAGTTGCTGATGGCCCCATCTCGCAGGGAGTGGAACCAAGTGCGCGCTTGTCCCTTCAAGGTTGCCGGGAACACTTGACAGAGGAGTTGATCGGGGGCGCTGTAAATCCTCATGATGGTGGTGAAGTGATTGACATGTTCCAATGGGTCGTCCGTCCCGTTGAATGTTTCGATGTTGGGAAGCTTGAAACCATTCAAAATTGGATGGGCCAGGACTTGAGGCGACAGTGGGGAGCCGTGGTGTGCGGGGCGGAGGGTGAGAGCTGCGCGTCGCCTTGCTTGGACGTACTCCTATTCTATCATATCGCGTATTTCTTCTCACGTGGTTCTTTCTATTGCTCGATCAGGGGCAGCTCTTCCGGGGTGATGGTGACGGTGGTCAGCTTCTGGGCCTCTGGCTGTCGGGGCAGGGTGAGCGGAGCTTGCTTCGTTGGAGAATCCTTCTGAAGCTTCTCCTTCTCGAACGGCCTCCTCGTTCGGAGCATGACCCGGAGCTGGGGGCGGCGGAACGTTCAACTCTGGGGGTTGAATGGGAGCTCGAGGAGCTCCAAGATTTCTTATGAGAGCCAGCATCTCGGCTTGCTTCTCTTCCATCTGTCGTACGCGCCCTTCCAGTACTGTCACGGGTGCAGGCACTACCTCTTCTGCGAGAGGCGCATTGATAAGCGAGTGGGAGGGAGCTGGGTCGACGCGCCCCTCCGAGATTGATCCTTCAGTAGTGCGAGCACTTCTCCTTGCCATTGCAATTGGCGACAAGTGCTACCTCCGGTGAGTCTTTACAGAACCTTGGGAATTCCTTCCCACAGACGGCGCCAAACTGTTGCGGGTCGCTCGGGTGCTTTGGTAGACCGGTCGAATTGAACCACCTTAGCTCGGAAGCGAACCGAGCGCGCAAACAGTCAATTAGAGATTCGTTGAATACACTGAGACTTCTTAACGTGGAAAACCCGGAAAGGGTAAAAAACCACGCGGCCGGAGCTGTGCCGACCAAACTTCCACTATCTTCTGGGGGGTTACAATTAGAGACTTAGAACTCGAGCGCGACAGACCACCTCCAGAAAAAGAGAGAGAGAGAGAGAGGAGAGAGTTCTGAAGGTGACAGGCCACCTCCAGAAAAACTAAGTCTTTTTCCTTCTGAGAATATTGGAGAACAAAAGTGAGAATGGTGAGTCGCCTTCCGGGAGAACAAAAGTGAGATGCTCCGGAGAACAAAAGTGAGAATGCTGAGTCGCCTTTCAGGACGAAGGAAATCTTCAAGTCCCGAAGGAGAATTCCGCGAAAGTCTGCAAGAAGCTCTCCCGGGTCCAGAAGGCAAGATCCTCCAAAATGAAGGTTCTGGGCTCCTTTTATAGCTTTGGCCGGGGGTAGCCCGGTAATTTTGCCGTTGTAACCACCGTAACCACCTGACGGACGAATCACGTTTTTCGGTTCGGAGCACACGGATCGCAATTTTTCGTAAATGACCGTCTCGCCCTCGGGCAGTTCGGGCAGTTCGGGCAGCTTTGTTGAAGGCGAAAAAGGCGACAAGTCGTTCCTGCAATCTGAGAAATTAGAAAGACAAAAAATGAGCGTACCCGAAATGTGAAAGTGCTCTGAGCACGCAAGCGCGCTCAAATGCATTCTGAGCGTGCAACGAACACGGAAGTGCTCCGAACGCGCTTAGACGCGTCCTGAGCACGTTACGAGCGCGGGAGCGCTCCGAGTGAACACCTGGGCCCAAAGGGCGCACAACGAGCCTGGAGAGGGGGGATACCCCTGAACCCCTCCGTGGGGAGGGGGCTTGACCGCACCCCAAGGGATGCGGTTTGGCCGCACCCCAAAGGGGGCGCGGCTTGGCCGCACCCCAAAGGGGGTGCGGCTTGGCCGCACCCCAAGAAGGGTGCGGCTTGGCCGCACCCCAAGAAGGGTGCGGCTTGGCCGCACCCCAAGAAGGGTGCGGCTTGGCCGCACCCCAAGAAGGGTGCGGCTAGAAGGGTGCGGCTTGGCTGCACCCCAAGGGGATGCGGCTTGGCCGTACCCCACTAGGGGTGCGGTTAGGTCGCGCCCCCGGGGAGGGGTGGCTTGCGCGCTACCGCGCGCGCTACCATGCGGTAGCGCCGCGCGGTTGCGGGCGGTCCGACGAGGGCGGTTGGTAATGGAGGGAGTGGGCTTGCCCGCTTCCCCACTCTCCCCTCATCATGGTAGTGGTCTTCGGGAGTAACCACCCCTTTTTATGCATATAAATAAATGGGAGTCTTGTATGAGTGCGCATCAACAGTAATTTTTTTCATTTCAAGATCTGATCGGCCATCTTATTATTAGCCGATGTTTGCAATCGCTGTAATTTTATAATAGAATATCAGAGTCCTTAATATGTACACTAAGTTTCTTTGCTTTAATTAATTATTGTTTATTTCCAATTTTATAAAAAATAATAGCTGTTTTGCCAAACAGTTTAACAAATTCTCCGTTTGAAACAGCACTGCAACAGCTGTTCTTCCAAACAGATTCACAGATTCTGTCAGCACTCTGCAAAACAGCTGATTATTCCACGACTGCTTCTCACCACTGCTTCTCCAGTCGCTGCAGCCGCGCCAAACAGAGTCTAAGCTTTTATGACACAGAGAGCTAATTAGGTGCGCGCGCACACATACTTATGTGTGCAGCACACACGGACCATCTAGGTTCTCATCCAAGGGAGGAGAAAGCAGACGCCTTAAGGAAAAAAAACACAGCCGATGAACGGCTATGATTGCGTTCGGCGTTGGACGCACAAAAAAATTCCTACAACACGGTGCGCTGCATGTCAAATCAGATAAATGTTTCCCAATTTACGAGACAAGCGGGTCTGCCTCGGACCTAATTATTTTGTACATATTGAAAAAAGGGGACAAATATACATTCACTCCACCCTGTTCGTAATTTCTACGAGTTATTACGCGCCTTCTGAAAATACGTCTTGTACATGCATTTTTAGGAAAAGTGTTTAACACGGAAATTGTAGATCTCGTCGAGATATACAACTTTCGTGTTGAACACTTTTCCTAAAAATGCATGTACAAAGCATATTTTCAAAAATTCGTCAAAAATTTGTTACAGTTACGATCAGGGCAGCAATGCGCCTTGTGAGTGCATTTTTAGGAAAAGTGTTCAACACGAAAGTTGTAGATCTCGACTAGATCTACAATTTTCGTGTTGAACACTTTTCCTAAAAATGCATGTACAAGACGTATTTTCAGAAGGCGCGTAATAACTCATAGAAATTGGTGTGCCAATAGCCAAATAGGGGCTGCAATTATAATTTCCCTTAATAAAAGCCTGTGCCACTTTCTATTGAATTGCGGGTGTCTATATAGCTCATCTTGATTTCTAATAAAATATATAGTATCAATTTCACGGTCTAGATGTATTTCAGAATGATCTAACATGTTCAGTACGTAATCTTATCGCACGATGAACTTTTCATTTGTGTACGTGATTATATGTATTAATGTAAAATGATGTCAGCTATATATTTGTCGAGATGGACCATCTTAGCTCAAGAATGAGCTGGACGCCGCACACAGTTAATTAAAGTAGAGAACTGATAGCTGGCGAGAAGACTTTTTAGCGTGAAAAACTCAGAAAGAGTGAAAAATCACGTGATCGGATCAATGACAACCAAATTGCATTATATCTTGGTGTGTTACAAGTGAAGTAGAGAACTCGAGGGTGACATGTCACCACTCGTTACAGTAAATAGAAGAATACTCTTTGGTGACAGACCACCGCTCGACGCACTGAGTGTTTGATGGTGCAGAGGAAGCAGAATCTTCGAATCGTCTTGCGGGAAGAGAGAGATCTTCAAGTCGCCTTCGATGAGATCTTCGAATTAAGAGTAAGAAAATCTTAGAGTCCCGAAGGAGATCTTCGAGGGAGTCGTCCTGCGTCGAAGGAGAACTCTGAAGGATTCTGCGAAGGAGCTCTCTCTAGTGCTGAAGACCAGTTCTTCTTTGAATTAGGGCTCTGAGCTCCTTTTATAGTTTTTGACAGTCGCCACTTGGTAATTGCGATGTTGTAACCTCCATAACTATCGGACGGACGAATCACGTTCCTTGATCGCCACTTTTGCAGATATGTCAGTTCTGCCCCCGGGAACTTTGGCGTGCTCGGAAGCGATGAGAGGTTTGCCGGGCTCGGAAGCAACGGGAGCTTTCACGCGCTCGGAAACGACGGGAGCTATGGCGCGCTCGGAAGCGACGGGAGCTTTGGCGGGCTCAGAAGCGACGGGAGCTTTGGCGCGCTCGAATGCGACATGAGCTTTGGCGGGCTCGGAAGCGACGGGGCTCTGAGCTTGGAGGCGCTGGCGCGCGTGGGAGTCACTGGTGCACGCGGGAGGGAGGCCCTCCGCGCGTTGGTGCACGTGGACGGCGCTCCTGCACGCTCGTGCGGGGCGCCAGGGGACTGCTTCCATGCATTTTTCCGCACGGGATTGAGATCCCCGTGCGCCGGTGTGGGCGGAGGGCTGCGCGCGCGTGAGGGAGCGTATCGGGGGCCGCTCCCGCGCGCAAGTTATTCGGCCGTCAGACTGGGGTAACAAACGAACTTGGAATTGCGCGAGAAAGGGCCCGTTGAAATTGTATCAACGAATCGATCGAGATTGCGACAAAAAAAACTTTTGTTCGACCGAACTGTTTTTTTTTTTTGGGGAATCCCGTCAATATTTATGTGCAATTAAAATTCACAAACCTTATTTGTCTTAATAATTAGTCGTTGTATGGTCATATATGATGTAAATATCACATGAATGTACTCTGCTTTGTACAAAACTCATTATGTAAATCTCATTTGTTTAAATTTGTATTCTCTTAATTAGTCCAGCATCTCAAAATTATACATTTATTTCACTCCATTTATCTATTTATACACATTCAAGAAATGAATAAAAGTTTAATATTTGTATGCTCATTATCATTCCAACACATTTTATCTTTCAAATAGAATATATATATAACATATATATTTCCAGTTCCACCAGTATACGTTAGGAAATACTTAGAGAGACAAGAACACAAAGATTTAACATGAAAACCCCCCAAATTCACGAAAAAACCACAAGCCACTCGCATCACGAAATCCACTACGAAAAATGCCTAAAATACAAGCAATGCACCTCCACAAAGCCGCCTCTTTTTCAATCTCTCATTTTTCTTACGCAAGCTGAAAACAGACCTAATATACTCAAGACATAGAAAGAAGAAATTACAGTAAGAAGAAATTACAGTAGTTCCAAGTCTTTAAACATTCAAATAAACTTTCATAATTGTGGTGAGACATTAATATTGTCTCTCCAAACGAAGAAATGTTTCAGAGTTTTCTGCCTTTACAACTATAAATTTTTATCCCATAATTAACGCTTCCTGTCATCTGATACTCAATTTCTCTTCCAAAAAAAGAAAAGGAATTTAACTCCAAATTAATTAATACAAAAATATTTATTCGGCCTGCAGTATTTCAACGATCGAATATACCTACAATTAACCAAACACCAACAAAATAAATAAATAAATATGCATGTTGCACCTCTTCAAAGTTTGACCCAATTGTAAATAATTTAATAAGAAATTTAAGACAATTTCTGTCATTATGTAAGATAAATATTGAAGACATAAAAAAAATAATTAAGATCTGTTCGTTTGGACAACATTGATATTCAACTTTGAGAATACGAAAACCATTGCTTTTGTTCGGATGAAAAGTTTTAAGAAGGAATTGGCTTTCTGGTCCAAAGCCATCAATATTGATGTACACCTATAAAATCCTCCATCGATTATTAATGTTTAATTAGGCCCTGCTGACGGTTTTAAGATTGAGCATTCTGGAACTGCGAACTCACCCGGCCGCGCAATTTTTGTCCAGAGTGAATTTCGCATTTTTCGCCCGGGCATGAATTTTTTCACTCGAGCACACGTTTCCCGGGTGCGCATTTTCGACCAAGAGTGAATTTTTTTGTCCGAGCGCACATTTTTTGTGCGGGCGCAAAATTTTGCGCCCGGACAGACATTTTTAGCACGGACACACATTTTTTCTCATTCTTTCCAATATCCATTCTAACATGAAGCCGAACAACTTTTGTGCCCGGGCTGCATGTTGTTCGGCTGCATGTTAGAATTGATATTGGAAAGATTGACAAAAAATACATGTCGAATTACTTTCGCCCGAATTCTATCCCGTAGTCAAACAATAAAATTGGAATTCAGCACAAAGTCAATTCCTGCAGATATGAGTTTTCATTGAAAAACGAATTCCAAAAAGTCAATGACCGCACGCCGAAGTGGCCCTTAATTGTCTTTGAAAATGGATTTACAATGCGTAAGGTGAAAAAAAATTTAGTACCTTAAAGAATGCGTGTATATAATTTGTGTTCGATCTTGTCGGCTCCTGGCTTTAGATTGGTCTTGTTCGCACATTTTATAGTTGGTTGGCTCCTGGCTTTAGATTGGTCAGCAGTTATCGTTACCGTGAGGCGTTAAGTGCAGACAAGTCGACTCACCTTTAGCCAATAAGAGAGTTGACTTGTCGTTATTAATGATGTGCGGATATTGATTTTTGATTTGCCTTTAAGAATAGCCAGCTGACCGTTCCTTTACAAAATATTTCAGTATAAAAATAATAAAAAAATTAGTTAGCTTAGGGTTAAAAAGAAGAAGCGAAATGTTTGATGATGTATAAGCATGACGTCACTGCATGGTTTATTTTTGAAGAAGAGGACAAAAGTGCAAAGGTTGTGTACAAATTACCGATTTCGGCAGCGACATTAACGCTGCAATTCAAAATAAATGTCACCTAAAAAGTAGCATCATGACTATTTCGCCCTTCTCTCTCAAACTGCTGACCCGTACATTCCTCCTTGTGCAGATGAGACCAGTCCTAGCTTGGCAGCTGGTATTATTACTATCATGCCCCTCCCTGGCCTCCTCCTACATATTTCTCCTCCTCCTCCTTCTTCTTCTTCTTCCTTCCTTCTCCTCTGTTCATGGCTGCTGCTGATACAGTTTCTTCCAGAGACCAGCTTTGCTACGTTCGCTGTGCCTACTGCGGCACTCTTCTTGCCGTAATTATATCCTTCTCTCTTAATTAATTACCGCGCGCGATTTATCCTCCACACACACACACACATACAATCTTTGAATACTAAATTGAAGAGCTAGCTAGACCTTATACTCTGCATTATTTCTTATGTGATCTAAGATCTTGCAGCAAGCATAATATTACTGTAGAAATAACAAGTTTGCCTCCCTTTTCTTCTGAGTTATCATCAGACTCAGCGGAAGCGTGGTGTGCCCATAAACCTCAGTAACCGGCATCTTGTTGATGTTTTTGGCCTTCTGAATGGCCGCAACCACAATACTACATGTGTGTGTGCATGAGCGCGCGCTTGAATATATTATATTGCGCGCTTTTAAAGATAATAATGAGTGGTGGTGGTGGTTGATGGGTGCAGGTTGGAGTTCCATGCAGGAGATTGATGGACACCATAACAGTGAAGTGCGGGCACTGCAACCATCTCTCCTTCCTCAACCCTAGAACTCCACCTCTTCAACCTCGTCTCCAGGTATATATATATATAGAAAGAGAGAGAGTGATGTTATATGCAGATCGATTTTGACTGTATCGATTTTGACTATATGTAGGACAATTATTTTATGCATGCAAAATTTAATACATATATGCCAAAAACATTTCGCGTGCCTCCCTCCGCCATGCAAGCACATATAGGTGAGCTCATTGTTTCCCCGGACACCGTCGTCCTGATCAACTATGGCCTCCACAACGGTATCTACTGAAAAAGCCTCCGTCACTTCGCCGTTGGTGAGGAGGAACCGCCACGACGGGATGCGCCGCTGCTGAGAGTATTCTACAGGATGACGGTGGCCACCGGATAAGCGGCGAGTTTGAAGAGAAAGAGAGAAAAGACAAGCTTCTGCTTGTTGAGGCCAGCATTTTTCTTAAGAAATAGAAAATTTTAACCATTAGATATTCCTGCATGTAACATCACTCAAATATATGCATCAAGTAATTAAGGACAGGGGGATTCAGAGAGGGGCCCGAGGGGCACTGACACCCCAATTATTTTTCAAAATTGTTAGTGAATTTGGATTCCTCTCGTCGAGGCAATGAATTTTGACTACTTCTATGTCAAAAACGGTGGTCAGACGAGGGAGAAACACCTCCGATAAGATGTAAGCATTCTCATGTCACGTAACTAGTTTGTTTTGAGACAAATATTGGCTATTCGCGGACCAAAGTTGGCTATTCGCAGATCAAAATTGGTTATTCGCAAACCAAGTTCAGCTATGTGCACCCCAAAAATTAATTTCCAACATGTGACCCACGACCATTCTACTCTAGCATTTGTGTTTAGAAATTTTCTGGATCCGCCAATGATTAAGGAGGAATATTTATGTACAAATTAATTATTTGTATTGCATTATCTAAATTTAATCGATGTTAAATCTAATATATATATATATATATATACAGGAACTTTGCACTGATCATCAGCATAGGAAGGCGCAGGGGCAGCACTCAGCTGCGGCAACTTCAACAATTTCTTTTGAACAGACACCCAAAACTCCTCCTTTTGTCGTAAAACGTAATTAATTATATATTTGCTTTAATTTATTATTTCTGTCATCATTTATTTATATATATTGAAGCTTTATTATTTTATATTATTTATTGGATTATCTCCAATAATTTTGCTAATTTATGCGTGCATGGCAGCACCGGAGAAGAAACACAGGCTGCCGTCGGCTTATAATCGCTTCATGAGGTAACAAAATTTATTGAAAAAATAAATTTACATATTTCCTTCCTATTTAATTACCTTTTTTTATCATTATTACACTTCAAACCTTTATTTATATATCATTATTACACTTCAGACCTTTATTTATATATATATATATATATATATATATATAATGAGTATGTATGTGTTTATGTACTTTACCAACTGTGCCGTTTACATACAAACTACTGTTGTAAACGAAAGCATATTTTGTAACTGTATAAATATGCAGGTTATGAATGACGAAATGATGTCTGAATTTTATCATTGAATCCTCAGTTGCTCTGTTTATATTTTCCTTCTATTTCCAACAATTTCTTGTCAAAATTCAATTTGTAGAGGATCAGAGCGAAAAAACTGTTGGAAGCGCCACGTATGGGCACACGGTCTCTCTATCGCCCGACACTTCACTTGGCGAACACCACCCACGACAAACACCCCACGAACACCCCACTCGCAAAACCCCTCCTTACTCCGGCGAGCTGGGCGAGCACGGCAGGCGAGACGGCGAGCGCGGGGTGGCGAGCTGGCGGCGACGAGAACCCCTCCAGGCGAGTGCGGGCTGCTCCTTCTTCTCCTCCACGTCCACGCGAGCTGGTGGCGGGCTGCGCCGACGAGTAGGCTGGCAACACAGTGACGCGGGGTAGGCGACCTGGCAGCGGCGAGAGGGACTGGTGAGAGGGGTTGGCGAGTGCCGAGTGCGATATTCCAGCGGGAATAAGAAAAATTCTCCCTCTCTCTCTCTATGTTTTCTGCCGAAAACACTTAATTCCCAAAAACTTTTCTATTAAACTTCAAACAAATTACAGGTGGCCTATTTATAGGCAAAAAAAAAAAAACACCTTTCTCTCTCTCAGCAATAAATGCACTCCCTCTCTCCTCCTTTTCAACTAAAACAAAATACGCATATAAAGATACAAATAAAAGAGTTGACTCGGTCAACAAAGTCAAAGTCCAACAAACTCCCCCTCAAACTTGGCAGCACATGCCGAGTTTGCCTTTGAGCTTTGAGAACGTCTCCACCTTCAATGCCTTACTGAAGATATCCGCGATCTGCTCTCCGGTGGGGCAATACATAACCTCAATCGTCTTCCGCTCCACCTGCTCCCTAAGGAAATGATACCGGGTCTCGATATGCTTGCTCCTCCCATGCAGCACCGGGTTCTTCGCAAGCTGGATGATAGACATGTTATCCACTAACACTGTCGTTGGGCCATCCTGCACATGATGTAACTCCTCCAAGAGATTCCTCAGCCAGATAGTTTGGCAAGCACATGTCGCAGCTGCAATGTACTCTGCATCGCATGATGATAAGGCTATCGTAGCCTGCTTCTTCGAACTCCATGAGAACGTCGCGGTTCCCATATGAAACACGTATCCGGAAGTGCTCTTCCGGTCATTCACATCACCTCCATAGTCGCTATTCGAGTAGTCGACCAGCTTCAACTCTCCCACAGATGAATACTTCAAGCCATGGTCCCTTGTCCCGTTCACATATCTCAGGATCCTCTTCGCCGCAGTGAAGTGGTCCTGCTTGGGCTCTTCCATGTACCTGCTCACGACCCTAACCGCATACATGATGTCCGGTCTGGTGAAAGTCAAATACCTTAGACTCCCAACCAAACTCTTGAACATCGTTGGGTCCGCACCTTCTTCCTCCCAGTCCTTCCTTAGCTTCGTTCCGGGATCAGCGGGAGTGGAGATAGCCTTGCTACCCTCCATCCTGAACTTCTTCAGAATTTCTTCCCCATACTTCTTCTGAGATATGAAGATGTCGTCTTCTCTCTGCTGCACCTCAACACCCAAGAAGTAGTTGAGTTCTCCCAAGTCCTTCATCTCGAACTCTCTCTTCATCATCCTTTTGAACTCCTCAAACATAGCTGGGTTGTTCCCGGTGAATATCATGTCGTCGACGTACAAGCATAAGATCATGATATCACCGTTCTTCTCGATCTTCATATAGAAGGCATACTCATAAGGGCACTTCACGTAGCCATGCTTCTGGAAGAAAGCATCTATCCTCCCATTCTAAGCCCTCGCTCCTTGCTTTAGGCCCTACAAAGCTTTGTCCAGCTTGCACACCTTTCTCTCCTGGCCCTTCACCACATACCCCGGAGGCTGCTTGATGTACACATCCTCCTCCAGGTAGCTATTGAGGTATGCTGCCACAGCATCCATCTGCATGACCGTCCACCCATAGTGAGCTGCCAGTGCGATGATCAACCTGATGGTGTCAATCCTCTCCACTGGGGCATAGACCTCGTCGTAGTCCACTCCTTGGACTTGCATGTAGCCCTTCACGACGAGCCTAGCCTTGTGCTTCTCCACAGCTCCATCCTTGTTCTTCTTTACTTTGTAGACCCACTTCACCCCGAGGGGTTTGTGGCCTGCGGGTGGATCGACCAACCTCCAAGTGTCATTCTTCTTTATGGAAGCTATCTCAGCATCCATCGCCGTCCTCCGAGATTTCTCCTGGGCAGCTTCGTCATAGGAGTGTGGTTCACAATCTGCTAAAAGGCAATATAGAGAAAAGTTAGTATGCATCGGTGCCGTCTCCTCATAGAGCTCCCCAACCCCTTCATCTTAGGTTGTGGACTCTCAGAGTCACTCCGACTCCCGCTTCTTCCACCAGAACTACTTCCACTTGTGCTAGTCCCTCTTGAGTAGGGAGTGGAAGCTCCCCCTGAATTTCCACTCGGCGGTGATGGTGGCTCAGCCCCACCATCCTCAGCTCCTGCTTCATGACCACCTTCTTCCTCATCTTCAAAGAACATCCCCTTCATGTTCCTTGTCTCCTCATATCCCAGCTCTAGCAGCTGTCTTCTTCAAACACCACATCCCTTGAGATTATGGCCTTCTCCGTCACCGGGTTGTATAGCTTGTAAGACTTGCTCTCCGGAGCGTAGCCGATAAAAATGCACTTCTCGCTCCTATCATCGAGCTTCTTCCTTCTCTGGTCCGGGACGTGAGCATGAGCTACACACCCAAAGACCCTCAAGTGCTTCACACTTGGCTTCCAGCCACTCCAAGCCTCGAACGGGGTCATGAACTTCACACTCTTCGTGGGGCATCTATTCAGTAGATACACCGCAGACTGCACTGCCTCCGCCCAGAACATCTTCGGCAACCCTTTGCCCTTCACCATACTCCTCGCCATATTCATGATGGTGAGATTCTTCCTCTCCGCGACTCCGTTTTATTGTGGTGAGTACGCCGCCGTCAACTGGTGTGAGATCTCATTCTCTTTGCAGAAAACATCAAACAGCCTCGAGGTGTACTCCCCACCCTGATCTATCCTCAGCACCTTTAGTGGCTGACCACTCTCCTTCTCCGCCATCGCCTTGAACTCCTTGAACTTGTCAAGGGCCTCAGACTTCTCTCTTAAGAAGTATACTCAACACTTCTGACTGAAGTCATCCGTGAAGGTGATATAGTATTTGCTTCCGCCCACTAAGGTGGTCTCAAACGGACCTGCAATGTTCGAGTGAACCAGTTCAAGTTGTCTCCTTGCTCTCCGAGACTTTCCTCCTTCAAACGTCTGCCTCTTCTGCTTCCCCTTCGTGCACGCCTCGCAGACCTTCTGCGAAGGTGAGATCATTGGCAGATCCTCTACCATCCCGGAGTGGGATGACAACTTCAAGCCCGTGAAGCCTAAGTGACCCATCCTATGGTGCCACAACCATGCTTCCTCTTCTTCCTCTGTCCTCGTGAGGCATGCCGTCTCCTGAGTATCCATCTTCAATGTAAAGAGACGGTTTGCCGTCATCTTCACCTCCACCACCTCCTTTCCTTGACAGTTCTTCATTGCCAGAGACCCGTCCCTCAACTGGACGCAATAACCTCTCTCCACCAACTGCCCAAGGCTCAAGATGTTAGTCTTCAAGCCTGGCACATAGAACACATCATTCAGATGCACCTTCTCTCCATTCAGCTTCACAACCACCAAGCCTTTTCCTTCCAGTGAGATCTTCGAAGCATCACCAAAACTAACCTCACACCCACTGGGCTCAAGGTTAGTGAACATCTCCTTATCTCCGCACATGTGGTTGCTCGCCCCTGTGTCTAGGTACCACACTTCATTTCTTCCATCCTCCGCTCCTCGGTAAGTTAGGAACATCATCAGGTCTCCCGTGCCAGCATTGTTCCCGTTGTTCCTAGCCTCGGCATAATGGTTTGCCTCTTCTCTCTTCCTCGGAGCCCAACAATCATAGCTCATATGCCCGAACTTGTTACAGTTGTAACATTGGACTTGGGACATATCTCCTCGGCCTCTTCCTCTTCCTCTTCCTTCTTGCAAACCTCCTTGAGGTCACTCCGCCTCTCTCTGGAAATTTTGGTTTCTTCTTTGATCTCTACCTCCTCTTCTACCTCTGCCTCTGCCTTGGTTACCTCGGCCACGCTGGCCGCCTCCTCTTCTGGAGCTTTCTCCAAAATTCAACTGAGTCTGGAGTGCTTTTCCCAAGCCACTCGCCTCTTCATCATCTTGCAGCATCCTATACTCATGGTCTTGCAAAGAGCCTACAAGCTCGTCTACGGCCATCTCGGTGAGGTCCTTCGACTCTTTAATCGCTACCACCACGTGGAGAAACTTCTTGGACATAGACCTCAACAACTTCTCCATAAGACTCACATCATCGATCGTCTCCCCATTGCGCTTCATCTCATTTGTGAGCGTCCGCAGACGGGTCACATAGTCACCGACCTTCTCGGTGCTCTGCATCTTCATTACTTCATATTCCGCACGGAGGGACTGGAGCTTCACCTTCTTTGCCTTATCAACCCCTTGCATGGAGCATTGCAACACCTCCCATGCCTCCTTAGAAGTTTTCGCGTCTGAGATCTGTAGGGAATGAAGGTCGCCCGTAACGACGTCTCCCACCGATCAATAGAGCAAACAAAACCTGAGAAAAACAAGCTAACAAAACAAACACACAAACATAGAGATATACGGGAAAACCTTCACAACTTGAAGGTCAAAAACCACGGGGCACGGCACAACAAAATCCACTATAATAAATAAGGATTACAACGATAATCTAGGTTTGCCCAAACCTAGAACGCCCAACGGATTTGACAACAAATCCAACCTTCTCCACCAACAAAGTTAAGCACCACTTCTCTACAATAGGATAATAGTCTACTCTCCACTATCTGCACAATAGCAAGTGAAAAAACGAGATAGAAAACACCTTACGACATAGACGAAGAGGCCTTTGAAAACGGTGGAGAAATCTCCAAGCGGAACGGAGGAAACACCTCCTCTTTCCGGGAACGGCAACAGCGGCTATACCGCTCTTCCAAACAGCAGCAATGGTGGAGACAACCTCCACCAAACACATCAGCCCTAACCCGATCTCCAAGACGGCGGCAACAACTCCAATGGCAGTGGCAAGACAGCCCTGCTCCAATGGCGGCACAACACCTTCTTCTCCGAGCACCACCTGATGGCGACAACCCCCTCTCCAAACACCTCCAGCCGGCGGCTCTCCAAAGTCGCGAGAAGACGAGGAAGGGGAGGGGCGGAAAACTGAAATCGGGAAGAGATGAAAACCGGCTAGTCTCTTATCAAGAGAGGGAGAAGATAATACCCTAACTCCACGTTATTAAGCCAAGAAAAACGCTGTTCACCTCAAAACCGGTTCAGTTGAACCGGTCCAAAATCTGCCCAGATTTTTTTCTGTCCAAAATGCAAGGACAGAGCCTAGCGCGTTGCAACGTGCAATTTTACTAGGTTGCAACCTAAAATTCTGGAACACAAATTTCACAAAAAATTGCCCTTTAGGGGCTGAACCACAACAAACTCCCCCTTCAGACCATAAAGGGAAGTTCTCCACCTGACTCCATCAAGTGGACATCATGCCGATCGACCGCCGGCAAAAATCATGCTTCTCCCTTGGGACAACCTTCGTCATCATATCCGAAGGTGTTTCATCTGTGTGGATCTTCTCCACCACCAACAGCTTCTCCTCGATTGCATCCTGAATCCAGTGATACTTCACGTCGATGTGCTTCGTCCTGGAGTGAAAGGCGGGATTCTTGGCCAAGAATATAACACTATGACTGTCACAAAATACCGTGTACACATCCTATCGGAGACCAAGCTCAAACATGAACTTCTTCATCCAAATAAGCTCCTTTGACGCCTCAGTCAACGCAATATATTCAGCCTCTGTTGTCGACAAGGCCACGCACTTCTGAAGCCTTGACTGCCATGACACTGCTCACCCTGCAAATGTGACCACGAATCCAGAAGTGGATCTCCTCATGTCAACATCTCCTGACATATCCGAGTCCAAATACCCAATAAATTCTGGTGGACCTCCACCAAACTTTAAGCAAAGGTCTGAGGTACCTCGGAGATAACGGAATATCCATTTCACAGCACTCCAGTGCTCTTTCTCTGGGTTTGCCAAGTAACGGCTCACCGATCCCACAACATGAGCTATGTCTGGCCTAGTGCAGACCATATCATACATTAAACTCCCTACTGCAGATGCATAAGGGATATGGCTCATCTCTTCCACTTCCTCCTCAGATGAAGGACTTTGAGAACTAGAAAGTCTGAAGTGCCCGGCTAAAGGAATAACAACGAGTTTTACCTTGTCCATCAAGAACCTCTTCAGCACTTTCTCCACATACTCAGACTGAGATAGCCATAGTTGACCGGCACTCCTGTCCCTGGTGATTTTCATTCCAAGAATTTTCCTCGCCGGTCCCAAATCCTTCATTTCAAAGGACTCACCGAGCTCCTTCTTCAACTCAGCTATGCTTGCCTTGTCATCCCCAACAATCAACATATCATCTACGTACAACAACAGAATAGTAAACGTCTTCTCAGTCCTCTTCACATACACGCAGTGATCAGCCCTGGTCCGTTGGAATTTGCTCTTCATCATGAACGAGTCAAATTTCCTATACCACTGCCTGGGTGCCTGCTTCAACCCATAAAGGCTCTTCTTGATCCGGCAGACCAGATGATGCTTCCCCTTAGCCACAAAGCCTTCAGGCTGCTCCATGTATAGCTCTTCCTCCAAATCACCATGCAAAAATGCCGTCTTGACGTCCATCTGCTCGACTTCAAGATCTATGGAAGCAGTCATACCCAACACCAGTCTGATAGAGGACATTTTCACCACAGGGGAAAATATCTCATCGAAATCGATACCTTGTTTCTGACTGAAACCTTTAACAACTAGTCTCGCCTTGTACCTCGGCTGAGAGAGACTTTCATCCAACTTCAGCTTGAAGACCCACTTGTTCTTCAAAGCTCTCTTCCCTTTAGGCAATGGGACTAAGTCATACGTCTCGTTCTTCTGAAGGGAGTACAACTCTTCCATAGCAGTCGTCCAAGCCTCACGATCTTCAGCACTCTGAGCCTCCTTATAGGACTCAGGCTCTCCACTATCTGTAAGCAAGATATACTCATGAGGAGAATACCTGATATTGGGCCTTCTGACCCTCTCAGATCTGACAGGAGGAACCTCCACCACAGGTGGCACATCAACTGGCAGAGCTCCCCTACATCCGGGATCATCTCCTCATCAGGAATAAGCTCACCAACCTCCTCCTCAGCATGCCCATCATCAGCAACAGTCTCTACTGGCCCATCATCAACATAGGGCCTCTCCTCCGCAGGTGGCAACTGTGGAACATGTGACTCCGCAGCAATCTGCTCACCAACCACTTGATCTTCAACGAAAATCACATCTCTGCTTCTGATCAGTTTCTTCTTCACGGGATCCCATAGTCTATATCCAAACTCCTCATGGGGAAATCCCAACAAGATACACTCCCGAGACTTCTCATCAAGCTTCGATCTCTCTTCCTTGGGGACATGAACATGAACTTTGCACCCAAACACCCGCACATGTCCGTACGACACTTCCTTCCCGGACCAAACAGGCTCTGGCATATCACCATTCAGAGGTGCCGAAGGAGACAGATTTATCAGATGAACAGCAGTTTGCACAGCCTCAGCCCAAAACTGCTTACTAATGCCAGCTTGAGAAATCATGCACCTGATCTTCTCAATAATCGTCCTGTTCATCCTCTCTGCCAACCCATTCTGTTGCGGCGTCCTCGGGATTGTCCTTTCATGTACTATGCCATGTTCTCTGCAATAAGCATCGAAGGCACCGATGTATTCTCCCCCGTTGTCAGATCGAACACGCTTAATTTCTTTACCGGTCATCTTCTCCACCTTCGCTCTGAACTCTTCAAACCTTGCTAGAACATCACTCTTCTGCTTCACAGAGTATGCCCAGACTTTCCTGGAATGATCGTCAATGAACGTGACGAAATAAGCGGCTCCGCCCACAGACTTGGGCTCAATAGGACCACACACATCAGTGTGTATCAAATATAGTAACTTCGCCTTCCTCTTTGGTTCAGAATCAGCAAAGGAGACACGTTTCTGCTTACCGGCCAAGCAGTGCACACACGTGTTGGGAATCCCTCCCGATAACTCCAGAAGAACCTTGTTCTTCACCAAGATCTTCAAGCTCTTTTCACTGATATGCCCAAGCCTGCGATGCCATAACTCCATAAAGTCGCCCTCAACAGCATTCACACTTGGACCACAGATCTTGGCCTTAGTGTGATAAAGGCCACAACACTTCCTTCCTCTGGCTACCACCAAAGAGCCCTTCAGCAACCTCCAGGTACCACCACCTTCAATCCTAGTGTAACCACCATCATCAAGTCTACCAACGGAAATCAGATTCATTCTCAAGTCAGGAATATGCCTGACGCCCTTGAGAACAATCTTCCCAAGCTCAGTCTCCAAGTGGACATCACCACTGCCAATAATCAACGACTCACCGGAATTTGCCATCCGGATCACACCAAGGTCTCCCGCAGAATAGGTGTAGAAATAATCCCTGTGAGGAGTGCAATGATAAGATGCACCTCCGTCCACGATCCAGTCTGTGTCAACACATTCCTGGCAAGACGACCCACTGCACTGCAAGCATAACGGCTCAGCCTCCACAATCGAAGTCGTCGCATCACCACTGGATTCACCTACCTCCTTGGTCTTTCCCTTCAGGTCTCTTTTCATTTGGAAACAATCCTTCTTGAAATGACCCTTCTTCTTACAATAGTAGCATTCAATGTCCTTCTTGGATTTGCCCCTAGACTTGCTCCTGGAAGTGCCCCTGTTCTTCACATCCTTCTTCACAGATCTACCTCTTCCTTCCATGAGGAAAACACCCGAATTGGAAGATCCAGAATCCTTCCTTCTCAACTCTTCGTTCAGGAGACAACTAGACACCATCTCCATGGTTACCACGCCATCAGGTGCTGAGTTGCTCAACGACACTACCAGAGTCTCCCAACTCTCTGGTAAGGAACTAAGAACCATCAGGGCTTGGAGTTCATCATCCAAAGTAATCTTCATGGACTCCAACTAATTGATAATACTTTGGGCAAGGTTCAAGTGCTCAGTCATCTGCGAACCTTCCCGATACTTCAAATTAACAAGCTTCCTAATCAGGAATGCCTTGTTACCTGCAGTCTTCCGCTCATACAAGACTTCAAGCTTTTTCCATAAGGCCTGAGCCGAGGACTCCGTGGAAACATGATGAAAAACAGAGTCATCAAGCCACTGCCTAACGAACCCTACTGCCTTCCGATCCATCTTCTTCCACTCTTCATCATCCTTAACTGAAGCCGGTCTCCCCGACAACGGGGCATGGAGATCTTTACAATATAAAAGATCCTCCATCCGAGGCTTCCAGATGCTCCAATTCTTGCCATTCATACTGACCATCCTTGTGTTCTGTTCCATTGCTTTCTCAAACCAAAAACAGCTCTAACACGATCCGCAAGTCGATTTATTTCAAGGGATTAACAAGAGAGGATAGGGAGCGGACCAATGGTCGTCACCTACCGCACCGAGTTATAAACCGAGAAATAAAAATGACAAGCCAAAGAACCTGACTCTGATACCACTTGTAGGGAATGAAGGTCGCCCGTAGCGACGTCTCCTACCGATCAATAGAGCAAACAAAACCTGAGAAAAACAAGCTAACAAAACAAACACACAAACACAGAGATATACGTGGAAAACCTTCACAACTTGAAGGTCAAAAACCACGGGGCACGGCACAACAAAATCCACTATAATAAATAAGTATTACAACGATAATCTAGGTTTGCCCAAACCTAGAACGCCCAACGGATTTGACAACAAATCCAACCTTCTCCACCAACAAAGTTAAGCACCACTTCTCTACAATAGGATAATAATCTACTCTCCACTATCTGCACAATAGCAAGTGAAAAAACGAGATAGAAAACACCTTACGACGTAGACGAAGAGGCCTTTGAAAACGGTGGAGAAATCTCCAAGCGGAACGGAGGAAACACCTCCTCTTTCCGGGAACGGCAACAACGGCTATACCGCTCTTCCAAACAGCGGCAATGGTGGAGACAACCTCCACCAAACACAGCAGCCCTAACCCGATCTCCAAGACGGCGGCAACAACTCCAATGGCAGCGGCAAGACAACCCTACTCCAATGGCGGCACAACACCTTCTTCTCCGAGCACCACCTGATGGCGACAACCCCCTCTCCAAACACCTCCAGCCGGCGGCTCTCCAAAGTCGCGAGAAGACGAGGAAGGGGAGGGGCGGAAAACTGAAATCGGGAAGAGATGAAAATCGGCTAATCTCTTATCAAGAGAGGGAGAAGATAATACCCTAACTCCACGTTATTAAGCCAAGAAAAACGCTGTTCACGCCAAAACCGGTTCAGTTGAACCGGTCCAAAATCTGCCCAGATTTTTTTCTGTTCAAAATGCAAGGACAGAGCCTAGCGCGTTGCAACGTGCAATTTTACCAGGTTGCAACCTAAAATTCTGGAACACAAATTTCACAAAAAATTGCCCTTTATGGGCTGAACCCCAACAAGATTTTTTCGAAGGTCGCTTCGTCGACCCCTTGATATAACAAAAGGAGAGCCTTCTTGTCTCCCTTCCTTGCCTCTCTTAACGTCGTCTTCTACGCGTTGGTTAACGCCGCCTCTGCTGCAACAGTACGCTCCTCATAGCCATTCTCAACTATATCTCATAGTTCTTTAGAGGCGAGTAACACTCGCATCTGTATGCTCCAATTCTCATAATTTGTCTTTGTCAACTTGGGGACTTGCCCCGGCATGGCTTCACCCGTCTCCATCGCTTCTACTCCTCAAACCTTCCGAGTCACCGCAAAGGTTTGCAACCTCCCTTTGATACTAGTTGTTGGAAGCGCTACGTATGGGCACACGGTCTCTCTATCGCCCGACACTTCACTTGGCGAGCACCACCCACGGCAAACACCCCACGAACACCCCACTCGCAAAACCCCTCCTTACTCTGGCGAGCTGGGCGAACACGGCAGGCGAGCCGGCGAGCGCGGGGTGGCGAGCTGGCGGCGACGAGAACCCCTCCAGGCGAGTGCGGGCTGCTCCTCCTTCTCCTCCATGCACGTCCACACGAGCTGGTGGCGGGCTGCGCCGGCGAGTGCATTGGCTGGTAACACAGTGACGCGGGGCAGGCGACCTGGCAGCGGCGAGAGGGACTGGCGAGAGGGGTTGGCGAGTGTGATATTCCCGCGGGAATAAGAAAAATTCTCCCTCTCTCTATAAACTCTCTCCCTCTCTCTCTATGTTTTCTGCCGAAAACACTTAATTCCCCAAAACTTTTCTATTCAACTTCAAACAAATTACAAGTGGCCTATTTATAGGCAAGAAAAAAAACACCTTTCTCTCTCTCCGTAATAAATGCACTCCCTCTCTCCTCCTTTTCAGCTAAAACAAAATACACATATAAAGATACAAATAAAAGAGTTGACCCGGTCAACAAAATCAAAGTCCAACAAAAACTTAATACTCACTTAGGTGTCGTGATAGAAAAAAACTCAATCCATACAATGACGAAGGAAAATAGAAGGAGAGCTATGGAGACGATGAACAGGAACACACAACAATTTAATTCATTTTGTATCTATTCGACTCAAAATTTCCACTTTTTTTAATATCATTTTATTTTTATTATTTCACATAAAAAGGGTTACAATACAACACAATTGGTCAGCCACCAAAAAAGGCATGAAAAACTATCCAAAATTACATCACTCACAACTGAAAAAAAGAAAATTAACTCTCAACCTATCCTCGCACAAGTTGCAAGTGCCGCAACACGAAAGACAGAAGTGACGATCGAGGTTAACGAAATAGACATCAGCGAGGCTAGTATCTATAAGATCCCAAGAAAACTTCAATGCCCAAAAGACGACAACTAACAATCAGAGTAAACCCACAATCATAGTGTTGGTAGAGAATAAAAAAAAAAATTGGAGAGAAATTCTTAATACTTCATTCATAATCTCTCTGCGTTTGCTTTATTCCTTTCAAGTTTAAATAGAGTAGCAGAGTACATTGGAAATGTGGATAATAAAAGATATAGAAGCCTTAACAGTCACAGACTCTTCGGGAGAACATTTCATTCATTATATTCATTAGACTTAATATTTATTTAATTAGTTAGCAGGTTACGAGTAGTTATTTCAACACTCGCCCTTAACCTGATAACTGATTGACCTGGAGCTGCCTTTTTAGGGTGGAAAAACGCTCTCGAGAAAGTGTCTTGGTAAGGATGTCAGCCAGCTGAGTGTTTGTATTGCAAAACTCAAGCTTGATTTCATTTTTCTCCACGAGCTCCCGATGAAATGGTGGCGAATGTCAATGTGTTTGTTGTGATTATGGAGAACACGATTCTTTGAGATGGTGATAGCTGATGTGTTGTCACATTTCAGAATTACTGGTTCTTCTTCTTCTTCCTTTTCTGCAATTTCTCGTACAATTCGTTTGAGCCATATACCTTCGCAGGCGGCAAAATTTAAAGCCATGAATTCTGCTTCAGAGGAGGATAGAGCTACGGTTTGTTGTTTGTGTGAGCTCCAAGAAATTGGCTTTGATCCTAGGAAGAAGATATACCCGCTAGTGCTTTTTCTTTCAATTAGGTCACCGCCCCAATTAGAGTCACTGAACCCTGTGAGTTTCTGATTGTGTTCTTTAGTGTATAGCAGCCCATGATCCTTTGTCCCTTGTATTTAGTGTAGAATACGCTTTGTGGCTTGAAAATGGTGGACAGAGGGGTTGCTGACAAAGCGAGACACAATGTTCACAACGTTCTCTATGCCAGGACGAGTGTTGGTGAGGTACATGAGAGATCCAACGAGGCCGCGGTAGAGTGCTCCATCAGTTTTTTCAGTGTTTTCATCCTTTTTGAATTTGTCTCCGGCTGACATTGGCATAAGGGACGGATTGCAATGCTCCATGTTGAACTTCTTGAGGATGTCTCGAGCATACTTTTTCTGCGAAAAAAAATTGTGCCTACAAGTTGTTTGATCTCCCAGAAAAAATTTCAGGGGTCCGAGATCAGTCATATATAGTTTTGTTTTAATTTTTGACGAATATCAGTTATCAAATCTTCGGATGACCCGGTAATGATCAAATCATCAACATAAAGGCTGATGATAGCCCTTTCTCCATTTGGTGAGGAACAAATGTAGAGAGTGGGCTCGTTTCTGCTGCATGTAACACCTTCTTTGATAAATAAAGTGTCAATGTTAGCATACCATGCACGCGACTCCTGCTTCAGTCCATACGGGGCTTTGTGGAGTTTGTATACCTTGTCTTCTTCTCCTCTTACCTCACAGCCTCTTGGTTGTTCCATGCAAATCTCATCTGTGATAATGCCATTCAAGAAAGCGGATTTGGCATCTAGTTGGTGGATAGGATATTGATGTTCTTCTGCAATTGCTAGCAGAACCCTGATAGTACCCATGCAGGCAACATGCACAAAAGTGTCCTCATAATCTAAACCAGGCTTTTGGTTATATCCTTTGTCCACGATCCTAGCTTTATGCTTGATAATATGTCCATCTTCATCTGTTTTGAGCTTGTAGCTAGACCCATTTTAAGCAATAATGTCCCTATTTTGAGGTTTTGGGACAAGTGACCAGATTTGGTTTTTATGTACTGATCTCACTTCTTCATCCACGGCTTTACTCCAACATTCTTTGGTTGATGCTTCATCAAAGGTTTGAGGAGTTTGACTGAAAAGAGCTATATCACAATTTTGATAAATGTCTTCAAGAGTTCTGAATTTTGGGGGGAGTGATGAAGAGGGACTTGCATTGGGTCACTAGGTGATTCCAAAGAGGTGTCCAGGATGGGGTTGGGAGGATGTTCCAACTAAACCGACACTTCAATTTGAGGAGAGTTCTGCAAGTCAGTTGACCCCCAGTCCCAATTACTATTTTCATGAAAAATGACATTTTGAGATATAAGGATTTTCTTCTTATGTGGCTGACATAATCTGTATCCTTTGGTTTGCTAATTGTAACCAACAAGGATGCACTTTTCACTTGTTTCATCTAATTTATCTCTTTTCTCCTTAGGTATGTGGGCAAAACACACACACAAAAGTTCTCAAATCACTAAGAATTGGTTTGTGTTTGAGCAAGGCTTCATAAGGGGTGATGCCCAACAATGCTTTGGATGGAACACGATTGAGTATATGGACTGCGGTTGAAGTGGCTTCAGCCCAGAAGGACTTGGGCAGATTTTTATGGATAAGCATGGCTCTAGACATCTCTACCACTGTTATGTTTCTTCTCTCCACTACCCCATTCCGCTGAAGAGTAGAAGGGGCAATGAGCTCTCTTTTGATACCCCACTGCTGACACCAGGTTTGGAAATTAGCAGAGATGAACTCACCACCTCTATCACTTCTTATGGTTTTGATTTTTCTTCCCATTGGATTCTCTATTTCATTTTTAAAGAGTGTAAAGAAGGTAAAAGTTTCAGATTTCTGAGCCAAGTCGTAAATCCACATATACCTGGAGTAGTTATCCACAATGAGAAGATAGTACTTTTTCCCTCCTAATGATTCATTGGAGGATGGACCCCATAGATCAGCATGCAATAAGTTAAGGGGGGTCGTGGTTTCTTCTTGTTGCAGTCTTGGGAAACAGTAGTAGATGCGATTTGCCGAGAGAGCATGTTCCACATTGCTGAATATGTTGAAAGTTCAATCTGGGAATACCAATTGCCACACCTTTGTAAATAAGTGCCTTCATAGACAAGAAGTTGAGGTGACCCAGTCAATGATGCCAAGTAAGATTGATGTCAGGATTGCAATTCTTGTCACAGGAGAATGCAAGATGACTAGCAGGAGGCATTGAAATAGAGAACACCCGATTCTGGGACATTTTAGCTGAGGCAACAGCGGTCCCAGACTTCTTGTCTATGATGTTGCACTGATTGTTTGAGAATTGGAAATTGTACCCTTTAGTCAACAACAGACCTACACTTAATAGATTTTGTGCCAAAGTAGGAACATATTGGACATCTTCAATGATTCTTGGGCTCCCGAACTTGGTTGTTACAATAATATCTCTTTTGCGCTCAATGATTTTTGCATTGCCATCCCCAAGATAGACCTTGGATTTGAGTTGTTCATCAAGGTTTGTAAAGTATGCTTTGTTATTCACCATGTGGCTTGAGCAGTCACTATCAATGTACCACTTTGAACTTGTATGGTCCACAGTCTCAGTCTTACAACATGTGTAAAAAGCACCTGACAACTCTTCTTTCTCGGTGACTTAACATCTTCTTTCTGCTTGTACCCGCGGTATTTATCGAAATGGGTGGGATGTTTGCAACGGGTGCATTTGTAGAAGCAGTTGTTTGTGTCAAGAGTCATTTTTCTGTAAAGATTACAGAACAGGGAGGAGGTATTTTGATGGTTGAAATTTTGCTGGTAATTTTGCTGGTTTCTTCCATGATTAAAGAATTCTCTACCTCTCGCTCCGCCTCTTCCTCTATTAGTATTAGTAAGGGGTTTTAAGAAGTGTTGAGTGTCTTCTGTTTTCTTTTTATCAACAAACTTGGAGTTTTTGTTGATGTGCATCTTTGTCTGAAGGGCATGATCGATCGGAGGTTGATCTGTTTTGAGCAAAGGTTCATGTGACTGAAGTGATCCAAGGAGCTCGGGATGGTAAGAGTGTCCAAATCTTGAGCTTCAAGGATGGCAGAGACTGTTGCGGTAATGACGCATCTTCCCTTTCTTGGCCGTCATTTTTTTTGGAGACCATTAAATTTGTGGCTCCTTATTTTGGAATTCCTATATTCCAGCAATTATGGAGGGGCATTGATGGCAGAATATATTCCCTTCCGCTGATGGAGGAGGATTTCTTAGAAGGGATTTTTGATCTCCTTCCATTGTTGCTGCCAGCCCATTTTGGAGATGGCTCCAAATTTGGCACCCTCATTATTATGGTATTGATGGATGATTGTTTTGGGAAGGGATTGATCTCCTTCTATTATTGAGCTGGCTCATCCTTCTTACCCTCTTAGGGTTTCCTCCTCCTTAAATAGGTGTGGTCGACCACCCTTAAGAGTGGTGCAGAGCAACAGATTCTCTTTGGTGGTTCGGCGGATTTCGGCCGACATTCGGTCATCACCTAGCCGGCTTCCTCTTCAGAGTTCTTCTTCCAGTAGGATTCTTCTTTCGCCGACGAAACTATTTTCTCATCGCAATGTGTACGACCGGACCTTGGAGGATTCGAGATTTCCATCATTTTTCTCGGTCTATTCTTCTCCTCCATTTTTAGTCGTATTGTATGTTTGAGAAACTCATAATATTATTGATCCCTATCTGCACAGTGGACATACTCATTTCAATTTTTTGGGCGTTATTATTTTTCGTAACTTCGTTTGGCCGTGTTAAGAAAATTTTATTTGGAACTGGATTCTTCATTTGCACCGAGATCGTTTTTCCTAACAAGTGGTATCAGAAGTAGGTTCGATCGGCGACCGTTTGGATGTTTCGTTTTTGTTGGGTATTGTAGCCATAATTACCTTGATTTGAAGAAGTGTTCCTTTGAACTAAGTTGAATTGAGTTGTATTTGATGTTGTTCTCTAGTTATGTGTTTGCAGGTTCTAAATTGCTAAGTGCACACCAAAGTCAGGTTGCGATGGATCACCAAACACAGTTCTAGGCAATGTAATCCCTCATTGTGTAGAACAAAGTGTTGGTCCATGTGTAATCTCTCTATTGGGGTGTACTTCATATACTCATAACTGAAGGTTTTCAAGTTTGAGGAGTGGAGCAGGTTTTCAGAAGAAAAGAAATTTTTGCTGAGTCAATTCGTCGAGATGTCTCGTGAAGTTCCAATGAATCTCGACGAATCCAGACAGAAGCTAAATTTCTAGTTTGTAGAAGAAATTTCTGCGGCTAAGTCTATTCATCGAATGTTCTCATGAACTCCCGACGAATATCGACGAACACAGACAGAAGTCAAAAAGGCAGACTTGTGAAGGAAATGGTGCGGCTCAGTCAATTCGTCGAATGTTCTCGAGAACTCCCGACGAATTCCGACGAATGAAAACAGAAGACAGTTTTCAAGCTTTGATCAGTATTTTTCAATGGCCAAGTCAATTCGTCGAATGTTCACGTGAAGTCCGACGAATGACGGACAGACGGATTTCAAATTTATGTTTCGTTTTTGAAATTTAGGGTTGGCTGCCATGTTCAGTACACGTGGTGATCCCTCCTTGTTTGTCGCCCGAGCCGTTGGAGGTCTCCCTATAAATAATCCTTTATTTTTAGGGTAAACAAAAAAAAGAAGAAAAAAGAACCCGATTGAAAAAGAAGAAGCAGTCGTTTTCTTCCTCTCTTGCTGAACAAGTTTTCTGAGATCTAATTTCTGCGCCGCTCAAGTTTCGTTCTTCAGTGTTGCTAAAGATTTATCAGATAAGAAGGCCTTTGATCTAGTTGCTGCTCTCTCTATTGAAGATCTTTTCAAATTAATCAAAAGGCCTACTCAGATCAGGTTTGCCGATTCTTTACTCTTCCTAATCTTTGAAGATCCAAGCTCTCACTCTAAAGGAAGAAGAAGCTTCCGTCTTTCCAGATCTGAAGTTAATCTCTATTGAGATTCAAGAGAAGTTTCATTTCAAACTTTATTTAATTTTTGTAGGAGTTTTTACTCCGAGTTATTTTGTAGGAGTTGTTTACTCCGAGTTGTAGGAGTTGTTTACTCTGAGTTTGTAGGAGAGGTTGTTCTCCGAGCTTGTAGGAGCCGTTGTCTCCGAGTGTAGGATTTGTTGATAAATCCGAGTTTTGGTGAAGCTGCCGACGCTAGCCCAAAGTGCTAGATAGGCGGAGCGGGAGAGAGGAGTACCCACCTTGGGGAACCTCTATTAATCTTGTGTCTCTGTGCTGTGATTTTTTTTTGTTGTGTATGTACAAAATTTTTATTCCGCAATCGCAGTAGATATCACCTATTCACCCCCCTCTAGGTGATTTAGGTAGACAACAATTTCTTTCAATTGGTATCAAAGCGAGGTTATCTTTAAGAGGTTAACATCTAGATTAAAGATCCTTCTACGTTGTCAAGATCTCTATCTATGGACAGAGGCATGGAAAGGTTTTCCTCCAAGCTCCCAGTTTACACTAAGGAGAATTTCCCCATGTGGAAAGAAAGAGTCATCTTCTACATGGAAGCAAATGATCCCCGAATCTCCCAGATAGTTAAGGAAGGTCCCCATATTCCCATGGTTGCTTCTACCATTGATGCCACCAAACAAGTGCCAAAGAAAGTGTTGGGCATGACAAAGGATGAAATTGCACTTATCACTCTGGACAAGAAAGTAAAGCACATCATAGCAGGTGCAATTTATGATTCAATGCTACAAAATCTGATTCACTGCAAGTCTGCAAAAGAGATGTGGGATTCTAATGTGGTTTTGATGGAAGGTACTGAAGAAGTTCGAGATGACAGGAAGTCTTTGCTGAACCAAGAATACGAAGCCTTCAAGCAACAAGGCAAAAACATAATTTCTGACACCTACGAGAAATTCATCAAGATTGTAAATGGTCTGAGAAACTATGGAAGAGAATTCACCATGGGTGAACTAAACGATAAATTCCTTGGATCCCTGTCTAAGGAATGGGAACCCAAGGTGATAGCTATCAGAGAATATGGTAAGTTGGCTACTACGGAGCCACAGATTCTATATGGGAAGCTTCTCTCCCATGAGCTAAAGCTGAGTATTAGAAAAGCTGAAGAAGAAGGATACTCCACTTCTGGAAGGGAGAACTCTGTGGCACTGAAGGCCAAAGAGTCAAGAAGAGGTAAAGCTAGATCATTTGAAAGGACACAGCCGTCAGATGAAGACGATGAGTCTGTGGATTGCTCATCAAGCTCAGACATGTCCGATGGAGAGTTCTCTTCATTCTCCAAGAAATTCAAGAAATTGCTCAGAAAAATGAGCCAAAGAAGATCAAGGCGTGATGATGAACATCATAAGAAAGAACACAACAACGACAGGTATAAAACCAAACCGAATAAACATGTTTCGACTAATATTGTCTGTTATTGTTGTAATAAGCCAGGGCATATAAGTACGGAATGTCCATACAAAAAGAAGAAAGAGAAGAAATCCTTCAAGGGGAAAAGGAAAGAAGAAAAGAGCTTCTTAGCAAAGAAGACCAAGACTCTTAGTGACAGTGACTCAGGGAAGTCAAGCTCAGATGAAGAAGCCTATTTTGGGCTTATGGCACATTTAGATGAGGAAGGAAGTGTCTCATCATACAAAGGGAAGGTAAACTCGCACACTCCTCTTTCTGCATCTGAAACTGACTCCAATGCAAATGAAGGCTATTCTTCAGAGGTAGATTCAAATTTAATGACTCAGTACAAAGCCGTTTTGGAAGGATTTGACAAATGTCGCAAGGTAGTCAAATCTCAAGCAAAAGAGATTAAATCTCTCAAGACGATGGAATCAGATTTGAGGGAGGAAATTGAAAAATTAACTCCTCTCAAAGATGAAGTCCAAATCTTGAAAGATGAACTTCAAAGCTCTACTGAATTATTAAATCTTAAGGAGAAGTTTATAAATGAATTAGAAGAAAAGTTAGTGGTGGAAAGGAAGATAGTTGAAAGCTTCTCCAAACAAAAAACTATTCTTCCAATCATTGAAAGATTTTCTGCTCCTGCGAAGGTTAGTGGCCTTGGTCATAAGGCTGCTAAGAAAAGAGCTGTTAAAGGTAAGGGCAAGGTTGACCAAAATCAAACCCGTCCCCGATGCTTCGAAACAACTGCTTTCAAGGCACCTTATGAAAAAGTAATCCCCAAGGATTATGGTTCATTTGTACATGGATCAGTTATTAAGAAAGCACCAAAGATTAAATCAATTGTTGCTAAATCTCAGGAAGAGAAGGAGTCATGTGTGTGTTGCAACCACGGGGCTTCTACTTCTAAGAATATTGCTCCTGCTAAACTCCCCGTTCAAAAGTTAAAACGGGAGAACAAGAGAAGATACAATCGATTTGATTGTTGGTGTTGTGGCAAGATTGGTCACTTCGCCATAGATTGCTGGTTTAACCCCAGGAACGTCAAGACTCCACGAGTTAACAATGTAAGAATGACCCCTTGCAATATTAACACTCCGAGTGGTATTGATCTAACCAGAAACCTAGGACCCAAATCCTTTTGGGTTCCTAAGGGAAATTAATCTGTGTTTGCAGGTATGTCCAAAGGCCAACCAAAACTCTAATCGGGCATTTGGACAAGTGGATGTTCATGGTACATGACCAGAACATAGAAGAAATATAGTAAGGTTGCTGAAAAGCTTAGGAAATCAGTCCAGGCACTGAAATTCTAAGGGGGAGATAAGACTAAGGGGGAGAAAAGATTGAGGGGGAGCTGATTCTACATATACTCCCAAATGTGTACTCCTATGCAGTTGCTGAGGGGGAGCTTTGAGCTCTCATGCTTTTTCTTCCCTATCTGAAGTAGTCAGAAAGGGGGAGAGAAGTTGAAATTCCAAGAGAATTTGAAGTTGGGAGGAATTGGCAAAGTTAGAATTGGCAAAGTTGAAAGAGAAAGTTAAAAGGGAGAGAAAGTTGAAAAAACTAAGTTTTTAACTCTCCTTATCTATTTGATATATATTTATTTAAGTGCAATTCAACTCAGTACATAGGTTCTGACTTCTTCAAATAGGGGGAGATTGTTGGGTATTGTAGCCACAATTACCTTGATTTGAAGAAGTGTTCCTTTGAACTAAGTTGAATTGAGTTGTATTTGATGTTGTTCTCTAGTTATGTGTTTGCAGGTTCTAAATTGCTAAGTGCACACCAAAGTCAGGTTGCAATGGATTACCAAACACAGTTCTAGACAATGTAATCCCTCATTGTGTAGAACAAAATGTTGGTCCATGTGTAATCTCTCTATTGGGGTGTACTTCATATACTCATAAATGAAGATTTTCAAGTTTGAGGAGTGGAGCAGGTTTTCAGAAGAAAAGAAATTTTTGCTGAGTCAATTCGTCGAGATGTCTCGTGAAGTTCCGATGAATCTCGACGAATCCAGACAGAAGCTAAATTTCTAGTTTGTAGAAGAAATTTCTGCGGCTAAGTCTATTCGTCGAATGTTCTCATGAACTCCCGACGAATATCGACGAACACAGACAGAAGTCAAAAAGGCAGACTTGTGAAGGAAATGGTGTGGCTAAGTCAATTCATCGAATGTTCTCGAGAACTCCCGACGAATTCCGACGAATGAAAACAGAAGACAGTTTTCAAGCTTTGATCAGTATTTTTCAATGGCCAAGTTAATTCGTCGAATGTTCACGTGAAGTCTCGACGAATGACGGATAGACGGATTTCAAATTTATGTTTCGTTTTTGAAATTTAGGGTTGGCTGCCATGTTCAGTACACGTGGTGATCCCTCCTTGTTTGTCGCCCGAGCCGTTGGAGGTGTCCCTATAAATAATCCTTTATTTTTAGGGCAAACAAAAAAAGAGAAGAAAAAAGAACCCGATTGAAAAAGAAGAAGCAGCCGTTTTCTTCCTCTCTTGCTGAACAAGTTTTCTGAGATCTAATTTCTGCGCCGCTCAAGTTTCGTTCTTCAGTGTTGCTAAAGATTTCTCAGATAAGAAGGCCTTTGATCTAGTTGCTGCTCTCTCTATTGAAGATCTTTTCAAATTAATAAAAGGGCCTACTCAGATCAGGTTTGTCGATTCTTTACTCTTCCTAATCTTTGAAGATCCAAGCTCTCACTCTAAAGGAAGAAGAAGATTCTGTCTTTCCAGATCTGAAGTTAATCTCTATTGAGATTCAAGAGAAGTTTCATTTCAAACTTTATTTAATTTCTGTAGGAGTTTTTACTCTGAGTTATTTTGTAGGAGTTGTTTACTCCGAGTTGTAGGAGTTGTTTACTCTGAGTTTGTAGGAGAGGTTGTTCTCCGAGCTTGTAGAAGCCGCTGTCTCCGAGTGTAGGATTTGTTGATAAATCCGAGTTTTGGTGAAGTTGCCAACGCTAGCCCGAAGTGCTAGATAGGCGGAGCGGGAGAGAGGAGTACCCACCTTGGGGAACCTCTATAAATCTTGTGTCTCTGTGCTGTGATTTTTTTTTGTTGTGTACAAAATTTTTATTCCGCAATCGTAGTAGAGATCACCTATTCACCCTCATCTAGGTGATTTAGGTAGACAACGATTTCTTTCAGTTTTAAGTTGGTTCAACGCTAGGTGACGACATCGGTCCGCTCCCTATCTTCACGATCTTGATTCGTGAATTTATTCGGTCGCTTAGGTCTCCGTGCAAATTTTTTTAGTTTGATTTCTATGGCGACTTCCACCTCCGGTGCGAAGTTTGAAGTTACGAAGTTTGATGGAAAGCATAATTTCGGCCTATGGCAGGTGAAGGTCAAAGCACTACTAATCAAGGAGGGTTTACACCGTGTCCTATTGGGGAAGGCCAATAAGGATGTTGAGGTTACCGATCGTATGCGGGAGGACTTGGATCTCAGAGCTCTGTCCACCATACAACTTTGCCTACATGATGACGTGCTATATGGAGTTCTTTCAGAGATGACTGCCTCTGATCTTTGGGCAAGGCTGGTGAGTGTTTACATGACGAAGTCTCTTCCCAATCGCATCTACCTCAAACAGCAGTTGTACAAGTTCAGCATGAAGGAGGGTTCCTCTCTACACGACCACATGAACAATTTCAATAAACTGTTATCTGAGTGTCCCAGCATGGATATTGAGGTGGAGGAAGAGGATAAATCAGTTATTCTTCTAAATTCTCTCCCAAAGTCCTACGAGGGCATGGTTACTACCCTTACCTACAGTAAGGATATTTTGGACTTGGAGGTCACGACAACCTTACTCTCAAATGACATCCAAAAGAAGTCATCCGGCTCAGGCGTTACTGAAAGCTCAACTTTATTCTCTCAGGGTCAGTCTGGTTCAGGCAGAGGAGACAAGTCCAAGAAAAGTTCAGATAGCCACTGTAATTACTGCAAAAAGAAGGGCCACGGAATCAAGGACTGTTGGAAGCTTCAGAACAAGGAGAAAGAAAAATAACTTGGTGATGATAAGGAAAAGTCTGTCGCATCTCTATGCCTTGAGGATGTCGATGAGGACGTCCTTTAATTTAGTACTTTTCTCACCTATCTTTTTCCTTGTTTTATTTGTATTCTTCTTCCTGCATTTTTTATCCTTTTCATTCTGTTTTTTATTCCTTCATTTGCTCACCATCATTTTCCCTCTATTTTTCTTAGTCATGTTACATCAATGTTTGTGTCTTTTATAACTCTTATTCTGAGTTATTTTTTCCTGGTCAAAGATTTCATTATTGAATGCGTTTTGTTCTCCTATTATCTTAGCCCTTTCATTGTTACTCATTCGTTCCACATGGGCTTAGAGTGTGTCTAATCAATCCCTTTTTGATTAGTTCTCATAGGGGTTTCATCTTTCCATGCTGAGATCAGTTGTTTTGCATTCTTTCTTGGTGTGTCTGCATTTATCGGTTCTCTCCCGCGCGCACATCAAATGCCAGGAGTTTTGACAGGTTCAGTTTGCTTTGGGAGACCACCGTTGGAGGTGGAGCAGTTGAAATTTAGCTTCAAGGTGGAGCGTTTCTGAGACAGACACGTTAGTCCAGTTTGTGTCCTGCTCGGGATTGAAGGAGTTCTTTCTTATGATCCGTTCTTGGCCGAAGTTCAGTCTGTTCATTTGACTTTGGATCTTGGTGACCGTTGGGGTATCTTGGGGTTTTCTCAGCCAGGTGGAGTACGTCATGGAAGAGGCGTCAAGGTGGAGATTGTTGCGGTAATGACGCATCTTCCCTTTCTTGGTCGTCGTCTTTTTTGGAGACCGCTCAATTCATGGCTCCTTATTTTGGAATTCCTATATTCCAGCAATTATGGGGGGGGGGGGGGGGGGGGGGGGGGGGGGGGGCATTGATGGCATAATATATTCCCTTCCGCTGATGGAGGAGGATTTCTTGGAAGGGAATTTTGATCTCCTTCCATTGTTGCTGCCAGCTCAATTTGGAGATGACTCCAAATTTGGCATCCTTATTATTACGGTATTGATGGAGGATTTTTTTGGGAAGGGATTGATCTCCTTCCATTATTGAGCCGGCTCATCCTCCTTACCCTCTTAGGGTTTCCTCCTCCTTAAATAGGTGTGGTCGGCCACCCTTAGGAGTGGTGCAGAGCAACAGATTCTCTTCAGTGGTTCGGCGGATTTCGGCCGACATTCGGTCATCGCCTAGCCGGCTTCCTCTTCAAAGTTCTTCTTCCAGTCGGCTTTTTCTTTCGCCGCCGAAACTGTTTTCTCGTCGCAACGTGTACGCCCGGACCTTGGAGGATTCGAGATTTCCATTTTTTTTCTCGGTCCATTCTTCTCCTCCATTTTTAGTCGTATTGTATGTTTGAGAAACTCATAATATTATTGATCTCTGTCTGCCCAGTGGACGTACCCATTTCAATTTTTCGAGAAACCACTTTAAATTTTGGTGTTCTTCTCTTTTGTGGTGCTTGGTTTATTTTCTTTATTTTTGTGCGTTATTATTCTTCGTAACTTCATTTGGCCGTGTTAAGAAAATTTTATTTAGAACTGGATTTTTCATTTGCACCGAGATCGCTTTTCCTAACAAGAGACCACATGATTGCATATTTGAGGAAGACTCCTTAATATTTTCTCTACGATCTGTTGTTCATCAATGTTACCTCCAAGATTTCGAATTTGGTTGGAAAGACCAGTGGCACGCGCGAAGAAATCTTGGAAGGATTCATCATTCCTCATGCAAGGATAATCAAATTGGCGTCTAAGAGCTTGAAGTTTAATTTTGATTACCTTTTTGGTCCCCTTATATTCCTGCTGTAGGGTGTCCCAAGCAGCCTTGGCTGTCTTTGCACCCATGATTCTTGGAAAGATAGAGTTTGATACTGCTCCATGAATTAGAAGGAGGGCTTTGACGTCTCTCATCTTTTCATCTGCGGTTGGAGGAGCCGGCGTGCCTTCTGCACTTTTGCCAGTCTTAGTAGGTCACATGCCTTGCTCGACAATGTCCCAGAGGCCATGAGAGTTAAAGAGAGTTTTCATGCGAATACTCCAGAAATCATACATCTCCATTGTAAGGAGCAGAGAAAGACGATGGAAAGGAGAAGGTAGATGATGAGGCCATGTGATCTGATCCAGGTGATGAAACTCTAGATAACAGAGATCGAACACAAGTGCTCTGATACCAATATTGGTAGAGAATCACAAAAGAAAAATGGAGAGTAATTCTTAATATTTCATTCATAATCTCTCTGCGTTTGCTCCATTCCTTTCAAGTTTAAATAGATCAGTAGCAGGAGTACATTGGAAATGGGGATAATAAAAGATATAGAAGCCCGAACAGTAGCATGCACTTCGGGGGAACATTTCATTCATTACATTCATTAGACTTAATATTTATTTAATTAGTTAGCAGTTTACGAGCAGTTATTTCAACACATAGGCCACTAAAAATGCAACATAACCAAAACATGACAACATAACCAAAACATGACAAAATTACCGAAACAAGACAACATAACCGAAAGCCCGAAACAGGACAACATTACCGAAACACGACAACATAACTGAAACAGTAAAAACAACCTCTCAGCAGTTAAGTTAAACTGGTTCTCATAATGAAACATCTTCCGGCATGTCAATATAGAATCCTCCCAAATAAAGTAACTGGTTTTCTACCCTGGTTTTGAAAAGACAGAACTTTTCAAACGCTTCCTCTTTAGTTTTAAGGAGATAAATATGACAAAACCTAGATCAATCATCTATAAAGGTGATCAAATACTTCATGCCTCCTCTAGTGACAAAACTTTTGAAGTCACATATGTCGGAATGTATTAGTTCTAAGGGTGTTGTGCTCCTAGTAACCGCACTAAAAGGTTTCCTACTGATCTTAGTCTGAGCACACACTTCACATTTATCTGATTTTTCTGTAATGTCTAAAGCTATCTGGTGAGTTCTAGCAATTTGGAATATTTTCCTATAGTTGACGTGTCCTAGTCTCTCATGTAGAGTCTTAGGGCTAACTAAGTTTGTTTGAACTTGTTGAACTAATTCATTTGCTAGACTTAGTCTGTGCATCCTATTTTGGACGTAGGCACATCCAAAATAGTGTGAGTTAACTGACATTGTTATTCTACCGCTACAGAAATTAAAGGACATACCAGCATCACAAAGTAGACTAATAGACACTAAGTTAGCAGCTAGTGAAGGAATAAACTTAACATTCTTTAAAGTTAAAGTTTTACCTGAGGAGAGAAGTAGCGTGGCATTCCCCACCTTCAGAACGTCAGCTGTCTCACCGTTTGCAACGGTCACCGATTCTCTCGCATCAGTGAGTCCTGTCATCAGAGAAGAGTTGTTGCAAACGTGACACGTTTCCCCCGAGTCAAGGTACCACTCAGCACTGGCCTTATCGTTTCCAACCATGGCGACAAAGTTGGATGGCTCAGTGAGGCTAACCATATTAGCTTGGTTGTCTTCTTGTGGTGCTTTGCCCTTTTCCTTGCGAGGAAACCTGCAATCAGATGCACTGTGTCCCCACTTGTTGTAGTTAAAACACTTTCCCTTAAACTTTTTAATGTGTTTACTGGGCCTGCGACCTGAGAGCTACTAGGGTTGGGTTTCGTCTTTCTAGGGTTCGGCACGCGTTTAGAGTTTGTAATTATGTTAGTAGCAGCCTTCTGCTTGCTAACAACTTCTAAGACGTGTCGAATCTTATTTTCGTCCCCAATGCGTATAAAATACTTGAGTTCGCTTAGACCCACCTACATCTTCTTGCGATACATTTCAGTTTTGAAATTGTACCACGTGGAAGGCAATTTAAAGACAATAGTGCCAGCAACAAAACTATCTGGCAAAGAAATAGACTCACTATGTAAAGAATCTACTAGGTTTTTGAATTCCGATACCTGAGAGAGAATGACTTTCTCCTCGTCGAAAGTGAAGGAGTGGAACTTGTCCACCAAGTGTGCCTTGGACAAATCCTCCTCTTGCCTGAAGTGCTCCTCCAGTGCGTCCCAGATCTCCTTTGCTGACTTCATCTTCATGTATGTCTTTGCCAGACTGGAGGACAGACAGTTTAGCAGGTAATCACGGCAGAAGTCCTCATCAGAAACCGACTGAGCTTCGTCATCAGTCCCGACAACCCCAGCACGATCAGACTGAACGGTATAGAACACGTTCAGGTACTTCATCCCAAACTGAGTATTCAACTTCCAGTCGTTGAACTCAGTCGTCGTGAACTTCTCCAGCTTGATCATCGGAACGGGGGACGAGAGATTGTTCCCCTTCATCATTGTGTGCCCGTCAAACGAAGATCTGCCCACGAAAAATGAGGAGGAACAGGGTTCCTGTTTGCTGTCGTCGGCACTGTCGTCTGGCGGTAGCGACACTAGGTTGTCCCTGTCGCTGTCGGCGGACGATAGTTGTAGGGCTGCATCAATGGAGATCGGAGAAGATGATGGCGGCGACGGCAGGATCAGTCTGACGGCGGCGGCTGGGAGGGATCTAGACTGGAAGGAAGCGGCGGCGGCGGCGTGGTGGATCGTGCGAGCGACGGCGGTTACAACTCGCGACGGAAATGGTTCGCGGCGGTTACGAAACGCGGCGGCGGTTACAAACTCGGCGGCGGTTACGAACTCGTCCAGGCGGATCCGGCAGCCGGCGGTTGCGACTTCTTCAGGCGGCTGCAATTGGAGGCAGCGGCGACGGAAGAACCCCATGGCAACGTCGTCGCACTCCCGCGAGAGGAGATTCGGCGGCGCGACTTCGTCAAAAGGCTGCGGGACGGGCAGCAGCGACGGCGGGCTGATCTCCTCGACAACGAAAGGTGAGCCCCTTAACGGTAGCGAAGGCGGCGAGTTCCTCGCGTGCGGGCGAGGAAGGCGGCTGCTGCGGCGTCGCACAGGCGGCTGCGGGAGACTGCAACGATAGCATTCGACGAACCCTCTACGGTAGCGGCAAGATCTGCTCCAGGCGAGCGGCGACGACAGAGGGATACGGAACCGCAGGCGGAGGAGGCGGCGGTTTCCCTCGGGCGGCGTGCGTACGGGAGAGGGGGAGAGCAAACTCCTTAGGGCAAAACTTCGAGATTGTTAGAAGTTTGCTCGATGCATCCGGAGGCTCATCTAGGTGGAATGTACTCCTCGTTGCCCCTAGCGGGTATATGTAGGCAAATCCAAGTGGTAACGGGTGACGGATATCCCAGTATCCGTCCGTACCCGTTATGCCTCCGACCCGTTATCATTTATGCAAATATACATTTACAGAGACTCCCAATATTAAAGAGGCAACCTAAAACAGATAACCAATACTATAAAGAGAAGTTGATATCGAATAGATGGGCTCTCACTAATATCACGTACATAGTAAAGGTGCCCTATAATAGAGCGTGACAGATCCCTGGTTTTATGAAACTGATTGGAAACTGAGCAGCCCTTCTGCCAGTTTGACAACCTAACCGCAACCGAGTTGCCTTCCCAAAAAATATGATCGGCTATCCGATCGGCGATCGGTTACACACCGTCCGATCGGCAATTGCCGATCGTTTTCACCATCCAATCATTGATTGGCGATCGGTTACACACTCTCTGATTGGCGATTGCTAATCAGTTATACCCTATCCGATCGGCGATCAGTTACACACTGTCCGATCTGTGTTTGCCGATCGGTTTCACCATCCAATCGGTGATCGCCGTCCGGTCAGTTACTTTGAGTTTATCCACAATTTATTCACCCGTGCTTCCCCCTTTTTTGAGCATTATAATTATGTAAGTAATACTCGTGATTATATTTGGTGGCTAGCTCTTTTAACGTTGGTATCAACAATAGCATTTCCTTGTATGAAGATATGTTGCAAATTGTTTTTAAGATAAACACAAACTTGTACCATAAACCGGTGATCGCGGGTCGGTTAACTTTAAGCCGCAATGGAATAGTTGAGAAACAAAACTTAATGACTTAAGAGAGAAATCAATGTAACTTAACTTTTAATAATGTAGTGGCAATATCAAGAGTCTGTTTATATTTCCAAGAGTGTTGTTAAAATGCTCAATCTATGTCAGAATATTTATGTAAGAAGAAAACATGAGTATGAATATACACAAAAACTGTAGTTCCTATTTTAAGCATCTTCTTCATATTTCAATTTCTTGATATCTCTAGAACCTTCTCTTTGTTTGAACCTTATTTCTCATGGCTTCACAAGTTCATCCACGGGTTGCTCGATCCCCAAGTTCCCCAATTTCATCCATTTTTGTTTCTGTTGTCTCTCTTTTCTTCTCTGAGTGTTTTCAACGGTGCTTAGGTAGCGCTCAATTTGTGAGAGAGTCAGCTTACTCTAGACCCTAATGTGTAAATAAATGTGGAGAAATATATGAGCAATGAAGTATCCAGGTGAAAACGCTTTTCAAAGCATATGAAATTTTATTGCAAATAAGTATGAGCAACCAACTTAAGCAACGCATAAAGAAACTTCAACTAAAACAGTTGTTAGAAAACCAAATGTGAGATTCAAAGGAAGTTGTATTAATTTTTAGATCTTTTCATTTGTACACCATACACGAGAATTACCGAGTGCAAGCGGGATACATCCATTATTAAGGTTAGAAAGAAGCAGATAAAAAAACTACAAAAACATCTAAAATGTTGTTTCCAAAAAAAAAACTGAAGATGTCAACAATATTTTCAATAAAAAAAGTTAAAACAAACTAAACAATCATGTTTTAGAACATAAATATCTATTCCATAAAAACACAAAATAAATAATAATGACAAAATAACAAACACAGCCTAATATATATGATGTTGATTAATTTAGAACATCACGATTCACAAAAGGCAAGTAGATTTGTTAAAAATAAGGAAGCATTTCAAATCATGTCGAGGGAGAGGAAAGCATCGGGGTCTGTTTGGGTGGGCGTTGGTGGTTGGAGATGAAGATAAAATAGTGTTCTCGAATGAAGCTCTCTCCTTGCAGTTGGAATCAGACATAAAACGATGCCGAGTCAGGAGTTCAAAATAGAGGATATTCAAACTATCAAAAAACAGTGTTTGTGTTTTCTAAAATATGCAATGGAGAAAAAACACCGAAACGAAAGGAGCCTTACTCATTTGAGAAAAACTTTGTATCGCGTGTTATGAAAAAGAATCCTTAAAATTAAAATTATTTTTTCAAGTAAACATATATAAGTGGGGAAATAGTTTTGATGAGATGGTTGATTTAACTAAAATGAAGAAGATAAAATACAGAAAAAGGAATTAAAAAATCATATGTTCCACTCCTATTTTAAAAGTGAAGAAAAAGCCAGCAACATAAATTGATTTGTCTCCCCAGGTGAATCATTCAAATCTAAAGTGATTCTAGGTGATATGAAGATTGAGATAATAGAATAAAGGGGTGATTAAAGTAATTAAAAGCGAAGACAAGACAAACCAAACTAGTGGTAGATATTCAATTTGTTCCGAGATTGCCTCAAAATCGGCTTTAGGGTCGGCATATCGATATGGAAAGGGATACAAATTGAACTTTGCCAACACTCAATGTGACATTAATTATGGATAAGATCAAAACATCAAATTTTCTTGGTACAAATGCCCATCAACAGAGTATTCCTATTGAAGATGATACATGAGACCTACAAGAATCAAAACAACAACCCTATTGGACTCTAGCACTTACGATACAGGCAATTACAACTCAACCCACAATGAAAATCTCTATATCAACTTCAAACAGAGAAAATATATCATTTCAACAGATACAAATAATACTCGATAAAGAAGAGACGAGGACGGGAAATTGATGTTTTCTCATGCTTGAAGTAGCTCTCAAATACATTGGAGATAAACCCAATGTATACCACATCCAAGGCAAGAGAATCAAGAGTATCTGACTTCGACTTTTTCAAAGTCGGATCATCTAGCTCTAGCTCATCGATCACCACCAAAAAAGCTGCATTCACTAGATGACGTTCATCAAAATAGTGATGTCACATGCATACTTCTCAAGCCATGTGCTATGAGCAAAGCATTGCAAACAAATCATGGAAAGAAGTAATGATGAAAAGATGATAATGATGGAAAAGAGTAGCACTTTGGTGTTAGTATAAAAATCTCCAAGGAAAGATATAATTGGTTTTAAGTGGGTCTACAAGACAGTATAATGAAGATTGGTATGTTCAGAAGTTTAATGCTCACATTGTTGCAAAAAGATATTCATAAATGTGAAGAAGAGATTGCGGTGAGACATATACTCCAGTAGCCTGCTTGCAGACGGTAATGATATTATGGATTTTGCAGCTTAGAAGATTCCATGCATATCAGTTTGATGTTAAATCAATTTTAATCAATGGGGAAGTTATGAAGGAGGTTTATATATGTAAAGTAACCATGAGGCTTAGAGGTTAGCAAAAAAGAAGTAAAGGTTCATGAGTTCAAGAAAGTACGTACTATATGATTTAAAACAATAGAGCTTTGAACACAAACATTGGCTATTACTTGCTTAAGTAATTCATGAAACCGAGCTGAAGTCTGCTGAGGCCTACCGAGAGGTCTCTGAGGCCTACCGAGATGAAGTCTGCTGAACTGAAGGCTGCCGAGTTGAAGGTTGTCGAGCTGAAGGCTACCGAGTTGAATGGTGATGAGCTGAATGACGACGAGCTGAATTCCGCCAAGCTGAATGACGATGAGCTGAATTCCGCCGACCTGAATAATGACGAGTTGAATTCAGCCGAGCTGAATGACGGTGAGCTGAATTCTGCCGAGCTGAATGACAAAGAACTGAATGACGCTGAGTTAAATGATGATGAGCTGAATGACGACAAGATAAATTCCATGGAGCTGAATGACGACGAGCTAAATTCCGCCGAGCTGAATGACGACGAGCTGAATTCCACCAAGTTGAATGTTTGAGGTGTCTTTCTGATGCATTTCTGATCTCGACGAATTATGAGTTATACAGACAGATCTTGACTTATGAAGTTTTTTTTAGGTGCATTTAAAGCTGGAACTAGGAACCATATTCATATCACAAGAAAATTGTGTATATGATTTATTAAGTTAATTCAAAATGCAAGACTGCAATTTAGTTGCAATTCCTATATCCACAAATGAGAAATTTAGTGAAGAAGATATATAATGGGGTGAAATCGGAAGAAGAAATTTACAAGAGTCTAGTTGGTTCATTGATTAATATCACCAACACTAGGTCAAACATTGAAGTTCAATCAATCTAGTTTCGTCATTCTCGAATAGCCCTTGCGAATTGCAACAACTAAGCACATTCAGAGATATATAGAAGGCACTAATTTTTTTGGATTCTGTACAAAGAAGAAGAAGAAGAGTAAACAAACATTGCTAGTTTCATGGTTTACTTTTAGTAGCTACCACCTATACAAGAGACAACACAGTGGATTACATACACCAGCAAATCCCATATTAATCTGAGGGATTATAGGATCCAATGTTCTTTCTTAGCTGCTCAAATCTTTTCTTCAACTTTGGTTTAGTGAGAAGGTTAGTGAGTTGATTTTCCGTCTTGCAATTCAATTTCTCATTTGATCAGCTAGCGAATGAAGTGATGCTTCAGATCTATGTGCTTGACTTTATTATGAAAAACAGAGTTTTTTACTGTGACTATAGCAAATTGATTGTCACATTTAATTTTGGTTGAATCATCTTCCTTCTTATTGATTACTCTGAGCATTCTTCTTAACTAGAACGCCTCACATGTGACTTTTCCCAAGGCAACATATTCAGCATCCGGGGATGAAATGTCTATGGTTTTCTACTTCATAGAGCCCCAAGAAATTGGTTTATTTCCTAAGAAGAATATGTATCCTCCAATGATGGTTTTATCAACTGTGGATCGACCCCAATCGTCATCACAACGCCCTTCTAAATTTCCTTCTTCTTTCCTATAGATGAGGCCATAATTCTGTGTTCCTTTGACATACCTAAAAAATCATCAGGCAACAATGAAAAGCGCCCTACTAGGATTGCTCGTCTATATCTGAAATTTTTGGGGTAGATTAAAGATCCAACGAGGCAACTGTAGATTTCAACATTTGTCTTTGGCTGTTCATCTTCCTTTTTTCAAATTTTAATATTTAGGCTCTGTTTGGGACAGCTCTGGCGGATGAAAAATCTACTTTCCAACCGCCGGAAATGTTTTTTAACTGTTTGAGACAACTTTCTAGTTCAGCTTTTTGAAAAGAGATTCTTCAAATAAGCTGTTTTAGAAGCTCTTTGAAAAGTCAGTACAACATAGCTTTCTAAAAATCGTTTTTCTGTTTTTAGCTTTTTCTCTTTTATTAACTCCACCTCGTTGTATATCACTCCAGCATTTTCGTCCGAGCGCGCTTTTTTGGTCGGACACTCATTTTCGGCCGGACACTCATTTTTCGGTCCAGCACTTACACAAAGACTCTCCAAACAGTATGCAGCTCCCTCAGCTTAAGATGAGATTTGCTGGTGTATGTAATCCTATACAGCTCTAGTGGATGGAAAACCTGTTTTGTATTTTGATATATGCAACACTTTTCAATCTATAAAAATCGGTAGTGCCGCCAACCTTTCCTCTCTTTTTTTCCTTTAAATTTTTACATGATATCAGAGCCGGTTGAAGCTCTTGCTACTATCTGCCATCAGTTTTTTTGATCCTCACAGTATCATATCTTGTGTAGTATCTTGTTCTTTTGTCCTTTCATTTTTTTCAACCTCATATGGCTTCCTCTAGTATCTCTCTTCAAACCCTCGTATTTTCCCCCAATGGTGTTCCAATATTTGATGGTGAATCTTTTGATATCTGGGTTGTTCAAATGCGAACTTTCTCTCTCTCTCTCTCTCTCTCTCTCTCTCTCTCTCTCTCTCTCTCTCTCTCTTAAGGTTTATAGGATATTGTCCAACAGAGATATATGCAACCAAGTGATGCCTCTGCTCTTGCCGGCTGGGAACCAACTCAAATCAGGGATTATGAAGACAACCAAAAAAGGGATGTCAAAGCCCATATATTCATTCAGCAAGTTGTCGGCATATAGAAGCATCTTCCTAAGGATTATGAGGACATTAACCTCCAAAGAAGATTGTGATGCGCTGTGAACAGAATTTAAAGGCAATGACAAGGTAATCTTTATCAAACTCCAAACCTTATGGAAAGAGTTTGATGCTATCATGATGAAAGGAGAAACAATTCACATGTCACCACAAATGTGAACCAAATCAGGATTTATGGAGACAAAATTGAAGAAAAAAGAGTTGCGCTTGCGTTTTTAAGAAACCTTCCCCAAAATTTGATCTACTGGTAACTGCCATTGAAGAATAAAAAGATTATTAGTACTCTAACCACCACTGATCAAGAATATTCCACATGATCCACACCTTATTGCAATTTTTATAAAAGAAACAACAATGAAGCTCAAGATTATTCTACAAGTGTAAGTGTAAGAGATGTAAAATACCAACACATCTCAATAAAAATTGCTGGTTCCAACAAAAATGTAAAGACAGCACGCGCATGCTGCCTCCTGGTTTTCACGGACAACTCCAATTCCTCCTGGGGTGACGAACTTCATTGCGAGGTATGGGATGGACGGGATAGCTCCGAATAGAACCTGCAGTGGTCGACTGAAAATTGCGTTGTAAGGCGATTCTGACTCGATTACCATGAACTGCACCTCGTGGGTAGCCCGCCTCGGGAAATCTCATAAGGTAACAGGGAGAGTGATGGTTCCTTTAACCGGGACAGGACTGCCGTTGAAGCCGTAGTTTGGTCCGGAAGCTGGTTGGAGACTTTCTCGTAGGATCTTCATGTTGAGGAGAGCGGGGATGAACATGACGTTGACTGGGCTGCCATTGTCTACCAGCACTCGCTTGACGCGAAAGCTGGGGCTGCCGATTTCTACGCTAACAACCAGTGGATCTTGATGCAGAATGAGCAGCCCCTTTAAATCTTCATCCTCGAAGCTGATCGTCTCTGCTGGCTGGGCAATGGAATTGACGGTGGGGAATGAAACATTTGAGATGGTTTCCACTACCCCTACTACTTGCCTGTCTCCCGACGCGCCTTGTCGTGCGGGCAAATGTTCTCTTCTTCCGTTAACTGTCTGATTTTGCGTCTGGTCCTGCAAGAACCTTCCGAGGATACATTGTCAGATGAGACGTTCTATCTCATCTTTGAGTTTGATGCATTCCTCGGTGGCATGTCCTGCACCTCGATGGAACTCGCAATACTTTGACTGATTTCCCCTGCCCTGGGGGAGTTCTCTTGGCCTTTGCAGTGCCGGGTTAATTATCCTATATTGCGTAGAGACCGTTTGTGCGAAAAGTATTGAACGGTGCGTACTCTTTGTAGGTTCGAGGGGGGTCCGTACATTCCCCTGACGCTCCTCTTGCCGCTTCGGGGCTGGCTCTTCTCTCTTCCTCTTTACCACTCCTTCGAATTGTCGACGGTGAGCCTCGATCGCTTCGTCGGCCGCAATTTGTGCCTCGACTCTATGCACCAGATCAGGATAGCTAGGGACCGTCTCCTTTATTAAGGAGGAATAGAATCCGCTCAGCCGGAGTCCTCCAAGGAAAACTCCTCGAAGGAGCTCGGGATTCACCCCGGGGATTTGACGGGCCTCGGTAGTGAACTAACGAAAGAACTCCTTAAGGGTTTCTCCTTCACTTTGTCTGATTCCCGAGAGGTGGGAAGGGTCTTTCACTATCCGGCGGTTTGCGATGAATTGATCTAAGAACTGTTGTGTCAGCTCTGTGAAGTTCCTGATATTTCCACTCCGGATAGTATGGAACCAAGTTCTCGCCTGGCCTTTCAGAGTGGCCGGAAACACTTGGCAGAGTAGTTGATCGGGGGCGTTATAAATCCGAAGGATGGTGGAGAAGTGCTTCACGTGCTCTAAGGGATCCTCGGTCCCGTCATACGATTCCATGCTTGGAAGCTTGAACCCTCCTGGGATTGGATGTGCCAGGACTTCAGGTGCCAACGGGGACCCGTTGTGCACGGGGCGATAGATACGTGTTGCTTGGCGGCCAACCTGGCCATACTCTTCTGTTATCAGCTCTCTAACTTCTTCTCGGTTTAGCCTCCTGGGTAGGTTATCAGAGACCCCTGCCCTTTGGTGATTATACTACGGGGCGGCTTCGGCGGGCCCGACCAGATGGGCAGGGTGTGATGTACTTGCTGCTGCTGAGAACTCAGAGTTCTCCTCTTGGTTGTCCTCTGGGGCTTGACGCGGAGGCGAAGGAGGCACATCGACCGGTGCGGGGGGTTCTATAGGAGCCCTGGGTGTTCCTAAGTTCCTCAGGAGGTTTAGCATTTCAGCTTGTTATTCCTCTATCTGGACCATTCATCCCATCAATGCGTTGGTCGGCGCGACCACTGTCTCATCCAATTGTTGTGCGTTGACGAGGGAAAGTGAAGGGCCGAGATTGGCATGTCCCTCGCGGACCGAGCCTTGGGTGGTGCGAGTGCTTCTTCTTGCCATGTCTCTAGTCACGAGTATCACTGTGCAGAGGATACTGTCTTCCGAACCTTTAGAGCTTTGGGGAACTCCTTCCCACAGACAGTGCCAAACTGTTGCGGTGTACTCAAGGCTCCTAAAACCGGTTCAGAATGAACCGTCTTAGCCCATGAGCGGTCAAGCGTGCAATCAGTTACTTGGAGACGAGACAGATGACAGAGAATCTTTTTACGGTGGAAAACCCCGGAAAGGGATAAAAAACCACGTGTCCGGGACGGTGCCGACCAAACTTCACTATTTGCTGCTTTTTTACAGGTCTTGCTTGAAAGACCGAGGGCGACAGGCCGCTCCTCGTTACAACTGTGGGGGTGAGAGAGAGAGAGAGGCGTTCGGAGGGTGACTGACCACCACTCTCGAAGCTTCGACTTCTCTTTGCAGCGGTGGAGACCACCGTGCTCTGGAACCTGTGCGTGCTCTGGAGCTTGGCGCGCTCTGGAACCTGTACGCGCTTTGGAACTCGGTGCGCTCTGAAACTCAACGCGCTCTAGAACTTGTGCGCGCTCTGGAATTTGGAGCGCTGGAACTTGGAGTTCTGGAACTTGGGCGTTCTTCGGAATGTTTGAAGGAGGACGAGGATCTTCTTCTGTCTTCGAGGTGCTTGAAGACTCCTTCAAGCACGACTTTCAAGAGGAGAGAGATCTTCAAGAGAGCTCTCTCTCTCTCTTGAACTTAGGAGGAGGAAGGAGGAGAATTGAATAGGAATATATAGTTAAGCGTGCTCGGGCTGGAGTAGTACTGGGATGGGTGACCTCCTGGGAAGGCCCCGCAGAGGCGCTTAATTGGATCACTTCTCACCAAAGGGAGACTGTGGCCACCAACAACCCGCCTGTGGGCTGGAGAAGGGTTGGGGTGCTTGGGCTGCAGCCCGGTAACGAGGGCAGTTTATGCTAGATTGGTGGACATTGTCCCGATCGGACGTCGGCTTCTGGGCCGTTACAATAAAATGTGCACTTTTTATTGTAACGTCCCAAGGCCCTGGACTTACAATCGGGACAACATCCACCGACTGCCTCGCCTGGAGCTCAATTGGTGATGAGAAGTGAAAGAACTATATAGTTAAGCGTGCTCGGGCTGGAGTAGTGCTGGGAAGGCCCCGTAGAGGCGCTTAACTGGATCACTTCTCACCAAAGGGAGGCTGTGGCCACCAACAACCCGCCTGTGGACTGGAGAGGGGTTGGGGTGCTTGGGCTGCAGCCCGGTAACGGTCGCCAGGCGAGGCAGTCGGTGGATGTTGTCCCGATTGTAAGTCAAGGGCCTTGGGACGTTACACGCCAAGGAGTGCGAGGGAGATTCAAAGGTTGACAGGGAAGTTGGCAGGGCTGAGCAATTTTCTCTCCCGGGCCAGAGAGAAGTGCTCACCTTTCTTCAAAGCTTTGAGGGAAAATCAGAAGTTCGAATGGTCGCAGGAGTGTGAGGAGACATTCCAAGCCCTGAAGAGGCAAACTGACACAAGCTCCACTCCTTCAGGGACCGAGAGAAGGAGAGGACATTTTTCTCTATCTGGGGGGTAGGAGATGAGGCGGTGAGCTCGGTCCTGGTTCGGGAGGAGGGAAAGAAGCAATTGTCGATCTACTACGTCAGCCGACTCCTGAAAAAGGCACTCAGGTATCCCATCCTGGAGAAGTTGGCATTTGCCTTGATCATCTCAGCCCGGAAGCTCCGCCCCTATTTCCAGGCTCATTCAATCAGGGTGGTGACTGATCACCCCCTTCGCAGCGTAATGGAAGGAGTGGAACACTCAGGCAGCTGGTTGGCAAAGTGGTCAATCGAGCTTAGCGAGTTCGATGTCACCTTCGTCCCTCGGCTATCGATGAATGCACAAGTGGTGGTGGATTTCCTAGCGGAATATGTAGTCGAAACGGTCGACTCGAAGCTCCCCGAGGTGTCAGCCTAAAAGTTATTCGCAGATGGAGCATCAGGGAAATACTCCCTAGGAGTGGGGTTGGTCTTGGTGAGTCCGTAAGGGACAAGAATCGAGCAGGCGCTTGATATTCATCTCCCGGTTACCAACAACCAGGCTGAATATGAAGCGGTAGTGGCCGACCTTTACCTGGCAGGCGAGCTAGAGATCCGGGATGTTAAAGTATTCACAGATTCGATGGTGGTGGCGTCTCAGGTCCCGAGGAGAGTTCGAGACGCGAGAGACGACCCTCCAAAGGTATTTGGTGAAAGTCAAGGGTCTAGTCAGCCAGTTCCGCACTTTCTCAATCCAACACGTGCTGAGAGAGGAGAACATCCGGGTGGACTCCTTGGCAAAATACGAACCCCGGGCTGGGGGATAGTGACGGAGTTGTTCCGCCCGTCCATCGAGGAAGGCGAGTTGATGGAGATCGATCAGAAGGCTTCGTGAATGGATCCACTTGTCACCTTTTTGTCCTCAGGCAAGTTTCCAGAGGGGGTTCAGGATAAAAGGCGATTCAGGTACAAGTCAGCATATTACCTGATGCAAGAAGGGAGCTTGTACCGAAAAACCCTCACCGGTCTGTTGGCGAGATGCGTGGCGGAGGAAGAGGTCCCGAAGGTCCTGAAAGAAATACACTCTGGGGAGTGTGGTAGTCACTCCGGGAGCCAGACCTTGGAAAAGAGGGTGCTGAGGCAGGGATACTTCTGGCCGACCATCCGGAAGGATACCTCAGAGTTTGCAAAAAGGTGCCAGAAGTGTCAACTCTTCACGCCACACCAGCTTCAGCCGGCGCAGAGGCTTAGGACCATCACGACACCGTGGCCTTTCGCCATCTGAGGGATGGATCTGGTCGGCCCGTTCCCTCAGGCCAGCGGGCTGAGAAGGTTTCTTCTAGTCCTATGGGCATTAAGAGCGACGCCCAACTCAGCAACAAGATAGACCCCATTTAGGCTCTCACATGGATTGAAGGCAGTACTGTCTGTGGAGTTTGAGGTCAAAACCCCCCGGGTTGCCGCTGCCGGGGAAGGGGATGAAGAGCGGAGGATGGACAATGAGGAAACACAATGGTTCTCCCTGGACATGGTCGAAGAGCTTTGGGACTTGGCGGCAATTCGGCAAGAGAAAGTGAAGCGCCGAATGTCTAGGTACTTCGATAAAAACATTAGAATCAAGCAATTCACCCCGGGAGACCTAGTTCTAAAGAAGGTCGACGCCGCGGGAAGATCAACAAATGTAGGAAAGCTCCATCCCAATTGGGAGGGACCTTATGTAATCTTGGAAGCCCTTAAATTGGGGGGATATTGCCTTCAAAACACTGAAGGGACTCCCCTTGGTAGGAGTGGCGATGACCTTAAACGATTTAATCCTTGATAAATTTCGAGCATGTTTTGGGGTGTGCATCGCGCCTCTGTTTTGGACTTGCGCCTAGGACTTAGAAAATGTGTCTATTACTTTCTGTCTTTTATTTTCGCCGAGAAGAGACCGCTGACCGGGCTCGTTAATGCTGGCAAGGCCGGATAACTCACTCGAGAGGCAGGAAGTTCTATTTTTGGATAAGGCCCCGAGAAGAGACCGTTGAATGGGCTCGTTAATGCAGGCAAGGCCGGATAACTCACTCGAGAGGAAGGAAGTTCTATTTTTGGTTAAGCCCCCGAGAAGAGACCGCTGACCGGACTCGTTAATACAGGCAAGACCGGATAACTCACTCGAGAGGCAGGAAGTTCTATTTTTGGTTAAGGCCCCGAGAAGAGACCGATAACCGGGCTCGTTAATGTCGGTAAGGCCGGATAACTCACTCGAGAAGCAGGAAGTTCTATTTTTGGTTAAGGCCCTAAGAAGAGACTGTCGACCGAGCTCGTTAATGTCGGCAAGGCCGGATAACTCACTCGAGAGGAATGAAGTTCTATTTTTGATTAAGGCCTCGAGAAGAGACCGCTGAACGGGCTCGTTAGTGCCGGCAAGGATGGATAACTCACTCGAGAGGCAGGAAGTTCTATTTTTGGTTAAGGCCTCGAGGAGAGACAGCTGACCGGGCTCGTTAATGCCGGCAAGGCCGGATAAGTCACTCGAGAGGCAGAAAGTTCTATTTTTGGTTAAGGCCCCGAGAAGAGACCGCTCACCGGGCCCGTTAATGCCGGCAAGGCCGGACAACTCACTCGAGAGGCGGGAAAGTTGTTTTTGGTTAAGGCTCCGAGAGAGACCACTGACCGGGCTCGTTAATGCCGGCATGACCGGATAACTCACTCGAGAAGCAGGAAGTTCTATTCTTGGTTAAGGCCCCGAGAAGTGACCGCTGACCGGGCTCGTTAATGCCGACAAGGCCGGATAACTCACTCGAGAGGCAGGAAGTTCTATTTTTGGTTAACGCCCGGAGAAGAGACCGCTGACCGGGCTCGTTAATGCCGGCAAGGCCGGATAACTCACTCGAGAGGCAGGAAGTTCTATTTTTGGTTAAGGCCTCAAGAAAAGACCGCTGACCGGGCTAGTTAATGCCGACAAGGCCGAATAACTCACTCGAGAGGCAGGAAGTTTTATTTTTGGTTAAATCCCCGAGAAGAGACCGCTGACCGGACCCGGTAATGCCGGCAAGGCCGGACAACTCATTCGAGAGGCGGGAAGGTTGTTTTTGGTTAAACCCCGGAGAGAAGACCACTGACCGGGCTCGTTAATGCCGACAATGCCGGATAACTCACTCGAGAGGCAGGAAATTCTATTTTTGGTTAAGGCCCCGAGAAGAGATCGCTGACCGGGCTCGTTAATGCCGGATAACTCACTCGAGAGGGCAGGAAGTTCTATTTTTGGTTAAGGCCTCGAGGAGAGACCGCTGATCGGGCTCGTTAATGCCGGCAAGGCCGGATAACTCACTCGAGAGGCAGGAAGTTCTATTCTTGGTTTAGGCCCCGAGAAGAGACCGCTGACCGGGCCCGTTAATGCCGGCAAGGCCGGATAACTCCCTCGAGAGGCGTGAATGTTGTTTCTGGTTAAGGCCCCGAGAAGTGACCGCTGACCGGGCTCGTTGATGCCGGCAGGGCTGGACAACTCACTCGAGAGGCGGGAAGGTTGTTTTTGGTTAAGGCCCCGAAATGAGACCACTGACCGGGCTCGTTGATGCCGGCAGGGCTGGATAACTTACTCAAGAAGCAGGAAGTTCTATTTTTGGTTAATGCCCCCGGAAAGAGCCGCTGACCGGGCTCCTTGATGCCGGCAGGACTGATGCACTCACTCGATAGGCAGGAAAGTTGTTTGTTGATTGAAAGCCTCAGGATGGTTCTGTTGATCGGGTTCTCACTAGCCTGCAGGGCAGATCGACCTCTTGGAGAGGCAAGGAAGAAATGTTTGTGAAAGTCCCCAAGACGATCCCACCGACCGGGCTCTCGCTAGTCGGCTGGGTGGGTAGACCTCCCGGGTGACAACGTTGTATAAGAGATTTTACAAAGAAGTCCTGAGTTTTTCTCCACCTCTAGTTGAGCTGGGCTCCAGGAAGGTGTTGAGTTTTTCTCCACCTCTGGTTGAGCTGAGCTCCTGGAAGGTGTTGAGTTTTTTTCTCCACCTATTGTCGAGCTGGGCTCCTGCAAGGTGTTGAGTTTTTCCCCACCTCAAGTTGAGCTGAGCTCCTGGAAGGTGTTGAGCTTTTCTCCACCTCCTGTTGAGCTGGGCTCCTGGAAGGTGTTGAGTTTTTCTCCACCTATAGTTGAGCTGGGCTCCTGCAAGGTGTTGAGTTTTTCCCTTCTTCACCTCCTGTTGAGTTGGGCTCCTGGAAGGTGTTGAGTTTTCTCCACCTATAGTTGAGCTGGGCTCCTGCAAGGTGTTGAGTTTTTCCCCACCTCCAGTTGAGCTGAGCTCCTGAAAGGTGTTGAACTTTTCTCCACCTCCAGTTGAGTTGGGCTCCTGGAAGGTGTTGAGTTTTTCTTCACCTCCGGTTGAGCTGAGCTCCTGGAGGGTGTTGAGTCTTTCTTTCCACCTCCAGTTGAGCTAGGCTCCTGGAAGATGTTGAGTATTTTTTCGACCTATAGTTGATCTGGGCTTCTGCAAGGTGTTGAGTTTTTCCCCACTTCCAGTTGAGCTAGGCTCCTGGTCGGAGTCGAGCTCATGAGGGGCTTTCTGTCCAGTGTCCGTCTCTCCGAACCACGAGTTCTTTATTGTTTTTTTCCGAACTCGTGCCGAGCTCGAATACTTCATAAAAAGTCTTACCTGCTCACCAAATAAGTGAGTTGAACTTTCTTTGCAAGCTTGAGACAAGCTCGTAAAGAGCGTGGATTGTGTACAACCCTCATATTTGTCGAGCGAACCTACCTTGATGCGGACGAATCGGGAAGTTAGAACCGATCATTAGACTCACCCATCGCGTAAAGTGGGGTGAGTGGCCCACTCGCCCAAGATGGGGCGAGTGACCCACTCGCCAGAGGGGCGAGTGATCATTCGCCCAAGTGGGCGAGTGTCCCACTCGCCCGGGGGGGAGGTGGCCGACTCTCCCCCGAGGGAGAGGCGAGTGGCCACTCTCTCTGAGGTAGGAACCCCCTCCCCCCCCCTCCCCTTTCGGCCTGGTGTGAATGCACATGAGGGTTGCAGGGTCGCCTGGGAAGACTCAGGAAGTAAAGTTTCGGCCCGTGTTTAGCCATTTCAAACAGCGGAAGTCGGCTATTGGCAGACCATTTTGGCTATCCGCAGACCATTTTGGCTATCCTCATGGGCACCTTAAGAGAGATTGTTGATCCTCTCCCTCGCGTGTTACCTGCGATCTAGCACTCCTACCCCTTGTTCGACTAGTGGATATGCATGTTTTCCTTAGTGCTCTCCAGGGTGCCCAAGCTCAACATTGGTTTGGGAGGGGAAGCTCTCTTTGATCTTCCGAGTGTGTGGTGGGACCTCCTCGCTGCAGCTCAAGGGATTTGTTTCAAGGTTCAAGTCTTCTTCGGTGCAAGTTCCTTCGACTCTCCGCGACTAGTCACGTGTTCTAGCTCAGGTCAAATAAGAGTAAGTTGCATACCCGTTGCGAACGTCGAAGCTAGTTTTCTGGTTTCAACTTAGATAACCATGTATCTCAAGTTGTAACCACCATCAAAATGAGTAATTAATAATATGGTTTTTCCTCTTACGCTTCAATTTGGGAGTGAGAAAGCACTATCCACCAACAAAGTTAGTCAAATCAACAAATGACATAAAAGATACGGTCATTTAAACTTTAGTGACCTCAAGAAACTTCAATCAAAAGAGCTTGTTGTTGGATTACCATGATTTGAAGAACATGAAGGCATTTGTGAATGTTGTGCCATGAACAAGATCCACAAATTACCCTTTCCTCACCAAGCCTCATGGAGAGCCAACATTCCTCTGGAATTAGTTCCTGTTGATATCTGGTGTCCATCCACTTTTCCATCATTATTCGGGAGACATTATTATTTATTGATTGTTGATGACTACTCAAGAATGATGTGGATATACATGTTATCTATAAAAGCAAAAGCCTTTATCAAGTTTCTTCACTTTAAACCCCATGTTAAAAATAATATCAATTGCAGTATAAAAACCTTGAGGACCGACATAGAAACCATCAGACTCCTTGCTATTGCCACACAGATAACTTCAAGTATTCCAGTTCGACATCAAATTTGCCTTTCTAAATGGGAAAATTCATGAGGATATCTATGTTGCACAACCTAAAGGATATGAAATTACGGGTGAATAAAGAAGAGTTTATGAACTAAAAAGGCCTTGTATAGACTGAAACAAGCCGCCACGCTTGGTATGAGAAAATGGAGCACCATCGGCTGAGCAATGGTTTCTGCAAATGTGCCAGTGAACCATCTTACTACAAAAAACAAATTAATATTGATTACATATTCATTTGCATTTATGTTGATGATGTAATTCTTACCGGAATAAAGCTTGAGCTCATTGACAACTTTAAAGTCACCTTGCAAAATGAATTTGCAATGACTGATCTTTGGAAGTTAAATTTTTTTCCTGGGATTGCAAGTTAGTTAGCAACCATGAGAAATAGCATTTTCCCAACAAAAGTATGCCCAAGAACTTCTTATCAGATTTAAGATGGATTGTTGCAAGTTTGCCTCAACATCAATGAACACAACAGACAAATTGCGGAAATTAATAGAAGGGGAAGAAGAAGAAGAAGAAGCAAACTCAGAAGAATTCCGCAGCATTATCGGGTCCCTTATATAGTTATATTCCTCACCAACACATGATCAGATATAGAAAATGTTGTAAGAATCGTGTCATGGTATATGAGCAGGCCCAACATCAAAGACATGACGGACGCCAATTAAACTATGTGCTGCATAAAAGGAACATAGAAGTAAGGAGTATAGCATAGTCTATAGAAAAGAAGAAGACAACCGTCTCATTGTGTACTCTGACAAAGACTGGGGAGGATGATCAGATGATAGAAAAAGTACCACGTGGTTCGTTTTCCTCCTAGGGACAAAAGCTATTTTGTGGAGTTCACAAAAGTAGAAGGGAGTTGCCGTAATATCGACAAAAGTAGAGTATGTTGCCTTAAGCGAAACAACTAGATAAGTCATCTAATTGAGAAGAATGCTTTAGGAATTGTTAGAAAAAAAAAACAGAAAGCAAAAAAATACAAGTAGATGATATTTCGGCCATAGCCATTGCTCAAAATACTGCCTTCCACAAAAAGACCAAGCACATTGAATTAAAAATTCACTATACTAGAGATCAGATTGAAAGGGGAGTAATGGTCGCGATTCACTACGATGCCAAGAGTCAATTGGCCGGCAGACATAATGACAAAGCCGCTACCTCGAGAAGTATTCGAAGATCTGAGAAAGAAATTAGGGCTCATTCAAGTTTCGGCTTACGAGGGGGTGTTGAAAAGAAAAGCCAATTCCTGTTATCCTTAGCCAACCTTCTATATAAAGAGTTGAAGTTTTGTATTTTGATGTATGCAACAATTTTCAATATATAAAAAACCTGCAGTGCCGCCTACCTTTCCCCCTAGTTATTCCTTTAATTTTTCTACACTTACAAGGGAACCAAAATTTAGATGAAAGGGAAGAAATTAAGCATCATATTTCAGTGAGAATATCAAAATTTAAAGTGAATTTCATTTTCATAACTACTACCAACATTTTTGAAGGTGGTATTTAAAAAAAACATATTAAGGCTCCATTTTATCCTCAAAATTAGTTTTATTTTTTTAATGACGTTCAATACGCTGTCATGCCAAACATTCATAGAATAACGTTGCGTTTTTGTGCAAACTCCTCTGAACAAAAACGCCCGCAAAACAGAGCCTAAATTTCTTATTTATCAATACTAACAAAAAAATGGATTGGCAGGGAAGAGATACAGCGAATAAAAGCCGCAAAGCCTGACATTGCGCATAGAGAAGCCTTCAGCATGGCAGCAAAGAATGTAGGCTCTCCATGCATTAATATATACACGGCGATGATCGCTCGAAAACATTCTTTTTCGATCGCTTCGCGCCGTGATTCAATTAATATCATAATTTTCTTTAATGACTCCCATGAGCTTAATTAATATTAATGCAGTGGGCTAAGTGTGATCCTCGCGGTGCAAATCCTCCGAAAACATCTTCTGATAACAATGCAGCGTTAAAATCCCTCTCATTTCGGCATGTAAGTTCCCTCGCTAACCCTAAACTTCGTTAAGATGAACTTATGCTCCGTTTGGCACGGCGGTAGCGGTCGTGAACGCGGTGATTATGAACTGTACGTCGTTCGCGATTAACGCCCGACCTCACCAAAGGAACTTCAATTACTTTTATGTTCAAAGTTAGTTTCTTTTCTTGGTGGATCAAAAAAAAGCCGTGCCAAACGGAACCTTAATTACTTTCTTAATTAATTTATGTGTCACCGGTGTGTGCAGGAAGAAGCTGGCATATAATGGCTTCACTGCAGAAGCATGTTTCCGAACATATGGAATGCCGCGGAAACTAATTACACGTATTTGGTAAACCTTCATTTGCACCGCATCAGCGGCGAAAAAGGCCAAAAACAAAATCTTTGACCCTCGTTCCAATTCTCATCGCTCAAACAAATAGAGTCGTATTGTATCGAAAAAATCTCCCTTTTTGTAAACGCCGTCGAGTTTTTCAACTGAGATCACGTATATACATTAAACCTTAATCCCCTAGCCCGTCTTTCAACTTCATTTTTTTATATCCTTTTGTGTTAATGATGTTTACTTGGAAATATACGCTTTTAGAACTGTATTCTCAACAAATAGAGTCGTATTTTATCGAAAAAAATCTCCCATTTTTGTAAATGTCATCGTGTTTTTCAATTGAGATCACGTATGTACATTAAAACTTAACCCCCTAGCCCTTCTTTTAACTTCATCTTTTTATATCCTTTGTGTTACTTGGAAATATACGCTTTTAGAAGTGCATTCTCAACAAATAGAGTCGTATTTTATCGAAAAAATCTCTTTTTTTTGTAAACACCGTCTAATTTTTCAACTGAGATCATGTATATACATTAAAACTTAATCCCCTAGCCCGTCTTTCAACTTCATTTTTGTATATCCTGTGTTAATTGTGAAATTTTCAAGATCTATGAAACACTAAGACAAGCACATCAAGAATGAACACAAAACACCTCTTTATTACTTAGCAAGTAGTTACAATAATTACTAGAGAAACAGGCTGAATACAAGTTGCATACAACTTGATTCACGACAGCCAATGAAGTTAAGAAGCTGGTCACCGACAGTGTTCGCTTCTCTTCCGGAGCACATCACGTAGGTGATACTTGATACTCGCTGCCGCGGGCGCTAGCTCCTAGCGCTGGCACTAGCTCTCAAGCACGCTACTCGCAATCTTGCTACTCGCAAGCTCGCTACTCTTCGCTTCCTCCTCTTCTCGCTACCGCAGACGCTAACCACTAACGTCGGCGCTATCTCGCGAGTAAGGAACTCTCTTTAGGTCGCTAGCCGACTGACTCCGGGTTCGCTGCTCGCTAGGTGACACTCTGGTATCTCAAACTCGCTCAAAGTTGATGATACTCGCCACTATCTGAATGCATGCTCTTAGAGGGGGTCTACCCCTCCAATTTATAGGCAAGAGAGGAGGTCTTCTAGAAGCTGAGCTAGCGCTGACGCTAGCCCTAGCTAGTGCAGGCGCTAGCTCACTTCAATTCTAACACTCCCCTTGAAGTGAGCTCCGGGAACAACTCCAAGCAACGAGCGAAGCTTTCGGAACGACCCCGCAGATAGGGGTTTCGTGAATATATCCGCAAGATTGTCTTCGCTCCGCACATGCTCCACTGCGATCAAGCCACCCAACACCTTCTCTTTGATGAAGTGATGATCGATCTCTATGTGATTGGTCTTTGCATGACACACTGGATTGGTTACCAGTTTCAAGACACTCTTATTGTCCCCGCGAAGCACAGTAGGTTCGCTGACCTCTTCGTCCACATCCTCCACTAGTCTCCTTAGCCAGACACACTCCTGAGCTGCTAAGGACGACGCCTTGTACTCGGCCTCCGTGGTAGAAAGGGAAATAGAGTCATGTTTCTTGCTACACCGCGAGATAGCAGCAACTCCACACAAAAACACGTAACCTGATGTTGACTTGCAATCATCAGCGTCACCTCCATAGTTTGCATCTGTGTACCCATGCAGCTTGAAGTCAGACTTCTCTCCATAGGACAACCCCATCTCAAGGGTTCCCTTCACATACTTCAGAATCCCTTTAGCTGCCTTAAGATGAGGCTTCCGCAGCTCTTGCATATGCCGACTAACTCGGCCGACAGCAAAGGCGATGTCCGGCCTGGTGATAGTCAGGTAGATTAGACTCCCCATTAGTGCCCGAAAGATCTTCGGATCAGGAAGAGTCCTCCCTTCTTCCTTCCGAAGTTTCAGCCTAACCTCCAGTGGAACGAAACTACTCTTCCCCTCCTTCATGCCGAATCTTTCGACGATCATCTCGACATAAGCCCTCTGGGAAACGTACATTCCGCCTCTTCTCTTCTCAACTTGAAGGCCAGGGAAATGGTGCAGTTCACCAAGATCCTTCATCTCGAATCACATGGAAAGCTGTTGTCTCAGCGTCGCGACCTCCTCAGGGTTGTTCCCTGTCACGATCATGTCGTCAACGTACAGCAGCACCAGCACGTGAAGACCACCACTCTTCTTCACGAACATGTTAGAGTCTGAGTATGAGGCATCATAGCCACAGAACTGCAAGTACTCCGCAATCTTCCCATACCAGGCTCTCGACGCATGTTTCAACCCGTAGAGGGCCTTCTTCAGCTTGCAGACGTGATGTGGAAGTGACTTGGACACGTATCCAGGTGGTTGCACCATGAATATGTTCTTGTCAATCTCTCCGTACAGGAACATGTTCTTCACATCAAGCTGCCACAGCTTTCAACCTCGGCACGTCGCCAGAGCGATGACCGTCCTCACCGACGTCATCTTTACGACAGGACTAAATGTCTCCTCGTAGTCCTTTCCGTAGGTCTGTGAGAAGTATCGAGCGACAAACCTCACCTTGTACCGCTCTACTTCTCCATCAACTCTCTTTTTAACCTTATACACCCATTTGCAGGTGACAGGTCTGATGCCCTCCACCATGGGAACCAGGTACCTTGTTTCATTCTTCTCTAGGGCCTCCATCTCCTCAATCATGGCCGCGTCCCACTCTTTGATGCCAGCTGCATCCTCAAAGCAGGCAGGTTCCCTCTCGTCGAGTGGTCCTGCAAAGAAGCAGGAGACCATACTCACGAAGCTCCCCTCCTTGTAATGAGCAGGCGGTACGATGGCCCGCTTCGACCTCCTCAAGGCTTGGCCACTATCTACCACTCCGGTAGACTCCTCCGCTTGAGATCCTCTCTGAACTCCTCTTGAAGCAGTGCTCTCCCTGCTTCTAGAGCTCGAAGATCCCCCTGAGCCAGAAGCTCCCCTTGAGCCAGAAGGCGATGGGGCACTTGGAGACACCTCTAGCTCCATAGTAGAGTCCTCAGTGACTCTTTCTTCTCTCCTGCTAGAATCTCCACTCTCCGGCAGCACCACAGAAGAGACTCCCTAATACGAGATCAGTTCATCAAACACTACGTCGCGCGAGACGACGAACTTGTGGGTCTGCGGATCCATGCACTTTCATCCCTTCTTCCGCTCATCGTAGCCGATGAAGACACACTTCCTCGCTTTCAGCTCCAACTTGGTTCTCTGAGCGTCCGAGACATGCACGAAGTAGGTAGAACCAAATACTCTCATGTGACCCACATTTAGCTTCTCTCTGAACATGAGCTGGTGTGGAGACACTATCCTGTTGGGACTCAGTGCTAGCATGTTGATCACAGGGGTAGCACATGTCATTCCCTCCTCCCATAAGGCCTTGGGAATACTCTTGGCATGTAGCCAACTTCTGGTAGTCTCCACCAGATGGTGGATCTTCCTCTCTGCCACCCCATTCTGTTGAGGGGTGTGAGCGCAAGAGAGCTCCCGCCGAATGTCGAACCTAATGCAGAAAGAAGCAAACTCATTGGAGGTAAACTCCCTTCCATTGTCGCTTCTTAGCTTCTTCACTCTGCGGTTCAGCCTCCCCTCCACAAGTTCCTTCCACTCTTGGAACTTCTCGAATACTCTTGACTTCTCTCTCAGAAAGTATACCCACGTATAACGGGTGTAGTCTTCCACCAGAACCAGCGCATACTTATTGCCTCCATAAGTAAGGGTGGCGCACGACCCCATAACATCAGCATGTACGCACTCAAGAGGTGCCTTACACCTGGTCTCCGATTTGTCAAATGGAAGTCGATGTGACTTTTCGTATTGGCAGCCATTGCACACATGACTGTCGCCATAGGAAGAGAGATGAGGCAGGCCACACACTAGGCCCTTCGCCGCCATCATCTTCAGCTTATCCATCCCCACATGACCTAGCCTCTCATGCCAGATCGCAGCGCTATCGTTAGTCTTCAGCTTGTCCACGTAGGCATTTTCAGACAGAACATACAAATATTTCACCCTTCTCCCGGTGAGCATGACGTCAGCCTCGACAGACGATAGGTTCTTCAGGAGCTTCACCTCCTTCGGTCCAAACAGCACGTGGTATCCAGCATCCACTGTGTTAGCAACCGAGAAGAGGTTCTTTTGTATGCCCGGAACATGATACACATTCTTCAGTGTCACGGGCTTCTCTTCACTTCCAAGGGATACCTTCCCTTCTCGCTCCACTGGATGTACCGTATCATCCGCAGTGATGATAGCATTTGTTCCTTCATATGCTTCCAAGGAGTAAAACTTTGACATATCTCCAGTGAGATGATGCCCGCAACCGGAATCCACTATCCAGTCGTTCTCGAAGTTGATGGAGGCTAAGACATCGATTGATGTTGTCGTCATCTCTGCCAGGAAACAATATCTCCCCTCTCACCGCCCTGGTGACCTCCACCTCTTCCTCCACCTCTCTGATGGTCTCCACCTCTCTGATGGTCTCCCTCCTTGATAGAAACATGACCGGCCTTCAGATTGGACCGGCAGTCCTTTGTCATGTGCATGTACTTCTTACAGGCATAGCAAAGGGATCTCCTCATCTCATTGCGCGCAGGGAGGAACTTCCTCCCATCTCCCTGGGAGGACATTGAAGGTCCATCTCCGGAGTTCTTCTTTCTCTTGTCCCAGGACCTCCTCTTTCCTGAGAATAAAGCTTCGCCATCTCCCCCTGAGATGGATACTCCCACCATCTGCTTCACCAAGCTCTCCTATGATGACAACGAGGTTCTAGCTCCAATAAGGAGGGTTGAGTAGCCCATCCTTGCACAGAAGTAACGAAGGGGACATACTCCTTCCTCAATCCTTGGAGTTTGTGCCGCTTCAACTTTGCCTCTGAGATCGGCTCTTCAGGGTCTAAGGCCGATCGAGATCTCCCCACACAAGTTCTTCACCTTCAGGAAGAAGGTGGATATCGTCATCTCTCCTTGAGTGGACTGTGCCAACTCATTCTCCAGGAATTGTAGATGTGCTACAATCTTCTTGTTGAATAGCCCGTTGAGGGCTATCCAGATACCAGACGCTGACTTGCATCCTATGATGTGGTCGAACAAGTCAGGTGAAATAGCTCTCTTCAGAGTGAACTTCGCCTTGGCGTTAGTCTTCCTCCAAGTCCTCACCGCTGGACCATTTCCTTCGGTCGTTAGAACCTCCTCCTATTCATCTCCACCAACAACCTCCCAGAGGCCCTCTCCAAGAAGGTAGCTCTCCATACAAGACTTTCACTTCTTGTAGTTGGTCTGAGTAAGTAGCTCAATGCCAAGTCCTCTAGCATACCCTCCTCCGCCGTCCATCATGGTTTCCCAGTCCTTGTTCCCACTATCCCTCTGATACCATGTGAAATATTTTACTCGAGGTCGGAAGAACACGTCAACCAACAAGGGAATAAGGACACCAAGAGATTAACACAAACTTTCACAATTAATAAAGTTTGGTAGCTAGTTACAAATGAATAGGGGATGAATACAAATTGCATACAACTTGATTCACGACAGCCAATTAAGTTAAGAAACTGGTCGCGGACAGTGTCCGCTTCTCCTCCGGAGCACCCCACGTAGGTGATACTCGCTACTTGCTACCGCGGGCGCTAGCTCCTAGTGTCTGCGCTAGCTCTCAAGCTCGCTACTTGCAATCTCACTACTCACAAGCTCGCTACTCTTCGCTTCCTCCTCTTCTCGCTACCGCAGGCGCTAACCACTAACGCCGGCGCTATCTCGCGAGTAAGGAACTCTCTCTAGGTCGCTAGCTGAACTGACTCTAGGTTCGCTGCTCGCTAGGTGGCACTCTGGTATCTCAAACTCGCTCAAAGTTGATGATACTCGCCACTATCTGAATGCATGCTCTTAGAGAGGGTCTACTCTTCCTATTTATAGGCAAGGGAGGAGGTCTTCTAGAAGCTGAGCTAGTTAACGCAGGTGCTAGCTCACTTCAATTCTAACAAACGCCATCGAGTTTTTCAATTGAGATCATGTATGTTCATTAAAACTTAATCCCCTAGCCCTTCTTTTAACTTCATTTTTTTATATCCTTTGTGTTAATGATATTTACTTGGAAATATACGCTTTTAGAACTGCATTCTCAACAAATAGAGTCGTATTTTATCGAGAAAATCTCCCCTTTTAGTAAACGACGTCTAGTTTTTCAACTGAGATCACGTATATACATTAAAACTTAATCCCCTAGCCCGTCTTTCAACTTCATTTTGTATATCCTTTGTGTTAATGATATTTACTTGGAAATATACGCTTTTAGAGCTGCATTATCAACAAATAGAGTTGTATTTTATCGAAATTTTTCCCTTTTTTGTAAACGCCATCGAATTTTTCAATTGAGATAATGTATATACATTAAAACTTAATCCCCTAGCCCGTCTTTTAACTTCATTTTTTTTAACCTTTGTATTAATGGTATTTACTTGGAAATATATGTTAATTTTTCGTGCTGCTACCAATCAAGTACACCAACGATGAACAAAGAGAGCTATATTATAACTAGGCAATCAATTTACAAAGACAAGCTAACTCTACAAGGTGCATACACCTTGAATCACGTCAGCTGAAAAATATAAAAAATAACTTGTCGCGGACAAGGTCCGCTTCTCCACTCTCCACTTCACAACACACTCAACCCTGCACTCTCCACCTCACAGTGCACTCTCCACCTCTCGCTGAGGTACGGGTTGGGGTTGGACTCTCTTGGGGTGTAGGCACAGCTCACCTCACCTCAGCTCACTAGCTCTCTACTAGTTCTCTCATCTTCTCTCTCTTCGCATTCTTTTTTATATCTACTGGGGGGGGGGTATTTATAGGCAACCACAAATAGGAGAGACAGGGGGAGGGGGTGCACTCACCTCAACACATGCACTAGCCCCTCCCCAACAACCACTCGGCAAGCATCAATGCTCCACTCGCCAACCTCCATTGCTCCACTCGGCAACCACAACAAGGCAGCCCCCAACGCTCCACTCGCCAGCCACCCTCTCACAAGGCAGCACTCGGCACCCCCACTAGCTTCCACTCGCCCGACACACAATGCTCCACTCGCCCAGGACAAAGCTCCCACTCGCCAACAAGACCCACTCGGCAGCACACATATGGCCCACTCGCCAACCATGCCTCCTGCCTCTACTCGCCCAGGCTTCACATTCCACTCGCCCAGCAAGTGCAAAACTCCTTCCTCCACTCGCCTCTCCCCTCACACTAGCTCCACTTCAAAATTCAACACTCCCCCTTGAAGTGAGGTTCAGGGACAACTCCTAGGCAAGCGCGAAGCGTCTTGAATGGCCCCACAGATAGGGGCTTTGTAAAGATGTCCGTCAGGTTCTCTTCACTCCGCACATGCTCCACCGCAAGCGAGCCACCCAACACCTTCTCTCGGATGAAGTGGTGCTCGATCTCTATGTGCTTTGTTCTTGCGTGACAAAATGGGTTGGTTGCCAGCTTCAAAGCACTCTCGTTGTCTCCACGAAGCACAGTAGGTCCTCTGACCTTCTCATCCACATCTTCCACCAGCCTCCTAAGCCATACACACTCCTGAGCTGTGAAGGACGACGCCTTGTACTCAGCCTCAGTGGTGGAAAGGGAAATGGAGTCCTGCTTCTTGCTATACCATGAGATGGCAGTGGCTCCACACATGAACACGTAACCTGATGTCGACTTGCGGTCATCAGCGTTACCTGCGTAATCTGCATCTGTGTAGCCATGCAGCTTGAAGTCGGTCCTCCCTCCATAGAACAACCCCATCTCAAGGGTCCCCTTCACATACTTCAATATCCCCTTAGCTGCCTCTAGATGAGGCTTCCGCGGCTCTTGCATGTACCGACTCACTCGGCCGACAGCAAAGGCGATGTCCGGCCTTGTGATGGTCAGATAGATAAGGCTCCCCACCAGTGCCCGGAAGATCTTCGGATCAGGAAGAATCCTCCCTTCTTCTTTCCGAAGCTTCAGCCCAACCTCTAGTGGAACGGAGCTTCTCTTCCCCTCTTTCATGCCGAATCTTTTGACGATCTTCTCGGCATATGCCTTCTGGGTCACGAGCAGCCCGCCACTTCTCTTCTCCACTTGAAGTCCAAGGAAATTGTGCAGTTCACCATGATCCTTCATCTCAAACCGGATGGCTAGCTGCTGTCTCAGCGCCGCGACCTCTTCACTGTTGTTCCCGGTCACGATCATGTCGTCGACGTACAGCAGCACCAGCGCGTGAAGATCTCCACTCTTCTTCACGAACATGCTAGAGTCTGAGTCTGAGGCATCGTAACCACAGAACTGCATGCAGATACTCTACAATCTTCCCATACCAGGCTCTCGGTGCCTGTTTCAACCCATAGAGGGCCTTCTTCAGCTTGCAGACGTGACGTGGATGAGACTTGGACACATACCCAGGTGGTTGCACCATGAATATGTCCTTGTCTATCTCTCCGTATGGGAATGCGTTCTTCACATCCAGCTGCCACAGCTTCCACCCTCTGCATGCTGATAGGGCAATGACCGTCCTTACCGACGTCATCTTCGCCACAGGACTGAACGTCTCCTCATAGTCCTCTCCATAGGTTTATGAGAAACCTCGAGCGATAAGCCTAGCCTTGTACCGCTCCACTTCTCCATCAGCTCTCTTCTTCACCTTGTACACCCACTTGCAGGTGACATGCTTGATTCCCTCCACCATGGGAATAAGGTCCCATGTCTCATTCTTCTTCAGGGCCTCCATCTCCTCATCCATGGCCACGTCCCACTCCTTAGTGCCAACATCATCTTCAAAGCGGACAGGTTCCCTCTCGTCGAGTGGTCCTGCGAAGAAGCAAGAGATCAAACTCACGAAGTTCCCTTCCTTATAGCGAGCAGGCGGGACGATGGTCCGCTTCGACCTCCTCAAGGCTTGGCCACTTTCTACCACTCCGGTAGACTCCTCCTCTTTAGCTCCTCCTTCAACTTCTCTTGAAGCAGCGCTCCCCCTACTTCTAGAGCTTGAAGCTCCACCTGAGCCAGAAGCTCCCCCTGAGCCAGATGCTCCCCTTGAGCCAGATGGCGATGGGGCACTTGGAGATACCTCCAACTCAAGCATAGAGTCCTCAATGACTATCTCTTCTTCTTCCCTGCTTGATTCTCCACTCTCCGGTAGCACCACAGAAGAGACTCCCTGATATGAGATCAGTTCGTCAAACACCACGTCGCGCGAGACTGCGAACTTGTGGGTCTGCGGGTTCATGCACTTCCATCCCTTCTTCCTATCGTCGTAGCCGATGAAGACACACTTCCTCGCTTTCGGCTCCAACTTGGTTCTCTCAGCCTCTAGAACGTGCACGAAGCAGGTAGAGCCAAACACCCTCATGTGACTCACATCTGGCTTCTCCCGAACATGAGTTGGTGTGGAGACACCATCCTGTTGGGACTCAGAGGTAGTCGGTTGATCACATGGGTAGCACATGTCATTCCCTCCGCCCATAAGGCTTTGGGAATCCCCTTGGCATGTAGCCAACTTCTGGTAGTCTCCACCAGATGGCGGATCTTCCTCTTTGCGACCCCATTTTGTTGAGGGGTGTGGGCGCAGGAGAGCTCTCGCCAGATGCCGAACTTTCTGCAGAAATAGTTAAAAGCGTTAGAGGTAAACTCCCCCCATTATCACTTCTTAACTTCTTCACCCTCAGGTTCAGCCTCCCCTCCACTAGTTCCTTCCACTCCTGGAACTTCTCAAACACCTCTGCCTTCTCCCTCATGAAGTAAACCCACGTGTAGCGGGTGTAGTCATCCACCAAGACCAGCGCATACTTGTTTCCTCCATAGGTCAGGGTGGCGCACGACCCCATCACATCAGCGTGTACGCACTCAAGAGGTGCCTTACACCTGGTCTCCGACTTGTTAAATGGAAGTCGATGTGACTTTCCAAACTGACAGCCCTCACACACATGGTCGTCGCCACAAGAGGAGAGATTGGGCAGGCCAGACACCAGACCCTTCGCCGCTATCATCTTCAACTTGTCCATCCCCACGTGACCTAACCTCTCATGCCAGATCGATGCGCTGTCATTTGTCTTCAGCTTGTCCATATAGGCACTTGCAGAAAGAACGTACAAGTCTTTCACCCTTCTTCCGGTGAGCGTGACATCAGCATCAACTGAAGACAGGTTCTTCAGAAACTTCACCTCCTTCGGTCCGAACAACACGTGGTATCCTGCATCCACTGCATTCGCAACCGAGAAGAGGTTCTTCTTCATGCCTGACACGTGATACACACTCTTCAGTGTCACGGGCTTCTCTTCACTTCCCAGGGATACCATCCCTTCCTTCTCAACTGGATGCATCGTATCATCTGCCGTGATGATAGCATCAGTTCCACCATATGCCTTCAAGGAGGCAAACTTAGACACATTTCCAGTGAGATGGTGCCCGCAACCGGAGTCCACTATCCAGTCGTTCTCAAAGCTGACGGAGGCTAAGGCATCGACCGACGTTGTCGTCATCTCAGCCAAGAGGCAGTTGTCTCCGCCTTCACCACCCTGGTGACCTCCACCTCTTCCTCCACCTCTTCTTCCACCTCTCTGATGGTCTCCACCTCTCCGGTGGTCTCCCTCTCTCTCAGCAACATGACCGGCCTTGAGATTAGACCGGCACTCTTTTGCCATGTGCCCGTACTTCTTGCAGGCAAAGCAGAGGGGTCTCCCCCTCTGGTCATATGGGGGGAGGAAGTTCTCCCTAACTCCCTGAGAGGACGTTGAAGTTCCATATCCGGAGTTCTTCTTCTTCTTGTCCCAAGGCTTCCTCTTGCCTGAGAACAGCGCCTCGCTATCTCCCCCTGAGATAGACACTCCTGCCATCTGCTTCGCCAAGCTCTCTTGTGACGTCAGCAGGTTCTCTAGCTCCAGTAAGGTGGGCTGAGTAGCCCATCCTTGCATAGACGTGATAAACGGAACATACTCCTTCCGCAGACCTCGGAGTATGCGCCTCTTCAGCTTCGCCTCAGAGATCGGCTCGTCAGGATCCAAGGCCGAGATCTCTGCACATAAGTTCTTCACCTTCAAGAAGAAAGTGGATATCGACAACTCTCCCTGAGTGGACCGCGCCAACTCATTCTCCAGGAACTGTAGCCGCGCTACGTTCTTCTTATTGAATAGCCCATCAAGGGCTCTCCAGATCTCTGACGTTGACTTGCACCCCATGATGTGATCGAACAAGTCAGGGGAGATAGCTCTCTTCAAGGTGAACTCCGCCTTGGCGTTGGTCTTCCTCCAAGCTCTCACAGCTGGACCATTGTCATCGATTGGAAAAACTTCTGCCTGCTCTTCTCCTCCAACGACCTCCCACAGGTCCTCTCCAAGCAGGTAACTCTCCATGCATGACTTCCACTTCTTGTAGTTGGTCTGGGTGAGCAGCTCAATGCCTAGTCCTCTCGCATAACCTCCTCCGCCATCCATCTTGGTTGTCAACCTTGAACCTTGATAGCACACTTCGCTTCACCAACCTCCCTCTGATACCAAGTTAAATTTTCGTGTTGCTACCAATCAAGTACACCAACGATGAACAAAGAGAGCTATATTATAACTAGGCAATCAATTTATAAAGACAAGCTGACTACAAGGTGCATACACCTTGAATCACGTCAGCTGAAAAATATAAAAAAAAAACTTGTCGCGGACAAGGTCCGCTTCTCCACTCTCCACTTCACAACACACTCAACCCTGCACTCTCCACCTCACAGTGCACTCTCCACCTCTCGCTGAGGTACGGGTTGGGGTTGGACTCTCTTGGGGTGTAGGCACAGCTCACCTCACCTCAGCTCACTAGCTCTCTACTAGTTCTCTCCTCTTCTCTCTCTTTGCATTCTTTTTTATATCTACTGGGGGGTATTTATAGGCAACCACAAATAGGAGAGACAGGGGGAGGGGGTGCACTCACCTCAACACATGCACTAGCCCCTCCCCAACAACCACTCGGCAAGCATCAATGCTCCACTCGCCAACCTCCATTGCTCCACTCGGCAACCACAACAAGGCAGCCCCCAACGCTCCACTCGCCAGCCACCCTCTCACAAGGCAGCACTCGGCACCCCCACTAGCTTCCACTCGCCCGACACACAATGCTCCACTCGCCCAGGACAAAGCTCCCACCGCCAACAAGACCCACTCGGCAGCACACATATGGCCCACTCGCCAACCATGCCTCCTGCCTCCACTCGCCCAGGCTTCACATTCTACTCGCCCAGCAAGCGCAACACCCCTTCCTCCACTCGCCTCTCCCCTCACACTAGCTCCACTTCAACATTCAACAATATACGCATTTAGAACTGCATTCTCAACAAATAGAGTCAAATTTTATCGAAATTGTCTTCTTTTTTGTTAAACGACATCGAGTTTTTCAATTGTGATCAGGTATATACATTACAACTTAATCCCCTAGCCCTTCTTTTAACTTCATTTTTTTATATCCTTTGTGTTAAAGATATTTACATAGAAATATACGCTTTTAGAACTACATTCTCAACAAATAGAGTCAAATTTTATTGAAAAAATCTTCCTTTTTATTAAACGCCATCGAGTTTTTCAATTGAGATCATGTATATACATTAAACCTTAATCCCCTAGCCCTTCTTTTAACTTCATTTTTTATATCCTTTGTGTTAATGATATTTACATGGAAATATACGCTTTTAGAACTGCATTCTCAACAAATAGAGTCAAATTTTATCGAAAAAATCTTCCTTTTTATTAAACGCCATCGAGTTTTTCAATTGAGATCGCGTATATAAATTAAAACTTAATCCCCTAGCCCTTCTTTTAACTTCATCTTTTTATATCCTGTGTTAATGATATTTACTTGGAAATATACGCTTTTAGACTACATTCTCAACAAATAGAGAGTCGTATTTTATCGAAAAAAAACTCCCTTTTTTGTAAATGCCGTCTAGTTTTTCAACTGAGATCACGTATATACATTAAAACTTAACCCCCTAGCCTGTCTTTCAACTTCATTTTTGTATATCCTTTGTGTTAATGATATTTACTTGGAAATATACGCTTTTAGAACTGCATTCTCAACAAATAGAGTCATATTTTATTGAAAAAATCTTCCTTTTTTGTAAACGCCATCGAATTTTTCAATTGAGATAATGTATATACATTAAAACTTAATCCTCTGGCCCTTCTTTTAACTTCATTTTTTATCCTTTTTGTTAATTTTATTTACTTAATTGGAAATATACGCTTTTAGAATTACATTCTCAACAAATAGAGTTGTATTTTATCGAAAAAATCTTCCTTTTTGTTAAACGTCATAGAGTTTTTCAATTGAAATCACGTATATACATTAAAACTTAATCCCCTAGCCCTTCTTTTAACTTCATTTTCTTTATATCATTTGTGTTAATGATATTTACATGGAAATATATGCTTTCAGAACTACATTCTCAACAAATAGAGTCAAATTTTATCGAAAAAATCTTCCTTTTTGTTAAACGCCATCGAGTATTTCAATTGAGATCACGTATATACATTAAAACTTAATTAATCCCCTAGCCCTTCTTTTAACTTCATCTTTTTATATCCTTTGTGTTAATGATATTTACTTGAAAATATACGCTTTTAGCGCTGCATTCTCACTTGATATAATGGTGTAGAATTTTTTAAATTAAAGAAAAATAAAATAGGATAAAATTAATGAACCCGTCAGATCAATCATAAATAAATCTGGACCGTAAATTTCACTCCAAATATAGAGAATCTGATTCATTATTACAAGATGGGGTTTGGTAGATAGATAAGCATAAAGTCTAAAGAATTAATTAACTCTTGGGTCCATATGCAGGCATGACTTGTACTTTTCTCTTAGCTTGATCCATTTATTTCTACAAACAAAACTCATGAAGCATGGCCCCCTTGCTACCACATGGGCCCCACTTTTGCTATTTTTTTTGTTTTGACTTTTTTAACTAAAGAAAGTGTAGACAATGACAGTTTTACGGGTGGTCGCCGTCGTGAACCGTCATTCGTTAGAATTTTTCGGGGTAGAGGTAGCGTATATTTCATAGATGCGGGTAAATTTTGGGCCGCCAGATTGGTCGTCGAACGGTTGGATTTCAAAGAAGCAAAAAAAAGTGTTACGATTGGATTTCCAAAAACAACAATGTCCGGCCGGATAATTTTTTTTAAAAAAACATACATAATCAAAAAATTCCTTTTTTTTAAAGCCGCACGTATACAATTGATATACGCTTGGCATACGTAAAAATTGCTCCGTTCATGAACGCCCGACCTCACCTAAGAAACTTCATCCACTTTATTTTTAAAACTAATTATCTTTTTTTTGTGGCGGTCGTAACCATTGACATGCCAAACATACATTTGTACAAAATCACGGAACAAAAAGCTGAGTCAAACGGAGTCAATGTTGTTTATTACATATTCAATATTGAAACATCATTAATGTTAACATTGGAAATTTTCATTCATTTTACACCCCCCTTCATGCCTATAACATGTTCTCAAACCCTTATGCAAAGGCTATAATATGCATAGATTATAAGTTTTCATAAGCCCCAAATATCATATTAATAGTTTTTATTTATTTATTGGCGTGGAAGAATCCGAGATCTATATTAAATGTGTATGTAGAAGGCTATGAGTTTTTTTAGGGCGCTGCTATAAGTACTGCATTTTTGTCTATTTGCACTCGCCGCTATTAGCAAGCGCTGTTTTAAGTGATTGTTTATTCACATTCAACCTGTCTATTAGAATGCACTATTACTAATATCATTTTTTTTGTCAAGTTCTTTTTAACATAATAAAAACATCACTTTCACTATTGTAAAAGAACACTTAAAAGATTACACATTTTGAAAAGTAAATGTCAATAATAGATTGTCAATTCTTTGCTCCGCTTTCCTTGGATCACTATAAAGAAAAAAACAAAAATTATTATTATAGGTCATATAAATATTGTTGCATACCCAATAATTTTACAATACGTATAAGAAGTTTAAATATGTATATGCTCAAGCATGTTGGACTCTCCACCATAGAGTTTCTGTAATGGCACCATCTACTGAAAAGAAAGTAAGTGTACAAAATATGTTAAACAAGTGTACGTTTAAAAATTGTACAATTATATAAACAAAGTGTAAGAACACATACCGTCCTCTTGCAATGTCATCCAACTCCACTAGCAAAGTGCATCCCATATTTGATTGAGAAGTTGTAATCCTCGATTTGTAATTTCTCTCCCAACCTTTGGCCATATATATTCTTAGCATGCAAGCTCATTTGTATGATCTTCAATCCCTATTTTTTGGGCTTTTTTAATTCCGTGATGTGCCCGCCGAAAATAAAGTTCAAATCAAATGGCAAGAAGTATTAAATACCCAAAAACATCCCTTGGAGGAGAGTGCCAGGAGTATGAAAATGTAACTTACACCAGAGTTTTTTTTTGTAATTTCAAAAGATAGAGGGGTGCAATATGTAATTATGCTAACTCACCAGCGGGATTGTTCATAAATCAAATAGTTCGTGAACAAAACGGGAATTGATTCGATTAAGGTTCGTACTTTTCGGATTCAAATTTTTGAATCCAAATTCGGATTCGAGCGGTATCAGAATCCGAATCTGAATAATATTATCTTTGTTAAAAGGATTCACGAATATTTTGCGAATAGTAAAAAAATATAATTTAATAAATTTTACATGACTAATTAAATTTCTCATAAGCCATGATATAAGTATTTGAAAGAGAAATCTGAATTTGAATTCAAATCCAAGCCCGAATTCGAATCCAATATTTCGATACGAATTCAAATTCGAATCTCTGCATTCTGTAGCAATTTTGGATTCGATATATGTTTGTTATTCGATTCCATTCGGTTTGTGAACTCACAAGAGAAGTTTGGGTAATTTACATTAAAAAAAATATTAAATAAGAAGAGTAAAAAATTGCATAATTATGTTGAAATAGTAAAAGACAATATTACAAATAAAAAAGCAATTCAAATTAAGTAGTACAAATAATATACTATTAACATGGAATTTGAGGTTAAGTTTATTTAGGCATGAGCATATCATCAATGGAAGACTGGGCGCAGCTAGTAATGTGGGAGATGCAAGTTGAGTTAAGCCGGCTCGATAGTTCGACGAGACGGCTAAAATAAACTCAACTCATGATCCTGTCTGACGAGCCTTTGGGTGATAATTTACCCAATGGATCCTTTCAAAAAAAATGATATATAATATATTATTAAATAACTCACACAAACATTTAGATTTTAGAAGAGATAAATGAAAGAAATTGTTCGTGAGCACGAGCCTAGATCGTGAGCTCGAGATGAGTTGGATGAGCTCCAGCTGAGTTGGATGAGCTGGAGCTAAACAAGCTGGGCGAGCTTGCTCGAGCTTTCATTTTTGGACAAGCTCGATTCGAGCTCGACTCGTTTGCAGTCCTAATGTGCACGGGATCTGGTAGGTAGACAGCCATATAAAATAATAACTCTTGGTCCATACATAGACATGAAATATTCTTTTCTCTTAGCTTTATTCATTCATCCCAAGGGACCACACAACCCATGAAGCATGGGCACCTTCATACCCTGGGAACCCCACTTTTGTTCTTTTGTGTTTCAACTCTTTTAACTAAACTAAAATTTGGCAAACAATGCTTATAACATATCCTATCTATACACATATATAATTGTCATTGTTCTGTGGTCATAAAAAGTCAAAGTGATTGAATTAGACACAAAGTACAATAGTTGGGACAGGGCTCCGAAAAACACAAAAAATCGTGTGATTCTGAGCCAGTTTGACACCTAATCTTTCACTCAGTTTCAATGACCTTAACACGAAGTCAAAGATTTACTATATCAATCATAATTTACTGAAGATTTGTCAAATAGATAATATATATATAAGGCTGAAAAATAATTTTAATATATTCTTAGCGTTTTTTTTAATTCAATGTAGGCGGCCGCCCTACTACACAAAGCCTTCCCCTGATTGCAAAAAATAAAAGTTTACTTCTCAGGAGTCATTTGAGCGGGTTTGAATTGCAGGTGGTTTGTCAAATTAATGGCTCTGGAGTGATTGCTAATAACTAATAAGACTATAGTATCGATTCAGTATTTATACGCGAAACAAGTGTATGCCATTTTTTCGAGATAAATATAAACGATGGAAGACGTGTAAAGACAAGCTACACTACTTTAAATAACTACATAGACTTAAACCCGTATGCAAGTGGATACGAAATATGTAGGCTTAAACCCCTATATATGCAAGTTGATACGAAATATGTAGGCTGCAGTGGTCCCATGGGTGACATATCGACCATATAAGGTTTAAGTATCCTACTTCATTTTAATGTAATTTAACTTTGTATGTAGGTAGGACACCGACTCATTTAGATAAGGGACCGCCCTTGCGGCTAAAAATCGATCAAACAATAACTCAAACAAGGCATTGGTTCCTACAAATAACACGATATTTCTATATATGAACCCGCTTATATTTATTTACTTCGTCTATTTTATCATTTAGGGGTAGTTCCTTAATGATCGTATGACTAACATGGGCAGATCCAGCAGAATTTTTTAGTGTGTGCATTCAATAAAGTAAGAACAAAAATTATTTGTACATACTATTAATGTGATTACAAATTTGCAAAAAAATTATCTAAATTATTAAATTAGGGCATTTTTAATTAACAAAATAAGTTAATTTGCAACTGAACAAAACCCAGAAATTGATCAAAACACAGAGATCAAATAGTTTGTATTGCAGATTTTGACCGCCCAACAATTGATCAAAACACAGAGATCAATGTTTCTTTTGATCACCCAACAACTTATCAATGTTTCTTTTGCAAAATAGTAAAAGGCAAAAAAATTTGAGAAAGCTAGACATCAACATGAGCACCTAAGTACCTAACCTGAACTAAAGTCGGCCTTCCTTGAATATTCCTTTCCGTGGAGAAGAGCAGAGATTGAGAGAGGAGTGTGTAACTGTGTAAGGAAGTAAGGAATAAAAGAACCCTAAATTGAATCCACGATTTTAAGGAGAACCGGTACGAAAAGAAGAGCAAAGCCTAACCTCGACTTGTCGGCATTGTCGGTGAAGATCAGAACCGCAGATCACTGCTGGTCGTCGACAGCAGCCCAGGTCCGCAACGACAACAGTTTCATCGTCGTCTCGACAGAGACTCGTCGGCGGCTCGTCGTTGAAGAGGCGAGGAGAGGGCTCGCCGGCATCGTTGCGTTGCTGAAGAGGCAGAACCGCATAAGGCGAATTGCGATAAAGACTAAACCTAGGGCGAACCGCGAGCGCGAGAGGGGTTTGCGGGATTGGAAGACAAAAATCAAATACGAGGATTATAAAAAATTAAGGAAATTCCAAGCTAAAATCAAGAAATAAACCAATTAATTATTTTAAGAAAATTGAGTGTGGAATCAATGTTAGGTCCGCCCATGATGACTAATCATTAATTTATACTCCACCACTAGTTGGCACGTAACATCCTGAAACCCATGAGATAAAGCAGGGATCGAGTGCTTTTAGGGCAGTGAAGCTTAGACAAAACAGCTTCTGGCAGTCTTCTAGAATGACAGACTTAATTCTATGTGATAGGCGGTGCGAGAATGCATTGAATCTCATATTGGAATTAGATGAAAAATTATTGGACTTAAGTAATAATTTATATCCTCAAATATCATAGACGTTTTTTCGGAGCAATTAAGTGGTGGAATTGTGTTGGAAACATTATCTATAGTTAAGCGTGCTCCGATAAAAATAGCTAGTCCCAGGATGGGAGAACTCCTGAGAACTACGCTCATACGTTAAAATCGACGAACAATACTTCTTATATTACGAGAATCGAGTACTTATTAACATCACTGAAAAGTTAGGATGCTAGCTCTCCCTTTAGAGACAAATTAAATGGTCAGGTTCAATGTAACTATCTTCATCCGATTGATTAAATAATATAATATATATTAAATTAAACTATAAAAACTATAGTATATTGTTAATTATATTATATAATTAGAAAAGTAATTAGTATTTTTAAATTTTTGTTAGTCCTCGAGTTCTCGGCCAGGCCACCTGATCTCTTTCCCCTCGTCCCCACCTGTTTCCATCGCTTGCTTTTCGACCGATCCCTATTGTAGCCGCCGACCATCTTACCGTGTTAATAAGCGGACAGCCGTCGTGCACCTGCTACCATATCCCCGCCGCCTCCGCCGCCTCCGCCGCCTCCGCCGCCGCCGTCGTCGTCACCATGAGCCGGCCAGCTGCATATTAAGCCGATCGAGCTAGACATTAACGCGCGTCGTCCTCGCTAGCGGACTTTGTCAACTACCTCAGCTCCCCACCTCCTGCTGCATCCATTACTAAGTTCAAGCCGCGCCGCCGTCGCTGCCAGCGAGCCACCGGCTTCGTTCTCTCTAGCTTCGACTCTATCACCAAGCAGGATTTATATATGACAGACGTCGTAGTATTAATTAATTATATAAGAAGAGATAGAAGAAAGAAACTGCTTGTAATTAATTAATATGCATCGATCCAACAGCGAGAGAGAATTAAGGGATTAATACTAAAATACAACACTGCGGGAGGAAGAATTTCTTCTTCTAAAACTTCCAGCTGATCCGGTAGAGCCAAAAACGGGCAGCTCAAAAGAAGGAGCACCCAAATCAAAGCTCTTCAGCTCAAACAGATCAGAGCTTGAGTCGCTATCATTGCCATTCTCCATTAATCCTCCATCCCCCTTTCTCTTCTCTGCATCCATTTTCTCTTCTTCGCCATTTCTGATCCGCATCATCGTCTTCTTCGTCTCTCCCCGACGCTGCTTCCATAACGCTTGGTCAAACTTTGACTTTCTGTTTCCGGCTTCTAATGTCAATGCCGATGAGCTGCGCCGACTGCCACTTCTCCACCTTTCGTCTGATTCCACATCCTGCGAGCTCTTCTCCTTCATCTTCTTCTTCGAAGATGTTGGAAAGAAAGAGTAGAAAAAGCTGGCCAGCATGACACCAGGAGAGACTGGCTGTTTGAACTTCTTCTTTGACGACTTATCCTTCAAGGGAGTGCTCTGCTTAATCATCTCTGTTTCCAATATTTGTGGCGGATCGAAGATCTTAGACGTGATGGGCCGATGATGAGAGGTAGCTGTTACTGTGCTGCTGAGGAAGCCAACCCCGGCGTCGGTGCCGCCGGAGAAATATCGTCTGGCATCAAAAACGTCTAGCTCCGAAGAGTCTCCGCCATGCCGGCGGAAGGCTGACGGAGACACGGCAGTTTGATTGCCCTGCATGGAAACTAGATGGCCCTCCTCTTTAGGAAGAGGATGATGGTGTTGTAATATCTGAAGTTTGTGAGGTGAAAGTCGAGAGCTAGCTATATATGGGTGGGTGTGTGTCTATATATATTGACACACACACACGGAGAGGTTATTTATATTAAAAAAAGTTATACTAAAAAATTTATTTATATATGAGAATCTTTTTCGCACGCCCGTGCTCGATTCTCTCGGGCGGTCTTCGGCCGCATCAATGTGTGCTTCAATACACTGGGCTGCGAGCAGCGAGGATTCGTGACGTTCACGGACAAAGTCTGTGCAATCAAGAGAAGCGAAGGTGGGCACATCACAGCTTTATGCGGGTGAAGCCCGCATTGATGAGGCCGGATGCCGCCCGAGAGCATCGAGCACGGGCGTAGCCCGTGTGAAGATGCTCGTATGTGTGTGTCTATATATATATACTATATATAAAGAAATTCCGTTATCGGTGTAATGTCCAACCAACTAATATCCACCACCGTTCCATAAGGAGAGAGAAAAAGAGAGGGAGAGAGGGGAGAGAGGGAGTGGGTCCCAAAATTAAGAGAGAGAGGGGGGAGAGTGGGCGGCATCATGGAATTGGAAAGAGAAAGAGAGAGAAATAGATAATGAGAGAGGGTGAGAGGGGAGAGAGGGAGTGAGGCCCACAATTAAGAGAGAGAGAGAGGGAGGAGAAAGAGGATGACATCTTGAAATTGGAGAGAGAAAAAATACACAATATTTTATAAAATATGAACATTTAAAAAAAATTTAAAATAAAATACACAATATTTTATTTTTTTTAATTTTAGAAATGAAAAAAATGAATATATATAAATATATATATATATATCTTTATTATATAATACAATAGGCATATCTTTAAGCACACAAAGAAATGAATCTGGACCGTTGGATGTAGCTGTTGTAAATAATGGCCATTGGATTAGATCAATCGGGACTGCAAATACCCAAAGTTCAAAAACTCCTCTCCCAACTACAGAATTCCCGATATTTGCTTCCGCCTAAGCCGGATCTCATGGTTTCCCTCTGCCGCCGCCGGCGGCCTACCCGCGCCCACCAGGGGGTTCGCCGGCCTCCGATCTGGGTCTCACGGGCAGGGCCATCGCCGGCGGTGGCCCTGCTAGCTCGACGTCGGACATCCCTCGGCGGGTTCACAGGAGGCCTGCGAACCCCCCGGTGGGCGACGGGCAGGCCGCCGGCGGCGGCATTGGCGGGCAGTGAAGCGGAACGGGGTTCACGGAAGCGTCCAGCTTGCAGTGAAGCGTCCAGCTCGTCGCCGGACATCCCCCGGCGGGTTCGCCGGAGGCCGGCGAAGCCCCCCGGTGGGTGCCGGTCAGGCCGGCGGCGGCTCCGGCGGCGGCGGCTGAGGGCGGCATGGCAGCTTTGGCGGAAGGCGGAAGCGGAAATCGGGGGAAGCCCGTTCGAAGATGCTAGTATATATATATGTGTGTGTGTCTATATATATATATACACACACACTAGTGCTCGACACGGGGCTCCGCCCCCTACGACTAAGTGCGACAGTACTCGGCCGGCGACGGGGGGTGGGGCGGGCTTCGCCCACCCCCAGAGCGATGTTGCCGGGCGGCCTTCGGCCGCATCCAGGCGGGCTTCGCCCGCCTATGCACGAGCTTCGTCTGTGCTCGATAAATATATATACATCAGTAGTACAATATTTATTTTGTAAGGAAATATACGTATACACTTAAAAAGATTTTTTTTTCTCTCTCTCTTCCTCTCTGCCGCACTCTCTCCCCCCTCTCTCCTCTCTCTCTCTCTCCGGTTTTAGTGAGTGGGGCTCAGGCTTTTGGGGGGAGGGAGAAGGATTAGTCCAAATGATTATTCACAGACCATTTTGATGATTTAATTTGAAATCAAACGGTGGAGATTGTCCCAATGTTCTCATTAGATAGTCTATTTACCTTGTCATGACCAAAATTGATACTTGTTTATAATATATTATGGAGATATATATTTCTCTATTTATTAACAATTGTTATTGCAAGTGATGCATGGGCCGCATAAAGTAATAGATGTTGGTCCATGCGGACGAATGACTTGTTATTTTCCTTTAGCTCAAAGCATGGCTCTCTTCCTACTCTGTGGGCCCCATTTTTTTGGTCGAAGCCGCCCGGTCCAATTAAGGCTTCGTTTGGCGCGGCTTATTTTCCCCGGTGAGTTTGGCTAAAAATATCATTATCGTAGAATGTATGTTTGGCAAGACAAAGGTTATGACCGCTACCAATAAAATAAATTACTTTTGAGAATAAAATGCATGAATTTTTTTTAGGTGAAGTCGGATGTTCACGAACGACGGTTCATGATCATCGCGTTCATGACCGCCAGCACCGTGCCAAACGCAGCCTATGGCTCCGTTTGGCGTGGTGGTGCCGGTCATGAATGTGGTGACTATGAGCCGTCGTCGTTCATAAACGGCCGACCTCACCTAATGACCTAAGTATCTTCATCCATTTTTATGTTCAAAACTAGTTATCTTCCTTTCTTGCGGTCATGATAATAATTGTCTTGTCAAACACGCGTTCTATGACGGTGAAGTTAATTTTTGTTCAAGCTCTCATTGGAGCAAAAAAAACGCGCCAAACGGAGCCTAAATCTAGACCGAGACGGTGAGGACCTCAAAGGGCGGACAAAGCTCACCCAACCATTACTTGACGCAGCTGCATGCCCAAGGCTCGAAATCGCGACCTATGGTTAAGCGAGGACAATATCCCGTGCCAGCTGACCTGCGCGCTAGTTGGTGCGGGGCCCATTTTTGCTCTTTTGTGTTTTTGACCTTTTAAACTACCAAAGAATGTTTAAAAACAATGCTATACCATTTTTGCTCTTTTGTGTTTTTGACCTTTTGTAAATATGCATTAACTTGATTGTGTAACTTGTGTTGATTATTTTCAGTTCCAATCTGCCCCAGTTATTTGAATTTTGACTTGATTAACACATATATATTATATAGTAGAATTTTGACCTTTCATTATTTATGTTTGTGGCCTTGGTTTTAATTATATTGCTAAAGGCGTAAGAGTGAAATCTCTCAATGTTGTGTCATAGAATGATTTTGTAATATTTGATATGTTTGTGGCCGAAAGTTACAGATGCATTTCAAGTTAATGGTTAATTAAGGGAGCTATTAAAGGCACCACCGATTTTGGCTACTCGCAGCGTTTTGTTAACGGCACCACACTTTTTTTGAATGGTTAAAGACACTTATACTTAGACTCTGTTTGATTTGGCTGTTGCTGATGGAAAGTTGCTGATGGAAAGCTGCTGATAGGAAAAGTGCTGATTCTGGAAAACGGAGTTTTGCTAAAAAACTGTTTAGATGAAAAGTTGCTGATTCTGGAAAATGGAGTTTGTAAAACGGAGTTTGTAAAACGGAGTTTTGAAAAAGTTGTTTGGAAACAAAACGGAGTTTTGAGTGAATTTTTTTTTCTCACCAAATATATGAAAAATAAATATATTTTATATCATATAATGCCAAATACAAAAAAATAATGTCCACAAGAACCATATGTCATGATAAAAAAATTAAACAAGGTAAACATTCACACACATAATTTATTCGGATCAACACATATACACCATAAAAACACACACCATAAAAACACACACAACACATACAACATAACACACACATACATATAATAAACACATACACACCATAATAAACACACACATACATATAATACACACATACACACCATATAACACACCCACACATAATAAACACATACAACATAACACACACACATACATATAATACACACATACACACCATAATAAACACACACACACACCATATAACACACACACACACACAACATATATAATACACACACATACACACCATAGAAACACACACACACAACACATGCAACATAACCACCACACACACATGCACACCATCAAATACACACACACAGACACCAAAAATAACACCAACACAAACAAAAACAGCTCAAACAAACACACACACACAACATATATAATACACACACATACACACCATAGAAACACACACCATAGAAACACACACACACACAACACATGCAACATAACACACACACACACGCAGACACACACACGCAAACACGCACACACACACACACACACACACACACACACACACACACACACACACACACACACACACACACACCAACAACACACACACACACACACCAACAGCACACACACCAACAGCACACACGCGCGCGCGCGCGCACACACACACACACACACACACACACCAACAGCACACACACACACACCAACAGCACACACACCAACACCACACACACAGCAACAACCCAAACAAAAACATACACATAAGAGCTATAAGAAATAATGATACACACACACATAAGCGATATAAAAATAATGATCAGAAACTTGCAAATGATCTGGAGGAGAGGGGGAAGAAGGAATAGCTTGACAACACAGACATACACATTACTGCTGATGATCGCCACTTGCAGATGATCGCTACTTGCTACCCAGATGGACATTACTGCTAGCTGTTCTTTGATTTCTTTCAAAACAGGGGAAATTGCAGAAGCTACAGTAAAAACAGGGGATCGCAGAAGCTCGTCGTCGTCGTTGATGTCCCGTCGGAATGGAGGCAGAAGCTCGTCCTCGCCATCAATGTCCCGTCGGAATGAAGGCATACACTCGTCGTCGCAGTCGAAGGAAGATGACGACGAGAAGCTGGTAGGAGAAGACGAAGATGACCGTGCCCTAGCGTCTCCAATGAGAAGTGCAGAAGCCTTTGGCGCCGAGGAAGATCTGATGACGAGGCTGGGAAATCGTCGCTAGGTTAGGGTAAGAAGGTAATCGGGAATCGCCGTCGGGCTTAGGTTAGGGGAAGAAGAAGAACGAAGACGCGCGGCTTGCGTCTGCGGTCAGACGTGAAAAAAACCTGCGGTCGGGGGAATAAAGGAAAAGTCGGATGCAAGTAAACGTCTTTTTGAATATTAAGTCGCGCCAAACGCCGATCCCACTCTCAACTCCGGTGCGTTTCAACCGAATAACACCCTATAAGCCGCGCCAAACGCCACCTTATTAATTGCACCGCAATTTTGTTAAAGACACTTCTATTAGTGGAGATATAGAAGGTTGAGTTCTTTTTGTTCCTCTTAATGAAATTAAACAGTACTCCATCGACAAATCACTCGAACATGACTGTATTAAAAAACCATCACCAGCGGGCTGCTGATGATATTGGAGGACACGATCCATGCCTAGAATATGGAAGGAGTATGGTGTGATCAACCCGTGCACAAGGTGTTTGTTGAAATGACCCACCAACCGATAGGACTGGGGGTTAAAAGAATCCCTTTCGATTCCAACGGTGTTCAAGGAATCCCGGGCGATTACCCAAATTTTGAAACAATAGTTCCTACAACAATGTGCAGCTTACGACCGAAGGGAGAAACTGGGATGAGGTGCGATTATATATACTAATTTATGAGTAAAAAAATTTTGCTAGAAATATCAATTGATAAAGAGGCAAAACAACATGGATTTTTCGAATAGAAGGGCAAGCAGATGGATGTCAGAAGATAAATCGAAAGTAGCGAAGTTTATGTGAAATATTTTGTAGTCGGAAGAACACGTCAACCAACGGGAGAATAAGGACACCAAGTAGATGAACACAATCTTTCACAACAATAACTATGGTAGCTAGTTACAACTGAACAAGGCTGAATACAAGTTGCATCCAACTTGAATCACAACAGCCAATAGTAGGTAAGAACTTGGTCACGGACAAGGTCCGCTTCTCCTTCGGAGCACACCGCGCAGGTGATACTCGCTCCTCGCTACCGCCGGCGGTATCGCTAGCGTCGGGCGTTAGCTCTGCTACTCGCGAGCTCGCTGTTCGCACTTCAAGCTACTCGCACGCTCGTCGCGCTTCGCTTCCTCCACTACTCGCTACCGTGCGCGCTAGCCACTAGCGCCGGGCGTTATCTCCCGAGTAGGTACTCGCTCGTTCCTTCTCTTCTCGCTAACGCAGGCGCTATCCACTATCGTCGGCGCTATTTCGCGAGTAGGTAACCCGCCTGCCGAACTTACTCCAAGTTCGATGCTCGCCTGGTGGCGCTCTGGTATCTCTAACTCGCTCAAAGTTGAGAATACTCGCCACTTTCAGAATCGATGCTCTTTAGGGGGGGACCCCTCTATTTATAGGCAAAACAAGGGGGGGTGGCGAGTAGTAGCTAGCGATGGCGCTAGCGCTAGCGCTGGCGCTAGCTCACTTCAATTCTAACACTCCCCCTTGAAGTGAGCTCCGGGAACAACTCCAAGCAACGAGCGAAGCCTCCGGAACGGCCCCGCAGATAGGGTCTTCATGAATATATCCGCAAGGTTGTCTTCACTCCTCACATGCTCCACAACGATCAAGCCACCCAGCACCTTCTCTCTGATGAAGTGATGCTCGATCTCTATGTGCTTGGTCCTTGCATGACATACTGGATTGGTTACCAGTTTCAATGCACTCTCGTTGTCCCCACGTAGCACAATAGGTCCGCTGACCTCCTCGTCCACATCCTCCACTAGTCTCCTTAGCCAGACACACTCCTGAGCTGCTAAGGACGACGTCTTGTACTCGGCCTCCGTGGTAGAAAGGGAAATAGAGTCCTGCTTCTTGCTACACCACGAGATAGCAGCTGCTCCACACGAGAACACGTAACCTGATGTCGACTTGCGATCATCAGTGTCACCTCCGTAATCTGCATCTGTGTACCCATGCAGCTTGAAGTCAGACTTCTCTTCATAGGATAACCCATCTCAAGGGTTCCCTTCACGTACTTCAGTATCCCCTTGGCTGCCTCCAGATGAGGCTTCCACAGCTCCTGCATATACCGACTAACTCGGCCGACAGCAAAGGCGATGTCCGGCCTCGTGATAGTCAGGTAGATAAGACTCCCCATCAGTGCCCGAAAGATCTTCGGATCAGGAAGAATCCTCCCTTCTTCCTTCCGAAGCTTCAGCCCAGCCTCCAGTGGAACGGAACTGCTCTTCCCTTCTTTCATGCCGAATCTTTCGACGATCCTCTCGGCATACGCCCTCTGGGAAACATACAACCCGCCTCTTCTCTTCTCAACTTGGAGGCCAAGGAAATGGTGCAGCTCACCAAGATCCTTCATCTCGAAACGTATGGAAAGCTGCTGTCTCAGCGCCGCGACCTCCTCAGGGTTGTTCCCTGTCACGATCATGTCGTCGACGTATAGCAGCACCAGCACGTGAAGGCCTCCACTCTTCTTCACGAACATGCTGGAGTCTGAGTCTGAGGCAATGTAGCCACAGAACTGCAAGTACTCCGCAATCTTTCCATACCAGGCTCTCGACGCCTGTTTCAACCCGTAGAGGGCCTTCTTCAGCTTGCAGATATGACGTGGCTGAGACTTGGACACGTATCCAGGTGGTTGCACCATGAATATGTCCTTGTCTATCTCTCCGTATAGGAATGCGTTCTTCACATCAAGCTGCCACAGCTTCCAACCTCGGCACGCCGCCAGAGCGATGATCATCCTCACCGACGTCATCTTTGCGACAGGACTAAATGTCTCCTCATAGTCCTCTCCGTAGGTTTGCGAGAAGCCCCGAGCGACAAGTCTTGCCTTGTACCGCTCCACTTCTCCATCTGCTCTCTTCTTAACCTTGTACACCCATTTACAGGTGACAGGTTTGATGCCCTCCACCATAGGAACCATGTCCCATGTCTCATTCTTCTCTAGGGCCTCCATCTCCTCGATCATGGTCGCGTCCCACTCCTTGATGCCAGCTGCATCCTCAAAGCAGGCAGGTTCCCTCTCATCGAGTGGTCCTGCGAAGAAGCAGGAAACCAAACTCACGAAGTTTCCCTCCTTATAGCGAGCAGGCGGGACGATCGTCCTCTTCGACCTCCTCAAGGCTTGGCCACTATCTACCACTCCGGTAGACTCATCTGCTTGAGCTCCTCTCTGAACTCCTCTTTGAACTCCTCCTGAAGCGGTGCTCTCCCTGCTTCTTGAGTTCGTAGCTCCCCCTGATCCAGATTCTCCTCCTGAGCCAGATGCTCCTCCTGAGCCAGATGGCGATGGAGCACTTGGAGATAACTCCAACTCCACAGTAGGGTCCTCAGTGACCCACTCTTCTTCCCTGCTAGATTATCCACTCTCCGGCAGCTCCACTGAAGAGACTCCCTGGTATGAGACCAGTTCGTCAAACATTACGTCGCGCGAGACGACGAACTTGTGGGTCTGCGGATCCATGCACTTCCACCCCTTCTTCCGCTCGTCGTAGCCGACGAAGATACACTTCCTTGCTTTCGGCTCCAACTTGGTTCTCTGAGCGTCTGGGACATGCACGAAGCAGGTAGAACCGAACACCTTCATGTAACCCACATTGGGCTTCTCCCCGAACATGAGCTAGTGTGGAGACACCATCCTGTTAGGACTCAGAGGTAGCCTGTTGATCACATGAGTAGCACACGACATTCCCTCCGCCCATAAGGCCTTGAGAATGCTCTTGGCATGTAGTCAACTCCTGGTAGTCTCCACCAGATGGCGAATCTTCCTCTCTGCCACCCCATTCTGCTGAGGGGTGTGAGCGCAGGAGAGCTCCCGCCGAATGCCAAACCTCCTGCAGAAAGAAGCAAACTCATTGGAGGTAAACTCCCCTCCATTGTCGCTTCTCAGCTTCTTCACTCTGCGGTTCAGCCTCCCCTCCACAAGCTCCTTCCACTCGAGGAACTTGTTGAATACTTCTGACTTCTCTCTCAGAAAGTATACCCACGTATAGCGGGTGTAGTCATCCACCAGAACTAGCGCATACTTATTGCCTCCATAAGTAAGGGTGGCGCACGGCCCCATAACGTCAGCATGTACGTGTTTACCCAGAAATCGGCGATCCTTTTCGAGGAGATTTTTTCTACGTTTTTCCTACAGGTCATGCGGCTAGGGATCTCCTGTCCGCCCAGCAGGGGCGGTCTCCTTCCTCAGGTCGCCCAGCCGGGGCGGCCTCCTCCTTTAGACCGCGCGGGTAGGCGGTCTTGTCCTTCAGACCGCGCGGGTAGGCGGCCTCCCCCTTCAGACCCAGCAGGGGCGGCCTCCTCCTTTAGACCGCGCGGGTAGGCGGTCTCTTCCTTCAGACCGCGCGGGTAGGTGGCCTCCCCCTTCAGACCCAGCAGGGGCGGCCTCCTCCTTTAGACCGCGCGGGTAGGCGGTCTCGTCCTTCAGACCGCGCGGGTAGGCGGCCTCCCCCTTCAGACCCAGCAGGGGCGGCCTCCTCCTTTAGACCGCGCGGGTAGGCGGTCTTGTCCTTCAGACCGCGCGGGTAGGCGGCCTCCCCCTTCAGACCCAGCAGGGGCGGCCTCCTCCTTTAGACCGCGCGGGTAGGCGGTCTCGTCCTTCAGACCGCGCGGGTAGGCGGCCTCCCCCTTCAGACCCAGCAGGGGCGGCCTCCTCCTTTAGACCGCGCGGGTAGGCGGTCTCGTCCTTCAGACCGCGCGGGTAGGCGGCCTCCCCCTTCAGACCCAGCAGGGGCGGCCTCCTCCTTTAGACCGCGCGGGTAGGCGGTCTTGTCCTTCAGACCGCGCGAGTAGGCGGCCTCCCCCTTCAGACCCAGCAGGGGCGGCCTCCTCCTTTAGACCGCACGGGTAGGCGGTCTCGTCCTTCAGACTGCGTGGGTAGGGGGCCTCCCCCTTCAGACCCAGCAGGGGCGGCCTCCTCCTTTAGACTGCGCGGGTAGGCGGTCTCGTCCTTCAGACCGCGCGGGTAGGCGGCCTCCCCCTTCAGACCCAGCAGGGGCGGCCTCCTCCTTTAGACCGCGCGGGTAGGCGGTCTCATCCTTCAGACCGCGCGGGTAGACGACCTCCCCCTTCAGACCGAGCAGGGGCGGCCTTCTCCTTCAGACCGCCCAAGGTGGCGGTCTCCATTGTTCAGACCGCGCGGGTAGGGATCCGGTCACCGGCTCACCGGAGGTGACGACATCGACCCAGAGCCTATAAATAGGACCCTCGACCATGAACAAAGGACAGGCAAGTGGGGGGACAAAACCGGCGGCTAGTGTAAGACCCCATTTTTTTTGCAAAAACCACCGGGTCTTAGGCCCAGAACCGCCGTTTTGCGGTGACACCTTCGCTCGGGAATGTCGCCACTACAAAACGCCGATCCTGCCGGCCAATTCGATCACAAAGAAAAGTTCATTAAAGAAGACAAGTCCACAGAATCAACATGAAATATAAATGTCCACATGATATAACTGAAAAGAAGGATAACAAATATTACAATAATAAAAGGGGCTCTTGCCCTGTACATCATTTCCTCACTACAAGATCACTCGCGGAAGCTAACTCCTAGGTAAAACTAAAGCTAATCGCCACTGACACTGAAACCGGAGTACCCAGACTAGTCCGACCCATCGCTGCAGACTCTGTGCTCCACTGGTGCTGCACCACTGGATGCTTCTTCTCTTTTGGCCTGCGGTCGTTGCCTCGCAATCCACGTCTACGTCTTCGCCTTCGGCCTCCTGGTCGCTGTGCTGGAGGGGTTCCACCCATCATGGGGCATCTGACTCGAGTGTGTCCCAGCTGGTGACAATGGTAGCATGGCCGTGGGGCCCACCATGTCGGATCCTGCTGCACCTGTTTCTCTGATGTTGCTGCGTCTCCTCGAAACCCTAAGATGATATGGTCTACCGACCGTCAGTCAAACATGACTCAGCCAATTCCCCACCCCTCCCCTAATGGCTCCTAGGCACCGTATGGGGAGGAGGAAGCGGAGGACATCCAAGGGGTAAAGACAAAAGCAGGTGGCGGCGGAACTAGTCTACAGAAATATTCTACACTACACAGGTGTATATATATATGAAGCAGTAAGTAAGCATAGTAAAGTGCATGTAAAGAATAGTAAAGCAGTATGTATATTGACAAGTAAAGTAATATAAATGTAACCATTGATTTATAGGAATGCCATACAAACCTATAGACCAAGGGGTCGTTTAGCAGGGTCAATCGTATAAAAAGTCTCATACCAATTTATACGATAGGGGTAGGGGTTGAATGCAATGTTTATGCTATGTCATGCAAAGTATGTTGTTATGCTATGTTCATACAAGTGCAACTCACACACCACGACTCAATGAGCATAGACCTTTAGTTCCCCCTTTTTGGAGCTAGCAAGACTCCCAGGATACTCCCGTAGTGGCAAACAGAAGCGGTGGGTTGGGCCTCGCCCACCTCTAGGTTGGTATTCACACTACCTAACCTAGACCTATCGTACGCCTCCGCAAAACCCGTGGAGCATCTGCGTACTCTTGCTGACTGGACCGCCAGACTTTCAAGGCTAAGTGTAAATACCACACTTGCCGAGTCAACGTATTGACGTCGGTGTGAACGATCGTCCAATACCGAAGACCCACCACCTTCAATGCACATGCAACATGTTCTACTTCCTACCTCCGAGCCATAAGCTCCCCGGGCTAACCTGCCTGCCATCAAACACCACTGAGTCACAAGCTCACCGGTCTTAGCAATCCGCTCTTACAACCACCGAGCCTACTGCTCGTAGCACCAAACTGACTAAACTCCCGAAACCACAGGGTGTGGGATGAGGGTGTTATTAGTTACTTTGTACAATGTCTTACTCCTATAATTTAGGGTTAGTCTTGGACTTCCCGAGGGTTACCCTGTGAGGGGCTCGCTACGGTACTAGGAACTACAAAGGGATGACACCCCAAAGTTCCCATACCCAAGACACTTAATATTATTGGTGACAACCTATAAGAAACCCTCTTAATACATTTTACCTGAATTAAACCTAAGTGCTTTAAGACACTAAAGGGAAAAGACGATCTTTCGTCAATCCCAAGGCGACCTACCCCAAGGGTGGCACCCCACCACCCTAGGACTCATCAAACCCTTATTAACTCCAGGGATCCTCACATAGCCATATGATCACCATTCAGCCCTCACAACTCCAATCAATGCCCACCAGTTTGACCCTTCACCCCAAATTTGCTAAATTGCTAAACGCAGACCACTCTTAACGTTTTGATGCTCATGAAGGGAGGTACCTTAAATAGTCAATTTTGTGACCCAATAATTTTAATGGGAGTCCATGCTTCATATTTAAGATCAAATCTAGAGTCTCATAATTTTCTCATCATTATTAATATTTAAATCAATTTCTCCAAAATACAACTTCCTAAGGTTTGAACTACAAGTGTACCTTTCTGACTTCCAATGCCTACCACAATTTTTATATAAATCAAGGATACCTAATAATCAGTAGATATGAATTTATAGGGAAATCCAGCAAGATTTACTATTATTAAAAATTTCAACATCCATTTATTTCCAATAAATTCCAAAGGAGGTACCCTCATATGAACTCCAAACCTTATGAAAATTTATACAGAGGTGATTCATACTGAAATATTAGGCCCTATAAAGTTTGACCACATTACATAAAGGTTACATTTGTAATTTCCACCAAGGTTATATTTGCAATTAATTCCAAGTTGAACTAGAGGTACCAAAAATATCAATCCATAAATTATGAGAAACATACTGTGGGTTTATAATGGTATGAAATGACATCCAGCAAAGTTTCATGAAATTACAGAAAGCTATCACCCTACAATTAATCATCCCAAAAATTGCCAACAAAATGAATAATTACAATTTGGACCTCCAACAGTCTTCCAATGATTCTACTAGAATCTCCAGGGATTAATAACCTCCAAAATAAGTTGGTGACAGGAGATGGTTAATCACTAAGTATTATTTCTTCCTAAATCCTAAAAACCTAAATATTTACAAATCTACCCAAGGATTCATTACCTAGGGTTGGCAACTCCAAACCTCTTCAATTTCACAGGGGAAGCTCCTCTGGTCACTATGACCTACTCTACAAAATCTTAGGTCAAACCATTAAGGTTTGACCCCTCTTCCTTCATTGACCTTTAATTGCACCCCCTTAGGGTTTACCCTAGGGTTAGGGTCAAAACTTCTCCAAATCCACCCAAACTTCTTGTGAGGGTGTTACAACACTTATAGAACTCAGGGGAGTCCAATACACCCCTCTCCAAGGACAAACTCTCATATGTCCTTCACAACCCCAAATTCCACTCCATAGGGATCAACCCTATGGCCTTGAGCAAAACAACTCCAATGCTCACCAATATTCCTCATGGGGTCTCAAAATGATCCCACTGACCTTTCCAAGAAGACTGAAGTCTCTATGGGCCCATTTGGCCAATGATTCTCTTCTTGGCTAAATGCACCCCAAGGTGCTCCAACTCCATGTCCTAGTGCAATCCAACTCCCCATGACCCCAAAACTCACCTGAAGGTGATTTGGGTGGTGTTAGGGCAGTGGCCAAAGTTCCACTCCAATTGGAGGTGGTTTGACCATGAGAAACCCCAAATAACCCTTAATCACAATTTTCCCCTTAATGGACAAATTTTTGGCCCAATGATTACCTAATCAAATGAACCCCAAATGAGTTGAAACTTTAACCAGGGGTTTATCATGACCCTAGTAACACCCCACCAAAATTTGGTGGAGATTGGAGGTCATTTGACCCTCCAAATAATTTATACAAGGATTATTAAATTTTTACAAAAACGTTAGGGAAAAGTTCTCCAAAAATTCTCATTTTTGGATATGCTATAGTCCTAGGCATGACTCACTCCTAGTACAAATTTCAAGTCATTTGGACTAGTGGTTTGGTGAGGGCACCCATTCAAAGTTCAGTCAAACTTTGCACTAGAATGGGTGCTGAGGTCAAACCAGGACTCCTAATTGGGTGAGGTCAATTTTGTAGGACCCTAGGGGTCAAGGCCTACAACTTTCATGTTGGGCACTTTTTCTGTAGATGGCATCTAGTATTTTTAGTAATTAAATTACTCCTGCAGTTATAAAAATTCATGGAAGCTAATTAATAATAATATCTAAAATTCTTAAATAATCAACCCGCACGAATCTTGGCGCAGTTTGGACGGCATCGGGTCGTCTTCTCTAATGAATCTACGGCTGCGATAGCCCGCGCCTGGGCGGTTTTGCGGGCCGAATTCTGGCGCGATGGCGCCACCTCCGGCGAATCGCCGCTGCCAATAGCACCACCCGACATCCAGCTTCCGATTGCCGGTGTCGGTGTGGCCGGGGGTGGCCGGAGTTGGCCCCCCGGATGTTGCGATTTTTGGTTAAGAACAATGAAGAAAACCGATTGGAAACACCTCCAATCTCTGTTGATTTTGAAATAGGATTAAAGAGGATCTATCCACTAGGGGAGAGATGAAGAAGTGGACCTGCATTGGGGGGTTTAGGTGCGCCGGCCGTCGACCACCAATGCTCCTCCTTGGAAATTTCGGCACCACCCAACTGCTTGCACAGATGGCTCATTCCTCTCGGGGAAGGGGGGTTTCAACTCCTTTCTGGCTTCTGAAGATGATAGGGGGGTCGATTGAAGGTAATGGTGGCTTTAACCACCAATGCCATTAATGGCCTCTTCGAATTCCTTCCAAGGTCGGCCCTATACACCCCCCCTGCCTTAATTACTCTTGGAAACTGCTGGAAACTCCTCTAAATCGCCAGAGGAGATGAATGGGGGTGTTAATGGGGGAGGTCAAGGGGTGTAGCTCTTTAATGGCCATGAATGGCCTCTTTTTCTCTTCCCAAAATTGGGGAAAACCCCCATTTTCTCTCTCCTACTCACCATGGCCGATTTTCTACCCCCCTCTGAGTTTAATGCTAGTCTACTTAGGCTGGTTGACCACCCAATTGAGTTAGCCCAAAGGGATTGGGCTAGGTTTGAGAGATTTGACCAAAACAGGCTAAATTGACTTTGGTCAAATTGAGCCCTAGGGTTGACCCAGTCATGGGGCTTTTTGGTCCACTGGGTCCCCTATGACATGATAACACTATGGGTAGGGTCAATTTAATATGGTTATGGTCAATTAGGGCACTTTGTGAAGAATTGTCATTTTGACCTAAAAAGGGCATTTTGGTCAATTTGCACCCATGGGGGTCCCATGATGGGGCTTTTAGGTTTACTAGGCCTCTTATGGTATTCTAAACCTAGATGAGTGGTCAATTTGGCATGGTGAAGGTTAATTGGCTCTAAATAGGCTACTTTGACCGATTTGGGGTTTAGGTTGACTTTGGTCAATTTGGCCTCTTTGGTTGACCCCAATGGGCCCTTGGTGCCCTAAGGGGGCCCTTAAAGGGTTAGGGATACTATGCTGGGATCAAATGGTCAAGTTGAGGCCCTAAAGTCCAACCCTAAGCTTGGTCACTGGAAATTGCTATTTGCAGTCCAAGGCAATTTCAACCCTAATCTTGCCTAAGTTAAAGGGATTTCTACACTACCAAGGCCTTGTCATGACCTTGTCAAGATAGATTCACCTGGGGGGTCTAGCTGTCTGGGGGATGTTACAGCTAGAAATAGTCAGACCGCACCAAGCTGCGACCTGGTCGGGCGACCTGGCCGGGCGACCTGTACGGGCGACCTGTCCGGGCGACCTGTCCGGGCGACCTGGCCGGGCGACCTGTACGGGCGACCTGTCCGGGCGACCTGTCCGGGCGACCTCTGCGAACAGGCCTCGGCGACTAGTCCAGGCGACCTCGGCAAACAGCCCGCGCGGCTTACTCTTTTCTTACCCGCAACTCTCTTGTATTTTCTCTTATTTCCATGTACTAAGCACAACAAGCTGTAATACAGATTATTAAATAAAGGGAAAGCCCGTCGCAGGAGTGACATTAGCCGCGGCGGGCGAAGTCTGGCCTCGCCGCAAGCTAGCGACCCTCTCTTCTTCTCCCTCTCTCAGCTCTTCACTCACGACTCAAGTAACCAGCTGCTCGACTGCTGCCCCCTCTCTTTCCTCTGGGATTGAGCGTCGAGGGCGTGGGGACGATTTTGGATTCAACAGTACGCACTCAAGAGGTGTCTTACACCTGGTCTCCGACTTGTCAAATGGAAATCGATGTGACTTTCCATATTGGCATCCGTCGCACACATGGACGTCGTCGTAGGAAGAGAGATGAGGCAGGCCACTCACTATGCCCTTTGCCGCCATCATCTTCAGCTTGTCCATCCCCACATGACCCAGCCTCTCATGCCAGATCACAGCGCTGTCGTTTGTCTTCAGCTTGTCAACGTAGGCATTTGCAGACAGAACATACAAATCCTTCACCCTTCTCCCGGTGAGCGTGACGTCAGTATCGACAGATGATAGGTTCTTCAGGAACTTCACCTCCTTCGGTCCAAACAGCACGTGGTATCCAGCATCCACGGCGTTAGCCACCGAGAAGAGGTTCTTCTTCATGCCAGGCTTGTGATACACACTCTTCAGTGTCACTGGCTTCTCTCTACTCCCAAGGGACACCTTCCCTTCTCGCTCCACGGGATGTACCGTATCATCCGCAGTGATGATAGCATCCGTTCCTTCATACGCTTCCAAGGAGTCGAACTTGGACATATCTCCAGTGAGATGATGCCCGCAACCGGAATCCACTATCCAGTCGTTCTCGAGGTTGATGGAGGCTAAGACATCGACTGACGTTGTCGTCATCTCTGCCAGGAAACAATTGTCCCCCCTCTCACCGCCCTGGTGACCTCCACCTCTTCCTCCACCTCTCTGGTGATCTCCCTCCTTGTTAGCAGCATGACCGGCCTTTAGATTGGACCGGCAGTCCTTTGTCATATGCCCGTACTTCTTACAGGCAAAGCAAAGGGATCTCCCCTTCTCATCGCGCGCAGGGAGGAACTTCCTCCCATCTCCCTGAGAGGACGTTGAAGGTCCATCTCCAGAGTTCTTCTTTCTCTTGTCCCAGGATCTCCTCTTTCCTGAGAACAAGGCCTCGCCATCTCCACCTGAGATGGATACTCCCGCCATTTGCTTCGCCAAGCTCTCCTGTGACGATAGCAGGTTCTCTAGCTCCAGAAGGGAGGGCTGAGTAGCCCATCCTTGCACGGAAGTAATGAAGGGGGCATACTCCTTCCTCAAGCCTCGGAGTATGTGCCGCTTCAACATTGCCTCTGAGATTGGCTCTTCAGGATCCAAGGCCGAGATCTCCCCACATAGGTTCTTCACCTTCAGGAAGAAGGTGGATATCGCCATCTCGCCTTGAGTCGACTTTGCCAACTCATTCTCCAGGAATTGTAGCGGCGCTACATTCTTCTTGTTGAACAACCCATCGAGGGCTATCCAGATCTCCGACGCTGACTTGCAACCAATGATGTGGTTGAACAAGTCAGGTGATATGGCTCTCTTCAAGGTGAACTCCGCCTTGGCGTTGGTCTTCCTCCAAGCTCTCACAGCTGGACCATTATCTCCGGCAGCTACTACTTCCTCTTGCTCCCCACCACCAACAACCTCCCAGAGATCCTCTCCAAGAAGGTAGCTCTCCATACAAGACATCCACTTCTTGTAGTTGGTTTGAGTAAACAGCTCAATGCCAAGTCCCCTAGCATACCCTCCTCTGTCGTCCATCTTGGTTGCTTCGTCCTTGTTCCCACTATCCCTCTGATACCATGTGAATTATTTTGTAGTCGGAAGAACACGTCAACCAACGGGAGAATAAGGACACCAAGTAGATGAACACAATCTTTCACAACAATAACTCTGGTAGCTAGTTACAACTGAACAAGGCTGAATACAAGTTGCATCCAACTTGAATCACAACAGCCAATAGTAGGTAAGAACTTGGTCACGGTCTCACGGACAAGGTCCGCTTCTCCTTCGGAGCACACCGCGCAGGTGATACTCGCTCCTCGCTACCGCCGGCGGTATCGCTAGCGCCGGGCGTTAGCTCTGCTACTCGCGAGCTCGCTGTTCGCACTCCAAGCTACTCGCACGCTCGCCGCGCTTCGCTTCCTCCACTACTCGCTACAGCGCGCGCTAGCCACTAGCGTCGGGCATTATCTCCCGAGTAGTACTCGCTCGTTCCTTCTCTTCTCGCTAATGCAAGCGCTATCCACTATCGCCGGCGCTATCTCGCGAGTACGTAACTTGCCTGCCGAACTTACTCCAAGTTCGATGCTCGCCTGGTGGCGCTCTGGTATCTCTAACTCGCTCAAAGTTGAGGATATTCGCCACTTTCAAAATCGATGCCTTTTAGGGGGGGTACCCCTCTATTTATAAGACAAAACAAGGGGGGTGGCGAGTAGTAGCTAGCGCTAGCGCTGACGCTAGCTCACTTCAATTCTAACAGTTTACTATGAATTTAAGGAATCTAAACAGAAAAGGCCGAAAAGAAGCATTGATGGTGGACAAAAAGGGCAAACAATCTACTCGGGAAGCATCGTCCGAGACAACGCCGGCGGTGGCGAAACATCCTCCATTGGAGACGGTATAGGAGGAGCGGAAGGCTCCACCGGTGTTGCTGCCTTTAATATATTAGAAGTCCAGCAACATAAATTAGGAGAATTTGTGGTGCAAGTTAATTGAGCGGTGCGACTAATATTATTTGAGTAATTGTAAGATTAAATTATGAGAAAATACCGTGCACCTAGCCAAAACTACAGTGCTTTTAACAGCTCCCTTAATTAATTATACATGGTTTATGACTTTATGTATTTTTTGAGAACTTCTTTTAACTTTTTAACTTTTTTTTTTCTCTAAGTACTTTCTATGTGACTTGCACATGTAAAAACCGCACCGCAAAAAGCTGTAGCGTACATTTTCGGTGCGGTGTGGTTTAATTACCCGTGTCAAAATGCACGTTAACGTTTTGATTGCGGTCTGGACCCATGCAAACCGTTCTGAACTGCACCGTGAACACTGCTATATATATACTATCATACTCATCGATAAATTTCGTATAGCTTAAGGCACTTAATTATATAGAATCTGTTTATTTGGCGTGGTATCTTTGCTCTGGACAAAAACGTCACCGCGATAAAATATACGTTAGCTATGACAATAGTTATGACTGTCACCAGGAGAAAAATTAATTTTGAACATAAAAATTGATGGAGTTCCTTAAATAAGGTCGGACGTTCACGAACGATAATTTTTAACCACAGTATTCAGGATCTCCACCACCCTGCCAAACGGACCCTTATTTATATAACATGTTATCAAACCCTATTATTTCCGCATGTTTTAAATATGCATCGTTTAGTTTCTAATAATCTCCTAATATCATATTAGAATCTATGAATTGGACATAAAATAATTTTTATATATGAAGGGACCCAATAAATCTATGAAGATCGCTACATGAATTTTTGATGAAGACGATAGTCTAGAGACGCTCCCTCGTGTATAATATATATGATTTTTAGGCTTTAACTTGCTTTTAGTAGGAGATTGTTATCCGCAGTACAGTTTTGGCTATCCGCACTTTTTTGTATGACTTATTACTCGTCTTTTGGAAATACGTCTTGTACATATATTTTTAGGAAAAATGTTCTTGTACATATATTTTTAGGAAAAATGTTCAACACGGAAGTTGTAGATCTCGTCGAGATCTACAATTTTCATTTTGAACATTTTTGCTAAAAATTCATGTACAACACGTATTTCCAAAAATTCGCTATAGTTATGCATATGTTTCAATCAGGGCGGCAATAAGTCTTGTGCGTGCATTTTTAGAAAAAGTGATCGACGAGATCTACAACTTTCATGTTGAACATTTTTCGTAAACATGCATGTACAAGACGTATTTCCAAAAATCGCGTAAAAAGATCAGATAGTCAAAACTGTAGTGCGGATAACAATTTCTTTTTAGTATAGTTTGGATTAATTACATAGGTTTATATATATAAAGAAATAGAGCGATGTTAAATGCAGGCCGGTTTTGGCTATATGCAGGCCGCGGATATATGCAGACCAGTTTTGGCTATATGCAGGTCGCGGATATATGCAGGCCAAAAAATTATTCATGCATACCAAATTTTATATTTACATATCATAATCAAAAATCAAATTAATATTTTCCTAAATAAATCACCAAGCAAAAACGCATTCAAAAATAAGTAAGTAAAATATCATGCGTGCGAGGTTACGTTGAATGTCACTGTTTTGTCAGTAAATCTGGGAGAGCTATTGATGGAGTATCCCGAAAGGCGCTAACCGCACCCCATTCATGGGGGTGCGGTTATCCAAAGAACCCCCACTAGCGACGTAACTACCCGAAGTATAATCATCGCCGTCATGGCCGCCATCGCCGACGACGTCGCGATCGCCGCCATCGCCGCCATTACCGCCATCGCCGACGACGTCGCGATCGCCGACGACGTCGCGATCGCCGCCATCGCCGCCATTACCGTCATCGCCGACGACGTCGCGATCGCCGCCATCGCCGACGACGTCGCGATCGTCGTCATCGCCGCCGTCGCCATCACCGTCGTCGCCATCACCGTAGCAAATACCCATGAATAGCTTTAGGCCAGTTGTAATTTAAAAACACATCGAACTCGGACAAACGAGTAAACTCCTTGGGGACACGGTTGCATGGAAGGAAAAAACACATAATACATGAAGTATTAAACTACTAGAATCATTTTTCCCGAAGTTTTAAAAGGAAAAATGATATATTTTTTTAAAAAACTGTGGCCTGCATATAGCTAAAATCGGTCTGCGTTTAACATCGCTTCTTTTTAAAAATTGTGGCCTGCATATAGCCAAAATTGACCTGCGTTTAACATTGCTCAAGAAATATCAAATCCATAAATTTTAAAGTCGTTGAAATGATTACGGCCGTCGAATCTGACATGATATTTAATCCGCGGGCATGAAATTATAATTTTACCCCTAAATTTTATTGAAAAAGAAGGGTCATATAACCCGTTTTTTTATCTCACAAAAATTATCAATGATGAGAATTGAACTCAGGTTTCCACTATGTCAAACAAAGATGACAACCATCACACCATTGGCTTTTTGTTGAATAAAGTTGAATTAAGTTTTATATATACTTATATAAATATAGATCGCCCCTGCCGAAAGACGCCGCCCCTGCCGAATGTCGCCCCCGCTGAATGTCGCCGTCCCTGCTGAATGTTGCCCCCGCCGAATGTCGCTACCCCTGCTGAATGTCGCCCCCGCTGAATGTCGTCGTCACTGCCGAATATCGCCACCCCCACAGAATGTCGCCGCTCGCAAGGGCCCCAGAGGTCCTGTCACTCTTGTGTGTATATATATATATATATATATATATATATATATATATATATATAATATAGCGTTATATTTCTAGCCTGTGATTTTTTGCCACGTGAAATATGTGACCATGTAAATGCAGTTATGACTTTGATGTGGATAAACAATATTCATGATCCAGGAAGCTGCTAGTTTGGATGCATTACCCACCCCCCGGCAACTAATGTGTACCTACCATTTGTCATCGATCTATTATATGCATCAATCATATCCGGATAAGCCTATCCTTACATTATATACATATATATAATATATACGCACACACACATACATGGTCTTACATGGTTTTATTGCGGGACACTCCATGTTTTTATAGACATGTCGAATTGAACCGTCTCAACTCGAGAGTGAGCTGAGCGCACAATCAATCAAAATAAAAGTAGATAGCTGCCAAGAAGACTTTTTAACATGAAAAACTCGAAAATGGTGAAACCCACGGGACCTGATCGGTGTCGACCAAATTTCACTATATCTCAAGGTGTTACAGGTTATAGTAGAATGCAAAAGGTTGACAGGCAACCGCTGGTTGCAGGGGGTTTAAAAAGGATGAGAAAGAGAGAATCTCAAAGAGAAGTAGAATCTTCAAAGGCCAAAGAGAGATCTCCAAATCACCTTCGAAGGAGATCTTCAAAGGGGAAAGAGATCTCTGAATGCTGAAGGAGATCTTCGAAGGATTCTTCGAACGCTGAAGGAGAATTCTGAAGAATCTTCGAAGGAGCTCTCTCGGGCTCTAAAGGCAAGGTCCTTTCAAATGAGGGCTCTGGGCTTCTTTTATAGCTTTGCATAGGGGTAGTCCAATAATTATGTCATTGTAACCATCGTAACCGCCTAACAGGCGAATCACGTTCGTCGATCTGGAGCACACAAATCGCCAATTTTTTGCAATTTCAAAAAATTGATGAGAGCAACTTGTAATTATTTAGACTCACAGGTGAGGTTTGAATGATTAATATCTTCAGGAGATATTTTGCATGCGTATGTCATAAAATGTAAGCTCATAAGAGAGTTTTTTTTTTGTAATTTCAAAAGAAAGAAGAGGAGAATCCACCATTATTATTGCAAAGTTATAAGGGAGGTCCGGATAAACGATCCCATATTAATGCACATATATTAAAACATAAGAAATAATTTGATAATTGTAGAAAAATGGGGGTGCCGAGAAGAGAGATTCGAACGATAAAAACAAAGACAAAAAACACAGAGAGCACACAAATTTAAGATGTTCACCCAAAATCGGGCTACGTCCCCTATCCCGCCTCCGCTTCACCTTCTTGTATTCACCAAAAAGATTACAAAACGCACAAGATTACAAGGATCAAAATCGATCTTACCTCGCACCCCTCTCTTTGGACAAGAAACGGAGGAACCACCGCTGGAAACGCCTCTCCACGAAACTCCTCGTAGACGCCTCCAAAACTCTCAGCCGAAAAACCGCTGAGAAGAACCTTAACCCTAGAACCGGGTTACACGTCTTCAAATATGACCCCCGCGTTCGCTGGTACTTCAGTCATCGGAGAGAGTCAGGCTCCGACGTCTCTAAGCTCACGTGGGCTAACCCGGTGTGAGAAACAAGAGAGCCGGAAGTGTTCCCCAACTCCAACAATAATGATTAAGATCAATGAAAGAATACATATTTAACTCAGTAACACAAATCTCAATGATGAAAGCCCCGAATGAAAGATTTTGATGAAATTTGCTTTTTTGGGGGCGATGTTCAGCCTAGTAATGATGCCCGGCGATGGGAGATGGAGCCACCCCGAATTACTATTGATTCATTGATGTTCCCCCGCCTCCGCCCTACCAAATATACATAGCGTAAATCTTATCTAATGATCAATATCATTCGTCATTAAACTAGTTGATGATGCTTATGTGATTAACCTTTACATTAATAACTATTATTAAATAATATGTAAAGGGCGACATACAGTAATCCCAAATATAAATAACAGCTTTTTAATGGTGAGTATAACTGGAACGTGGCTTCACCAATCAACACATAAAGAGGACAATCAAACAAAGAGGGCCCTATGATTAAAAAATCGGGCACCAAATTAAAGCTTTGGCCACTTCCTGATATGCACATTATTTTAGGGTATATCTACTTAGCTGTAAGATAATCCAATTCTTTATACTTAGTTCTTATTTGTTACTTGCAAAAATGCCAAATTTTGGGCTTAATCAATAGATTTTGTGCTTTTTGTATGTTTTTTTTACATTTCAAAGATGATAGTGTGAATATATATGATATAAAAAAGAGTGATGTGAATCCTTAGTATAAAAGAGTTTTTTCAAAACCAATAGGCTCCGTTCATTTGGTAGGTTTTGTAGGAAGGAATTGATACGTTTTGGGCAATTCAATTCCATTCACAAGTGTTCGCTTTGTCTTTTATTGGAGGGAATTGGTTTTCCTCAAAAACCTATCAGGTTGGATCCATATATTAAGAAAATAACCTATGGTGAAAACCTTTCAATTTTGCTCGTTTTGAGAGAAATTCATGTTCTTTTCTCTCTCGCAATAACCTGTGCCTGAAAATCATCCTATAGTCGAACAGAAAAATTGACAATCTTCAATTCCTGTGCCTGAAAACTATCCCGCAAACGAACACAAGAATTGAGTTTGACTCAAAACCAATGCCTTTGAGTTTTTGGTTTTGGACCAAAACCAATTCTTTTCAATCAAAAGCTACGAAACAAACGAAGCCTAAAGAAATTATATTACTCTCTCTCTCTCCATGATTTTAGTCAAATGAAAGTGAAACACATGCTACAAGTAGCTAGCTATCGTGTTCAGGGCAGATTTTCATTCCTCATTCCTCTGGGAAGAAATCGGCGAAAATATGTCGGCGAACTTCGGGCAAGATACCCATGAATGCTTGAGAGAATAGCAGAGATTGAGAGATAAGTGTAAACTATGATTGAAAATCTCTCATTCAAGTGAGAGATAATGATTCATTTTTGAAAACATATAATACTGCTTCACGAACACTTCCTCACTTATCTCACCATTCAGAAATGTTGATTTCACGTCCAGTTGATGGATTGGCAGATTGTGTTGAGCCCCGAAAGCGAACAACATTCTAATTGTCTCCATCGTGGCCACGGGAGCAAAAGTTTCTGTAAAATACCTCCCTAGTTTTTACGAGTATTCATTGGCAACGAGCTTGCCTTGTGTTTCTGAATCTCTCTTTTCTCATCTAATTTCACTTTAAGGTCCATTTCAACCCGAAGACATCGTAGTGAGTAGGTTTTGAAACCAAATCCCGCGTGTTGTTTTTGTGTATCATGGACATTTCAGTATTCATGGTTTCTACCCATTAGGGTTGAGAGGCGGTTTCAACATATGAAGTTGGTTCTTTGTATATATACGAGCATAATATTGCATGATTCATAGATAGTCCGTACCATGTGTCTTTCTTGGATACAGTATTGAGCACAAGGGTTGTCAATGTTATGATCATGTTGCTCGTCGTCTTCGGATCTCACGTGATGTCACTTTTGATGAGTCTCACCATTTCTTTGTGTCCTCCGTCCCCCCGACCTCGCACTCATCTGTGACTCCCTCCGATGTGCAGTTTCTCACTCTTCCCACCTCACCACCTCATGTCCCATTCTCTCCACTGGTTTGTCCTCTTCCTCTTTCGGTGCCATCAGCCTCTCCTCCCACCTCCTCCTCTTTGTCACCCACCCCCTCCTCTGATACGCTCGTCGTTCCCCTTCCACATCACAACACTCGTCGTCCCCCTCCTGTTCTGTGAGGACCCTGGCCGCAGCCTGGCGCACCAGCGTTGCCTTTCATCCCAGGCCCCCACATGGGCCGCATCCCATGCCACCCCAACCCTCTCCGCGCCCCTTCGGCCACGGCGGGTTGTTGGAGACCGCAGCCTCCCTTTGACGAGACGTGATCCAGTTAAGCGCCTCTACGTGGACTTCCCAGGAGGTCACCCATCCCAGAATTGCTCCCGTCCGAGCATGCTTAACTATAGAGTTCTTTCACTTCTCATCACCAATTGAGCTGCATCTCCAACAACCTGCCGTGGACGAAAGGGCGCGGAGAGGGGTTGGGGTGGCATTGGCTGCGACCCATGTGGGGGCCTGGGACGAAAGGCAGCGCTGGTGTGCCAGGCTGTGGTCAGGGTCCTCACATGTTCCCTCGCCTCCAGTACCCCCCGACTCAGTGCATGTCTCCTCCAGCGAGGTCCCTGTGGATGATCCTCCTGCGCGTCGCAACCCACCTCGTGAGAGACGTCCTCCTGACCGCCTCGGTCTTGCCACACTACATCTAGACCTGTATGCCCTCCCTGCTACCATCTGTGGTACTCCAGAGCCGACTTCCTATCGTGAGGCTGCCCATATACCTGAGTGGCTGGTTGCTATGTCTTCTGAGCTAGAGGCGCTTGAGCACACTCGTACTTAGGAATTTGTTTATCTGCCCCCTGGTGCAGTTCCAATTACTTGTAAGTGGGTCTTCAAGGTCAAGACTCGCTCAGATGGTTCTGTAGAGAGGTACAAGGCTCATCTCGTGGTTTTCAGCAGGAGCGGGGACGGGACTATGATGAGACTTTTGCTCTAGTCGCCCACATGACTACGATTCGTACTCTTATTGCAGTTGCAGCTGTTCGCCACTGGTCTCTGTTTCAGCTCGATGTGAAGAATGCCTTTCTTCACGGCGACCTTCAGCAGGAGGTATACATGCACCCTCCTCCCGGTCTCTCCTCTCCTTCAGGGCTTGTCAGTCGTCTGAGGAGAGCTCTTTACGGGCTCAAGTAGGCGCCCCGCGCGTGGTTTGCACATTTCAGCTCCGTCATTACAGCCGCCGATTTTGAACCGATCCCACATGATCCAGCTCTGTTTGTGCACTCCTCCTCTCATGGTCGGACTCTTTTGCTACTTTATGTGGATGATATGATCATTACTGGTGATGATCCTTCTCATGTTGCTTTCGTCAAGGATTATCTTCAGCGGCAGTTTCAGATGACTGACCTTGGACTGCTGAGCTACTTCTTAGGCCTTGAGGTCACATCTACAGACCGTGGTTTTCAGCTCTCTCAGCAGCATTACACATCATATCTCTTAGCTCGAGCTGCTCTTTCTGAATCTCGCACTGTTGACACCCCTATGGAGCTACACCTTCAGTTACGACCAGATGATGGAGTTTTTCTCTCTGACCATACTCGTTATCGTCACCTTGTTGGGAGTCTTGTCTACCTTACTATTACTCGGTCGGACATTGCCCATGTTGTTCATGTGTTGAGTCAGTTTGTTAGTGCACCTACTTCTGTGCACTATGGTCACCTACTGCAGCTATTGCGTTATCTTCAGGCGACGACTTCACGTGGTCTCTTCTACTCCAGTAGCAATTCTCTGCAGCTTCGTGCTTACTCGGATGCTACTTGGGCCAGTGATCCCGTTGATCGCCGATTTGTCACTAGTTTCTGTCTATTTTGGGTACTTCACTTATTGTCTGGAAGTCCAAGAAACAGACCGGGGTTTCTCGTTCCAGTACTGAGGCTGAGCTGCGTGTCATGGCTACTACTACTGAGGACATTATTTGGCTCCGCTGGCTCCTTGAGGATCTTGGTGTCTCTTCTCCGGATCCCACTCCACTCTACTGTGATAACACCGGTGCCATTCAGATCACCTTGAATCCAGTGAAGCATTCTCTTTCCAAGCACATCAGGGTGGATGCTTTCTTCCTTCGTGAGCAGTATGGTCGGGGAACTCTTGCTCCTTCCTTTGTTCCTTCTGAGCAGCATGCAGCTTGCAGACTTGATGACTAAGTCGCAGACTCGGTCCCAACATATGCTTATCTATTATCCAAACTCTCGGTATATGAACCCCCGTGAGTTTGAGAGGGGGGGGGGGGGGGGGGGGGGGGGGGGGGGGGTAGATGTATTATGTATTATATTATATATTCTGGTGGTAGACCCTCTTAGACTCGCCTCTAGGTGTTGGGAACCCCTCTTGTGTGTATATATATGTATCCATTTAGTGTGAATAATATGAAAGATCTCTTTTCCTATCACATATATGGTTGTACACGATTGGAAATCATTGGTGGCTATGAATAAAGGCAGTGCCTAAAATGAGCGGTAACGATAATCTCTTATTGCTTTGATGGAGACTTCTAATTGAGGACTTTCCAAGTCTTCACACTTGAGAAAGTAGAAAAACTAGGTTTCAAAAACACAAAAGCAATTTTCATTGGCTATAGGGAGCAATCTCGATTGCATGATCCGATAACATAGAATCTACTGATTTCCAGAGATGTTGTGTTTAATGAACATGAAGCCTGGGAGTGATCATTAGATAAGGGCGAAATTTTTGGGTCCGAGTCCCGGACACATATCTGTGTCCGGGGACTCACGAGATGTTGACACGTGTAAAGGGTTTAGGTCACGCGTTATTCTGGTTTATCACTCTCCACGTTTTCAGATCTTCTTCCCCATTCAAAACCCATGACTTCCTCACCATTTGCACGATGCTGCTCCGGGAAGAAGAAGAGTCATCTTTCGTTGACATCTCTGCGCGCAAGGAGAGACAAAGTGAGGAGATAGAGAAGTCGGTTTCTCTTCTCGTCATCGAAAATGGTTGCTGCTAGGTGGATAAGCAGATTGGTGGGCAAAGTTTTCAATTTAGAAGAATGGTGAAAACAAGTGGGATGAGTTCTGTGAAGAAGTGTTATCTCACTGAGATAATTCACTTGTCTCTGAGATAAGTGAGGTGTATTTGAGACAATCCATTCGTTTTTCCGAGATAATCAAGACGTATCTGAGATAATACATTTGTCTCTGAGGTAATAGACTTATCGTCTCCGAGATAATTGAATTGCATCTGAGAAAATACATTTGTCTCTACGATGATCAAGTTGTATATGAGATAATATATTTTCTCTGAGTTAATGGACTTGTCATCTCCGAGATAATCGAGATCTAGAATTTTTGACTTGTTCATGCAATTTTGCACAAACCTAAATACCTTTACACGTGTTACCATCTCATGAGTCCCGGACACAGATCTGTGTCCCGGGCTCGGACACAAAAATTTCTCTTAGATAAGGAGCTCTTCAATACTGCTGTAATTTTAGTGGAGGTGAACATTTTAATGATTTTCCACTGTTTTCGAATACTATGAATTATATTAAAAAAAAAAGAATTAAAATTATATTAAAATTATTTTTCTTGTTTCATAACTTTCCGCGAAGGTGATTACATGGTCCAAAATAGCCCATAAATGCAGTATCTGCTATACTAAATTCGGCCCGACATTACATTGAGGAAGATACGAAGCAGGTCCAGGCCCACTCTATTTATTTCTTCAATTAAACCTTCAGCATCTCTTTATATTTTTATTTTTGTGTAACTAAAAAATATATTTTAGATTTAAAATTATTCTTAAAAAATAATATACCAAAGGAGCAGGGCTTTGAGATAATGCGCAATGCACACATCTTAAAGCAGCACGTGCAAAATAAACTGGTCCATATTTTTAGGCAATTGTTATCCGCAGACCAACTTTTTTCAGTTTACAAATTGTTATCCGCAAACCAATTTTAGAGTTGAACATTCGATATCTTTGTTCTCCTGAGCAGGGTTTTGACAACGAAGGAACATCTCTGACGACCTTCTGAGCACTTCAACGCGTGCACGGATCGTGATTCCTAAAATAAATGCGCGGATAGAGACCGAGTTGAAGAAGAAAGACGATTTCTTCACCGTTCATGCAATTTCAGTTTTTTGGGGAGAGAGTAACCCTAGCTATATAAATCTTCCCAAACAAACCGTAGCTATCTAAATCTTCCCAAGCAGATCGAAATCACATGAACGGTGAAGAAATCGTATTTCTTCCTCAATTCGGTCTCTATCCGTGCATTTATTTTACGAATCACGATCCGTGCAAACAATGAAGTGCTCAGAAGGTCGTCAGAGACGTTCCTTCGTTGTCGGGCCCTACTTAGGGGAACAAAGATATTGAAAAAATAGTTATTTGTCAACAGACTAAAGAATCATACTAGCATGCTCCATTCAAATCACATATAAAAAATCATACTAGAGAAACAAACTAAATAATACACACATGAATCATAAGTTCATTCAATTTAATTAAGGCTCCACTTGCCACGGCGGTAGCGGTCGAGAACGCGGTGGTTATGAACCGTCGTTCGTGAACGCCCAACCTCACCTAAAGAACTTCAGTCACTTCTATGTTCAAAACTAGTTTTCTTTTCTTCGTAGCGGTCATAACCGCTGTCGTGCCCAACATGCATTCTATAATGGTGGGATTTTTGTCTAAACTCACTGGAGCAAAAATGCTCCACCAAACGGAGCCTAAAACAATGAATACTCGGCATCAATCACCTTATCAAAGTGAGGACGAAGAGGTGTCGTTGAGGTTCGTGGGTACCTTTGAAATCGTAGCCTGAAGTAAGCGCAGAATAGAAGGAAAGGAATATGCATATGATGCAGCCTGAAGTAAATGCCTCTTCGCAAAACACCTGGCGAAGGCGAAGCTGCTAACCTTGTTTCAGACGGTTTGAGAAGGGAAAACGGCACGAAGGAGCAGCGCTAACTTTTGGGGAGGAAGAACAGGAGAGGCAGAACGAATGCGTGTTTTTTAGGGTTCTACGGTTTGAATTTCCGAACGGAAGGGCAAAAAACTTGTTCGTCGGCTTGATAGAGGCTCGCGGGATGCCTTTAAATAATAGAGATTGTTAATAATATCAGTTATATTAGCTCTGTGACCTGAAATTAAAAAATATTAGCTAATGAAATTATTATACAAGTCAGCTGCGATGTTATTTTTGTAAAGGTATATTCGGACGAATAACGGGCTCGGGGGCTTTGCGTGTGGAAACCCTAGGTATTCTACTAGATATACCTAGCTGGAGGCAACGGAGAGATAGTTCCACTTAGACTTCCTCCGGATGTTTCGAGCAACCACTCACAATTTTTCCATCCAAATACTTAATGGAATTATTAATAGTGACATATTTTCAATTATATATAAAGTTTAGGGACCAATGTCAAAAATTTAGATTTCAAATTTCGGCTTGCATCTCCAAATTCAGGAAATAGTGAAATTCTGATTTCAAATTCTTTCACGACATGACCAAACACAGCCACCCACCCGCCCCCGTCCGACTACGAATGGTCGAGCTCAATGGGTGTAAAAGAGGACAAAATCTGCTCTTCGCCGGTTTCCCATATTGTGTGTTGTTTCCTGCATTGGAAAATATTGTAGCTTTATTAGTATTAAGTGTCTTAATGTAACTCTCATCCCCCAAATACCTTTCTTACTTAATGTTTTCATCCCCCAAATACCCTGCATTATGTACCTCAACAACAAAAAATCAAGTCAGTAAAATCTTTATGAATTGAGCTTATTGCCCTTAAAAATCTCTGGCTGAAATCTAATTATTTCAAGTAAGATTGTAAAATCATCAGTGATATCAAAACCTATAGTTATATCTATCGATTTCATCACCTCTCTCGTTTCTTCAAACTCATGGCTTCGTCATCTACCATTCAAGCTCCTTTTTACACCCATTCCACTATTCCCATTTTCCATGGAAATCTCTATGATTTTTGGAGTGATAAAAAAGAGACACTCCTACGATCACATGACCTCTGGGATATTGTTAAAACAGGGCCTCAACCTGACGACAAAGTTGCAGAAGGCGACATTGTGAAGTACAACAAGGATGAGCTAAAGAAGGATGCTCTAGCCATCCACTTGATTCAACAGAGGATAGCACTGCCATTTATCCAAGGATAATGGGGTCCAAGACAGTTCACGAAGCTTGACAGAGATTGGAAAATGAATATAAAGGCTCATGCAAGGTAATCAAAATCAAACTCTACTCCCTTCGTCGTAATTTCAACTCGATTACCATGACTAAAAATGAAACAGTACAAGAATTTTTTGCCCAAATCATTAGTCTTGTTAATCAAATTAAAAGCCTTGGAGGAATAATAGAAGAACAACTAATCATGGAAAAAAATTATAAGATCCCTACCACATACCCACAAACATATTGTGTCAGTTATACTAGAAGCGCATGACCTTGAATATCTAACTGTTATAGAGCTCATGGCCTCCCTGCAAACCCATGAGTACTTGCTCAACCATGATGAACCAGTGTTGGAAAAAGCCGATCAAACACAAACATCTTTTCAAAAAGGGAAAAATGTGATGAAGAAGACCAATGCTAAGCAGGAACCAAAATCTAGGGGAGACCATAAAAACTTCAACAAAACAACTCAAAACTTCAATAAAATAGTACAGGACAAGACATTGCTTCTTCAGATGCCGTCTGTGCAAGATCCCAAATCACTCTGCTGACAGATGCTGACACAAACCAAAAGAAGCGGTCAAGGTAACTGAAACTGAAACCGACCAATTCTTGTTTTCTTGCAAAACTCCCAATATCTCTATCAATCCCTCAGTTTGGTATGTTCACAGTGGTTGCTTAAACCACATGGTCAACCACAAAGACTTCTTTACCAACCTTGATGAAGAATGGAAATCTGAAATTGTTTTAGGAGATGGAAAGAAGGAGAAAATACAAGGGAAGGGAACCATCGCAGTTATAACCCCTCATAGCACAACTAAACTCATAGCTAATGTCCAATTCGTCCCTACACTCTCACACAACTTGCTTAGTGTAGGACAGTTACTGAACAAGGGACTCAAAGTCATGTTAAATTTGAAGACTTGTGACATTATTCCTAAGAGCAATATCATTATAGCTTCAACCTCCATGAATGTCAACAATATATTTACGCTCATTATGAAACCTGCTGGAGTGCAACATCTTTCCTGCACTATGGATACATCCCTCCCTGTCGCATCTCTTTGGCATCACCGGCTAGGCCATCTCTGTTTCCAATCCATCCAGAAATTACAACAAAAAGAAATAGTAGAGGGTATCCCAAGAACTAACCTTATTCCATAAAACTACACATCCTGTGCCCAAGCCAAGTCTCATCGACTACCATTTCCAAAATTTTCCTTCACTAGGAGCAACTCTCCCATAAATCTTCTTCATATTGACCTTTGGGGACCTACTTCTGTTCCCACACTTGAAGGAAAGAGTTACTATCTACTTATTGTAGATCATTTCAGTAGGTTCATGTGGTTGCTCCACCTGTCTCATAAATTAGAAACATGTCAACCATTCAAAACCTTTAAGAACTTAATAGAAAATAGGTTGGACAGAAGAATAAAAGCAGTAAGGAGTGATAGACGAGGTGATTTCCTATCAGCAAAATTCAACACCATGTGTCTAGAAGCTAGGATCCGCATGGAACTCACAACTCCTTACACTCCCCGACGGAATTGGGTAGTTGAAAGACGAAACAGAACTGTGATAAAAATGGCCCAAACCATGATGCTTCACTCATTGTGTCCCAAAAGTCTGTAGGGGGAAGCAACTTCCACTGCCACACATATCTTGAATAGATCCCCCACCAAAGCCCTACAAAACTTAACACATTATGAAGCTATCTTCAAACAGAAACCTACCATTGCACACCTGAGAACATTTGGTTGCATAGCCTATGCTCGCAACAACAAGGAGTGCAGGGATAAACTGAGTGCAAGTGGACAAATATGTGTTTTCCTTGGATACGAGGATGAAAGCAAAGGATACAGATTACTTGACCAAACTACAACAAAAAATATAATCTCTCGAGATGTAACATTTCATGAAGACAAATACTTGGAATGGGCTTCTGAATCAACCAATTGCTCCAAGCTCTCATCATGGCTAGTTAAACTTGAGTTATCCTCATATTCCATCCATAGTTGTGATGTCACCCCCGTCACTCATGAGGAAGATCAGGAAGATCAAGAAGACCATGACCCTCCAGAAAATCCTCAGGAAGGGTCTGATCCAGACTCATCATTGCCCATTAAAACAAGGTCCATCCTAGATATCTATCAAACCACAGAATCAATACTTCTAATTACAACACCAAACACTTACCAAGAAGCTATGAAAGAAGAAGTATGGAGAACTGTGTAACATCCCACAAACAACTAGACTCATAGGAGGGTTTTTTCATGAATATGTCATGGCAAAGTACTAGGAGGACCATAAGAACCTAGGTAAGTATGTGAAATCACCTTGGTCTGCAAATAGCAATTTCTAGTTACTTAGTCTAGGGTGCGACTTTTGGGCCTCAAGTTGACCACCTGACCCCATCATGACACCTTTAACCTCATAGAGAGTCCCTTGGGACACTTAGGGTCCATTGGGGTCAACCAAAGTGGTCAAGTTGACCAAAGTCAACCCTAACCCTAGATAGGTCAAAATGGCCCATTAAGGACCAATTGGTCAAATTGACCTCACCCAAATCTTCCTAACCCTTAAGGGAGGTAAATGGATCACTAACAACACATTGGGTCCAATTAATTCTATGAATGGGGCCAAAACCAACACTTGGACCCAAAAAAGCCCAATTTGACCTAGTTAGGTCAAAGTGACTCAATTGGACCCAAATTGAACACACTGATAGAGAAATTTGTATTCTCCAATCTATACTCGAATAAGGCAAGTGTACCTATCGAAATATAGCATAGGATATAAAATATATCAAGGTCATATAAAAACTCGGGTCTGACAAGTACTATTACTCACAACGACTCTATTATCCTACCGAACGATTGATTGGGTTTTGAAAATAAAAATAAACTAAGCTTAATTAAAAGAGAAATAAACTATTACGAAATGAGTGCTCGATCGACGATTCACTTTGAAATAAAATAAAGGAATAAATTAGTTTGACATTTGCAATTTTATAAAGACCGTGGCGGATCCGAAAATGAGAAATAATCTCGCTAGAGCATTAAATCTCCTAACTTCTAGACGTTTTGACCGAAATCTCTTTGCAAATCAAAAAGGCCTAAAGTTGCATTATCGAAGTGACCCGCACTATTGGATTTGACTCAAATCCGGAGGATTTACGTCATCCTATCTCTAGGGTTGCATGCAACTCCTTCCTTCCTTGAGTGATCTTTCACATTCACGAGCCTCTCGGCTACTCAAATATGAGATCAGAATCTACTACCGTATACATGAAATACGGAGTCGATACGATATTAATCAAGGTCGGATCAAAAATAAAAATACAAAAGCAAACATAAAATGAGAGATGCGTTATTTCATTGCAAAGTTTATCGCGATCGAACACAAAAAAGATTAGCTACGCATAATATAGAGAAAAAAGAGAGGAGAAGGAACAAAATGCATATTCATTAAACTTGAAGAAGAGTTACAATAACACTAACCTATTACATGAATAAAAAGGCAGCAAAAAAGGAAATACAAGACTTGAAATAAAAGTTTACTCTCTAACTCTTTACACTAGCACACTACTTCCACTCTAAAAATTCTCCCCTAAAAGCTTGAGACTTGCGCTCCTTTTATAGGTGAAAAAGAAAGTTCTAGATGGAGGAGATGAAAGGAACCAAGGGAGTGAAGATGCATGAATGATGTTGATGAGGGAGAGAGAGAGGCAAATGCATGAATGGTAGAATGCATGCATGGGTTTAATGAGGAGGAGAGAGAGGGTGGAAATGCAATGTATTTTATATAAAAGAAATATAAAATAAAATATAAAATTAAAATGGAAGAGAGGGGGGATGGATGAGTATAAAGAGGAGAGAGAAAAGTGCATGCATGGAGAAGAGAGAGCCATGCAAGCATTAAGGTGGCAGCCATTTAATAATATGGATGGAAGAGAGTGAAGTTCACGGTTTGGAGGAGGAGGAGTGGGCTGGTTTGAAGATTAGAGCTCACAGTTTTAATTAAATGAGGAAGTGGGCTGCAAGGTATGGATCGGATGGAGTGGACTTGGGTTGAACGGTTTAATGAAGTGGAGAGCATGCAAGGTGGGCTCAAGGAATGGATTAAGGAGGTAAGTGGGCTCACGAAATGATGAAGGGCTGCTTGGAGGTTGACGGGTTGACTTGAAGTTGAGCTGGGTTCGGGTGGAGATGCACCAAGGATGAGCTGGACAGCACAAAGTTGACGGGTTGCACCATCTCTTTTTAATAAAATTTGACTTGTCTTGAGCATGAATTTGTGCGACTCTTGGTGGCCGGGTTGCATCACTTTAACTCCGAAAATATGTTGCGACGACATTTTGACAGCGGGTACTAACGATTTCCCCCAGGCCTGTCAAATAACACATAAATTAACATTAGTGCGAATAATTATAAAAATAATAATAAGTAGATAATTATACTAAAATTTAGAGAAATAAATAAAGTTTATATTAAAAATATAGTAATAGTGATAAGCATATTTAAGTCAAAATATGCGTCATCAAATTCCCCCAGACTTAGCAATTTGCCTGTCCCCAAGCAAAGACATACGAGCTAGCAACATAAAAAGGACTAAATAATCAAATTGGCTATGTCGTGCACGAGTACGATGCGAAATTAGAAGTAGGGAAAACATGAAAAATAACTGGAAATTCTTACTTAACCATGACATAAAATTTTATAGATTTCACTAACATAAAAATAAATCATCCCAAGTTTTAGCAACATTAAAAACTAAGTAATGAGACGGATGGAAAGGGCATTGAGTTGCTACTAAAGTCTAAGAGACATTTTATAATCACCTCAATCTAAATCAAGAGTCCAAACTCCTACCAAAAAGCTTACCCAATCTACTTTTTCGCCTTCTTTACTAAAAATAAACCTAGGAGCATGAATCAAAAGGACTTCATTAGATATAACATTTAAGGCTTGGGTTTAAGGTGCGAATATCAAAAGATAAACGTGAAGGGTTAAGACACACTTAAAACAGAAAGAAGAGCTTTGCAAACACTTGTATGCTAGCAAAAATAAATTTTGACACCCAAAATAATTTTGAAATATAAAGGTAGGGGTCAAAATTGCATTCTTCAAATTTTTTCTCAATAATTTTTTTTTCATTTCATTTTTTTTTTCATACTCATCTGGTAATTTTCTTCTTCTTTTGTAGCAGAAGGATAACAAAATTAAAACCCCACCATTTTCACAAAAGGAGGCACAAACTAGCAACAAATAAAGCTCTAAATTTCAAGCGTGCACCATAGGTAGGTTATTTGGCTTTGGTGAGAATAAGTGGAGCTACAAAAGAAACGGGGGAAGCTCAAAGTGGCTAGCAAAGGTTAAGATTTTATGGCTTGGAATGCAACGGCTCAAACGAATCAAGAGGTGGCCTAAATCATTTTCATGCTCCTATGTCTATCTAAAGCAAAAACTTGAAAAAATCAAAAGGTGCAAGACTAGGTAGAAAATAAAGAAACTTGACTTATCATGAGAGTGAAAATAATAAGCGTCTAGACCGGTTCGCATCTACTACACTAAACATAAGTCAACATTGCAAAGATTTTGTAAAAGAGAAAACAAGGGATGATAGATTTTATATAAGTGAAAAACATAAAAAGAAAATCATGAAAAAGTGCAAATTTTCAAAAGATTTTTCATAAATAACATGCTACCCTAATTAGAAACACCACACGAGTCAACATATTACCCGCGAAACATAGTCAAAATGAAAATTTAGAAAAATTTATCTAGCTAAACCAGTACACTGATGATTAAAAACAAGAAAATACCAAGTCGTGGGGTACTAAAGACTAAGCAAAATTTTAACTCAAAATTTTTTTGTTTGTTTCCTTAATTTTCATCATTTTTTTTTGAAATAATTTTTTTATAAAAGAAAGAAAAAGCAACATTTTTTTAATATAAAAACAAAGAGAACAAAATGCAATTCAATCCCCCCAGACTTGAGAGAGACATCGCCCTCGATGTTAAAAGAAGAGAAGAAGAAAGAGAATAAGGGGAAGAGACAAGAAGTGCAGTAAAATAAAAAAAATCGAACTTCCCCGGGGTTGCGATGGCCGAATGCGGAAGTTGCTCCCCCATGCTTGAGCTGGAAACCGACTCAGGCCTAAGGAAGAGAAGATGGAGCCAAACGAAACGCCGAAGGTTTTATTCCTGCAAAACAAAATAAAAAGAAAAGGAAAGAACAAAAATGGTAAACAAGGGGTGCCTCCCAAGAGCGCTCTTTGTTTAACGTCGTCTGAGCCCGACGTTATTGGTTAGCTAAATGGAAAATAAAAACTAAAGTGAAGTGGTAACTCCCTAAGTATGCGCTTAGGAGAGTAATTCAAAAAGAAGAAAAATTGAAGAATCGCACCGACATGCGGTGGAATCTTCAAGGGAATGACGCCCGAAAATGAACGGACGGAGTTATAGAAGAACTCTGCCGCATGTAGAATGGGAAAGAAGGGGTCGTCAAAAGAAGAAGAAAAAAAAGAAGAAGGAATAGAAAGAGAAATAAAAGAAGTAGAAAAAGAAATTTCATTAAATGAAATTTCACAAGGAGAATGAGAGACTTGTGAAATTTTGGGAGAAGAAAAAGGGATAGTAAGAACTAAAGAGGAAGTATCTAAAATAAAAGGAGAGGAAGAAAAAGACTCGTTAAAAATCGAAAAAGTTAGAACAGTTGAATTTAAATCAGAAATGGAATCACCAACGTCTTCAGAAAAAGAAGGGGAATTTTGAGGCGTCTCGTCAACCTCAAAAGGTAAAAAGCACGCTGGAATATCCATAGGGGTGTCATCCCAAGGAGGAAGATAACAATCTGGAACATCCGAATAGTTATCTTCCTCGAGAGGAATAAGACAAGCCGGGATATCCGGTGACTCATTACACGAAGAAATTGGAGGAGACGGAGAAGAAGACGAAGAAAAAGATGCGGCCTCACGAGAAAAATAACCGATAATGGTCTTAAAATGCTAATTGATATTATTTAAAGAAGTTTGCAATTCAAGATACCCATTATCGATAGAATTAAAAATTTGAGGCGCGGCGCTTTGCGGGGCAAAATCATGCGAAAAATAAGACGGGTTCCCCATCTCCCATGTAGGATAAAAATTTGAGTAAGGGTCAAATTGACCACTTTGACCTACTCCAGAAAAATTGAAATCATATGAGGGAGGGGTTCCCGAAAAATATGCAAAATTAAAATGGTCGGGCGACGGTCGCAAAGAGCGCAAAAAGAAGGTGATTCCATGATAAAGAAAAACTGTTACCAAAAAAGAAAGAGAAAATTTAATTTTTTTGATTTTTTTGGCGGATTATGTTAGTCCTGGACTTCCCAAGATCTGCCCGGTGAGGGGTTTGCAACGGTACTAGAGGTTGTGATGGGAATTCAAGCCCAAAGCGTCCTTTCCAGGAATTTAGGTGGGGTAGAAAAATGATGATGTGGGTTAATTATAATTTATAATAATAATATTTTTTTTTTGAATTTTAGTAGAAGTAATAAACTCGATACTTTCGTAATTTTGCCAAAAATATCCCCGGCAACGGCGCCAAAAACTTGATAGAGAAATTTGTATTCTCCAATCTATACTCGAATAAGGCAAGTGTACCTATCGAAATATAGCATAGGATATTAAATATATCAAGGTCGTATAAAAACTCGGGTCTGACAAGTACTATTACTCACAACGACTCTATTATCCTACCGAACGATTGATTGGGTTTTGAAAATAAAAATAAACTAAGCTTAATTAAAAGAGAAATAAACTATTACGAAATGAGTGCTCGATCGACGATTCACTTTGAACTAAAATAACGGAATAAATTAGTTTGACATTTGCAATTTTATAAAGGCCGTGGCGGATCCGAAAATGAGAAATAATCTCGCTAGAGCATTAAATCTCCTAACTTCTAGACGTTTTGACCGAAATCTCTTTGCAAATCAAAAAGGCCTAAAGTTGCATTATCGAAGTGACCCGCACTATTGGATTTGACTCCAATACGGAGGATTTACGTCATCCTATCTCTAGGGTTGCGTGCAACTCCTTCCTTCCTTGAGTGATCTTTCACATTCACGAGCCTCTCGGCTACTCAAATATGAGATCGGAATCTACTACCGTATACAAGAAATACGGAGTCGATACGATATTAATCAAGGTCGGATCAAAAATAAAAATACAAAAGCAAACATAAAATGAGAGATGCGTTATTTCATTGCAAAGTTTATCGCGATCGAACACAAAAAGATTAGCTACGCATAATATAGAGAAAAAAAAGAGGAGAAGGAACAAAATGCATATTCATTAAACTTGAAGAAGAGTTACAATAACACTAACCTATTACATGAATAAAAAGACAACAAAAAAGGAAATACAAGACTTGAAATAAAAGTTTACTCTCTAACTCTTTACACTAGCACACTACTTCCACTCTAAAAATTCTCCCCTAAAAGCTTGAGACTTGTGCTCCTTTTATAGGTGAAAAAGAAAGTTCTAGATGGAGGAGATGAAAGGAACCAAGGGAGTGAAGATGCATGAATGATGTTGATGAGGGAGAGAGAGAGGCAAATGCATGAATGGTAGAATGCATGCATGGGTTTAATGAGGAGGAGAAGAGAGAGTGGAAATGCAATGTATTTTATATAAAAGAAATATAAAATAAAATATAAAATTAAAATGGAAGAGAGGGGGGATGGATGAGTATAAAGAGGAGAGAGAAAAGTGCATGCATGGAGAAGAGAGAGCCATGCAAGCATTAAGGTGGCAGCCATTTAATAATATGGATGGAAGAGAGTGAAGTTCACGGTTTGGAGGAGGAGGAGGAGTGGGCTGGTTTGAAGATTAGAGCTCACGATTTTAATTAAATGAGGAAGTGGGATGCAAGGTATGGATCAGATGGAGTGGACTTGGGTTGAACGGTTTAATGAAGTGGAGAGCATGCAAGGTGGGCTCAAGGAATGGATTAAGGAGGTAAGTGGGCTCACGAAATGATGAAGGGCTGCTTGGAGGTTGACGGGTTGGCTTGAAGTTGAGTTGGGTTCGGGTGGAGCTGCACCAAGGATGAGCTGGACAGCACAAAGTTGACGGGCTGCACCATCTCTTTTTAATAAAATTTGACTTGTCTTGAGCATGAATTTGTACGACTCTTGGTGGCCGGGTTGCATCACTTTAACTCCGAAAATATGTTGCGACGACGTTTTGACAGCGGGTACTAACGATTCCCCCCAGGCCTGTCAAATAACACATAAATTAACATTAGTGCGAATAATTATAAAAATAATAATAAGTAGATAATTATACTAAAATTTAGAGAAATAAATAGAGTTTATATTAAAAATATTGTAATAGTGATAAGCATATTTAAGTCAAAATATGCGTCATCACACACCAAGTCACAATTGGCCTTGGGTGGTGTCAAGGTTCATGTGAGCATCCATTTAGGTCATTCACACCACCTAAGTTGACCTAGGGTTGGGCTAAACTAATTAGGGTTAATTAAGCCCAAATTGGGGAAATCAAGTCGAAGGCTCAATCCAATTGGGCTAGGTCCAATTATGGTGATCCATTAAGTCCTCATGACTGAAATTACATGGATTTCCATCCAATTTCTGTAGGGGTGACTAGGAGAGAGAAAATTAGAGTTTCCTCCAATTTGAAGAACGCAAAAGAGGCATTCATGGCTTTGAATGCCATGAGTCACCCAATTCCTCCCCACAATGACTCAAATTCATCCCCCTTAGTTAATTTGGGTGAGATTAATGGATTTTCCTAGCCTCCTAGAGGTAGAATTCAAAGGGATTCAAGGTGGCCGAGAAACCCCATTCATGGCCATTAATGGCAATCAATGTTGTAGCATCCCCCTCCCTCCATTGAAGCCTTTAACACCTTCAGAAGTCGGAAAGGAGTGAAACCACCCATCTTTCCAGAAGAATTCGAGATCTCCAAGCAAGGATTGACCATGAACCCCAAAGCTTCCCAAGCCTCCATGGTGAACCGTCGATCGGCAAGGCAAATGGCCACCACACAGGTATGATCCCCTTCCCCCCTGGTGCTTAGATCTCAATCGATTTGGGTCTTGATTCGAGCCAAATTGGGCTCGAATCAAGCTTCCAAAAGGGCTCGTTTTCGATCTCCTTTCCCCCACTAGATATCCCCTTTTTGGCCACCTTTGATCGGCAAACCACCGCTAATCGTCTGCCACCACCTCGACGAAGGTGGTGGTGACAATAGCCGACCGGGAGGATGAGTGGGTGGTCGGCAAATCAAGCCCAAATATCACCCAGGACGGAAGATCGTTCACCATCAAACCACTGGGGTTGATGACCCCTGATCGTTGGATCTGTGTGTTCTGTTATACGCAGACCAAAATGTTTTAAAGGATATGTTTATTTACATTCTGTCACATAATATGCAGTGGATGATTTTATTTATTAAAAATACTTAGTGGCCTCTGCTTTAAAAGTGGTCAACATGAAATATGTGGTCCTTGACGTCTAGTTTAATTCAAAATTTGTTTCATTCAATTTGGCCAACAGGATCTCCCTCAGCACTCTTTTTGGTGCAAGATGTCCCTAGGGCTAACCAGAAAATTATTTGAGTGCCCCTATTGATCCACTCAGTCAAATGGACTAAAAATTGGACCATAGGCCAGTCTAGCCATGACTCATATCATATCCAAAATCAGAATTTTTGGAGATGATTTTTGTACAACCCATATTCGGCGAGTAGGTAGACGCTCCCCTACGAGTTGGCGAGTAGCCCCAAGGACGGTCCTACTCGCCCAGAGTAGATCGCGGCGAGTAACCTTCACCCAAACAGGATCTCGTATCGGCGTGGTCTCGTCCCGACGATAGAATTCCTTCTTGCCCGGGGAGAGGCGAGTGGACCAGACCAGCATGGGGTGCTGGCGAGTAGGACGGGACCTAGTCGCCCTACTCGCCGTCTCAAGATAGGGGCGAGGCGAGTAGGGATCAGCCCGATCCCTCGGTCCTCCCCCACTACCCGCAGACCAGCATGGGGTGCGGCTAGTAATGTGAAAAGGCGCGAGGAGCTGTTCGCAGACCATTTTGGTCTGCGTGTAATAATTTGGTTAAGGTGGAGGAAGCTATTCGCAGGCCTTTTGGACCATTTTACCCCTTGAAGAATTGCCTATAAATAGGACCCATTAAGTCTCAGATTGACATGGATCCACCCCCCTAGAGAGAGCCTTTGCTTTCTTCCTTGTGCCATCTGAGACAGGCTCAGCCTCTGGTTTTTGGGAGGGGAAGTCTTGTTAGATTTCTGGGTTAGTGGCGGGACCTCCTCGCTGCAGTCTTGGGTCCTTTCTCAAAACGTCTACCACCCTTTAGTGAGGGCCGACTCTCAGCTCGAAAATACTTAGACCTAGGGATCCGACGAAGAGAGAAGTAACTCAAGCTACTCCCCAAGTCTCGAACATAGTTGGACCGGTATCTGGGTTCCATCAGTTTTTGTGCGGTGAGCGTGGACTGTAGCGAGAGAAGAAAATCTCATCTGACGATCCCATGGCTGAACATAGCGAGCCGGGGGCCGGTCAGGGGAACTCGCTGCCTTTGGATGAGTTCATCACCAAGAGCGATTTTGAGCAGTTCAGGAGGTCGATGGAGGACACCGTCAGGGGGCTGTTAGCGTCCCACATCGGGGCTGGAACTCCTCCTCCGGTGGTGGTCGCCTCGCCCACCGAGGCCGGGCCGAGCCAGCGCCCTGGCAAGGAAGGGTTCGCTGAGGATGGGGACCAGACGCTCCGCGCGTGGGTACTCTTCGCGAGTTCGGCCGAGACCCCCCATCCCGAGGGCGAGTACAACCCAACTCGCCCAGCCCGCCTACTCACGCCCGCCAGCCCTTTCTGCGAGTTGGTGCTGACCGCTCCCGTTCCCGTAGGGTTCACCGAACCTGCCATGAGTTTCTATGCCGGGAGCGACGACCCCATCAAGCATCTACAGTGGTTCGAGGATATGGTCTCCATCAAGCAGATGATGGACACATTCAAGTGTCGGTTGTTCGCCATAACCTTCCAGGAAAAGGCACGTGACTGGTTCCACCAGATGCCGACATGAAGCATCTATTGCTTCGAGGACTTGCGCAGAAGTTTTCTGCTTCGTTTCTCTACGTCGAAGAAGAGAAAGAATGGTTCGGAGGACCTTTTTCTCACCAAGCAAAGACCCCATGAGTTGCTGAGCTCGTACCTCGATCGCTTCCAAGAGAAGGTCCTCCTAGTCCAGGAAGTCCCAGGGCACACCCTGATTTTGGCTTTCAAACTAGGGTTGCAGCCAGGTTTCTTCAAGATGGAGATCACTCGCGATCCCCCGCTGTCATTTGAAGAGCTTATCAATCGGGCCGCGAGGCAGATCGAAGGAGAGGCTACTAGCCTAGAGTTCGTGGCCAAGCTGGCCCGACTGGAAGGAGGGGGAGAGGAAGAAGTCGGGGGGGGGGGGGGGGGGGCAGCAGGAGGGAGGTCAAGAGGAGAGAAGAGCCGAGGAAGCGAGAAGGAAGGGAGTCCCGGGAGAACAGGGGTCAACAAGACCAGGAGAGGAGGTTCCAGGTCCCGCCAAATCGGCCGTCCTGGAGACCTGCAGGAGGAGGATATCAGGAGAGGCAGGGAAGAAGATTCTTCCCTGAGCGTCGAGATCGTTGTCATTCCTCCGACCGAAGGCAAGGACAATGGAGACAGAACCAGGCACCGCCCCGGGAGGTGTATGCCATCAGGAGGGGACGAGGATGCGGCCGGGGAGGAAGGCACCGACAGCCTCGAGGTGAGGAAGAGCGTCGGGTGATGCCTTACTGCGATTTCCATCGGGTAGAGGGCCACGCCACGGCTACGTGTCCGGAGTTCCAGGAGCTAAGAAGAGGAGCAAAGGATTCCAAGGAGGGGCGGCAAGATAGAGAAGGAGGAGGAGTGCAGAGGATCGAAGGAGGAGGATCCCCCGCCCCAAGGAGGTGCGAGGACCGGGGAGATCTGGGAGCTCGCGGAGGAATAGGCGTCATCCACGGGGGAGCAGGGTTGGAGTCAACCCGGAAGGGGAGTCTCAACGCCGTGTACCGGAGGAGCGTGGCGTCAACCACCCATGTTTCACCACCGATGGGAGAGATCACGTTTTCGGAGGAGGATATGCTGGGCAACGAAAACCCTTTCCACGACGATGTAGTGATCAAAGTCGCGGTAGAGAACTATACGGTCTCTCGCATCCTGGTGGATAACGGGAGCTCCGTCAATGTCGTGTTCAAGAAAGCGTTTGATGCCATGAAGGTGGAAGATAAGAGGGTTATCTCGACGGAAGGGCCGCTCTTTGGATTTGCGGGAGAAAGAAAGGAAGTATACGGAGGTGTGGAGTTGGTGGTGACGTTGGGAGGGACCACAAGGTGCTGCAGGTTTGTCATTGTGGACGCCCCTAGCAGTTACAATGCCATCTTCGGCAGGCCACTCATTAGTGCCTACAAGTGTGTGCCATCCTACCACCAGTGCCTGAAGTATAACCAGGGAGGAGTGCAGATCTGGATCCGGAGCGATCCCAAGGTGGCAAGGCAGTGTTATCTTAATGCTGTCAACGTGATCGGCTGGAAGGAGGAGGCAGAGGCGGTAGACCTGGTGATGGAAGAAGTGGCAAGGATGGAGGCTGCCGAGGGAGTGGAGGAGAAGGAGATCTTATCTGAAGGCTGGAGGCCAGGAAAAGTGAAGATCAGCGGGGAGCTGAAAGAAGAAGATAAGGAGAAGATTATGTCCTACATCCAGAAGAATGCAGACATCTTCGCATGGAGCGCAGCCGATATGCCAGGCATCGACGCGGACGTCGTATGCCATCATCTCAACTTGGATAAGGGAGTCCACCCCATCCAACAGAAGAAGAGGGCAACCGCCACCACCCTGGCCTAGCCCATCAGGGAGGAGGTCAGGAAGTTGGTGGAGGCGGGGTTTGTGTCGGAGATACAGTACCCAGGCTGGGTCTCCAATGTTGTAATGGTGAAGAAGGGGGAGGGGAAATGGCGCATGTGTATCGGCTTTTCTATCCTTAATAAAGCTTGCCCCCAAGGATTGTTACCCTTTGCCTCGAATCGACGAGCTAGTAGATTCTGCCGTCGGATTCTCTGTCATGAGTTTTTTAGATGCTTTTTCTGGTTACCATCAAATCCGCATGCATCCACCCCCTAGAGAGAGCCTGTGCTTTCTTCCTTGTGCCATCTGAGACAGGCTCAGCCTCTGGTTTTTGGGAGGGGAAGTCTAGTTAGATTTCTGGGTTAGTGGCGGGACCTCCTCGCTGCAGCCTTGGGTCCTTTCTCAAAACGTCTACCACCCTTCAGTGAGGGCCGACTCTCAGCTCGAAAATACTTAGACCTAGGGATCCGACGAAGAGAGAAGTAACTCAAGCTACTCTCCAAGTCTCGAACATAGTTGGACCGATATCCGGGTTCCAACAATTTTTCTATAGTTTTTGTAATAATTTATTAATTCACACATGGCTTAAATATAGGGCCTATGGACCTCCAAATCCCGCAAATCTCTGGTGGATGGCTTGTGGGGACATTATACGGTCATGGTAAAAATCTCAGCCCATTTGGGTTTGATTAGACTTGGTAAGCTAGTATCCAATCATGGTCACTAGGGAAAGTTAACTCTAGTATACCAAAAAGTGCACTTTGTGGATTTGAGTGGTCATCCCTCACCCAAATGTGATGAAACTCTGGCTATCCCTTCGTTATCATATAAAACACCCCCACAAGTAATTTTAGAAGGTTTAGGGTGGTAATACCAAGAAAATCTAGTTCAACCCTCAGGGATACATATTGGGGTTAATGGAGGGAATGGAGTCATATCTCCATGGATGGGCATGAAACTTTGTAGATGGTTTCATAAGGTGAATAAACACACTGGATAATTTTGTTGGAATTTTTAGAGTCATTATCACCCACTGAATATTTAATATTTAAATTGGTAACTTCATTTCAAGTGCAAAATATATGGTCTTATATTTTAGGAAAATTGTGAAACTTGGACAGCGAACTTTTCATGATGTTATGAGTCTCTGGAAATTTTATTAAAATTGATGGATAAGGTAATTTGGTAGTTCCTTCACAATGTGCAATTAAATTATATGCAATTAATTTGATAGTCTCTGGAAACTTAGTCAGTTTCATGATTTAAATTATTTATGTGGTCATATGACTTTAGAAAAATGTGAAATTTATTCAGAGATCCTCTAGGGTTATAATAATGCTCTGCAATTTTTATTATAATTATTGGATGAGGATTTACAGTGCTACATTCACAAATTGACTAAATTCGGTCCTCTTTAAATAATTAATTATGTGACCAAATTGATGTGTGAAAAATATGATACTTGTCCAATAATTCTTTTAGGTTATTATGCTGCTATGCATATTATGTTATAATTATTGGTTGAGACTATGTAGTGTTTCCTTCACAAATTGAGTTAAATGTAGTTCTTTTGCAATAATTAGTTATGCAGCTAAATGGAATTAGAAAAATATAAAAATTGGCCAGTGTGCTCCTTTGGTCAATATGGAGCTCTGATAATTTTATCATAATTTTTGGATGGATATTTACTGTACTGTGTTTATACATTTATTAAAAGTAACATTTGTGATTTATTTAAATTATAAGGGTTCACGATCTTGTAAAATAGTAAATCTTTGTTGAAGGACATTTTAGATTTATTAGAACCCCTGGAAATTGATTCATATCATTTGGGTAGAAGTAAGTTGAAGTTCATTCACAAATTTGGTTTATACCTCAATTATTCATATAATGATTTTCAAGGAAATAATTAGGGAGAAAAATATAAATTACTGATATTTCTTCAATATAGATCATAACCAGCCTATAGATGTGTGGTTCATCATATGAAAACCTAGGGGACATGTAGGACCTTTACAAATATCAAATTTTTCCCTTAATATTGAAATGGTCTGTGGATAGCCAAAAAAAAGTTTGGTGGTTTTGGGTCTTTCCATGAGTCCTCGAGTAGGGATTATTCAGTGAAAAGTTATGTAGGTCAATTCTATGGTGGAGGGGGCAAAGTCCCTTCAAGACCTCACCTAGCGGTGGGTGTGAGTTGTATACTCTTAGGTGGAATGTTGGTGTTCAAGAGAATATTAATACTTCCGGTGAACCTTAATCCATCCTAGGATACTAGAGTAACATAAGAGAATGGGTGTTGGGTAGTCACCAATAAAATTAAGTGTCTTGTGAAAGGGAGGTTTGTGGTGTCATCCCATCGTACCTCCTAGTACCGCTGCGAGACCCTCACATGGTAGACCTAGGGAAGTCCAAGACTAACTCTTAAACTGATAGGACATATATCAAGGAAAGATTAATCTAATAACAATTTATCAAGTGCACATACACACACACACACACCCATTTATTATGGGAAGATAGTTTTGGTTGGTTTAGCTCTGCGAGCAGTGGGCTCTGTATGAGTTAAAGGAAGGAAAGTGCTGCAAGTTGTGGCCTGGTGTTTGTTAAAATTGACTGGTTAGTCCGATGAGCCGGTGGCTCGGGAGTTCAATTGTAGCATATGTGCTTATGCATATAAGTGGTGGGTCATCGGTATTGGCCAGTCGTTCACAGCAACGTCAGTACGTTGGCTCGGCAAGTCTGAGTAATCACTTAGCTAAGAAAAGACTGGTGGGATGCCAGCACTAGTGCAAGATGCTCCGTAGCACATGACTAGGTGTACCGAGTAGTACGTAAGGTCTAGGTTAGGTAGTGTGAATACCGACATATGAGTGGGGTGGCCCAACCCACTGCCTCTGTTTGCCACTATGAGAGATACCTGAGAGTTTAACTAACTCCAAATTGGGGAACTAAAGGTCTGTGCGCGCAGTCATGTGGGTGAGTTGCACTGGTGTGAAAACATATTCATTAAACCTTGCATAACATTTCATGTCATTCATAAAATTGCATAAAACCTTTACCCCCATCGTATAAATTATTATGGGATCTTTTATACGATGGGTCTTGCAAAACGACCCCTTCACTTATAATTTTGTATGAACATTCTTATTAGTTAAGGTTACCTTTCTCTTTGATAGTTGCTTTACCATTTATTTTACTGCTTCTTTAATGTCATTCCATTACCACTACCTTGTTGTTGTTACATTATAATTGTGTAAGTAGGCTCTGTGTTAGATAGTTTTAGTATGTGCTTCCTGGTAGTTAAGGTCACCACTATCTGCTTGTACTTCCTGCTTTGATGTCCCTCCTCTTCATTCATCCCGCTCGGTGCCCAGGAGTCGCCGGGGGAGGGTGGGGGATCCTGGCTTAGTCTTTTGACTAACGGTCGGTTGTGACCAAACACCACAGGGGCTCCGATTGGGAGACAGGGAGCTGCCCCGGGAGATCCAGCGCAAACCAGGGTACGATGCAGGAGGAGGTCAGCCAGCCTATCTCGGGAGCCGCATCAGCGACTACGGGTTCTATGAGTGATTAGCATCTATTAATTCTGTGAGTGTCTGTAATGAGGATCTTATGTACTGGGCAGGAGCCCTTTTATATTCAACATTAGTTTATCTGGACTATTGATAATATTCTATATATCATGTTGTGATGGTGGACTTGGAATTATATTTATACTCTTCCTTAGTTTCTTTGTGATGTATGGTTGGCCTGGATGTTGAATTTGCCGACAGAATCGGCGTCTTGTAGTGTCGACCTTCTCGAGAGTTGGTGTCACCGCAAGGCGGCGGTTCTGAGCGTAAAACCCTGTGGATAAGCAAAAAAAGAGGGTCTTACAAACTGAAATGCAGGAGCAGATAGATTCCATAGAAAGAAACCTCACTTGGTCACTAGTCGACAGGCCCCTGAAGCACCATGTGATAGGACTCAAGTGGATATTTAAAATAAAACAGAATCAAGATAGAAGCCTGCATAAGCACAAGACACGTTTAGTAGCAAAAGGATTTACCCAAAAACCAGGAGCATATTATTATGAAACTTATGCCCCTGTTGCAAGAATGACGATGATTCGCTTGCTTCTTGCCATTGCAGCTCAGAACAATCTCCATATGTTTCAACTGGACGTAAAATCCGCCTTTTTGAGCGGAGAGCTTGCTGAGGATGTCTACGTATTTCAGCCACCTGGATTTGAAATCAGTGAGAAAGAAAATAAAATCTACAAACTACACAAAGCTCTTTACGGGCTAAAACAAGCCCCACGGGCATGGTACTTCAATATCAACAATTATTTCTTGTTTCAAAGATTCACTCCCTGCCCAATATAACCCACATTATACATCAAAATTGGAAAAAGTGGAATCTTTTTTGGTAAGCCTCTATGTTGATGACTTGCTGGTCAATGAAACACAAATGAAGTTAATTACAGAGTTTAGAGATAAAATGATGAAAAGTTATGAAATGACCGACCTTGGCACTCTGAAATTTTTCTTGGGACTACAAAACAAACAACTTTCGGGCAGCATTTTTCTCTCACAAGAATTGTATACTAAAACTCTCTTAATGAAGTTCCAAATGGCAGATTGCAACCCATCAGTGACCTTAATGTCCATTGCAGAAAAATTCACTGCAAGAAACGAAGAAGAAGAGCCAGCAAACAATGAAGAATATAGAAGCTTGATTGGCTCCCTCATCTATCTCACAAACTCGCGCTCAGATATTGAAAATGCCGTCAATATCCTTGCTAGGTTCGTGAATAAACCATCTAAAACTCATTTTAATGTTGCAAAAAGAATTTTGCACTATTTGCAGGGGACAAAATCATACGATCTGCTACTCAAGCATGAAGCAAACACACCCCTAATTGGCTACACAGACTCCGATTGGGCGAGCAACATTGAAGACAGAAGAAGTACCAATCAATGACTTTATATTCTTCCTTGGGTCCAGTCCCATTTCCTGGAACTCCGGGAAACAACCTACCGTGGCCCTCTCCACCGCTGAAACTGAATTGATGACCCTCAACACAGCGGCTTGTGAAGCCATTTGGCTCCGAAGAATGAAGAAAGAGATATGCAATAAAGACGAAGAAGAGGGTGCAGAAAAGGGAGTAAAAATCATCTGCGACAACCATCGGCCATAGCCTTAGCAAAAAATCCCGTCTTCCATGCCCGAAGCAAACATATCGACATCCATTATCATTTCACCAGGGAAGTCGTCGAGAAGAAAGAGATAAAGCTGGAATATTGCCCGACGGAAGATCAACAAGCTGATATAATGACCAAGCCATTGCCAAGAAATCATTTTGTTAAACTCAAGGAAAAGCTTGGTGTGAAGGAAGGTCCAGATTTAGAGGGGGTGTAAAAGATGACAAAATCTGCCCTTCGCCAATTCCCATATTGTGTTTTGTTTCCTGCATTGGAAAATAGTATAGCTTTATTAGTATTAAGTGTCTGAATGTAACTCTCATCCCCCAACTGTCTTTCTTACTTAATGTTTTCATCTTGATGCCACTATATAAGGTTGCACCTGCATTATGTATCTTAACAACAAAATATCAAGTCAGTAAAACTTGTATGAATTAAACTTATTGCCCGTAAAAAACTCAGGGCCCGTTCAGATCACAGGAATTGGAATTGCAGAATTGTAATTCAACAAATTCCAATTTCGGTAGGTATTGGAATTGGTCGGAATTCCAATGCAGTTGTTCGGCTGTAGGATGATTTTCTAGAATTGGTATTGGAATTGGTTTGGAATTGCAATGTGACAATAATTAATTTTGAAATTTTTTCTTTATTTCTTTTGCAATATCCAACTCTTTCTCAATCAATTATTTGGGAAAATGAAAATTTGTACGTATATATTTCTAGTAATCTATTGTTATCCTGAAAATTATTTTGCTAGTGATTATATTATTTCTTTAGTTATGTGTTTCAGTTGAAAATATTTTATCTTCATCAAGGTAATTATATTATATTAATTATAAAATAAAGTTTGAACCCCATGTTCATCTCCTTTTGGGCAGCTGGAAGGGCTTTAGAAATTGTTCAATGTTATCATTTTTATGGTAGAGCACTCTAGAGTGCATGTTGTGTTAGCTAGGGTCGAACCTGCTAAAATTGTTCTTAGGACGAGATCGGGCGACGACGGCGAGATCGGACGACGACAAGATTGGGCGATGACGGCGAGTTCGTGCGACGACGGCGAGATCGAGCGACCACAGCGAGAACGGACGACGACGAGATCGGGCAACGACGATGTTGAAACCAAGAAATTGGTCTCTCGAGGAGCTCGGGCCCTCAACAAGTTGAGGGGTGACCAACACTTACTCCCCCCAAGGGAGAGCTCTAGGCTAAGAGGCTAAGGAACTAGGAATGAGACCAAGGGCTTAGCGAGGAGGTCCCACCACACACCCGGAAGATCTTAGAGTGCTTCCCCTCTCAAGCCAATGCTAAGCTTGGGCACCTTTAAAGCTCTCTCCACCCAACAAAGAAACATAGGAGGAGAGAAGGCCAAGAGAGAAGTCCCTCCAAATGGTGCCCCCTTGGTCCTATTTATAGGATTTTGAACTTGGTCTACCAATAACCACAACCTGGCCTACGAGATTACGAAAATACCTCGGGATTTGGCCTGCGAATAGCCAAATCCCGCTGTTCCAAGGCGCTAAACGCGGTCCAGAACACCATCCCGGAGCCGGGCGAGAGGGGGCTGACCTCCTCTCTGTCTCGCCCCCTGCTGGGGATGGGGGCGAGAGGGGGGTCGGCCCCCTCCTCCTCTCGCCCCTTTGCTGGGGATGGGGGGCGAGGGGGGGGGGGGGGGGGGGGGGGTCGGCCCCCTCCTCCTCCTCAAGCCCCCCTTCTTGGGATGGGGGCGAGAGGGGGGTCGGCCCCCTCGTCCTCTCGCCCCTCTACTTGAAATGGGGTGAGAGGGGGGTCGGGCCCCTCCTCTCGCCCCTCTGCTTGAAATGGGGACGAGAGGGGGGTCGGGCCCCTCCTCCTCTCGCCCCTCTGCTTGAGATGGGGGCGAGAGGGGGGTCTGCCCCCTCCTCCTCTCGCCCCCCTGCTTCTGCCCCCTCCTCCTCTCGCCCCCCTGCTTGGTTGGGTGAGCCGGAGGCTCCCACCTCCACCGCTCGCCTCCTCTCTTCCTCTCCTGAATCGTGTAGGAAAACCATGTCTTAAAAGATCCCTTGGGCCCGGGGGCCCACTCGGTAAGTACAGGGTTGTACAGACAATGAGATCGGGCGACGACGACGAGATCAGGCGATGACGGCGAGCTTGGGCGACGACGGCAAGATCGGGCGACGACGGCGAGACCAAGCGACGACGACGAGATAAGGAGACGACGACGAGATCGGGTGACGATGATGAGATTTCCAAAGAATTGGTCATTGTACACAACTGAATTCCATGGAATATCTGTCTTTGCCCCTAAGAATTGGTCATAGCACAAAACTGAATTCCATGGAATTGATCCAATTCCAATTTCGCGAGAATCCTTACATCTGAACACTGAAATTAGAACTCTGTTGCCCCAATTCCAAATACCAATTCCAATTCTCAATTCCAATTTGAGAAATCTGAACGGGTCTGAGTGAAACAATCAATAGGTTCACCAGCCAAAAATCGCATTCGGTTCGAGTCGTGCACGGACCGGTCGTTAAAAAAATCACCTGTGCGTGGCAGCAAAAATCAGCCGTACAATGAGAGGAGCTGCGAATCAGAAATGGAGGGAGCACTATTGGAGATTGGGGAGCCAATCAGAATTGGAATACCTCGGGGGCCACAATTGGAGCCAATAAGAGATCGACAGACACATAATCTAAAACTACCCTGGTTTTGTAAAAAACCCCCCACCTCTACTTTCCCCGCTGCATTTATATGCGACAGTCGCCAGCCTCTTCGTTGAGTCTGGAACTAGGGTTTGGAGATGGGGAGGGGGAGGATTCAGCTGAAGCGGATCGAGAACAAGATTAATCGGCAGGTGACGTTCTCGAAGAGGCGATCGGGTTTGTTCAAGAAAGCGCATGAAATCTCCGTCCTCTGCGATGCAGATGTGGCGCTCATCGTCTTCTCTTCCAAGGGAAAGCTCTATGAGTACTCCACTGACACCTGGTACTCCTTCCCTCCGCCATTTCATCTCGTTAATTAATTATACTCGTTATTGTTTTACTGCTGTGCATTGATTTTTGATTCGCGCGAATTGACGCCGCTTTCATTGCTTCATCTCCATCGATGAAGAACAATTAATATGCGATTGATTAATCCATCATCTGGGTTGATTTTAATTTGGTATCTGATGGAATTAAGGACGAGTTCTTGGGAGTAATTAATTGGGGTTTTCCTTTATTTTCTCTGTCTGATTGTTGCTATTCAGGCTCGCTGTTTTGGGATTATGTCTCTGCGCGCTCTTGTTTGGTTTAATTAATTTCTATTCGGGGGCAATCAGGCGATTCCCGTCGGAGGTATTTCCTGCTCGTTCTTGTAAGCACCTGGGCATTAATGGCGGTTTTAAAGCACTGGTGCAGTTTTACGTATAATAAGCCGGAGGGCATATTATGTTCGTAGGAAAGGGTGCCAATCTACTCGTACATAGCTAGACCAAAATAATTGTATGCCGATTATTGTGTAAATTATAGAGCTATTAATTAATATTCATATATAAATATTCCAATTAATTATTCTCATACGTGTGCTCATATGTTAAATATAATACTTATTTTTAACTCGAATTTATAATTTAATAATTATTGATAATTTAGGAACTAATTAATTAGTTAATTAGTATGGCGCAAATTTATTTAAATTAAATTTTATAAAAATTATGATTATACCAAAAAATAGCATGCCTTAAATATATCCTTAAAAATGATGTGACATTTATCCTTTATTAGCTAATTGGCAAGGTGTTCTCAAACCCCCTAGACAACAAAGTTTTTTTGGTGGGGATGGGGGCGAATCTATATAGGGTCGAGTGTAGGCGGCCCACACTGAATTTTAAAAAGTTATTTTTTTAATAATAGAAAATAGATTATTTGTCATAATAAATAAAATATTAGCGAATATATAAAATTAAAAAATTGTCAATAATGTTCTTTGTAGCTTAGTTGGTGAAGTGCTTGTCTTTTATCCAAACAATCTTGGGTTCTAATTCTAGAGATAACTATATTTAAAAAGTTTTTTTTTATAAACAAACTCATTTTTATGTCATTGCTTAAAATTTTTTTATAATGAAATTTATTGTTTGTTCTTAATTAAAGTTTATTTTGAAAAAAAATTTATAAATAAACTCATTCTTATGTAATTGTTTAAAATTTTTTATAAAGAAATTTATTGTTGGTTCTTATTTAAAGTTTATTTTGAATTTTTTATTTATAAACAAACTAATTTTTATGTCATTGTTTAAAACTATTTTTTATAAAGAAATTTATTGCTAGTTATTATTTAAAGTTTATTTTTAATAAATAAGTTCATTTCTATGTTGTGGTATAGATTTTTTTTAATAAACAAGTAGATTTAATGTTGTTATTTAATTTTTTTTATAAATAAGTTTGTTTTTATTTTGTTAAATGCAAATATTATAAATATTTAAAAAGAACGACTCTATTCAAAATGTTCATTAATGACTATCCAGATGAATTTTAGTTTATAATATATATTATGTTTACATTAATATTTGCAAATTTCACTATTTTAATTACTTCATAATTATATATGCCTTAAAAACTTGTACTTTTATAAATTCATTAAAAGTATATAAAAATGAGTAATCAATAGATGTCAAGCAATAATTATTTAAAGGATCATGACGAAAAATAAATTTTTAAATTTTTTTTGAATGTAAATAAGTAGGTACAGTAAATACATTTGTTCTTTAACTTTACTTATTTATAAAATCAATCTCAATTTCTTAGAATTTTTAATCTTAAAAAATTTAAATTCCACTCTTTATTATTGAAGATCGATTCATGTTTTATGAAAAAGACATCACAAAAGTGAAAGAATTACTAGGAAGTATGATTGATTTTTTTAATGTAATTTCATTACAAGTGAGAGTTGTATTTAATTCATTTTATCAAAACTTCATTATGTAATTATAGAGAGATGAATGAAGACGTATTTGATGTAATATTAAAAAAATATTTTACCAATCATAATAAAGTTATCATGTAATGTTCGTAGATATTGAAACATTTTGTAAATGATGTCATTTCCTCAAATTGATCAATTATTGTAAAAAATAGATGATATTAGTATAGTTGACATATTTTTGTTATATTTGCCAATTATTTTTATTTTGAATAATTTTATGCTTCGCCCACATTAAAGAAGACTCCTGCGTCCGCTACTGGGTGGGTGTAACGCATCATCCTCTATGTGCGGGGTTAAATTCGGCCGTGATAATTCAAAAAGACCGAGGTGTTAATAAAGATGTGCTACATCGAATTCAAGTAGGTTGGTTGAAGTAGAGAGATGCGTCAGGGATCTTATGTGATCGTAAAGTACCATTAAAACGTAAAGACAAGTTTTACGGTACTACAATTAAACCAGCGAGACTCTATGGTTCTTAGTATTGGGTAGTGAATTGTGCACATGAGCAAAAAATGGAAGTTGCGGAGATGAGAATGTTTAGGTGGATGTGTGGACACACGAGAATGGATAAAATTAAAAATGAATATATCATGGATAAGACAAGAGTGGCGCCAATTGCAGAGAAGATTCGAGAAGCTCGACTAAGATGGTTTGGACACGTACAAAGGAGACCATTAGAGGCGCATGTTAGGCGTTGTGATAGTATAGTTACTAGCCATGTTAAACGGGGGTTGGGTAAACCAATAAAGACTTGGAATGAAACTATAAGGAAAGACATGATGTACTTGGGCATTAGTGAGATTATGACTAAAGATAGGGCACAATGAAGACAAAGAATTCATATAGGGTCTGTTTGGGACAGCTTGCGGATTGAAAAGCTGCTGATTTTACAGAGCTCTTTAAACAAAGCTCTTTTAGAAGCTGTTTTGAGAAGCTACAGACTGTTTGGGGGAGTCTGAGAAGAACTGCTGATTGAACAGAGCTTTTTCAATTGAGTTGTTTGGAAGAACAGCTGTTGAGAGCTTTTTTTTTTAACTTCCAAAATAAAAAAAACTTTAAATTAAAATACTTAAATATGTAAACATAGCACAACAAATACAAATTGTTCTCTAACCTTTTAACTAAAATAGTACAAGTTTTCAAATTGTTCATCAATAAAAGTACAAGATCATTGCCCAATAAACAGAAATATGCTTCCTCGTCATCTTCCTTTTCTTCAATCTTTCTTCACCTGCGTAAGAAATACATTTGATATCAATAAGAATTTCAATCTTTTTTCTTTTTCAAATTTGAAATGTGATATTAACAAATTAATACCTGCGAGCATTGTACACTTCTTCGGCAATACTATCTCGAACTGCAGACATTGATCTGCAGTCCCAGCATCAAACATATATGTCTCAATTTTGTTGAAATTGTTGAAGTGTAGTGGAAGGGAGTCCGGCCGGTCTGAAGGCTGGAGACCGCAGAGACCGCGCGGTCTGCGTTGGTGCTCTGGCGGTTTGGTTCTGGCGATCTGGTGAGATCTGCCAGCTTGCTTCTTGGGTTTGGTCGTTGGCGACCTGTTGCGGGTTGTTTCCGGTCTTCTTCTGGGCGGTCTGCTCTTGGTAGATGCGGGTTGTTCCTGAGTAGATCTGCTGGTTTGCCTGGTTCCCTTATTGAAAGACCGGGCGGGTTGTTCCTATATGACCGTCTACCCGGGCGGTCTATCTTGGCGATCTGGCGACTTGTCTGAAGTCGTCCAGATGGTCCTTGCTTGCTCCTGGTGTTCTAAGGAAGGAGCGTTGTTGAGACCGCACGGCTTGTGCGCGGTCTCGTGTTCGCGCGGCCTGTGCGCGATCTTGTCTGCTGATCTACGTCTTGGTCGGGTGATCGTCCAAGAGGTCTGTTCGCGCGGTCTGGCTTTTGAGACCGTTCGCGATCTGATGGGTGGTGACTGTATCCCGGTTTGTGCGGTGACGACATCCGTCCACCCGCCTATAAATAGGGGTGCATGACCCGTCATTCCTAACAAGAACTGTAAGAACCAGAGCCCGGATTGTTTCCTGCGGTCTCAAGTTTGAGTTCGCGCGACTTGGATGCGAGTTAACCTTTGTTGTGTTCGCAGGTTTGCGGTCAGCAGGGTGCGGTCTCCTTCCTTGGTGATTTCTGGTGGCTTGAATAAATAGTTCGTCTGCGGTCTGTCAACGAACTGGGTTATTGTGTTCTTATGCTGTTCGCAGCGAGCTCAGTGATCAGGCGACCTTCAGCGGTTAGGCGGTCTGAGTTGCGGTCTGGCGACAGCTTCAGTTCCTTGTTCCAATAAGCTTCAGTTCGTGCGGTCTGGGGTGCGGTCTTGCAGTGCTGGCAGTCTGTCCGGTTTCTGTTCGTGCGATCTCAGGGCAAGCCGGGCGAGTTCTGGAGTGGTGCGGCTTGTGCGGTCTGAGCTTGTCTAGCCGCCAGCTTTACCTTTTTTGGTGTGTTTTGTTCTTCTCGTCTCCGTGATTCTGATGAATCATGTCTCGCCATGTATACCTCGCATTGTAAAGCAGTTCTGTTTCAATAAAGATTTCTTGTGTTGCTTTTTGGCATTGTGGTTGTTTGGCTATAACTCTTGTTGATACAACTCCTGCTTACTCCTAAACGGTCCAATCAAAAATTTTAACATGGTATCAGAGGTAGGTTTCTGGAGTGGATAAGCAGTGATCAACTAGAGTTGTCATCGTCTTTGTGAAGAAGAGACCACATAGATTGCCATGGAAGGTGGATACGCAAGAGGTCTTGGTATTGAACTCCTCACATCGACTAACTTTAAAAAGTGGAAGTCGTGTATGGAGAGTTACTTGCTTGGCGAGGATCTATGGGAGGTAGTTGGAGGAGAAGACACCCAAGAGGTGTTTCCAGCAGGAGATAATATGGCAGAGGTGAGACTTTGGAGAAGGACGAATGCTAAGGCTGAGTTCACTCTCAAGAGGGCTATCTCACCGGAGCTGTTTGATCACATCATCGGATGTAAATCTGCTGCTGAGATTTGGACATCCTTGGATGGATTGTTCAATAAGAAGAATATAGCGAGGCTACAATATCTTGAAAATGAGTTGGCGAAGGCCTCTCAAGGTGATCTTTCTGTTTCTACCTTCTTCCTCAAGATGAAGAACCTCACGGCAGAAATTTCTGCATTGGACCCTGATGAGCCTATCTCTGAAGCAAAACTGAAGAGGCATATCATCCGCGGGTTGCGGAAGGAGTATCTTGCTTTTGTGACTTCAGTTCAGGGTTGGGCAAATCAACCGTCGTTGTTGGAGCTGGAGAACCTTCTTGCTTAACAAGAAAGTTTAGCAAGACAGATGGCAGGGGTTTCAATCTCTGGGGGAGAAAGTGATGTGATGTTTTCTGGGAAGAAGAAGAAGAAATGGGAAAAGAAGAAGCCGGGTCATGATGGACCCTCCACTTCAGGTCAGCAAGATAGGGGCTATGCTCCTAAGTCTGATGGGAAGAAGAAAGGAGAGGGACCGAGATGCTTTAGATGCAACAAGACCGGGCACTTCAAGAAAGATTGGCGGGTGAATCTTCAGCCGGGACATGCAGTGGAGAAGGAGATGCCAAAGTCTGGTGAAGTTGGATGGGGAGGAGCCTTTGCGTCTAATATAACGGCGATGTCCGTTAAGGCCTTGGCTTCCATCAACTATGATGAGGACTGGATTGTTGATTCAGGGTGTGGGCATCACCTCACCGGGGATGGATCAAAGTTCTCTTCTTTGGCGCCTTACTCAGGTAACAATGCTATCATTACGGCTGATAATTCTATTCATCCAGTAGAGCACGAAGGAGTCGTCTCTCTGAGCAGTGATAAGGGTCCACTCACGTTGAGGAGTGTTTATCACGTGCCTGGTATGAAGAAAAATCTCTTCTCTGTGACCAATGCGGTCGACGCCGGTTATCACGTTCTGTTTGGCCCAACAGAAGTGAAGTTTCTCAAAACTCAACCGGAGATAAAGGGAGATGTTATTCATGTCGGCAAGCGGGTGAAGGACTTGTTTGTTTTATCGACAAGTACCTATGTTGATAAGATGAGGACCAATGATGGCGCGGCCATCTGGCATGAAAGGTTGGGGCATGTAGGCATGGACAAATTGAAGGCTATGGCGGTAAGGGGCCTTGTCAATGGATTGCCTAGCTTGTCCTCCTATGGAGACGGTCATGTCTGCGAAGGATGTCAGTTTGGTAAGTCTCATCGACTTCCATTTGACAAATCGCAAACAAGGTGCAAAGTGCCGTTGGAGTGCATCCACGGTGATTTGATGGGACCGACTGCCACCCCAAGCCTTGGAGGCAATAGATATATGTTGGCGTTGATTGACGATTACACCAGATATGTCTGGGTGTATTTCTTGAAAGAGAAGTCAGAAGCCTTTGCAAAGTTTGTGGAGTTCAAGGAGCTGGTGGAAGGTCGTCTAGGCCTGCGGGTGAAGAAATTGAGAACTGACAATGGTGGGGAGTTCACCTCTGGTGAGTTCTCAAGTTTTTGCAGGAAACACGGCGTTCGGAGAGAGCTCACTTGTGCCCATACTCCACAGCAGAATGGCGTTGCCGAGAGGAAGATCCGTCATCTGACGGAAACTTGCAAATGCTGGCTTCATGCCAAGAGTATCCCAAAGTCCTTCTGGGCGGAGGGAATGTCTTGTGCAGCTTATGTCATCAACAGATTGCCTCTGAGTCCTATCAACATGAAGACCCCTCACGAATTGATGTTCAAGGAGAAGCCGAGTGTTGCACACCTTCGGGTGTTCGGGTCAACCTGCTATGTGCATATTCCTGATGCTCTTCGGACAAAGCTAGATGCGAAAGCAAGGAAGCTAGTCTTTGTTGGGTATGATGAGCGGAAGAAGGGATGGAGATGCATGGATCCTGAGACACGGAGGTCAATTGTTTCTCGGGATGTGGTGTTCGATGAAGTGACTTCTTACAAAGGGAGTTCAGGAGTTGAGCTACCGGAAAGCAGGGTTGATATAAAAGGGAAGGCTGCTGAAGATCTTCAAGTGGAGTTGCCTATTTCACCAGGAGCTCCAGCTGTGTCTAGCTCAGAGGTGGAAGCTTCAGGTTCTGGAAGCAGGGGGAGCGATGCTCCAATTTTGCCTGGAAGAGGAGCTAGGTTTGAAGAAGCAGCTGAGGAGGTGGTTAGTCAGGGGCAACCTCTTAGGAGGTCGAAGAGGACTATTCAACCACCAGACCGATACACAGGAGGAAACATGGTGAACTTTGTTTCATGTTTCTTTGCTGGTCCCTTGGATGAAAGGGAGCCGTCGAGCTTTGAGAAGGCCAGAGGCGTGAAGGAGTGGGACGTTGCGATGCAAGAAGAGATGGCAGCTCTCAAGAAGAATGAGACCTGGTCTCTTGTGCCCAAGCCCAAGGGCACCACTCCTGTCACTTGCAAGTGGGTTTTCAAGCTGAAGAAGAAAGCTGACGGCAGTATCGAAAGATACAAGGCTCGCCTTGTAGCTCGCGGGTTTTCACAGCAGTATGGAGAAGATTATGATGAGACGTTTAGTCCAGTGGCAAAGATGACTTCAGTTCGGTTTGTTATTGCCTTGGCGGCTTCGTGTGGTTGAGAGATTTGGCAACTCGACGTGAAGAATGCCTTCTTATACGGCGAGATTGACAAGGATATCTTCATGATCCAACCGCAAGGCTTCGTCTCGAAGGAGTATCCGGACTACGTTTGTAAATTGAAGAAGGCCCTGTATGGGTTGAAGCAAGCGCCTCGGGCGTGGTACGGGAAGATTGCAGAGTATCTCTTATTCTGCGGATTCGTTGCTTCAGACTCTGATTCTAGCTTGTTCATCAAGGAGGGGGTGTTTCGGGTGATTGTGCTGCTGTATGTGGATGACATGATTGTCACCGGAAACTCGAAGGAAGCTGTTGCAAGACTCAGGGCTGAGCTTGCTATCAGATTCGAGATGAAGGATCTGGGGGAGCTCCACCATTTCCTTGGACTCGAGGTCCAGAGGCGGGAGAGCGGAATGCTCATTTCTCAGGCTGGCTATGCGGAGCGGATTGTTCAGCGATTCGGCATGGAGGAAGGGAAGAGCAGCTCTATACCTCTAGAGCAACATCATAAACTTCGGAAGGATGAGGGGAGAGTCTTATCTGAACCGTTGGTGTTCCGAGCTCTGGTTGGGAGCTTGATCTATTTGACCATCACGAGGCCTGATATTGCTTATGCAGTTGGCAAAGTGAGTCGGTACATGGCGGAACCACGGAAACCTCATCTTCTGGCGGCAAAAGGCATCTTGAAGTATGTGAAGTCGACCTCTGATTTGGGTCTCCTATATAGGAGAGGGTCAAGCTTGGAGTTGCATGGTTTCATGGATGCTGATTATGGAGGAGACGTGGATGATCGGAGATCAACGTCTGGTTATGTCTTTATGACGGGCCCCACAGCTATTTCTTGGTGCAGCAAGAAGCAAGACTCGGTGTCTGTATCTACCACAGAAGCGGAGTACAAGGCTTCGGCCTTGGCAGCTCAGGAAGCCGTTTGGCTCAGGAGGTTGGTAGAGGACGTTCACCAGGAGGTTCGAGGTCCCACTATGCTACGCGGGGACAATGAGAGTGCTCTCAAGCTGGTCAACAATCCAGTCTGTCACGCGAGGACCAAGCATATAGAGATTGAGCGCCATTTCATTCGTGAAAAGGTGTTGGGAGGATCTCTTATGGTCGAGCATGTTCGGAGTGCGGACAATGTCGCAGACATCTTCACAAAGCCGCTGGCGAAGGGACCGTTTACACGGTTAAGGGAGTTGCTCGGGCTAGTTTCCACTTTCCACTTCAAGGGGGAGTGTTGAAATTGTTGAAGTGTAGTGGAAGGGAGTCCGGCCGGTCTGAAGGCTGGAGACCGCAGAGACCGCGCGGTCTGCGTTGGTGCTCTGGCGGTTTGGTTCTGGCGATCTGGTGAGATCTGCCAGCTTGCTTCTTGGGTTTGGTCGTTGGCGACCTGTTGCGGGTTGTTTCCGGTCTTCTTCTGGGCGGTCTGCTCTTGGTAGATGCGGGTTGTTCCTGAGTAGATCTGCTGGTTTGCCTGGTTCCCTTATTGAAAGACCGGGCGGGTTGTTCCTATATGACCGTCTACCCGGGCGGTCTATCTTGGCGATCTGGCGACTTGTCTGAAGTCGTCCAGATGGTCCTTGCTTGCTCCTGGTGTTCTAAGGAAGGAGCGTTGTTGAGACCGCACGGCTTGTGCGCGGTCTCGTGTTCGCGCGGCCTGTGCGCGATCTTGTCTGCTGATCTGCGTCTTGGTCGGGTGATCGTCCAAGAGGTCTGTTCGCGCGGTCTGGCTTTTGAGACCGTTCGCGATCTGATGGGTGGTGACTGTATCCCGGTTTGTGCGGTGACGACATCCGTCCACCCGCCTATAAAAAGGGGTGCATGGCCCGTCATTCCTAACAAGAACTGTAAGAACCAGAGCCCGGATTGTTTCCTGCGGTCTCAAGTTTGAGTTCGCGCGACTTGGATGCTGTACAACCCTCATTCTCCGAGGGTGGACCCCCCCAAGGCCACGTAGGCAGAAGTCAAAGTCAAAGAGGTCAACACGGCAGACAAGCGTAAGAGCAGAAGACAGCCTAGGCGAGTAGGGGTGCACTCGTGCGAGTAGCTCGGATACTCGCCAAAATGTGGGCGACCATAGGCGATACTCGCCCATCTGCCCGGGGAGATCGCCTCAATGTCGCTAGTCGTCGGGCAAGGGCTGGCTATAAAAACCCCCCCTACCCCTTGGTTTTCCTATAAATAGGACCCCAGGGGTACTTGGATTGGCACCTGGACTTGAGCTTTCGGAACCCTGCTCTTGCATTCTAGCATCTGTCGCACTTGGTCGCTACTCCCGGTACTAGCCAAGTCGGTGCCTTCCTCGTACCTTGCTCGGCCATTCTTTGGTCTTGGAGGGGAAGTCTCTTCGGAGCTTCTGGGTACGTGGTGGGACCTCCCTGCCGCAGCACCTGGGGTCTTGTGTGTTGCTCTTCTATCTCTTCAGTAGTCGCCAGCTTAGTCGTCTCGTTGGACTGTTGGGCGAGTAGCCTCCGGCTGCATCGGTCCGAATCTTGAGGTCGGGATTTTCCTGGCTTCAACACTTTGGTGCGGTGAGCGTGGATCGTAGTCGGAAAAGGAAAGTTCAGCAGGAAGTCGAGATGGTCGTAGGTGGCGACCATGAGGGGGTAGTCGGCAACTCGGCCGCGAGTGGCGAGTTCGTGACACTAGCGGTTCTAGAAGCTTTCGCACAGCGTATGGAGGGAGCCTTCGCGCAGCGCATGGAGGGGATCTTGCAAACAGCGCTTCAGCCGCGCGCCGAGGTCACGGCGACCTCGCCGCATCGCCCAACTCCGTCCGAGGGAGGGATTCCCCCTCGGCGAGCAGGAAAGGAGCACATGGAGGATGAAACCGAGCGACCAAGGAGGTCGCAATTCTACCAGCCAACCTCGCAAGGTATTCGCTTCCGCGAGTCGGGCGAGCAGGCGAGGTACCAGGATACTCGCCCATATGGCGAGTATGGAGGTGATACTCGCCAGGTTGAGGATCGTCGCCGGGCAGGATGGAGGAGCCCCTTCTGCGAGGAGATTCTCGCCGCGCCAGTGCCAGAAGGATTCAGGGACCCTGCCTTGAACTACTATTCGGGAAAGGAGGACCCCGTCAGGCACATCCAATGGTTCGAGGATATTGTCTCTATCCGAACCATGTCGGACGCCTTCAAGTGCAGGTTGTTTGCCATTACCTTCCGCGCAAAGGCCTGGGACTGGTTCCATCAGTTGCCCGCAGGATCAATCTATTGCTTCGAAGACCTGTGTCGTGGGCTGACGACCCGGTTCGACACGGCACGGAAGCTAAAGAAGGAGGCCACGGCCCTGTTCTACCTCGTGCAAGGGCCAGATGAGGCATTGGGACCTTACATCGAGCGCTTCCAGGAGGAGGTTCTGCAAATCCAGGAGGTAGATAGCAACATCCTGTTGCTGGCCCTGACATTCGGCATCAGTCAAGGCCTCTTCAAGTTGGAGCTCAGTGAGAACCCACCCTACTCCTACGACAACCTCATTCAGAGGGCCAATAAGTTTGTCCGGGGAGAAGCCTCCAACCCCGACTTCTTGGCAAGGTTGGCTCGGGTGACCAGAGGCGACCGTGGAGAGAGGGATGAGATCCCTGGAAAAAGGAAGAGGGAGGAGCCCCGAAGGGAGGAAAGGAAGTGGCCGGAGCGGCAAGAGGAGAAGAAGAAGGAGGAGCTCAGGAGGAAGGAAACCGGGAGGATCGTGGAGAGAAGGCCCGTCGAGTCCCCTGAGCGTCAGGAGGAGGGGAGACGCTACCAGGTCCCCGTCAACCGGCCACCATGGAGGCCGGCTGGACGGCACCAGCGTCAGGACCAAAGGGGGAGATCCCCAGAAAGAAGGCCCTTTCGCCAACCAGAGAGGCGTCAGGAGAGGAGGAGAGATGAAGCAATGGCGGTAGCCGGGCGAGGCCGCCGTCAAGGAAGGAAGAAGCCGAAGCCTAGGAGGCGTCAAGCAGAAGAGGTTCCTCTCTACTGCGACTTCCACCAGGTGGGGGGACATGCCATGACTGCCTGCCCAGACTTTTGGGAAGCCCGGAGGAGGTTGGCAGCAGGAGAAGCTGGAGGAGAGCAGAGGAGGATGGAGGCCCCTGCCGAGCCACAGGCAGGGCAGGCTGCAGTCGTTCGTCGGAGGAACGAGGATCGGGTCGACCAGGGAGGTCGGGGAGACCTGGGCCAGGGAGGCCGAGTTGGAGTAATCCATGGGGGAGCAGGGCTGGAAGCTTCCCGCAAGGGAAGCCTCCATCAGATCTACCGCAGGAGTGTCGCCTCGACCTCACAAGCACCGCCCCCGATGGAGGAGATTACCTTTTCCGAGGAGGACATGCTAGGGAACGCGAATCCCTTCCATGATGCCCTCGTGATTCAAGCCGCGGTGGAGGACTTCACCGTTGATCGAATTCTGATCGACAACGGTAGCTCTGTAAACGTCATCTTCAAGGGGACGTTTGACGGACTGGGAGTCGAAGCTGCCAGAGTTCGAGCATCAGATGGTCCCCTCTTCGGCTTCTCCGGAGAGAAGAAGGAGGTGGAAGGAGGAGCAGATCTCCTGGTAACACTCGGTGGCACCTCCATCAGCTGTCGATTTGTTATTGTCGACGCCCCGAGCTGTTACAGGGCCATCTTTGGAAGGCCGCTTCTCAACGCCTTCAACGCCGTCCCATCCTCCTACCATCAGTGCTTGAAGTACTGTAAGGGAGACGTCCAGGTGAGGATCAGGAGCGATCCAAGAGCCGCTAGGGAGTGCTATCTTAGCGCCGTCAGTACCATCAGCTGGATGGCTGACGCGGAAGAGTTCGGAAGAGTGCTGGAGAGCCCGGCCAGGCTGGAAGTGGCTGAAGAGGTCGAGGAGATCGAGGTACTCTCTGCAGCGGGAGTGCCGGGGCTGCTGAAGATTGGCGGGTCGCTGAAGACCGAAGAGAAGATCGAGATGGCGGCGTGTCTGCAAAAGAACGTCGACATCTTCGCTTGGAGCGCAGCCGAGATGCCAGGAGTCGACCCTGAGGTTGCGTGTCATCGCCTCAACCTGGATCCCACTGTCCAGCCCGTCCGCCAGAAGAAAAGGAGAACCGCCACCATCCTCGCCAAGCCAATTAGGGAGGAGGTTAAAAAACTGCTCGATGCAGGGTTTGTGTCAGAGATCCAGTATCCAGGCTGGGTCTCCAATGTTGTAATGGTGACAAAGGCGGGGGGAAGCTGGAGAATGTGTGTGGATTTTTCCTTAATGAATAAAAGCTGCCCGAAGGATTGTTATCCCTTGCCTCGAATCGACGCGCTGGTTGATTCAGCCGTCGGTTTTTCTGTGATGAGTTTCCTTGATGCGTTTTCAGGATATCACCAGATCCGGATGCATCCCCCCGATTGCCGCGATGTCTCCTTCATCACCGACGATGGCTGCTACAGCTTCAAGATGATGCCCTTCGGTTTGAAGAATGTAGGAGCTACCTATCAACGGATGATGGACCATGTTTTCAAAGAGCAAAAGGGGAGGAACCTGGAAGTGTATGTGGACGATCTCTTGATCAAAAGCAAGAGTGTCCAGGAACACATAGCCGATCTGGTAGAGACCTTCGCGACGCTAAGAAGATTCAAGATGAGGCTCAATCCGACGAAGTGCGTCTTCGGAGCAGGCAGGGGAAAGTTCCTGGGACATCTCCTTACCTCGGAGGGAGTAGAGCCTAACCCCGACAAGGTTAAGGCGATCCTGGAGATGCCATCCCCAAAAGCGATGAAGGAAGTCCAAAGGTTGACAGGAAGGCTGGCGGGTCTTAGCCGCTTCCTGTCGAAGGCCGGAGAGAAATGCTCTCCATTCTTCAAAACGCTCCGCAAAACAGAAAGCTTCGAGTGGACCGAAGAATGTGAGATAGCATTCGGAAGGCTGAAGGAGCAGTTGACTCAGACACCTCTCCTTCAGAGCCCGAAGGAAGGCGAAGACCTGCTCATCTACCTTGGAGTAGGAGCGGAGGCAGTTAGCTCCATCTTGGTCCGTGAAGAAGGGAAGAGACAGCTACCTATCTACTATGTCAGCCGGGTACTGAAGAAGGCGGAGCTGAAGTATCCGATCCTGGAGAAGCTTGCCTTCGCCTTGGTGGTGTCGGCACGAAAGCTCCGGCCTTATTTTCAGGCTCACTCCATCAGAGTGGTGACTGATCATCCTCTCCGCAATGTCCTAGAGGGAGTGGAGCATTCAGGGAGGTTGGCGAAATGGTCGGTAGAACTCAGCGAGTTCGACATTTCCTTCTCTCCCCGAGTAGCGATCAAGGCCCAGGCAGCAGCAGACTTCTTGGCTGACTTCTCGGTGGAAGCAGAGCCAGGAGAAGAGGTGCTCAATCCCATTCCTTGGAAGTTGTTTGTTGATGGAGCTTCGGGCAAAAGCTCTGTAGGGGTGGGCATCGTGCTCGTCAGCCCGCAGGGAACAAGAATCGAGCAAGCCGTCGAGATCCTCTTCCCCGTCACAAACAACCAGGCAGAGTATGAGGCCATAGTGGCAGGCTTGCGCCTTGCCAAGGAGCTGGGGATCCGTGATGTCCGGGCTTTCACGGACTCAATGGTGGTCGCGTCGCAGATTCGAGGCGAGTTCGAGGTGCGCGACACCATCCTGCAGAAGTACCTGGTAAAAGTAAAAGGACTGATTGGAGGCTTCCAGTCTTTCTTCGTCGAACATGTGCCAAGAGAGGAGAACTCGGCAGCAGATCGCCTCGCCAAGTACGGGCCGAGGGCTGGAGGAACTATCACAGAGCTATTCCACCCATCCATTGAAGAGGGAGAGATAATGGAGATCGAGCAACGCCCCTCGTGGATGGATCCCTTTGTAACCTTCCTGACCAGCGGCCAGCTTCCGGCGAACGGAGGGGATCAGCGAGGATTTCGGTACAAAGCGGCATACTACCTCCTGCAAGATGGGGAGCTGTACCGCAAGACCATCTCGGGCCCCCTGGCCAGATGTGTTTCCGAAGACCAAGTACCCCGAGTGTTGGAAGAGATCCACTCGGGAGAGTGTGGAAGTCATTCTGGGACTCGCACTTTGGAGCAGAGGGTCTTGAGGCATGGTTACTTCTGGCCTACTATCCGGAAGGATGCTGAGATCTTCTCGAAGAAGTGCCAGAAGTGCCAGCTCTTCGCCCCCCTTCAGTTGCAGCCGGCCCAGCAGCTCCGATCGATCATCTCCCCATGGCCGTTCGCCATCTGGGGGATGGACTTGATCGGCCCTTTCCCTCAAGCCAGTGGACAACGAAAGTTCATTCTCGTCATGATCGACTATTTCTCCAAATGGATCGAGGCCAAAGCCCTGGCCAAGACCACCTCTCAAGTCGTGAAGAACTTCATCTGGGGAGAGATCGTCTGCAGATTCGGGATCCCTCTCGCCATCATCACCGACAATGGTCCCCAGTTCGCCAGCTTAGAACTGGAAGACTTTTGTAGGCAGCTAGGAACCGACCTTCGGTTCGCCTCCGTACATCACCCAAGGAGCAATGGCCAAGTGGAGGCCGCCAACAAACTGATCATCAACCTACTGAAGAAGAAGGTAGAGAACCTAAGAGGTAATTGGGCGGACCAGCTCCCCTCGGTCATGTGGGCTGTGAGGACCACTCCTAGCTCAGCCACGGGGGAAACGCCGTTCAAACTCTCTCACGGGTCGGAAGCTCTCATTCCAGTAGAGTTTAAAGTCAGAAGCCCAAGGGTGGTAGTCGCGGAAGACGGAAGCGAAGAATGGCGACTAGAGAATGAAGAGGTTCAAAAACTGTCTCTCGACTACATCGAGGAACTCCGAGATTTAGCTTCAGCCAGGCAAGAAGAGATCAAGCGCCGGATGGCAAAACATTTTGACAAAAATGTTCGCCTCAAACAATTCCAAGCAGGTGATCTGGTCCTGAAAAAGGTGGACGCAGCAGGAAGGTCTGCGGCCGTCGGGAAGCTCAACCCGAATTGGGAAGGACCTTTCATCATCCAGGAAGCACTCCTAACAGGAGGATACCGCTTGCAGAACCAGGAAGGCGAGCTGCTAGGGAGCACCTGGAGCGGCGATGACCTGAAAAGGTTTTATCCCTGAGGGAGAATGTGTATACCCCATCCTTGTAAATTCATTTCTTTGAATAAAATTTGCATCTCCCTGAAAACATGGGACGAGGCAGCTTCTTTCGCATCAACAAAGTTTTCATAATAAAGAAGTCAGGAGAAGTCAATCTCCACGCTAGGTTGGAAAATGAGCCTCCGACTTAACCCTCGTAAAAACTCAGAACGGATGATGGGACAGTGCCTCGGGTGTGCGTTCCCTTAAGACCAAGCCTCTGCAATGACGGCCGAGATCAGCTCCCCCCTTGCATGTTGGCCGCGGTTCCCACCGACTGCATTTCTCGTCCGACTGTAGAGATTACCAGGAAGAAGTTTGGACGCCGACCTTCCGATTCGGCGAAGGGATGATCGATTTCACTAGCTCAGGGAACCCTTGAAAAAAGGCGTCGTGTACCCTCGAGAGCTAAAAAGCTCGCAGCAAAGCATTTCATTTTCTAAATTATTGTGTTAGATCATATGAGTTATTGTGCCTAAAGTGTGCTTAACTCCCTGCTAAACTCAGTGAGCAACAGGAAGCAGGTCCGATCCACATCCAGCATCCAAGTAGGATGGAGGCCTCGGGATGTTGTATCCCCTTGGATCTCCCCGACTGCCACTCCCTGCTTGACGTCGTCCTACATCAACATTCGCCGCCGCAGGTTGGAAGACGAGCCTCCGACTTGACCCTTGTAAAAACTCAGAACGGATGATGGGACAGTGCCTCGGATGTGCGTTCCCTTAAGACCAAGCCTCTGCAATGACGGTCGAGATCAGCTCCCCCCTTGCATGTTGGCCACGGTTCCCACCGACTGCATTTCTCGTCCGGCTGTAGAGATTACTAGGGTAAAATCTGGAAGCCGATACTCCAACTTGAGAAGGGGAGCGATCGATTCGACCGGCCAAAGGATGGAGACCTCGGGAGGGTGTATCCCCTTGGATCTCCCCGACCGTCATTCCCTACTTAACGTCACTCTTCGTCGACGTTCCGACATCCAAGTAGGATGGAGGCCTCGGGAAGATGTGTCCCTCCAGGCCTCCCCGACTGCCGTTCCCTATCTCTTTCCCCTTCAAAATTTATTGAACGAGTCTAATGAACTCTTCACCAGGTACAGAGTGAGGCCTTGAGAGCATGTGTCCTTCGGAACCCTCCAAGTACCCTCCACAACTCGACTCAACCAAGGGAAGTATTGAAGAAGGCGAGTATGCATGCGCGAGTATCTCGGCGAGTATGCATGCGCGAGTATCTCGGCGAGTATACAGGTGCGGGCACGAAGAAGCACTCAATCTCGCCGTGACCCTAAGAGCCGAGCGAGCACTCAACCTCGCCCCGAGCCTAGGAGCCTAAGCGACATTCAAAAAAGAAAGGGATGCGAGCATCAAAGAAAAAGGCGAGCAAAATGATTATATTCATTTACTGACGTAAATACATACACAAAAATGATTGTACAGATTTGCAAAAAGAAGACAGGCGACTATGCATCCTCGCCACCATCATCGGCGTCGGGATCGAGATCTTCCACATCATCAACCTCGTCCTCAGAATCGTCGTCGTCAGAATCGGTGGATGAGGATGGGAGATCTCGCATGGGGGAAGTGGACTCTTCGGCGAGTAATGCCGGGATGATGTCCATGACCGTCAGATGCATTGCCTCCGGCTTCAAGAAGCCATCAGCCTTCAAGCTGCTCAGGACCACCTTCCCGGTTGCTCGAGCGATCTCCCGGCGGATATGCGCCATATCATCGCCGACTATCCGGATCTGCTTGCCCACCCTGGAGGGGCCCGCCGACGAAGGCTGTTGCTCGGCAGGCCGAGTTTCCAACTCAGCGATTCGCACTTGGGCGGCCTCCAAGGTTTGCCGAGTATCCTCCAGCTCCTTCTCGGCCTGGGACAGCCTCTTTGCCGACTCCAGCTCGGCGGCCTGCAGCGAGCGAAAAGAAGAAGGTTAGTTTAAATAAATTTGCAAGGTAGCGAGTATCCCAAAACGCGAGTAAAGTCGCATCGGTGAGTACCTCAAACTCCTTAATTCTGTTCGCCATGGCGATCATCTTCGAGCCCTGCACCTTGATCATCTGCTCATATTCGAGCAGTTTCCTCGCCGTCGCATGCCCAAGCTCGACAGCCCGCAGGTTGGCTCGCGAGCTCTGATGGGCGAGATATTCGGCCGAGACCTCTTGCAAGGATTCGGCGTCCGCGCGACCATAGAGGGCGAACGAAACGTCGAACGCCTCGCCCGCATCCTCCCAGTCCTCCGACCAGGCGGGGAGGTTGGTGCTCAAGGTCACTTCATGGGCTCGCTCAGCCCAGGACACCAAAGGGCGACCATAAGCATCCTCGCTGCCCCCACCTTCGCCGAAGAGAGGATGGCCGCTAGGCTCGCCCGCCTCCGATGGATCGGCCCTCGCTTTCAGATCCCTCCTGGCGACCTCCTTCTTTCTCCCAGGCTCGACGGATTTTGCCTTGGCTTTCCTCTTCTTCGAAGGCCCAGCATCATCGCCGGCGACCTCCTGATCATCGCCGCCGGGCGACAAATCAACCAAGGCAGGGGTCCCCGCCTTTGGCGCCAAGGGAAGAAGCTCGCTCGGCAAAGAGCGAGTAGCTGCAACAAAATGTAAAGAGAAAAACGTTAGACACCGGGTGAAGACGAATTGGCGAGTATGACCTAATGCTCGTTTAGGCGACTACCTTCACCAGGGAACACCTCCGCGAGCTCATCTACTCGCCTCCTCCAGAAGACGACATCCAGCCGGCGACCTCGGAAGCTGTCGAGTAGCTTCTCCCGGCTTTCCTCCAGGTAAGGAGGGAAGAACGCACTCTCGGCCGGCTGGAAAGAGGAAGTCGGCACGACGCCAAAGTCGCCCTTAATGACGACTATGCGTTCCGTCCAGCGATGGTTCTTGTTCGCCGTACCGACTAGGGTGCAGACATGGCTGCACAAAAAGACAACGCCTTCGCCAGTGGCGCCAAAATGGAATACTCGCCGGAAGACGGAGAGATCAAAGGCGATCCCCTGATCGCGCAAGTAGCAGAGGAACCCCACAATCATCGCCACTCTGTTTGGATTGATCTGCGCCGGGACTATCCCGTGGTAGCGGAGGATCTGGCAAACCTCCGGCCACAAGGGTAGTCGCAGGCCGACTTCAAAGTGGCGGATGGGAAAGACCAACTCGGTCGCCAAGAAGGAATTCAGGCGTTCATCCTCACAAGGGAGCCTGGCGACATATCCCGGCGATAAGTACTTGGCGGAGAACTCCTTCAAGTCGCTCGGCCGAGTAATCGGCTTCTTGAAGGAATTTGCCTCGAAGTTCTTCGCGTGACTTGCACGGCGAATAGCTGCATCGTCAGCCATCCAAGAGTGGAAGGATCGAAGAAGCGAGTAGCGAAGGGCGAGGAGAGGAGCAATCGAGAGATAGTCGCTAGAAGAAAGGGAAGATCGTCAAGAGCGTAATAAATACGTATCTACCCCCCCTATTTATAGTACTCGACAAAGCTTGGCTTCCCGCGTACGCCACCGCGAGCGCGAGTAGGAGATGGCGCGCATCGAGGAAAAGTCGCCAAAACCTAGGGTGCACGTCAAAACACTGATGTCGAACGAGCGAGCACCTGCATCAAATTTTTAGGCTACTCGCCACATCAGCGCGACATTCAACAGCTACTCGCAGAAAAGAAAACAAAAAAGAAGCATCAAGACATCACAGGAAACAAGAGAGGCAACAGGGCGAGATTCATACTCGCCAAATAGGCAAATTACTTAGAAAAAATAAAATTGTTCAGAATTACAAACATTTGCCAAAAGGCGACAAGCGACTACAAAAGGAAAAAAAGGGCAGGATCCTAGGGGTTCGGTTGAGCATCGGGAAGTTGTGGTTGTCGCCCAACCCAACCCAAACCACGAGCTCTCTTGAAATGCTCGAAGGCCACGGACATCGCATCCTCGCCTTGTCGCAGCTGTTCCTCCATCCTCGCCAGGCGACCTACGGAGCCCATGCTCGCGCGCATCCCCACCAGCTCGTCATGATGCAGCTGCTGGCGATGATCCATCCTGCCCAACCGGCGCTCCAGCTCGCCGACAGACTGAAGGCGAGATTCTACACTAGCCAGGCGAGTTTCTAACTCTTCCAGCCGTAATGCTCGGACCTCCAGCTCGGTCAGACGACGCTGGGAGTCAGCAGCCGCCAAGAGCTCTATTCGCGCTTCAACCGCGGTCAGACGTCGATGAGACTCGCTGATCGCCAGCCGCTCCAACTTCGCCTCCAGCTCCAGGATCGCGCGAGTAGCCCTCTCCTGGTACTCGCGAGAAGGAAGCCCGACGGCGTCGACCAGAGCCCCGATAGGGGTAGGGGCGCGAGCTGCAGGAAAAGACATGGAAGCAAAATCTTAGTGACGAGTAGCGAGAAGACTCTTCTTAGAAGATACTCGAAAAAGCAGCGACTCCACTTACCAGGCCGATAGGCCTCACTCCGCGAATCGCGGCGAGGACTCCGAGATGGTCGGCGAGGAGAGCTCCTTCCCCGATGCGGGGACGGACTGCGACGAGTGCCATCTCGCCGGTTCGAATGCGACCCGCCGATGTGCTCCCTGCTGGAAGGCGCATCACCCCGACCGCGACCATCCACCGGTCGCCCTCCCCCTCTGGGAGCGAAGAAACCAGAAGATCCCGCCATCCCACCTCGACGCGAGGATCCAGCCGGATGAGCGGTAGGAGCCGAAGAAGACAGGAGGCGGCGATCATCTTGCATGTCGGCCGGAGGAGGAAACGGAGGAGGTGGAGGAAGTTGGTCCGTAGGTAGTTGCGAGCTACTCGCCACCTCAGGTCGCTGCAAAGGCGGTGGCGGCGGAAGAGGATTGCTCGCTGAAAGAGTCCTCTGCTCGCTCATCGGCCTCTTGTCTACCGCAGAGCTATGAAGGATTCGCACCGATCCGCCCTGGCGAGTTCCTCCCCCAGCCGTGTTCAGGACCATAGGCGAGGATCGTAGGGGAATGACGCTCAGAGGCTCCTGCCGAGCATCGGCGAGAAGCGTATCTGCGAAATAATACAGAAAACGTCAGAGACCAGCCGACATTTGAGCGACTAATAAAAGTGGCGAGTAGGTAACTCTCACTTTGCGCAGGAGTAACTTCAACCGGATCTTGAGCCGAGATCCTGGCAGTGCTCGCCTCTGGAGCAGTATTCGGCAAAGGAACATCAGGAGCAGGCGAGCCACCTGACTGGCCGAGACCCAAATCGGCGAGCACCTGCTGAGTAGTGCCGACCTGGGAATCAGCGACATTCTCAGGGGCGACGGCATTCTTCTGCTTCTTCTTGCTCTTCTTCTCCTTCTTCTTCTCCAGGCGCTTCCTCTTCCGGGAAGCGAGGAAGTCTTCGAGCTCAACATCGCGAGCAGGCTTCCGCAACGGCGGCAGCAAACTGGCAAGCTTGGCCAAATCCGCAGCAGCTTCCTCGGCAATACTCATCGATATCTTGAAGCGAGAACCAAAGAAACCTTGGCGTCAGAGACCCCTCCCCCTCTATATATATAGGGATGGGGAGTCAAAACAGCGGGATGCCGACTACACACTGATACTCGCCCAGAAGACAGCTCGTCGAATAAGGGTTGGATGATTCTTTCCGAGCAACTACGTTACTCGCAAAGAGCGGGGATTGTGTACAACCCTCATTCTCCGAGGGTGGACCCCCCCAAGGCCACGTAGGCAGAAGTCAAAGTCAAAGAGGTCAGCACGGCAGACAAGCGTAAGAGCAGAAGACAGCCTAAGCGAGTAGGGGTGCACTCGTGCGAGTAGCTCGGATACTCGCCAAAATGTGGGCGACCATAAGCGATACTCGCCCATCTGCCCGGGGAGATCGCCTCAATGTCGCTAGTCGTCGGGCAAGGGTTGGGCTATAAAAACCCCCCCTACCCCTTGGTTTTCCTATAAATAGGACCCCAGGGGTACTTGGATTGGCACCTGGACTTGAGCTTTCGAAACCCTGCTCTTGCATTCTAGCATCTGTCGCACTTGGTCGCTACTCTCGGTACTAGCCAAGTCGGTGCCTTCCTCGTACCTTGCTCGGCCATTCTTTGGTCTTGGAGGGGAAGTCTCTTCGGAGCTTCTGGGTACGTGGTGGGACCTCCCTGCCGCAGCACCTGGGGTCTTGTGTGTTGTTCTTCTATCTCTTCAGTAGTCGCCAGCTTAGTCGTCTCGTTGGACTGTTGGGCGAGTAGCCTCCGGCTGCATCGGTCCGAATCTTGAGGTCGGGATTTTCCTGGCTTCAACAGATGCGAGTTAACCTTTGTTGTGTTCGCAGGTTTGCGGTCAGCACGGTGCGGTCTCCTTCCTTGGTGATTTCCGGTGGCTTGAATAAACAGTTCGTCTGTGGTCTGTCAACGAACTGGGTTATTGTGTTCTTATGCTGTTCGCAGCGAGCTCAGTGATCAGGCGACCTTCAGCGGTTAGGCGGTCTGAGTTGCGGTCTGGCGACAGCTTCAGTTCCTTGTTCCAATAAGCTTCAGTTCGTGCGGTCTGGGGTGCGGTCTTGCAGTGCTGGCAGTCTGTCCGGTTTCTGTTCGTGCGATCTCAGGGCAAGCCGGGCGAGTTCTGGAGTGGTGCGGCTTGTGCGGTCTGAGCTTGTCTAGCCGCCAGCTTTACCTTTTTTGGTGTGTTTTGTTCTTCTCGTCTCCGTGATTCTGATGAATCATGTCTCGCCATGTATACCTCGCATTGTAAAGCAGTTCTGTTTCAATAAAGATTTCTTGTGTTGCTTTTTGGCATTGTGGTTGTTTGGCTATAACTCTTGTTGATACAACTCCTGCTTACTCCTAAACGGTCCAATCAAAAATTTTAACAAATTTCACCCTTAACTCCTGCGTCAACACCCTCTAGGTGTATGAATGAGTCATCAACATCACATGCATTAAATTCTGGGTCCCATCGAGATGGATGTCTACGAATGAAGTTATGCAATGCAAAGGTCGCTAGCACAATTGAACGTTATTTCTTGAAATTGTACTGAGGCATTTTTTTAAGAATGTACCATTTTTTCTTCCAAACTCCGAACGTCTTCTCTACCACACTTCGAAGAGATGAATGTGCCTTATTAAAATGCTCATGTCTGCCATGGATGGGACGAGTCCCGCGTGCAAAATCTGCCAAATGATATCTTGTTTCTGGATATGGTTTTAAATAGTCCATCTGTAATGGATATCCGGCATCCACTAAATAATGTTTACCTGCAATAAGTTGATATGTTAAACATTAATCTTATGATAGCGAATTAATAAATCATATACGATCATTTATTGAACAATTTACCTTGAGGAGGATGCGAAAAATGTAGTCTATCGTCTGACAATGAGCGCATGAAGATACGACTATCATGAGCGGATCCTTCCCACCCAGCCAGTGCAAATGTGAAGCACATATTAAAGTCGCAAACAACTATCACATTTTGCGTTGTTGTACCATGACGTCCAATATATCTAACTTGATCATCAACGGGTATCCTCACATCTACATGTGTACCGTCAATTGCACCAACGCGGTCCTTAAAGAATGACATGTAACGGGCATCATACCTTATTTCCACAGGTATTTCTCTAAAATGACGATCAATTGGTTTTATAACATCAACTGACAGTAGCAATAGTGATTTAAGACCTTTCGAAAAATATCTACTTAGAGTTTCAGTTGAGTGTTGAAATCGCTCTTTTGTTAATCTCATAGAGCCTCTATGTGCTAGAATGTACAATGTAATTCCTAGGATTTCTTTTGTGGTTGTGCGTTGTGATCCTTGTAATTCATGATTGTTTTCTAGCTTTCGAAGTAAATCAATAAATATTCTCTTTGACATTCGAAATGCGTCATGAATTCTATCTGGGTGCCCTTCTAGCAACTCCTTCAACCATTTCTCCCCTGTTTGAGCAGACGTCACGCAAGGTCTCTTCTCCCGTATGCAATTATTAATCTCATCAATTGTTGAGATAACTATATTACAGTATTCAACATATTGCACCCGTTCTGGAGAAAGACATGTATCTTCTCCCGAATCTTCACTGGTAGAGTCATGTGCTTCCATTACCTAAAGAAACAAAAAAAATTACATCATATCATAGAAACAACACAAAACCTGAATTTAATTTTATCAATGTAAGAAATATCACAGAAGGTAACAATCGCAGATTATAGTCAAACATAATACACACAACGAAGTCTGGATAAAATAATATAGAAACATCTCACAAACTTAACATAATAAAGGCTAAATAATATAGAAACAACAAATATCACTGCTGTCTGTTCTCAAAGGCACTTCTGATCCACCATACTCTATCCTCCTCTGGAATATTAATGAAAATCTCTCTGTTATTTTTGTCCTTGATATGGTTCAAAGCAAAATAATATAATTTTCGATCATCACGTATCTCTTGCATCTTGCAGATCAACTCCACTGCCTCCTTGATTGTGACAATTGATGGTGGCTTCTCAGCTAGTGCTGATGCACGCAACTCAGTCATATAGGAAAGAGCCACACCTTTATTCTTTCACATTCTTTCTCGTTTACTCGTGGAGGTGGAGGTATTGCCAATATTGGTTGATGAATCAACTCGTGGAACCTCCAAGTTTTCTGCTGCATTGCTTTCTTCCTCAGAAATGTGCTCCATATCAAGTGGTATGCTGCCAATTGATGGTGCTCAAGAATCTTCACCTGTGGCCACAACTTGACTGAACATAATATTCAGTTTCTCCTCTAACTCGGGTGCAATACCAGCATATCGAAACTTTTTGGCAGCAGGAACAACCTATGCATAACAATTATAATAATATAAGAAAATATTTAAAAGACATAATTTTGTTTAAATTTATTGAAAATCTCTCTGTTACCTTGATTTTATCCTCCCACCACTGATCAGAAGCTGCAATGGTTTTCTTTTCCTGGTCCCATCCCAAACCGGTCTCTCCATGTTTTAGTTCTTTCCACAACTTCCAATTTTTCTTTAGATGATCCCACTTATTCTTCATTTGCATTCGATCATATTTTTTTTCCAGTACACTGTTTAAATGACCCGATCAAATTTGTACAACCGTCCTTGCTAAAGTGGGTGGTAGGCCGATTTCCCAACCCGATCTCTATAATGCAAAGATCGTAGAAGATCAAAACTTCATTTGACTCCCAAGTTGCTGAGATTCCTCCCACCTTCGGGTTTCCCATAAAACTGTATACCCCAAAAAACATCCACACAAATAAAACATAAATACACACAAATAAAACATAAATATAAACATACAAACACATACACACACACAAACAAATACACACACACAAACATACACACACACACACACAAACAAACAAACACACACCCAAACACCCAAACACATACATACACACAAACATGCACACACACCCAAACACATACATAAACACACACACAAACACATACATACACACACACATACATAAATGCAAACATACACACACACACAAACACATACATACACACACACACAAACATACACATACATACACACACAAACATACACAAACATACATACACACCCAAACATAGACACCCAAACACATACATACACACAAACATACACGCAAACATACATAAGCATACATACACACACAAACATACACACACACACACACACAAACATACACAAACATACACACACATATACACACAAACATACACAAACACACAAACATACACATACACATACACACAAACATACACACACACACAAACATATACATACACACAAACACACATACACACAAACATACATAAACATACAACATATACATATTCACACATACACATACACGCAAACATACAAACACACATACACACACATACAAACACACACACACACACACACACAAACATACATATTCACATTCACATACACAAAAACATAGATCTGTACACAAACACACACATAGATCTGTACACAAACACACACACATAGATCTATACACAACTACACATGTAACCAAAATTGGAGGCAACCAAATACACAATCACATAGATCTGTACACAAATACACAATCACATAAATCTGTACACAAAATTGAAGCATTCACACTAAAGAGGAGGGCTGAATATGGAAGTTTACCTGAAACTGGAAGAAGATTGAGGAGGAAGACGGCTGATTTGCAGGTCTCGGTCGAGGAGGAAGAGGACTGGGGTGTTAGGGCTAGTCGACGAGGAGGAAGAAGATGGATCTGCGTTGAGGAAGGGAAGGCTCGTCGAGAATCTGTTGTGGAGAAGATGGTCGTTGTGGGGGAAGGCGCGTCGAGGAGGGAACTGCGTCGAGGAGGAAGAATACGGCGCTGTCGGGGAGGAGAAGGCCCGTCGAGGAGGGATCGCTATCGAGGATCGCTGTCGAGGAGGAGAAGGCGCGTCGAGGGATCTGCGTCGAGGATCGCTGTCGAGGATCGGCGTCAACGAGAGGGATCGCGAGAAGAGGCGCGACTTTTTTGTCCAGACGGGAGCGATTTTGGGAGAGCCGGGAGCGGGAATGTTGCGGCTTCCCAAAATAGGGCTAAAATGTGGTTTTAGCAAAGAGCGATTTTGAAAATTTTGTCCTCCAAACAGGTACAAACCAGCTCCAGCGGTTGGAAAATAGATTTTTCATCCGCTAGAGCTGTCCCAAACAGGCCCATAGTCGACCCCACTATAATGGGATAAAGGCCTGTGTTGATGTTTTGTAGATGTGCTCATATGTCTAATATAATACTTATTTTTAAATCGAATTTATAATTTAATAATTATTGCTAATCTAGGAATTAATTAATTAGTTTATTATTATGGCACAAATTTATTTAAATTAAATTAAATAAATACTATGATTATACCAAAAAATCGCATGCCTTGATTATATCCTTATTTGAAAAATCACGTGACATTTATCCTTTAATAACTAATTGGTAGCTAATTGGTAAGGTGCTCTCCAGCCCCTAGACAACTAGCAAAGTCAATAGTAAAAAAACTCAGAAAATTACTCGTCAAAATGTTTCTACTTGTTACGGTCAACTCGAGGCTCATGTAGACCTATCTAAATTGCACCGTCTTAGTCCGGGAGTGATCGAGCGTGCAAACAGTCAATGAGAATGAGACGCTGACAAGAGATTTTTTTTAACATGGAAAACCTCAGAAAGAGTAGAAATACCATGCGGTCGGGGCTGTGCCGACCAAACTTCACTATTCTTGGTTGTACAATCCTTTTGAGGGAAGGCGAGAGCGACAAGCCGCTCCTCGTTACAATCACTTGGGGGGGGGGGAGAGATGTGCTCGGAGGGTGATAGGTCACCGCTGGCAAAACTAAGTCTTTTTGTTTGCTGTAGTGGGGAGCACTGCACTCTGGGCGCTTTGACATCTTCTATTGGTGCTCGGAAGCTGTCCGGGCGCGTTCTGCGCGTCTGATGTAAACTAAAAATAGGGTTTCCGTAAAATAAATATTCTCAAGCGATTAAATTATATTTTTATAGAGGCCGAGCGAGCCCAAACTGAATTTTGCACTCGTAATCAACCTTGCCATTATGAACTGTAAGAAGTTCATTAATTTGTATTCAGAATAAAATTTCACGTGTTTACGAGTTGAATCCTCCACGAGATTAATACGACCACAAGCAAATCACAAGCAATAATTTATGGATAACGACAATTAAAGCAATTGGAACGTCCGAGACAAACTTGTAATTAATTGATTAGAACGCATAAAATTGAGCTAAGATAAGCAGCAATAATTCGGTGAAGTTACCCAGTTGGTGTGAACCATCCCAGCCTAGGCAGCATCCGGTGACCAGCAACCCGTTGACGGAAGGATTGCGCTTGTCGTTGAAGTCAACCGACAGGGGAAGGGATTGACGAGTCGCCGGAGTTGAGCAGCGAGGTCGACGACAACTGAGCAGGCAGAGAAAAGCGTTGAATGCTTCAGAGGCGTCGAATCTGACCTACGGCGGTAGTCGCGGGCGGCGTGCGGCAGGAAGAGGCCCGGCGAGACGTCCGTCAGCTTCTAGGGCTCGCGGGAGAGGAAGGTGGCGGCTGCTTCGGTGGTTAATTGGCTTCGACAGGGGAGAGAAGCAGGCGGGGGTGAACTGTCGCCGGTATTACAGAGGGAGCAAAATTAGTTTCGTTCCTTCTGTCTAACCCGGGATGGTTTTTCCTTTCTCAAATAGAGTTATTAATAGTTGTTTGTACTTTGTCCAATCAATCCTTTTCCAAATTTACTATCCAAATATTATTTTCCTTTCTCAATCCTTTCCAAATTTACTATCCAAATATTATTTTCCTTTCTTAAGAGTGGTTGAATTCTGTATTTTATTTCTTGCCAACTGTAGTCTTTTCAATTATAATGTTTTATGTATCTCTTTAGGAAAGGTCAAATTGGCTATCATATAACCTTTATTTTTCCCACTTAAATTAATTTTAATTTATGAGTTTTGAAATATTTTAAGTTTGCCCCTTTCGTCATAACTACTTAAAATTATCAGACCTTTTTATTCAGGGTCTCATCGGATGGCCAAGCCGACGAGTCTAACATTTCAAATAAAAACAGGTGCGCGAAAGAAGTACAAGACAATAAATAAATGCATAACAATAAAAGATCCATGACGCATGGTGACGTCATGCATGTTTGAATGCGACGGGGGGCGCCGCGGGAGGCTGAGCCGCTCCCATGTTTCTTAAGAGATTCAACATTTCATCCTGCTATTCTTCTATCTGGACGACACGCCCTTCCAGTGCATTCACGGGCGCGATCACTGTCTCCTCCAGTCGAGGTGCACTGATGAGGGAGTGGGAAGGACCAGGGTCTATGCGTCCTTCGCGGACCGATCCTTGGGTTGTGCGAGTGCTTCTTCTTGTCATGATTACTTGTCTGCGGTATCGCTGTGCAGGGGTTACTGTCTTCTGGGTATTCAGAGTTTCAGGGAACTGTTTCCCACAGACGGCGCCAAACTGTTGCGACCAACTCGAGGCTCCTGTAGACCGGTCTAAAGTGCACTGTCTTAGCCCGGGAGCTATCGAGCGCGCAAATAGTTAATGAGAATGAGACGCAAGAGACTTTTTTTAACATGAAAAACTCTGGAAAGATGTGAAAAATCATACGGTCGGGACCGTGCCGACCAAACTTCACTATTCTTGGTTGTACAATGCTTTTGTGAGGAGCTGAGGGCGACAGACCGCTCCTCGTTACAATCGCTGTCACAACACACACTTTCCCAATAATTAATAAATATTATCAGAGTAAGGGGAAAAATATGTGGTATGATGTCACGTCATGCAGTGGATAACTACAATCGCTCAGGCAATCACTCCTTATGAAAATTTAGAAAAGACATACATATGATTGAGTTAAAATAGAATTTACATTTTGAGCTCAAGACTGTGTCCCTCGGTCCAGTGGATCAACTAGTCCACGAGTAAAAAACTATACATACGCAGCGGAGAAAAAATAGGTTCATTTTATCCTACATGAGTATGAAGATCAAACATTTCATCAATGGTATGCGCATCTCTAAATTTAGTATAAGTAAGGAATGATTTTCTACGAACTTCAAAGTAGGTGACATTTACTTGAAATCATGTTATGAAAGAATGTCATTTTTATACATAAAATAACTCATGCATCATAACATAAAACTTCTCAGAGAGTAATAGTTCATCAACTGAAAGATGTAATAACGTAATAGCAAGGAAACAGTTTACAACAAGAATTACGCTATGAGCGTCAACAACTGACACGAACCCATAGAAAATAAGCCATGAGTCTAAGCTGAGCAAGAGAAACAACTACCTCACAACAGTGAGGGGAAAACAAACAACTGCAGCTAACCGCAGCTCCGAAAAACACTAACTCTACTACCTAGACTGTTACTTCTCCGAGCCAGAGACATTCAAAAGAAAAGAATGTCTCAGCAAGAAAGTGAAAGTTGCAGCAAGAATAAAATCAAGGTTTTCAATAAGTAAGGAGTAACAACAAATCAAAAATAAAAGATCGCAGGAATAGAGAAATTGACAGTTCAATATTGATTAGCTTATAACAACCCGAGCCAGCTCGATCGAGTGCACTCGGTAAGAGAAATATTTGCACCAAAAGTAATGGTAGTCTATACTATAATGAGATTATATATATATATATATATATATATATATATATATTCAAGTACCTGAGACTGATCAGTTCAAGAAAATGCATCATTAACATCGGGCAAATCATATATGACACTGAGGCGGAGACACACAGTCCAACACGAACTATCAATCCAAAACACAAAGCCCCTGGTGTATGATCCACAAATAAAAGGCACTGCGACGGTGGTACATTCCACTAACACTCACAACCCTACAATCCAAAACCAACAGAGGCACTGTGGCGGTGGCTCCAGTCCACACAAACCAACAACCCAAACAGAGGCACTGTAGTGGTGACTCTTAGCTCACACAACCAACAGACCCCAACAGAGCAAACATAGCTCATCTACCACCGAGGCGGTGATGCCTAATCCACACACACCTACAACCCAAAGAAAAGAGTGCTAGACAGGAAAACGGAATTACAGATAGATTTAATTGCAACTCATGATGAGAGGAACAGTAAACACAAGATTCAGCATTTAACACTTAGATCAACATTCAACTTATAAAAAGGTTGAAGATTTCAGCATGCCGACACCATACAAGAGTTGGTGTCGGGACACGACAGTGATAAGGTTAACACGAATGCCAAACACAAGCAATCCTCTAGTATTGATTTACCCAAAAAGGAAGAACTGAGCGAAGCAGTCAATAACAGAAAAGACCAAGCAGTTGACAAGGAAACAAGGATGTCGTCGATAACCGAAAGAACCAAACAATCGATAAAGTACTTAGATTAAGCGGAGGAGAAGAGTCTGGACCATGATGTCGATAAAGGGCATGCAAATGAAGTCTTGCAGTCAACAAACCTTATGCATGCAATTACCAAAGCACTGACCGTGCATGATCATCTTGCAGTCAACACAAAAGAAATCGACTTTATGCATGCAGTCAACAAAGAACTTATGCAAATTGAACTATGCAGTCGCAATTAGATTATGCATTGAATGAAATCGACAAAGGCGACAGTTGACTTAGATTTGTGTAGTCAGCTGAAATAACTTACTATGCATGAGAAATGGGAATATAGGTCATGCAGATGACACGAAGTCTCAAATTATGCAAATGATAAATTCAGGCGGTCGACATACCAAATGCACACAGTCAATAGGTAGAATGCATGCATCAAAACACTTTGTTGGGAATGTGAGCGGACAATCCCGACCAGAGCACTTGTTGCAAATTTGAGCGAGCACATGTGCGACCGCGTTGAGCGGTATGCAAATACGCAAACAAAAATACAATGCAGAAAATAATAAAAACACACAGAAAATTTTAACGTGGAAAACCCAATTGGGTGAAAAACCATGGGACGATCGGAGTCCAACCCGGAAAGCCTCCACTAAAAATGTGTGAAAATCACACGCACGGAATACAGGCTTTCCCTCCACCGATCCACAAAGGATCTTCACTCCACCACAAAATATAATCCATAAAGGATTTACACCTCCCCTTTCCAACACGATACAAAATCACAATATTGAAACAAGAGAAACAAACACGAGCGGATGAAAATCGTTACCCCGGACGGATTAGATAATCCGTCCCAACGTTGAAGATGACGTTCTCCAAATCCACGAACAAGAACGGCTATGCGCAACCCCTTTCTCCTTCGTCTTCGACCTCCAAGCCACGAACAAGACCGGGCGGCAGCACCTCCCAAAACAGCGGTCGATGGCGGCGGCCCCATACAACACAGGCGGCCGGATCCTCCCTTCAACATGCGGCGGCAGCACTCCAAGACACCAGGCGGCGGCCCCTCCTTCGCAGCACCAGGCGGCGGCAACAAAGTGTCCAGGCGGTGGCCAAACCTACTCCCAAGCGGCTCCTGCACGATCTCCAGGCGACGAAATCCTCCTCAATACAGCAGTAAAAACTCAAGGTCGAGGAGCCCTAGCCGGCGGTTTCAATAGGAAGAAAATGAACCGATCAAAAACATATAGCTGGCCGACAGTTATAGGAGGGAGGAGAGAGAAACGGGCTTTCCTTTTTTGTTTATATTTTTGGACAGAAATATATATGTATATATACATATATATAGAGAATAGAAAGTTCTGCCCCCCCCCCCCCACTTGGATATCCGCACTCCATCAATAATTATATGTATCAATTTGAAATCACGAGCCGCACTTAGCGCGCTCGGTGGTTTTTACCGACTCGGATGGGAACCACACCCAACAAATCTCCCCCTTCACATCGAGGCGGAAGAAACCGCCATCCCGGCGATTCTAACACAATGCTCAAACTTCCCCCTTGGCACAGTCTTGGTCAGCATGTCTGCCCCATTGTCATCAGTGTGCACCTTCTGAAGAGATAGCTCCTTCTGCTCCAAGACATCTCGTATCCAATGATACCGAGTGTCGATGTGCTTCGACCTCGAGTGAAACGTGGGGTTCTTCCCCAGATGAATTGTGCTCTGACTGTCACACAGGAGTGTGTATCGGTCCTGAGTGAAATCAAGTTCTTTGATGAACCTCTTCATCCAAAGCAACTCCTTCCCAGCCTCAGTAACCGCAATGAACTCAGCCTCCGTAGTGGACAGTGCAACGCACTTCTGTAATCTCGACGCCCACGAGACAGCTCCCCCTGCAAACAGAATCAAGTACCCGGACGTCGACCTCCTGGAGTCTACATCTCCAGCCATGTCAGCATCACTGTAGCCCAATAACTCTGGCTCACTGTCTCCAAATCTCAGTGTCAAGTCTGACGTCCCCTGCAGGTATCTTAGTATCCACTTCATTGCGCTCTAATGCTCTCTCCCAGGATTGGAGAGAAATCTACTGACGGTCCCAACCACATGCGCAATGTTTGGACGTGTACACATCATCGCATACATAAGGCTCCCAACTGCAGATGCATACGGAACCTTCTGCATAGCCTCGATCTCTTCGGGTGTGTTGGGGCACTGGTCAGTGGTAAGCCTGAAGCTGCAAGAGGCACGCTCACCTTCTTCGCCTGATCCATATCAAATCTCTGCAGCACCTTGCGGATATACCGCTCCTGTGATACCCAAAGTAATCTGGCTCCCCTGTCTCTGCTAATGTGCATCCCCAGGATGGCCTTTGCAGCACCCAGATCCTTCATCTCAAAGGCGGAGCTCAACTGTCGCTTCAACTCAGCAATGCGAGCAGTGCTCCTCCCGACGATCAACATATCGTCAACATACAACAACAGTATGATGAAATCTCTTGGAGCATACTCCTTGATGAATACACAGTGGTCAAGGGTGGTCCTCCTGAAGCCGATCTCCTCAATGAAAGAGTCAAACTTCTTATACCATTGTCGTGGGGCCTGCTTCAGGCCATATAAACTCTTCTGCAAGCGGCACACCAGACCTTCCTTCCCTTTGACACTGAAGCCCTCAGGCTGGTCCATGTAAAGCTCCTCCTCAAGATCGCCATGCAGAAAGGCGGTCTTGACATCTATCTGCTCTATCTCCAAGTCTAGCCTCGCAGCGAGGCCAAGTACCACACGAATAGATGACATCTTCACCACTGGTGAGAAGATCTCATCGAAGTCAACGCCCTGTCGCTGTCCAAAACCTTTCACCACCAGCCTGACCTTGTACCTGGGAGGTGTGGAGGAATCTCCATGCTTCACCCTGAAAATCCATCGATTCTTCAAGGCCTTCTTGCCCTTAGGCAGTCTCATCAGGTCATACGTGTGGTTCTTCTTCAGCGACTGCATCTCATCCTGCATAGCAACCATCCACTGGCGCTTCTCAGCACTCTCTACAGCCTCATCATAACTCTCAGGCTCCCCCGCATCAGTCGGAAGTATGAACTCTGATGCAAAGTATCTGGTGGAAGGATGCCTGACTCGATCTGACCTCCGCAAGGCAGGCTCAGGGGCCGGTGCAGGCACATCATCAGTAATGTCCTCAGCGACTCCTGGTTCACCATCAGTGGTGATATCATGATCGTGAAGGGTATCAGTACCCTGTGCTGGCTCAGGCTCAGTAGCCTCCTCAGTGTCATCATCTCCAACCATAGGTGACTCTGCAGCAGTGCGAGAGTCAACCTCAAACTCAACAGTCTCCTCAGGATCACCAACAGTCTGATCCTCACAGAAAACAGCATCACGGCTACGTACAAGATTCTTCTCAACTGGATCAAAGAACCTGTACCCAAACTCTCCACTGTAGCCGTACCCCAAGAAAATGCACTGTCGGGTCTTCGAATTCAACTTCGATCTCTCGTCCCTGGGGACGTGCACAAAGGCTTTGCAGCCAAATACCCGCAAGTGACTGTAAGAGGGGTCTTTCTCATACCAGACCCTATCTGGGACATCCTCCTGTAATGCTGAACTCGGCGAGAGGTTGATGACATGCGCTGCAGTAAGAAGAGCCTCGCCCCAAAAAATCCCTGGCAGCTTCGACTCATAAAGCATGCATCGAACTCTCTCCATCAGTGTCATGTTCATCCTCTCAGCTACGTCATTCAGCCGTGGCGTCTTCGGCGGGGTCTTCTCATGTCTGATGTCATGGTCCCTACAGTACTCATCAAAATGACCAATGTACTCTCCCCTGTTGTCGGACCTGATGCACATCAGTCTCTTCCCATACTGTCTCTCCACCTCAGCGTGGAATCTCCTGAAAGTATCGAGAACCTGATCTTTGGTCTTGATGACATAGACCCAAAGCTTCCTCGAATGGTCGTCAATGAAAGTGATGAAGTATGATGCTCCTCCTCTAGTCTGGACCTTCAGTGGTCCGCAAACATCAGTATGAACTAGCTCCAAAGGCTCAGATCTCCTGGTGGATGTGTGGCTGTGAAATGATATCTTGTTCTGTTTCCCAGCCATATAGTGGTCGCACCTCTCTAAGTGATCACCAGAAATATCACTGATCAGCTTCTTCTTCGCCAGACATCCCAAACCCTTCTGGCTAATGTGTGTCAGCCTCCTGTGTCATAAGGAGGTGGATGCCTCATCCCTGACGGAGTTGGCCTGAGCAGCTTCAGGCCTCCCCTCCATGTTGTACAGACCAGAATCTCTATAGCCTCTGGCCATCACAAGTGATCCCATGATCAGCTTCCAGAAGTCTCCTCCAAAGACACTCAGGTGTCCTTCGTCTCCAAGTCTGCCAACAGATATCAGATTGAAGCGAATATCTGGCACATGTCGCACATCCCTCAGAACCAGTAGGGCACCAGTACTCGTCTTCAAGTGCATGTCTCCACGCCCAAGCACCTTGGACGTATCCCCATTGCCCATCCTCAACACCCCACATTCATGAGTGATGTAGGTGGCAAATAACTCCCTGTTGTGGGAGACATGCGCAGAGGCTACAGAATCAACGATCCAGCATCGGTCGTCACACGCAAGTGCAGCTGTGACGTCGTCGCCAACAATGATGACGCTGTCCTCCTCAGTCGAAACGGTGGCTGGCGTGTGACCCTCATCCTTGCCCTCAGTGGCAATCCCCTTCTTCTTCTGATCGTTCTTCAATGAATAGCAAAACTTTTTGATGTGACCCTTCTTATGGCAGTAGTGGCATTCCACGTTCTGATAACGTGACTTCGACTTGCCCCTACTCTGACTCCTGTCCTCTTTCCTTCCTCGGCTCTTACTCCTTCCTCTCCCCCTGGGCTCAGAATAGAGAACGTCAGCTCGTGAAGAAGAGCCTGAAGTCCCCTGAGACTTTCGTCTCACTTCCTCATTCAAGATCCCACTCTTGGCGATCTTCGTGGTAACAATCCCCTGGGGGGAAGAATTGATCAGAGAAACTCTGACCATCTCCCACGAGTCTGGAAGTGACTTGAGTAGCCACAAAGCATTCACCTCATCTTCAAAAGTCACCTTCATGGCAGTCAGACGATCTATAATCCCCTGGAACTCGTTGACATGATCCAAAATAGGTGAGCCCTCCCGGTATCTGAACTCTCCAAGCTTCTTCAGCAAATACAACTTGTTAATGCTTATGCTCTTGGCATACAAGGTCTCGAGAGTCGTCCACAATACATTTGCATCAGTGATGCTAGCCACATGGTTGTAGACGTTCGGCTCCACGAACCGTCTAATGAACCCACACAGCTTCTGATGCTCCACCTTCCATTTTGCCGGATCCATGTCCTCTGGCATCTCCTCAAAGACAGGAGCATGCCAACCCTTCACATATATCAAATCCTCCATTAGTAGATGCCACTAGTGATAATTGACACCATTCAACTTTACCATATGCTATGAACCTGATGTGGACTCCATTCTGCTCTGCCAACTGGTCGGACCGACCACAGATCTTTGAGTTGACTATCTCAAAATATGCAACTGGAGAGGATAGCCAGCGGGCCAATGGTCGTAAACTACCACTCTCAATTGCACACCCGAGATCACAATCAACTTGTCCTGAAAACCCAAAAGGTCAGCCCGGTATCTGCTCTGTCACTGAAACGGCTCTGTCACTGAACCTCCCTCTGATACCACTTGTTGGGAATGTGAGCGGACAATCCCGACCAGAGCACCTGTTGCAAATTTGAGCGAGCACCTGTGCGACCGCGTTGAGCGGTATGCACATACGCAAAGAAAAATACAATGCAGAAAATAATAAAAACACACAGAAAATTTTAACGTGGAAAACCCAATTTGGTGAAAAACCACGGGACGATCGGAGTCCAACCCGGAAAACCTCCACTAAAAATGTGTGAAAATCACACGCACGGATTACAGGCTTTCCCTCCACCAATTCACAAATGATCTTCACTCCTCCACCACAAAATATAATCCACAAAGGATTTACACCTCCCCTTTCCAACACGATACAAAATCACAATATTGAAATAAGAGAAACAAACACGAGCGGATGAAAATCGTTAATTCGTCCCAACGTCGAAGATGACGTTCTCCAAATCCACGAGCAAGAACGGCTATGCGCAGCCCCCTTTCTCCTTCGTCTTCGACCTCCAAGCCACGAACAAGACCGGGCGGCAGCACCTCCCAAAACAGCGGTCGATGGCGGCGGCCCCTACAACACAGGTGGCCAGATCTGCCCTTCAACACACGGCGGCAGCACTCCAAGACACCAGGCGGCGGCCCCTCCTTCACAGCACCTGGCGGCGACAACAAAGTGTCCAGGCGGTGGCCAAACCTACTCCCAAGCGGCTCCTGCACGATCTCCAGGCGACGGAATCCTCCTCAATACAGCAGTAAAAACTCAAGATCGGGGAGCCCTAGCCGGCGGTTTCAATAGGATGAAAACGAACCGATCAAAAGCATATAGCTGACCGACAGTTATAGGAGGGAGGAGAGAGAAACGGGCTTTCCTTTTTTTGTTTATATTTTTGGACAGAAATATATATGTATATATATACATATATATAGAGAATAGAAAGTTCTGTCGTATATCCGCACTCCATCAATAATTATATGTATCAATTTGAAATCACGAGCCGCACTTAGCGCGCCCGGTGATTTTTACCGACTCGGATGGGAACCACACCCAACACACTTGACCCACGCGAAAGTGGTCATGCAGTTGATAAAGAGACTTGGGCAAAATTATGAAGCACACAACCATGCAGTATATGAAGGAGAATGCAACCGACAAAGGACTATGCAGAGTTATGATGCAGAAAGTATAGACTTTAAAATCACCAAAGTTGAAGCTTTTCCTGAAGGCAAGGTATCACCATTCAGTTGACAAAACTGAAGTGAACTTAAATCGCGCGTGAAGTTGACACGACGCCACAGATTAGCCTGACAAATCACCAAGGCCTTTACAACGGTGCTTTCCAAGGGCAAGCGATATAGACCAATCACCAGAAGAATTTCGACTGCGCTCGACGAATTAAACGTCACTCGACGAATTAAAAATGACCACTCGACGAATGAAAAAGGGGCACTCGACGAATTGAAAAGGGTCACTCGACGAATTGAAATGGTCACTCGACGAATTAAAAAGGTCACTTGGCGAATTAAAAAGGTCACTCGACGAATTGAAAAGGTCACTCGACGAATTGACATGGAACTACTCGGCGCACTGGACGAAAATCACTCGACGAATTAGACACTTCTCGACGAACCTTACGTGACTACTCAACGAATCTCACGCAACAACGCGACGATTTAACTCAGGCCAAATCGAAACTATATGAACTAGAAAGACCAACGCTAGGAAAGCAAATTAACATCATTATCAGGAATTTAAAGAAAGAAGAACTAAAAGAAAACTAAGCAAGATGGACAGTCCAACACTTGCCTTAACCTCAAGCCACCAAATTTCGGCCTTTCAAGCCCTCCAAGCCAAGGATCGGCTCATACACGGGCTATGCACGAAATAACTACAAGGATTTGACAAGAAACGAAGGTTAGGGCCGCTAACCATAGCGCTAAAATTCCACGGAACGGACAATACTTATCACGTGCGTGAAGAGCACTGCGAGAACTTTCCAGATCTATGCTCCGACGAAGATTTTGTGCACCGGAGCTCCGGTGGCGGCGATCGGAAGTCTCCCGATCGAAAACCCTCCGCTCAACTCTCACTTCCGCCTGGATCGATTCTTCTTAGTGAGGAAGATGGGTTATATTTATATAATAATAATAATAATAATAATAATAATAATAATAATAGGATTTATAATGAGGGGGGAGGCTGATTCGACGAAAACCCAAGGGAGTTCACGAGAGGTCTCGGGTAAGGCTTTATTTTTTGTATAACATTAATATTAGTAATGATTATAATAATAGTAATTATAATATACAAATATTATATTGTTACGAAGGGCTAAACGCACACCGATTCCAACGAAATTCGCACCGAAGATGAAAGCCGGCGCTACGAATTCAACGGAGAAGTCGAAATCAAAATTTGACGGGTCGCTCTCGAGATATAAATTTCCGAAGTTTACGGCGAACGATAAACCTACAAATCTTTGAAAAAATCACTGAGGCTCTAGCATCGCTCAGATCGCAACGAAACTTCGACGAGCCATTCTAAAATTAATTAATTTAATTTTCTAATGTAAAATTTTCCAATTCCGGTACGCTTCAAAATTTGGTCGACTTGAACGAACGAACGCAAAAACGCGCAAACGCGGCGCTCCGTTAACTCCGCACTAACGTAACGCTCTACGTCATTATTACGTCATAGAAAGGTTAAAATAATTCTCGAAAATTCAGGGGCGTTACAATCGCTGGGGGAGAGAGAGAAATGTGCTCGGAGGGTGACAGACCACCACTTGTGAAGTTGTCTTTTTGCTTGCTGCAGTGGAGAGCACTGCACTCTGGGCGCTTTGACGTCTTCTACTGGTGCTCGGAAGCTAAGTCTTTTTGAGTGTCAATACCTTAAATTGTCAAGTCATCTTCACTATTGATCTTTGGTGATACATGACCGTACCTCGAAGACACCGATTGGAGTGGGTAAACTGAAGCGGGGGGGGGGGGGGGGGGGGGGGGGGGGGTCTATTGCTACACACCTGCACGGGGTCATGTGACCAACAAGGTGGAGAAAACAGACTTGCAGACAATTTGACAATGTCGGTTGGGACATCAATCTAAGTGACATTTGATAGGGGCTCATAACAGAGGCTCGTATTTATAAGATAACTTGGCATAAAATATTTCCAAAGATAACGAATGTTTCCAAATGCGGAATTTATTTCCAAAAATGTTCCCCCACCGATTCAGCGGGAAAGATAGGCGCGCGAAGCCGCGGAGCGCAAAGGCGGCGCCACCTCCCCTCGCGAGAGCGATCCCCGCAACCGCGCCCCGCAAAGGGCGCAACCGAGCCGCTCCCCAAGCGGGGTGCGGCCATGGCCGCGCCCCCTTTGGGGTGCGGCCAAGCCGCACCCTATGTGGGGTGCGGCCATGCCGCACCCCGCGAGGGGGGTGCGGCCGGGCCGCACCCCCTCGGGGTCCGGCCGCGCCACACCCCGCACAGGGTCCGGCCGCGCCGCACCCCCTCGGGCTACGGTCGCCTCGCCCTTCTCACCCCATGCGGAGTATGGTCGCCCCCCCTCTCTTTCTTTCTCGACAGGGGGGCTTGCGAGGAGCCCTTCTAGGCGTACTCTTCGCCTGGGGCGTTGGGTCATGTTTTCTCCTTAGGGCGCAACCTCCCGTTCCGCCATTCGCTCAGAGCTCTTCGCAACACGACCGGGACGCCTCCGCGATTCATTGCACGCTCAGAACCCTTTAGCGCTCGCACGCGCTCAGAACGCTTCCGAACACGTTCGGAGGCGTTCTCACTTTTCCGACTCGGCTTTCTCACTTTTTGTCTTTCCAGTTTCTCAGATTTCAGGAACAACCTGTCGCCTTTTTCGCCTCCAACAGAACTGCCCGAACTACCCGAACTGCCCGAAGGGTAAGGTGGTCATTTACGAAAAATGGCGATCCGTGTGCCCTGAACCGGAAAATATGATTCGTCCGCCGAGCATTTATGGAAACTGCAAACGGCGAAATTACCGGACTGCCCTCGACCAAAGCTATAAAAGGAGCCCAAGGCTTCATTTGAGAGGACTTTTGACTTCTAAACCCGGGAGAGCTCCTTGCAGACTTTTGCGGAATTCTCCTTCGGCGCTTGACGATCTCCTTCGTGGACTTGAAGATTTCCTCCGTCACGAAAGGCGACTCAGCTTCTCACTTTCGTTCCGGAAAGGCGACTCAGCTTCTCACTTTCATTCCGGAAAGGCGACTCAGCTTCTCACTTTTGTTCTGGAAAGGCGAGTCAGCTTCTCACTTTCGTTCCCGAAAGGCGATTCAGCTTCTCACTTTCGTTCCGGAAAGGCGACTCAGCTTCTCACGTTCGTTCCCGAAAGGCGATTCAGCTTCTCACTTTCGTTCCCGAAAGGCGACTCAGCTTCTCACGTTCGTTCCCGAAAGGCGATTCAGCTTCTCATTTTCGTTCCCGAAAGGCGACGCGGCTTCTCACTTTTGTTCTCCAGAATTCTCAGAAGGGAAAAAACTTGGTTTTTCCGAGGGGTGGCCTGTCACCCTCGGAGCTCTTTCTCTCTCTTGTTGTAACGAGTGGCGGCATGTCGCCCTCGAGTTCTAACTTCCAAGTTGTAACCCCCAGAAGATAGTGAAGTTTGGTCGGCACAGCTCCGGCCGCGTGCTTTTTTACCCTTTCCGGGTTTTCCACGTTAAAAAGTCTCAGTGTACTCAGCGAATCTCGAATTGACTGTTTGCGCGCTTAGTTCGCTCACGAGCTAAGGTGGTTCAATTGGACCGGTCTACCAATAGCCCTAAGCGTTCCGCAACAGTTTGGCGCCGTCTGTGGGAAATGGATTCCCAATTACCGAACAAAAGATCCCCGAACGCAGTGCCCGCTTCACCTGAGTTCACGGAACCAGCAAGGGTGGACAGCTCCCCCGAACTGTCCGACGCATGCAGTTCCTCAACTCCTGAAGGCCCGATGAAAAGAGCGCATATCGCCGCACCAATCCAGCCCCAGTGGGATGGACCGACTAGCAAGCCGGCCCCTCTCACGGCGGGGCAGGATCCGAACGATAGCGCGCACCAGCAAGTGTGATCCCCCCTGTCAGAGTCAATTCTGGCACACCCAGTCCCGTCATGGCTGAAGCTCCCGCACATCAAGGAGTTCCACGGAGCAGAAGACTCGTACATGCACGTTAATCACTTATTGATGACGGTGCGGACGTTCGGACTTCCCGACCAAATCAGCTGCAAAATCTTCACCAAGACACTGCGTGGGAACGCCCTCCGCTGGTATCAATCCCTGCCAAATGGAGCGATTCACAACTTCACCGAGTTTTCTCAGCTGTTCGTTGAATGACACGAAGCGCGCACACCGAGGGTCCAAGAACAAGAGCGGGAAAAGCCCGGCGCGGACGAACCACCCCGCCTAAGGGAGGCGGAACGGAGCATGCAGCAACAGAAGATCCGCGCAAGTTTCTACCAGGAACGTCCCTACGCATGGATGGACTTCGCCCTAGACGCAAGCATAGACAGTCCACCCTGTGAGCTAAGGAGAGCGTTGGTGACTCACCGCATCTCCTTCAACATCTTATTCCTAACTGCCGTAGTACGACTCAAACTCCTAAGCGGGAACCTCAAGCTCAGGGCCAGCGACGCAGAGTTCCCAGACGGAACTACGGTACCCACCGTAGGAACCATCACCCTCCCCGTCCAAGTGGGGACGCACGCAGAACCAGTTCAATACGACGTTCAGTTCGTCGTCGCCGAGGCAGACTCCCCCTACGACGCAATATTCGGGAGCCTCTTACTAGACGCCCTGGACCACGACGTTTCCATGTCCGGGCGCATGGCCAACAAAGGGAGTATCCTCAAGAATGCGATTCACGGTTTCGACACGCCCGGCTCCAAGCTCCCTTGGATCAACAACGACCCATCGCCGAAACCAAAGTCTGAGAAGCAAGGCGCGCGGGAGGACCGCGCAACCCCCACGTTGGCTGAAAAAGCCAAATTTCAGGCGTCAACAAGTCCGCTGCAGTTCGATACATGTCGCAAGAGAAAGGGACAGCAGCAGCAGTTCAAGAAGGCTGAACTGCTCACTCAGAACCGAGCAGACCATTCCCAAGGGCTAGCAAATCAAGGCTCCCGGAGCTTCACCCCGCTGAATATCCCCCGCGAGCACATATTGTCTATAATCAGCAATAACAAGATCATCAACTGGCCCAAACGGCTCTCCTTGCACAGGGGAGATCAAGCCCAGTTTTGCCACTTCCACAAAGGCCGAGGGCACCGAACGGAGCACTGCGCAAGGCTGAAAGAAGAAATCGAACGCCTCGTCCAATTAGGGCACCTGGAGGCTTTCCGCGAAGAGGCACAGAAAGATGCCACCAAAGATCGGCCACCGGGCCACCGCCGCCCACCAAGCTGAACGACCGAAGAGGCTCGAGCAAGCATAGCGCAAAAGGATCTCAAAGATTGCCTTCTCTACAGACAAAACTTGTATCAGAAACTCACCAACTCAGGAATCGCAAGACTGCACTTGCGCATGTATTAGCATTCATTTTCTAATTGAATTCTACCTGTTCTAAACTATTCTACTGCAGGAACCACTTTGGGGCCCTGCCCCAGGGACTTTGCACCGCCGTCGATTGAAGGTTTGCCCTTCTCCTCCGCCGTCAAGTCCCGGTGTCGTGGGTGCCTGCCCCCCTACGATCACCCCCAGTTTGAATACACCCGCTATTCACCGGCCAAGCCGCGAGCACAAACTCGTGCACCAAAGCCGCGAGCACAGACTCGTGCACCAAAGCCGCGAGCACAGACTCCTGCACCAAAGCCGCGAGCACAGACTCCTGCACCAAAGCCGCGAGCGCAGGCTCGTGCAAAAAGCCGCAAGCACAGACTTGCGCAAGCTAATTTTTTATATAATTTGAAAGCCGCGGGCTCAGTCCCGCGCAAAACTCATCTTGAAAACAATCAAACCATGCAGGTGCCGACAACCAGATTAACAGGATCGCGCAAAGAAATAAACGCGATAAACTCAATAAGGGAATACAACCACTTCGGCTAAACGCTGCACGCAAGTCAAACGATAATGCGAAAAACAGAAAGACAGAATACAATCGAACCAGCCCAGTGCGACGCCCAAGCAAACGATAGTGCGGCAAACGATTGTGTGGAAAGCAGGAAAACGAAAGATAGTCAACATCAGTCTTCGGCCACGTCCGAGCATTCATCCTCTGAAAGATCCCCGGCTCCGAGACCAGCGGCGTCACATCCAAACTTCTTCCCCAACATGCGAAGAGTCTTCTGAATATCGCGCTGGAAGGCGACTTCGCCCTCATCCTCTATCAGAGGCTCAACCTCCTTCGTCATGATCTCGGCACGAATCTCCTCCGCCATCTGAAACCGCTCCTCAACGAAGGCAAGGGAGTCTTTATACTCGGTCACTCCAGCCGCCTTGGCCTCCTCAAGGCTGCGCTCTATCGATGACAACCGGTCCGCCTCGCTCCTCAGAAAGCCCAGCTCCCCCTCCATGCGGAACATCTCCCCCTGAGCCTCCGACAGCTGACGAAGCGCATCTTGGGCAAGCGCCTTGTCTCCACCATACTCCTCCCGCAACTTCTCGACCTCAGATCGGGAAGAAGAAATGTCGGCCTCCAGCTGCTTGATGCGGGATAAATCGCGATCCCTCTTCCTCTGCAAAACAGACATATCGCACCTCGCCACGCGCAGCTCCTCCTGAAGAGAGATATAGCTATCTTTGAGGCCCACGTAGTAATCATTCCACGTAAGAGCAACATTAGTCAGAACTTTCGCCTGCAAACACAAAGGAAGCAGACGAGGAGCATAAGCAATGATAGCAAAGACAAGCCAACACCCGGAAATAAAAACACCACTTACCGCAGAAGTCATCGCCTGAAGAGAAGAGGAAACTCGCCTCGGCGGTGGGAATGGGGGAGGCAGCGGCAAGTCTCCCTGTGTAACCCGATCGGCAGTAGGAGATGCCAGAATCTCGACCTCCGGATCGGGCGAAATCGGCTCCCCCCGGCGGCGGCTCGGGCCAGCCTCATGATCGTGGCTCCTAGACCTTGGCGGAGCGGAGCCCGAGCCAGAATCTCCGTTCTTAAAAACAACCTTCCTCTTTTTTCCGCGCTCTATGGGAACGGCGGCCTCTCGCTCGGCATCCCAGGAAAGCCCCATCGAGAGAAGACGACTCTCCTCCACACAGTTGAAAACGCTGAACAAAGCCTTCGACAGCCCTTCCCGGCCAGGAAAATCGGGAATAGGAAGGAACTCGTCTTCCCGTCCGGTCAGCCGGCGACAACGTCCAGGGAGCGCTCTCCAAAGCTCCGGAAGCTCCCAGCGATTCCGGACGTACCCCATAGAGGGTGTTCCCATGGCGATAGTCAGTTTTCTCGCCAAAACGAAACCAGCTCTTGTTGCTCCGAACCTCAATCCAACCACCCGAGTCAGTGGAGACCTCACACCAGTCCTTGAAAAGCTCGAGAGAAAAGCGCGCGCTATGCTCCCGAAAAAACACCTTCAGCCCCATAATGTTTGACATCCCGGCAGGAATGAACTGAGTAATCGGGACACCACAGAACCGGAATATCTCAATAGCCTCCTCAAATGGAGGAATGCGAAACCCAGATTTCAGGCAGCTCTCAGAAAGCGTCACGAAGCCCGAGGGCGGATTCTGAACGCGCTCTTCCACCCCCGGGATTTTCACCTCGACATTCGAAGGCAACCCGAATCTTTTGTGCCACATCTCAATTCGTGCACCGTCAAGCGAAGAACGTAGGCGCATCGGCCTCGACTGGTCGTCCTTCTTCGAAGCCTGAAAGGGGAAATAAGCACACATGTGCACAAGCGTTAAAAATAATTTCAAAAGTCCAAAGTGGTGCGAATCAAATACAAGCCACGCTTCCGACCAAAAATGCGTGAAGGCACGCGCCATTTTCCGCAAGCAACGGCGCACGGGCGCCGGACGCACGCGGGCGCAGGACGCCCCACGTTCACCAAAGCGCGCGCAGGCATCGGATGCCCGCACCACCGGCCCCGCCGCGCGCTGAGCGCGCAAGGGCGCCGGGCGCCCGGCCGTGCGCGGATGACGCCCACGCGCAGGACACGCAAGCCCGAGCCCGCGCTGCGAGCACGCAGGCGCCGGCCGCGCGCGGGGGCGCGCGGGGGCGCGCGGATATCGGCCGCCCGCGCCCTCACCCACTCACGGCCGCGCGCAAGGCCCCACGCGCGTCGGCCGCGCGCGGGGCGCACGGACGCCGCCCCCGCGCGCACCTGCCGTGCGCGGGGCGCGCGGTCGCCGGACCGCGCACGGGGGTGCGCGGGCGACCACCGCACGCGGAGGCGTGCAGGCGCCGATCGGTCGCGCCCTCCGCCGCCCTTGGCCGCGCATGGCAACCCGCGCGCACCGCCCGCGCGCTCCTCCGCCGGTTCCGACCGCGCGCGAGGGCGCGCGGGCGCCGCCCGCACTCGTGGACGCCCGGACGCCGGCCGCCCGCTCTCCTGTCCGCCTACAACCGTTTTCCCTCCACTTGGTTTTTTCAAAAATAAATGGCTTACCCCAGTCATCGTTCGGCACGCCACGCGGAGATGACGACCAGGTCCGCTACCAACTATTCAAAAACCTTCGCACTCCCTAACAAGGCGTGGATTACGAAGGTTTGGGGGGCTTATGATAGGGGCTCATAACAGAGGCTCGTATTTATAAGATAAATTGGCAGAAAATATTTCCAAAGATAACGAATGTTTTCAAATGCGGAATTTATTTCCAAAAACGTTCCCCCATCAATTCGGCGGGAAAGATAGGCGCGCGAAGCCGCGACGAGCGCAAAGGCGGCGCCACCTCCCCTCGCGGGAGCGATCCCCGCAACCGCGCCCCGCAAAGGGCGCAACCGAGCCGCTCCCCAAGCGGGGTGCGGCCGGGCCGTGCTTCCCTTGGGGGGCGGCCAAGCCGCACCCCACGTGGGGTGCGGCCATGGCCGCGCCCCCTTTGGGGTGCGTCCAAGCCGCACTCCACGTGGGGTGCGACCATGGCCGCGCCCCCTTTGGGGTGCGGCAGCACCCCACGTGGGGTGCGGCCATGGCCGCGCCCCCTTTGGGGTGCGAGGGGGGTGCGGCCGGGCCGCACCCCCTCGGGGTCTGGCCGCGCCACACCCCGCACAGGGTTCGGCCGCGCCGCACCCCCTCGGGCTACGGTCGCGTCGCCCTTCTCACCCCGTGCGGAGTATGGCCGCCCCCCCTCTCTTTCTTTCTTGACAGGGGGGCTTGCGAGGAGCCCTTCTAGGCGTACTCTTCGCCTGGGGCGTTGGGTCATGTTTTCTCCTTAGGGCGCAACCTCTCGTTCCGCCATTCGCTCAGAGCCCTTCGCAACACGACCGGGACGCTTCCGCGATTCATTGCACGCTCAGAACCCTTTAGCGCTCGCACGCGCTCAGAACGCTTCCGAACACGTTCGGAGGCGTTCTCACTTTTCCGACTCGGCTTTCTCACTTTTTGTTTTTCCAGTTTCTCAGATTTCAGGAACAACCTGTCGCTTTTTTCGCCTCCAACAGAACAACCCGAACTGCCCGAAGGGTAAGGTGGTCATTTACGAAAAATGGCGATCCGTGTGCCCCGAACCGGAAAATATGATTCGCCACTTTATGGAAACTGCAAACGGCGAAATTACAGGACTGCCCTCGGCCAAAGCTATAAAAGGAGCCCCAAGGCTTCATTTGAGAGGACTTTTGACTTCTAAACCCGGGAGAGCTCATTGCAGACTTTTGCGGAATTCTCCTTCGGCGCTTGACGATCTCCTTCGTGGACTTGAAGATTTCCTCCGTCACGAAAGGCGACTCAGCTTCTCACTTTCGTTCCGGAAAGGCGACTCAGCTTCTCACTTTCATTCCGGAAAGGCGACTCAGCTTCTCACTTTCGTTCCGGAAAGGCGACTCAGCTTCTCACTTTCGTTCCCGAAAGGCGACTCAGCTTCTCACTTTCGTTCTCGAAAGGCGATTCAGCTTCTCACTTTCGTTCCGGAAAGGCGACTCAGCTTCTCACGTTCGTTCCCGAAAGGCGATTCAGCTTCTCACTTTCGTTCCGGAAAGGCGACTCAGCTTCTCACGTTCGTTCCCGAAAGGCGATTCAGCTTCTCACTTTCGTTCCCGAAAGGCGACGCAACTTCTCACTTTTGTTCTCCAGAATTCTCAGAAGGGAAAAAGACTTAGTTTTTCCGAGGGGTGACCTGTCACCCTCGGAGCTCTTTCTCTCTCTTGTTGTAACGAGTGGCGGCTTGTCGCCCTCGAGTTCTAACTTCCAAGTTGTAACCCCCAGAAGATAGTGAAGTTTGGTCGGCACAGCTCCGGCCGCGTGGTTTTTTAACCTTTCCGGGTTTTCCACGTTAAAAAGTCCCAGTGTACTCAGCGAATCTCGAATTGACTGTTTGCGCGCTTAGTTCGCTCGCGAGCTAAGGTGGTTCAATTGGACCGGTCTACCAATAGCCCTAAGCGTTCCGCAATAACATTTATCTTTTATTTCGGGTATTGACACTCATTTTCATTCTACTTGTGATATTCCGTGTGATGCTTGCTATCGAGCAAAACAAACTCGATCTGTTTTTTCGTTAAGTAAGAACAATGCTTTGGACTGTTTTGATTTGGTTCACAGTGATATATGGGGTCCATATCGGACGTCTTCATCATGTGGTGCTTTCTATTTTCGTACTCTTGTTGATGATGTTGAAGTGTTTGGGTGTATCGTATGCCGGAAAAGAAGGAGACGAGCAAATGGTTAATATCTTTTTGTAATCTTATCAAGACAGTTTGGTAAATCCATCAAGTCCATTCGGAGCGACAGTGGATTAGAGTCCGATGGACCGATGAAATATTTTTACAACAATCATGGAATCATCCATGAAACTAGTTGCGCCGACACACTGCAGCAGAACGGTCGAGTGGAACGAAAACATCAAAACCTACTTGAAGTTGCTCATGCCTTGCATTTCCAGGCCTCCCTACCCATTCGATTCTGGGGAGAATGTATACTTAATGCTGCTTATCTCATCAATCGGACACTCACTACACAACTTAATCAAAAGTCACCCTACGATATCCTCTTTAGAAAAGCACCGGTCTACACCAATTTAAGAGTGTTTGGTTGTCTTTGCTACGCACACAACCACCAAAAGCATCGAGACACGTTTTGTTCCGCAGTCGAAGGTGCATCTTCATTGGTTACCCACATGGAACGAAAGGGTGCAAATTATATGATTTGGAGGACGAAAGATTCTTTTGTTCCCGAGATATATCATTTCACGAAGACATCTTTCCTTTGGCACAAGTTTGCGACGACCAACCTAACACTAATGTACTCGGTCAACAACAAGATCTCCCCAATATCGTGGAACCCGCAATGTCTCATGATGATTCTGTGATTGTTGAGCACGATAGCATCCTACCCGAATAGATTGAGACCGCACCATTGTCTCCATCGCAAGCTACATATGTCGTCCGTACTCCACGTGCCCGCCTGGCACCGCAGCACCTAAAGGACTATGTCGTATATTCTACTAGCACCGGCTTACCGATTCAAAATGTTTTGGACACTGTACCTCATGCACCTATACAGGTCAATGTAGCAAAACAACACCCTCCTTTGGCGTCACCTCTCCATCGGGTTCCCTCAGGTACACCTTATCTCATAGCTCATTATATATCTCTTGACAATTTCTCGCAGTCACAACGGCGATTTCTTGCCGCTATTTCTTGCCACACTGAGCCAAAGACATATGCAGAGGCGTTTCACATCAAGGAGTGGCGCCAAGCCATGGCCACAGAAATTTTTGCACTTGAAGCCCAACTCGACCTGGACTGTCGAGGCTCTCCCATCTGGCAAGCGACCGATTGATTGCAAGTGGGTATACAAAATTAAGTACCGTGTCGATGGCACCATTGAACAGTACAAGGCACACATTGTCGCCAAAGCTTTTACACAAATTAAAGGACTTGACTTTCATGAGACATTCGCTCCCGTTGCAAAATTAGTTTCAGTTCGCGTATATCTCGCGGTTGCCATCGCTCGCGGTTGGAATTTGCACCAAATGGATGTTACCAATGTCTTCCTTCATGGAGACTTAGAAGAGAAAGTGTACATGTGATCGCCTCCTGGTTTTCGGTCGCATAACCCAAACAAAGTGTGCCGACTTCAAAATCCATTTACGGACTGCGCCAGGCCTCCCGCAATTGGATTACAAAACTTACCACTGCGCTAAAAAATTATGGCTTTGTTCAATCCTTGGCGACTACTCACTTTTCACATATCAACAGGGCACCGTTCATATGAATTTGCTTCTCCATGTTGACGACATCATTCTCGCCGGGAGTTATTCCCTGGCTTGTTCCACTTTCAAGAAGTACCTCCATACATGCTTCCACATCAAGGATTTGGGACCACTCAAATATTTTCTTGGTATTGAAGCAACAAGATCATCTCCTGGCTTATTCCTCTGTCAACGCAAATATGCACTTGATATTATTGCGGAAACTGGCCTTCTTGGGTGCAAGCCGGCAGAAACACCAATGGAGCATGAGCTTCAACTTGCTTTAGCCGCGGAGGAGGAGGCAGACGGAGCCTCATATCGCCGATTAGTGGGACGCTTGATCTATCTCACCATTACCCGGCCAGAGATTTCTTACTCTGTTCACGCTCTCTCAGTATGCCCAGGCCCCTAAGAAGGACCATTGGGATGCCGCATTACGTATTGTTCGTTACCTCAAGAACAAACCGGGACAAGGCATATGACTTTGGGAAAAGTCAGATCTCCAATTACGTGCTTACTGTGACTCTGACTGGGCTAGTTGTCCTATTACGCGGAAGTCAGTCACCGGATACTTTGTCACACTTGGGCATTCACCTATCTCTTGGAAAACAAAGAAATAAAATATCATATCACGCTCGTCTGCTGAAGCCAATACCGTGCTATGGCGTTCACTTGCAGTGAACTTATTTGGCTAAAATCCCTACTATTTGATCTTCAAGTGACCCATGATATGCCCATGGAGTTATTTTGCGCCAGTCAATCCGCTACCCACATTGCAGCCAATCCAGTATTTCACGAGAGGACGAAGCACATACAAATTGATTGTCACTACATTCGTGAGCAAGTTCAATCCAGAAAAATCACCACTATACATCTACGTTGTAAACTCCAACCGGCAGATATCTTTACCAAAGCGCTTGGAGCATCTCAATTCAAGTTTCTGGCTAACAAGTTGGGCATCTACAATTCATATGCGCCAACTTGAGGGGGACTGTTAATTTATGGGCATTTTTGTCTTTGCAATTTCTATCTCTCCTTGTACTATATATATTGTTTTTTCGCTTCCGGATAAATGTGTTTTTTGAGAATACCCGATTCATCTCCTTCCGGTTCAATACGCCCAGGTCTTACATAGCCTTGGGGAGGATCTCGTTAGCCTTGGGTGGTCTCTCAGAGCCCCCTTGGCTTCTAGAACAAAGTTGGAGCTTGGTAACTACAGGGAACACAAGGGGTCTCGTCCTACCACTCATGGGATTCAGCTTCGGACGGAACCCCGTTTTTCGGGTTGATTATGTTGGAGCTATCTTTCCTTTACCCTCGCGCATGCACTAGATTTTTCTAATTTCAGAGGAGTTCTTATACACACTTGGGTTAGCCTTGAGACATTCAACTTAGGGTTAGCCCTGAGACATTCAACTTAGGATTCGCCTTGAGACATTCCACTTCAACATCAGATATCATTTATTTTGTAACGTGTAAGATAACACGTTCTTCCACCTCATATATATTTTATGGGCAATGTTATAAGCAGTCCTATAAAACACAGTCCATTGATATTCGCACTTCAATAAATTTAAGTGTTTTTAGGACTACGAATAACCGTTTTAAGTATTTTTAGGACTCCGAATAGTCATCTTAGGACTGCTAATAACATCGCCCTATTTTATTTGGGGAGAACTAATAAACTTTTTTTTATTAAAACCCTAGCTGCCCGATTACTCCGCTCATGTACCGTTGCTAGGTTTTTCGGACCCGTCCTTCTTCAGTTTTGCAAATCGTGTAAGCCTGTGCAATACTACTCATTCTCCGTGAGAAGTGTCAAACTTCATAGTTCTGTTCTCTGTTTATGGTGTACGTGAACTCCACACATTGGGGCCGAATTTCTGCTCCATTCCTAGAGCCCGTGATCTTCAGCTGCTGAAGGGATCGGACTGTGCTGCGCCTCTCATCTATGGAGATTCCGTAAAAAACGCCTCACATCTTTGAGGGCTGCACTTTTGACATTGTGCCACTTGCTTTGCTATATCTGTAGAAATCCTATGTGGAAGAAACTTCTCTGCAGTACTATGTTGAGCTCTGGTTTATTAGAGTGTAGGCGTTAACGGTGCAGGCATTCTCCGGTGGACTTGTTTGATTTGTCTTCGTCTTTTGTGTCGGTATACATGTATCCCTCTCTTTGTTTATTTACTTTCATGATCCTTCTATGGATCACTAGAGAATGTTAATTGGTAAAGTGTACTTGATGTATTCTTCACTTTTCGTAGACATTTTCGGAGTGGACTTCTGCTTGTTCCGTAGATTTTTTTTCGCCAATTTTTGGGTTGTTGAAATAAAATAAAAAGTTGTGTGCGTAGATGTTTACTTTTCTGTGAATTTGCATTTGTTACTAATCCCTATTGCAGGTGCTGTAATCGAACCCTCACAGATTACTTTGGTCAGGTCGAAATCCCAACATTCTAGTCAGCCCTTCTACGGTGAACAAAAAGATATAGACTGCTCGAATAAAATGGATGTTTGTATTATATGAAATCTCCGACATGACAGTGATTCAAATAATTTCTTAAATTCCAGTGGGGTGGGTGTTGCGGAAATTCAAGTAGAATGAAAAACGAAAAAGAAAATAAATAATCGCAGACGACATAGATTTATGTGGTTCACCTCAAGATGGGCTACCTACACGGGTAGCAGTAGTCAAATTTTCATTATCAAGAACAAAGGCGGTTACAGACAAATGGACGGATTTCCGAATTTAGAAGAAATCACAAACCCCCAAGAATTGTTTTATAACTGCTTCCAAAATTGTCACATAAGACAATGATCAGGAGTTTATATAACACTCCGTACAAGATTGACACGCCCTTGGCACACACCGGTGTGCCTTAGCGCGTGTCACAATCAGCGCGTCTTTTCATCGACAACCGTCTAGCAACCGTCATAGAACCGTCAGAACAACACACGCCCTCGGCACACGAACGTGTGGTTCGGGCGAGTGAATCAAAATGTCGCATAACTTGGCATAAATATGCTGCTGCCAGCCCCAACCTGGGGTTATCTCCTACTGTCAATGTTGAGCAAGTCTAGGCAGTGCATAAACTTGCTTTTCCGAACTGGTTTATTAAACATATCAGCCGGATTATCTGTTGTGTCAACCTTCTTCACTTTAATTCTTTTTTTTATTGAATAAAGTGATATTGCACATCAATATGCTTGGTCCTGCCATGATGCATCCGATCCTTTGCTAAATATATGACACTCAAGCTATCGTAGAACATAAATAACTTGATCCTGATGAAAACCAAGATCACTCATAAGGCCTTCAACCAAATACCTTTATTGGTTCCTTCTGTCAACGCCATGTACTCTGCTTTTGTAGTGGATAATTGTTACGCCTCCGGACGGCGCCCGCCTATTTGGGCGTCAATACACTCGACGACAGAGGGGATCCGGAGGCGACAACGGGGCTAAACCAATTGGTTCAGCCCCCACTATCTAAAGAAGCGGCCCTCGGGGGCTGAACCCACCCGGTTCAGCCCCTATTGGGGCCGGCCTTGGGTCCGGGTATAAATATGCCCGTAACTCCCCCCCCCCCCCCCCCCCCCCCCCTCGTTGGTTGGCATGCAAGAATATATCAGGTATCTTCCCCTCTCTCCCTCTCTAACCCTAGTTCCTTAGCCCCTTTCTCTAGATCTCTCTTTCTCCCTCCATCTTCTTAACATTTGGTATCAGAGGATTCGATTCTCCACCATGGTTACCACACGCACTCAGGAGGACATCGCTCGATTGGAAATTCTAGAAGAAAATTACATTGGTTTGTCGGATTCGGTGGCAACCATCGAGGAGAATATGAGGGCTTCTACGCAAAGATTGGAAGAACGGATCGACGCACGAATGGATGAAATCAAAGCGCTCCTTGCGCAAAGTCTGAAAGGGAAGGCACAGACACATCAAAAGGTCACTAGTTTGCAAAATCAGGCGGAATCGGGGAGGGATTTAGCGGGATCGACCGATCCCGCGCGTACAGTCGCGGTATCGAGCGGGTCGAACGGCGCAGGGGTCGTTGGTACGGCTACGGCGTGGGGAGGAGCAGCCCCAGCCCCGATCCGGGCAGCGGAGACAGGCGCGGGCCCTCCGCCCTGGGCGCGACACGCCAGCAACGAGCAGGTGGCCCGTCCGGCCTGGATGCGGCTCAACAACGAACCGGCGGACGCAGGGAGGGCCACAGGAGGTCCAGCGGGAGGGATGGGAGGCATCTTGCCTCCCCCGCATGGCGTCGGGCCTTAAGCGGGCTACGACTTCGGCGGTCCTTGGGGCGGCCAGCAATTTCAGGGCTTCCCGAGCGCTAACATTAACCCGATGGAGCCGAGGCAACCGGCATGGAATGGGCAAGGGCAAGGTTGGTTCGGTCAACCCGCTCCAAGAGCACGCATGCCCCCCAAACTAACCTGCATGAATTTCCCACGATTCAACGGGGGGGGGGGGGGATGCATTGGAGTGGGTCCAGAAAGTATAACTCTTTTTCAGTTATCAGGACGTACCGGAGGGACAGTGGGTCCAGTTGGCTTCTTTTCATCTGGAGGACGATGCCTTCCGTGGACGCAGTGGTTCTTACGGGGACGGGAGTACGTGCCCTGGCCGGAGTTTGTGGAGGGTTTTACAACCCGATTTGGGCCGCTTAAGGACTTCGAGGCCCTCCTTCAGAGACTGTGTCAGAAGGGGACGGTGATGGAGTACCACACTGAATTCGAGAAGTTGGCGAACCAAGTGCATTGGGAAGAAAAGACGCTCTCGAGTTGTTTTATCTCGGGACTTAAGGAGCACCTTCGTGACGAAGTACAGTCGCATATGCCCCGTACTTTAAATCATGCGATCTCATTGGCACGGATTCAGGAGGAACGGTTTAACAGACAGAGGGCTCGAGTCCCGGGTAGGCCACCCGCGGCCCCAGCAGTTGTGCAGCGGGATCCACCAGCATGTGGCAAGCCGACGGTGACACGACTCTCCTGGAGTGAATTGGCAGCCAGAAAAGAAAAAGGGTTGTGTTTTAATTGTGATGAGAAGTTCACTCCGGGACACAAGTGCCAAAAAATACAGGTCTTTATGCTTCATGAGGAGACGGAGGACGGCGGTCAGCCCGACTCCGAATGGGACGGAGATGTGGATCTAACGGAGTTTGGTGTGTCGATCCAGGCGATGGAAGGCTTCAACGTTCCTCTGACAATGAGAATGACTGGGAGAATCAGCCAGGAGAGGGTAACGATTCTGGTGGATAGTGGGAGTACCCACAACTTTATGCATCCAGAGGTAACGCGCCGAGTGGGACACGTGGTCGACCCGGGTGCCGCTTTTCAGGTTATGGTGGCAGATGGGAGCAAGTTGCAGTGCGAAGGGGTTATGAAAGGGGTAGAGCTTAACATCCAGGGTTATATCGGCCGGACAAATGTCTATCTTCTCCTTATCCGAGGTTCCAATATGGTGCTCGGGGTACACTGGCTGCGACAGCTGCGACGGGTGACATTTGACTGGGATGACATGACGATGGAGTTTGTGCAACATGGGAAGCAATTTTGTTTGAAGGGCCTTGGGTCATCCCCGGTGAAGGAAATCTCAGTTCAGAGTTTACAGCGCCTGGAGGAGGAAGGAAGCCTGATGACGGTTCTGAATTCTGATGCGGGCACAGTCGGCTGATACAGGGTAGTCAGGGGTACCTAGCCAGATGCAGCCTCTTCTGGAGCAGTACACCGATATTTTTCTGGAGCCACGCACTCTGCCACCACCGCGATTTCGAGATCATCGAATCCAGCTCAAAGAGGGGGCTGAGCCGGTCAACATCCGACCATACCGGTACCCGCATATTCAGAAGTCCGAGATCGAGCGCAGTGTCCGGGAAATGTTGGATGCAAGTCTTATCTGTCCCAGTACGAGTTCTTTTTCGGCTCCGATCATCCTCGTCAAAAAGAAGGATGGGTCGTGGCGGTTTTGTGTGGACTACCGCGGGTTGAACAGTTCGACTGTCAAAGACAAGTTTCCAATCCCTTTGATTGAAGAGTTATTGGACGAGCTGCATGGTGCGTGGCTATTCACCAAGCTGGACCTACGATCCGGCTACTATCAGATTCTCATGCATGAAGGAGATATTCACAAGACGGCCTTTCAGACACATGATGGACACTACGAGTTCCTGGTCATGGCGAATGGCCTGACCAATGGGCCGTCTACTTTTCAGGCCAACATGAATGAGATCTTCCGCCCATTGCTTCGCTCTTTTGTGTTGATCTTCTTCGATGACATCCTGATATACAGCGCCAGTTGGGAGGAGCACGCCAACCATGTTGAGCAGGTTTTTTCCATTCTTCGCCAGAACCAGCTTTATGCCAAGCGCTCTAAGTGTTCCTTCGGTCAGGAGGAGGTGGAATACTTGGGGCATTTGGTCTCGGCTCAGGGCGTCCGGGCCGACCCCAAGAAGATTGAGAGTATGCTTTCCTGGCTGAGACCCCAGACTGTTCGAGCTCTACGGGGCTTCTTGGGCCTCACTGGGTACTATCGCCGCTTTGTGAAGGACTACAGCAAGATCGCCAGACCTCTCACCCAGTTACTCCAGAAAGATTCCTTCAATTGGCACAAGGAGGCGGAAGAGGCTTTCCAGGCGCTCAAGCAGGCAATGACGTCCACTCCAGTACTTGCACTTCCAGATTTCACCAAGAATTTTGTGGTGGAGACAGACGCGTTGGGCGTGGGCATTGGTGTTGTTTTGATGCAGGAGGGCCGACCCCTCGCCTTTTACAGTAAGACATTAGCCCCTCGGACGCTTGGACTATCCACTTATGAGAAAGAGATGCTGGCGGTGGTTCATGCAGTGGCCCTTTGGCGACCATATCTTTTGGGACGGCACACTTTCAGATTCGGACCAACCATCAGAGTTTGAAGCATTTCCTAGACCAGCGGGTCTCCTCTCCTCTACATCAGAAGTGGGTAACCAAACTTCTGGGCTACGATTATGAGATTATCTATCGCCAAGGGAAGGAGAACTTGGTGGCCGACGCGTTGTCCCGTTTGCCGGAGAGCGCCCTTGCGCAGATTTCAGCACCCCTGATTGACTCGGTGGATGAGATACAGGAGGAGGTTATGCGTGACTCCGAGTTGCAACCTATTGTAGAAGCTCTCCGACAGGCACAAGAGACGGTTCCGGGGTATCATCTCCAGAATGACAGGCTGTACTATCAGGGACGTGTCTTCGCAGTCAGCATGGAGGACAGTCATGATGCATGAGTTTCACTCCTCCCCCACAGGTGGTCACGCCGGTATACTCCGTACCCTACAACGGGCCCGGGCAAACGTCTTCTGGAAAGGCATGCGGCGTGATATTCAGTTGTTTGTTCAGCAGTGTAAGACGTATCAGCGTCAGAAGTATGAGACGACCTCTCCATCATGCTTGCTTACACCGTTAGAAATCCCTCATCAGATTTGGGATACGGTCTCCATGGATTTCATCGACGGGTTGCCCAAATCTCAGGGTAAGTCCGTTATTTTAGTGGTCGTCGATAAGCTTTTCAAATACGGGCATTTCATCGCCCTGAGTCACCCGTACACTGGAGAATCCGTCGCCGCTACTTTTGCCCGTGAGGCCGTAAGATTGTCCGACTTCATGGCATACCACGGACAATCATCTCAGATCGCGATCCGACTTTTGTGGGACATTTCTGGAGGGAACTCTTTCGGTTACAAGGGGCGTCCTTGCGTTTTAGCACAACCCACCATCCGCAGACGGATGACCAGATGGAGGTTCTTAATCGGGGAGTTGAGACCTACTTACGTTGTTTTGTCCTTGATGGACCGCATACCTGGACGAGTTGGTTACATTGGGCTGAGTACTGCTACAACACCTCGTACCATTCCGCCAGCAAGCTGACCCCCTTTGAGGTCGTCTACGGCCGCCCACCACCCTCTTTGAGCAGTTATGAGCCGGGGAGCACGGCGTTGCCCGCTGTTGACCAGGCACTCTGAGATCGTGTTCGTACTCTGGCGACTCTACGGGAGAATCTCCGATCAGCACAGGATCGCATGAAGGCACAGACAGACAGACATCGTACTGAACGGGAGTTCCAAGTCGGTGATGAGGTCTTTCTCAAGCTCTGTCCTTACAGGCAGTTGTCCGTGGCCCAGCGGACGAACCGAAAGTTGGCACCCCGCTACTATGGTCCCTTTCGGATCACTCATCGGGTTGGTCCTGTCGCCTACACTTTGGCACTGCCCAAGGGGTCGCGGATACATCCGACCTTTCATGTCTCCTTATTGAAGAAGAAGATCAGTGCCACTGTTCAAGCTAGTCCATTTTTGCCCGAGGCTACGTCAGCGGGCGAACTACGTCCGCTACCTGAGGAGGTCTTGATGATCAAATGGAAACATCGCGGTGCCGAGTACCGTCCTGAAGTATTGGTCAAGTGGAAGCATATGACTGCGACACACAACACCTGGGTGGATTTGCTGAAGTTTTGGGAGCTTTATCCTGGTTACCACCTTGGGGACAAGCTGGTTCTTGATGGGGCAGGGAATGTTACGCCCCCGGACAGCGCCCGCCTATTTGGGCGTCAATACACGCCCAAATACTTCGACACAATGTCACCCATTGTAGCAACCCACTGTGTAAGTAGAAGGCTTTGGTGAATCCACTTCTTCAGCCATTTGGAGAGCATACGCGACAAAATCAACATAGTCATACTTCTGTGAGGGTCGAATCTGCCTCTTTGGACGATCAGTGGCAATGTTGTACTGTCTCTCCTGCAGTGGACCTGTATTAGACTCCACCTCAAACTCTGCAGTTGGCTATTCATCGATTTTGTTTGAGTGAGGTAGAACATCCCCTTATCACAAGTTTGGATGTATCTCAAACTCCACCTGCTTGCTAACAGTGTCATGTTTCCCTGCAACATCAGACTCCAATCTCGGGTGAAATATAAAATTTTCTTCAAAAGTTACATCTCTACTAATAATGACTTTTAACTCAACAAACATAGTTCTATACCTCTTCATCTGAGCACCATATCCCCGAAAAATCTCCTTCTTTGCTCTAGCTTCTAATTTGCTCTCATTAACATGATAATATACATGACAACCAAACTTTAAGTAAAGAATAATCAGCGGGTTTACCAGACCATACCTCAAAGGGTTTTTTGCAATCAATAACAGTTGCAGGCGAGCGATTTATCAGATAACAGTCTGTATTCACAGCTTCAGACCGAAAGTCCCTTGATAACTCAGCATTAGAGAGCATGCATCGTGCTCTCTCTAATAATGTCTTGTTCATGCGTTCAACAACTCCATTTTGCTGTGTAGTTTCTCTGACTGTGTGATGCCTGACAATGCTTTCATCCTTGCATAACTCATCAAATTCAGTTGAATAGAATACCATACCATTGTCAGTTCACAGACGCTTAACTTTCTTCTTTGTCTGGTTTTCAACCAGAACCTTCCATTGCTTGAAAGTTTTAAAGACATCACTTTTGTATTTCAACAAGTATACCCACACCATTATAGAGTAATCATCAATCAGAGAGAGAAAGTACCTTGCTCCACCTTTCGATGGAACACGAGAGGGTCTCTAGACATGTGCATGTATGTAGTCAAGAGTAACTTTGGTTTTGTGCACCGCTTTGCAAAACTGAATACGTCGTTGCTCGCCAAAAATGCAATGCTCACAAAACCTCAAAGTGGATACTTTATGACCACCCAATAACCCTTGCTTACTCAAAATCACCATCCCCTTTTCACCAACATGACAAAGTCGTATATGCCACAACTTGGTTATACTTGAATCTGATTTCTCTGCAACTGATACTGCAATCGATGTACCAATAATTGTCGCCCCTTGTAGAACATGTATGGTATTTTGCTTAAGTCCTTTCATTATCACCAGGGCTCCTTTAGTGATCTGTAGGACTCCACCTTCACAACTGTATTTGAAGCCCTTTGAATCCATAGTACCTAAAGAGATCAGATTCTTTTTCAAATCAGGGATGTGTCGTGTAAGGCCCCCCCCCCCCCCCCCCTCCCTCTTTTCAACCAAGGGGATCCTTATGCCCAGGGCGAGCGTCCCCCCAAAAGGTTCGCGTGTCTGAAGAGGTTCACCCTCTTACCTGATCAATGACCCAATTGGCGGAACATTCGCCCTGTAAGGCTATTGCATCATTACAGAAAAACATTCACAGAGTATAAAAATTTGCGGAAGCAAAACATCACTGTACATCCCAGCATGATATATATAATAAATCATAAATGAAAACCACGAAGGGTTATATAAAATCTCGCAGTAATAATCATCCTAGTCATATGACGACAAAACATCTAGTCAAAAAGAAATCTCTCTTCCTTTCCTCTCCCGAAGTAGTACCCTCACATCCTCATAGATCGTCTGTGCTGGCTCAGGGAACTCCTCATCATCACGGGTACGTCTACGCTCGTCCATCCGCTCCTGCTCCGTCGGTAGGCGCATCGGTTCCTAAAATGATAACGTACAAGAGTACGTTAGCCACGACGGACCAAGTAAATCCCACGCTCCCCCCCCAGCCCTCTAGTGGGTACCAGGAAGGACACCTGCAAGGAAGGTTAGCACAATAGCCGAAACAAATATATATATATATCAGGGTTATATAAAAGAAGCAGTAATCCGAAATAATTCGTAAAGAGGGGAAACAACTAAAGTAGTAAATTCATCCGCCATCGTATAACCCTTCCTAACGGTGGTTATACGATGTCGGACCAAGGTGAGAGCATAAGTAATGTATATATATGATATGATGGCATGTATGGTTGTCCTCCCTATCACTCGAATGATGTGTCTCAATCACTTTCCCCTATATCGACATAGTGATCTGTTAAGAGAAGGAGCTCACTTCCCAGGCCTCACCGCCGTGGCCAGACGGTGACAGTGGGTCGGTCGCTCCCACTTCTAGATTATGGATACACCCCAACTTCCTAGGCCTTCGTACCTCTATGAAGAATAGGTACTCTCGGTGGGAATACATCCTCACCTCGTGCGGAGATCCTCTCGGCACATAACCAAATAGGTGTGAGACGGACCTGTGTGGAGAGCATAAGTAACCATCGGGGCTTTTCGTTTCTTCTTAGGACACTCATTCTTCTAGTGACCCGGTTCTTTGCAGTAGTTACAAATATCAAGTGGATTTACTAGTGAACCTCGATCTCTGAATTTGGATCTTCTTTTTCCTTTCCATTTTCCATTACTCTTTTCTTATCGACATCGTGACTTGTTAGAAAGCATGACTGCCAGTCCAACTGCTTTTTTGTTGTACTATTTCCAGAAGCATTGTGTCGAAGTTCTCGTGAATGGAGACTAGAACGGACCTCCTCGAGAGTTATAGTATCTCTACCAACGACAAAGGAATTTGCAAAATTTTCATATGAAGAAGGTAGAGATACTAACAGAATTAGGATTGCATCTTCATCTTCGACTTTGACATCCACGTTTTTCAGATCCATAAGAATGTAATTCAAATCGTCAAGATGCTCTTTCATAATCGCACCTTTCTTCATTCAGATGGAGAACAGACGTTTCAACAACAGTTTGTTGGTTAGAGATTTCGTCATGTAGAGACTTTCCAACTTCAACCATAAACTGGTGGTCGTCTCTTCGTCGACTACCTTGTAAATAACTTCATCTGCAATACACAACGAGATTGTTAAGTGCACCTTTTCATCTTGTTGTTCCTATTCTGAATCCTCCATTGATTCGGGTTTCTTTCCTGAAAGCGGCATCCAGATACCATGTTACTTCAGCAGCGCGCGCATCTTGATGTGCCAGAGACTAAAAATGTTCTTCCTCGTGAACTTTTCAATCTCCGTGTTGTTGTTTGCATCCGTTCTTCAAATTACAAACCAGATGAACGAGAAACCAACCCTCTGATACCAGTTTGTTGCGGAAATTCGAGTAGAATGAAAAACAAAACAGGAAATAAACAATTACAGACGACACAGATTTACGTGGTTCACCTCAAGATGGGCTACGTCCACGGGCAGGAGCAGTCGGATTTTCACTATCAAGAACAGAGGTGATTACAGACAAATGGGCGGATTTCCGAATTCAGAAGAAATCACAAACCCCCAAAATTGCTTCCAAAATTGTCACACAGAAGACAGAACGACCAGGAGTTTATATAACACTCCGTACAAGATTCACATGTCATTGGCACACGCCCGTGTGCCTTAGGCATGTGCCCCAATCAACACGTCTTTTCATCGACAACCGTCTAGCGCGGTCTTGAAACCGTCAGAACGGCACACGACCGTGTAATCCGGGCGTGTGAATCGAGCTAACATGATTTAAAGCCAATTGATTTTCAGGCAACTAGTTGTCGTGCAAGTTGCAACTTTAACCAACAACAACAAACAACAACACTCAAGCCTTTATCCCACTATAGTGGGGTCTGCTTGTCGTGCAACTTTAACCAATTTAATTAAATTTATGCGGGTTTGTTTGTAGACTTATTACATGTTTGTGGGAATGAAAGTTGAGATATTGCCAATGTTTGCCATTTTGCACAGCATGGAGAGGATTCTTGAGCGTCATGGACGATACTTCCGGGCGGAGAAAATACTACAAAATAAAGAACCAGAGTCACAGGTATAGATCAGGATTATTATCCTCATCATCTGTATCACGCTACCAGCTTAGTAAGAGCTCAATATCTTAAGAATGTTTTAGGATTCGTTCGGTTGAACGGAATTGAGGCTTCGGAACCCTAATTCCGTCCAAACAAATGGACCCTAAAAGAAATATATGGTGATAGCTTAAACCTTGTTCGCATTCTCTTCATGTAGGAAGACTTGTGCTATGAATATGGTAAACTTAAGAGTAGACTTGATGCCTTGCAGAGAAGTCAAAGGTAAGACTTTCTATTTGGAGCTGTTGGAAAAAATGAAGAGTTATTTTGCTAACGTGAAGGTATTCTAACTTTATTTCAGCCATCTCATGGGCGAGAAACTAGAAACATTGAGCTTGAAAGAGCTTCAACAGCTGGAGCAGCAACTTGAGACTACCCTGAAGGATATAAGGTCCAAAATGGTAACTAATTCATTCAAATTTCTTCACTTATTTATGTACAAATTCTTGCATTGTTTGCTTAATCTCAGATAATATACACTTGTTCTTAATGCAGAGTCAAAGTCTCCTTGATTCCATATCCGATCATCAAAGAAAGGCGAGATTTTACCTCCTCTGCTTCATTGCTTTTTGTATGTCCCTTCAACAAATACTAAGTTATGGCAAGATGCATCAATTGCTTTATATTTTGATAGGTTATCATGCCTTAAATACAGGGTTTAAGTGAGAGTTTGGTCATGGGTTCAGATTCATGATTGTTTCATAGATGCATGCTGTATCACTGTATGGTTGATCTGCTAATCAGGGTTTTTAAGAGAGTTATAAGATTGGTGAAGAATAAACTAAAGTTTTATTTTTGGAAAAAGGCAAATGCTTTCATATGAAAAAGACAGAATAATTATTAGTTGTGATCTGAATAGGTCATGTATGTTCTAGTAGGATGGCCAATGAGTGGATTCTTGATTGTTATGGTATACCAGATTAAAATATAATGGAAGAAGCTATAATTGGTTTCATTATAGCATATGATCTTGCAAGAAATGAGAACATTTAGTTACAAAACCAAGGTCATCAAATTTGCTTTTTATTTTTATTTTTATTTTTTATTTTCTTTGCTTAGAAGGAAATAGAAAATGTCTTAGAAAGATTATATGATGATTATATAGAAAATGTCTTTTCTTAGAGTACTAATTAAGGAGATATAGTTTAGAAGTATAATGAAGAAAAAAGTAAATATTGCCCTGCTATTAGGTGAAGTTTGAAATTTTATTTTTTTATCTCTTAGATCTATTTTCACAGGTTCGAGTCCTCGAAGCAGCCTCTTGCAAAAATGCAGGATAAGGTTTGCCTACATTTCAACCTTGTGGTGGGACCCTTCCCTGGACCCTTGCTGCGCGGAGATGCTTTGTGCACCGGGCTGCCCTTTTTTTATCTCTTAGATCTATTTTTTAAACATAGATGTCTTAAAATCCAATCATTTATACCAATAAAATATTAATTTGGAGTTTTTTTTTCTTCTTCGCATTTTTAAGTAACATTCGGCCATTACACGGCAAGTCTACATAACTTCTCCATATGCTGCTTCATCTACTAAGTATCGATGGGATAGGAAAGTGTCTTAAACTCCTAGTACAATTTGTTAAACTTCACATAGTATTAAGTCAACGTCTAATTTTTGCATAGTCTAGCAATGAACTGCTAATTGATGCACCTCAATTTTCATGGCAAAAGTTGATTAAATTCGTTTATCATCTCACTACCACTCAATCACCCTGGTAGAGGGAGCGCTCTGAATTAGTGATTTTGTAGACTTGAACTCTGAAACAAACCTTCTAATCTCCAGCTTCCTCTCCACAATTATATTCACACAATAGATTATTAAACTAAACAAGGAACTGTAATAAAAAAAACAATATTCTAAACTCCAATCATAATATACTTAAACTGCTCAAAAATGCCTATTTCATCAAAAACAAACTATAAATTAACATGTAACGCATATATATATATATATCATTTATGAGCAAAGGAAGTCCAGCTATTTTTGGTACAACATGTATCCTCAAAAAAATTATGGTTGTCAACAGCGACCACTAAGGACTATATAAGGGAGGATGGCCCCAGATCTGAAAGTGTGTTTGCACCTAAGAGGAGAAGGGGATCATCAAGCTTGATAATGTGTTGCACTATCTGAGGGAAGGAAGGTGGCGAGTAACTGGAAAGCTTAGCTAGAAGGGAGGAGATTGGACAAAGCAGTTTGATGTAGGAAGAAACTAAGGGGTCGTTGTTGAGGCATCAACAATGTCTGAGGTAGCTAGAGAGAAATACGTAGATGGGATTTGATGGTGGCATCAACGTTGACATAGTTTTGAAGGAAGTCGGGGAAGTCGAGGGCATCAACATTGAGATAGGTAATGATGCCGGGAGAGGTTGCGGTGTCGAAGGAACATGTAGATGGTAGTCGAGGGGGGGTAGCAGTATCGTTGAGGCGTTGGATAAAGCCAAAGAAGCTGAGGGAAACAATGCCAGCATTGAGAGAGGCATCAACATTAAGGATGTTGATTCCATATTATTGTGAAGGCGCAATCAAATATCTATGTATAAATACAATATTAGTTGCAAATTTGCAATACACGGTGTACCCCGAGCGGGGAGAATGTTTCAATCTTTCTAGAAATTATGAGAGCACATGCATATAATTAGCAAATAAATCATAAATTGTGTAACTGAGGGAGAGTAAATGTGATAAGACGGCGCATATCAACATGGTAGTCGAAATATGACACCACAGTTTAGTCATCTTTTATAAATTCTGACGATTGCGATGAATTTGATGGTGTTGTATTAAATATGAGGATTGCCTTAAAATATATTATAGATTATATGCAAGTAATATTCTATACAACAACAAAGCTCAAGCCTTTATCCCACTATATGTAAGTAATATTCTATACAACAACAACAACAACAGAACCCATATAGTCCCCAATCATTGGGGGTATGGGCGGGGGAAGATTGGAAACAGACCTAACCTTTGGCACTATGCACAAAGTGGCTTCTCTCAGAGGAGAAAGACCTAACCTTTGACAATAAATGCACAAAGTGGCTGCTCACAGAGTACCACTGAAATAGTGGCCCCCTATACCGTCGCGTTTGCTGCGGAATCATGCCCTCAAATCAAAGCCAAAGACATCAGAGAGGGCAGACCCAAGAATCCATTTTAATTTATGTGCACATAACCATGCTTCCTTCATTCAGCATCCAGAGCATTGGTGAAGCACAATAGTAAGTAATATTCTATATTTCAAAAAAATTTGAACTTATATTTGATGCTGCTTCCTAAAGTAAAAATATATTCTATGAATGATTATATCAGTTTTCTGAAGTTAGTTCGATGCATGCAGGAGAAGTCTCTGCTCGAATACAAGATTGTTCTGGAGAAGAAGGTATATTCTCTATCAAGAACTATTGAGCTGCAGCCTGCAGCTGAGAGATTTTTTTTTACTGAAACTATGCTCTACTTGCTCTGCAGATTCTTGAGCATGAGAATGGAATAAGGATGTCACAGCATGCGCAAGAGAATGAACGGAATCAACCCCCAGCAAGATCCTCGCAGCTCACCTTCCAATTAACAAACTCACCTCCCAGCGTCAACATTGGGTAACATAATTTTTCACATGAATGAATATTGATGATATCTGCACACTAAAATCTCTATTTATGGCACTATAAAGGATCAAATGAACACTTGTTACTCATTTAAATAATATGACTAGAAGAAGTGGATAAATCAAATGGGAGTGTGAATTGAATCGGGATTAATGTTGGTTATGACACACTAGTTGGTGAATTCATTTTTTAAAACGAAAATTTAGAGATCATGGAAGCGATAGAAAAAACTTAGCATGTGGATTCTAAAATTATTTTTCATTTATCTGTAGTGGGATTAAACTCATTCGATACTCTAATGCTTCTTAACAAACTCTTCCTCTCATAAGTGCTCTCCAAGTAAGTCCCACTCTAAGAGCTTACTCAATTAGAGACGTAATCACCCCTCAGGACTTTTGAAGTAGGAGATGGTTAAAGATTTATTTTCCACTTCATAATTCTCTATATTTATATAATTTATTTGTGATAAAAGTATACAAAGAAGCAATAATGAAGACCTCCAACAGAAAAATCAACAACAGTGAAGCTTAATCATCAACTCCTCCAGTACACAAGCAATATGCATTTTCATCTCACTGAAACCAATGTACGATCCTTACTCTTCGAGACCAGTAGAGGACAGGCTGACAAACAATAATTACCAAAAAGGCCCCACGAGGGGAAGCTCACAGACGACACTTCTTACCTCACCGGGCGACAAGATCAGCTTGTGACAGCTAACCAGAGACTAGACGGACCTTACGTAGGGATGGGGCCCACCTCCAAATGATGGGGTATACGCCCCTGCCATCACTTATAAATACTACCCATTGTTGAGGGGGAGAGATGGTGCTAACAGCTCACAAGAGTCCTTGCCTAGAACTAGTCGAGCTCGTATGCTCTCATCTTGAGTCTTTTTCTCCCTCCTAATCTAGAATAACATTTTGTTGGGAAAATCCCTGTTGATTTGATTGCACAAAACCATGATCAGACGAGGTATAGAAGAAGGAAGAAGCTAGGCATAAGAAACAGGAAAGTTGGTTGAATTCATACAGAAGTAGTCGGCGATTGTTGACAATGCATTCACCCCATCACTAGTTGGGTGGAGATGAGGCAACGAGAGACCTCTACCGTGGTTATTATTTTCCTGAACTCCATAACCTACTCAGTTGCAGCTAAGTTCCTCCACAATGCAGCCTTACTTTGCCCAGAACTCCCGTGGGTATTATTTTCCTGGACATCTCGCTTCCCAGCTTTATATTCCAGCATTCAGGATTTAAATCCAGCAACAATCCCCACCCCCCAGAACATCCAGAAGCCACGAGAGACATGCATTCATTACTCCTTCCACAGCCTCCCCTATCCCTCCAGGAGCTATATCATCCACATTCCAACACACTCCAGCTCTGCGTCCAGCCTCGGCAAACCCCATCCAGGGGTTGTTTCTTCTTTTCCAGCCCTGCGCAACACTCTGGGTTCTTCTCGAAGGCCCTGAAGGCTGAAACAATATTTGGTATCATTCCTGGCCACTAGAGGCTTGTCGGATACCTCACGAAACCCTCTATGTCTTAGTTGTGCAAGTTTCTAAGTTGGGTGTCTTTTATTTTATGTTGAATTAGTAATTATTTTCCAACTTTGCTTTATATATCTTTGTAAATTTTATTTCCACACACCACTTGTGGCTAGTGTTGTATTCATTTGCTTGTTTGGTTAAGATTCGTGTATTCTCGTATTAATACTACATCACTTGTTCTTCATTTTGTGAAGTTTTCTTCTAATGTAGTTTTCCTGTGTCTGGTTTTATAAATCATAATTATTGCAAGTAAAAGTTGTCAGGGGTTGTTTCTTCTTTTCCAGCCCTGCCCAACACTCTGGGTTCTTCTCGAAGGCCCTGAAGGCTGAAACAGTATTTGGTATCATTCCTGGCCACTAGAGGTTTGCCGGATACCCACCAAACCCTCTATGCCTTAGTTGTGCAAGTTTCTACGTTGGGTGTCTTTTATTTTATGTTGAATTAGTGATTATTTTCCAACTTTGCTTTATATCTCTTTGTAAGTTTTATTTCCACACACCACTTGTGTCTAGTGTTGTATTCATTTGCTTGTTTGGTTAAGATTCGTGTATTCTCGTATTAATACTACATCACTTGTTCTTCATTTTGTGAAGTTTTCTTCTAATGTAGTTTTCCTGTGTCTGATTTTATAAATCATAATTATTGCAAGTAAAAGTCGTCAGAATTGTGTCTGCATTTAGAACTTATCCATTAGCCCCCTCCTAGGACCGCCCTGTTTCAATTTGGTATCAGAGCCCAGGTACGGGCTTAGTTTATGATATACTGGATTAAAGTCTACATATCACTCATGTCATGTCATAGTAGTCATTGCTACTATAATCCTCTATTTGAGGAACTAGAATCCACCTATGTTCAAGCACATAGAGTTCCTTTAGGGAGATCGTCATACACTGTGATGATTATCCTCGTCCACGACCCATCTCTCATAGAGATCCTATTGACCTTCGACACGACTCGTTTATCGTAGGAGGAGCTACTACGATCAGCATCGTTTTGAGGAAATTCTTGAGTATAGGTTTTGTAGGGTTGTCCCTCCATTTGATGGTTTGTGGAGTCTTGTGGTCTTTAACTATTGGCTCGTGGACATGACTTATTGTCTAGATCACTTTGAGTTATTCAGTGAGCGTCGCGTCATGTTTGCGAAACTTAGATTGTTAGGTCAGGCAAGACAATACTGCCATAACACTGAGAGGACCTTTGAGCGAGGTTGTCTTCGCCCCATCATTAGTTTCATGGAGATGTGACGGAGATTGTGTCATAAGTATTTGTTGACGTCATATAAGAGTCGTCCCCTCGAGCGAGTATTTTCCCTCTAGCAAGGATCCATGTTTGTTGCAGAGTATATAGCCTATTTTGACGAGTTAGCAGTGAGGAGTGACATTCATGATGAGTCAGTCGTAGCCACTGTTAGATTCCATTTCGAACTTCAGTCTGCAATCTACGTAGCACTGATTGGTCATCGGTTAAATTCTGTCGAGCAGACATTTCAGCTCACCCTCCACTACGAATGGTATTTGAGATCCGTTTGAGTTAATAGAGTGGATTCGCACCTCAATCTCCCCAGTATGAGTTCTTCCACATCCCAGTGCGGTACGAAAATCCATATTCTATAGTGAGAATGAATCTACCTCTGACCCAATAATGCAAACTGAGGAATATAACAATGTGATCACTTCCATTGTTCTTAAGAGCGACATTAGCATAGAGCGTCTGGTACTTATGCGTAGCCATATTGAAGATGAGACTCAAACAAGAGACTCGTCTGCAAGTATATAATCATTAAAGATCTTCCAATTCTACCTCAGAGCCTACTCATCTCCGAGCATGGGGAGTCTAATATTGTGCATGTAAGGCCCGTCTCTCCTACTCTGGAGCGCATTCCTGATTTCTCGAGAATTTATTCTATTACTCATCACACATACGATGAGATTTCTTATATCCTCCCTAATGAGCCACCGTGTAAGTTTTCCACCTTTAGATACATTGGACACATCCGAATAATGACTTATAATGTCAATATCTTAGACATTTACTTGGGTGATTGTCCTATTTGCGACGAGTTTTCCTACACACTTTCTAAAGAGCCTCCAGATAAACCATCACTCATTAAGAACGTGTCTACTATCTATAAGCCAGTCAAGAGTGATAGTGATCTCGATAGCCTAGGAATTGATTCCATCCTCATTAGTATTGATACATCAGGTGATTATTTAAATGATCATCGCACCCACGATAAATTTTTTACGCCCAATCCATTGAACCCCCTGACCATGTGCCTCTCTGGAATGAAATATGGAGGGTTTTAGAGCCTCTACATAAGAGGTTTGTTGTGTCAGTCGACAATCATTTATCGTCATTGCGTAGCATGCATAAGTCTGCCCGGCGTAGGATTACTTGCAATAATGATATTTATAAATCTTATGCTCATAGCCACATAAATTTGCAAATCTTCAAAGAAGGAGAACATGTGTTGGTTTGTATACATGCTGAGAGTTCCCCAAGGGAACTACTAAAAAATTAAATGTTAAACGAATGTAATTAGAATAAATGCTTACGAGCGAAATATTTCGCAGAGTATGAAAATTTCACTTGAATTCAACATTAAAGATTGGACTATTTCTTCGAGACACATGATTATATGTACCCTTCACCACCCGCCACATCAGCTCCTCAGCCACAGCCTTCGCCTACTACTCTACAACCCCAACCTTCACCTACTACTTGTTTGCGGCCCGAGTCTTCGACACCGATTGATCATCTGACTTCTTCCATAGCAATACCACATTCTCCAGCACAAACATCATCATCCACAGACATTGGTACCATTGTCAGTATTATCGTTCAGTGCCATCTACAGTAGTGTCATTTCCAGCATCAGTACCATCACTGTTCTCGACGTCGGTGACAACAGTAGTATCATCATCGATACCATCTTCAACATTGATTTCCTCTACTTTGACTCTGACATCTTCAACACCATCTCCTAAAGCAGCAACACCACCTTTAATACGAACAAGAAGGAAAATGCTTGGATTAATGAAGAACGGATACAAATCCGGAGCAAGCTCCGGCCAAGATTATGGAGGCTGGGTCCTCCTATAATCCTTCTCTCAAAAAGAGAGCCCAAAACCCTAATACCAAAAAGATGACCCTAACACTCCCATACCTCCTCCTTATATAGGGAGGAGGGGGCTCACATCAAACCTAATATTTAAAATAAAAAGCAGTAATAATAAAATGGCGCGTGCGCGTAACAATACATCCCTTCAGAAAAGCGACCTTGTCCCCAAGGTCGGAGCGCCGCCCGCCGGTCAGTAGTGGGATGCTGTCGAGGTGCCCGGGGCATCGGTCGGTAGTCCATCCGAGAGAAGCAGGGCGTCGAAGTCGGCGGCGGAGAGCGCGGCCACGTCGTCGCCGATGAGGACACGACACTCCTTCACGGAGCATTCATGACCAGGAGAGTAGGGGTGCTTGCAGCGGAAGCACAGGCCCTTGCTTCGTAAGTCGTTGTACTCCTGGTTGGAGAGGCGGTGGGTAGGGACAGGCCGATTGTTGCGAGGACCCATCATTGGTGGCCGAGGCAGAGGAGGTGGTGGAGGTGTAGGTTTCGGATGGGTCGAGAAATATGTGTAAGAAGGATGCTGAGAGGGAGGTGGTGGGGAAGGAATGTTGCTGGACGTCGCGAGAAATTCTGCCTCCACCAGGGGGGCGAGGTCAATGGCGTGGTGAACCGTTAATGGTTGGAGAGTGCGGAGACGGGAGCGGAAGTGGGGTTGCAAGCCGTTCATGAAGAATCCCAAGTAATGGTCTGGGGGAAGACCGGGGACATGGGTGACTAATTCCACGAAAGCATCAATGTACGAGTCAATGGAGCCGGTGTGACGGACCCCGCAAAGTCGCTCGATCATGGGGCCGGAGTAGCGGGCGTCATACCGCTGAATGAGGGCCTCAGAGAGAGCTGGCCAGGTGAGGTCGGGAGAGGTCTGGCGGAGCCAACGGACCCAATGGAGGGCCGACCCTTCCATGCCGATGATTGCGGTGGAGACCCGTTGTGTCGGCGCGGTCTGGTGAATGTCGAAGAACTGCTCGGCGCGGGCAATCCACCCGAGGGGGTCAGACCCGTTGAAGGTAGGCATGTCAGGTCCACGGGACAGTGGAGGAGGCACTTCCACCGCTGCGGGAGCATCGGGAAGCACGGTGCTAGGGGAGCCCACAACAGAAGTGGTAGAGGGCCCGGAGTGCTGGGTGGGCTGCAAGTTCTGGAGCATGGTCAGAATCGAGGTGAACTGCTCGGTCTGAGTCTCGAGACGAGAGTTGATGGTGGCGAGGGAGTGTTCGAGGGCTTCCACGCGGGCTTCCATCCGGCTCTTTGGCATATGAGAACGATTGCTCCGAGTTGGAGGTTGGCACGGGGCGGATTGGTGTGGCACCGGGCAGATCTGGCCCGCAGGTGGCCGGGACGGCGACGGGGAGCGCTGGCGGGCTGAGGAGGATGCACGGGCGGTGGCTGGGATCGCTGGCGGGCTGAGGAGGACGGACGGGGCGGCGGCTGGGAGAGCGGGATCGCTGATTCCGGCGGCTGGGAGCTCGAGCGGGAGTGGCGATGTCGAGGGCGAGCGACAGAGGCGATGGCGAGGTCGAGCGCAGAGTTGGCGTCGTCGAGCGACAGAGGCGAGTGACCGATCGAGCGCAGATGGCGTCGTCGAGCGCAGTTGGCGTGGTCGAGCGCAGAGGCGTCGTCGAGCGCAGTTGGCGTCGTCGAGCGCAGATCGAGCGCAAGCTCTGTCGGGCGTCGTCGAGCGCAGGTCGAGCGGAAGTGGCGAGGGCGAGGTCGAGCGCAGATCTGGCGTCGGCGAGCGACAGAGGCGATGTCGAGCTGTCCGCGTATGCGTATAGCAGAACTCGATACTTCCGGTGGCTGTAGAAGCGGGCGGAGCGGCAGGTCGGACCAATTAATACGAACAAGAAGGAAAATGCTTGGATTAATGAAGAACGGATACAAATCCGGAGCAAGCTCCGGCCAAGATTATGGAGGCTGGGTCCTCCTATAATCCTTCTCTCAAAAAGAGAGTCCAAAACCCTAATACCAAAAAGATAGACCCTAACACTCCCATACCTCCTCCTTATATAGGGAGGAGGGGGCTCACATCAAACCTAATATTTAAAATAAAAAGCAGTAATAATAAAATGGCGCGTGCGCGTAACAACCTTCATCATCGCCGTCAGCTTCAACGGTACCGTCCTCGGTTCTATCGTCAACATCGGCTTTAGCGATACCATCTCCAGCCTCCGCAGCAGTAGTACCCTCGAGCCCGGTCCACGAGTTCAAGACACCATCAAAGCTAGAGGGATTCACCTCGCTTTCAGACGAGAGACCGATAATCTTCATTCATGGAGATGAATGCTTTCAAGGCGAGGGAGGGAAGATTGATGAGGATCACGACACACAGGTTTACGCGACGATCCGAGCCGTTTGTTTTGTGCAGATCGACGCTCCGTGAATTTTAATTATTTTTTGTGTATTTTTCTGATTTTTATTTTGATGTATTTGAGGCCGTCATGATCGGAGAATCATCACCGTCTATGATGACCCTTAGTCTATAAGTGAGATAGAGGGTTCATTTACAGGCATTGAAAATTTGAGTAAAGAAGAAAATCCTTCTTTCGATCACCTGGTGCCGAAGCCGGAATTCAAGTGCGAAGTTTGAAAGTTATCCCTCCCCTTCCCTCAACATCTAGCCGACCACCCCCTTCTTTTTTCCTCCATCTAGTTGGCCACCCCTTCCCCACCACCACTAGCCGGTCATCTTCCCCAACCCCCTCCCTTCAGCAAAGGGCCGGTCGTACTCCTCTCCCTCCACCACCACCTAAGTGTCGGCCACCCCACCCTCTCCTAATCTCCACCATCACTACTTGTTTTCATTGAATTTCAGCTTTTTGAGGATCATCGGAAACCGCCTCCGGCGACCTCCCTCAAGCCACCACCACCTCCTCAACTCCCCCCCCCCCCCCCCCCCCCCCCCCCCCCCCCCCCCCCCCCCCCCCCCCCCCCCCCTCACCACTTTAAATTCTTTCATTTTGCAGTTTTCCGGTGATCGCCGAAAACCACCTCCGGGCACCACCACCACATCCGGTGTTCCCCTCCGGCCATCTCCCACCAACATAACTACAATACCACCTTCCCACTACCCCATATTCTCCACTATCCTAAAATTTGGGTCCATTCTCCACTTCCTCACTAACCCCTCTACAGCCTCACGTGAAACCACTTCCCACATTTCCAACCGAACCCCCACTGCCTCCTACAACCGACCCCTACCTCCCACACTTCCACAGATTCCTCCCCCTCATACATCCCCTGTCGAGGAAGCTCCAAACTTCTGGCTGCTGCTGGAATCACCTCCCAGCTATTTCCAACCCCATAACCTACTCAGGTGCAGCTAAGTTCCTTCACGATGCAGCCTTACTTCGCTTAGAATTCCCATGGGTATTATTTTCCTAGTCATCTCCCCTCCAGCTTTATATTCCAGCATTCAGGAATTAAATCCAGCAACAATCCCTGCCCCCCCCCCCCCCCCCCCCCCCCAAGGACATCCAAAAGCCAGAAGAGACCTCCACCAACAGCTATTACTCCTTCCACAGCCTCCCCTATCCCTTCAGGAGCTCTATCATCCCCTCGGCCACCTCCAGCACACTCCAACTCTGCATCCAGCCCCCTAAACCCCGTCCAGGGCTGTTTCTTCTTTTCCAGCTCTGCCACAGCCCTGCCAAACACTCTGGGTTCTTCTCGAAGGCCCTGAAACCGTCTCTGGTCTCATTACCGACCACTAGTGGCTTGTCGGATACCCACCAAACACTCTATGCCTTAGTTGTGTAAGTTTTTAAGTTTGGTGACTTTTATTTTATGTTGAATTAGTGATTATTTCCAACTTTGCTTTGTATCACTTTGTAAGTTTTGTTTCCACACCACTTGTGGCTAGTGTTGTATTCATTTGCTTGTTTGTTTGTTAAGATTCTTGTACTCTCTAGTTAATACTACATCACATGTTCTTCATTTTGTGAAGTTTTTTTCTAATGTGATTTTCCTGTGTATGATTCTATAAATCATAATTATTGCAAGTAAAAGTTTGTGAAATTGTGTTTGCATTTAGAACTCATCCATTAGCCCCCTTCTACGACTGTCCCGCCTCAGACATTCTTGAGATCGTATTGCCACGGTCTGCCCAAAAGTAGGTGACACATCCATGACCGTCACATCACACTAGATATCATCGCAATACATTTTACTAATTGAGAAAGGTGGGTCAAACATCTGTTCTTTATAGTCATGCCATTCCTTTTTGTTGAACTATGATAACTTGTAGGGTTGCAATCGCTTTGAAATTAACATTTACAACTTAGTAACCACATCTTGAGACACAATATTCTTATAGCTCCCGCTATTCACGATCACCTTGTGGACTTCATTTTAAGAGTCGTTTATCGGGACCTCCCTTGTAAGTTTGATAAATTACAAATTGCACCCCTCTACTTTTTTGAAATTACAAAAATCTCCTATACAAGTTTGCATTTCATAACATGCATGCACAAAAATACCCCCTGGAGAGGAGCTCCGGGAGTATTTTTGTGCATGCATGTTCATAAATGTAAATTCACAGGAGAGAACTTTGTAATTTCAAAAGATAGATGGGTGCAACCTGTAATTATTCCAGCTCCCATTCAAAATTTGGGTAATTAATAGTATTTTAATGGTAAAGCGCTAGAGTGAAAAAAATTTGGTTCTCAGCAACCCCCTCCGATCTCCCCATATACGAGTAAGAAGGGAAATGTGACCCACTTCCCTACACTTGTTGCTGCAACGAAGCTTGCTGATAGATCTGCTCTAATACCACTTGACGGCAGCCACAATGAGGAGTCCAAAACTTCCCTCTAAAATTTCTCGTAGGGACAGAATTTGTTTCCAACATATCACCCTTAGCCTAATATAACTAGGGAAAAGTACGCAAAATGCAGAGAAGTCCGCATACAAAATAAAATTACAAATGACTCAATCGAGTCGCGCTTGGGATTGGAGGCCTAAAATCAATTGCATCATAAACTCGACGCATCAAACAAATGAAGAAGATGGAACCGGAGGTTGTAGTCCGCCCTAGACTTCGCAACCCCCTAGCCTTATCGATTATTTTTTGGGACAAAAAATAAGAGTGATCATTAATCAGCCATTAACAGAGGAATAATGCCCACCGTAATCATCATCATCATAGCTTAAAAGCAGGCCTGGAAGCACGATCCGAAAGAGTTGATATTTGTTGAAATGCAGGGCATATCTGGCTTCTTGCGCAGCCGTTGAGGAGGATTTTTTAGGGCCTGCTGTTCGGACCATCAGTAACAGATGTTTCTATCTTCAACCTGATGATTGAGACCCACAGACTGCAGCCTACTCTCTCTTTTATTATTGTTACTGTTATATTATTATTTATTGTATATATGTGATAATAACAATAGCACTAAGCACTGCTGCTGCTGCTGCTCACCAACCACTTTTAGTTTTATCCACACAGTCTATCCTGCATGTTAGAAGAATGCATGTATGATGTGGCCATGGTTGATATAAATATATCATAAATAGATGATGATGATGATGATGATGATGATGCATGCTCTGGAATGTGATGGGATTTTGGAAAATGTCTTATGCTTTTTGTTGCAAACTGCGCTTACGGTGGGGAGTTGCTTTATCTGAACGAAAGGAATGCTGCGGCACCGTCTTTTTCTGTTGTTGGATCCGATCCTACGGTTCTCCTTTCGTGGATTCATACTATTTTCACCCAAATAATTTGCGATCAGCATTGGGAAAAATGCTTGAGCTATACATAAAAGGCAGATAGCTCAAAATAAGATTCCAAAATTGCTGAATAAGAGTAATTATTTGTAGTAGTAAGTGATTCCTTCTTGAACTCAACTTGTTAGGTCCAGTTTAGCATAGTCGGTGCGACTGATCCATTTATGCTTGGCCCCGGTAGACATTGCGAATGCTTGATGTGGATGTTAACTACAGAGCATCGCTGTTTCAGGGAACGTCGTTCAGCACCATTCTTTCACATATTCGAACATTGGTCAGCTTTCACCGTGTGCAGATTTTTTCGTCTTCGACTTGGCTCAATCCACAACCAATCACTATCATTCACTCTTTGCCCGTGAGCCGGGCAAGATGAGTACAACTTGAAATTAAACAACAACAACAACACTCAAGCCTTTATCCCACCATAGTGGGGTAATTGCCAAAAAAAAGGATAACAGTAACAATATTTTAGTAATTGTTTAATATTTCCATGTCAAATGGGAGAATCAAATAAATTTGTTTTGAAGTGATTTCATTCACTTGTAATAATAATAATAATAATGTCAGATTTGAAACAATTTATTTCCGCGCTTACAAGTCGAACATCTTTAGTTTTTTTTTTACAAATAGACCACGGTCAAGCATGGCCGGAGTCCCTGGTGGCGTCGTAGTAAGGGTGTAGCTTCTATTGGAATATTTTCTTTATAGTCCTGTATTAATATATATGTTTTGAATTTTGAAAATACCTATAAAATAATTGTAAATTTTCAATAGACTCAAGAAAACTTCAGATTAGTAAAACAAGACTTTTACAAAAGCTTTAAGACAGTGAAGTGAGGAATAAATAAAATCAGAATACTATATATGTATAGTTTAGAATCGAGTCTGCGAAAGGTGTGTGGTCATTGCCCTAAAGAAGTTGCACCACCCTCCGACTGGGTTTTCCACCGATGCTCACTCCTCCAAGGTACAACACCAGGATAGATCCTGAAAACTCTGATGTGCGCGGACACCGAAGAAGCACAAAGCACCCGAACTCCCACTTGATGAAGCAAATGTAAAGAAAAGGAATCACGGCAAAATGTGGAAAAACGTATCTAAAACGATTCAGAGAAATCTCATATATAGGAGTCTTGGAAAAATAACACATAATTAATTACAACGGTTATAATTGGTAAGAGATAATCAAGCAGAGAAACGTAAAAGATTTCCAACGGAGGGAGTAATGGCGAGAAAAACGCGTAAAAGAAACGGTTAGAAAACCGCGTAATAACTGCGTCGCGTCGAATTCATATCGACGTTGCGTTGAAATCATATCGACGCAACTTGACGCTACATCGAGTTCTTATCGACGCATGTCAAGACGACGGACTGCTTGTCGACGCAAGCGCCGAGAACTTATCGACGTAAGTAGGTTGCTTCGATTTCTTATCGACGCAACTCCAGTCGACACAGTCGGGTGCGTCGAGTTCCATTCGACGCAGCTCCAATTCAGCGAGCTTGTCGACGCTACTTCGAGTTCTACTCGACGCAACTCAGAATAAAAATACTGAAACTATTTTGTACAAAAAGTACAATTCAATTCAATTATTCCCCGGATCTAGTCGGGTGCGGTGTGTGTGCGCGCGCGCGTGTGGTTCATAGTTCATCCTTATGTTCCTTTAAAGAAATAAGAAAGTGTGAAGACATATATATAATTACTAACAAGAATGTAAAATGACAATGTGAGACTAAATGATTCATCCTTTCCTTCATGAAAGGTTCCCTCCAAATATTTGGATTTCCTCCATTTGGTTTTGGAGCTTTTCATCAATTATGAGGAGTCAAACACCAAACACCATACAAGGCTCCAATAAAACATTATAAGTCAAATGTTTTAATTACAAAATTTCTAACAATCCCCCACAAAGGCGAAAAATCAAAAGGTGAACTTCATAAGTTATGATATTAATAATGATAAATAAAATTAAATACAAATTTGATTCATCAAATTGTATCTAATGCAATGAGTATAGGTGGAATGGTTACCTTGAACATATACTTAGTACTTATTTCTTCTACCGAAGAGTATAATATGTCATAGGCCTTGAATTATAAACTTTAAACTGGTAAAATAGATAAGACCACAAAAGATTGATTGTTCATTGGGTTATGACGGTATGCGCATCAATGGTCATGCGCATTCCTTGATTTTTCATGAGGGTTATTAGGGTTCAGCCCGGATCTCAAAGTCACGGCTTCATGACTACCCCCACATAGGTGGTGCCTCAAGAGATATTTCGTAATTAATATCTCGCAAAGAAATATGCTTTTGGTAACCATTAAGAACTAAAACGTTCATCTTAAACGGTTACGTAGAGCACAACATCATTGGAATTGGGAGAAGATTTTCTCAACCTTTAAATTTGTGCTCCCAACTACGCTACATCAACGGCTTCGTTTCTACCACATTGAATCCAATTCATGGGATCTCCAATCACAAGGGTTGGGGATAATCCACCGTTGGCAGCAAATCATGTGGGCTTAAGCCTCATTCCCCTCGATGACAATAAAATCTCCCTTCGAGACAATCTCTTGGTAAGATTATCAACCAGATTCAATTCTGACTTTACATAATTGAGTGATATCACTTCTTTTCTTCTTTGCTTCACGGACTTGTACCTTATTCTCATGAACTTGTTCATTTTAGCATTAGTACTATTTGAAGCAGTTAAATCAATTACAGATTTATCATCACAATGCAAAGAAATAGTTGGTATTGATTTTTCAACTAAAGGAATTTCAAAAAGTAAATTTTTAAGTCATTCGGCTTCGGCACGTGTAGTGTCTAAAGCTATAAGCTCGGATTCCATGGTGCTTCTTGAAATCATAGTTTGGTTTGTAGAAGCCCATGATACGGCGGCTCCTCCAAAGAGAAAAACATAACTGGTTGTTGATTTAACATCTAACGAATCAGTTACCCAATTGGCATCTGAATACCCTTCAAGTACTTCGGGAAAACTCGTATATACTAAACTATAATGAATAGTTCTGCGAAGGTATTTAAAAATTCTAGTCAACGCTATCCAATGGTCATCACTTGGATTGCTAGTATATCTACTAAGCATGCCTTCAACATAGGAAATATTGGGCCTAGTGCGATTAGCAATATAAAGCAGTGACCCTATTATTTGTGCATACCTATGTTGGTAAATAGGTTCACCTAAATTTTTACAGTTTTATGTTAGCGTCATAAAGAGTAGAAGCAGGTGCAGAATCAAATAAATTAAATTTATGCAACATTTTCTCAATCGAGTGAGAAAGAAACAATGATACACTAGACTCATATTTAGCTAATTTCATTTCCAAAATGACACCAGCTTCTCCTAAATCTTTCATATCAAATTTAGATGATAAATTATTCATGATATTATTATAATTTTTATTGAACTTCCAAAGATTAAAATGTCATATACATAGAGACATAACAATACATATTCATTTCTTTCTTGTTTTGCATAAATGTATTTATCATATTCATTGCTTAGGAACTTGTTTTAATCCATAAAGAGATTTAATCAGTTTACATACTTTGATTTCTTGTCCTTTAACTACAAAACCTTCGGGTTGAGCCATATAGACTTCTTCATCTAAGTCTCCATGTAAAAATGCGGTTTTTACGTCCATTTGATGAACAATTAATTTATGGATCGAAGCTAAGGCTACTAGAACACGAAGGGATGTAATCCTAGCTACGGGAGCATAGGTATCCAAATAATCTATCCCATGTTTTTGCGCATAGCCTTTAGCTACAAGGCGAGTCTTATATTTTTCTATGGAACCGTCCGGATTTAATTTCATTCTAAAGATCCATCTACAACCCATGACTTTGGTACCAGAAGGAAGATCGGTTATAATCCCAAGTTTTATTTTCTAGAATAGAATTACTTTCGGCATTTATGACTTCTTTCCAAAAAGGGAAATCAGATGAGGTCATAGCTTCCTCATATGAATTAGAATCTCCTTCAACTAGGTAGGTGAAGTAGTCCTCTCTAAAAGTTCTTTCATTTCTAACTCTTTTGCTTCTTCTAGGTTCATCAATTTCTAATGGATCTATATTAGAGGAAGGTTGAAATGGGCTAGAGGATGGTTGAGATGAGTTGTCTAATTTATATGGGAATTTATCTTCAAAATAAACGACATCTCTAGCTTCTATAATAGTGTTATTTGATATTTCATTAATTAGTGAATTGGTAATAAAAAACATATTAGCACTACTATCGGAAGCAAAGCCTATAAAAATAGAGTCAAAGTTTTATGTCTTATTTTCTTTCTTTTAGGTTCAGGAATTGCTACCTTAGCCAAACACCTCCACACTCGAAGAATTTGGAGATTAGGTTTCCTTAATTTGAATAATTCAAAAGGAGTTTTATCATTATGTTTTGAAGGAATTCTATTTAGGATGAAAAAAGAGGTGAGTAAGATTTTCTGGAGCACCGGACTCGGCTAACATGACATTGACCATGTACATCAAAGTCTGATTTTTCCGTTCAGCTGCACCATTAGATTGAGGAGAATAAGAAGCAGTCACTTGATGAATAATCTCATGTTCTTGACAAAACTGAGTTAGTTCATTCGAAATGTATTCTCCACCTCGGTCGGATCTAAGAATTTTAATCGATGATCCTAATTGATTTTCTACTACCGCTTTGAAAATCTTAAAGTATGAAAATACTTCATCTTTAGTTTTTAATAAATAAATGTAACAATATTTAGTGAAATCATCAATAAAAATTGCAAAATATTTATTTTCACCTCTAGTGGGTTGGCGGTTCGAGTCACACACTTCCGAGTGAATTAACTCTAATGGTTTTGATGTTCTTTCTACTGATTTAAAATGTTTTCTAGAAAATTTAGATTGCACACATATTTCACATCTAGCACTTGGTGCAATATTAAATTTAGGAATTAAATTTAACGACATCATTCTTTCCATACAATCTGAATTCACATGTCCTAGTCTAGCATGCCAAAAATCATAAGATGAACTTGAAATAATAGAAGATGAAATTTGATTTACTTCTAAATCAGCAACATTCAATTTAAATAAATCATCACAAATATATCTTTTTCCAATAAAAACGTCATTAAATGTTATTATAACTTTATTTGATTCTAAAACAATCTTATAACCCTTCTTCACTAATAAGGATCAACTCACTAGATTTTTCATAACTCTCGGCACATATAGCACACCATGCAAGACTATTGTCTTCCCGGATGTCAACCTAAGATCCACTCTCCTGCGACCAAGAATTTGTGCCGAAGAAGCATCTCCTAGGATCACGCTTCCTCCACTGATGTCCTGAAATGTAGCAAATTAAGCAAGAACGTTTAAAACAAGTATGAGCATTTGCTCCGGAATCAAGCCACCAATCTGATGAACAAGTGAGAAGAAGACTAGGAGAATAATCTAACCTGAAGATGGGTTGATCTGGTGCTTGGATCATGTTGGCCCGAGGCTTGTCACCACGAGACTTGTCAATTACGGGTTCTGTCTTCTTCTAGAAGCAATTGGTAGACAGATGATTTGTGCGATCACAGATAAAACAACATTTCCCTTTGCCTGAGTTTTGGATTGAAGGACCAGATTTTGGATGATTAGGTTTCTGATGGCGGGAACCTAGACGGAAAGATTTCTTATGGATTTTGCCCTTATCTTTAAGTGATGGTGAGAGGAATGGTTGTCGTGAGATTCAGTGAGATTCACTTTAGGAGCATGGTCTTTGGGATTTTTAGAATTCTTGGACTTATGTTCCTCCTCTATGCTGATAACACTTTTGGATTTGAACATAAGTAAGGTTGGATTGGTCATGACGAAGTCTAGTACTAAAGCCAGACCAAGAATTCGGAAGAGATTCGATAAGACATGCTACTAAATAATTTTCGGAAAGAATTGAGTCATCGGCTCGGATCTTGGACAACATCTCATCGAGTTGATGAAGTTGAGGATTGATATGCTTGGAAGCATCAATCTTGAATTTGTGGAGATTAAAAACATTATACCTTTCTATACCCGCATTATCAAGGTTATAACATGCTTCAAGAGCATACCACAAATCCTTAGTCGTACGTGTACAACCCCCATATCCATCGAGTGAGGCCCAGCGTGGAGGGCCGCCGAGACGTGTCGACTAGACCCAAAGGGTCTTAAGACCTTTGGGTATCGCCCGGCGAACCCCCGTAGCTCTCACCAGAAGAAGAGTAAGAGGCGAGAGGGGGAGGGGCGGGTGCCCCCCCTCTCGCCCTCACCCAGCTAGGGGCGAGAGGGGAGGGGCGGGTGCCCCCCCTCTCGCCCGCGCCCAGCTAGGGACGAGAGGGGAGGGGCGGGTGCCCCCCCTCTCGCCCGCACCCAGCTAGGGGCGAGAGGGGAGGGGCGGGTGCCCCCCCTCTCGCCCGCGCCCAGCTAGGGGCGAGAGGGGAGGGGCGGGTGCCCCCCCTCTCGCCCGCACCCAGCTAGGGGCGAGAGGGGAGGGGCGGGTGCCCCCCCCTCTCGCCCGCGCCCAGCTAGGGGCGAGAGGGGAGGGGCGGGTGCCGCCCCTCTCGCCCTCGCCCAGCTAGGGGCGAGAGGAGGAGGGCGGGTGCCCCCCCTCTCGCCCTCGCCAAGCCAGGGGCGAGTGGAGGAGGGGGGCCGACCCCCTCTCTCGCCCCCGACCCTGGTAAGGGGGAAGACCCTTGGTCTCGCCCCACCCCAGCGAGGAGGCTCGCCGAGCTCCGCGAGGTAACCCCTCTCGCCCAGTTCCAGAGGAGGGGGGGGGGGGGGGTTGATCTGCGTTTAGTACCTCATAACAGCGGGATTTGGCTATTTGCAGTCCAGTTTTGGCTATTCGCAGTCCAGATCCGAGGGTATTTTGGTAATCTAGCAGATCAGTTTTTGGCTATTTGCAGCCCAACTTGGAAAACCTATAAATAGACCCTAAGGGGCACCAAGGGAGAGGAGTTCTAGATTTCCAAATTTCGGATCTTCTTTTTCCCTTAGAGCTCTCCTTTGGTGCTTCTGGTTCAGCATTGGCTAGGGAGGGGAAGATCTCTCAGGTCTTCCGGGTGTGAGGTGGGACCTCCTCGCTGTAGCCTAGGGTCCGTTTCCAAGTCCAAGTGCTCTTGCCTAGAGAGTTGGCTCGAGAGAAGTAGGTGTGAGACCACCCCTTTTTTGGGACCCCGAACTCCACGGAGACCGAGTTGTCGGTTTCAACATTTTTGGTGCGGTGAGCGTGGAGAGTGGTCAGCACAGAAGTTCTTGAGCCAAATCTCATGGCAGGAGACCTCGGAGGAGGAGACGATGAGGGGTCTCATATCCCAAGTGAGGTGGTAGGAAGGGGAGAGTTCATGGCGGCCATCAAGGGAATCATGGAGCTGCTCCAAGGCATCACCAGGGGAGGTGACTGCTCGGCTCCCTCCCCCCAGACACCGCCTTCTGGGTCGCAAGGAGTGCTCGCCCAGGGGGGGTCAGGAGAGGTTGCCCCAGGGGGTCGGCCAGGAAAGGAACCAGTGACTGAGAGTGGCGAGCGGGACCTCGCCGGGCGAGTGCTTTTTCCTAGCCCGGTGAGTGGGGTCTCGCTCGGAGCCGGAGTCGCGCAAGTGGAGCTCGCGAAGCCGGCGAGTGGGGGGTCACCCTTTAGCGAGCTGATCATCTCGGCTCCGAGCCGTCAACAGCATCTCTTGGCAAGCGGGGGCGGAGGAGATGGAGAAGATCATGGAGAGCATGAGCCAGATGGGAGTGGCAGGAGAAGAAGAGGAATGATCATCTCGCGCAAGCAGCCTGAGAAGCGAGTGCCATGGGGGGGGGGGGGGGTATGTTGTGTTTATTTTTGTTTTTTGTTTTTTGTCGCTTTCCTTTATAGCAAATTCTACCCCTCGCTGGTTGGGCCAGGAGGTTTTGACAAGGGAAATCCCCCCATTAGATGGATGAAGTTATTTTGCTTATATGATTAGTAAGTTGCCATCGAGATGTCCTCCTAACTCCAGGCTCTCACTAGCTGGGTGGGTCGAATGATCCTCGGATGGGTAAGTTCAACGCCGAGATGTCCTCCTCACTCCAGGCTCTCACTAGCTGGGTGGGTCGAATGATCCTCGGATGGGTAAGTTCAACGCCGAGATGTCCTCCTCACTCCAGGCTCCCACTAGCTGGGTGGGTCGAATGATCCTCAGAAGGAAGAGCTTGCCATCGCGATGTCCTCCTCACTCCAGGCTCTCACTAGCTGGGTGGGTCGAATGATCCTCGGATGGGTAAGTTCAACGCCGAGATGTCCTCCTCACTCCAGGCTCTCACTAGCTGGGTGGGTCGAATGATCCTTGGAAGGAAGAGCCTGCCATCGAGATGTCCTCCTCACTCCAGGCTCTCACTAGCTGGGTGGGTCGAATGATCCTCGGATGGGTAAGTTCAACGCCGAGATGTCCTCCTCACTCCAGGCTCTCACTAGCTGGGTGGGTCGAATGATCCTCGGATGGGTAAGTTCAACGCCGAGATGTCCTCATCACTCCAGGCTCTCACTAGCTGGGTGGGTCGAATGATCCTCGGAAGGAAGAGCTTGCCATCGAGATGTCCTCCTCACTCCAGGCTCTCACTAGCTGGGTGGGTCGAATGATCCTCGGATGGGTAAGTTCAACGCCGAGATGTCCTCCTCACTCCAGGCTCTCACTAGCTGGGTGGGTCGAATGATCCTCGGATGGGTAAGTTCAACGCCGAGATATCCTCCTCACTCCAGGCTCTCACTAGCTGGGTGGGTCGAATGATCCTCGGAAGGAAGAGCTTGCCATCGAGATGTCCTCCTCACTCCAGGCTCTCACTAGCTGGGTGGGTCGAATGATCCTCGGATGGGTAAGTTCAACGCCGAGATGTCCTCCTCACTCCAGGCTCTCACTAGCTGGGTGGGTCGAATGATCCTCGGATGGGTAAGTTCAACGCCGAGATGTCCTCCTCACTCCAGGCTCTCACTAGCTGGGTGGGTCGAATGATCCTCGGAAGGAAGAGCTTGCCATCGAGATGTCCTCCTCACTCCAGGCTCTCACTAGCTGGGTGGGTCGAATGATCCTCGGATGGTAAGTTCAACGCCGAGATGTCCTCCTCACTCCAGGCTCTCACTAGCTGGGTGGGTCGAATGATCCTCGGATGGGTAAGTTCAATGCCGAGATGTCCTCCTCACTCCAGGCTCTCACTAGCTGGGTGGGTCGAATGATCCTCGGATGGGTAAGTTCAACGCCGAGATGTCCTCCTCACTCCAGGCTCTCACTAGCTGGGTGAGTCGAATGATCCTCGGGAGCGAGGTTCTGCCCCTCTCGATGGATATTTGGGCTTGGACTTTTCTTTCCGAGGTTGTGCCAACCTCGCAAAGAGCGGGGATTGTGTACAACCCCCATATCCATCGAGTGAGGCCCAGCGTGGAGGGCCGCCGAGACGTGTCGACTAGACCCAAAGGGTCTTAAGACCTTTGGGTATCGCCCGGCGAACCCCCGTAGCTCTCACCAGAAGAAGAGTAAAAGGCGAGAGGGGGAGGGGCGGGTGCCCCCCCTCTCGCCCTCACCCAGCTAGGGGCGAGAGGGGAGGGGCGGGTGCCCCCCCTCTCGCCCGCGCCTAGCTAGGGACGAGAGGGGAGGGGCGGGTGCCCCCCTCTCGCCCGCACCCAGCTAGGGGCGAGAGGGGAGGGGCGGGTGCCCCCCCTCTCGCCCGCGCCCAGCTAGGGGCGAGAGGGGAGGGGCGGGTGCCCCCCCCCCCCTCTCGCCCGCGCCCAGCTAGGGGCGAGAGGGGAGGGGCGGGTGCCCCCCCCCCCCCCCCCCCCCCCCCCCCCTCTCGCCCTCGCCCAGCTAGGGGCGAGAGGAGGAGGGCGGGTGCCCCCCCTCTCGCCCTCGTCAGGCCAGGGGCGAGTGGAGGAGGGGGGCCGACCCCCTCTCTCGCCCCCGACCCTGGTAAGGGGGAAGACCCTTGGTCTCGCCCCACCCCAGCGAGGAGGCTCGCCGAGCTCCGCGAGGTAACCCCTCTCGCCCAGTTCCAGAGGAGGGGGGGTTAATCTGCGTTTAGTACCTCATAACAGCGGGATTTGGCTATTTGCAGTCCAGTTTTGGCTATTCGCAGTCCAGATCCGAGGGTATTTTGGTAATCTGGCAGATCAATTTTTGGCTATTTGCAGCCCAACTTGGAAAACCTATAAATAGACCCTAAGGGGCACCAAGGGAGAGGAGTTCTAGATTTCCAAATTTCGGATCTTCTCCTTCCCTTAGAGCTCTCCTTTGGTGCTTCTGGTTCAGCATTGGCTAGGGAGGGGAAGATCTCTCAGGTCTTCCGGGTGTGAGGTGGGACCTCCTCGCTGTAGCCTAGGGTCCGTTTCCAAGTCCAAGTGCTCTTGCCTAGAGAGTTGGCTCGAGAGAAGTAGGTGTGAGACCACCCCTTTTTTGGGACCCCGAACTCCACGGAGACCGAGTTGTCGGTTTCAACAGTACGATATTGAAGGAAGACTTCGTAGAGGCTGTCGGACAAGGCACTAAGGATTCGGTTGCGACAATGATATTTTATATCTACCGGATCTCTATATGGAACACGTCTAACATAAGTTCTAGTGATATTTGCACTGGAAGATGAAGACGAAGGAAGAGAAAAGGCAATTGCAGTTGCAGCGCTGAGGTTTTCGGTTTTTACAGCAGGAACTTTAAAAATGGCGGATAAAAGACTTAAAGTATTTAGCCAATATTCTACTTGAGCTTACCAACGACGAAAACCATTTCCATTAAATTTTTCGGGTTTGATCCTGGCAGAATCCTCAGATCTAGTTGTCATTACAGATTTCTGAAATTTAAAATGCATATAATAAATAACAGTACATGTAAGCAAGAAAACAGAGATAATTATTTTGATTATTTGATTTATTTATCTAGTTATTTTTGGACTTCCCAAGGAATATCCAACACAGCCCTTTCACTGGTACTATGTGGTTTTGTGGGATGATAGCCAACACAGCCCTTTCGCAAGAGATTATGTGATGTGATCTATAACTTAAATAGATTATTGGAATATTTTCTTTATATTCCTCTATTAATATATATTTTTTTAATTTTGAAAATACCTATAAAATAATTGCAGATTTTCAATAACATAACTCTAAAGAAAATTCAGATTAGTAAAACAAGACTTTTACAAAAGTTCTAAGACAGTGAGGTGAGGAATAAATAAAATCAGAACACAATATATATGTATAGTTTAGAATCGAGCTTGGGTAAGGCGGGTGGTCACTGCCCTAAAGAAGTTGCACCACCCTCCGTCAGGGTTTTCCACCGATGCTCACTCCTCCAAGGTACAACACTCGGCTAGATCCCGAAAACTCCGATGTGCGCGGACACTGAAGAAGCACAGAGCACCCGAACTCCCACTTGATAAAGCAAATGTAAAGAGAAAGGAATCACGGCAAAAGGTCGCAAGAACAAGAGGGAGCGAGAGAGAGATTTTTGAAAGCATGAAAAACGCATATAAAACGATTCAGAGAAATCTCCTATATAGGAGTCTCGGAAAAATAACACATAATTAATTATAACGGTTATAGTTGGTAAGAGGTAATCGAGCAGAGAAACGTGAAAGATTTCCATCGTAAGAGGGAGTAATGGTGAGAAAAAAGCGTAAAAGAAACGGTTAGAAAAAACGCGTAAAAGAAACTGTTAGAAAAAACGCGTGATAATTGCGTCGTGTCGAATTCATATCGACGTCGCGTCGAAATCATATCGACGCAACTTGACGCTACATCGAGTTCTTATCGACGCAGGTCAAGACGACTGACTGCTTGTCGACGCAAGCGTCGAGAACTTTTCGACGTAAGTAGGTTGCTTCGATTTCTTATCGACGCAACTCCAGTCGACGCAGTCGGGTGCGTCGAGTTCCATTCGATGCAGCTTCGAGTCAGCGAGCTTGTCGACGCTACTTCGAGTTCTACTCGACGCAACTCCGAATAAAAATACTGAAACTATTTTGTACAAAAAAATTACAATTCAATTTAATTATTCCCCAAATCCGGATCTGGTCTGGTGGAATGCACGTGCGCGCGCGTGTGTGGTTCATAGTTCTTCCTTATGTTCCTTTGAACAAATAAGAAAGTGTGAAGACATATATATACTTACTAATAAGAATGTAAACTGGCAAGGTGAGACTAAATGGTTCATCCTTTCCTTCATGAAAGGCTCCTTCCAAACATTTGAATTCCCTTCATTTGGTTTTAGAGTTTTTCATCAATTATGAGGAGTCAGACACTAAACATCATACAAGGCTCCAATAAAATATTATAAGTTAAATGTTTTAATTACAAAATTTCTAACACTTCTTAAGTAGAAAACTCAAGTTCCTTCAAGATAAACTTGAGCCACATAAGCTCTGGAGTAGTCGTGGTCGTGCCAATATATTCCATACATTAGTTTGATTCTTCCTTTTCCTAAGCCACCAAATTACAGCCCACAAACATCAAGCCTTTAAAATGTCATTAAACATCTAAACAAGTTTCAAATTTTTTTTTTGAAAAAAATTAGAATGTATTTAATTTGTTTATTTATGCTTCAGATTGGATGGTGGGTCAGCGGAAGGAGGAGATCCGCTTCGACACGGGCATATGGGAGCAACGGCGAGGACGCGGAGCCGAGATGGTAATCACGAGATAGGTCATAAGAGTGCTTGAATCCAACGGAAGCCACGATTTTTGACTATTCCGATGTTGGTAAGTAATTTTATGGTCCCCCACGGGTACGGGGGCAGTAAAGTGCGGAAGATGCACTTTATCGTAGAGTGCAGGCATCCAACGGCTCGCATGGATGCTCACACACATCTCAAAGCGCGTCGAGATGTGTCCGCTTTGAGATATATGCGGGCATTCACGCGGACCGTTGGATGCTCACTTTACCGTAAAATGCACCCTACACTTTACTCCCTGTTTACCCGTCCTCCACAGTTGCATCACGATCCTCAGAAGTTTTTCTTTGTATATAATATACACACGCTAATTAAAATGGCTGAAGGCGGCGAGTACAATGCCCGATTAAATTATGTCTCGAATCTAACGATCTTATTTTAACTCTTCTCCCAGCTTTCACTAAAGAATATTTGTCGGGATTGACCGAGTCTCTTCCAATAATGAATGGAAATTGCTAAAGGCAAATCAAATTTGGCTATCCGCAAACCATTGTTAACAACAAATAATACATTTTGAAAAATACTTGGTGCAAACCAAAATGTTAATCACAAATCAATATTTTTAACAACAAACCAATAATATAAACTACATAAACAAATTTTCTAGGCAAAAAAATTGAATTCATGACAATTTCAGATTTGTATATACAAATTTGAAATAACATATACAAATTTGAAATGAAATAACATATATAAATCTGAAAATAAGAATTGAATTCAAATCTAAAATTAAAAACAAAAAGAAAATATGTAATAAAAAGGTATATACAAATCTGATATGAAATAGCACATACAAATCTGAAATGAAAAATCAAAAGAAAATCTGAAATAAAAAATCAATACAAATTTGAAATGAAAAAAACATATACAAATTTGTATATGCTATTTCATTTTAGATTTGTATATACATTTTTATTTCATATTTTCTTTTTGTTTTTAATTTCAGATTTGATTTCATTTCTTAATTTCAAATTTGTATACGGTTTTACATTTGTGTTTCTATGTTATAAATTTGTTATTTTGTTGAACTGGTGTGCTGAAATTGTCATGAATTTAGTTTTTTTTCTAGAAAATTTATTTATGTAGTTTATATTATTGGTTTTTTTAGTTTATATTATTGGTTTGTTGTTAACAATATTGGTTTGTGGTTAACATTTTGATTTGCACCAAGTATTTTTTAAAATATATGATTTGTTGTTAACAATGGTTTGCGGATAGTCAAATTTGATTTACCTTTAACAATTCCCTAATAAATTTTATGGATTTAGTCAACTTAAAGAAGATTACAAAATAAAAGATTTGCTTCTAATAAAATTTGAACCTAATTCTCCTCCATTTGTAAAAAAAAATAGTTAAACTCATTTATATTAATATTTTATTTATTCTTAGAAATACTAGATACAGACCTAAAAAACAACCTTAATTTAGGCTAAAATATGATTTCAGTCCCTAAAGTTTGATAGCTTTATGAAATCAGTCCCAAATATTTATTTTAGAAGAAATAAGTCCCTAACTTCTTATATCTTTAAGTTTTTAGTCCTAGCTAACATTTTCCATCCATTTTAACGGAACACGGCACTGCACATACTTTCTCGCCGGCTGGCTCGCACCGGATGTCAGTTCCTCCATCGGCAACAATTTTCAATGCATCTCTATCGCCGACGCAGAATGTTCAGCTCGCCGGCGACCAACTCTTCGCACTGTGTTCCGCACCTACATGGCTACATGCTGCCAGGCCATTTTGACTTGTCTTCTCATCTTCCGTTAACAATGACAGCGGAAAGAGTTAGGTGGGACTGAAATTTGAAAGTGCTGAAAGGTTAGGGACTGATTTCTTTGAAAAAAAAAAAGTTTAGGACTGATTTCATAAAGCTATTAAACGTTAGGGACTAAAATCAGATTTTAGCCCCTTAATTTATTCTGAGGAGAAATATTGGGACTGATTTCTTTGAAAAAAATAGGGTTTTTATATGTCCCACATTGATTACGGTTGTTTTATTAAATTATTTATAGTGTTGTTATAGCCAATTTTAAAATGGCTATGAGCAGGCCATTACAAATTGCAATTTAAAATCACTCTTTCTTCAAATAAATGGCTATTCATACAAAAAATAATTTTGTTATAAGCAAATTTGAATATGAGATTCTTCTAGAGGATTCTTTTTCTTGCTCTACAATATTCTCTCATGCTCAAAATTAACGATTATACAAAATAGTAATGTTTGCATGACAAAGTTCTTCACTCGTGTTAAGACAAGCTCGAGTTAATCATTTCGAGCTCGAGGGGCTCATTTTCATGGCTCGAGCTCGAGTTTGAAACTAATATATTCATTCACAACAATCTGCATTCAGTGGTAAGGCAGAAATCTACGATCACTTACAGAAGAATCAACGTTCAGCTTTCTGGAAATATTGTAACACATAATTTTATACTAATTAGTAAGTAGATTAGAGTTTAGAACTAATTTTATAAAAAAAAATAGAAAGTTGAAGAATTGATTTTTAAAATAAAAAATTTAGGAACGGCTTTTAAGAAATAAGTAAATTTTAAGGACTGATTTCAAATAAGTAAATTTTAAGGACTGATTTCAAATAAAATAAAATTTAATGACTGGTTTCAAAAAGTCATTAAATTTTAATGACCAATTTCATATATTCAACTTATTCCATTGTAATAAAATTGCTAAATGCTTGTTTCAGTCCTCAGCTTTTACCTAATTTAAAATTCCAGGCCCAAAAATTAAGGAAAAATTTAATGGCAAACCGCACGTTGCTATTGGCAGTCCGTGCTATTGAAAGAATGACTACCGGCAGACCACCTTTACGGGTTCACGGGTTGCTTTGATTTCTTATGTTGATATGTCATTAACAATGGTCTGCCCATAGCTGAAGTTGGTCTGCCAATAACAACACCCAAAAAATAATTTTTGGACCAATGCAGTCAAAGGTTAATCGTCTAGCGATCCGGCTCAATGGCTTGACGAGCAACGACGAAGGGGCTAAAACAACTAACAACAACAGGACCCCAGGTGCTGCGGCAGGGAGGTCCCACCAAAGATGGCCGAACAGGGTACGATGATGGCACCAACTTGGCGAGTATCGAGAGTGACAGCCAAGGATGACGAGTCAAAGTATTCGTAAATGGGGTTCCGAAAGCTCAGCCAAAAGTGTCGTTCCTGGTACCCCTGGGGTCTTATTTATAGGAAAACCAAAGGGGAGGGGGTCTTATTTATAGCTCAGCCCAACCCGGCGGCTATGCGACAGTTGAGGAGATCTGGCCTGGCTTCGGCGAGCATCTCCTATGGTCGCCTTTCTGGCGAGTAGGAGGGGTTGCTCGATCTTACATGCTCGCCCCTACTCGCCTAGGCTTTCTACTGTTTCTGTTGGCTGAGTTGTCTTTTATCTTTGACTCCTAGCATCTGCTTTGACCTTTGACTTTAACTTCTGCCTACGGGGCTTAAATCGGGTCCTACCCTCGAAGAATATGGGTTGTACACAATCCCCGCTTGTACAACCATGGGTTCGCCGAAGGGGTGAGCTGGGACTCAGTGTAGGCGAGCACGCGGACGAGACGAGTAAGTGCTCGCGCCAGGCAAGCAAGACGAAGTAAGTGCTCCCGCCAGGCAGGTGATGAGGCGAGTGGGGGCTCGCCACCCAGCGACGAGGCGTGCGAGGGCTCGCGCCTTGCGGCTAGCGGACCGCGAGCGAGGGCTCGCCGTCCTGCGATGCGCGGATCATGAAGGGGTTCGAGCTCGCCTGTGTCGCGAGGTTGGGGCCAGGCAAGGGTCAGCCGATGGAGGTTGACCAACGGGCCGAGAGCAGGACTCATCCAGCTCTCGCCTCTCTTGCGAGGCGAGCCGGGTGTTTGGGTGTAATATTTTATTCCTTTTTATTCAGACATGTCTGCCTATAGCCATTCCAAATAGCGGAGTTTGGTTGTTGGCAGGCCATTTTGGGGTGCATTTAACAAAATCAAAAGGCGGAGTTACGCTATTAGCAGACTCAGTTGAGAAAATTATATATAGACCCTGAAGGGCACCTTTGGAGAGGATTCCAGTTTCTTTGGATTCTTCCTCCTTAGGACTTTGGTTAGCTCCTCAGGCTCTCCAAGGTGCCCAACTTCAGCTTTGGCTTGGGAGAGGAAGCGCTCTAAAGATCTTCCGGGTGTGTGGTGAGACCTCCACTCTTCAGCAAGGGTCGGTGTTTAGTTCTAAATCTTCGGTCAAGTTCTTCTTCGAAACTCCTCGTTAGGCCGATTCTCGGTTCCAATATTTTTGGTGTGGTGAGCGTGGAAAGCGACTAATACAAGAAAGTCTCAAGGAGGTAACATGGTTGGTGAAGATGAGCAAGGTGCCGGCAATGGCGACTCGCCACCATCTGGCTCGTCGACGATAGTAGGGATGCTGATAGACTTCCGAAGGGAGGTACTAGAGATGATCGACCTCGCCTTCGCCGCGACGCAAGGCAAATTCTCAATCCCCGCAGCCCAGGTCGTCCCGCCGCTAGGGGTAGGCGAGAACGCCCCGAAGCAGAGGTCCGGCAAGGAGAAGGCTGGCGAGGCGCCGGGGCGAGACCTCGTAGGGCGAGAGCTGTTCCCCAGCCCGATGAGCGCGGGCCCGGTCGGGGAGCAAGTGGGGCGAGTTGGTCAGGAGAGAGCCGCGAGCGGAGAAAGCCCATTCTGCGAGTTGGTGCTTTTCGCACCAGTCCCGAAGGGGCTCAGGGAGCCAGACATGGCTACTACACCTGCAAGTGTTGAAACCGATTTCTCGGTCTCTTGTGGAGCTCGGGGCCCTCACCGAGATGAGGGGCGGATAGCCCTTACTGATCCCTCAGAGAAGGTAGACCGGAAACTAGGAAGATTGACTAAGACCTCAGTCACAGCGAGGAGGTCCCTCCACTAACCCGGAAGATCGTTGAGTGCTTCCCCTCCCAAGCCAAAGCTGAGACTCGGGCACCTTGGAGAGCTCTGGAAATGCTAACCAAAGAAAGCCTGAGGAGAGGGAAGCTAAAGTGAGATCCTCTCCAAAGGTGCCCTTAAGGTTCTATTTATAGATTTCCTGGTCTGGCCTGCAAATAGCAGGATTCCGCCTTTTGATTTCACTATCCGCACCCCAAATGGGTCTGCTAACAGCCAAACTCCGCTGTTTGGAGAAGCTAAAGGCAGACCACCAAGGGTAAAAGGGTAATTTGACCCTATTGACTTATGGGCAAGGGGCTGCGAAAACCTTCCTGCGAGATCTTATGTTCTCGCGGGCCTCCTCGCGAGCCCTACTCGCAATGCCTCTCTTAGGCGATCGGCCTGCGAGGATCTCGCTGACCTCCTCCTGGTGGTGTCGGTCGAGGTCCGATCCCGCGAGCATTCCGGCGGGACCGTCTTCTGATTTTGTCGCGTACTGAACACATTTCGCCGGACACCTTACTGGACATAGGTCTCTCCTATCAGCGGCCTGCGAGGTATTGGTTTGTCGGCCCTCGCCTGGCCTAATCCCCTGAAGATATCTGCCGAGGTCTGGATCTCGCAACTCTTGTTGCGAGACCATCCCTTTAGCTTCAATGAGCACAGAACACGTCGACTTCAGATTATTTCGCCGAACAGGGGTGTGGTCGACGTGGCCGGGGAAGTTCGACGAACGTACCCGCGAGCGCTTGTCTCGCCGACCCTTCTCGCTCGCCCTTCAGCGAGCCCCGTTTACTGCCTTCTTTAGACCGTCTCCTTGTCGGGCGAATATCGGGGTTGTACACAATCCCCGCTCTTCGTGAGGACATTTGTGCTCGCGAAGAATCATCCAACCCCTGGTATTCGCCTGCTCCTTGATGACCTGTCGGGAATCTTTGGTGGGACCCACCCTGTGGGCTATAAATATCGTCCCGAGCCCCCAGTGGCGTGCGCCGCCACTTCTTTTCCTTTCCCCTCGCCTGATACTGTAGCTGCTTGTAGATGCCTCTTTCCGAAGAAGTCAAGGCCCGCATGAGGGAGGTGAGAGCCACGGGCTCCCTTCCACGACCAAGGTCCCCGCCTGGATGAACCGGCCTCCTCCCGCTCAGTCGCCGAAAGTTAGGAAGGCGAAGGCGGCTCGCCGAGCCGGGGATGACTCCGCGATGTTGGATTCCTCCCCTGACGATCGCCACCACGAGAAGGTACGAGCTATTCCTCTGGTTTTGCGTCGATAAACTTGTTTGAGATTCATACTTGTTCGTAGGATGCTTTGACGAACGAAAATACGGGGCAACCCCCTGATGCCTCTCGCAAGAGTCCGCAGGCGGATACAGACCTCGCTAGAAGAAACGTCACCGGTGAGATTTTGGTCGCCCGCAAGAATGCTTCTTGTCAATTGTCTAACCTTTTTTCCCTACTTCTTACAGTCTCGCCCCTGAAGTCACCGGCTCGCCAGACATCGCGGCCTCCGTCTCCGCCTCCGCCTCCGCCTCCGCCTGACAAAATCATAGATAAGCCCGGATTCCAACTTCTGACGAGCGAGGAGACCGGTGGCTCTGTGCCGTCAAAGATCCCTCCGACCAATAGCGCCGCCTAACCCGCCGGTCTGGGGAAATCTCTCTACCCTCACTATGGCAACGTGTTTCAGGGCCGTCCCTCGACTTCTCGCCCCCCGCGAGGTAAGTATCCTCGCGACACCTTGTCTTGCGCGAACTTAAGCGCGCCATCTAACCTCTCCGCCCTATCTCGCAGAGAATCTCGAAAATTCGCCCACCGATTCCGATTTGGGTGACGACGAGATGTCTCCCCTTCCGGACCAGGTGGAGGACTTCTTAGGGGATCCGCGAGACCCCGAGATGTTGAAACAGCGAGCCGCGGAGTTGCTGAGGAAACACGGGAGGATGCTGATGGATCTCAACATGCAGGCGAGACGGGACAGAGAAGCCGCCGAGGACAGGCACGCGGTTTTGATGGAAGAATGTGCGAGGCTCCGGCAGGCGAGACAGCGTGATCAGGATGAGAGCGCTACGACGCCGGAGGTTCATATAGCTAGGATGAGAGACTATGCCTACCTCACGGACTGGGAGGGCCGATTGGCCGAGGAGTACTACAACTCTAGGGTACCGCCGAGATCCGGGTCTCGGGGTGGGGGCAGGTGGAAATGGCTACCCCACGATTCTCGCTAACTGTTATGTCGTGAACTTATTTGTAATGGGTGTTATTGTTTTTAGACAATCTCGCTACGGCTCATGACTCGCGCATCAGCCACTCGTTGGCTTTTATTTCCTTTACCATAAGCATCACTAGCTTTTTATTATTTCTCGCTCGTTGCTAGTACATCTGTTTTATTTTCATGTTACATTGTGTTCGCGAGGACCTTCCGTTCTCGCTATATATATATCGCGAGATGTTTGTGCTAACCTCGCAGGTTTCTCTCGCCCGCGTCTGTGATGTGATGTTTTTAGCTGCTACCCCGCGCCCGCCGGCGTTTGGACTTCTTCCCGCCCTTTTGCTTTGGTTATAAATAGGCGGCCATAACTGAGTCAACCACCGCATTTACTCTCGACCTTCTTCTTCCTTTGCTTCAGAGCTCTCGCTCCTTCCCGTTCTCGCTTTTCTTCCTTCTTCGCAGGTTACTAAAATGGGTGGCGACGCTAACGAGTCGGAGGGTCGGCGAAAGATCGCTAAGGCCTTTGCCGAGCACAGTTTCTTCCACTGCAATTTGACGGACGAAGAGTATCTCAGCGCGGTCGCAGATTATGTCACCCCCCCTTTCGAGGCACGCCGTCCTAGCGAGGACGACGTGATCAATGCCCCGCGGGTCAACGAATTGGCCATTCCCACCGCCCATTTCGCGGTCGGCCTGCGTCTCCCCCTGTGGCCGGAAGTTCGCCAGGTAATGGTCATTGTCGCTCGCTTCCTGTTTTCTGTATTTCAGGTCTCGCTCATTCTGTGAACTAACCCTGATCTTTCTCGCCGTTCGTCAGGTGCTCAAGCACTATGGCGTTGTTCCGGGCCAGCTCACGCCTAATGTCATGGCGGTAATCACGGCGTTTGCCTGCTATCTTCGCGAGGAGCGCATCGAGTTCAGCCTCGCGGTCTTTCGGAAGCTGTTCTCGTTCCGCGCCTTTAAGGACGGGACGGCCTACTTCGTGGGCTCGGGTCCTAAGGTTGACGAGACCGTCAACAAATCCCACTTCTGGGCCCAGAAGTTCCTTCTCGTCAAGGGGAACTTCGGCAACATCCCAGTCTCGCCCGTCCAACACGGCGAGACCACCTACCGGCCCGCTGCCCTCGGAGGCCACGACGCCCTTCTCTACCAGTTCTTTTGCAAGAAGAACTTTGAGGTCGTCCATCTCCGTCGCAACCTCGACAAGCTACTTCCCGTACTCGTCGGGGAAGGTAAAAGATCTTGCTCCATCATCGACCCCCTTTTCTTTTTCTAGTGATTTCGTACTTATTGAAGCTTCAACTATTTTCTAGGCGAGCGGGATCTTCCTCTTCATCCCCCCTACGCGAGCAATCGGAAAATCGACGCTACCCTGGCTCTCGCCAGCATGGGGGCGGAGGCTTGCCGAGGCGCCGTCACCCCGGGCGAGCCCTCTTCTCGCAAGAGACCGGGAGCTCCTGGTGGTCATGTCGTTCCCCCTAAATCTCCGCCAAAGAAGAAAAGCAAGAAGAGCGGGGTTTCGCTCGCCTCCTCGAAAGGAAAGGAGCCCCGCGAGGCGGCTTTCGACGAGTTCGACCTCACCGCCCTCTCTGCAGGGGGTGAGGACGACGAGCCCTGCCAGGAGGCCCCTAGAACCTCCATCCTGCCCATCCCCGTCAACCACTATAACTTCGGCCTCGGCCAGAGGCGTCGCGACGAGACCGGCGAGCTCTTGGTCAACTGGAAACCGGAGACCAACCGGGTGGACATCTCCACCATCCTTCCCTCCTGGGTGGAGAAGGAGACCGTCAGCGGTCACGCCTTCGACCTCTCGTTCGCTCTCTATGGGCGCGAAGACGCGGGGTCTTATAAAGATGAGACCGCGAGAACCCTCGCTTTCAAAAGCGCGAGGTCGCAGTTGCGCTCTGCCGAGCTCGCCCATATGTCGGGGAGGCGTTGCTTACAGCTGGAGCTTCCGAACGTGGAGCTCGCGAGGGCCTATCAGGGGCTCCTTGCCGAGATCACGCAGCTGAAGGAGAAGCTGCGCCGCGGAGGGCAGTGTGGTGAGTTATTTAGACTTCCTCATCCTCCTTTCCTTCTGCTGTTTCGCTTTTTTAATTGAACTTAATTGCAGGATGTCGAGGCCGTCGGGAGAGCCGACGCTCGCATCAGGGATTTGGAGGGCGAGGTGGCTGGGCTGAAGGCCCAAAACTGCGACCTCACCCGTGCCGTCGTTCCCCCCTCACCTCGCCGTCTGAAGGAAGAGCGGCGAGCGCGAGATGAAGAAGTTCGCTTGGAGGCTACGGATTCGGCTCGCTACATCTTCCAGATGATGAAGGCGACTGGCCTCCTAACCGCCGACGCGGCCGACCTGGACCTGGAAGATATCGTCCCTGAGCTCTTCCACCCGCTTTCGCCAGTGAAGAGCAGCGACGACGAGGAGGTGTCTGCGAGCGACCAGTGAGGCTTTCGTTCAATTTTGTTTTTTGGCTGGCGAGATCGCCGCTTCATGTAAATCAGACTTAAAATGAATGAATACATATTTTTGGCTGTGTTGCGCTCGCTCCTTTCTCTGTATTGTTTTTTGTGTTGATATCTCGCTCTTGCTTATCTCAATGTTTACCTGTATGTAGGTCATTCCCGCGATGACCGTTCTCGCGTTTTACGTTGTTGAGTAGGCGAGTGTAGGACCTTTTCGGCTGCTCTGGCCTTTCGCTATTCGCCTTAGGATTATTACTTTATGTATGCATTTCTCTAGGTCTCGCGAGGTGTTTCCTTTTCGGCGAGATTTCGCCCGCTACCCTGCGCCGGCGACCTTTCGTCCGAGTACCGAATTCCCCGAAGTGCATAGGGTTGGCCTTCATCGCTCGCCTACTATCGCGCGAAATCTCTCCTTGCCGAGCGAGCGGGCCCGACGAGCGAGAAGGATGGGGTCGGCGCCGAAACCTTGCTAACCTGATGCATTTCGACCTGGCCTCATAGAGAACTCCTCTCCTTGTCCGGGAGTGGAATGACCCGATATCCTCCAGCATTGAGACTCATCATTTTGCCAGCCTCTCCTGAAATAAACATCTGTCACCGTGCCAGCCTTTCCAGAGATCAACCTGAACCCCCCCCCCCCCCCCCCCCCCCCCCCCCCCCCCCCCCCGTCTAGTGAGAGCCCGGGAGAGGAATCGATCTGGGGCATTCCAGCATAAAGAACTTGTCACCTTGCCAGCCTCTCCAGAGATCAACCAGAACCCCCCGTCTAGTGAGAGCCCGGGAGCGGAATCGATCTGTGGCATTCCAGCATAAAGAACTTGTCACCTTGCCAGCCTCTCCAGAGATCAACCAGAACCCCCCGTCTAGTGAGAGCCCGGGAGCGGAATCGATCTGGGGCATTCCAGCACAAAAACTTGTCACCTTGCCGGCCTCTCCAGAGATCAACCAGAACCCCTCGTCTAGTGAGATCCCGGGAGCAGAATCGATCTGGGGCATTCCAGCACAAAAACTTGTCACCTTGCCAGCCTCTCCAGAGATCAACCAGAACCCCCCGTCTAGTGAGAGCCCGAAAGCGGAATCGATCTGGGGCATTCCAGCATAAAGAACTTGTCACCTTGCCAGTCTCTCCAGAGATCAACCAGAACCCCCCATCTAGTGAGAGCCCGGGAGCGGAATCGATCTGGGGCATTCCAGCATAAAGAATTTGTCACCTTGCCAGCCTCTCCAGAGATCAACCAGAACCCCCCGTCTAGTGAGAGCCCGGGAGCGGAATCGATCTGGGGCATTCCAGCATAAAGAACTTTTTGAGACCTGCCAAAGGGTTGCTCCAAAATACATGTGCCGAGTAGGAAATATGAAGAGTCATCTACAAAAAATGGCTAAGGATAAAACCTTTTTAAGTCATCTCCACTTCTCGCTCGGTCCAGAGGTACCCCTTCCACATCTCGGAGGTGATACCCCCCTGACTTGAGCACTTTACTTACAATGTATGGACCCTCCCAATTAGGGTTCAGCTTACCTACTGTGGCCCCTCTCCCGGTCGCGTCGACCTTTTTCAAGACCATGTCCCCTTTTTGAAAGTGTTTTACTCGGATGTGCTCGTCAAAGTATCGGGCCATTCGCCGCTTGATTTCCTCCTGCCTGATGGTGGCCTGGTCCCGGAGTTCCTCCACCAGGTCCAAGGATAGCCTTTGTTCTTCGTCATTGGCTACCAGCCACTCTTCATCCCCTTCACCTGCGGCGATCACCCTGAGGGTCTTTACTTCAAACTCGATGGGAAGGACTGCTTCGGATCCATGGGAAATTTTGAACGGGGTCTCCCCGGTGGCGGTGTTAGGGGTAGTCCTCAGGGCCCAGAGAACGGATGGTAGTTGCTCTACCCAGTTTCCCCGGAGATTCTCCACCTTCTTCTTCAACAGGTTGACGATTATCTTGTTCGCTACCTCCACCTGGCCGTTGCTCCTCGGATGGTGAACCGATGCGAACCTGAGGTCGATGCCAAGTTGGGTGCAGAAGCTGACAAACTCCTCGCTAGCAAATTGCGGTCCATTGTCCGTTACTATAGCCATGGGAGGCCGTGCCTGCAAATTATTTCTCCCCATACAAAGTTTCTCACAACTTGAGATGTTACCTTGGCGAGCGCTTTCACTTCTACCCACTTGGAAAAATAATCGATCATGACCAGCAAGAACTTTCTTTGACCGCTAGCCTGAGGGAAAGGGCCGACTAGGTCCAACCCCCATATGGCGAAGGGCCAGGGGGCAGTGATGGTTCGGAGTCTCTGAGTTGGGAGGAGTTGGAGTGGAGCATAGAGTTGGCACTTTGAACATCTTCTTGCGAACTCGGCCGCATCTTTGCTGAGGGTGGGCCAGAAATAGCCTTGCCTCAACACCCTTCCTTCCAGAGTTCGGCTCCCGGAGTGACTCCCACACTCCCCGGAGTGAATTTCTTCCAGGACTCTCGGAACCTCCTCCTTAGAAACACAACGGGCCAGGAGTCCCGAGAGAGTCTTCCTGTATAACCCTCCTGCATGCAAAGAGTAGTAAGCTGACTTATACCTGAAGCGTCGCCTGTCTATGTCCCCTTCCGGGAACTTCCCTGAAGATAGGAAAGAGATAAATGGATCCATCCACGAGACCCGCTGATGCACCTCCATCAGTTCTCCTTCCTCGATGGAGGGCCGGAAAAGTTCTGAAACCGTCCCTCCTGCTCGGGGACCGAACTTGGCTAGGAGGTCCGCGGGAGTGCTCTCTTCCCTTGGCACGTGTTTGATGGAGAAAGTGTGGAATTGCCCGATGACTCCCTTAACCTTTTCCAAGTATCGCAGAAGAGTCGGGTCCTTTGCCTCGAACTCCCCCTTGACTTGGCATGCTACCACCATGGAGTCCGTCGAGACCTCCACATCTTGCACTCCCAGCTCTCGAGCTAACCGCAGGCCTGCTATCACTGCCTCGTACTCCGCTTGGTTGTTGGTAATTGGGAAATGGATGTTCAGGGCCTGCTCGATTTTTGTCCCTTGAGGACTCACTAGGATGATCCCCCCCCCATAGGAGTGCTTTCCTGAGGCACCATCCACCAACATCATCCATGCTACTGGGGGAGGCGGTTCATGTTCACCCACCTCGGTCGTGTAGTCGGCCATGAAGTCTGCCACCGCTTGGGCTTTGATTGATGTCCAGGGTATGAACGTAATATCGAACTCGCTCAGCTCCACAGACCATTTTGCCAATCTTCCCGAGTGTTCCACCCCTTCCATGATTTTGCGAAGCGGGTGGTCCGTCACTACTCTGATGGAATGTGCCTGAAAGTAGGGCCGGAGTCTCCGCGCCGCGACCACTAATGCGAAAGCCAACTTCTCCAAGATTGGGTAACGGAGCTCCGCCTTCTTCAGCACTCGGCTGACATAGTAGATAGGGAATTGTTTTTCCCCTCCTCCCGGACCAGCACTGCACTCACTGCCTCCGACCCTACTCCCAGGTATAAGGATAGGTCTTCTCCCAATCTCGGTCCTTGGAGTAAGGGGGTTTGGGTGAGTTGTTCTTTCAAGGCTTGGAAGGCTCCCTCGCATTCCGAGGTCCACTCAAACTTTTCGTTGCCCCTTAGTGCCTTAAAGAAGGGCGCACACTTCTCCCCCGCCTTGGAGAGGAACCTGCTGAGTCCGGTCAGCTTCCCTGTGAGGCTCTGAACCTCCTTCGGGTTCCTTGGCGACCCCAACTCCATTATTGCCTTGACCTTGTCCGGGTTGGGTTCTACTCCTGCCGGGGTTAGCAAGTGGCCTAGGAACTTCCCCCGACTAGCCCCAAAGACACACTTCAAGGGGTTGAGCTTCATTTTATACTTCCGTAGGGTCCCGAACGTCTCTTCGAGGTCTCGGAGGTGAGACCCAAGGTCCCTACTCTTCACCATGAGGTCATCAACATAGACTTCTAAATTTCTTCCTTTCTGCTCGCGGAAGACCATATCCATCATCCTTTGGTACGTAGCGCCTGCGTTCTTGAGCCCGAAGGGCATCATCTTATAGCAGTAACATCCATCCCCCGTGATGAAGGAAACATCTTTGATGTCAGGGGGGTGCATGCGGATCTGATGATAACCTGAAAAAGCATCTAGAAAAGACATTACAGAGAAACCGACGGCTGAGTTAACCAGCGCGTCGATTCTAGGCAGGGGGTAACAATCTTTCGGGCATGATTTATTGAGAAGTGAAAAGTCGATACACATGCGCCACTTACCTCCTCCTTTTTTTACCATAACTACGTTGGAGACCCAACCTGGATACTGGATCTCCGATACAAAACCGGCCTGCAGGAGTTTACCCACCTCCTCTCGGATGGGTTCTTCAAGCTTGTCCGCTACGGCCCTCCTCTTCTAGCGGATGGGGCGGGTGCCGGGGTCGAGGTTGAGGCGGTGGCAAGCCACATCCGCATCGATCCCGGGCATCTCGGCGACGCTCCAAGCGAAGACATCCACGTTCTTCTGCACACAGGCCAGGATCTCGGCCTGCTCCTCCGACTTGAGCTCTCCGCTGACCCGGACCTTTTCCACCACCCCGAGCCGAGTGGTGACTTCAAGCTCCACGACCTCTTCCACGGCCTCCAGCCTAGATTGCTCCCCCCAAGCACTTTCCTTCTCTCCGCTGTGAGCGAGTGCTTGGGCTCCTTCTTCCGTCTCTGCCTCTCCTACCATCATCAACTCTTCCACCCTTCCTTCCCGGGCACCTTCTCCTTTCCTCTCTTCTTCTCCTCTTTCCTCCCTGGGCCTCTCGGCGACCCCTTCCTGGGCATGAACCTCTTCTCCCTCCGTCCTCTCCTCAGCTCTTTTCTCTTCTCCGGCTCCTGCCACTTCCTCCATCACTTTATCGAACTCCTCCGCCTCTCCCATCCAGGTGATGGTGTTGACAGCCGTCACATAGCACTGTCTCGCCATCTTGGGGTCTCCTCAGATCCGGACCTGGACTCCACCCGTGTTGAACTTGAGACACTGGTGGAAGGTGGAAGGGACGCATCTAAACGCGCTGATGAGAGGCCGTCCGAAGATGGCGCTGTAGCTGTTCGGGGCATCCACTATCACGAAGCGGCAGTTCTGAGACTGCCCTCTGAGGGTCACATGGAGCCCAACTCCACCTTCTACTTCCTTCCAGCTTTCTCCTGAAAAACCGAATAGGGGGCCATCCGAGGCCAACACCCTCTTGGATTCTACCTTCATCTCATCAAACGCATTCTTGAAGACGACGTTGACCGAGCTACCGTTATCGACTAGAATCCGCGAGACGGTGAAGTTCTCGATGGCGGTCTGGATGACCAGCGCATCGCAGAACGGGTCCTCGTAGCTCGGCATGTCCTTCTGGGAGAAAGTGATTCTCTCCGCCGGGGGTGGAGCCGTGGATGTTGAGGCCACGCTCCGCCGATAGATGGTATGAAGGCTAGCCTTGCGGGTTGCCTCCACCCCTACCCCACCCCCCCCCCCCCCCCATGGATCACCCCGATCCCTCCTCTACTCCCCACATCAACTCTGTCTTCACACCTTTCTTCCTCCTCCCCTCGAGGCTCGACCTCCTCGATTCTCACCTGCTGCCTTGGCGCGGGGGCTCGGCCCCTTTTGGTTTCCAGGAACTCTGGGCAGGTGGTCGTCGCGTGACCTTCCTCATCGTGGAAGTCACAATATGGCAACGCCACCTCCCCTGCTTCGCCTTCCGCCACCCTCTTCCTCCTCCTTCTCGCTCCCGCTTCTTCTCTCGCCTCTTCTCTCCTTCCCCTTCCTCTTCCCCTCCTGATCGCCATAGCTTGCTGAGGCGGGGGAGGCAATGGCCTCGGACCCTGCCTCCATCCCAGCTGATGGGGTCTTCCTTGACCCCCATAAAAGTTACCCCTTCCCGGGCCGTAACCTCTTCCCTAACCTTGCATTCCTTCAGCACGCTGCCTCCACTCCCCCTCTGGGGCCCTGGGCTCTTCCCTTCTCCTTACCTCTTGCTGCCTGACCTCCAGCTCACTGAGCTTTGCTAGCCTCCAGGTGAGCTCTGGGTTGGCCTCCTCGCCCTCAATCTCCTCCGCCACCCTCTCCATCAACTCCTCGTAGGAGACGGGGGCTTTTCTTTTCAAAGCCATTTTGAAAAAGCTTTCCCTTAGCCCGACAGTGAAAGCGAGCTGGAGTGCAAACTCAAGCATCTCCTGAGTGAGCAGCACTTCTTCCTGGAACCGCTCCGCATACCGAGCCAACGACTCTTTTGGCTCCTGCTTCACTTTGAAGAGGGACTCGGCGTCCTTCTTCCTCTTCTTCGCGGTTGAGAAACGCAACAAGAAGCTCCGACGCAAATCCTCAAAGGCGTAGATCGACCCTGTAGGGAGTTGATGGAACCAGTCCCTGGCCTTTTCCTTGAGAGTGACGGCGAAGAGCCGACACTTGAATGCATCCGACATCGGCCTGATGGAGACCGAGTCCTCAAAAGACTGGAGATGCTGGACATGGTCATCCCTGCCGTTGTAGTACACCCTGTCCCACTCTCCGAACCCTGCCGGGACAGGTGCTGAAAGTAGCAACTCGCAGAAGGAGCTTCCCCCTTCTACCACCCTTTCTCGCTCCGCTCGCCCCCCGAGCTCTCTCGCCAGACTCGAGCTCGTGGGGACCGCGCTCGCGAGAACAGCCTTCGCCTGGACCACTCTCACGGTCGCCATGTCTTCCGGGCGCTCGCTCGCCTGCGTTGTGCTCGCCGGCACAGAGCTTGCCGGCACGGAGCTCGCCGGCACGAAGCTCGCCGGGCTGGCGAACAGCACCCGCCCTTCTAAGTCCTGCCCTGAACTTCCTGCAACTTCCTTTCCGGCCCTTCCCCCCGGGGCGTTCTCGCCAACCGCTGCTGGGGGAGGGGTCGCCTGAGGTGCCGGGGTCGTGAACTCGCTTCGTAGTGCATCGACCGCGAGCCCGAAGGTGTCGAGCACCTCCCGCCTGAAGTCCGCGAACATCCTCGGCGTCACCACCTCTGGTGGCTCGCTGAACCCCTCGCCTTGATCCTCGCCTCTCATCATATCTGCTCTTCGGAACTTTCTTGGACCAGCCACGCTCCACGCTCACCGCACCAAAATGTTGAAACCGATTTCTCGGTCTCTTGTGGAGCTCGGGGCCCTCACCGAGATGAGGGGCGGCTAGCCCTTACTGATCCCTCAGAGAAGGTAGACCGGAAACTAGGAAGATTGACTAAGACCTCAGTCACAGCGAGGAGGTCCCTCCACTAACCCGGAAGATCGTTGAGCGCTTCCCCTCCCAAGCCAAAGCTGAGACTCAGGCACCTTGGAGAGCTCTGGAAATGCTAACCAAAGAAAGCCTGAGGAGAGGGAAGCTGAAGTGAGATCCTCTCCAAAGGTGCCCTTAAGGTCCTATTTATAGATTTCCTGGTCTGGCCTGCAAATAGCAGGATTCCGCCTTTTGATTTCACTATCCGCACCCCAAATGGGTCTGCTAACAGCCAAACTCCGCTGTTTGGAGAAGCTAAAGGCAGACCACCAAAGGTAAAAGGGTAATTTGACCCTATTGACTTATGGGCAAGGGGCTGCGAAAACCTTCCTGCGAGATCTTATGTTCTCGCGGGCCTCCTCGCGAGCCCTACTCGCAATGCCTCTCTTAGGCGATCGGCCTGCGAGGATCTCGCTGACCTCCTCCTGGTGGTGTCGGCCGAGGTCCGATCCCGCGAGCATTCCGGCGGGACCGTCTTCTGATTTTGTCGCGTACTGAACACATTTTGCCGGACACCTTACTGGACATAGGTCTCTCCTATCAGCGGCCTGCGAGGTATTGGTTTGTCGGCCCTCGCCTGGCCTAATCCCCTGAAGATATCTGCCGAGGTCTGGATCTCGCAACTCTTGTTGCGAGACCATCCCTTTAGCTTCAATGAGCACAGAACACGTCGACTTCAGATTATTTCGCCGAACAGGGGTGTGGTCGACGTGGCCGGGGAAGTTCGACGAACGTACCCGCGAGCGCTTGTCTCGCCGACCCTTCTCGCTCGCCCTTCAGCGAGCCCCGTTTACTGCCTTCTTTAGACCGTCTCTTTGCCGGGCGAATATCGGGGTTGTACAGCAAGGATGACTCAGTCCAACACCTGCAATGGTTTGAGGACACGGTCTCCATCCGGCCTATGTCAGATGCTTTCAAGTACCGACTCTTACCCATCACCTTGAAGGAGAAGGCGTGGGATTGGTTTCATCAGCTCCATGTGGGGTCGATCTATGCGTTCGAGGACTTGCGCCGGAGTTTCCAGCTGCACTTCTCGACATCGAAGAAGAGGAAGAAGGATGCCGAGGCGCTCTTCATGATCAAGCAAGGACCGGGGGAGTCGTTGTCCCACTACGTGGACAGATTCCAGGAGGAGGTCCTGCTTGTTGGAACCCGGATACCGGTCCAACTGTTCGAGACTTGGGGGTGACCAAAGGCTACTCGTTTAGTGATCGACCTACGTGAGACAAGGTGATAAGAAGCTAGAGAGCATACCAAACCACTCCAACCTGCCTATAAACAAGACCCGCATGCTGCAGCGAGGAGGTCCCGCCACATACCCGGAAGTCTATAGGAACTTCCCCTCCTAAAGCCAATGCTGAGCTTGGCACAAGAGAGGCAGGCAAGGTACTCGTCCACCATAGGGGGGGTGAAGGTGCCTTCTATTTGTGCCTTGGGGTCCTATTTATAGGCAAATCCAAATGGACTGCGATTAGCTGCTCTCACCTTCTGAAATGGGTTGCGGATAGCCGTTGCCGCCTTTTGACGGGGTGAAAATCTGTACTCGCCCAGGTGGGGGAGGTCTTCTGTACTCGACCAGGTGGGGGAGGTCTTCTGTACTCGCCCAGGTGGGGGAGGTCTTCTGTACTCGCCCAGGTGGGGGAGGTCTTCTGTACTCTGTACTCGCCCAGGTGGGGGAGGTCTTCTGTACTCGCCCAGGTGGGGGAGGTCTTCTGTACTCGCCCAGGTGGGGGAGGTCTCCTGTACTCGCCCAGGTGGGGGAGGTCTTCTGTACTTTGTACTCGCCCAGGTGGGGGAGGTCTTCTGTACTCGCCCAGGTGGGGGAGGTCTTCTGTACTCGCCCAGGTGGGGGAGGTCTTCTGTACTCGCCCAGGTGGGGGAGGTCTTCTGTACTCGCCCAGGTGGGGGAGGTATTCTGTACTCGCCCAGGTGGGGGAGGTCTCCTGTACTCGCCCAGGTGGGGGAGGTCTTCTGTACTCGCCCAGGTGGGGGAGGTCTTCTGTACTCTGTACTCGCCCAGGTGGGGGAGGTCTTCTGTACTAGCCCAGGTGGGGGAGGTCTTCTGTACTCGCCCAGGTGGGGGAGGTCTTCTGTACTCTGTACTCGCCCAGGTGGGGGAGGTCTTCTGTACTCGCCCAGGTGGGGGAGGTCTTCTGTACTCGCCCAGGTGGGGGAGGTCTCCTGTACTCGCCCAGGTGGGGGAGGTCTTCTGTACTCTGTACTCGCCCAGGTGGGGGAGGTCTTCTGTACTCGCCCAGGTGGGGGAGGTCTTCTGTACTCTATACTCGCCCAAGTGGGGGAGGTCTTCTGTACTCGCCCAGGTGGGGGAGGTCTTCTGTACTCGCCCAGGTGAGGGAGGTCTCCTGTACTCGCCCAGGTGGGGGAGGTCTTCTGTACTCTGTACTCGCCCAGGTGGGGGAGGTCTTCTGTACTCGCCCAGGTGGGGGAGGTCTTCTGTACTCGCTCAGGTGGGGGAGGTCTTCTGTACTCGCCCAGGTGGGGGAGGTCTTCTGTACTCTGTACTCGCCCAGGTGGGGGAGGTCTTCTGTACTCGCCCAGGTGGGGGAGGTCTTCTGCATTTCTGATCTCGACGAATTACGGGTTATACACAATCTCCGCTTTTCTCGAGCTCGATACGAGCTCGGAAAAACAATGTAGGACTCGTGGTTCGGAGAGATGGGCAGTGGATGACATGTCACTCAGTATCCCTCTCAAGCCCTTCGCTAGCTGAGCAAGTTCAACTAAAATAGATGGAGAAGAGTCGATACCCTGCAGAAGCGAGGCTCGACTGGAGGTGGAGAAGAGACGACACCCTCCAGGAGCGAGGCTCAACTGGAGGTGGAGAAGAGTCGACACCCTCCAGGAGAGAGGCTCAACTGGAGGTGGAGAAGATTAGACACCCTCCAGGAGCGAGGCTCAACTGGAGGTGGAGAAGATTAGACACCCTCCAGGAGCGAGGCTCAACTGGAGATGGAGAAGAGTCGACACCCTCCAGGAGCGAGGTTCAACTGAAGGTGGAGAAGAGTCGACACCCTCCAGGAGCGAGGCTCAACTGGAGGTGGAGAAGATTAGACATCCTCCAGGAGCGAGGTCAACTGGAGGTGGAGAAGATTAGACACCCTCCAGGAGCGAGGCTCAACTGGAGGTGGAGAAGAGTCGACACCCTCCAGGAGCGAGGCTCAACTGGAGGTGGAGAAGAGTCGACACCCTCCAGGAGCGAGGCTCAACTGGAGGTGGAGAAGATTAGACACCCTCCAGGAGCGAGGCTCAACTGGAGGTGGAGAAGAGTCGACACCCTCCAGGAGCGAGGCTCAACTGGAGGTGGAGAAGATTAGACACCCTCCAGGAGCGAGGCTCAATTGGGTGTGGAGAAGAGTCGACACCCTCCAGGAGCGAGACTCAACTGGAGGTGGAGAAGTGTCGACACACTCCAGGAGCAAGGCTCAACTTGAGGTGGAGAAGAGATGACACCCTCCAGGAGCGAGGCTCAATTGGAGGTGGAGATGAGTCGACACCATCCAGGAGCGAGGCTCAACTGGAGGTGGAGAAGATTAGACACCCTCCAGGAGCGAGGTTCAACTGGAGGTGGAGAAGAGTCGACACCCTCCAGAAGCGAGGCTCAACTGGAGGTGGAGAAGATTAGACACCCTCCAGGAGCGAGGCTCAACTAGAGGTGTTGAAGAGTCGACACCCTCCAGGAGCGAGGCTCAACTGGAGGTGGAGAAGATTATACACCCTCCAGGAGCGAGGCTCAACTGGGGGTGGAGAAGAGTCGACACCCTCCAGGAGCGAGGCTCAACTGGAGGTGGAGAAGAGTAGACACCCTCCAGGAGCAGACTCAACTGGAGGTGGAGAAGATTCGACACCCTCCAGGCCATTCGCTAGACGAACGAGCTCAACTGGGGGTGGAGAAGAGTCGACACCCTCCAGGAGCGAGGCTCAACTGGAGGTGGAGAAGATTAGACACCCTCCAGGAGCGAGGCTCAACTGGGGGTGGAGAAGAGTCGACACCCTCCAGGAGCGAGGCTCAACTGGAGGTGGAGAAGAGTCGACACCCTCCAGGAGCAAGGCTCAACTGGAGGTGGAGAAGAGTCGACACCCTCCAGGAGCAAGGCTCAACTGGAGGTGGAGAAGATTCGACACCATCCAGGCCATTCGCTAGACGAGCGAGTTCAACTGGGGGTGGAGAAGAGTCGACACCCTCAAGGAGCGAGGCTCAACTGGAGGTGGAGAAGAGTCGACAGCCTCCATGAGCGAGGCTCAACTGAAGGTGGAGAAGAGTCGACACCCTCCATGAGCGAGGCTCAACTGGAGGTGGAGAAGATTAGACACCCTCCAGGAGCGAGGCTCAACTGGAGGTGGAGAAGAGTCGACACCCTCCAGGAGCGAGGCTCAACTGGAGGTGGAGAAGATTAGACACCCTCCAGGAGCGAGGCTCAACTGGAGGTGGAGAAGAGTCGACACCCTCCAGGAGCGAGGCTCAACTGGAGGTGGAGAAGATTAGACACCCTCCAGGAGCGAGGCTCAACTGGAGGTGGAGAAGAGTCGACACCCTCCAGGAGCGAGGCTCAACTGGAGGTGGAGAAGATTAGACACCCTCCAGGAGCGAGGCTCAACTGGAGGTGGAGAAGAGTCGACACCCTCCAGGAGCGAGGCTCAACTGGAGGTGGAGAAGATTAGACACCCTCCAGGAGCGAGGCTCAACTGGGGGTGGAGAAGAGTCGACACCCTCCAGGAGCGAGGCTCAACTGGAGGTGGAGAAGATTAGACACCCTCTAGGAGCGAGGCTCAACTAGAGGTGGAGAAGAGTCGACACCCTCCAGGAGCAAGGCTCAACTGGAGGTAGAGAAGATTCGACACCCTCCAGGCCATTCGCTAGACGAGCGAGCTCAACTGGGGGTGGAGAAGAGTCGACACCCTCCAGGAGCGAGGCTCAACTGGAGGTGGAGAAGAGTCGACACCCTCCAGGATCAAGGTTCAACTTGAGGTGGAGAAGATTCGACACCCTCCAGGAGCGAGGCTCAACTGGAGGTGGAGAAGATTCGACACCCTCCAGGCCATTCGCTAGACAAGCGCGCTCAACTGGGGGAGGTGCCAAACATTTTAGGCTGCTAGCATTGACTAGGTGGCAACTCTCTTCTGGAGGACATTCATCTCACTCAAGGGGGCATGTAGTCGGTATGCAGGAGAGAAACTCGTGCAGTGACCTGGTCTACGGCAACACTCTGCTCGAAGATTTCAACTCACTCGATGGGGCAAGTAGCCAGCCTACAGGGGAGGAGCCCAGTGCTACGGACTAGTCTACGGCAACAACACATCTCGAGGACTTCAACTCACTCAAGGGGGCAAGTAGCCAGTATGCAGGAGAGGAGCTCGTGCAGTGACCTGGTCTACGACAACAACACATCTCGAGGACTTCAACTCACTCGAGGGGGCAAGTAGCCGGTATGCAGGAGAGGAACTCGTGCAGTGACCTGGTCTACGGCAACACTCTGCTCGAAGATTTCAACTCACTCGAGGGGGCAAGTAGCCAGCCTACAGGGGAGGAGCCCAGTGCTACGGCCTAGTCTACGGCAACAACACATCTCGAGGACTTCAACTCACTCGAGGGGGCAAGTAGCCGGTATGCAGGAGAGGAGCTCGTGCAGTGACCTGGTCTACGACAACACTCTGCTCGAAGATTTCAACTCACTCGAGGGGGCAAGTAGCCGATATGTAGGAGAGGAGCTCGTGCAGTGACTTGGTCTACGACAACAACACATCTCGAGGACTTCAACTCACTTGAGGGGGCAAGTAGCCGGTATGCAGGAGAGGAGCTCGTGCAGTGACCTGGACTACGACAACAACACATCTCGAGGACTTCAACTCACTCGAGGGGGCAAGTAGCCGGTATGCAAGAGAGGAGCTCGTGCAGTGACCTGGTCTACGACCACACTCTGCTCGAAGATTTCAACTTACTCGAGGGGGCAAGTAGCCGGTATACAGGAGAGGATCTCGTACAGTGACCTGGTCTACGGCAACAACACATCTCGATGACTTCAACTCACTCGAGGGGGCAAGTAGCCGGTATGCAGGAGAGGAGCTCGTGCAGTGACCTGGTCTACGACGACAACACATCTCGAGGACTTCAACTTACTTAGAGTACCTGAGAATATAGTTTCATTCTCTCCCTTAGTACTAGTGCACGGGCAAAGAGAGTCGGTACTCAGGGGGCAGATCGGCCAACATGCAAGGGGGAGCTGATCTCGGCCGGCAATGCAGAGGCTTGGACTTAGGATAGCGCACTGAACCCGAGACGTCATCTCATTGCTCGACCAAAAGTTTCAAGGGGAGAGGTGAGATCACACATCCTAAAATGCTTTTGAATATATCATACTACTTCGAGTGGATTCTCGATCTAACTTTTAAGAGTTTTGCAATAGAAAGATCAATATTGCTATATGTAGTGAATAAGAAGAAGAAGAATAAGTTTTACGTGACCTGATTCATGATAACTTTTCCTCGCCAAGGTGAGTTATGAATAATTGTCCTTTGAGTTTTCATCAGGGAGTATAAGCTGTTGAATAAGATCATCCCAAATAAGAACACCCATCGCGAGTAAGCATTCGCCGAATATAGATTTCTTTTGGATCTTGCAGAGATGAGTAGTTGGATACATCCTTGCGAGTAGGAACTCGCAGAACTAAAGAGAACACCATAGTTGCTGAAGGGCGCTCAGCTGATCTTTGCCTTTCTTTTGCTGATGACTTCGCGAGTACGGACTCGTGGAATTAATAGAACACCATAGTTGCTGAAGTGATGATCTCGCGAGTAAGGACTCGCGGGATATATAGAAAAATACCTGAATTGTTGAAGTGAATACCTCGCAAGTTGAATTCTCGGAATAAAGTAGAAAGGACTCGTGAAATATACTCTCTACCATGACCCTGTCATATGGGTCCCTCTGTGATAGTTGTCATAGTGGTCAAAATGTCAAAGTAACACTATCTGCAAATCAGGTGAAAGCACTCAGGGGTTTTACCAAAGCACCCATGAGTGTTAATATGTACTATGTGTGAAAATGTGTTAGCAATAAAAGAGGTGAAAACGAGGGCAATACAAGTGTCACCTTTGACCTTATTTTCTATGCTCCAACTCGCCTGAAATCACTCCTCACCGAGCTTGATTTCTTCTCGCCTGGCCTTAAGTTTCCCTAGAGGAGGTCACCTACATTAGGTCGCCTCGCACCTTGCGAGTAGAACACATGCAAGCAGAATATCTGCGAGTAGAACTCCTGTAGGCAGTATCTGCGAGTAGAACACCTGTAGGCAGTATCTGCGAGTAGAATACCTGTAGGCAGTATCTGCGAGTAGAACACCTGTAGGCAGTATCTGCGAGTAGAACACCTGTAGGCAGTATCTGCGAGTAGAATACATGCGAGCAGAATATCTGCGAGTAGAACACATGCGAGCAGAATATCTGCGAGTAGAACACATGCGAGCAGAATATCTGCGAGTAGAACACATGCGAGCAGAATATCTGCGAGTAGAACACATGCGAGCAGAATATCTGCGAGTAGAACACATGCGAGCAGAATATCTGCGAGTAGAACAACTGCGAGTTGATTGAGCTCTCCAGGGCTGGAACTCGCCTCAATTTGAACTCGCCTGACCAGGTACTCGTCTTGCTCTCTTCTCATCAAGGCTCACCGTGAGGTCTCACACTAAAGTTTCTTACTCCGGTCACAGTCCATGCTCACCGCACCAAAAATGTTGGAACCCGTATACCGGTCCAACTGTTCGAGACTTGGGGGTGACCAAAGGCTACTCGTTTAGTGATCGACCTACGTGAGACAAGGTGATAAGAAGCTAGAGAGCATACCAAACCACTCCAACCTGCCTATAAACAAGACCCGCATGCTGCAGCGAGGAGGTCCCGCCACATACCCGGAAGCCTATTGGAACTTCCCCTCCTAAAGCCAATGCTGAGCTTGGCACAAGAGAGGCAGGCAAGGTACTCGTCCACCATAGGGGGGGGTGAAGGTGCCTTCTATTTGTGCCTTGGGGTCCTATTTATAGGCAAATCCAAATGGACTGCGATTAGCTGCTCTCACCTTCTGAAATGGGTTGCGGATAGCCGTTGCCGCCTTTTGACGGGGTGAAAATCTGTACTCGCCCAGGTGGGGGAGGTCTTCTGTACTCGACCAGGTGGGGGAGGTCTTCTGTACTCGCCCAGGTGGGGGAGGTCTTCTGTACTCGCCCAGGTGGGAGAGGTCTCCTGTACTCGCCCAAGTGGGGGAGGTCTCCTGTACTCGCCCAGGTGGGGGAGGTCTTCTGTACTCGCCCAGGTGGGGGAGGTCTTCTGTACTCGCCCAGGTGGGGGAGGTCTTCTGTACTCGCCCAGGTGGGGGAGGTCTCCTGTACTCGCCCAGGTGGGGGAGGTCTTCTGTACTCGCCCAGGTGGGGGAGGTCTCCTGTACTCGCCCAGGTGGGGGAGGTCTTCTGTACTCGCCCAGGTGGGGGAGGTCTTCTGTACTCGCCCAGGTGGGGGAGGTCTTCTGTACTCGCCCAGGTGGGGGAGGTCTTCTGTACTCGCCCAGGTGGGGGAGGTCTTCTGTACTCGCCCAGGTGGAGGAGGTCTTCTGTACTCTGTACTCGCCCAGGTGGGGGAGGTCTTCTGTACTCAACCAGGTGGGGGAGGTCTTCTGTACTCGCCCAGGTGGGGGAGGTCTTCTGTACTCGCCCAGGTGGGGAAGGTCTTCTGTACTTTGTACTCGCCCAGGTGGGGGAGGTCTTCTGTACTCTGTACTCGCCCAGGTGGGGGAGGTCTTTTGGATCTTGCAGAGATGAGTAGTTGGATACATCCTTGCGAGTAGGAACTCGCAGAACTAAAGAGAACACCATAGTTGCTGAAGTGATGACTTCGCGAGTACGGACTCGTGGAATTAATAGAACATCATAGTTGCTGAAGTGATGATCTCGCGAGTAAGGACTCGCGGGATATATAGAAAAATACCTGAATTGTTGAAGTGAATACCTCGCAAGTTGAATTCTCGGAATAAAGTAGAAAGGACTTGTGAAATATATCTCTACCATGACCCTGTCATATGGGTCCCTCTGTGATAGTTGTCATAGTGGTCAAAATGTCAAAGTAACACTATCTGCAAATCAGGTGAAAGCACTCAGGGGTTTTACCAAAGCACCCATGAGTGTTAATATGTACTATGTGTGAAAATGTGTTAGCAATAAAAGAGGTGAAAACGAGGGCAATACAAGTGTCACCTTTGACCTTATTTTCTATGCTCCAACTCGCCTGAAATCACTCCTCACCGAGCTTGATTTCTTCTCGCCTGGCCTTAAGTTTCCCTAGAGGAGGTCACCTACATTAGGTCGCCTCGCACCTTGCGAGTAGAACACATGCAAGCAGAATATCTGCGAGTAGAACTCCTGTAGGCAGTATCTGCGAGTAGAACACCTGTAGGCAGTATCTGCGAGTAGAATACCTGTAGGCAGTATCTGCGAGTAGAACACCTGTAGGCAGTATCTGCGAGTAGAACACCTGTAGGCAGTATCTGCGAGTAGAATACATGCGAGCAGAATATCTGCGAGTAGAACACATGCGAGCAGAATATCTGCGAGTAGAACACATGCGACCAGAATATCTGCGAGTAGAACACATGCGAGCAGAATATCTGCGAGTAGAACACATGCGAGTAGAACACATGCGAGCAGAATATCTGCGAGTAGAACAACTGCGAGTTGATTGAGCTCTCCAGAGTTGCAACTCGCCTCAATTTGAACTCGCCTGACCAGGTACTCATCTTGCTCTCTTCTCATCAAGGCTCACCGTGAGGTCTCACACTAAAGTTTCTTACTCCGGTCACAGTCCATGCTCACCGCACCAAAAATGTTGGAACCCGTATACCGGTCCAACTGTTCGAGACTTGGGGGTGACCAAAGGCTACTCGTTTAGTGATCGACATACGTGAGACAAGGTGATAAGAAGCTAGAGAGCATACCAAACCACTCCAACCTGCCTATAAACAAGACCCGCATGCTGCAGCGAGGAGGTCCCGCCACATACCCGGAAGTCTATTGGAACTTCCCCTCCTAAAGCCAATGCTGAGCTTGGCACAAGAGAGGCAGGCAAGGTACTCGTCCACCATAGGGGGGTGAAGGTGTCTTCTATTTGTGCCTTGGGGTCCTATTTATAGGCAAATCCAAATGGACTGCGATTAGCTGCTCTCACCTTCTGAAATGGGTTGCGGATAGCCGTTGCCGCCTTTTGACGGGGTGAAAATCTGTACTCGCCCAAGTGGGGGAGGTCTTCTGTACTCGACCAGGTGGGGGAGGTCTTCTGTACTCGCCCAGGTGGGGGAGGTCTTCTGTACTCGCCCAGGTGGGGGAGGTCTCCTGTACTCGCCCAGGTGGGGGAGGTCTCCTGTACTCGCCCAGGTGGGGGAGGTCTCCTGTACTCGCCCAGGTGGGGGAGGTCTTCTGTACTCGCCCAGGTGGGGGAGGTCTTCTGTACTCGCCCAGGTGGGGGAGGTCTTCTGTACTCGCCCAGGTGGGGGAGGTCTCCTGTACTCGCCCAGGTGGGGGAGGTCTTCTGTACTCGCCCAGGTGGGGGAGGTCTCCTGTACTCGCCCAGGTGGGGGAGGTCTTCTGTACTCGCCCAGGTGGGGGAGGTCTTCTGTACTCGCCCAGGTGGGGGAGGTCTTCTGTACTCTCCCAGGTGGAGGAGGTCTTCTGTACTCTGTACTCGCCCAGGTGGGGGAGGTCTTCTGTACTCGACCAGGTGGGGGAGGTCTTCTGTACTCGCCCAGGTGGGGGAGGTCTTCTGTACTCGCCCAGGTGGGGAAGGTCTTCTGTACTCTGTACTCGCCCAGGTGGGGGAGGTCTTCTGTACTCGCCCAGGTGGGGGAGGTCTCCTGTACTCGCCCAGGTGGGGGAGGTCTTCTGTACTCTGTGCTCGCCCAGGTGGGGGTGGTCTTCTGTACTCGCCCAGGTGGGGGAGGTCTTCTGTACTCGCCCAGGTGGGTGAGGTCTTCTGTACTCGCCCAGGTGGGGGAGGTCTTCTGTACTCGCCCAGGTGGGGGAGGTCTCCTGTACTCGCCTAGGTGGGGGAGGTCTTCTGTACTCTGTACTCGCCCAGGTGTGGGAGGTCTTCTGTACTCTGTACTCGCCCAGGTGGGGGAGGTCTTCTGTACTCGCCCAGGTGGGGGAGGTCTTCTGTACTCGCCCAGGTGGGGGAGGTCTTCTGTACTCTGTACTCGCCCAGGTGGGGGAGGTCTTCTGTACTCGACCAGGTGGGGGAGGTCTTCTGTACTCGCCCAGGTGGGGGAGGTCTTCTGTACTCGCCCAGGTGGGGGAGGTCTTCTGTACTCTGTACTCGCCCAGGTGGGGGAGGTCTTCTGTACTCGCCCAGGTGGGGGAGATCTTCTGCACTCGCCCAGGTAGGGGAGGTCTCCTGTACTCGCCCAGGTGGGGGAGGTCTTCTGTACTCGCCCAGGTGGGGGAGGTCTTCTGTACTCGCCCAGGTGGGGGAGGTCTCCTGTACTCGCCCAGGTGGGGGAGGTCTTCTGTACTCGCCCAAGTGGGGGAGGTCTTCTGCATTTCTGATCTCGACGAATTACGGGTTATACACTGCTCATCTAGGAGGTGCCCAGGTTCACCCTCCAGCTTGCCTTCACGGTGGGGCTGCGGGAGGGATTCTTCAAGATGAACCTGAAGCGGAAGGCCCCCCTGTCCTTCGAAGAGCTGATGGAGAGGGCGGCAGAGGAGACCGAAGGGGAAGCGTCCAACCCGAAGTTCACGAGAAGGTTGACGAAGCTAAGTGAACCGAAGTCAGGAGGAGAGAAGAGTCGAGGGCCCCAGAGTTGGGGTGGAGGCGAGTTGAGGTCAAGGCTGGCGAAGCTAACATTCGAAATGATGTCAGCTATGGGCACTCAGAGGGTCCCGTAAGACGCACACTCTCGAGGCTTCTACTCCACCTGGTGAGAAGTTTTTTAGAGATCATAATCATAACAATAACAATCAGGGTAAGTAGGGAGTGACAGTCGGGGGTCCAAGGGGACGCACAATCCCGAGGCATCCATCCTACTTTTTTGCTAGATGTTGATGAGTAGGGAATGACAGTCAGAGAGGTCCAAGGGGACACACCGTCCTGAGGCCTCCCTCCTACTTGGATGTTGGATGCTGACGAGTAGGGAATGACAGTCGGGGAGGTCCAAGGGGCACACCATCCCGAGGCCTCCATCCTACTGTGTTGCTGCATGCTGACGAGTAGAGAATGACAGTTGGGGAGGTACAAGGGGACACACCATCTGAAGGCCTCCATCATATTGCGTTGCATGGCGCGGAGGGAGGCGCGTCCCATGGCGCGGAGGGAGGCGCGTCGCATGGCGCGGCGGGAGGCGCGGCGCATGGCGCGTTGCATGGCGCGGCGGGAGGCGCGGCACATGGCGCGGCGGGAGGTATGGCGCATGGCGCGGCGGGAGGTGTGGCGCATGGCGCGGCGGGAGGTGCTGGGGGAGGCGCGACGCATGGCGCGACGAACTGGCTAGCTCTACCGGGCTCTCTGCTTGGGATCCGGATCCTCTCCATTTCTGACGAACTCCATTTCTGACGAAATGGAGGGGATCCATTTCACCATCCAATGGATAAGAAAGGAGTAAAAGAAATCTAATGGTTGTGATTTTTTTGATTAAAAAAAACTATAAAAAGTTAGGAAATGGTGAACCCGTCCGATCAAAAAGCACTTAATCTAGACCGTGAAATGGACCCCTCCATTTCGTCAGAAATGGAGAGGATCCTGATACCTCTGTTTGATACAAGAACTCTCTTAGTTTTTGTTTTTATGAGCTACTCCTTGGGGGGCATAATAGTCTTTTGTATGCCAATATATAAAGCTTAGGTTTGGATGTGTTAGGGCAGAACTTAAACTCTTTGAGAAAAAAAACCTGGAATAGGTCTTGTTCGGCTGCTGCCTTCCCAGGCCAGTCCGACAGTTTGTGAATCGCCGGCGTTAGCAGCGATTACCTTCTTGTTTCCCCTTCCGATCCTTCCGTTGTTCTACTGCAGGGAGGCTCGGAGCTGGAGAAGGCGGCGTCAAACCTGCGCGCATACACAGGTGAGGGATGGGTTTCGACCGAAAATACCTTGCTTCCGTCGCCGAAGGGGGAGAATCTTGAAGCAGAGTGCTTGCCGGCCTTGCCAAGATCGTCGGTCATGGAGAAGGGAGGCGGCGGCGGCTCCATTTCACGCCGGCGACAAGGAATCGAGGGGTGGCAAAGCTTGTCGCGAGGAACATCGAGGAGGGTTTCAGATTTCATGATAGGAGTGGCGGGGTCGGGTACGGCACGACTAGAGTTAAAATCTTTGTTAATATGTATTTATTTGATTTGTGTTTAGTATTTTAAAAGATCTCAAAAATTATAAAAAAATATTATTTTATATACAGACAAAAGTGGTCTATATATAACAACGCACAATTCAAATCACATTTTAGACATTCCTATCCTGCAACCCTGGAAAACGTGAGAGGGGTGCCTGTGATGAACTAGAATGTACTCTAATTAATAACAATACATTCAGTTGTGTACGATGCTGCACAGCTGGCCGAATATAATATCAGGATCTATAATAAGAAATAAAAAAAATATTGTGATCATTGCTCTAAAAAAGTTGTATAACTCTCTGAGAGAGCTTTCAACTCATGCTCATTTTTTCAAAGTACAACATCCGATTAGATCCTAAAATTCTGATGTGTGCGGATACAGAAAAACACAAAATACCTGAATTCTACTTGATGAAGCAAACGGAAAAAAAAAATAAAGATCTCAAGAGAATGAGAAAAACGAGAATGGTAAGAGTAAGATAAGATTATTTTAGCTTAATTGGACTGAATTAGGATGATAATGGAAGATAAATATATTAACACTAGTGTTCTTCCTAATTATTTTAGGGTTTACGTGTCATGTTTAAGGCCCTATATTGTTTTTATTTATGTTAATTGGATTTTTTAAGTACTAATTATCATTAATTAGCTTAATTGAACTTGGTTATAATTTGCTATAATTTTGAATCCTTTAGAGCCAGAGGGGATGTCATTAGAGTTTACAAAGTGAGCCAAATCAGAAGACCTGAGCCAGGATCGACGTGTCTTCTCCGGTCTCATCAAGAACTAATACGTGCTCTCGAAAGCCCAATAGCGCCCTAAAATTATCTATGTTTCGATAGGAAACTGTCGGCGGCTCTTCGTGTTAAATTTTCGTGTGCTTCTACTAAGTACAAGAAACCAACGATGAACAAAGACAAAGAACTCTTTATAACTAGGCAGATGATTACAACAACGACAAGCTGGCTACAAGGTGCATACACCTTGAATCACGTCAGCTGAAATATAGAAAAAGTAAACTTGTCGCGGACAAGGTCAGCTTCTCCACTAGGTGTCGTTGAGCTTGTCAACGCACTCTCCACTTCTCAACACACTCAACCCTGCACTCTTCACCTCACAGTGCACTCTCCACCTCTCGCTGAGGTGCGGGTTGGGGTCGGACTCTCTTGGGGTGTAGGCACACTCCCACTCGGCAACACTTCTCTTCTCTTCTACTCTCTCTCTCTCTCTTCGCATTCGCAATCACACATGGGGGGGGGGGGGGGGGGTATTTATAGGAAACACATAATGAGAGAGTGGGGGGGATACACTTACCACCCATGCATGCACATGTCACATCACCTCACATGCACTCACCACCTTGCATGGCTCCACTCGGCAAGCTCACATTCCCCCCACTCGGCAAGGCTCTCTACTCGCACCTCACCAACCACACAGCAGCCCTCCCCCCTTGCTCCACTCGGCAGGCCAAGGCACACTATTCGCACACCTTGCATGCTCTTCCACTCCATTGCACAGCACTGCACAGCAGCCCTCCCCCTTGAACTCGCCTCCCCCCTCAAGCACAGCCACACAAAGGCCCACTCGCCAATTGCACATGGCCCACTCGCCCAGGACTCAACTCCCCTCTCGCCTGGCAACTTACAGCACACCAACTCCTGCCTCCACTCGCCCCTCCTCCTCAAGTCACTTCAAACTTCAACACTCCCTCTTGAAGTGAGCTTCAGGGACTACTCCGAGGCAAGCTCGAAGCTTCTTGAACGGCACCGCAGATAGGGGGCTTTGTGAAGATGTCCGCCAGGTTCTCTTCACTCTGCACATGCTCCACCGCAAGCGAGCCACCCAACACCTTCTCTCGGATGAAGTGGTGCTCGATCTCTATGTGCTTCGTCCTTGCGTGACAAACTAGGTTGGTTGCCAACTTCAGAGCGCTCTCGTTGTCGTCACGCAACACAGTAGGTCCTCTGACCTTCTCATCCACATCTTCCACCAGCCTCCTCAGCCAGACACACTCCTGAGTTGCTAAGGACGACGCCTTGTACTCAGCCTCAGTGGTGGAATGGGAAATGGAGACCTGCTTCTTGCTGCACCAGAAAATGGCAGTGGCTCCACACATGAACACGTAACCTGACGTCGACTTGCGGTCATCAGCGTCACCTGCGTAATCTGCATCTGTGTAGCCATGCAGCTTGAAGTCGGTCCTCCCTCCATAGAACAACCCCATCTCCAGGGTCCCCTTCACATACTTCAGTATTCTCTTGGCTGCCTCCAGATGAGGCTTCCGCGGCTCCTGCATGTACCGACTCACTCGGCCGACAGCAAAGGCGATGTCCGGCCTTGTGATGGTCAGATAGATAAGGCTCCCCACCAGTGCCCGGAAGATCTTCGGATCAGGAAGACTCCTCCCTTCTTCCTTCCGAAGCTTCAGCCCAATCTCCAGTGGAACGAAGCTGCTCTTCCCCTCCTTCATGCCGAATCTCTCGACGATCTTCTCGGCATACGCCTTTTGGGTCACGAGCAGCCCGCCACTTCTCTTCTCCACTTGAAGTCCAAGGAAATGGTGCAGTTCACCAAGATCCTTCATCTCAAACCGGATGGCTAGTTGTTGTCTCAGTGCCGCGACCTCCACCGTTGTTCCCAGTCACGATCATGTCGTCGACGTACAACAGCACCAGCACGTGAAGATCTCCACTCTTCTTCACAAACATACTAGAGTCTGAGTCTGAGGCATCGTAACCACAGAACTGCAGATACTCTGCAATCTTCCCATACCAGGCTCTCGCTGCCTGTTTCAATCCATAGAGGGCCTTCTTCAGCTTGCAGACATGATGTGGCTGAGACTTGGACACGTATCCAGGTGGTTGCACCATGAATATGTCCTTATCAATCTCTCCGTATATGAATGCATTCTTCTCGTCCAGCTGCCACAGCTTCCACCCTCTGCACGCTGCTAGGGCAATGACCGTCCTCACCGACGTCATCTTCGCTACAGGACTGAACGTCTCCTCATAGTCCTCTCCATAGGTTTGTGAGAAACCTCGAGCGACAAGCCTAGCCTTGTACCGCTCCACTTCTCCATCAGCTCTCTTCTTTACCTTGTACACCCACTTGCAGGTGACAGGCTTGATGCCCTCCACCATGGGAACAAGGTCCCATGTCTTGTTCTTCTTCAGGGCCTCCATCTCCTCATCCATGGCCACGTCCCACTCCTTGGTGCCAACAGCATCTTCAAAGCGGGCAGGTTCCCTCTCGTCGAGTGGTCATGCGAAGAAGCAAGAGACCAAACTCACGAAGTTCCCCTCCTTATAGCGAGCAGGCGGGACGATGGTCCGCTTCGACCTCCTCAAGGCTTGGCCACTTTCTACCGCTCCGGTAGACTCTTCCTCTCCAGCTCCTCCTTCAACTTCTCTTGAAGCAGTGCTCCCCCTGCTTCTAGAGTTTGAAGCTCCACCTGAGCCAGAAGCTCCCCCTGAGCCAGATGCTCCCCTTGAGCCAGATGGCGATGAGGCACTTGGAGATACCTCCAACTCCACCATAGAGTCCTCAGTGACTCTCCCTTCTTCCCTGCTTGATTCTCCACTCTCCGGCAACACCACAGAAGAGACTCCCTGATACGAGATCAGTTCGTCAAACACAACGTCGCGCGAGACGACGAACTTGTGGGTCTACGGGTTCATGCACTTCCACCCCTTCTTCCTCTAGTCGTAGCCGATGAAGACACACTTCCTCGCTTTCGGCTCCAACTTAGTTCTCTCGGCCTCTAGAACGTGCACGAAGCAGGTAGAGCCAAACACCCTCATGTGACTCACATCTGGCTTCTCTCCGAACATGAGTTGATGTGGAGACACCATCCTGTTGGAACTCAGAGGTAGCCGGTTGATCACATGGGTAGCACATGCCATTCCCTCCGCCCATAAGGCTTTGGGAATCCCCTTGGCATGTAGCCAACTCCTGGTTGTCTCCACCAGATGGCGGATCTTCCTCTCTGCCACCCCATTCTGCTGAGGGGTGTGGGCGCAAGAGAGATCTCGTCGGATGCCGAACTTCCTGCAGAAATAGTTAAAAGCGTTAGAGGTAAACTCCCCCCCCCCCCCCCCCCCCATTATCACTTCTCAACTTCTTCACCCTCAGGTTCAGCCTCCCCTCCACCAGTTCCTTCCACTCCTGGAACTTCTCAAACACCTCCGCCTTCTCCCTTATGAAGTACACCCACGTGTAGCGGGTGTAGTCATCCACCAAGACCAGTGCATACTTGTTTCCTCCATACGTCAGGGTGGAGCACGGCCCCATCACATCAGCATGTACGCACTCAAGAGGTGCCCTACACCTGATCTCCGACTTGTCAAATGGAAGTCGATGTGACTTTCCAAATTGGCAGCTCTCGCACACATGGTCGTCGCCGTAAGAGGAGAGATTGGGCAGGCCAGACACCAGACCCTTCGCCACTATCATCTTCAACTTATCCATCCCCACGTGACCTAGCCTCTCATGCCAGATCGCTGCGCCGTCGTTGGTCTTCAGCTTGTCCACATAGGCACTTGCAGAAAGAACGTACAAGTCCTTCACCCTTCTCCCGGTGAGCGTGACATCAGCATCAACTAAAGACAGGTTCTTCAGGAACTTCACCTCCTTCGGTCCGAACAGCACGTGGTAACCTGCATCCACTGCATTCGCAACCGAGAAGAGGTTCTTCTTCATGCCCGGCACGTGATACACACTCTTCAGTGTCACGGGCTTCTCTTCACTTCCCAGGGATACCATCCCTTCCTTCTCAACTGGATGCACAGTATCATCCGCCGTGATGATAGCATCAGTTCCACCATATGCCTTCAAGGAGGCAAATTTTGACACATCTCCAGTGAGATGGTGCCCGCAACCGGAGTCCACTATCCAGTCGTTCTCAAAGCTGACGGAGGCTAAGGCATCGACCGACATTGTCGTCATCTCAGCCAAGAAGCAGTTGTCTCCGCCTTCACCACCCTGGTGACCTCCACCTCTTCCTCCACCTCTCCCTCCACCTCTTCGATGGTCTCCACCTCTCTGATGGTCTCCACCTCTCTCAGCAACATGACCGGCCTTGAGATTAGACCAGCACTCCTTTGCCATGTGCCCGTACTTATTGCAGGCAAAGCAGAGGGGTCTCCCCCTCTGGTCATATGGGGGGAGGAAGTTCTCCATAACTCCCTGGGAGGACGTTGAAGGTCCATCTCCGGAGTTCTTCTTCTTCTTGTCCCAAGGCTTCCTCTTGCCTGAGAACAACGCCTCGCTATCTCCCCCTGAGATAGACACTCCTGCCATCTGCTTCGCCAAGCTCTCCTGTGACGACAGCAGGTTCTCTAGCTCCAGTAAGGTGGGCTGAGTAGCCCATCCTTGCACAGACGTGATAAACGGAACATACTCCTTCCGCAGACCTCGGAGTATGTGCCTCTTCAGCTTCGCCTCAGAGATCGGCTCATCAGGATCCAAGGACGAGATCTCTGCACATAAGTTCTTCACCTTCAAGAAGAAGGTGGATATCGACAACTCTCCCTGAGTGGACCGCGCCAACTCATTCTCCAGGAACTGTAGCCGCGCTACGTTCTTCTTGTTGAATAGCCCATCAAGGGCACTCCAGATCTCTGACGTTGACTTGCACCTCATGATGTGGTCGAACAAGTCAGGAGAGATAGCTCTCTTCAAGGTGAACTCCGCCTTGGCATTGGTCTTCCTCCACGCTCTCACAGCTAGACCATTGTCATCAATTGGAAACACTTCTGCATGCTCTTCTCCTCCAACGACCTCCCATAGGTCCTCTCCAAGCAGGTAGCTCTCCATGCGTGACTTCCACTTCTTGTAGTTGGTCTGGGTGAGCAGCTCAATGCCTAGTCCTCTCGCATAACCTCCTCCGCCGTCCATCTTGATTGTCAACTTTGAACCTAGATAGCACGCGCCGCTTCAGCAACCTGCCTCTGATACCATGTTAAATTTCCGTGTGCTTCTACTAAGTACAAGAAACCAACGATGAACAAAGACAAAGAACTCTTTATAATTAGGCAGATGATTACAACAACGACAAGTTGGCTACAAGGTGCATACATCTTGAATCACGTCAGCTGAAATATAGAAAAAGTAAACTTGTCGCGGACAAGGTCCGCTTCTCCACTAGGTGTCGTTGAGCTTGTCAACGCACTCTCCACTTCTCAACACACTCAACCCTGCACTCTTCACCTTACAGTGCACTCTCCACCTCTCGCTGAGGTGCGGGTTGGGGTCGGACTCTCTTGGGGTGTAGGCACACTCCCACTCGGCAACACTTCTCTTCTCTTCTACTCTCTCTCTCTCTCTCTTCGCATTCGCAATCACACATGGGGGGGGTATTTATAGGAAACACATAATGAGAGAGTGGGGGGGGGGATACACTTACCACCCATGCATGCACATGTCACATCACCTCACATGCACTCACCACCTTGCATGGCTCCACTCGGCAAGCTCACATTTCCCCCACTCGGCAAGGCTCTCTACTCGCACCTCACCAACCACACAGCAGCCCTCCCCCCTTGCTCCACTCGGCAGGCCAAGGCACACTACTCGCACACCTTGCATGCTCTTCCACTCCATTGCACAGCACTGCACAGCAGCCCTCCCCCCTTGAACTCGCCTCCCCCTCAAGCACAGCCACACAAAGGCCCACTCGCCAATTGCACATGGCCCGCTCGCCCAGGACTCAACTCCCCACTCGCCTGGCAACTTCCAGCACACCAACTCCTGCCTCCACTCGCCCCTCCTCCTCAAGTCACTTCAAACTTCAACACTTCGTACATCGCGGAGTACCTATGATTACGGTTGTGCGGAAATCAAATAGTTCGAGAATCTGATCAAATTTATGTTTTTCTAGCGTGAATCTGAATTTGGATTTGACTAGTAGTCGAGTCCGAATCTGAATAATACCTACGACTGGAGAGATTCAAATAAATTTGATTGAAGTGATCTCTGAATGTTATATTTGATTCGGATCCTAATCCTAATTAGTTTATATATATATATTATAGATTCAAATAATTAATAAGATTGTGCGACATATTTTATATGTAGTGCATGCTTATGTGATGATAAAATGCATGTGTATGAAAAGCAATGCAACACACGCATTAAAATATTAGTTGGTTGAAGAGCTCGCTAGCTACCTGTGTATCAACCTTTACCTTCTCGTCTATTCCATTCAGAGATCCATGGCAAAAACGTTTGGAGATATCAGTTGGTGCTCACGAGTTTGAACTTCATTACAAGAGACGAGATACCAAATGCTCAAATGATAACCTCTGAGCGAGTTTCATAAGTCTAATGCGCAAAATTACAATGATGATGGGGTTGATTGCAAATCGCGGCCTCCGAAAATTGGGGGGCAATTGATGGGGTTCCTCTAAAAGGGTTCGGTTTGAGTCGGGCCGAGTGTTTCTCATATCGCGGCCTCGACCGGACCCGCAGGGAGGCTCCAGCTCTTATGGTCGGCCTTAATCCCGCTGCTAAGTAGCTTAGCGCTACCGCTCCTGCTTGTTCCTCGGGAAGCGCTCCAGCTCACTCATGTTCCGCGGGAAGCGCTCTCGTGCTCTGCAGCGTCTCGCTCCAGGCTGCTCCGCTCCAGGATGCTACGCCGCGCTCCGCTCCAGCCCGCTCCGCCGCGCTCCGCTCCAGGCCCCTCCGCCGCGCTCCGCTCCAGGCTGCTCCACCGCGCTCCGCTCCAGGACTCCCCGCCGCGCTCCGCTCCAGGGCGCTCCTCCGCGCTCCGCTCCAGGACGCTCCGCCGCCCTCCGCTCCAGGCCGCTCTGTCGCCCTCCGTTGCAGGCCGCTCTGCCGCCCTCCGCTGCAGGCAACTCAGCCGCCCTCCGCTCGAGGCAGCTCCGCCTCCCTCCGCTCCAGGCCGCTCTGCCGCCCTCCGCTCCAGGCTGCTCCACAGCGCTTTGCTTAGAACTGCTCTGCCAAGTTCCGCGCCTGAGGTTGACCACGAGCACACTTCGCCGGGATCGACTCCTAAGTGTAGAGAGGACTTAGCAAAATCCTTGTAACGAGCGGTGGTCTGTCACCCTCGAAAAACAATACTCTATATAACTCACAAAATTAGTTGATCGTTCAGAACTGGGCTAGCTAGGCCCCGTGGTTTTTTTTCTTTGGGGGTTTTTCACATAAAAATCCAGATGTCTACTGTTGGATCTCACTTTTCACTGTTTGCGCGTTCGGCTCACTCTCGAGCTAAGACGGTTCAGCTCGACCAGTCTAAGAGAGCGTTGAACGACCCGCAACAATTATGTAACATAATTTAACTTTCTCAGAAACTCGAAGCATCCACTGGGTTTGTAAACACATTTCGTTGCACATAATAATTTTTAGTGGAAGAAGTCGTGGAGAAAAGTAATGCTTAAGTTAGATTTTGAATATTTAGTGAATGATAGATCACAGTCATAACTTTTTAATTGGTATGATATCTTATGGGATGAGGATGATGACGGTAATGTTTTGTGCTCATCGTATATTATTATTGCACTTGTTTTGAACATCGACTCTTTCATATCATTTTTGTGAAACAATTGATAGGTGTATTATATAATGATTTATCTTAATGTTGATAAACTCATATAAAATAATCTACTATATAAGCCATTGCATCATATTCTCTTTGTTGCGGCTTCTCAACGTCCTCGGTAGACCGGTTTAGATTCGGTCCGTCTTAGCCCGGGCGGTCGAGCGCGCGCACAGTCAGAATATTGCAGAGAGTAAATGTTGAAAATTGTACACACAGATCTTTAGCGTGGAAAACCCTCCAAAGGGTGAAAAACCACGTGGCCAGGGCGGTGCTGGACGAAATCCACTATATTAGGCTGTTACAGTGCTTTCTTGGAGAATGCGAGGGCGACGGGCCGCGCCCCGTTACAATTGTGGGAGAGAGAGAGAGAAGACTCCGTGGGTGACAGGCCACCGCTTAGGAGTTGAGCGCCTTGCTGCGTATCTTGTGTGGTTGCGCACTTCCTGGGCGAGCACTTCGCGGAGCGCCGTGACTTTTCTGCTCGGGTTCGGGGCGCTCGCCTTGAACGGCGCAGCACTTCTTCCCTGGTGAGAGGCGTTCGTAGGAGGAACCTGTCAAGTAGTAGAAAAGAAGCGGCGGAGTGTAGAGAGAGAAGCTCTGAGGAGAGGAGGAAATGAAGAGAGAGAGAGTGGAGGAGAGAATGAGAGCCCCTCTTGAAAGGAGGCATAGGGGGGTATTTATAGGGCTTTGGAGTGAAAGTTACAGTGGTTACGGTGGTTATTGTGGATAACCACCGAACGGAGGGCCGAGATCGTTTATGACGATTGGAGGGCCGTGATTGAGCGAGACGATCGGAGGGCCGCGGAGGCCTGGAGAGATCGGACGGTGGAGAGCAAAGGGCGGCGACGGCGGTGGCCGACCATGGGTGGTCGGCCGCTAAGGGGCGGCCGGTCGGCCGGTGGAGGCGGCGGCCGGCGGCGGCGGTGGGTCGGCCGGTGGCGGCGGCCGGCGGCGGCGGCCGGCGGCGGCGGCGGGCCGGTGGTGGTGGCCGGCCATGGGTGGCCGGCCGCCAAGGGGCGGCGGCCGGCGGAGGCGGCGGGCGGCGGCGGTCGGCGGCGGCGGCGGCGGCGGTCGGCGGCGGCGGCGCGGCGGTCGACCGGTGGAGGCGGCGGCCGGCGGCGGCCGGCGGCGGCGGTCGGCCGGCCGGTGGCGGCGGCCGGCCGGCGGGCCGGTGGTGGCGGCCGACGTCGGCGGCCGGTGGAGGCGACGGCCGGTGGCGGCGGCCGGCGGCGGCGGCCGGCCGGCCGGTGGTGGTAGCCGACGGCGGCCGGCGGAGGCGGCGGCGGCGGTCGGCCGGCCAGTGGTGGTGGCCGGCGTCGGCGGCGGTTGGCGGCGGTTGCGATCCCGCGCGGGGCGGTTGGGATCCCGCGCGAGGTGGTTTGGATCCGACGCGTGGTGGTTTGGATCCGGTGCGGGAGAGTGGGATTCGGTGTGCGGTGGTTTTGGGATCCGTTGCGCCGTAGTGGGATCTAGCGTGCGGGAATGGGATCCGGTGCGCGGGAGTTATTATTTTTCTCATAAATAGGGGGAACCCATCATTTGCCCCCCAAATCCTACGCTTGGGGCGCACGGAGAGCGATAGGATTTTACTTTTACGACTTGCATTCGTGAGCGATGGCCGGAGTGAATTCGGGTGCGGAGGTTGGCGGTGATGATGGCGGTGCCAAGGTGAGCGTGAGGGTGAAAGGTCCAATCTTCCACGGAGGCGGGCGAACGGGCGCACAAGAGGCGCGTGGAGTCGCATGGAGGGAACGGGCGGCCGCGTGCTCGCACGGAGGGGCGCGCGCGGGCCGCACCTGCGCTTGCTCGCGCGGCCGGGTGCGTGCGGGGTCCGCGCCCGAGGCGCGCGCGCGCGCGAGTTGCCGCGCGTGCTACCGCGCGGCGGTAGCACGCGCGGGCTGGCTGCCGCGCGGGCTACCGCGCGGCGGCAGCGCGCGCGCGCGGGCTACCGCGCGGCGGTAGCACGGGCGCGCGCGCGGGTTGCCGCGCGGGTAGTTGCGCGAGCTGCTCCCGCGGGGTCTGCCGCGTGCTTGCGCGCGTGTTCTCGGGGCTTACCTGCGCGCGAAGTTTGCATGGTGGTTAGCCTCGCGGATGGACTCCCCTTATCCTTACCTGAGGTTCGTGCTGACGCTTTTCCCTTTGTCTTTCAGGCTACTCGGCGTGGCGGGCAAAGTCGCCCAATGCGGCTGGCCTCGAGTCTTACTCTTGATCATGTTGCCATATGGAGGAGGCGCTTCAACCTGCCCCCCGGATTAGAGGTTCGGATCCCGGATCCTGAGGAGCGAGTACAGAATCCTCCTCGGGGTTGGATGACCATTTGCGAGTCCTCACTTCGGACCGGCTTTCGCCTCCCGGTGTGCGAGGAGGTGATCGAGATCCTGAAATTTTGCGTCGTTCCAGTGTCACAGTTTACGCCTCAGGGGATGGTGCATATCATGGGGCTGATCGCCTTCTTCCGAGAGCACGGTGCGAAGTTCTCCTTGGGCCTTTTCAAGGAATGGTGTGAGGTGCGGGTTGATGGCGGAGGTCGTATTGAAGTCTTTAGCAACAAGAGATGGCTGGAGTTCGAGACCCGGGTGGACCGCCGTTACGGGAATACTTTATTTGGCTACGTCAGGAACCCGGAGGGACTACCGGAGGTGTGGAACTCTTTACCAGATCGCTGTCGGCGCCTTAGAGGACGTGAGCGGGAGTTTTCTCCCGTTCTCGGATTTTCAGATGCTCGAGAGCTGGGGAACATTCTGCACAGTATTTCCCTGTTCGTGGACGAGAAGCGCCTGCTTCTATGCGGGTTGTCCGTTGATGCTGGTCGTGTTGCTGCCGCTCCTCTTGTTCGAAACAGAAAGAGGAAGTTGGTGTTTAGAGGTCTTGGGGAGCCAAGTCCTGCTCCTCCGCTGGTACAGGATGCTCCTCAGGAGGAGGCGGCTCCTTGTGTATCTGGAGCTGATGGCGAGCCGGTTGATGAGGAGCTCGAGGTCCTGGGATCTTCTGCCCCCAGGCTCCCCCGGAGCGAGGCACAGCTCGAAAGGTGTCGGAAGGGAAGAGGGTCTCTTCCTCTCTGGAGGCAATGAACCAGGCGGTAAGCATGATTTCTTCTTCCTTTTGTATGGCGTCATTCTGAGGTCGTGGCTCTGACTTATCTATTTTCTTTTGCAGATGGAGGCCCAGGCATCGATCGCGCTTACGTGGAACGATCATTATGTGAGCTTGAAGGACGGGTTTATGTCCATCCAGGGTGAGCTCCGGGAGGCGAGGAGCGCCCTTGGAGAGACGGCGAGGTCGCGGCTTTGTGCACGAGTCTGGCTCGCGGCTTTTTGCACAAGTCTGGCTCGCGGCTTTTTGCACGAGTATGGCTCGCGGCTTTTTGCATGAGTCTGGCTCGCGGCTTTTTGCACGAGTCTGGCTCGCGGCTTTTTGCACGAGTCTGGCTCGCGGCTTTGTGCACGAGTCTGGCTCGCGGCTTTTTGCACGAGTCTGGCTCGCGGCTTTTTGCACGAGTCTGGCTCGCGGCTTTTTGCACGAGTCTGGCTCGCGGCTTTTTGCACGAGTCTGGCTCGCGGCTTTGATCATTGCTATCTTCGTGGTGCCTTGGGTAGAAATTACTGTTGAAGGATGAGTGTGCGGTTGTTTTCGTTTTTTATGACATATACAAGCACTTTGTTCTGGGAGAGGCCAGAGTCCCTTGTGGGATGATCTGGACACTCTGTTCTGGGAGAGGTCAGAGTCCGTTGCAGACGATCTGAACACTCTGTTCTGGGAGAGGTCAGAGTCCGTTGTTGGACGATCTGAACACTCTGTTCTGTGAGAGGTCAGAGTCCGTTGTCGGACGATCTGAACACTCTGTTCTGGGAGAGGTCAGAGTCCTTTGTCGGACGATCTGAACACTCTGTTCTGGGAGAGGTCAGAGTCCTTTGTCGGACGATCTGAACACTCTGTTCTGGGAGAGGTCAGAGTCCGTTGTCGGACGATCTGAACACTCTGTTCTGGGAGAGGTCAGAGTCCTTTGTCGGACAATCTGAACACTCTGTTCTGGGAGAGGTCAGAGTCCTTTGTCGGACGATCTGAACACTCTGTTCTGGGAGAGGTCAGAGTCCGTTGTCGGACGATCTGAACACTCTATTTTGGGAGAGGTCAGAGTCTCTTGTCGGACGATCTGAACACTCTGTTCTGTGAGAGGTCAGAGTCCGTTGTCGGACGATCTGAACACTTTATTCTGGGAGAGGTCAGAGTCCTTTGTCGGACGATCTGAACACTCTGTTCTGGGAGAGGTCAGAGTCCTTTGTCGGACGATCTGAACACTCTGTTCTGGGAGAGGTCAGAGTCCGTTGTCGAACGATCTAAACACTCTGTCCTGGGAGAGGTCAGAGTCCGTTGTCGGACGATCTGAACACTCTGTTTTGGGAGAGGTCAGAGTCTCTTGTCGGACAATCTGAACACTCTGTTTTGGGAGAAACAGTACAATTGAAAATGACGCTTTTGGTTTGGGCGCATGATAAAAAGTAATAGATAGAATGATACTTGTTTGTTACATGGATGCTGAAAACATGAGATACAAGTAAATACGTCGGGTGCCCTGAGCGTTCCATGGGCAGTGAACGGGCTATTCTTCGGGATGGTCGCTCTGGGGATTTCCCCCCTGCTGGATCATTCTTGACATGTTGGTTCAGGGTCCTTGGTTTGGAGAAAATTTTCAATGAGTCCCAGACGAATGAATCGTTCAATTTCTAATTTCAGTCGTGAACAATCTTCTGTTTTGTGCCCGTGACCTCGATGGTAGTCGCAGTATTTGGATTGGTCTCCGGAATTTGGTGCAAAAGACCTAGGCCTCTGAAGAGATGGATGATTGCGGATGGCAAGGAGAACGTTAGTCCTGGTTGTGTTCAGGGGAGTGTAGTCTTGATGCTGGCGAGAACCTCGGTCTCGGCTGGGGGTGTCGTGTTGCTTATTGTTTTTATCGGGAACCGTCCGCGGCAACGACTCCTCTCTCTTCCTCTTGGATCTCCCCTCGAACTGCTGGCGGTGCGCTTCAATCGCCACATCAGCTGCAATCTGAGCTTCAACTCGGTGGACGAGGTCTGGGTAGCTAGGCACAGTTTCTCGCATCAGTGCGGAGTAGAAGCCACTGGGGCGGAGCCCTCCAAGGAATACTCCTCGCAGGAGCTCGGGGTCGACCCCTGGGATTTTTCGAGCCTCCGAAGTGAAGCGTCGAAAGAAATCCTTGAGAGTCTCTCCGTCATTCTGGCGGATTCCTGAGAGATGGGAGGGATCTCGGACAATCCTACGATTGGCGGTGAACTGGTCCACGAACTGCTGCGCCATTTCTGCGAAGTTGCTGATGGCCCCATCACGCAGGGAGTGGAACCAAGTGCGCGCTTGCCCTTTCAAGGTTGCCGGGAACACTTGACAGAGGAGCTGATCTGGAGCGTTGTAGAGTCTCATGATGGTAGTGAAGTGGTTGACATGTTCTAACGGGTCGTCCGTCCCGTCGAACGTTTCGATGTTGGGAAGCTTGAAACCATTCAGAACTGGATGGGCCAAGACCTGAGGCGATAGTGGGGAGCTGTGGTGCGCGGGACGGCGGGCGAGAGCTGCGAGTCGCCCCGCCTGGTCGTACTCTTCTGCTATCATGTCGCGTATCTCTTCTCGCGTGGTTCGTTCTACTGCTCGACCAGGAACTGCTCTTCCTTGGCGATGGTGATGGCGGTCAGCTTCTGGTCCTCTGGTTGGCGGAGCGGGATGGGCGGAGCTTGCTGCGTCGGAGAATCCTTCTGAGGCTTCTTCTTCTCGAACGACCTCCTCATTCGGAGCACGATTCAGAGCTGGGGGCGGCGGAACGTTCAACGCTGGGGGTTGAACGGGAGCTCGAGGAGCCCCAAGATTTCTTACGAGGGCCAGCATCTCGGCTTGCTGCTCCTCCATCTGACACACGCGCCCTTCCAGTATTGCCACGGGCGCGAGCACTGCCACTTCTGTGAGAGGCGCATTGATAAGCGAGTGGGAGGGAGCTGGATCGACGCGACCCTCCGGGATTGATCCTTCAGTAGTGTGAGCACTTCTTCTCGCCATTGCAATTGGCGGCTAGTACTACTTCTAGTGAGTCTTTGCAGAATTTCGAGAACTCGGTTCCCACAGACGGCGCCAAACTGTTGCGGCTTCTCAACGCCCTCGGTAGACCGGTTTAGATTCGGTCCGTCTTAGCCCGGGCGGTCGAGCGCGCACACAGTCAGAATATTGCAGAGAGTAAATGTTGAAAATTGTACACACAGATCTTTAGCGTGGAAAACCCTCCAAAGGGTGAAAAACCACGTGGCCAGGGCGGTGCTGGACGAAATCCACTATATTAGGCTGTTACAGTGCTTTCTTGGAGAATGCGAGGGTGACGGGCCGCGCCCCGTTACAATTGTGGGAGAGAGAGAGAGAGAAGACTCTGTGGGTGACAGGCCACCGCTTAGGAGTTGAGCGCCTTGCTGCGTATCTTGTGTGGTTGCGCACTTCCTGGGCGAGCACTTCGCGGAGCGCCGTGACTTTTCTGCTCGGGTTCGGGGCGCTCGCCTTGAACGGCGCAGCACTTCTTCCCTGGTGAGAGGCGTTCGTAGGAGGAACCTGTCAAGTAGTAGAAAAGAAGCGGCGGAGTGTAGAGAGAGAAGCTCTGAGGAGAGGAGGAAATGAAGAGAGAGAGAGTGGAGGAGAGAATGAGAGCCCCTCTTGAAAGGAGGCATAGGGGGGTATTTATAGGGCTTTGGAGTGAAAGTTACAGTGGTTACGGTGGTTATTGTGGATAACCACCGAACGGAGGGCCGAGATCGTTTATGACGATTGGAGGGCCGTGATTGAGCGAGACGATCGGAGGGCCGCGGAGGCCTGGAGAGATCGGACGGTGGAGAGCAAAGGGCGGCGACGGCGGTGGCCGGCCATGGGTGGTCGGCCGCTAAGGGGCGGCCGGTCGGCGGCGGTCGGCGGAGGCGGCGGTCGGCGGCGGTCGGCCGGTGGAGGCGGCGGCCGGCGGCGGCGGTCGGTCGGCCGGTGGCGGCGGCCGGCGGCGGCGGCGGGCCGGTGGTGGTGGCCGGCCATGGGTGGCCGGCCGCCAAGGGGCGGAGGCGGCGGGCGGTGGCGGTCGGCGGCGGCGGCGGGCGGCGGTCGGCGGCGGCGGCGGCGGTGGTCGACCGGTGGAGGCGGCGGCCGGCGGCGGCGGTCGGCCGGCCGGTGGCGGCGGCCGGCGGCGGCGGCCGGCCGGCGGGCCGGTGGTGGTGGCCGGCGTCGGCGGCCGGTGGAGGCGACAGCCGGTGGCGGCGGCCGGCGGCGGCGGCCGGCCGGCCGGTGGTGGTAGCCGGCGGAGGCGGCGGTCGGCGGTCGGCCGGCCAGTGGTGGTGGCCGGCGTCGGCGGCGGTTGGCGGCGGTTGCGATCCCGCGCGGGGCGGTTGGGATCCCGCGCGAGGTGGTTTGGATCCGACGCGTGGTGGTTTGGATCCGGTGCGGGAGAGTGGGATTCGGTGTGCGGTGGTTTTGGGATCCGTTGCGCCGTAGTGGGATCTAGCGTGCGGGAATGGGATCCGGTGCGCGGGAGTTATTATTTTTCTCATAAATAGGGGGAACCCATCAATCTTGCTTCGAATTAGTATTTGTTGAAACCAGTTTCCCGGCTTCAGCGTTCGAAAGGGGGTTGCGACTAACCCTTACTTGACCTAAGCCTAGACCCTTGACCGGTTACTAGGAACTGAAAGACCCTGCCCTTGAAGAACACTTGAATCTAGAAAATGAACCTCTTAAGCTTCAGCGAGGAGGTCCCACCACATACCCGGAAGATCTTAGAGCGCTTCCCCTCCCAAGCCAATGCTGAGCCTGGGCACCTTGGAGGGCATTAAGGATCACCTCACCGTCCACCTTACATGACAAGGGGAAGGGGAGGGGTAGTGCTTGCTCACAACGCACACGCGAGGGAGGGGGGTAGAGACCAACCCTTCCCAAAGTGCCCATGGGGGTCTATTTATAGACTTTCCCAAAAATGACTGCGGATAGCAAAAATCCTGCTATCCGCAGTCCAACCATGACCGCCATCGATCACGCCCGAGGGGGGGCGAGTGGGACTCGCGGTGTCCACTCCCCCCCCCCCCCCCCCCCTCACGGGAGGTCGCACTGACCTCCCTACCTACACCGGGCGAGTGGGAGGCCTCTCCCACTCGCCCCCTAAGGGGGCGGCGAGTGGGAGGTCCCATCCCACTCGGCCGGTGAGTGGGAGCAGCCCTCCCACTCAGCCGGCGAGTGGAAGGCCCCCTCCCACTCGGCCAGCGAGTGGGAGCAGCCCTCCCACTTGGCCGGCGAGTGGGAGGCCCCCTCCCACTCGGTCGGCGAGTGGGAGCAGCCCTCCCACTCGGCCGGCGAATGGGAGGCCCCCTCCCACTCGCCCGGCGAGTGGGAGGCCTCCTCCCAGTCCCCTCGCAAAGGGCCTGAGTGGGAGGATTTCTCCTACCCACCCAAGGGAGCCGGGGTAGCGGGTGCTTCCTCCGTCTCTCCCGCGGCCTCTTCTTGCCTTGATCGGTTTCGACCGTCTATGCGTGGTCGTTTTGACCGTCTCGACCACCTTGAATTGACTTGGTCTCGTCCGGGTCGGGTCACACCGACTCGGGAAATATGAGAGTTGTACACAATCCCCGCTCTTTGCGAGCTTGTCCCAAGCTCGGAAAGAAAGTCCAACCCACCTATTTGACGAGTAGGTGGGACCTTAGGGGAATCCACGAAAGGATCCGTCATCGGGGAACCTCTGTAAGACCCCCCCTCCCAAATCGACGGTCCTACCGGGGGATCTTATCGCACACCACCCTTTAGCACGACGCCGAAGCGACTCCGTAGGGTGAAGGCACTAGCTTCTCCAACCCTTTTTCCTTGAACACTCCGAAGTCGCGCCTAGGGGTGGTGTTAAGCGAAAGTCACTACACACCAACAAAGTAAGGAAGCAGTATTTTAGCGGAAGACATTATTAAAGAGTGCGCTTTGTTACCCTTAGCGGAAGACATTATTAAAGAGTGCGTTTTGTTACCCTTAGCGGAAGACATTATTAAAGAGTGCGCTTTGTTACCCTTAGCGGAAGACATTATTAAAGAGTGCGCTTTGTTACCCTTAGCGGAAGACATTATTAAAGAGTGCGCTTTGTTACCCTTAGCGGAAGACATTATTTATAACGGAAGATTAAATATCACAGAAACCATAATTTAAAAACCTGTATGAGTAATATTGATTTCGCCGCCGCAATGAATCCTACCCATCAAGGCTTCATTGCATCATATATGTATACCCTGAGATAGAGCACAACAAAAGGAGATGCGGCTTAATAACGTATACCTGAAGTAGCCTGCTCTGTGGCCTCCTCCACCCATGAGTGTTGTCCCTCATCTGCACCTGTCACTGTGCCAAAGACAAGTTATTAGAACCACGAACCGAATCCAACCCTTACTAACAAACCTACATAATACAACACTTATATGGGAGGGGGATATCTGGACTTGTATTGGGCCGAGGCGGTCTTCCCACGACCACCGCCTACGTACTCCGTATCATCCTGCATACGGTCTCAGACCCACGTAGTTCTATTAGTTTCGCACGGGTTGCCCTCCCAGACCATCCGTCGTGCGGGTTGCCTTAGAGTAAAACTCATAGGCCATCCGATTTTATCCCTTGTCACATTCCTCGAAGGCAACATTTCATTCCCGTAGGAATTATTTCTCGAAGGCAACCTTTCATTCTCGTAGGAATTATTTCTCGAAGGCAACATTTCATTCCCGTAGGAATTATTTCTCGAAGGCAACACTTCATAAGAGAAGAAAAGAGATACTCTTTAAAATCAGCAATATATCTACCCGAGAACTCGGTAGAAGGGGAGAAGATAAACTCTTTATAAGCTTACCGTATCTTCATCCGAGAGGATACCACTATTTTAACCCGGTTGGCAATCAAACCTAAGCTGCCCCCATAAGGCACGACTGGATTCATATAGACTTTCTCCAATCACTTGGGTGTTTGGCGATCAAGCCCAAAACACTCGTGAACTTTTATTTCCTTCCTTGGTACATGAAGTAGCCTCGAAGAGTAAGAGAGAAAGCATGGCTAAGACGAAGATTGACGAGGTGTATATCGTGGTAGACCATGGGTGGTCAACTCCCATAGTCATTCCATTCTCTCACGAATTCGTTACCTCATCCAAAACGCCACATTTATGTATAACCGTCTCAACCTCTACTAGTGAGGCTCCTGGAAGAGTAAATTATGAAAATTCATTTAACGTTTGCCGTATGAAAATGGAGCCCACATGGTCATGTCAACAATCTAATTCCACATAGGGATTGCCGCATAAGATGGAGCTCACATGGTCATGCCATCAATCTCATTCCATATAGAGATTGCTGCATAAGAATGGAGCTCACATGGTCATGCCAACAATCTCACTTCATGTAGAAATTATTTTCACAAAACCCATCGAAGTGCGCCACTAGACACTGGACCAATGCGGGCCGGCAACCATCACCAGGAACTTCCCATATTTTCCTTATGGCTTCGAATTCGAGCTCTTAATAGGCACCACATAAACGAAATCATCCGTTGGGGGTACGTACTGCATCACCCCTGAGAGCCTATTCCTCTCTTCAATAAATTCCTCCATGTCCATTCACAGCCAACCCACTGATTTAATTATTGGAACAGTAATTTGTAGACAAGCTAAAGAGGAGGCAAGTGTTAGTGGGGGAGTGAGAGTTAACCTTCTTGCCATATGTAGAGGGAGAGAGAGTCAACCTTCTTGTCATATATATATAGAGAGAGAGGTAGAGTAATTAAACCGCCATCTGATTTGGAGTAGTTCACTCCAATCTATACCTTGCCATGAGACCCTCGTTGTGGCAAAGCTTCGAGGAGGAGGAGGAAGAGAGAGTGAAGCTACCATACCTTGTCGTGAGTTATGAAGGGCAACCCCCTTATTAACAGCTCACAAGGCAGCAAAAGCAGCCCCTCATAATAAACAATACAGCAGCAGCCCCCATTAGACCAAGAGGAAACAAGAGAAGCCCCAAATCAACAAGGAGCAGCCCCTGCAGTCCAACTCAACAGGGAGCAGCCCCCAAACCAACAAGGAAAGGAGCAGCCCCAAAACCAACAAACCTGCAGTCCAACTTAACAAGGAGCAGCCCCCAAAATCAGCTCACAAGGCAGCCCCCAATTTAACAAGGAAAGGAGCAGCCCCCAAAACAACAACCTGCAGTCCAAGTTAACAAGGAGCAGCCCCCAAACCAACAAGGAAAGGAGCAACCCAAAGCAACAAACCTGCAGTCCAACTTAACAAGGAGCAGCCCCCAAAATCAGCTCACAAGGCAGCCCCCAATTTAACAAGGAAAGGAGCAGCCCCAAAACCAACAACCTGCAGTCCAAGTTAACAAGGAGCAGCCCCCAAACCAACAAGGAAAGGAGCAACCCAAAGCAACAAACCTGCAGTCCAACTTAACAAGGAGCAGCCCCCAAAATCAGCTCACAAGGCAGCCCCCAATTTAACAAGGAAAGGAGCAGCCCCCAAAACAACAACCTGCAGTCCAAGTTAACAAGGAGCAGCCCCCAAACCAACAAGGAAAGGAGCAACCCAAAGCAACAAACCTGCAGTCCAACTTAACAAGGAGCAGCCCCCAAAATCAGCTCACAAGGCAGCCCCCAATTTAACAAGGAAAGGAGCAGCCCCAAAACCAACAACCTGCAGTCCAAGTTAACAAGGAGCAGCCCCCAAACCAACAAGGAAAGGAGCAACCCAAAGCAACAAACCTGCAGTCCAACTTAACAAGGAGCAGCCCCCAAAATCAGCTCACAAGGCAGCCCCCAATTTAACAAGGAAAGGAGCAGCCCCCAAAACAACAACCTGCAGTCCAAGTTAACAAGGAGCAGCCCCCAAACCAACAAGGAAAGGAGCAACCCAAAGCAACAAACCTGCAGTCCAACTTAACAAGGAGCAGCCCCCAAAATCAGCTCACAAGGCAGCCCCCAATTTAACAAGGAAAGGAGCAGCCCCAAAACCAACAAACCTGCAGTCCAACTTAACAAGGAGCAGCCCCCAAAATCAACAACCTGCAGTCCAAGTTAACAAGGAGCAGCCCCAAAACAACCAACCTGCAGTCCAACTCAATAAGGAGCAGCCCCCAAAACAACCAAACCTGCAGTCCAACTCAATAAGGAGCAGCCCCCAAAACAACCAAACCTGCAGTCCAACTCAATAAGGAGCAACCCCCAAATAAAATTTCGTGAACATATAGCAAATGGGAAACATGAAACCAAATACTCAAAATCATGAACTCTCATCGAAGTAATTATAACAATAGACTCAAAACCAAGGAATCATGAAATATGATTCAAACAGAGTATCCAAAACTTATGGACTCCAGAACATGATTTAGACATGTTCCTGTTATCATTATTCCATCGTATGGGTCATGCCACAAGACGGTGTTATCAGGATTTGTTCAAGACCCTTCAATGGTGATTTCAGTTTGACGAAATATAAAGGCAGTTATCAAATGGTGAGCTCGAAAGTTATCAGTGCCCCTAAATTCTGAGCATCATAAACAAATTAAGAGATATAAAAGGAAGAGGGGTAGACAAAGATGAAGAAGAAGAGAGAAGAAACTCTCCTATCCCAGCCTCCTTCCATCAATAATGATGGCTGCACGGGTTGCCTGAGAAGCCTCTCCCCGGACCATCCTCAATGTTCTAAACATGGTAAGAGTAAAACTCTATCTACATTTCAGGTTGTCATTCTTCTTAGCCTCACATCGAAGTAAATATTTGAATGATTCTATAAAAGCCACATAGTTCACCCCTTGTAGGTCATTTATTGGGACCTCCCCTTCAACTTTGCATAATTATAGGGACCTTTCCTCTATCTTTCAAAGTTACAAAAAAAAAAACTTCCCCTCTAAGTTTACAATGTTAACTGCATATACAATAGCAGCAGCAGTAACGGGAGGAGGTGCAGTAGTAGCAGAAGCAGTAGGAGTAACATTGTAGGGCTATCCTCATGTGAACCTCTGCTAGAAATCTACAGAATGAGAGGTCGGAAGATGGATAAAGAGAAAGAGAAGTGGGGATAGAAAACCAGAGGCCCAGCTGACAACCAGACTAGCCAATGAAAAGGAGAAGGGAAGAAAGAACTCCCATCTTCGAACGTCCTTACAACAATAATAGTTGCATGGGTGGTCTAAGAAACATCTTCACAAGCCATCCTCCAAATCAAAACCAATGCTAAAAGAAATTAGAAAATGCATAGGGTTACCATAACCAGATGAAGATATGCTCAAGTAAGAGGCGGAGAAGGAGTCGGAGTTCCCCTTGTCACGCCCCAGATTCTCATCCAGAACAGAGAGGAGGAAGATAAGTAGGAGAGGGAGAGCTTGAATCTTTCCGATGTGAAGCTGCAGCTAGCTCCCGCCATCAGGCCTTAGAGCTTCGAGGAGGGGGAGAGGAGGGGGAGAGAAGTCGGTGTCCTGAACTTTGCCGTGAAAGCCCTTGTATAGCCATGGTCGACCAACCGGATGGCTCCAGCGAGTTTCTTCTCCCGCCCCTGGTTTTTTTTCGTTACTGTTACCCGCTGGTTTCCGTTTCTCTGGCAGGTTTTTATTCCTCTTAGTTTTTTGGTATATATATATAATATATATATAAGCATATATGCACATATTTATATAAGCATGTAATTATATACATATATAATCACAACTCTCGAAGTAAGCACGGGAAAAATGCGTGGAGTGTGCCTTTGAGTTCGTGTCAGCCATACAGAGCTGATGAAAGTATCCGAAGTTGATTCCGAGTCCGTTCGCATGATATTTTATAATGACGGTGTTGTGGCGCTCGTCGTTACTCCAAATAGTGGTTTTCTTCAAACGACCTCGGATCGAAACGAAACAAGTTCCGTTGCACTCGTATCAACTATACGAGTCTAACGTAATTGACAGAAATCGATTCGGAGCACGTATGCTCCATATTCTAAAACTACGTCATCGTGACGCGTTGCGATACTCAAAACGGTCACTTTCACTAAATGACCTCTGATTGGAACGAAACGAATTCCGTTGCACTCGTATCGACCATACGAGTCTAACGCAACTGACGGAAATCAGTTCGGAGTACGTATGTCCAATAAACAACTTTGACGTCGTGGCGAAGCATGATGCTACCCAAAAACAGTCATTTCTCTAAATGACCACCATTTTGGGGTGGAGGTCGAGACTTGGTTCTAAATGACCCGGCCTAAGCTCTTCCAAGGGTTCAACCGAACCGGTTAGACCCCTTTTTAAAATTGGGATGTTACAACCTCTGCCAAGCCTTTCGGTTGATCCTGACTTGAGACGGAAGGTGAACCTTTCTCCACTAAAGAACCCTCCTATGGGCCGAGCCCGACTGGAGGTGGAGAAAGCTCAACACCTTGGGTCGGATTACCCTCGACCTGAGGTGGAGGAAAAACTCCGCACCTCTAGTCGAGCCGAGCTCGACCTGAGGTGGGAGGAAAACCTTTCTCCACTTAAGAACCCTCCTATGGGCCGAGCCCAACTGGAGGTGGAGAAAGCTCAACACCTTGGGTCGGATTAACCTCGACCTGAGGTGGAGGAAAAACTCAGCACTTCTAGTCGAGCCGAGCTCGACCTGAGGTGGGAGGAAAACCTTTCTCCACTAAAGAACCCTCCTATGGGCCGAGCCCAACTGAAGGTGGAGAAAGCTCAACACCTTGGGTCGGATTAACCTCGACCTGAGGTGGAGGAAAAACTCAGCACCTCTAGTCGAGCCGAGCTCGACCTGAGGTGGGAGGAAAACCTTTCTCCACTAAAGAACCCTCCTATGGGCGAGCCCAACTGGAGGTGGAGAAAGCTCAACACCTTGGGTCGGATTAACATCGACCTGAGGTGGAGGAAAAACTCAGCACCTCTAGTCGAGCCAAGCTCAACCTGAGGTGGGAGGAAAACCTTTCTCCACTAAAGAACCCTCCTATGGGCCGAGCCCAACTGGAGGTGGAGAAAGCTCAACACCTTGGGTCGGATTAACCTCGACCTGAGGTGGAGGAAAAACTCAGCACTTCTAGTCGAGCCGAGCTCGACCTGAGGTGGGAGGAAAACCTTTCTCCACTAAAGAACCCTCCTATGGGCCGAGCCCAACTGGAGGTGGAGAAAGCTCAACACCTTGGGTCGGATTAACCTCGACCTGAGGTGGAGGAAAAACTCAGCACCTCTAGTCGAGCCAAGCTCGACCTGAGGTGGGAGGAAAACCTTTCTCCACTAAAGAACCCTCCTATGGGCCGAGCCCAACTGGAGGTGGAGAAAGCTCAACACCTTGGGTCGGATTAACCTCGACCTGAGGTGGAGGAAAAACTCAGCACTTCTAGTCGAGCCGAGCTCGACCTGAGGTGGGAGGAAAACCTTTCTCCACTAAAGAACCCTCCTATGGGCCGAGCCCAACTGGAGGTGGAGAAAGCTCAACACCTTGGGTCGGATTAACCTCGACCTGAGGTGGAGGAAAAACTCAGCACCTCTAGTTGAGCCGAGCTCGACCTGAGGTGGGAGGAAAACCTTTCTCCACTAAAGAACCCTCCTATGGGCCGAGAGCAACTGGAGGTGGAGAAAGCTCAACACCTTGGGTCGGATTAACCTCGACCTGAGGTGGAGGAAAAACTCAGCACCTCTAGTTGAGCCGAGCTCGACCTGAGGTGGGAGGAAAACCTTTCTCCACTAAAGAACCCTCCTATGGGCCGAGCGCAACTGGAGGTGGAGGAAACTCCACACCTAACAGGGAGCCGAGCTCACCTGGAGGTGGAAGAACTCAACACCTAACGGGGAGCGGAGCTCACCTGGAGGTGGAGGAAACTCCACACCTAACAGAGAGCCGAGTTCACCTGGAGGTGGAAGAACTCAACACCTAACAGGGAGCGGAGCTCACCTGGAGGTGGAGAAAACTCCACACCTAACAGGGAGCCGAGCTCACCTGGAGGTGGAAGAACTCAACACCTAACAGGGAGCCGAGCTCACCTGGAGGTGGAGGAAACTCCACACCTAACAGGGAACCGAGCTCACCTGGAGGTGGAAGAACTCAACACCTAACAGGGAGCCGAGCTCACCTGGAGGTGGAGGAAACTCCACACCTAACAGGGAGCCGAGCTCACCTGGAGGTGGACGAAACTCCACACCTAACAGGGAGCCGAGCTCACCTGCAGGGGGATGGAACTCCACGCCTTCCAAATCTGACTGGAGGTGGAAGTGCCCATCCAGGTCCTGGGAGTCTTAGCTCAACCGGGGTGGAGGGACTCAACGCACTCCTGATCTAACTGGAGGTGGTAGTGCCCATCCAGGTCCTGGGAGTCTTAGCTCAACCGGGGTGGAGGGACTCAACGCACTCCTGATCTAACTGGAGGTGGTAGTGCCCATCCATGTCCTGGGAGTCTTAGCTCAACCGGGGTGGAGGGACTCAACGCACTCCTGATCTAACTGGAGGTGGTAGTACCCATCCAGGTCCTGGGAGTCTCAGCTCAACCGGGGTGGAGGGACTCAACGCACTCCTGATCTAACTGGAGGTGGTAGTGCTCATCCAGGTCCTGGGAGTCTTAGCTCAACCGGGGTGGAGGGACTCAACGCACTCCTGATCTAACTGGAGGTGGTAGTGCCCATCCAGGTCCTGGGAGTCTTAGCTCAACCGGGGTGGAGGGACTCAACGCACTCCTGATCTAACTGGAGGTGGTAGTGCCCATCCAGGTCCTGGGAGTCTCAGCTCAACCGGGGTGGAGGGACTCAACGCACTCCTGATCTAACTGGAGGTGGTAGTGCCCATCCAGGTCCTGGGAGTCTTAGCTCAACCGGGGTGGAAGGACTCAACGCACTCCTGATCTAACTGGAGGTGGTAGTGCCCATCCAGGTCCTGGGAGTCTTAGCTCAACCGGGGTGGAGGGACTCAACGCACTCCTGATCTAACTGGAGGTGCTAGTACCCATCCAGGTCCTGGGAGTCTTAGCTCAACCGGGGTGGAGGGACTCAACGCACTCCTGATCTAACTGGAGGTGGTAGTACCCATCCAGGTCCTAGGAGTCTTAGCTCAACCGGGGTGGAGGGACTCAACGCACTCCTGATCTAACTGGAGGTGGTAGTGCCCATCCAGGTCCTGGGAGTCTTAGCTCAACCGGGGTGGAGGGACTCAACCCACTCCTGATCTAACTGGAGGTGGTAGTACCCATCCAGGTCCTGGGAGTCTTAGCTCAACCGGGGTGGAGGGACTCAACGCACTCCTGATCTAACTGGAGGTGGTAGTACCCATCCAGGTCCTGGGAGTCTTAGCTCAACCGGGGTGGAGGGACTCAACGCACTCCTAGTCCCTTTACCGATTGGAGGTGGAAGTACCCATCCGCGTCCTTGGTGCTTACTTTCACCTGGAGGCAGAGGAGCTCAACGCCTTCCTAATCGGTTGTTGGACCGCGAGTCGACCTGACGAGTCCCCCATCTACAGGCATGACTGAGCCCGGCGGGGGATCTCCAGTCAGGGATCTTAGATCGGGGTATTACCCCAGAACCCTTTTTCATTCCTAGTTCGTCTATTACAACTTCACTACCCTACGCCCTTGCAGGGCACTTTATTACACCTCGCCCTTCGTGGGCACTTCACTTACATCTCGCCCTTCCTGGGCACTTCACTTACATCTCGCCCTTCCTGGGCACTTCACTTACATCTCGCCCTTCCTGGGCACTTCGCTTACATCTCGCCCTTCCTGGGCACTTCACTTGGCCGCACGCTCCTTGGTCATCTTCTTCGCCACTTCTTCCGTCTCCGCAACTCCTTCTTGGCCCTTCCAGGTGAAGTTACTCCCCCCTGGTTGGACGGGGGCATTCTTATTGCTTCTCTGCCGGTGGTGTCGAGCACTGGATCCCTTTGCTGAACTCATCGACGTCGCCCTTCTTCACATACTCGCATGCCGGAGGCGAGTCGCCCAACTCGTCGCTTCCAGCCATGAGACATGGCTCAGAGCTTTCTGAACTAGTCGCTTCCACGCTCACCGCACCAGAATGTTGAAACCAGTTTCCCGGCTTCAGCGTTCGAAAGGGGGTTGCGACTAACCCTTACTTGACCTAAGCCTAGACCCTTGACCGGTTACTAGGAACTGAAAGACCCTGCCCTTGAAGAACACTTGAATCTAGAAAATGAACCCCTTAAGCTTCAGCGAGGAGGTCCCACCACATACCCGGAAGATCTTAGAGCGCTTCCCCTCCCAAGCCAATGCTGAGCCTGGGCACCTTGGAGGGCACTAAGGATCACCTCACCGTCCACCTTACATGACAAGGGGAAGGGGAGGGGTAGTGCTTGCTCACAACGCACACGCGAGGTAGGGGGTAGAGACCAACCCTTCCCAAGGTGCCCATGGGGGTCTATTTATAGACTTTCCCAAAAATGACTGCGGATAGCAAAAATCCTCCTATCCGCAGTCCAACCATGACCGCCATCGATCACGCCCGAGGGGGGCGAGTGGGACTCGCGGTGTCCACTCCCCCCCCCCCCCCTCACGGGAGGTCGCACTGACCTCCCTACCTACACCGGGCGAGTGGGAGGCCTCTCCCACTCGCCCCCTAAGGGGGCGGCGAGTGGGAGGTCCCATCCCACTCGGCCGGCGAGTGGGAGCCGCCCTCCCACTCAGCCGGCGAGTGGGAGGCCCCCTCCCACTCGGCCAGCGAGTGGGAGCAGCCCTCCCACTCGGCCGGCGAGTGGGAGGCCCCCTCCCACTCGGCCGGCGAGTGGGAGCAGCCCTCCCACTCGGCCGGCGAGTGGGAGGCCCCCTCCCACTCGGCCGGCGAGTGGGAGGCCCCCTCCCACTCGCCCGTCGAGTGGGAGCAGCCCTCCCACTCGCCCGGCGAGTGGGAGCAGCCCTCCCACTCGGCCGGCGAGTGGGAGGCCCCCTCCCACTCGCCCGGCGAGTGGGAGGCCTCCTCCCACTCCCCTCGCAAAGGGCCTGAGTGGGAGGATTTCTCCTACCCACCCAAGGGAGCCGGGGTAGCGGGTGCTTCCTCCGTCTCTCCCGCGGCCTCTTCTTGCCTTGATCGGTTTCGACCGTCTATGCGTGGTCGTTTGACCGTCTCGACCACCTTGAATTGACTTGGTCTCGTCCGGGTCGGGTCACACCGACTCGGGAAATATGAGGGTTGTACAGTATTATCCATGAATATCTTGTGGCAAAGGTCACTTTGTTGAATATTATACTCAAGTATCTTTTCTCGCGCCAGGTGATTTACAACTTTTGGATGGCAGTGGTGCTGGAATGATATAGAAAATGTCCTTAGTGACGACAATGAAAATTTTTTCTCAATACGAAATGCGAATTTGCAAAATCATTAGGGAACCTAATATTGAGATCTAAACTCAAAGAATAAGAGCTAGAACTTGTTAAGTGGAGCTAGGCAACATTATTACCAGTGAATAAATAGGAAACTCATCTAATGAATCTTCTTTATCATTGTGATACAAGGATCAACATACTAAATTTTCTCAACTAATATCTTTTGAGGGACATATAATAACTTTTTGGCTAATCCAAAGAGAACTTCGAGGAAACATTTTAATTTAAGTTTAATAAAACTAACTTTACACTAAATAGGTCATCCTCGTCATTACCTCATTGCATCTCATAGAAGGAGAGATATGCTTATATATGAGGACTTCGAGTAGTAATAGGCTTAAGCGTGTTATGGCTAGGAGTGATGAGCTAATTAAAGCGATACACTTAAGAGTCATATGCTTAAGAATAATTAGCTTATGAGGGTGATCATATATATTGGCATCATTCGTTTATAATAAGTAGGTGGTAGCTAGTAAAGTTGTCTCAATACGAAGTGCGAATTGTAGGTCATTGTTATCCTCCATACACTTGCGATTCTCTTACCTTCTGTTGATATCTCTATGTAGTTTGTATCAAATCCACTAGGACAAAAAACAAGGTGTTGCATAACTCAGAATAACTACAAATAAGAAACTACATAAGTAGATTGGCGTGTTCAATAATGAATGAGGATCATTGTTTGATGTTAATATGCATGTCAAGGAGTACACCTTATTAAATACTACTTCTTCGTATCATCTATAGCGTGTGACTTAATAAATGGGGCACTGATATTTCTCATAGGAGCTATGTTGAAACCGTCAACCGGTCTCTGAGTTCGGACTCACAGGGGGTGTAATCCGCGCCTACTTCTCCCTCACTAAACTCTCCTGACCGAAGATGAAAAATCTGGAACAGACCCAAGGCTGCAGCGAGGAGGTCCCGCCACACACCCGGAAGATCTTAGAGAGCTTCCCCTCCCAAACCAATGCTCAGCCGGGCACCTTGGAGGGCACTAGCATCCAACTCCGAAAATTGCTTGGAGGAGAAAGCTCACAAGATCCCGTCCCCCCAAGGTGCCCTTAAGGGTCAATTTATAGATCTTCTAGTCTTGGACTGCGAATAGCGTAAATTCGCCTTTTGGTTTTACTAATCGCACCCCAAATTGGTCTGCTTACAGCCTAGCTCCGCTGTTCTGAAGGGTTATTGGCAGCCCACAAGGGGTATCCAGGTAATTTCCCCCTCAAAGCCCTCTGGGCGAGTGGTCCGTGGAGGCACCACTCGCCAGGCTCCCTGTCTACCACGGTTCGTCGGGCAAATGGTTTATGAGGCCATCACTCGCCATGTTCGACTCGCTTGAGCGACGAGACCTTGGGCGCTCTCGCCTATCTGCCATGATGCCCTATGCCAGTGGTCCGCGAGTGCGGGAAGCACTCGCCCAAAGACCTCTTGGACTCCTTATTCCGCTCCTTGCCCTGCCACCTAGCCCCCCGGGGCCCCCTTGGGCCTACTCGGCGAATACGGGGTTGTACACAATCCCCGCTTTTTGCGAGCGAGTCCTGCGCTCGAAAAGAAAAGTCTAACCCCCAGTACTCGGCGAGTGCTTTGCTGACCTGGAGAGAATCTTCTTGGTGGGGCCCTCCACTTAACTATAAATACGGCCCCAACTGTTGTCTTTAGCTTGCCCATCTTTTAATCATTGTTCCTCATTTTCTCACTCGGATCACTCGCCATGACGTTCATGAAGCTGACGCCAAGGCCACTTTCGGAGGGAATGATGGCTCGTCTCGCCGCCGTGCAGGGAGGGACCGCTCCCAAGACTACCCGTTACGCCCCCTGGCTCTCGTCGACAAGAGACCCCTCCAAAACCTACAGGCTCAAGAAGGCCAAGACGGTCCGGCGAGACCGGTGGGAGAGGGAGTCTACGTCTGAAACTCCCCCCCTCTCCGACCTTCCTCCTGTCAATACCAACGAGGTAACGCAATATATCTCGCTTTCGAGGTTGATTATGATGCGATTGACCTCAGCCTATCTTACCATTCGCAGGTTTTGACGACGACCGGGGGTGGCCTCGGGCTCAACCAGGCGAATGCTGCCGTTCCTCCTCCTGCCCTCGAGAACGCCCCTTCGACCAAGGAGCCCGCCCTTCTCGGCACTTCTGGTGAAGCCCTGTCCTCGCTTGGTGAGCATTCTGTTGCCCTCTCGCTTACATTTTTCTTTCCGCAACTCTTTCTGACCCATGTTCTCGCAGCCCCTACCTTCGGGACCACGAGATTTCCCCTACCTTCGGGACCTTCGGGACCACGGGATTGCCCCCTCCCTTCCGCACTTCTACAGTCCCGGATGCCACCAAGAGTCCTCCTGCTCCGGGGAAGGAATGCCCGGCGAGGAAGAGTCCCAGGACCAATTCTCCCGCTGCGGACCAGGCTGTCACTTCCGCCGCGGCCGATGAGACGTACCGGCCCGGAAAAGGGAAATCTCTCCACCTCCCAAGCCGACCATTCGCAGGGCATCCCAGCACCTCTCGCCGGTCTCCCGTCGAAGAATACGTACCGGGTTGGTTGTCTCCTTCCGCAGAACTCGTGGCTTATACCTGAGAGAGGTCTAATTTCTGTTTTTTGCAGGCTTTCACGAGATCCCGATCACCGACCCTTTAGAGGAGGAGGGGCTGATCTCGCCTCCCCCCCTCCCCTAGCAACATCTCTGAATTCCTTGGCGACCACGAGGATGCCCGCACTATGAAGGAACGGATGACAGAGCTGTTCGGCAAGCTGATCTGGATGCAGCGAGATCAAGCCAGCCTAATGGAGGAGCACCGGGCGGCCTTCGAGCGTCGGATCAGCGCCCTCAAGCGGGACTACGGGCGCTCTCGCCTATCTGTTGGGGTGGAACCACCGGGACCACGGGCGTCTCGCAATCGCTTCTTCCGGCGAGAGCTACCTGCATGGTCTGCATGACCTCTCGCTTGAACTTCTCGAACATCTCCAGCCACTCCATTGCTGGTGGTGGCTGCGAGTGGCCTGGATCGGAACCATTTCCTCCATCTCCTGTCATCGATCTCAACTTGGGATTTTCTTGCACTGGCTACGGTCCACGCTCACCGCACCAAAAATGTTGAAGCCGTCAACCGGTCTCTGAGTTCGGACCCACAGGGGGTGTAACCCGCGCCTACTTCTCTCTCACTAAACTCTCCTGACCGAAGATGAAAAATCTGGAACAGACCCAAGGCTGCAGCGAGGAGGTCCCGCCACACACCCGGAAGATCTTAGAGAGCTTCCCCTCCTAAACCAATGCTCAGTCGGGCACCTTGGAGGGCACTAGCAGCCAACTCCGAAAATTGCCTGGAGGAGAGAGCTCAAAAGATCCCCCCCCCCCCAAGGTGCCCTTAAGGGTCTATTTATAGATTTTTCTAGTCTTGAACTGCGAATAGCGTAAATCTGCCTTTTGGTTTTACTAATCGCACCCCAAATTGGTCTGCTAACAGCCTAACTCCGATGTTCTGAAGGGCTATTGGCAGCCCACAAGGGGTATCCAGGTAATTTCCCCCTCAAAGCCCTCTGGGCGAGTGGTCCGTGGAGACACCACTCGCCAGGCTCCCTGTCTACCACGGTTCGTCGGGTGAATGGTTTATGAGGCCATCACTCACCATGTTCGACTCGCTTGAGCGGCGAGACCTTGGGCTCTCTCGCCTATCTGCCATGATGCCCTATGCGAGTGGTCCGCGAGTGCGGGAAGCACTCGCCCAAAGACCTCTTGGACTCCTTATTCCGCTCCTTGCCCTGCCACCTGGCCCTGCCACCTGGCCCCCCGGGGCCCCCTTGGGCTCACTCGGCGAATACGGGGTTGTACAAGCTAGAATAGTGTTTAGATGGCTCACCCTTAGATCCGTCAAAGTATGAATCTCTATAGCTAGGATCATAGTAGTAAAAGTTCATATATAAATTTGCATTGTTGAAACCCGAAAATCAGGATCAAACCGTTCGAAATGGGTATGTAGCTTGCCTTTACTTCTCTTGAGTGAGAGCACAAGACTGATCACTTAGAATCAAAAAGTCTCTCTCACTGTTGTGGACTTAGACAAAATAGACTCTGCGAGCTGCAGCGAGGTCCCGCCACTAACCCGAAAGATCTAAAAGATCTTTCCCTCCTAAATCAAAGCTGAGTTGGGCACCTCAGAAGGCAAAGCACTCTCTCTCTCTCCTCCAATACCTAAAATTCAATCATTCTTCAAGGTGCCCATGTGGGTCTATTTATAGCTTTCCTGAATCTGGTCTGCGGATAGTCAAAATAGTCTGTCAATAGCCAAGTTCCGCTGCTTGAAAATATGAACCGCGATCCAAATCCAAAATCATGATTGCAAGGCGCTGCTCCTAGATGCACTCACACCTGGCCGAACAGGTAGGGTGAATGTGTCTCCAGGGTCAATTCACCCCCTACCTGGGGCCGGGCGAGTGGACCAAGCGGTCCACTCCACCTCTCACCTAGCTATGGGTGAGTGGGCCACGTGGTCCACTCGCCCCTTGCCTTGGGCGAGTGGACAACGTGGTCCACTCGCCCATTGCCTTGGGCGAGTGGACCATGTGGTCCACTCCCCCTCCTGCTTTGGGGGGCACGCGAGTGGACCAGTTGGCCCACTCACCACACTTACCTTAAAAGGTTCGTTCTCTTGATTTAGGATATTAAAAGTAATGAAATTTTTCTCGTGTTAGCATATTGTAGTAAGAATCTAAGTGATGTACAATTAAAATTTTTTCTCCAATGTAATTGGTATCTTCATCCTTTTAAATTTAGGGTGGTTATATTTGCAGGCCCTATATGGATATTTGCAGCCCAATTTTTACGAGTTATTACGCGTCTTTTGAAAATACTCTTTGTTAGGTGCATTTTTAGGAAAAGTGTTCAACATGAAAGTTGTAGATCTCGTCGAAATCTACAACTTTGATGTTGAACACTTTTCCTAAAAATGCACCTAACATTGCGTATTTTCAAAAAGCGCGAGACTATTGTGAAATTTTTCACGCCTTTTGAAAATACGCAATGTTAGGTGCATTTTTAGGAAAAGTGTTCAACATCAAAGTTGTAGATTTCGACGAGATCTACAATTTTCATGTTGAACACTTTTCCTAAAAATGCACCTAACAAAGAGTATTTTCAAAAGGCGCGTAATAACTCGTAAAAATTGGGCTGCAAATATCCATATAGGGCCTGCAAATATAATTACCCTAAATTTATAGAACATAGACTCTATTTAGTTGTAATTTGTAGGATAGGATAATACGACCTTGGTGAAAATTTTAACATGGATTAATTTCCAAAAGAAAAGAAAAGAAATTTAAGGCTCAAAAAGGTAGTATCGGTAAGGATGTTTTTGTTAGGTTTGAAAATCTCAAACTAAAAATCAAAGGTAACCTAGATCATTTTCTAAATAAAATTGTCGAAATCATATATCGCTTTGAGAATATATATATATATATACAAGTGATAGGCATGGGTCTCCGGACCTATGTGTCCTATGTGAGGGCAATCGGCGGGCTTCGCCCGCCCCCTCCCCCCCCCCCCCCCCCCCCCCCCCCCCGGCGGGCTTCCCCCCCACTGGCGGGCTCCGCCCGCCCCGCAGTCGCCCTTTTAATTTACTAAATATATATATATAAAGTAATTATATGTATATTTATTTATTTATTTTAAGATTAAAAAAAATGAATGAAATTATATATATTCATTTTATTTTAAATATAAGATATATGTATTTTAAATATAATATATATATATATATATTTATTTTATTATATAAATTTAAAAAAAAAAAAATTAAGCCTTTTCCCGTGCCCCCTTCCGTCCCCTCCTTCCCGCCCGTTCGTCGATCGGAGATCGACGATCTCCTATCGGCGTAGAACACGGGAGATCGACGATCTCCTATCGACGAAGAACACTAAAGAAGCTCGAGCTGACAAACAGCTAAAAAAAGCCGTTCGACGAACTTCGACCTGTTCGTCGAACGCTAAGCACGTTCGACGAACACCAGGCCGTTCGTCGAACGGCGGATATACACAGCCATTTTTTAAGAACGTTCGTCGAACGCGCAGTTCGACGAACGTCGGGCTGTTCGACAAACGCAAGCGCGTTCGGCGAACACCTGGCCGTTCGTCGAACGCGTTGTTCGACGAACGCATGAGCTTTTTTAGCCTTTAACGGGCCGCTGCCCTTTTGGGCTGGCGCCGGCTGGCCAGAGCGAGACCCCCGGCAGGTTCGCCGGACTCCGGCGAACCTGCTGGGGGTGTTCCGGCGGGGCTCCTGCAGGGCCACCGCCGGCGGTGGCCCTGCCCGTGAGGCCCGGTGGCCCTGCCCTGCCCGGCGGTGGCCCTGCCGGAGCCCCGCCGGAACACCCCCAGTAAGTTCGCCGGAGTCCGGCGAACCTGCCGGGGTCTCGCTCCGGCCAGCCGGCGGCTCCTCCGCCGGCGGCAGCCCAAAATAGGGCGGGAAGGAGGGGAGGGGTGAGGGGCACGAGATTTTCCTGGGAGGGAGGGAGGGCTGTTTTAGGATATTTGCTATTCGCAGGCCATTTTCCTGATTTGATTTGAGATCAAACGGCTGTGATCTGCTTATGTCTCAATTTTCTTGTCATAAACTTCCTAATTTCCTTGCTGTTGAAACCAGTAACACGGTTTCAGCGTTCGAAAGGGGGATGCGGCTAACTCTTACTTGACCTAAGCTAAGACCCTTGACCGGTCACTAAGAACTGAGAGACCCTTGCCCTTGATGAACACCTGAGTCCACAAATGGACCCCTTAAGCTGCAGCGCGGAGGTCCCACCACACACCCGGAAGCTCACTCGGAACTTCCCCTCCCAAGTCAATGCTGAGCCTGGGCACCTTGGAGGGCACTAAGGATCACCTCACCGTCCACCTTCAATGACAAGGGGAGGGGAGGGGTAGTGCTTGCTCACACGCGAGGGAGAGGGTAGAGACCAACCCTTCTCAAGGTGCCCATGAGGGTCTATTTATAGACTTTCCCAAAAACGGACTGCGAATAGCCAAAATCGGACTGCGGATAGCCAAATTCCTCTGAAAGATAGGGGTCGGGCGAGTGCCCCACTCGCCCGTGGCCGGGCGAGTGCCCCACTCGCCCGTGGCCGGGCGAGTGCCGCACTCGCCCATGGCCGGGCGAGTGGTGCCCTTCCCACTCGCCCAAAGGGCCCGGCGAGTGGGGGATGTCCCCCCCACTCGTCCGAGGGAAGCGGATGCTCTGCCCGCTCGCCCCACCGCCCTTCCTTCCATCTCCTCTGGACCCGCTTTCACCTTAGCTAGTTCCGGTCGCTTGTGAGTGGCCATTCTCCTTATCCGCCTCGATTCTGCTGAGTCTAGGTTAACCAAGCCAGCTTGGCAAATATGAGGGTTATACACAATCCCCGCTCTTTTCGAGCTTGTCTCAAGCTCGGAAGAAAGTCCAACCCACCTATTTGACGAGTGGGTGGGACCCTAGAGGAATCCACGAAAGACCCTGCCAACGGGATACCCCTGCCGAGTCCTTCAGCTGAACATGACTTGAGGCGGAAGGCGAACCTTTCTTCACTAAACACCCCTCCTGTGGGCCGAGCTCAACAGGAGGTGGAGAAAGCTCAACACCTTTAGGTCGAGCTAGACTCGACCGAAGGTGGAGGGAGACTCAACACCTATAGTCGAGGTGATCTTGACATGAGGTGAGGAACGGACCTTTCTCCACTAGACACCCCTCCTGTGAGCCGAGCTCAACAGGAGGTGGAGAAAGCTCAACACCGCTGGTCAAGCCTAACTTGACCTGTGGTGGAGAAAAACTCAACACCCTTAGTCGAGCCGAGCTCGACCTGAGGTGGAAAGCAAACCTTTCTCCACTTAGGAATAATCCTATGAGCCGAGCTCAACAGGAGGTGGAGAAAGCTCAACACCTTAGGTCGAACTAAATTCGACCTGAGGTGGAGGCAACTCAACATATCTAGTCGAGCCGAACTCGACCTGAGATGGAGGAAACTCAACATCTCTATTCGAGCTCGACCTGAGAAGGAGGGAACTCAACATCTCTAGTCGAGTCAAACTCGACCTAAGATGGAGGGAACTCAACATCTCTAGTCGAGTCGAACTCGACCTGAGATGGAGGGAACTCAACATCTCTAGTCGAGGCGAACTCAACCTGAGATGGAGGAACTCAACATCTCTAGTCGAGCCGAACTCAACCTGAGATGGAGGGAACTCAACATCTCTAGTCGAGTCGAACTCAATCTGAGATGGAGGGACTCAACACACCCTCAGACGGGCTTCTCTTCTTGGAGCCTTACCAACCCTAACGAATCTACCCGACGAGCCATCCAGCGACCGACATCAACAATCCCGGGCGAGTGGTCTCCAGTCGAGAACTCGACTTAGAACGAATCTACCCGACGAGCCACCCAGCGACCGGCATCAACAAGCCCGGGCGAGTGATCTCCAGTCGAGGACTCGACTTAGAACGAATCTACCCGACGAGCCACCCAGCGACCGGCATCAACAAGCCCGGGCGAGTGGTCTCCATTCGAGGACTCGACTTAAAACGAATCTATCCGACGAGCCACCCAGCGACAGACATCAACAAGCCCGGGCGAGTGGTCTCCAGTCGAGGACTCGACTTAAAACGAATCTACTCGACGAGCCACCAAGCGACCGGCATCAACAAGCCCGGGCGAGTGGTCTCCAGTCGAGGACTCGACTTAAAACGATTCTACCCGACGAGCCACCCAGCGACCGACATCAACAAGCCCGGGCGAGTGGTCTCCAGTCGAGGACTCAACTTAGAACGAATCTACCCGACGAGCCACCCAGCGACCGACATCAACAAGCCCGGGCGAGTGGTCTCTAGACGAGGACTCGACTTAAAACGAATCTACCCGACGAGCCACCTAGCGACCGGCATCAACAAGCCCGGGCGAGTGGTCTCCAGTCGAGGACTCGACTTAAAACGAATCTACCTGACGAGCCACCCAGCGACCGGCATCAACAAGCCCGGGCAAGCGGTCTCCAGTCGAGGACTCGACTTAAAACAAATCTACCCGACGAGCCACCCAGCGACCGGCATCAACAAGCCCGGGCGAGTGGTCTCCAGTCGAGGACTCGACTTAGAACGAATCTACCCGACGAGCCACCCAGCGACTGGCATCAACAAGCCCGGGCGAGTGGTCTCCAGCCGAGGACTCGACTTAGAACGAATCTACCCGACGAGCCACCCAGCGACCGGCATCAACAAGCCCGGGCGAGTGGTCTCCAGTCGAGGACTCGACTTAAAATGAATCTACCCGACGAGCCACCCAGCGACCGACATCAACAAGCCCGGGAGAGTGGTCTCCAGTCGAGGACTCGACTTAAAATGAATCTACCCGACGAGCCACCCAGCGACCGGCATCAACAAGCCCGGGCGAGGGGTCTCCAGTCGAGGACTCGACTTAAAACGAATCTACCCGACGAGCCACCCAGCGACCGGCATCAACAAGCCCGGGCGAGCGGTCTCCAGTCGAGGACTCGACTTAAAACGAATCTACCCGACGAGCCACCCAGCGACCGGCATCAACAAGCCCGGGCGAGTGGTCTCCAGTCGAGGACTCGACTTAAAACGAATCTACCCAACGAGCCACCCAGCGACCGGCATCAACAAGCCTGAGCGAGTGGTCTCCAGTCGAGGACTCGACTTAGAACGAATCTACCCGACGAGCCACCCAGCGACCGGCATCAACAAGCCCGGTCGAGTGGTCTCCAGTCGAGGACTCGACTTAAAACGAATCTACCCGACGAGCCACCCAGTGACCGGCATCAACAAGCTCGGACGAGTGGTCTCCAGTCGAGGACTCGACCTAGATGTTATCTTTAACTACTTTTGATATATTATAAATAGATTACATACCATTACAATGCGCTTCCTTGCGCTTACTCGGCCACATGCACCTTGGCCACCTCATTCATCACTTCCTACATCTCCTCAGCTTCCTCCTGGTCCTTCCGGGTATAGTTGTCTCCTCTCTGCCGATGTTCTTCTTCCTTTCCTTACCTCCAGAAACTCTGGGCATGTGGCTGTCGCGTGTCCCTCCTGCTGATAGAAGTCACAATACGGCAATGCCATCATCCTTGCTTCCTTCCCTGCGCGACCCCTTTTCTTATTTCCTCTTTTTCGGCCAATCGTCATGGTTTGCAGGGGGTGGGGTTGCAATGGCCTTGTGTCCGGCTGCCTCCCTGCTGGGTTGAACCGTCCCTCCTCCCCCTGAAAGTTTTCTCTCCCTTGGAAATGGCCTCTTCCTTGGCCTCGAGGGGGTCCTCCTGGCGGCCTCCAGGTCGGTAGGGCGACTGGTGGTTGAAACTCCCAGCCTTGCTCCTGCCCAACGGGGGGTCCCTGGTCCCCCTGACTCCTCATCTCCTCCTTCCTTCTTCCTTTATGCTCCTTCCTTTCCTCCTTTGCTATCTGGGTTAACCTCGCCACGAACTCCTGGTTGGTGGTCTCGCACTCAATTTCCCGATTAGCTCGCTCCATCAACTCCTCGAAAGACAAGGGAGGGTCCCGAGTCAGGCTCATCCTGAACATCCCCTGCTGTAGCCCAAGGGTGAAGGCTAGCTGCAGGGTGTGCCCGGGTACCTCGATGACAAGGAGGACCTCCCCCTGGAATCTATCCATGTAGCTAGCCAGCGTCTCCCCTGACTTTTGTCGGATCGCGAACAAGGCCTCCACCCCCTTCCTCCTCTTCTTCGAGGTAGAAAACCTCAACAGGAAACTTCGGCGCAAGTCCTCGAAGCCGTAGATGGTACCCACCGGGAGCTGGTGGAACCAGTCCCTCGCCTTTCCCTGAAACGTGACGGCGAAGAGCCTGCACTTAAAAGCGTCCGACATCTGCCTGATCGAGGACATGTCTTCGAACCACTGAAGATGCTGGAGAGGATCGTTGTTCCCTTCATAATAGGACATGGCGGGCTCGCGGAACCCATCTGGAACAGGGGCTGACACAATCAGCTCGCAGAAAGGGCTCGTCCATCCCCCTTGGTTGGACGGAGGCGTTCCCATCATCTCCCCGCTGGGGCAGTTGGTTCCAGGCGAGTTGTTGAAGAGCACTCGCGCTTGGAGGTCCAAACTTTCCTTCGAGGCTGGCTCTCTCCCTTGCTGATGGGTTCGCCCTATTTCCATTACCGGTGGTGAGACGACCATAGGTGCAGGTGGTGTCGAGCACTCGCCACGAGTGGGGGGTGCGGCCTGCAAGAGCTCCAGGATCCTTTTACTGAACTCGTCGAAGTCACTCTTCTTCACATACTCACAGGTAGGAGGTGGATCTCCCAAATCATCGCTTCCAGCCATGAGACTTGGCTCAGAGCTTTCCGAACTAACCGCTTCCACGCTCACCGCACCAGAATGTTGAAACCAGTAACCCGGTTTCAGCGTTCGAAAGGGGGATGCGGCTAACTCTTACTTGACCTAAGCTAAGACCCTTGACCGGTCACTAAGAACTGAGAGACCTTTTCCCTTGATGAACACCTGAGTCCACAAATGGACCCCTTAAGCTGCAGCGCGGAGGTCCCACCACACACCCGGAAGCTCACTCGGAACTTCCCCTCCCAAGCCAATGCTGAGCCTGGGCACCTTGGAGGGCACTAAGGATCACCTCACCGTCCACCTTCAATGACAAGGGGAGGGGAGGGGTAGTGCTTGCTCACACACGAGGGAGGGGGTAGAGACCAACCCTTCTCAAGGTGCCCATGGGGGTCTATTTATAGACTTTCCCAAAAACGGACTGCGAATAGCCAAAATCGGACTGCGGATAGCCAAATTCCTCCGAAAGATAGGGGCCGGACGAGTTCCCACTCGCCCGTGGCCGGGCGAGTGCCCCACTCGCCCGTGGCCAGGCGAGTGCCCCAATCGCCCGTGGTCGGGCGAGTGGTGCCCTTCCCACTCGCCCAAAGGGCCCGGCGAGTGGGGGATGTCCCCCCCCCCCCCCCACTCGTCCGAGGGAAGCGGATGCTCTGCCCGCTCGCCCCACCGCCCTTCCTTCCATCTCCTCTGGACCCGTTTTCACCTTAGCTAGTTCCGGTCGCTTGTGAGTGGTCATTCTCCTTATTCGCCTCAATTCTGCTGAGTCTAGGTTAACCAAGCCAGCTCGGCAAATATGAGGGTTGTACACTTGCCATGGACTCCAAATTGATATTTCTTTATAATATAGTATATATATAGAGAGAGAGAGAGACACACACACACACTAAGTTCATATAATTATTTTCTATGTTCTTAATGCATGACTACTAGAAGGATTACATGTTCAAAGTTAAAAAGAGAGTTTAAATTTTTTGAAAATTTTCATCAAATCTTCGTTTACTTGCAAAGTTTTATTCAAATTCTTCCAAATCTACATAGGATTGAAATCAATTCAATTTTATTGCGATAAATGAATTAAGTTATATCTATATGCTCTTTTCAAAATAGTATACCATAAGGTGAAATGTTTTTCAAAAATATGCAGCTTATTAAAATACAAGTGTCAAGGCCCATGTAAGCGTTTTTCAAATCTTCACTAAACTTAACCAATATTTTCTAGACCTGCATATATATGAAACCATTGCAAGTTAGCGGCATATAAAATATAAACCAAGATTATAAATAACATTTTATGGATTTGATTTAAAATCAAATTTAATGATGAAGATCCAATGCATAAGAGACTTCAGTACCTACATGAAACCTTATGTTGGAAAATTAAATTTTAATCAAAAAATGTTTATTGACTATAAATAACAATAGAAAACATGCATACTTTAAGGATCGGTCAAATTAACGATTTCATCCTCTTGTCTTTTATAATTCATATTCCACTCGTCTGCAATTGTAGTGTGATATCTCATTCACATGCTAATCACAGGCAGTGGACACTCTTTGCCCACTAATAATTGAATGAAGTGGTTGTTGTTGACAAAACCAATATAAATAGTCTTCTTAGTCGTTGGAGTGGCTGGATGCAATGGTAGGAATGTGAATAACTGAACTTTTGAGAATTGTATATAACTAGTGTCACATTGTAACATGCTGAAATGACTAATGTCATGTCTGACATCGTCATCCATTTGTCGAGTGGTGCCAGAGAAGAAGTGCATTCCAAAGATGCCAACAACTTTGTCAATCTCACATTCCCATATATGTTGTTATACAAGTAGTGATTATTTTTGTATTTCCTCTGATAGATCTTGTGGCACCTTCATCCAATTATCACTCATTTTCAAGGCTTGGCTTACTACTCGGTAACCACAATTCTCATCTCCTTGTACATTAATAGCATCAATTAAATGACTAGTAATGTGAGATGACATTTCCTCACTAATGCATTCAAGAAACTTTTTTTTATTTGTATTTCTTCTTGGAATTAATTTCTAAGGTTTCTCCTTTTGTTTTTGTTCTGCTACTAAGACATGCTCAAATAGTGAAAAGTCTATTTTTGTTGACTTATAATCATCTTTAATTTTTATTCTTCCTTGTGGTCTCCCTTTAATTCTCAATGGCAATATTGGCTCTTTTGTTTGAGTAGTGGTTGGTTCCATTATTTCCCAAAGTTTTCTCTTCATTTCTTTCCGTTGGAAATCACTTATATTATTGTATTTTCGTAGAAACTCATCTAAGTCAACTTGTATGTCCTCAAATGGATCATTTTTCTTCTTTATATTTGTATCATCGGTTGTACATGAATGCAAAGTTAGTTGTCTCCAATACTTGTGAATCATCCATAAGGGATATGCGGAAGATTGATGCATGTATGACATTAATTCATGAGCACAAGGCAAGCCCATTATGAACCGCATCTTATGTGAACACTCTGCCGAGTCCAAAGCATGACCGCTCTTCACTTGTGCTTCTTCTTTCTTGATTGACTCTAAAGCATGAACCGAAACATACTCAAGCAAATTTGTGCAACGACCCTCGGTAACCTGTGTTGACTTGTATTTAACTTTGACCGAAAGAATGCCTAATTTGTGTATGTTGCAAAGTAAACATTTGATGAAATATTTTCCATACTGAAGCCAAACTACAAATAGATACTTCTAAAAATCTTTTTAGTTTGCTATGAACACTCTCCACACGGTTAGTGGTAGAGTTTCCAAAATGCAATAACTTATCAATTCATGTAGAAACAAAGTGCTCCTTGTAAGGATCAACCCACATTGTTAGCACATATTGTAGAACATCAAGATATTTTCCAGAATACTTGCTACATATATCATTTAATCACATATTGAAATCATAAACAGTTGGAGGGTAAACCAATGTTTGTCATTCAGATAAAAATGCTTCACATTTTTTACCTTGCTTGAAATATCTCTTGCAGTGAGCCAGTGTATTCTTATTTATGTGAACTTGACATAAAATAATTCTTGCTTGAGAAAATTTATTGCATTCATTAATGATATCTCTCTATCCACCACCAGAATATTTGGCATGGTTGTTGGATCCAACATGTTTTTAAAACACTCAAATGCCCACTTATAACTACTTTCAGTTTCATTGGATATGAATGCAAATGCGGCAAAAAGATAAATTTATAGAAGTCTGCCCCACTATAGAAACATGATAGTATATAACGATTAGTCTTATAGGTGCAATCCATTATAAAAATATCTGGAAACATATTACACCGTTGGATAGATGTGGGGTGAGCAAAGTAGATACTTTCTAAATTGCAACTCAAAGGATTCACATAATTGTAGCTATTGTACTCTGCATCTCTAATACATTTGTAGAGAAATTGGATAGGAGTTCCACCATCAAGCTCCTTCTTATGCAATTTAACTTTTTGCTTGTATATTGTTCTCATAATAGAAACATAGGAGGAATTTCTCTTTTTCAAAGAGTATAGTATTTTTTGAGGCTTCGCATCGGAGACGTACATTTCTTCAACTATCCTTTGTTCTTCATCATTTAATCTACTTGCATAACTGTGTGCCTCCAAATGAACAAATTGGTGATTATGTGTGTCACATTTAACATCAATTTTTCACTCTTCTCCACATGCATTTTTTGACCAAGTAGGAGAAATTGACATCCACAACTCTTCGAACTAGTTTTCCTTAAGTTTTTCTAAACATACCCCTTTCTTTATTGATTATCACGAGAAAAATCGGATCTATCACATCCCATAAAAGCACTAGGCTTAGGTCTCCCATCACTTTTGTCTTCTCTTTGGATAGTAGCAATGAATCCCAACCTTTTGACAACATTACGAACCCACTCAACTAACGCTCAATCTCGATACCCTTCCTTCGGGGAGGACTCTTTCACATTCACAAGCAAGAGAGGTGCTGAAGCTCTCTTTTGTTGGAAAATCATATATGTAACAAAGTGTATTCTTACATCGATTTCAATGGATTTAGATGGATCTTTTTTTACTTTGGGAACAATTTCCATCCTACAAACAAGAGAATCCAAAAAATAATTTTTCTTATCTTTCCAATTTTGTCTAAAAATAACATTCCTCAAATTTACACCACTAAAAATGCAAAAAATTGAACAACCCCTAATACATTTGCACGACATAATGATAATAAAAATAATGTATACCTTAATGCTCGAGGAAATGCCAAATAATCCGAAATAGCCTTTGAAATCTTCACAATAGCACCTCCTAATGGAGTATGAGCCTACATAAATGTCTTCCACTGTATTTGGGGCGAAATAAGGTAAGAAATGATACAAAAAATTTGGGTTCGGCCGAAATAGGGAAGGAGCAAAAAAAATGGAGGTTGGAACTTACATTCAACTCAAGGAAAAGGGGTGTGCGGCTTTCTTGGTGTACTTATACAGGGGAAGTCGCCGATCTCTACCAATGGCGGCGATTTCCCAAATACAGAGGAAGCCAAGGTGTGTGGCTTCGACTCGCGAATGGAGGAAAGCAGAAACAGTAAAAGGGTGTGCAACTTTCTTTCGGCGAAGCTCCCCAGAGTCGGCGATCTCCTCCAATGGCGGCAAAATCGCGAACTGGGAGGAAGAAGGGGTGTGCGGCTTCGACTCGCAAACGGCGGAAAGAAGAAACCGTAAAATAGGCGGTGTGCGCTTAATGGAGGAGTTAGGGGTTTTGAGTTTTTTAGAGTTAAAATTGGTGTGCTAATTGCCTATATTGATGTGATTATAACATTGAAATTAATTAATTATTAATTTATCCATATGATCAATGACAACTTCAAATAATCTTTTCGTAATTGTTTTATGCATATTTCTATTTTTTGTAATTTTATTTATTTTTTACTAATTAAATTGATTTATTTAATTAAATTATACAAAATATTCAAATAAATATTTTAAAGAGAATTAGGGTCCGTGAAAGTTAAATTTTTATCATTTCATATTTCTTGATTAAATTAAATGCTTAATTAATTAAAACAATTAACCAATTCATTTATTTAATTTTAATTTCATATTGGGTCATAATTCACTTTATGAGTCATCATGGGACTCATTGGGCCTATTGTTAGATCAAGGATGGTCAAGGATGATGAAACGACCATTTTTAATAGTTTTAGTGTGTCGGGGCTCACAAGGTCAAGTTGTGATGTTCGTTATGTTTGATTTAGTCAACCTAGGTCTAGTATGGTCGCAGTATCATGAATTAGCTCAAATAAAACAAGTTGTTGATCTACGTATTAATTGAGACCCACCACTATATAGCACTGGGCCAATTAACACACATGGGGTCTGGTAGAGTGTGGGGGAATGTTACAACTTACCTCCAAACTCAAAAGAAGTTGTCAACAAAACAAATAAGGTAGAGGGACTTCTTAGCAAAATTTGGCTTTGTCCTAGGACACCACATATAACACACACATACACATATAACATACAACACACACACACACACACACACACACACATATATTGTTAAGGTATATTTAGAATTGTATCGTATATTTAACGGAACCTTAACGGGTCCGTTAACGGGTCGTCGGGGATTTAGGGTTACGCCTATAAATACCCCGCTGGGGGCAATGGGTAGTTCATTCCAAACTAGATGTTCACTCGGATGCTTCGAGCACTCCTATCATTCTCGAAGTGTGTTCGTTCGTGAACCAAAGCCCCCTCTCCCGTGTTCGTTCCCGTAACCGCTTCCTGCAGTTCTCCCGATCACGATCTTCATCCCGTCGTTTGCGTGAAGAGATAGAAAAGGGGGGAAGCCCGTCGCCGCCCGCGCCCTAGCCGACGCCGTTCTTGCATAACTGTCGATCGACGCTCGCAAGGAAGAAGCCCCTGTTCACCAGCCGCGATCCCGACGCCGATCGACTTCCTAGGGCAGAGCCGCGATCCCGACGCCGATCGTCTTGGTGTTCTGCGTCGTGCATCAAGCCTCCTGTCGACGTTGCTCTCGTGCCCGATCCCTGCCGCTCGACGCTCTCTGCCCTGATCGACGAAGTGATCTAGTGTTGTTCCTGTTTGTTGGAGAAGATCCAGTGCAGTGCAGTGATCCAGTGCCGTGCAGTGAAGTGCAGTGGAGTGCACTGAAGTTTCGTTGTCGATCAAGTGCATCTCTGTGCCGATCCAGTTGTTGCTCCACTCCAGTGCACTGCTCTAGTGCGGCTTTTGCTGCAGATCGTGTCGCTGTCGTCGTTCCGCCGCCGCCAAAGTGAATAGCAGTGCAGTTCCTCTACTGATTCAGTCTTCCAGTACTTCCGATGGCTTCTCTTAAGAAGAACAGTTCTCTCTCCTCTCCTGTGCCGCTGATAAAGCTGGAGAAGTTCTCCCATTCGGAGTTCAGTGCCTGGAAGCGGAATACGCAGTTTGGTATGAAATTCTTAAATATTTTTTATACCCTGCAGACTGATTTCGCAGACTTCCAAGGAGGAGCCGATGAAGCACAGTGGATCAGCGACGAAGACTTCTGTCGCGATTATCTTCTCAATTGTCTCTCCAATTCACTGGCCGAGACGTTTGGGAAATTGAAGACAGCGAAAGAGATCTGGAATGCGCTGGAAGATCAGTTTAAAAAGGAGGAGAACATGTCCAAGACGCATCTGGTGGATAAGTTTATGCGATTCACATTCTCTGAGGACAGGGAAATCCTTCCCCAGATTGCAGACCTGGAAAATTTGGTGGCCAAGCTCAACATTGAAAGTGTCCCTCTGCCAGATGGGTTCATTGCTGGTGTCATCATCTACAAGCTCCCCTCAGTGTGGTACTCTTTCAAGACAGAGATGTATCGCAAGAAGACTCAGGTCAGTCTGAAAGAACTCAAGCGGTTTATCTGCATTGAGGATGAGAATCAGACAAGGCATGTGAAGGAGGTGGTGAGCAAGCAGCAATCTGCTGCTAATATGATCACACACCCGAAAAGGAAGCCTAGATCTGATCGGACTTGACCTCCCTTCAGTGCACCCGCAGTAGTAGACACCAGTAAGAAGATCAAGAAGTTCAAAGGCAAGTGCTACAACTGCAACAAGTGGGGTCACTGCGCTTCTGAGTGCAGGCAACCCAAGAAGTCCGATGCTAACCCACCAAAGCCTGATAACAGAGCTCATATGCTCCATCAGACTGCGCCCTCGCACTTTGTTGCCATGGTTGGGAACGATCAGGCCAGTATTGAATGGTGGTTGGATTCGGGGGCGACCTGTCAAGTCTGCAACAACTCCGCTCTGCTAAAGGATGCCCCTCCAGCCTCTGAGACAGTTACAGTGGCAAATGGAGCCACTGCTGAGGTACTCCAGACAGGGACCGTGGATCTGCTACTCTCGTCAGGTACGCATTTACTTTTGAAAGATGTTAAATACATTCCTACATTAGCTGCTAATTTAATCTCGATTAGTTTGTTAAGCGATGCGGGTATGTCCTTTAACATTAGTGGTGGTAGGGTGACCTTAATGGTTAACTCACATTACTTTGGTTGTGCGTACGCAGTCAACGGAATGTATCGGTTGAGTCTAGCAAACGAAGTAGTCAATCAGGTTAGTTCTACTTTGATAGATCCTAAGACTTTACACGCAAGACTAGGACATGTGAATTATAGAAAACTACTCCTGCTAGCGAGAACTCATAACATCCACTTAGACACTAAAACCAAATTTGACAAATGTGAGATATGTGCTCAAACTAAGATAACTATAACACCATTCAGTCAGGTGTCTAGGAGTACACGTTTACTAGAGTTGATACACTCCGACATTTGTGACTACAAGAGTTGTTGGGTCCAGCGTTCCTTCACTTGACCCGTGGCGCCTTTCCGTTGATATAAAGATCAAGTTGCGCCTTCACCAACAGTCATGGCTTTTGGTGTAGTTGGTTGCGTTGGGTCCTCTCAATTGGTATCAAAGTAGGTTGCGGGTTCGAGACCGGGGGGGGGGGGGGGGGGGGGGGGGCGCTGATAATTCCTGAAATTCTCTCTACCTGTGTGGGTCCTGGCGGGTCAGGCGGCCGCAGACACGTGTCAAACCACCTCTGAGCTTGCGGGCCATGTGGAGCACCTCTGAGCTTGCGGGTCGTGCTGGACGCTGGGGGGGATTGTTGGGTCCAGCGTTCCTTCACTTGACCCGTAGCGCCTTTCCGTTGATATAAAGATCAAGTTGCGCCTTCACCAACAGTCATGGCTTTTGGTGTAGTTGGTTGCGCTGGGTCCTCTCAAGAGTTTTGTCACACGTGGTGGTCGGAAGTACCTGATAACTTTTATCGACGACTTCTCTAGATATACTCACATTTATCTCTTAAAATCAAAAGATGAAGCTTTTGAAAAATTTCAAATTTTCAAAAATAGGGTTGAGAACCAATTGGATTTGAAAATTAAGCGACTTAGGAGTGATCGAGGAGGCGAGTACGTCTCGGGTGAGTTTAGGGATTTTCTTGTCAGCAATAACATAATACCTGAAACCACTGCCCCTTATTCGCCCCAGTCAAACGGTATTGCCGAGCGGAAAAATAGAACTTTAACAGAAATGTTGAATTCTTTGTTGTTGACTGCCGGTATGCCTGCCGCTTATTGAGGAGAAGCAGCCCTCGCGTCGAATCACATCCTAAATATGGTTTCTCATGCTAAATTGAAGCAAACCCCGTATGAGCTTTGGTTTAAGAGACCGCCCAGATTTGATCACCTCAAAACCTGGGGTTGTATCGCCTATGTTAGGATACCTGACATAAGGAGAATAAAGTTAGGACCTAAGATGAACACTTGTGTCTACTTAGGATGTGCGGTGGATAGTGCTGCAGACCTATTTCTAGATCTCTCTACCAACTCGGTTATTGAGTCTAGAGATGTTGTTTCTTTGAGGACAAGTTTCTTAGAGATAAGAACCTGACTCTTCCAGGTCTGCCAGACACCAGTTCTGATACCCTCGTTGGGATGGAACTACGACTCCCTGCCACTGAGCCGGTTCACACTAGTGCCCTAGAGTCCACTAGGCTATCTAATAGAGAACGTGTTCCTAAAAGCTTCGGTACAGATTTTGTGACTTACCACGTTGAAGTTGATCCATCCACCTATCAGGAAGCGATGCGATCCAGGGATTCCCTGTTATGGAAAGAAGCCATTGATGATGAAATGCACTCTCTCATGGAGAACCAAACTTGGACATTAGTTGACCTCCCCAAAGGAGCTAAAACCATTGGAAGCAAGTGGGTTCTTAAGAAGAAACTGAATTCAGATGGGAGTATAGCTAAGTACAAAGCTCGTCTAGTTGCCAAAGGCTTCACTCAAGTGAGTGAAGTTGACTACTTTGATACATACTCACCTGTTTGTCACATTGCAACGATCAGGGTTCTTCTCGCTATCGCATCTATTGAACATTTTGTCGTTCATCAGATGGACGTTAAGACTGCATTTTTAAATGGATATCTAACTGAAGAGATCTACATGCGTCAACCTGAAGGGTTTGTCGTAAAAGGTCACGACACCAAGGTCTGTAAGTTGATTAAGTCACTCTACGGATTGAAGCAAGCACCAAAGCTATGGCACGAGAAGTTTGACACTTGCGTAAAAGGCCTGAATTTTCAATCCAGCCTTTCAGATAAATGTCTGTACATACGGACAAGTCCTCACTCCGTCGCTATAATCTGCTTGTATGTTGATGACATGCTAATTCAGGGTACCGATCAGTCTGAGGTGGAAGACGTTAAGGTTATCTTGAAGTCAAAATTTAGCATGACTGACTTAGGTGTGGTGAAGACCATCCTAGGCATGGAAGTGAACTTTACGGATAAGGGTATCACCCTCAGCCAGAGTCACTACATCAGAACTCTACTAGAGAAGTGGGGTTATGATAGGTGCAGGAACATTGAGACTCCATACGACTATAATAATAGACTGAAACCTCATGACGGTTCACCTATTAGACAGTTGGATTACTCCAAACTCATTGACAGTCTCATGTATGCTACTACCTGCACTAGACCCGACATAGCCTTTACGGTCGGCATGTTGAGTAGATTCACTAGTAACCCTAGAAAGGACCACTGGGACGCCTTGGAAAGGCTAATGCGATACTTAAAGTATACTGAGCAGTATGTTTTATGTTACAATGGACACCCTCCTGTGCTTGAAGGGTACTCTGATGCCTCATGGTGCTCAGATATTGGTGATAGTAGGTCCACTAGTGGTTATGTGTTTACCCTAGGAGGAGCCGCAGTAGCTTGGAAATCTAAGAGGCAAACGTGTATAGCACTATCCTTTATGGAATCCGAACTCTATGCTCTTGCTTCAGCTGCCGAAGAAGCAGAGTGGGTCAGAGATTTGGTTATGGATATTCCAATGACGAGTCTAAAAATGAACTCTATCTCGATATTTTGTGACAATCAAGCCACAAAAACCATTGCAACTAATTCCCTGTTCAATGGTAAGCGAAGGCAACTACGGTTGAAACAGGCCTGGTTGACCTATCTCACCAGTCAATGGATCATTTCTCTCTTGGACGTGAGATCAAAAAATAATGTAACAGATGTCCTTACCAAGGGCTTATGCAAGGTTCTTACATCTAAAACATCGGGGTATATGGGATTAAAGTCTATTTAGTGGGACTTAATACCTATGTTTGTTTAAGATTTTAGAACCGAGTCTGCCTACATTCACGCATGTAGACTGAGTACACTGAAGTATTCCAGATGTTACTTGATGAAAACCCGAGATTGTTTAGTTGCTAGTCATTCCAAACTTGATGACTTACACAACTATTTCTTTTCAAAGGCTGAATTGGGTATCATTCCAAAAACGAATACTAAAGTTGCTGATATGCGTCATGTTATTATGATCATTACTTATATCACTCCAAACTTGATGATATATTGGTCACAGCTTGTTGTATCATTCCAAACTTGATGATATAATACAATTGTGAAATGTTTGGTAATAATCTTAATAATCGAAGGAACATAGCTTGGTTATATGAAACCAAATTTATAATTTTGTGTAAATTAGATAGAGATGTGGACCTGTGAGTCTTTCTTCCTAGTTAGAGTATTATGTTCAAAATTGTAAGAACTAATCACTTTACTTTTGATATGCATATGTATGGATTCATTGAGTTTTGTTCTCATGACATTCAAATGTTTAAATGCAGATCAATTGGAGTCTGGAGGAGAGAAAGTGGATTTCGACATGGATGGAGATGATCTGCTGTTTGAGTAGACCGACCCGTCACCTGTTTGAGTTTTGTTTTCAGATTATTGTTCTTGCTTCTGCTTTTGCTTTTGCATGTTTGGAACCTGTTTGAGTTTAGATGTTTGATCTAAAACTCTTGTTGTTTTTAATCTGAAACTCTTTCTGTCGTTATCTAACTTATATGTTTTGTTTAACCCGTTATGTGATACAATTGCTACAATATAGGAGAAGAATGTTAAAGTATATTTAGAATTGTATCGTATATTTAACGGAACCCTAACGGGTCCGTTAACGGGTCGTTGGGGATTTAGGGTTACGCCTATAAATACCCCGCTGAGGGCAATGAGTAGTTCATTCCAAACTAGATGTTCACTCGGATGCTTCGAGCACTCCTATCATATATAACACACACATATAACATACAACACACACACATATAACATACAACACACACATATACACATATATAACACACACACATAAAACATACACACACATATAACATATATCATACACACACACATATAACACACACATACATAAGACATATAACATACACATATATAACACACACACACACATATAACATACACATATATAACATACAACACACACACACATATAACACACATATAACACACACACACACACATATAACATACAACACACACACACCTATACACATATATAACACACACACACATACAACACATAACATACAACACACACACACATATACACATATATAACACACACACATATAACATACAACACACACACACATATAACACACACACATATATAACATACACACAAAAAAACATACATTCACCACCATCATCACACAAACAAAAAAATTAAAAACACACAAACAAACACACATTCACCACCATCATCACACCACACACACACACATTCAGCTCAAAAAATAATTAACAAAAAAATAATGATTTCTACCTAAAATCCGGCGGAGGAAGCTGGAGCGGGCGAGCACTGGATAGGCTGAGGAGGAGGAAGAAACTGGATAGGTTGATTCCGGAGGAGGAGGAAACTAGAAAGGCTGATTCTGGCGGCGTCGAGAGATACCGACGAGGAGTGGAGTGAGGAGTAGCTCCTGTTGACGATGATCGGCGACGTGAGGAGCGGCGGCGGTGAGAAATACCGGCGAATGTGTCGTCGACTGGAGCGGGCGAGAAGGCGATCGGGGGAGAGGAAACCCTATACGTGCGGATCGGCGCGGCTGGACTGGCGAGCAAAACAGCGCCTGGCTTTAACAAAGAAACAGAGGTTATTAGTAACCTCCGTTTCGGTCCATCAGCAGCACCAAACGCTGTTTTGCCTAAACCTCCATTTCCTTTCTGCCGCACCGGGGCAAATAAGCCGCGCCAAATGCACCCTTAGTGTGTCGGGGCTCACAAGGTCAAGTTGTGATGTTCGTTATGTTTGATTTAGTCAACCTAGGTCTAGTATGGTCGCAATATCATGAATTAGCTCAAATAAAACAAATTGCTGATCTGCGTATTAATTGAGACTCACCACTATATAGCACTGGGCCAATTAACACATATGGGGTCCGGTAGAGTGTGGGGGATGTTACAACTTACCTCCAAACTCAAAACAAGTTGTCAACAAAACAAATAAGGTAGAGGGACTTCTTAGCAAAATTTGACTTTGTCCTAGGACACCAACTGCACAAAGACAATGTAGTGGCAGATGCACTCAGCCGCTGAGCTGAGTTAGTAGTTATCTCCATGGCGAAGAGTAACATCATGGAGAATGTAAATTAAAAGTTTGATGAAGTCCCTCTAGCAAAGCAACTTAAGCTACTATAAAAAAAAAGGTTGAGCAAAGAGACTTTGTGTAGAGAACTAGCTAATTTACACAAAAGAGAGAAGGTTATTCATCCATAAGTGGAGAATCTTGAGAAAGCATGATCAAGGAATGCCATGACACCAAGTGGGTCGGACATTTCGGCCAAAAAGTACTTTGGCCTTGATGGAGGACTCATATTACTAAACACTAATGAGAGATAATATTGAGTTGTATGTGAAAACATGCCTTATTTTCCAACAAGATAAGGTGGGGAACAAGCAATTGAAGGGACTCTTAAAACCATTACCAGTGCCAGAGCATCCATTGGAGACAGTGACACTTGATTACATCAATGATGTTAATGATATGCCTCGAATCCTAACCCAAAGGCGACAACACGATCCGCGGGATCCGGGGCCGCGACCATGGCTGAATTTTCAGGACTCGTGCCTGAGGCACACAGACGTGTGGAGAGATCGTGTAGAAGTTGGGAACGCTCCAAAAGTCCATGGACGCATCCAGAAGGAGGAGGCGCGGCGTTTTGATTCACACATTCGGGTCACACGCCCGTGAGCCGAGAGTGTGTGTCGTTCTGACAATTCCATGGTGGTTGCTAGACGGTTGTTGATAAAAAACACGTTGATTGGAGCACACGCCCAAGGCACACAGGCGTGTGTCATGGGCGTGTCAACCTGTACAAAGTGTTATATAAACTCCTGGTCATTCTGTCTTCTGTGCGGCAATTTGGTGGCAGTTCTGACACAGTCGATCGGGATTTGGGCATTATATTTTCTGTATTCTGTGTCTGTATTCTAAAATTTGAAATTCGTCCACCCACTGTAACCGCATCTGTTCTGAATATTGAAAATTCAACTGCTGCTACCCATGAACGTAACCCATCTTGGGGTAAACCACGTAAATCGATGTCATTTGTGGTTGTTTATTTTCTATTTCGTTCTTCATTCTACTCTAATTTTCGCAACAAACTGGTATCAGACCTAGGTTGTTTCACGTTCGTCATGGATCTGTCTATCTGGTTCGTGATTTCATTTTCATTTGGGATCTATCCATCTGGTTCGTGGTTTCACGTTCGTCTGAGATATGTTCATCTGGTTTGAAGTAATGAAAACTGATGGCAAACAATAACGTGAAGATCGACAAGTCATAGGAAAGAGTAGTTTCAGTCTCGGGCACATCAAGATGTGCGCACTGCTGAAGCAACATAGTATCTGGGCGCCGCTTTCAGGAAAGAGATTAAATCCATAAAGGATTCAAAATATGGATAACAAGATGAAAAGACGCGCTGATTGAGGCATACTCCTAAGGCACACTGGCGTGCCAATCTGTACAAAGTGCTACATGAACTCCTGGTTGTTCTGTTTATATGCGGCAATTTGGTGGCAGTTCTGAAGCATTCGTTCTGGGGTTTGGGCATTCTATTTTTTGCATTTTGTGTCTGTATCCTGTATTTTGTATTATGAAATTCTCCCACGTACCCACTGTAACTGCCTTTGTTTTGAATAGTGAAAATTTGACTGTTGTTGCGCAGAGATTTAGCCCATCTTTGGGTGAACCACATAAATATGTGTGCATCTGTGATTGTTTATTTTCTGTTTTGTTCTTCATTCTATTTTAATTTCGGTAACAAATGTTTTGCCCAAGTCTGAAGGATGTGGATCTACTTTGGTGGTGATAAATCGTTTCTCCAAATACAGAACCTTCATACCTAATGTGAAGGACACAACAACGGAAGAGACGACCTAATTGTTCTTCAAACATGTGATGAAGTATTGGAGGTTGCCCCAAAACATTATGAGTGATCAAGACCCTCGTTTTATTGGTAAACTATGGACAGAGCTATTCAAGCTATTATGGTTAGAGTTGAATTTCTCCACTATCTTCCACTCTCAAAAGAACGAGTAAACAGAGATGGTGAATCCGCTATTTGAGTGTTACTAGCGACACTTTGTGACCACAAGTTAGTAGGATTAGGTAAAGCTAGATGTGCCGTAATTTTCTTACAACTTACAGTTGAGTGTGGCTAAAGGGTGAAGTTCATTCGAGCTTGTTATAAGAATGCATACTCTTACACTGCACACCTTAGCGGCCACTACCGATGATGGAAGGAGCCCAAAAGCTTGGAAGATGGCTAAGTCGTAGGAAGGATATGCTGACTTAGCTAGATCATGCTTAGAGAAAGCCCATAAGAGAATGAAAAAGTGGCGCGTGATACAAAGAGATGACATGTAGAGTATTCCGTGAGAGATAAAGTGATGGTACAGCTCCTACCTCAACAATTCAAACCTTTGCACAGCGTGCACAAAGACTTAGTACGAAGACATGAAGGTTTGTTTCCATCCATGGCAAAGGTGGGTAATCTGTCCGCCTTGATCTACCTAGCTCTTTAAAAGTTCATCTAGTGTTTCATGTGAGCATGCCCAAACTATACTATGAGGGTAATGAAAATCTTCAAAGAGGAGAATCTCAAAGGGCGCCTCCAATATTGACCAAGTTTTTTGACAAGACATAAAGGAGGTGCTTAAAGAAGAGAGTGGCACAGAGAAGAGATGTGCAACCTATTACACAATATTTAATCAAATGGAAGAGTTGTGCAACCAATTACACAATACTTAATCAAATAGAAGAGATTACCAGAGTCTGAGACGACGTGAGAGTTATTAGAAGACTTGTGGCAATTCAAAACATCCTTCAACAGTATAAGGCGACGAGAATGCCGTCAGGATAGGTAGGGGAGGATATCATGATCCGCCATCTTAGACCCGCACGCAACAAGTTTTGTGCCAGCACAAAGAAGATTTTAGAGAAATCTGGAGTCACAGAGACCCTTGTACATAAGAAGATCATAAGAATTTTAAGATGGTCTCATGTGAACATTTTAGAGTTATTTGGAGAATTCATGAATATTATAAATATAAGAGATGTATAAAATAATTTAGAAAATAAGACATTCTAGATCCTAGCTGTTCACAAATAGTATATTTCGTGAATAGTCCGAGATTCGATTCTTGAAAATTCGATTAAAATTTATATTTTTCGAATTCGAATCTAGATTCGAATTCGAATTCAGATTCGAATAGTTTTCGAATTCGAATCCGAATAATTTTATTCCTGTTCGACTGATTAGTGAATAGTTCTCAAATAGTAAAATATATACTTAAATAAATTATCTATATGTAATTAAATATTAAATATAATTATATTTAATCATTATATATAATTAAACGTTATAAAATTTGAATTCGAATCCAACATTTCCAGCCGAATCCGAATCCGGCTCTGAATATTTGAACGAATCCGAATCTGAATCTCTGCATTCTATGTCAAATTTGGATTCGATTGAATAGCTATTCGATTCGGTTCGTGAACACCCCTACTTCCAGCTTTTGAAGGGAAGATTCGCTGGAGTCTATAAAAGGGAAGACCAGCTCATTTTTAATCAGCGAGTTTTGGACAGCAATATAGTTTCTTTGAGTTATCTTCTCATGTGAGCTTTATCTGGGTTGTTTCTCCACTCTTTTTTTCATCACCAACATGCTCTTACAGGAGACTGACTTAGCTAGACTATGCGGAGTTGTCAAATATTGGCTAAAACTTACGAAGAGACAAGTCCGTGACAGTATCATAGATGTGCGGTTAGCCAAAAATATGATGAGTTTGGAGAAGTTTTTTTTTTGGGATGCCCAGGCAGCCAAAACAATATTTTCCCCTGAATTTATATGTGATTATTTATCTCAAGTATAATCTTTAAGAAATTGTTTTCTAAGTACAAAAATAAAAATAAAGCGTCAATTGTTAACCTTCAATAAATAAAATAGTAATAATAATTTTGTTGAGAGGTTTTAAGTCGCCAAAACCTTCCATTTGGTTCAAAGAAAATTTCTACAGGAGTATAAAAAAAATGGTAGAAAGGGAGCGGAGAGAATACTTCCTGATGACTACTCAGGATCTCCATATTGAATGCAAGGGAGCCGAGGAGAGAGATGAAAGGATTCATTTGACCACCGATTTCATTTAAATCCTCCCAAGTTTCGCTTCGTCTTCCTCCTCTCTCCATCGCCCTGTCGATCTCTTTGCCGATCTTTTCTTTTTTATTTGGGTTAAATCTGCCGCCTATTTAGGTTTCGACTTCCGAGTTGAACGCGTCTATAGCGACGGCATTCTGGGCACAGTTTGTTTCCTTCAATTCTAGGAATCTGTGCCGGTTTATACGATCTTCAGGCGGCGCGCAAGTAATATTTTGTAATTTGTGTAGGTTTTCCTCTAAATAGAACTTGGGACTTATTCGGTTCTTCCGCGATTTAGGAGAAGACTCGAGTTTATCATTCGGAGTTTTCGAAGAAGCCTAGATCGAGATTAGGGTTGTTGAATTTGAGGCAAGAACTTTTTTTTGTTTCTATTTGATATGTACTGTTTTAGATTCTTTATTCTTTTCTATCTAAGCACCGATGATGAATTTTTATTTCTGGTAGGAGGAGAACTGAATAGTTTGCTCGCGATTCTTGAAGATGTCGGTAGTACAAGATCAACTGGAGATCAGATTTAGGTTACCAAATGGATCAGATATCGGCCCTAAGAAGTACACAGAAGCAACGACTGTGTCCACTTTAAAAGAAAGCATTCTTGCTGAATGGCCCAAAGGTTTATTCAAATAATATACTAGATTAATTTATTAAAGTTTAGTTCTAATTTTAAGTTATATTAGTAAGTTTGTTTATGCTTTTTCAGCTAATGTTTACTTGATTTAGAAAGAAGAAGAAAAATTCCCTCCTGTTTCTATTGAACTTGAGCCTCCCAGATTGATATGGCACATCATGAAGGTTATTGTATTTCCTCTCTCAAGTGTGAAACCCCTTAGACCGTCGAAACGTCAGAAATCATTTGTCAACCCCACAAAGTGGCCTTGATGTGCTCTAGGGATCCTTAAGTGTGATTCCACCCCTGTATCAATTGGATAAGAGTCAAATGTCTCAGCGCATCGTTTTGGTATCAGAGTCAAATCAAGTAATTTCCCTTCATCATTTGGAATCAAAGCTGTGTTTGATCCGCCTCTTCTTCTAAAACTATGGATTAGCAGGTGTACCATGCACTGAGTAATTTACTATTGTACATAAAACATTGTTCTGTTGTTTTAAATGCCATTTCTAAGCAAGACAATATTCATCATCTTCATGATCATCAGTAGCCTTAACTATTGGAGGTCCGCTCTATGAATCTCTATTTTCAGCTCATTCTTGCTCGGCCGTGTTGCTTGAGTTGATAAACTTAATCTACGGCTGCGCTCGATTAATCGAAGTTTGTTTCATGGTCGCTCATTCCCTTTCTATTACTTGCTATATTTTCCACTTTTGTTTGTGATTAGCAAGCAAATCTCATGCCTGGTCGGTTGTATAGGCAAGTGCTTTGTGCTCGTGACCATGAATGCTAAAGCTGACATTGGAACTTAGACTTCGAGGAACTCTTCTTTTGGATTCTGATCTAGAAATTTTGTCCTTCCTAAGATGTCTATGTTTGCGCTTCAAAGTGGATGATATGGCGTAGGAGCTTGCAGATACAGTCCTCATCGGACTACTGATTGTCTATCAATTTTGTGTTGTTTGTGTTGTCAACTGTGGAATCATAAAGAGCGATGTTAAATGCAAGCCGGTTTTGACTATATGCAGGCCACAGTTTTTTGAAAAGAGCATTGTTAAACGCAAGCCGGTTTTGGCTATATGCAGGCCACAATTTTTTAAAAATAGTATCATTTTTTCTTTTCTACCTGCATTTTTCCTTTTCAACCTGCAGCCGCCGGACGAGATCGAGCTTCCTCTCTGATCTCCTCTCTCTCCTCCGGCGACTCCGGTCGATGATCCTCTCCGGCCGACCACCTCCTTCCCTTCTCCGGACGGCGAGCTCCTCTCTCTTCCTCTATAACTTATTTTTTCCTATTTTCGAAAAGGCTCCATTTATCTAAAATGCTGTAAATCGTGCTATGCATCTCAATTTAATTAAAGGATAGTGTTTTGTGCATAAATAAAGCCCGATGTTTTTATGATTTTACACGTCTTTTATTGATTGAAGCCTTGAAAGGGGTGACCACAAACATATTTTGTGATATATATAATCAAAATGATTATAATATATTTTGTTGGACTATTATTGTGGATCAAATAGACTGCAAAAATGTATTTATTTGGCTTTTATAAATGCTATATTTTGCTTGGTGATTTATTTAAGAAAATATTAATTTAATGTTTGAATATGGTCTGTAAATATGAAATTTGGTCTGCATATATCTGTGGCCTGCATAAAGCCAAAAAAGCAGACTGCATATAACATTGCTCGTCATAAAATGTATACTCCTCAAGATGCCTCAATCAAAAGTTTGTACCTTTAGGACTTCTTTGTCATGTTTGTTATGTCTTTCCCCATTAACATTGTTTCTCAAGTGTCTTGCTCAGCGCCAAACCCAAATTGCTTCACTTGGTGAATTTTATGCTTGTCCTAATATCTGGCAAACTGAGACATTGCCTTCATTTTGTGATCGGAATCAAAATTTCATGAGACACTTCAGATGTTTGATCAACCGTCTGCTATCTTTGTGAGCTCATTCTTTACTTCCTTTGCATGTATATCTTCCTCCTTGATTGTTGACTTCAGTACTTTCTGCTTTAGTAACCTTACTCCTATTTGGTCATTTGTGTCCATTCACACGACTGATGGAACCTTTCTTGATCGCTTATTGTTGTTATCTTGTTTTTTTATCCCATTTCACCATTCCTGATGTCTAACATGTCTCTTGCTTGACTATGAGTCTTATTTTTGTTTCTCAACTGACTGGTATGTCTTACACTTGTACCATACAAGATTCTCGTATGTAGAAGTTTGTCGGGATCAGTCATATGTGTGATTGTTTCTACTACATGAATCATCAGACTCCCTTATCTTCAGCAGTTGTGGCCACTACTTGTCTCGGCCTTGCCACTCTACTTTCCACATGTGACATCAGACGCAGGATACCCGATTATATATCTCTTCCTATGCTTCGATTGTTGTCTTCTTACGGTGTTTTGGGGAAATTCTCTGCAAAGTCCTTACACCCTATACTGGTTGTATTCATGGTCGCTTTTACTTTTGCATACTAGTAAGTTTGTTTCTGTTTGTCCTTTTGATCATCTTTACATTGATATTTGAGGATCTCTCTCCCACTTTTCCAAAGAATATTACATATATTTTGTCATTTTTGTTAATGATTTTCCCCGTTTTACTTTGATATATACTTGATTTTCCAATTATCATAGGTTTTTCAAATATCTTGAGTTTGCAAGGATGATTGAGACTCAATTCTCCAGTAAAATAAAAAATCTCCACTTTGATTCAGAAGGGAGTATAGCTTACATTATTTCTTGATTTTCTTGTATCCTAGGGGATAGTCACTCAGTTTTCTTACCATTATGCTTATCAACAAAATGAAGTCACTCAGCATCGTAATCTCTACATTCTTGATGTTACCAGATCTCTCATTTTTTGGATTCTGTTTATTTTTGGACAACATTTTTCTCACTATTGTTTTTTTGGTCAACAAAATCTTATCCGTATTCTTGATAGTTTGTCCTTTAATCAAATGTTAACATAGTCATGTCTCTGATTACTCTCAACTTCGGGTTTTTGGTTGCACTTATTCGTTCAGTTACCTTCGACTGAATGAGACAAATTGCCCTCTAGATCTATTGTTTGCCTTTCGTTGTTATAAATTCTTGCATAAAGAATATAGATATTATGATCATGTAGCCAGACGTCTTTGTGTATCTTTCATGTCATTTTTTTCTTTATAGCATCCCTTATTATACTCTATCTCAAACTTATATTCCTATACATCCCTTTACCGTCGAGAAGCTTGCTTTTTTTTCTTAACATTGAGACAACTACTCCACTTACTTCACCTGCTCCCCCATGCTTCATTTGACCCACCTTGTTCATTTGATTCCCTCACTCTCTCTGATCCTCCAACAACTCTCTCTTATCCCTTCTATTGTGATGTTTATCGACACTTTACTACGACTCCCACTGCTTCACCTGTTTTTGTTTATTTTGTTACTCCCACTACTCTACTTTATATTGTTCAACTCGCTAGATTCCTACTTGACGTTGTTCACCACCACCCACCCTAACTCCTGCACTTCAGTCATTCTTGCCACTATTTTCAACCATTGAGAGACCCAAACACCCTAAGAAGTTGTTACCATACCTGAGTGACAAACAAGCATGGATGACGAGTGGAGAGCCTTAACACACTCACATATGGGATCTTGTACCTTTACCCATTAGCACGCATTCCATTAGTTGCAAATAAGTGTACAAGGTTAAGACTCTAGCTGATGGTATCATGGTATCATTGAGATTCATGGCCAGACTTATTGCTATATGATTTCTTCAGCAGTTTAGAGTTAATTATGATGAGACATTTGCTTTGTTGCGGTGAGGACTACTTTTCGATCCATGCTTGTTGATACCTCTGTTTGCTCCTGACTCATTTCTAAGATGGATTTGAAGAATGCTTTTCTTCATTTTGAGTTATCTGAGAATGTCTACATGACATCTTTTCCTGGGATGTCTTATTCTACTAGATAGATCTGTCATCTTCACAAGACCCCTTAATGGTCTCAAACAGACTACTCGAGCATGCTTTTCCAGATTCACCATTGCCATTATGACACTTGTTTCACTGCTAGCTTCTATTATCCTTCTCTATTCACTTGCCCTTTGGGGATTCTACTTCTATTGTATGTTGATCTTAATCATTTTTGCTACTTTCTTGGTTTGTAGCACTCATGTCATTGATATATTCTATCGCAATTGAAGTTCATTGGCGAGATACTTAACAAAGCGGATCTCACTGATACTTGCATAGCAGTTACACTTCTTGAGTTGCTTATCAAGCTACACTCTAATAGTGACCGTCTTCCTGATCCATCCCAATACAAACAACATATGTTATATACTTATTTATTTCACTATCAGTCATCTTGACATCTCTTATATAGTTCACATTGTCAGTCAGTTTGTTCATGCGACATGTACTACTCATTATGTTGTTTTGCTATATACGGGGCACCAGGCCCATATCTGTATTTTTCTCATCGACCTCACAACTAATTTCTCGACTATTTTGATGTTGATCGGTCAAGAGTTGTCCAATTAACTACTGGGTATTGCATGTTTCTTGGAGATTCTTTGACTTCTTGGAAATCAAAGAAGCAAAATGTGATCTCTCGATCCAATGTTGGGTGAGTGTAGAGCTATGAATACTATTATTGTTGAGATCACTTGTTTCACTGGCTTCGTTTGATATTGTGACAACACTAGTGTTATCCAGATTGCATGTAATCCATTTTTTCGTAAACAAACAAAACACAAAGATTGATTGTCACTATGTTCAACAACTATATCTTGGTGCGATACTTTGCTTCACATTTCATCTCAACTATTGATTGTTTATTTTTTCACCAAGATTCACATTGTTCAGAGACACGCTTTTCTTTTGAGAAAACTCTTGGTGGTTGATCCTCATGCTTTTGGAGAGGAGTTTTTGTATTCTATTTCTTTCATTGTTCTTTTTCAAACTCATGGTTCATAGTTTGAGGGGTGTATTAAATTGAGGTTCATGTTAATAATCTCTTAATAGTATATATACCTCCTTTGAAGGGATGAATAATTCTATTCAATCTTTATTCCTCAACTTCTGCTTTTTTTTGTAAATGCATAAGTTTAAATAATTGTAGTAAATAGGTTACAGCGTGGTTGGCAGTAGTTGATGAAGCTTATTAATGATTACTGGTGATGTATCTCTAGCTGTAATGTGGGAATTTAGATGTAGTTGGCCCATGAATTTGGAATCATTCCTGTAAATTTACGTGATACAAAGTACATAATATATTGTGAATGTAATGTAAGTAGGGTTTGAAGGTTTGAACCGCTGCTAAGTGTTTGCTACTATGAGTTTGGAGGAGAATGTTGATGACATACTAGTTTCAAGTTGTTTTGTGTTTGAATAATTTGAATTTGTACTTTTCTGGAAAGTCATAGTATTTTTTGCCATTATTGTCAATATATTTTGCTTATTACTAGGACTTTAGCAACTTAAATGAATAGATTTTCATGTATATTTCTTAGAACGTCTGTTTTTTAATTCTTTTGCAGTGATCATTTCATATTTAGCGGAAATAGGTTCACTCCTTCACTCACAGAAAAATATGGTGCCTGTTTTCAGGAACTTATTAAATTTTTTTGTAAAGTTGTGGTTAGTTGATTAATTTCCTTCTTAGCTTGAAGGACATCTTATGATTTTACCTGGGAATCCTTATTTTCTATAAGAATTTCCAAATGACTGAGTGAATAGGGGTGAGGTGAAACAAACAACGGGGCTTCAGGATTTGAGTTATATCAACTGTAAGTCTTATATTGGTCGGGATAAAAAATTTATATTGAGGGTGAAGTGGTATGTGGGGTTGTGTTATGTTAATGAAGTTCTTATTTTGCTTTCTTAATGATATTAGTTTGAATTTTATTATGCTTTCAAGCTTTTTGTATTTTTTTAAGTTTTTATCCAATATTTATGTGGGAAATGTTCTCTATTTGCTCACTATTGCATGATGCTTTCTCAGCTTTAGGACAACCTGTGTAATGAAGTTTTACAAGTGTGCCTTTGAGAATAGTCCTGATTCTTCTTTATTTGTGCTTTGGTTTTTCCTCTTTATTTGTGCTTTGGTTTTTCCTCTATTATTCACATCTTTTTGCTCATGTTTTGATTATGCTGAGGTTATGCTAGCTTCTTCTTTGTTCTCAAATGAAGGATCTAGGCTATAGGAAATTACCCGTTCGTTTGGACGGAATTGAAATTGATTTCAAATATTGAGATTAATTCCAATTTTGTTGTTCGGCTAGAAAATGGAATTGAGCATGCAGAAATTATTGATTAGTTATGTTATTTCGACGGTAATTACTGGAGCTCCAGTAATTGATCGACAAACCATCACCACGAGCAATTTGTTATGGGTCCCCACTATCCGTTGCCGATTAGGTTACGCATTTTTATTACGAGTCTTTAAGTATCATTTCTAGTTGTATGCGTAGAGTCATTGTTATCGAGTCAAGTCATTATTATCTAGTCGAGTCATTATGAGTCGAGTCTTGTCGAGTCATTTGTAATATTATATATAGACCCCCCTGGGTCATGAGAAGGGCATGAAATGAATTAATCCAACTTTCTCTTTATCTCTCTAAGTTCTTCTCTCTCTTAGTTCTCTCTTCTTCCCTATTTATAGGGTTAGAGTTGAGCACGACTCCCCTTCTTCCTCTCCCCTCGCATTCTCCGCGGGTTGAGCTCGGCTCCCCTTATATCTCCGCCTCCACTACCACAACGACGTTACGGGCTAGGCTCGTAACATCTTGGTATCAGAGCGCTCCTTCATCCATCTCATGTGGTTCCACTGCAAGCAGACACCTTCGTCGTCCAACACTTTTGTATCCTCAGCGACATCCAATAAAAGGGACGCAACCTTCGTTCGCTCCCACAGAAGTCGCAATACAAAACATTTCTGCACAAAGCCGACGGACCCATCGCAGCAGAGCACCAAAACTTCCCCCTCGTCATTTGCAGACAAGCTCCGACGAGCAAATTATCCTCCGTTCGATGTTCCAAAAATTATTGGACATTTCGACGTCCTATGTCGTCGCGCTTGCACAACTCACCACCAACATTGACCGTTGCTTCGGGTGTCCCATTCCACCGGAGCCGCCACTGATCCCACCACAGCCATCCTTGCTACCACCTACGCTCGAAGAAGCTCCTCCGACCGTCACTGTTATGGTCACTTCACCATCGCCTCCGGTTGTACCCTTGTCGTAGTTCACACAGCCGGCCTCGTCTCCGCAGAGCCCCGCGGTGGTGTTGTCTTATTTTGTCTCTACCAGCTATCCCCGCGGTCTCCACTCCGCATTCTCCTCTCCAGTCACCTGCTCCGTCGGCCCTTATAGAGTCAGTCCTTCTGATGATCGCTCCCGCGCCAATGCCGCCGCTTTTTGATTGCCGCAACTCACCTTCATCTAGGGCTTTCGCCGCCCTCATCTGTCTGCATTCACCGGGCGTACTCGCCTCGACTTCGGAGCTTCTGTCCGACGGTCTTCCTTCCACAAGTGACTCTGACATGCCAGATCCTTGCAGTCTCTCGTGCTTCCTGTGCGCACGCTGATGGCCCGCCACTTGATGCAGTTGCCGCCACAACAACGCACTATCATGAGTTATTCTTGCGGGAAATCAAAGGTTGGATGATCACGTCTTGTCAACATCATTCGAGCTTGAGGTCAAACTCGATTTGAAGGGCATGTGGGATGTTATGGATCCCCACTATCCGTCGCCGATTAGGTTACACATTTATTACGAGTCTTTAAGTATGTTATTTTAAGTTGTATGCGTAGAGTTGTTGTTATCGAGTCGAGTCATTGTTATTGAGTCGAGTCATCATGAGTCATTATGAGTCGTGTCTTGTTGAGTCGTTTGTAATATTATATATAGACCCCCTTGGGTCATGAGAAGGGCATGAAATGAATTAATCCAACTTTTTATTTATCTCTCTAAGTTCTCTCTTCTTCCCCCCTGTATCTCCGCCTCCACCGCCACCACATACGACGTTACGAGCTATACTTGTAACACAATCTCGGGATGATGAGATAGACTTTTCCGAAAATTTGAGGATAATTCGACAATTTTTCTATTTTTTGCGACAGTTGTCCAATGAGATTGCAGGGCAATCGGATTGATGAATCGTCATCATAGTCTTGTTGGAACGATGAGAAGAAGTTTCCCAAAAACAATTGGTGAAGACTGTGTTAGCCAGAGATCCGCCCATCACCACCAACGGACTTGGAAGGACCAGAACAAGCTTCTCTGATATCTTTAGATGATCCAACGAATTTCATGTTTTTTGTCAACAATAATTTGACACCAATTTCTTGAGATCTGGAAATCTGATCAACGCGCCGTCCTCTTTGGACGGCGGGAAGAAGATTCCTGAAATTTTAGGATGATCTCACAACTTTCATTTTTTCGGCTAGGTGGACGCCGCCACCGGTTGCCTCTAGTCAACATTTTTGGCGAACTAAATCGAACTCAACAAATTATAAGAATTTTAACTTGACCACAAGAAACATACATACTATTTAAATTGAGAAACATCACATTTATTAATGTAGAGAACATCTAACATATATTCGCGCATGCGAACCGTGGCTGGGAACTATTCAATTCTTATATAGATCGGAAAGAATTGGCCTTAGTTCAAAATGAATTTCATAATTTATTTTGAATTCCAATTCCGTCATTCAAGTGTTCAGACGAACAACAAAAATACAATTAGACTGGAATTGAAATTGGACCTTCAATTACAATTCTAAGGTCTCAATTCCATCCAAATGAACAGACCGTTATGTTTTACATATGCATTTGCTCTTTTTATTATATGCATTTTTTTTTGTTATTTTCAAAATAATCTGTTAAAATGCTATTGAACTCTCTATCTTGTAGAAATAATTACATAATTGTGAGGTTATGATTGGAACCAATCTATTTGGTCCAAGATATGACTACTTTTCTTAACTTTAATGTGCTCTAAAATGCATGAGAATATTTGCTTCACTGAAAATGAGGTGAGTAAATGCTTTCTATTCTTCATTTTATTTTCTGTTCTCTGCTATTAATTTGCGTTTAGCTTATCTATCTCCTTCAAAATTTTTAAATATGTCCTGAATTGCAAATTTATTTCATATCCTCTACATTGTTTTGGAGAAGTGGCTAGTTAGGGTAAGGCAAATGCCTCAAAATATTGTGGTAGTGCATTGGTTACTAGAATAACTGATAGAATGCTGGAGGCAGCAAGAATTTGCTTCATCAGTTTTAGTTTCAATAGGGATTATTGTTTTTTATAGATCTTCCCCTCATAGGAAAAAATTGTTATGGAGTGGAATGGGAAGGAATTGTAATTCTCATTCCCAGTTTTATTGCTTGTTTAATTCTCATTCCCAGTTTTATTAGTTCCCCAGATTTAATTTCTGAGGGAATTGGTTGGGGTTTTATCTCCTACTTAGTTCATGACTTGTTCATATTCTAGCCCAATCATGATTCCTTATTGCATGCATTGACTTCGTCATTACTTGTTCATTTCCTAGCCCAGCCATGATTGCACATTGCATGCATTCACTCCTTCGCAGACACTTTAACCATGAATACATATGTTAAATCTACTTATATTTCACGTAAAACAACTTATTTTACTCTAGAAATGCATAATATGAACTGAGATATTAGAAATATATGTTTGTCATTAGGTATAAAAAAATTATTGTCCCGATGAAGTTTGATCTTTTTGTATCAATTATGAAGATAAAGGACCTGCTATTGTGTATGTTATTTTGATACGTAGTTGTTGCGCCGTATCAAGGATCATAATCAAGAAAGTAGAAATTGCATGAAGAGAAACAGGGATACAAACTCCGGAGACAAGCTCTCGCCTAGCACTTGGAGGATGGGTCCTCAAAAGCGCTCTTCTCTCCAAGAGAGCCAAAAGACAAAACAAGATCCAAAAGATGAAAATGCTCCTAACCTAAGGGCTCCTTATATAGAGGGATCCCCGGCTACAAGACAAAGATAGTACATGACCCGGTTTAAAATTGATCTTGTCCTCAAGGTCGAGCGAGGTGGCATGGACGTGCATACTTCCATAGTGACCGGAACGCGGCAGTTGGACCAAGGCAATGGCCGGAGTCGTGTCTAGTAGAAGAACAACGAATAAATTCATTGAGAAGTGGTGCTCTTGTAGGTACGATAATAGTGTGCGCAAAAAAGGGAACACGTGGCTTTAAGTAGGGCCACGACGCATGAGGAGAGGATGACAACCATAAAAAGGAAAGAAAAAAGAAAGGTGGGAGGAAGAGGGCGTTATTGGGTGGGCCACCAAAAAGGGGAAAGAAGAGCGAAACAAGGGCAGCGTGGAGGGGTATCTTGTGTGGGGCCCAATCAGAATAAAGGGGAAGGAGACAAGGGTGCAGGAGGGTGGCGTGACTTGTGTTGGCAAAGTTGTGCAAAAGAACGTCCTTGGAAAAGTACAACCCACGCACGGATGAGAGAAGAGGGCGTCTTGAATGCAGGGAGAGGAGGCCAGGGCTAGTGAGCGGAAGTAGTAGGCTAGATTTTCTGGCGTGGAAGACGACATGCGGCAGCGTTGGACTAAGGGTACATGGGCGACGAAACTGATTGACGATGCTGGGACGCACGCCACAACTAATAGAGGAGGAAAAGGTGAGCGTGTCTCTGGGAGGGCCTCTCGCACACATGGACATAGAAAGAGGAGAGTGCGGGGGGAAGGAGGAAGCTTCGACCTATACTAAGGAGGAAGACCCACTGTGAGGAGTTCGGAGACGTGGGGCTCGCAAGGGTGGGCTAAGGGAGAGGATGAAGGTGGTTGAGGAGGGGGCATTTCGGGATACCGACGAGATGTCGCGGGAAGACGTGTTAGAAGGGAAAGGGATGAAGTGTGTTGGACGGCTCGTGGGGTCGATGGTTGTCGGCTGCAAGTTGAAGCTGGGCGGCGTCTATATGAGCGAGGGTACATCGTCTGTTCGTGGGAGCGATGGAGTAGAATGTTCCGGGTAGCCAAGGTCGTAGTGTGCCGGGACAAAAAGGTTGGAAGGCTGGGAGTTGGTGGTGGAGTCCAGAGGAATGGGAGGATGGATTTGAACTCAATTAGTGAGGGAGGGGTTGGGCAGCTTGCCGGGGACGGAGAACAACGGCTGGAACGATGCTTGTGGAAGGAATCATCGATGAAGCTCCTGCTCCATGGCGCGGATGTCGTCCAGGGCATCGTCGATCATAGCTCTGCGAGCAAGCGTTGAGTCGGGATGGAGGGCCATGGAGGAAGCAGGGAAATGGTTGGTTCCCGACGCCCGAAAGTGGCGGGCGGAGAGCGGCAGGTCTGACCAATTGATATGTTGTTGCGCCGTATCAAGGATCACAATCAGAAAAGAGGAAATTGCATTGCATGAAGAGAAACACAGATTCAAACTCGGAAGACAAGCTCCCGTCTTGCACTCGGAGGCTGAGTCCTCCAAAGTGCTCTTCTCTCCAAGTCAAAACAAGATCCAAAAGATGAAAAGACTCCTAACCTAAAGGCTCCTTATATAGAGGGAGCCCCCACTACAAGATAAAGACACTACATGACAAAATACATAAAGGATAATTACATAATTAATTGCGAAGTTTAAGATAATCCATAAAGGTTGCTGCATCTCTGGGAGAGCTCTCGTGTAGGCTAGATGGTTGAGAGTTGTCGGTGGAGTCTAAAGGAATGGTAGGCTGGATTTGAACTCCAATAGTGAGGGCTGATGGGCAGCTCACCGGGGACGGAGAACAATGGCTGGAACGGCGCTTACGGAAGGAGTCGGCGATGAAGCTCCTGCTCCATGTCGCAGATGTCGTCCAGGGCAGTGTCGATCCGAGTACTGCGAGCAAGCATTGAGTCTGCATGGAGGGCCATGGCAAAAGCAGGGAAATGGTTGGTTCCCGGCGGCCGAAAGTGGCGGTCGGAGAGCGGCAGGTCTGACCAATTGATATGCTATCGTTGCGTCGTATCAAGGATCATAATCAAGAAAGAGGAAATTGCATTGCATGAAGAGCAACACTGATACAAACTCGGGAGACAAGCTCCTGCCTAGTACTCGGAGGCTGGGTCCTCCAAAGCGCTCCTCTCCGAGAGAGCCCAAAAGACAAAACAAGACCCAACAGTTGAAAAGTCTCCTAACCTAAGGGCTCCTTATATAGAGGGAGCTCCTATTACAAGACAGAGATACTACAGGACGAAATACATAAACGCCAATTACATAATTAATTGCGAAGTATAAGATAATCCATAAGGGTCCGTTCGGCGCGCAGGTAATGGCTTTGGCCAGAAAACCAATATCTACATGAATTGGTTTTGTGCATAAAACCAATTCTGCTGTTCGGTTCCAGGATGGAATTCAGTGAACAGAATTGGAATTGATATCTGTAAGTTGTTCGGCTGCACGATGAAATTGGCTTTCTTGAATTGAAATTTTAAAATTCAAATTTTTAAAAGCGCGTGCACGGGCGAAAAGCGCGCGCCCGGGCGAAAAGCGCGCGCCCGGGCAAAAAACGCGCGCCCTGGCTAAAATATCGCGCCAGGGCGAAAAAATCGCGGCCGGCGAAAAAATCGCGCCCTAAGCGAAAAAATCGCGCCTAGTCAAAAAAATCGCGCCCGGCCGAAATAAACGTGCCCGGGAGAAATAAAATGCGCCCGGGCGAAATAAACGCGCCCGGGCGAAAAAATCGCGCCCGGGCGAAAAAATTGCGCCCTAGGCGAAAAAATCGCGCCCGGGCGAAAAAAATCGCGCCCGGGCGAAAAAATCGTGCCGGGCCGAAATAAACGTGCCCGGCCGAAATAAAATGCGCCCGGGCGAAATAAACGTGCCCAGGCGAAAAAATCGCGCCCGGGCGAAAAAATCGCTCCCGGGCGAAAATATGCGCCCGGGTGAAATAAACGCGCCCGAACGAAAAACACCCTGCAGGAAAACGCACGCTCGGGCGAAAAACTCGCGCGTAGGTTGAAAAACTCTAGTGTAAACATTTGATTATGCGGAAAACCTATGGGCGGAGGTAAGAATTGCTATTTGATTTTTGTAGTTCATAGTAAAAGCCATGGGTTTTCACATGAAAGCCAATATCCGCTTAAATTTCGTTGCGCCGAACACTAGAATTGGATTTCTAATCTCCAATGCCAATTCCAGAAAGCCAATTTCGTCCAAACGAACGGACCCTAAAGGTTGTTGCATCTCCGGGAGAGCTCTCATGTTGTGAGAACGATCGTCCGAGTGCGCTTGTGCAAGGCATATACGTATCATATTTGCATGACAATCTTTATTGGCGGGACTTTTGTTGACAAAAATGGAAGGTAAAATATTAGTGATAATGTTACTTTAAGGGGCTTATAGTTAATGAAGTAACAATTTGATACATCGTGTAATTTTTAGTGAATATGAGATCAATAATTGTGTTAGTATTGCTAAAAGATCACATGGTACCTAGTTAATGATTGATTTAAGTATCTTGAATTTGTTGTTGTGAAGAATAAGTTATAAGCGAGGATATTAACTTAGTACGGGTGATTGCAATAAGAAGTATATCGAGCCATGTCAGGAAAATAGTATGGAAAGTAGATCTTATAAATCCACCCGGTTGAGGCAAACAGGGCAGTGGATCGGGTTGGTCCACTTCTAGGCTTATGTCACACATCTCTCAGCCTAGACCTTACGTACACCCCTAAGAACACACATGGTATCCGCGTACTATCTGGTAAGCACCACCTCTATCCCGCTTTTCGAGTCTCCGCTCAAGTACACCCCGTTGAGGCAAACAGGGGCAGTGGATCAGGTCCTCCACTCCTAGGCCAGTATGACACCTCCCATCCTAGACCTTACGTACGCCCCTAAGAACACACAGGGTATCCACGTACTATCTGGTAAGCACCACCTCTATCTCGCTTTTCGAGTCTCCGCTCACAGGACTTAACCCGTCCTTCTAATATACCGAGCCTACCGCTCGCAGGACTTAACCCGTCCTTCTAATATACCGAGTCTACCGCTTGCAAGACTTAACCCGTCCTTCTAATATAAACCGAGCCTATCGCTCGCAGGACTTAACCTAACCTTCTAATATACCGAGCCTGCCGCTCGCAGGACTTAACCCGTCCTTCTAATATACCGAGCCTACCGCTCGTAGGACTTAACCCGACCTTCTAATATACCGAGCCTACCGCTCGCATGACTTAACCCGTCCTTCTAATATACCGAGCCCTACCGCTCGCAGGACTTAACTCACCCTTCTAATATATCGAGCCTACCGCTCGCAGGACTTAACCGTCCTTCTAATATACCGAGCCTACTGCTCGCAGGACTTAACCCGTCCTTCTAATATACCGAGCCTACCGCTCGCAGGACTTAACCCGTCCTTCTAATATACCGATCCTACCGCTCACAAAACTTAACCCGTCCTTACTTGAGCAATACTAATCTGTCCCAAATTTGGGACAGGGATTATCCTATCAAGTTCTTCTGTTTAAACTACTCTTGTCTACCGTTTAGTTATACTTAGAAGTTTAGGGTGAATCCCGGACTTCGCGAGGGATACCCGACGAAGGGCTCGCAGCGATACTAGGGAATACAATGGGCTGAAGCCCAAATCCCCATTTTTCCAGGATATTTACTCTTATTGGTGGCTACCCATTCTTTATACCCGTTTCCTCTCTAGTTACCCTAAAGTCCTAAGGCGGATTACATATAGATAGGGCAGACGAGTGTTGATGTTCAATTGAACATCGAACCCTACCTTCTTAGTGACCGATCATTTTGTATGTCATCACTCAATACCTACTTAAGGCCCCAATTCATACATCAATCACACTTATACTTGTTGACCGGTCATTCCTCACATCTACTATCATATCATTGTCAATTCCCAAAATGGTAGTTTACTAAACGCACCCCAGTCTTTACTTCCAATGACTGCCCTTGGTGATTAACCTTCCAACCCGACTAGGCATATGCAAATCTCTGAGTGAAAATTGAGAATGTTAGTATGTGTATGAAAACACTAAGAATGATCGAGTGATGAATTAATATGTTACATCCTATTTTTTATTGTTAATTGGATAATTGTGATCTCTCTCTCTCTCTATTTATATATATATACATACATATATATACATGCATACATATATATATACATGCATACATATATATATACATGCATACATATATATACATGCATACATACATATAAATAGACCTAATTCCAAAAGATGTAGCATTCTAGATCTGTGATTGTATGCACCTTGATTCAGTTGAGAATTTGAAATTGTATTATTCAAATCTAAATTCAGTATTACATCTTTCTTCAAGTGTGTCTTCATAAGGACTTGCTAATACTTCTCAGAATGTCACTCATATCCAAGGTTGCAGATGTTGGGGACACGTCGGTTTGGTTTTTTCATGTCGATTTTAATATGTCGGGGGATATATCGGTAATATTTCATATATCAGGTTTCAATATTTAAACATTTATATACATAAGTATATAACATATAATCATTTTTTTAATTTATATACTTTGATATATTAACAATTTAAGATTTACCGAATTTCTAAATCTATCAAATTAGTATAAATATTTTATGTTACATAAGTAATAACTATATAATACGGGAAAGAAAGCCAGAAGAAGCAGAAAACCTGGAAGTCGTCGAAAACAATTGAAGATAAGGAATCTCTGGTCCAAAATTCAAAGGTCAAGCAGAGTCGACGTCGACGACGTACGTGCATATATAGAAGAAAGTAAGTGGAAGCATGAAGTGGTCGAGAGATAAGTCGCAAAACAACTCAGACAACGAAACAATTTTATTTTGTTGTCTATTAAACCATATACGCTAAATAAAATAAAACAATTGATATACCGTCGGGATATATCGGCCCATATATCGGTCGATAATTGATATATCGGCTGATATATTCCAAAAGGATATTTTAGAGAGAAAAAATATCGGAAACGTGTCATTTGCTCTCATCGGACCGCTCTAATCGGATTCAAGATATTACAAAAACACTTATTGTTGACACAATAAGTTAAATATGCATGATGGTTTGACGACGATAATGGAAATAATCACACATGTGCCAGACTTTGAGAAGAATATTGTATCTTTAAGTGTTATAAATAACTATGCTGTAGGTTTTTAGGAAATGATGAAATCTTCAAGTTTGGAGAGGTGCATTGCTTTTCATGAAGATGAATAGAATATATGGCATTTATGTGTGAAATATTAGAATTGTGAGTGGAGCATCTTAAGTTTCACCATCATCAATGTAAAAGAACACCGTGATTCCAAGGAGCAAAAAATGTTAGTTTCATGGCTGCAATTTAAGTTTTAGAACAAATGAGGTCATGTTGAGGGGAGGCCTATTGGAAATGATTGCGTGACTAAAATAATGTTGAACAAGGTAGATCTCTTACATGTTAAGTTCATAGAAAATCTAGCCAATGTGTATTTGTCTGCTGCTCAACCCTTGTGTGTTTTTGCAGATTAGAGAGATTAATCTGGAGTGGAGTCACAAAGGAGAGCCAAAATACACTTACACATCATTAAGTTTTGAAAGGAATCATTGGGTGTGCCAAAAAAACAAATATAAAGAGAGGGTTGTAGATTTACTGGTGAAGAGAACAATTTAGTTGTTTCATGAAGGATGGAAGCAGATAGTTTTCTTGACATAATGCAAGTACAATGGTACTTAATAACCACACAATACCATTTTAATGAGCATGCGAGGTGAAAAATCTTCTAATATCATTTTGTAGAAATATGTATATAAGGCCCATACACTAGCCCATTAGTTCTTTCTTTCTCTAGAATTTAGTCCCACGTCATAGGATAGAGTTATTCTTTCACTCCTTATATATACATACATATATATATACATACATATATATATACATACATACATATATATATACATACATACATATATATATACATACATACATATATATATGTATGTATATATATATCTTTAACTACTATATGCATGAAGTTGTCTTTGGTGCAACATTCAAAATGGCCAAATATAGCCTCATTCTTTTACTCCAATGACTTAACCTATATTATGAAAAAAATGGAAATTCATAAAATATAATGACTATTTGTGTAATTACACTATATCCCTGTAATAAAAATAATGATGGAAATTCATAAAATCCAAAAACTTTTTAGTAGATCTTTTACACCTACTATGGTAGGTAATCATTAGACCTACTTTAAATGATTTTTTGTTAAAACATAAATGTTTTTGAAAAAATAATTAGAAATTATTAATTAAAATTTTTTTGCGGTCATTTTGAGTACTCATATGTATATGTTGTGGGCGCAAGGGCGGGCAAAGCCCGCCGTCGCCGGTCGGGTACTGTCGCGCTTGGCAGTAGGGGCAGAGCCCCGTACCTGTCACTCGTGTATATATATATGTGTGTGTGTGTGTGCGCGCGCGCGCAAATACATGATGTATTTGATCTTGTTTTTGTAATCCATTTTAGAAGAAATACAATATTCTTTATTTCTCTGCATGGTATCAGAGGATCGCGTTCTAGTGGACCAATTTTCGCGATTGAGCCCCTCCTGCTCTCGCATCTCTTGCGGACTTGTCTCATAACTGCACAAATCGTCGTTCTGCTCTTGCGACCTCTCTCGTAACAGCGCATCTCACGGTTTTCAATCATGCCCTCTTGGCCTTCTCCTTTGTGTGGACCTATTGCGCTTTTATAGCCCCTAGCCTCGCCTGTTCTTTCCCGCCATTCCTGCGCGACCTCTCCTTCAGAACCCACAACCTGCGACCTCTCCTGCGGCCACAACCTGCGACCTCTACTGCGGCCACAACCTGCAGTCTCTCCTAGCTATAAGACCCGCAGCCTCTCCTTTAGAGCCCGCACCACCTCCCGCTTGCGACCTCCCCTTCGGAGCCCGCACACCCCTTCGGAGCCCACACACCCCTTCTACAGCCTCCCGCTTGCGGCCTTCCCTTCAGAATCCGCGCCTTCCACCCTTTGCAATCTCCCCTTCAAAGCCCGCATCACCTCCCGCTTTGCGACCTTCAGAGCCCGCATCACCTCCCCTTCAGATCCCGCACAACCCTTCTGCGGCCTCTCTTAGAGCTCGCACCCCCTTCATCTTGCTGAGACCGCAACCTGCGGCTTCTCCTAGCTGATACCTGCGGCCTTTCTCAGCTCGGGTGTGGCCTCCTACCTGCAATCATGGACTTGCATGGTGCCCCATCCCTTCCGGCTCGTGTTGCGGCTCCTCTCTCTGAAGTTCGGATGAACTACGTATAACTACAATCTCCCGCACTGAGAAGAAAAAGTGCGTTGAATGGATGCACTCAGATGTGTCGTGTCCCCCAAACAAAAAGGGCATCTTCATCATGTTACCAATGCTCCTCTCGTTGAGCGTACGGAGTAGTGTTTCCGGGATGATGAGCGCGTTCAGTCCTGGATGCTTAATTCTATGGCGAGTAAGTCATACCACATGGCCATGTACCACAACATTGTTAAAGCTATGTGGGATGAGCTTCAGTCACTTTACTCTGGTCGGGATAGCCCCCAACAACTCTTTGATATCTTCACTGATCTCCAAGTCGTTGCCCCTGGGGTGACTGATGACTTGACCTCTTTTGTCGCCACGTCCAAGGCTCTTGTTGAAGCCTGGATCCAGCACCAGCCCCATTCGCTGGACTTCGCGGTGCAGCGCGCGTAGACAGAGGCAGTGGTCATTGCTCTCATGATGGCCTGACTTTCGTCTCATCTTCACAGCTTCTGGGTGACCATCCTCTCTTTTCCTGTTGTTTTGTCTCTTTCAGACGTATGATTCTTAAGGTCACTCCGCCGCCCGCCGCCATTCAACCTCCTTTATTGACTCTTCTCCAACACTCTCCTACCCCGCGACCTCCTCTGACTGGGTCTCGGGGTGGTCGACCGGGCTCTCACGGTGGGGTCCGTGTTGATGGCTGCTCCTCTTGGACAGGAAATCGCCTATGTATTTACTGTGGCCGCACCAACCACCTTGAGGCTACTTGCTTCAAGAAGCACGAGTTCCCACCACCGTCATCGGGACTTGCTTCTTCTACCATGGTTGTTCCACCTCCCGCTCCGATATTGACGCCTTGCGCGACGACCTCCAACAACTTCGTGGGTTATTGGTACGGGGCTATGCTTTTGTTGCTTCTGCTTCTATCGAAGGTATCTCCTGCTTTTCCAACAGTCCTTCCTAGATAGTGCACTCCGGGGTTTCAAATCATATTACACCTTTGAAACCGTCTCGGTATACAGACAGTACTCTTAAATTTATCACGGTGGCCAATGGGGATACAACCCCAGTTTATGGTTATGGCGATGCTCTCACCTCATCTTGCTCTCTCCGCTCTGTCCTACATGTTCCTAACTCTCAGTTTAATCTTCTTTATGTCAGTTGCCTTACTCAGGATCATGACTGTCTAATCACATTTTCTTCCTCTTCTTTTATGATGCAGGATCGACAGACTCAGACTATCATTGGTAGTGGCCGACTCTTTAATGAGTTGTACACTTTGGATCTTCCCAACTTTTTCCCACCTTGACCCTCTCCACCTTCACTACTATCGACTGGCATCGACGTCTTGACTATGCTCCTCTGCCAATCCTCCAACGAGCTCTTCCCAAATTTTCCTTTTTCTGATTTTCATTGAGAATCTTATATTTACGGAAAACAAAATCCTTCTACTTTCTCTCCTACATGTACCTGGAGCGCGGCTCCTTTTGATTTAGTGCGTTCAGATATTTGGGGCCTCTACAAACTGCCTGGTTATCACCATTTTATTACTTTTTTATTAACGATCATTCTCGCATGGCGTGGTTGTATATAATTTGCGATCTCTTTGAGTTACTGCACATTTTTTGCTCATTTCTCGTTGAGACGCAAAACCAATTTTCACGCTCCATTAAAATCCTACAAACGGATAATTTGCATGAATATACTAGTCATCTCTTTCAGGACACCTATAACACATTTGGCATTATTCATCAAACCACTTGTCCTTATACCCCACAACAAAATGGTGTTGCCGAACGAAAGAATCGTCATCTTCTCGAGGTTGCCCGGTTTCTCATCTTATAGATGCAGGTTCCAACCTTTTATTGGCAGTTCGCTGTTTCCACCATCTGCTGCCTAATTAATCGCCTCCCCTCCTCGGTAATCGACTTTGCCACGCCCTTTTCCATTCTCTATCCCTCTGAATCTCCTTTTCCCCTGACACCTCATGTATTCAGCATCATCTGTTATGTCCACAATCTTGGTCCACCCATAGACAAACTTGCTCCACGTGTCTCCAAATATATGTTCGTTGGCTACTCCCTCGTACCCCAAATGGCTACGTGTGTTACTCTCCATCTCATAGGAAGCTTGTCACCCTCGCTGATGTCATCTTTCTTGAGACTCAACCTTTCCATTGCTCAGATCCTCCTATCCCCTTGTTACCCGGTCTTCCACGTCCGCTCGTCACCGTCAACGACTCTCCTCTGCTGCTTCCCACTCCTTCGACGGTGCCTCTACACGTGGTTCCTCATCTATGTGTTTATTCACGACGTTCCACTCGGACTGTCTCCCACGAGAGTCGCCCACGCCTGCTGATGTGACGCCCGATGATCCGGCTCCGGCCTCTCATGCTTATCCTCTGGTGAATTATGTCTCTTTCCATCGTTTATCCACATAGCTCACAAGGTTTGCGACATCTTTGTCTTCTATTTCCACCCCTACTTCTCTACATGACGCTCTTTAGCATCTCGGATGGCGGGCCGCCATGAATGAGGAGATGGCTAGTTTCTGGGTCAATCGGGCCTGGACTCTTGTCCCTCTTCCCCTTGGACAAACATGTGTGGGTGCAAATGGGTTTTCACTGTCAAGCATCGTCCTGATGGGTCGGTGGAATGCCTCAAAGATCGTCTCGTGTCTCGTGGCTTTACTCAGCAACGTGGTCTCAACTATGAGGAGACTTTCTCACCCGTGGGTCCATGGCCAAGTTGAATACTGTCTGGGTCCTCATCTCCTTCGATGTTCACACCAACTCGACATCAAGAATGCCTTTCTGAATGACGATCTACTCAAGATTGTCTACATGCGCCAACCTCCTGGTTATAAGACCACGAGAGAATCCCTCGTATGTCGCCTCAAAAAGTCTCTCTATGGTCTCAAACATTCTCCTCGGGCCTGGTTCGATAAATTCAGTCGAGTAGTTCTCGATGTTGGCTTCACTCAGAGCTTGTCTAATTTTTCTCTATTTACTCGTCATCACACGACGAGTAAATAGTGTCAAAGGTTAGGTCTGTTTCCAATCTTCCCCCGCCCATACCCCCAATGATTGGGGACTATATGGGTTTTGTTGTTGTTGTTGTTGTTGTTGTTGTTGTACTCGTCATCACACGACGGGCACTGTGATATTACTTGTATATGTGGATGATATCCTCAAAACGAGGGACGATCTTGTTGCTATCACTATGATCAAGAAGCATCTAATTTCTCAATTCCAGAGTAAAGATTTGGGCAATCTTCTCTACTTTTTGGGGATCGAGGTGGCCCGTCGTCATGATGGGCTCGTTTGTCTCAATGGAAGGATTGTCTTGAGCTTCTTCATGATGCTGGCTACTCTGGATGCAAGTCTGCAGACACTCCTATGGATACCAACCACAAGCTTTGTGCTCGTGCTTCTGACTCTAATCTACTCCTTTCTAACCAGAGTACTATAGACGTCTTGTGGGCAAGCTTATCTACCTCATTGTTACGAGACCTGTTATATTTTTTGCGGTTGGGGTGGTCAACCGCTTTATGCATTCTCCTCGGGTTTCTCATCTCCAGGTTGTAGATCGCATCCTTCGGTACTTGAAGATAAATACACAAGTTATAGAAGGGTATAACTTGTTATAACTCTAATCTCTGATGACGCTTAAATCATCTAAATCTAAGATAAATACACTAAGTTATACCCTTCTAATAGCATCATTATTGTTATTAATGAATAAAACCTGAAATAACTAAATGAATACAAAACAAATACCCATGAACATTTAGTTATGTAGCTCATCAAATTTCTTTTTTCATTTCATATAGAATCCTAAATGGTATTTGTACTAAGCCTAGCCTTTTGAAGGCTGTCATTTTTCAGGTTTATTTTGATAAATTCTGATACTTACATTTGTCAGGTTTATTTATAAACGCAGATACTTTCACGTATAAAAGTCTTTGAGAGGCTTGAATCCTTAGTTGGAGATGGTTTCACCCGAGGGAATCCTTGCCCAAAATGCATACAGGAGGATATTGCGGGCACCGAGTATTGAGTGGTTTGTGGTGCGATGTTGTCAAGGTACATGGTTGCCCAGAACATGCGCGTGGTAGTAAATGTGATGAGCAGGGAATGGGAAGTTTGAAATCGCATAGTAGCGAGAATGAACGATTCAGTAAAACTCATGGACGGATTTAATTAGGATATAATATTAAGGTATGCGAGCAAATGGCGATCTGTGAGTGGAATGGTTTGTAAGTAGTTCAAGGGTGAAGAATCAGAGGAGCAGTTCAAAAATTCCAGCGAAGAAACATTGTATGGCGAGAGAAGATATTTGCTCTAATATCAAATTACTGCCTCGACATTGAGAATTTTAAGGTGATTGTGCCAAAAATTAGGATGAAGATACAAACAATGAACCCTTGAGCTGACATCTTTGAAACTGCGGACATGTCACAATAAACTCAAATTTGTATTAATTATGAATTGTCCTAATCACAAGTGAAGGATACTTATCTATAAAAATAAAATTAATAGGATAAGCAAGTCTTATTCTTATTGTATTCGAGCTAAATAAAATAAAATTTGTGAAAAAAATCAGCTGAATTATTATGCCTTGATTCGATCCTCATGGCTTGCTCTATATAAAAGTGAATTTTCTTAGGATAATTAGATGTCATAATACTCAAAATATACCACCTTTACTTATGGTAGAAAAGTGTCAAAAATATATGAGAACTATAAATTACATGAACCACTCAATTCTAGTCAAATCATTAACTCTGATACCACCGTTTAGGGATGTTTATGTCACTAGTGTTTAATTATTGCAAAAAAGAATGAACAATTTTGATCTTATATATGAAGAGTGTGGAAATGGAAAATAAAAGAGCCAACATTTTTATTAATTTCATAAAATCATTTTTCACTCTCACTACAATGGACAAGAGGAGCTCCTTTTATAGAAGAAGAGAGAGAGAGAACTAAATGTAAACTGAAGATGTGGGACTAAAGGAGGAGCTAGAGAGGAGAGGCCTTATGGGCCTAAATACATGAGCTTTTATTTATTTCTTGTAACACTCCCCCGCAAGTTGGATCGTACAAGTCGTAGGCGCCAAATTTGGAGAGGAATTGTTGATATAGTGTGCGAGACAGAGCCTTAGTAAAAATGTCGGAGGTTTGATCAGAGCCTTAGTAAAAATGTCGGAGGTAGAATCAGTTTTCGAAGTTGATCTTTTTCCCGGACAAAATGACAATCAACTTCAATATGTTTTGTACGCTCATGAAATATGTGGTTCTCGGTGATGTGAATTGCAACTTGACTATCGCAGAGGAGAACAGCTGGTGATGAAAGTTTGACACCTAAATCAATGAGCAGACTTTCTAGCCATGTGAATTCTGAGACGACAACAGCCATGGAGTGATACTCTGCTTCAGCTGAAGACCGAGCAACGACAGTCTGCTTCTTGCTTCGCCAAGTAACCAAGTTCCCGCCAAAATATGTGCAGTAGCCGCTCGTGGATCGCCGATCATCCAGGGACCCAGCGTAATCAACATCACAATATGCAATGAGAGATAGAGAAGTAGAGGGCTTGTATACCAGCCCTTGTCTCGGAGCATTCTTTAAGTATCGGAGAATACGCTCTACGGTCTAAAGATGAGAGACGCGAGGGGTATGCATGAAGCGACTGACCACACCGATCGCAAAGGAGATGTCAGGTCGTGTGACAGTGAGATAGATTAACTTGCCAACAAGGCGGTGTTAATACTCCGGATTAGGGTGAAGTTGATCAGAGTCTGAGCCATGAGGGCGGAGCTGATGATTTGCATCCATAGGTGTATCCACAGGCTTACACCCGGAGTAGCCTGCATTATGAAGTAGATCGAGACAATACTTATGTTGAGACAGGACAAGACAATCAGGTCATCGGGCTACCTCAATTGGCAAGAAGTAGCGAAGACGTCCCAAATCCTTAGTTTGAAAATGAGAGGCAAGGCGCTGCTTGATTTGAGTGATGCCAATAAGATCATCACCAATAACAAGTTTGTCATCAACATATACTAGAAGAATCACTATGCTAGATGAGCGTTGTCGAGTAAAAAGGGAGAAATCCACCGAGCTCCGGGTGAATCCAGACTCACGAACCACCTGACTAAACTTCTCAAACCATGCTCGTGGAGTCTGTTTCAGGCCATAGAGAGATTTCTTCAAATGACATACCAGGGACTCCCCCGTAGTTGTATAACCAGGAGGTTGCTGCATGTATACAATCACCACAAGATCACCGTGAAGGAAGGCGTTTTAATGTCAAGTTGATGGGGAGGCCAATGATGATGAACGACAAGAGAAGTAGGACACGGACAATGTTGAGTTTTGCAACTGGAGAAAATGTCTCTTCATAATCAAGACTGTGTTGTTGAGTAAAACCTCGAGCAACAAGACGAGCCTTGAGGCGATCAACAGTTCCATTCGGATGATGCTTCACAGTGAACAACCACTTGCAGCTCACGGTATGTTGATTAGGCGGAAGAGGAACCAGGTCCCAAGTGTGGTTGTCCCAAAGAGCAGCCATTTCCTCATCCATTGCTGCCTGCCACCCTGGATTTTGAAGGGCTTCCTGCACAGAGGAGGGAGGATAAATGGAAGATAAAGAAGTTGCAAATCTGCGCAACTCAGAGGAGAGACGATGCAGAGAGACATAATTGGAAAGCGGATGCGCGATGGAGGGTGACGTCGAATCAGCAGTTCGCGGAGTATCAGTAGTAGAGGGTGGCTGTTGCAAGGCACCGGATTGAGGATATCGGCGAGTGTAGACATGAAGAGGAGGGGCCGAGGCAGGTAGAGGCGTCAGAAGTATATGTGGCAAAGGAGAAGTGGTAAGAACAAGAGGATGTGAGAGATCAAGAGGTGATAGGGATGTGGGAACAGATTGATGGAAATGCTGATCTTCCGTGAACGTGACATCAACAGACGTGATCATCTTCCGAGAGGAGGGAGAGTAACAAACATAGCCCTTCTATGTCTGGAGTACCCAACGAACATGTAACGAGTGGCACGAGGGGCCAACTTATCAACAGGAGGACCCAGATGGTGAGTGTAGCAGACACAGCCAAAGACCCGTGAGGTCAAGGGAAAGGGACGGCGTTCGGGAAAGAGGAGAGAGAAGGGTGTCGCAAATTGGAGGACGGGGGAGGGCATGCGATTGATAAGGTAACAAGCAGTGGAGATGACGAAATTTCAATAGGTTATGGGGACCTGCATCTGGAATAAAAGGGACCGAGCAACTTTCGGAAGATGACGGTTCTTCTGTTCAGCAACACCATTTTGTTGTGGTGTGTACGCACATGATGTTTGATGGACGATTCCCAACAAGGTGCATAAATCTTGGAAAGCATGCCCAGTGTATTCTCGCGCATTATCAGTGCGAAGAATTTTGACTGCACTGGTAAATTGTGTGTGAATTTCTGCAGTAAATGAGCGAAAAATGGACAAAAGCTCAGAGCGATCACGCATCATATATAACCAAGTCATGCGTGAGTAATCATCAATAGACGTAACAAAGTAGCGATAACCCGATATACTAGCGGTTTTGTAGGGACCTCGGATATCAGAATGGACTAAATCAAATTGAACAGCGTTCCGAGTAGGATGAGAAGGGAAAACAGATTGATGTTGTTTCCCATAGATACATGATTCACAATTAAAGGGGGAAAAAGATACACCGGGAAGAGACATTTGGAGAATGTGAAGAGGAGCATGACTGAGACATCGATGCTAATCAACTGAGCTGACGGAAGAGAGAGTGGAGGAAGGAAGATTCATAATGTAGAGCCCATTGCATAGCCGCCCTGTACCAACGACATTCCGCGTCTGCCGATCCTGCACAACAAAACAAGAGGAAGAAAAGGTAATTAGACAATCATGATCATGATTTAGGCGGCTGACAGAGAGCAGATTGAACTGTGAGCCAGGGACATGAAGAACGGAGTGGAGAGGTAGAGAAGGAGTGATCAACATGTCGCCATATCCAGCAACAGGAGAGGTGTCACCATTTTCAACTGTAATGAACTTTGGATGAGGAGAGTTCAAGTATTGGGGAGGGGGCTGTTGAGGAGATATGTGATGGGTGGCTCCGGAGTCCACAATCCAGGAGGAGCCAAGAGGAAAGGTGGAAAGGCAGGCATGGGCTGAGGAGGCCACAGGGCCAGAGTGGCCAGAGTGGCGAGTAATCAGCTCCTGTAGGTGGCGAATTTCGTCCCGCAGAATTTCAATTTCAGGGGGCGAACAAGGGCGGTCAGTGCATCGATGGCCGCAACACTTATTGAGGGATCTTTGATGTTGAATCAAATCCATAGCGCTAGCTATGGTTATTAGGCGCAGAAGCTACATTGAAATTTTCCATGTTTCTTGGAGACGCGATTTGTATTGAAGCGAATAACCTTTGTTCATTATTATGTGTGCATAAATCTACTTAAACTTCACAGTAGGAATACTCCATCTGCGTGATCATGATTAATATGATATGAAACTGTTAGCAGAATCGTATGGATTGTGAAAGTGATTCCCATTGAAGTAATATTTGCTATATTTCAGGAACTTTAATATGCAGTGAATATCATTTTTACCTTCTTTTACATTAATTTACATAACTCTATAGCTATAATAATTATTAAAAGTTAGGAGTAATATCATAATACCCTATCAATTTAATACAAGATTGAGAAAGCATGTGGACGATTCATCCTTATATTTACCTGATAACAGAGTTGGAGAGTGGGCCAAAGACCATAAATGACCTCAAGTTGATCAACGCCGGGAAGATATTGGAGAACAATAAAACTCTGGCGGAGTGCAGGAGTCCGATATGCGACCTATCCGGCATCACGACCATGCACGTCGTCGTCAAGCCTCCGTCGCTGGAGCGAGGAACGGGTAAATATCTCCTTTCATTCTCCGCTCCGTGAATACCGATGTTCTTCCTCCCTCAGTCCTGCATGCTAACTCTGCCGCCTTTCCTTAAACAGAAAAAGACGCGGCGAAAAATTCGAAGGGGAACAGATGTCGGTGTACTATCTTATGATTCTGTTGCTGTCTATTCATTTATTTTTCCCCGTGTTTTCGTGTGAGCCGGATGCATTATGTTCTAAATACAGCAATACTGTATCCGGTATAATACTGTAACTTTGAATCCGGAAGATTGCGGAGTGTTGAAAAGGTTCAGAATTGTGTTCAAAGTGTAGTTTCATAAAACCTTGTAAATTGATACCGTCTATTTGTGAACTGAGTTTTATTTGATATGAATGTTTTCTCTGCTAAGCGCCTTTCTTTCTGTTTTTTCTTCCGTTGAGACTGTCACGGATAATTGAGCGGCCGCGCAGGAATAGAAAAGCACAAAAATGGCGCGCAATACATAAAATTATGTGATCCGCCCGCTCAAATAGTGATGTCTGCGGATTTATATGCAGATTGAAGACATCTCAACAGAGCTGCCGTGAGCATCATCAGCTCCCTTCTTCTCCAAAATTAAGTTCATGCAAAATTAATCTTATTAAACGTATTCAAATTCAACGGTCTTATTTTTTACATTGTATGTTCCATCTCTTTTGTCATTATGAAGAGAATGGAGTTAAATGGAAATAGATGGTTTTTTTAATCTGATTTGTCTAAGTGATTATGAATAAAAATTGGGTAGTTCTCTCTCTCCAGCGTCCACGACCTCGATTTTTACTCCCTTCCGGTTCCGTTTCTTCATCTCCGGTAAGAGGTTTCCCATCTTCTCCCTTCTTTCATTTCATCAGCTATCTAAGAGCACTCAAACCTATCAACAACTATCTAATGTTGTCATAATATTTGTTTTTTCAGATTCCTAAATGGAAATGGTACTTCGGAACGCATCGTCTCAAAGGTACTCTAAACCCTAATACTATACAAAGAAGTAATGAGACGATTTAATTATTAGATATTGATTTGAAATTTGTTGTGTTTATCATTAATATTGTAGTGAATATGAGGTTAAAGTGGATGTTTGTTCTCATTTTCAAACCGAGAATCAATTTCCGTGTCGTGAAGTGTTAATTGAATGGGCTAGAAATGTCGGCAAATCTCTTAGTTTCGCAATAACTGTTAAAGGTTCTAATAAATTGGAAGGTGGAAGATCACGACCACTGTTATTTCTTGGATGTGATAGATGAAGATTTTACCGGGAAAAACAATGTAAAAAATGTTGGGTTAAACAGAATATACGTAAGACCACTAGTAAGCGTTGTGGTTGCCCATTTACATTGATTGGGAAAAAAATGCCCACTCGGATGAATGGACACTTGAAGTTAAATGCGGTACGCATAATCATGAGATGGTACATTTAGAAGCACACGCCACAGTGGGTCGGTTGAATTGTGTAGAGACGAGAATTGTTCATGACATGTTTGCCTCCAATGTTAAACCACGATGTATACTCTCTACCCTTAAGAAAAGAAATCCAGAAAATCATACGGTGATGCAAACCATTTATAATGAGAGAGATAAGGTATAGAAAAAAGAATTAGATGGTGCTACTCTCATTCAATATTTGTACAAGTGTTTAAAAGATAATGGCTATTTGAGTTATAATTGAGTGATGGAAGAGAAACAAAATTTGATCAACTTATTTTTCCCATCCTGTTGCAATCCAATTAAGTAGAACATTTTCTACCGTGTTCTTACTAGATTGCACGTACATGACTAATAGATATCGGTTGCCGTTACTTTCTATCGTTGGTGTTACATCGACACAGTTGACATTCTTCTCAGCATTTGCTTTTATGTTTGATGAATCAGAGACAAGTTATACATGGGCTTTGGAAATTGGAGCATTTTAAAAATCTTTTAGGTGAAGCATTCATGCCTAATTTACTCGTCACAGATAGAGATTTAGCTTTGATGAACGTATTAAGCATATTTTTCCAAATGCGAAGCATATCTTATGTCAAGTACATGTGCATAGAAATATTTTGGCAACTGCAAAAAATATTTTAAGGATGGAAAGCAGTTTGAAATATTTCTTGGTGTTTGGCAACGATTAGTTGATTCAAGAAATGAAAATGAGTACAATATGAGATACAATGTTATTTTAAGTACGTACTCCACATCATATCCCAATGTTGTTTCTTATGTATGTTCAACTTGACTTGAACCTTTGAAAGAATATTTTGTATGTGCATGGATTGACAACTATCTACATCTTGAAAACTCCTCAACAAATCGGGTTGAAGGGAGACATAGTAAGCTAAAGAAATTTTTAGAAGTTTCAATTGGAATTTTGGCAACCGTTTGGAAGGCATTTGATCAAATGTTATGTCTACAACATACAGAAATAAAATGATCTTTTGGACAACACTATTCACGTTAGTACAGATTTCAAAAGATCTTTCTGCACCGACCTTGTTGGACGTATATCACTACATGCACTACAGTTGATTAAAATAAAGGAAGATAAGTGTCGTAAGTTAAATTTTGTTGCTAGTACAAATTGTCCGCATACAAATCGCTCCACGCTTGGGTTACCATGTGCTCATGAGTTAGCACAATTTATCTCCCAAAATAAACCTTGTCCACTATGATTAGTTCACAAACATTGGAAGCAACTATCTATCCCGATGGAGGGCGTTGAAACATCAATTACACAAGAAACAGTTAATACAGGAGAAGTTGATTTAGTAGTTCAGTTGGAGGAGATCATACAAGGATATACAAGCACAAACGAGCATCAAAAATGTGAGATTAGAAATAAATTGCGTGAGATCATGGATCCAACAAGTACTCAAACAAAGGAACCAACTATGCCAACTTCTCTAAGAGGTCGGCCAAAGGGGAGTATGTTATTAACCTTGGTCGGGAGTGGCTGGAGATGGAGAGGATAGTGGTGGAGGATACTATGGAGTCCGTTACCGCGGTTGCCTAAGCGGGGCTTGCTCGTTGGAAGAGAGAGCTACCAAGACCTCACATACAAGATGGGGAAACTAGAATTCTTCTTGCTTGCCTTCATACAACACCTCAAATGCCTTTACATAGGCTACAACATATAATAAGACATAATGATAATGATGACGTCTAATAGTAGACCCGGAGCTCGAGGCCCCCTACATAAAAGATGACAACTAGACACTTAAATAAAAGCAATAATAACGCGTGGTACAATCATAATTCGCGATTCGTAACATCTCACCATTCCTCTAAAAAGAGCTTGTCCTCAAGCTTTATCTGATGCCCTCGTCGTCGGAGTCCTCGACGTGTAGATAGAAGAGCCGGTTGCACCTGTGGCCGCGAGTGTACTGCTCGTCGTAATTAAAACATAATCCTTGGGCGCGTCGTTGCAGCATCTCTGCCCGAGATAATCGGCGGACCGGAGGGGTTGGAGGACCCTCGATACGACCTGGTTGAACGATGTTGGTGGCAGGAGGGTAGGCCGTCTGTGTTAGCTGGCGATGACGATCGCAGAACCGGGCCAAACTCATAACGGTCACTAAGTCTGGTGGTGCCTCAAACTCTACATCTAGTCGCAGGCGCTCGCGAAGTCCAGCGGTGAAAATGTTGACTTTCATATCCGGGGAGAGGGGAACATGCGCCAAGAGAAGCTGAAATTGTTCCAGGTATTCGGCTACTGACCCTGTTTGTCGTAGAGATGTGAGTTCTCCGAGGGGGTTGCTGCGAATAGGCGGTCCAAAACGCAAGTTGCATAGCCTTTTGAAGTCGTCCCATAGCAGATTCGGTCGATCGGTGAGAAGTCGAGAGGCCCACAAAATAGCGGAGTCGAGCAGATGGAAAGATGCTAGATGGATGCGGTCTGCTGTCGAAGTTTGTTGGTGGCCGAAGAATTGCTCACATTTGGTGAGCCAGCACAAGGGATCACTTTTCCCGTCATAAGTGGGAAATTCTAATCTGGTGTAGCGTGGTTCAATCACAGCGACTGGGTGCGCGGGCAACGACAGCGGTGGCTAGTGGGCGGTCAGTGGCGGGGCTTGGCGGAGAAGTGGCGGTGCCTGACTGCTGCTTGTACGATCGTGTGCAGGGGCGGTAGCAAGATCATCAAGGCGCTTGGAGAGCGTAGTAATGGCCTCCTGTTGGCGTTCTGTGAGTGCATTTTGTGCGGCCTGTTGTGCCATGACGGCCTGCAGCATGGTCATAATCCGACTTAGTTGGTCAGATGAGTCACCCATAGTGCGAGAAGAGGAGCGAGAAGAAGAGCGGGTGACAGGGAGTTGGAATTGCGCCGAGTCGGGTGATTGGGAATGGCCACGGGTGCCGCGGATGCGCCCAATATTTGCAAATAATAATGCGCCGGTGAATAGTTGAATAGAAATGGGCTAGTTGGGTGGGCGGCTAGAGGTAATTAATGAAGTGGCTTAGGTATTTAAATGAGAAGGAATAATAATAATGAAGAGGAATGAGAGTGATGGTGGGGTCCACGGAAAGTAGACAAATTGAAAAGGTGTGATGGATGGGTAAGGTGTCGAAGGTTGAATGCGGCTTGTTTACTGGCGCAGGGCTCGAGGAAAAAGTAATCGGCAGTGGCTTGAACGGCTAGCAGGCAGAACGGCTCGAGGAAATCCCTCGTGGGGCGTAGTAGCTGGTTGGGGCTAGCAGGCAGTGCGGCTGGAAATCCCTGTGGAAGACGAAGCAGAAGGCGTTGTTGACGATGGTTCAGTTGTAGAGCGAGCGCGGAGGATCCGCAGTAGAGCGTGACTGACGTCGAGGAAGCATGGATGTCGTCGAGGAAGCAGAGATGTCATCGAGGAAGCAGGGACGCCGTCGAGGAAGCAGGGAGCGTCGTCGAGGAAGAAATGGCTGGGAAGAGGGTTCGACTTCAAGGAAGCCGGGAACGCCGTCGTCGATGAGGAAGGAGATCCGCAGTAAGTGCGCACTGTTTGTGGTTTCGATCGGCGGGGATGCTCTGTCGAGGTCGACGAAGCCGAACAAATGTTGGCAGCTTCTGGTTCAGCGTGCGGGAAGGAGGAAGGGACGGAAGGGAACTACGACAGAGGGGAGGTGTTTGCGGCTGCGGTGCGGCTTGCGGAAAAAAACAGCGGAGAGATAGGTTGCGGACGGAGTGCCGGGTAGGGAGTCTCCGACGTTTAGCTCTGATACCAAGTTGCTATGAACCTTGGTCGGGAGTGGCCGGAGATGGAGAGGATAGTGGTGGAGGATACTATGGAGCCCGTTACCGCGGCTGCCTAAGCGGGGCTTGCTCGTTGGAGGAGAGAGCTACCAAGACCTCACATACAAGATGGGGAAACTAGAATTCTTCTTGCTTGCCTTCATACAACACCTCAAATGTCTTTATATAGGCTACAACATATAATAAGACATAATGATAATGATGACGCCTAATAGTAGACCCGGAGCTCGAGGCCCCCTACATAAAAGATGACAACTACACTTAAATAAAAGCAATAATAACGCGTGGTACAATCATAATACGCGATCCGTAACAGAGTATCAAATGGTTCAAAGATGACCATAAAAGTACAAAACGTGTTCTTTCCCTTTTTGAGCATGTCATTGGTGAAAAGATTACAGATTTCAAGAAGTTATCAAAACCATCAAGAGAACAAAGCAAGCGAATGAATAAATTCTTTGATAGCGTTCGGCGACAACTACCTACTTGTATTTCAGATCAATTAGTTGATGTTTTTAATGTCCCATCGGATGGATATTGTGGATTCCGAGTGATTAGTGAATCATTAATGATGGGTGATAAGTGGCTACAAGTTAGAGTTAATCTAATGAATGAGTTGGAAAGAAAAAAATATTTTGTATGACTCAATTTTTGGAACCACTAAAAAGGAAGAACTACTCAAGAGTCTTGATTACAAAAGCACACATGCGCCTTTTGATAAATGGATGTCGATGCCGGATATGGGTTTGGTGATTTCAACTTGCTACAATGTTGGTGTAGCTCTAATTTCAAAAAATCAGAGTCTAACTTTCTTACCATTGGACGCATCACTTCCTCAAGTACCAAGTATTATTTTTATCGGATTCGTCAATGGCAATCACTTTGTGAGACTATACATGAAAGAAACCCTAAACCCTAAACCCTAAATCCTAAACCATAAACCCTAAACCCTAAACCCTAAACCCTAAACCCTAAACCCTAAAAACCCTAAACCCTAAACCCTAAAACCCTAAACCCTAAACCCTAAACCCTAAAAACCCTAAACCCTAAACCCTAAACCCTAAAACCCTAAACACTTCCACCAATCTACACTCCTTGGAGGAGATATCACACACAAGTTGCAAGCCCATGAGAATGCATTATCAACAAAAAGGAATGAATAGTAAGTGGCTAATAAATTTTTTAATATCTCTATTTAATTCATTCATAATATATTTGCTAATGATTAATTTTTTTTAGTGCAGATGTGTTGTAAAATCCGGTGCAAAACGCAGGGCACCGCTATAAAAATGCAGGGAAACAAGAACACAAAATAAGTGGCCAAAACTGTGCCCGACAAATTCCGCCGGCGCACAAACACAATTATATGTTAAATCAAACAATATATAAATGCAATTACAAGAAATAACAAGAGAAGAAATGACTGTCCGGTGAAATACCGCAGATGCGCCGGACGCGCACGATCCACGGGCGAGTAGAAGATCTGGACTGCAATCCGCCTAGCGGACGCACAATGTTCACCGAACCTTCAACGTCGAGGTCCGACGTTCAACCGCAACCACCACCGGAGACCAACGCTGCCACCGGAGACAAACGTCACCACCTAGATCAAACGCCGTCAAGGCTAACTGCACGCACGCAAGCCTCCTACGTCAACGGCGGTGGTTGCGGTTGAACGTCGGAACTCGAATGTTAAAAAAAAGGTTAAAAACAGGCAAAAAAAGTACGGGATTAGAGAAAATTGTGCGCTAATTTCTGATGATATTGCAGTAATATCCACACAATAAAAGACAGCCCGGTGCACAAAGCATCTCCGCGTAGCGAGGGTCCGGGGAACGATCCCACCACAAGGGTGAAATGTAGGCAAATCTTCCCCAGCTTTTTTGCAGAAAGCTGCTTCCAGAAATCGAACCCGTGACATTCAAGATCACACGACAACACCTTAATTGTTGGTGCAAAAATAAACGAAGCAGTAAGAAGCAATCTAGAACGATCGGATAGGGGCGTAGTTTTGGTTCGATTTTGGCAGTTGCTTGTTCATGTTGGATTCCTAACAAATTGGAATTGGCCGCTTTGGTTTATCTGAATTTACTCCAATTCATTTTGTTGATTTTCTATTGACTAATATTCTTTAATTTGTAGCTGATGTAATTTTGAATGGCCAATTTTATTGTAAAATAAACAACTTTCGTGTTCATAACTATTTCACTGTTCAGATTTTAATGCAGAATGGGTTCCTGTTTCGGGTGAAACCGAGCTCTTTAGCTATATATGTTGCCTTCTAAAATACTCAAATAAGCTCACTTCAAAAATGTTAGAATTGAAGTGAGCTAGCGCCAGCGCTAGCTACTACTCGCCCCCCCTTGTTTTGCCTATAAATAGAGGGGTACCCCCCTCTAAAGAGTATCGATTCTGGAACTGGCGAGTATCCTCAACTTAGAGCGAGTTAGAGATACCAGAGCGTCACCAGGCGAGCATCGAACTTGGAGTAAGTTCGCGAGGCGAGTTACCTACTCGCGAGATAGCGCCGGCGATAGTGGATAGCGCCTGCGTTAGCGAGAAGAGAAGGAAGGAGCGAGTACCTACTCGGGAGATAACGCCCGGCGCTAGTGGCTAGCGCACGCGGTAGCGAGTAGTGGAGGAAGCGAAGCGCGGCGAGCGTGCGAGTAGCTTGGAGTGCGAGCAGCGAGCTTGCGAGTTGCAAAGCTAACACCCGGCGCTAGCGATACCACCGGCGGTAGCGAGGAGCGAGTATCACCTGCGCGGTGTGCTCCGGAGGAGAAGCAGACCTTGTCCGTGATCAAGTTCTTACTTACCATTGGCTGTTGTGATTCAAGTTGGATGCAACTTGTATTCAGCCTTGTTCAGTTGTAACAAGCTACCAGAGTAATTATTGTGAAAGATTGTGTTCATCTATTTGGTGTCCTTATTCTCCCGTTGGTTGACGTGTTCTTCCGACTAATATTTCGCATGGTATCAGAGGGATAGTGGGAACAAGGACGAAGCAACCAAGATGGACGGCGGAGGAGGGTATGCTAGGGGACTTGGAATTGAGCTGCTTACTCAAACCAACTACAAGAAGTGGATGTCTTGTATGGAGAGCTACCTTCTTGGAGAGGATCTCTGGGAGATTGTTGGTGGTGTGGAGCAAGAGGAAGTAGTAGCTGCCGGAGATAATGGTCCAGCTGTGAGACCTTGGAGGAAGACCAACGCCAAGGCGGAGTTCACCTTGAAGAGAGTCATATCACCTGACTTGTTCGACCACATCATTGGTTGCAAGTCAGCGTCGGAGATTTGGATAGCCCTCGATGGGTTGTTCAACAAGAAGAATGTAGCGCGGCTACAATTCCTGGAGAATGAGTTGGCAAAGTCGACTCAAGGCGAGATGGCGATATCCACCTTCTTCCTGAAGGTGAAGAACCTATGTGGGGAGATCTCGGCCTTGGATCCTGAAGAGCCAATCTCAGAGGCGAAGTTGAAGCGGCACATACTCCGAGGCTTGACGAAGGAGTATGTCCCCTTCGTTACTTCCGTGCAAGGATGAGCTACTACTCGCCACCCCCTTGTTTTGCCTATAAATAGAGGGGTACCCCCCTCTAAAGAGTATCTATTCTGGAACTGGCGAATATCATCAACTTAGAGCGAGTTAGAGATAGCAGAGCGCCACCAGGCGAGCATCGAACTTGGAGTAAGTTCGCGAGGCGAGTTACCTACTCGCGAGATAGCGCCGACGATAGTGGATAGCGCCTGCGTTAGCGAGAAGAGAAGGAAGGAGCGAGTACCTACTCGGGAGATAACTCCCGGCGCTAGTGGCTAGCGCGCACGGTAGCGAGTAGTGGAGGAAGCGAAGCGAAGCGCGGCGAGCGTGCGAGTAGCTTGGAGTGCGAGCAGCGAGCTTGCGAGTAGCAAAGCTAACGCCCGGCGCTAGCGATACCGCCGACGGTAGCGAGGAGCGAGTATCGGAGCGAGTATCACCTGCGCGGTGTGCTCCGGAGGAGAAGCGGACCTTGTCCGTGACCAAGTTCTTACTTACTATTGGCTGTTGTGATTCAAATTGGATGCAACTTGTATTCAGCCTTGTTCAGTTGTAACTAGCTACCAGAGTAATTATTGTGAAAGATTGTGTTCATCTATTTGGTGTCCTTATTCTCCCGTTGGTTGACGTGTTCTTCCGACTACAAAATATTTCACAAAAAAAGCTTTGAATATGCTCAAAACAATTTCACCAAAAAAAAAGACTTTAAAACGGCCAAAATGTAATGGTTTCATGCGCAATGCGTGTCTCAATATTAGATTAAAGCTTTGTTCGTGAACACCCGACCTCAACTAAGTATCTTCATCCACTTTTATGTTCGAAATTAGTTTTCTTTTCTTGGCGGCGGTCATAACCACTGTCTTGCCAAACACGCATTCTATGGCTGTGACGTTTTTGTCCAAATTCACCCGAGCAAATAGGCCGGAAGGAATAATTTCTTGATGAAGGTTTGAGCTTGATGCAATTATGCTTCCTGTGATGTATCAATCTTTAGATTTCTCAAAGTTACATCAAATCTTGGTAGTCTGCATTGCATTCGCGGCGGCCGGAGTGGTCGGGTAAGCAGATGAATGATTTTTCATAAAAAATTTTATGATAATTAAGCAGAAATTTTCATAGTTTTATTTTACAATTTAATTATAGTGACAGTTAAGTTGACCTTCTCCCCAAATTTAAAGCAATTGGTTCAAAATTTTAAAATGACTGTTTAGTGAATGAAAGAGGGGAGCTTGACATTGCAGTTTTGTGGTATGTTTGATGCAAGCTGTATATTCATGTGGGAATGCCAAAATAATAATAATATAAAATGACTCGAGCATGTACGAAGAATGATCGGAAATTCCAAGATGATATAGGTTCCGTTTGGCGGGGGCGATTTTTGGAACCGGAGCCCATTTCCAAATTTCCGTCCTGGACGAACGAAGCCCATTTCCAAATTTTCGTCGGGAGATCATCCCGGACGGAAAAAATTTCGGTCCGAATCCCAGTCCCAAGAATTTTCAGTTTGGCAATTCAGTTTTGCTCCGATGAGTTTGGACAAAAACGCTACCGTCATAGAATGTATGTTTGGCATGACAACGGTTACCACCACCAACAAGAAAAGATAGAATCATAGAAGGACAAATATGTCTAGCTAGGTAAATGAAGGATTTGTCTCTGTGATTGGCGGAGATTATATGTTTGCTCTTGGAATGAAGCGAAGAATAGTGAAATTAGTAGAGTAGTGAATTCAGACAAGTTCCACTAAGTTGCTAGCTTCTCTGAGGCAAAGTTGAGGCTTCACTCTGCGTTACCGAGCATTTCACTTCGGCAGAGAGCATCCCGTTGAGTGTCGCGCGACATCCTGGCGAGAAGAGCGACGGGGAGTCAGGGAGAGAGAAATAGACACGTGGCACTCGTCGAGAGCGTAAATTAAAGCAAGATGGACGTCTACACAAACTAATAGGATATTCGAAGACACAATCATTGGAATACCTGCCCACGAAAGCAGCACGTGTAAACTATCGGCTGATGATGATTATCTATGTTAATATTAATATCTATGTAGTGGTACTTCTGGAATATTCTATGTAAAATAGTATTTGCGACGGTATATCTACTGTCGCTCATTTTTTCGTGTGTACGGGTGTTTATGAGCGACGAAAAGAATATATTTTTTATTGTAGATAAGAGTGTCTATGTGAGAGCAAATTAAAGAAAAAATAGAAATTGAAAATTTTATAATAAAGATTAGTAAAATAAAAAAGTTTTACCAAATAATATTTTACTTTTTAATATAGTATAGATATATATTTATTTAAAATTACAAAAAAAAACTCCTATATTTATAGAAAGTTGATATTAGCCGTCCAATTCTCATTATTTGCGCCCCAAAAAATTGCAAAATACCTCATTTTATTCGCAGTCAAAATATCGTTAATCGCACCCGATCGAATAACCTCATCTCCCTCTTTATTTCTCCTTCGTTGCCTATACCCTAGCCGTAGTTCTATCGGCTACGTTGTCTTTCCCCTCTTAGATTCACCTTCTTCATAAAAAATGAAATTATCCAGCGAAAAACCCAAAAAGTAGTCAATTTCTGGTTAGAGGAAGGTTTGTATGGCATTTAACTTGTTTTAGAGTTAATTCTTCTATGCATGTCATTTAACTAGGGGTGCAAGTTGAGTCGAGCCGGCTCGTGAGCTCGATGAGCCGGCTCGAAAAATGCTCGACTCGAGCTCGAGCCAGTTAAGCTCGAGCTCGAGCTCGATTACTCTAGTTCATGAGCTCGTGAGCCGGCTCGCGAGCTTTTTTTGGTATTTTTTTTTTAAATATATAAATAAAAATAAGCTCATGAGCAGAAAGCTCGCGAGCAGCTCGAGCTCGACTCGAGCTCGTTAGCTCGAAAGCTCGAGCTCAACATACTGGTCTCGAGCTCGAGCTCGAGCCAAGCAGGATGAGCTCGACGAGCTCGAGCTCGAAATATTTAGCTCGAGCTCGAGCTCGAGTTTGGGATTTTTGCCAAGCTCGACTCGTTTACACCCCTACATTTAACTTGTTTTCCTGCTAGGTATTTAAATTATTTTAGAGTCTTTAAGATATTTCTTAGCAAAGTGTTTCGCTTATTCGGGATGGGACTCGGGTGCAAATATAATTTTGGACTACAATAAAATTTATGGACTACGAATTGCAATGAACTGCGAATAGCCAGTTCCAAACTGCTAATATCAACTCTGTATTTATATTTCATAGCATACATACACAAATACACACTAAAAAAATTGTGTAATTAATAATGTATATATATATAATGCCAACTTTGCCCATTATTAGTTGACTTATTTATTGTTTATACTTTTTTGTCCTGAGAGAGAGAGACAGGGGAGAAGAGTGACTGGCATGGCAGTGAATTGTGCGAGCTTACCATTTGGCGTCGGCCAGGCACTCAAGCGTCGACGCCGAACAATCTTTTCCGGCAGCGCCGTCTTCGATTCATCCCCCGCCGACGAGTTCCAGTCGGAGTTCTGCCGGAGAACTGCGAAGTAGATATAGCGTGCAAACAATCCGTTGAGGAACAAAGACGAGAACTGATGATATATCATCGATAATGAATCCATAGCATTAAAAATTTCTACTGGTTCATGAATATTTCAGCTTTATCAAAACATTTTTGTAAATTATGATGGAATTAAAGACTTATTACTAACCTCTTCCACTTCAAACAATAAAAAGAGAAATATATAATCCTGCAAGATAACTTTATGGAAGAGTCTGTACATTTGATCGGGAGTGATCTAACACAAATCTTCAGTTGCGGGCAGGTTGAGATCAATCAAATTCAGCATGGAACCCTTCTGCTTCTTCTGTTCTGCCTCATTTAGTACAGGGGAATTATTTTCTACAACAAAATGTGATCTCTTGTGCCCACCTAGCGCTTGTCCGGATGTGAAAATTTTGCCACAAATTGAGCATTCATGGGTTCTAGGATTCTCCGGCGATCTTCCGGCAAGTTGGGAACCATGATTCTGATTGTTGAATCCGCGGCATTCCCCTTTCACTTTCCCGTGGCCTGCTCGGTGGCCGCCGAGAGCTTGGTAGGAATGGAAGCATTTCCTGCAGTTTGGGCATTCATACCCGTTGTTCTTGCTATAATTGGGCGTTTTAGATTCATCGCTGCATTGATTCGATGAACTCTTCTTTCTGAACTTAAGATCCGCTGAACTGAGATCACCGTGATTAGAATTGTCAAGAGAAAATCCGGATTCAGAAGGGGGAGAACCAACTTTCAAAGATTTATCAGATGAATCGCCTTTGACAGACCCGTCGCATCTTGAAAGCATCAGCAGACACAGAGCGCAATCTTCTTGCTCATTATCGTATTCCGGCGAGGAATCCGGCGGAGAAGAAGATGAATAAGATATCCCCGCAATCCGGCTTGATCTGCTTCGCTGCTTCCTCATCGGCGTGGATACGGCCGTAACTTCACTGGTAGATTGGCTCTGCATTTCCTCTTCAGAACACTCCCTGTTCCACGAATTATCCCTAGGAATCTCGGAGGAAGAACGCTTCCCCAAATTGGTGCTGCAGATTTTGTCCTCCTTCAAAGAATCATTGAACCGTCGCGATTTCATCGGGTTATCCCTGAGATGATATCCGCTTCGCAGCTTGTCCTTGGACGCCATGGAAGATCCCAGCACAACATGAGATCTCATGTGACCGCCAAGTGATCTCCCGCTTAGAAAGCTTCGCCCACATATTCTGCAACTGTGCTTCTCCATTGCAGGAATGAACAGATACAGAGAAAACAGAGAAAGGGGGAAATTAAGAACTCAAGCAGGCGTTAGCGAGATCATCTCATCAGATCCTCCATAGCCATTTCCTCTTGAATTGATCTAAAGAAGAACCAATCTGAAAATAAGTCAGTCTAGAGAGAGAGAGAGAGCGAGAGAGGGGAGAGAGATCGAGAAAGAGAGAGATTCATGCAATGAAGCTAGGTTAAAAAAGAAGTGGGGGAAGGCAGCAGCAAAAATGGCTGCACGTGTAGAGGATTCGTACATGTTAGGAGAGCGGACGACGTGGATAATGCCACGTAGAATTTTTCGTGCTCCTCTGGATGGTTAGGGAGGAAGAAGAATTTTTCATAACTATTTTATTTTATTTGTTGTATGTGTAATTATGACGAAATATAGCACATCTGATGTGCACTTCATAACATCAAACAGCAATAAAAGACACCTCTTGGTGGTCACCCGCAATTGATTTTAGTGGGCAAAAATAAAACAACAACAACAACAACAACATAACCCATATAGTCCCCAATCATTGGGGGTATGGGCGGGGGATGGGCAAAAATAAAACAAATAAATTAAATATTTTATTATTTTATATCATCGTACTTTATAGTCCTTTAGCAAAAGTTATTATAATGCATAAGAATGTGCTACTAATTCTCCTCAAAATTATTAAAATAAATTTATTTGTTTAATGAACGAGAAATTGTAATCTATATATAAAGAATACAACTATTATAAACTTGGTACTTTTAATAAAATATTATTTAAATAAATAAATATTTTGTTTTGTAAATTATATATTTCAAATAAATTTAATGGACACGATTAGTTTGATGGTGTAATGATAAAACTCTTAAATTTAGGCAATTGTAAAATTTAAGCGATAATAAAATTTTCATGCACACATTATGACAATGAAAATCTTACAATAAAGGCACCTTAGTCTATCATATTATATTATTTGAAAAAAAAAATTTCTAAAATTTTATTGCTTTTTAAAATTAGAAAAATAATGGTAGAATAATTGGGCAGTTGTTATGACTTATGAGTAATAATTTCAGCATCAAATATGTGTATTACCCCCATTATATAACTAGTGGTGGGGCCAGTTGTTAATTTCATCATTCACAATATTGAGTGACAAAATATATGACATTTTCAGCCCCACACAATCTCACTCAAAAATATTTTTTGGAATATACAGTTTTTATTAGATGCATTTTTCTCTTATTTTATTTTTAATTTCAGTGTATTTTTTTAATTTATGGTTTATATCTTATTTATATTATACTGATTTATTTTCTTTTTTTATTTTTCTCCAACTATTGTATATTTATTGGTATTATTTAATTATTAGATAATAAGTGAAAAGCACAAAATAAAACAAATCAAATGATGATATTAAAATATTTTTTATATTAAATAATTATGTTGTTCTAAAAATAAGTAGATTGTTTTAATAGATAATATATAAAATACGATTGATACGGATAAAAATTACATATTTACGTACAATTATATATAATTATAAGAATTAAAATATTCTTGAGTAACTTTAATTATTATTTATTTTAGAGTTAATTGTTTAAAAAAAACTCTCACTAGGTACTTTCGTTTGGAAACGGAATTGAGCTGAGTTGAAGTCCTGGTTTCAATTTTGTCGTTCGTTTGCGCGTTTGAACGTTAGAATTGGAATTTCAATTAACTATCAATTCTTTCAATTTGTATATAAGAATTGAATAATTTCAGCAGAGACACTTTTATCGCCTGAGGCGTGTTTTTTCGCCCGGAGCGTATTTTTTCGTCAGGGTGAGTATTTTTCGTTCTCCTCTGAGAGAAGCCACTTTGGGCATAGGGCCAAAGGTTAGGTCTGTTTCCAATCTTCCCCCGCCCATACCCCCAATGATTGGGGACTATATGGGTTCTGTTGTTGTTGTTGTTGTGAGTATTTTTCGTGCATTCAAGCATTTTTTATTCGGGAGCGCGTTTTCGACCTTGCGTGTATTTTTTCGCCCGGGCATGATTTTTTCACTAGGCGCGATTTTTTCACTCTACCGTGTTTTTTTCGCCAGGGCGCACATATTTTCCACCGGGCGCACATTTTTTCATTCGTGTGTGCCTTTCACCTTAACTTGCGGGTTTTCGCCTGGGCGTGCATATTTCGCTCAGGGAGTGTATTTTCGCTCGGTCGAGCATTTTTCGCACGGGCGAGTATTTTTCGAACGTGCGAGCATTTTTTGTACGGGCGGGTGTTTTTTTCGCTCTGGCGCGCTTTTTTCGCCACATTGCTCATTTTACGCCCGGGAATGCGCATTCCGCTCGGGAGCGCGTATTTTGCTCGGGCGCGCGTATTTCGTCCATGTGTGCTTTTTTTGCCCGAGTGCGCATTTTTTGTCTGGGCTCACATTTTTTCACCCGTGCGTGATTTTTGCCTTAACTTGCGATTTTTCGCTTGGACGCACATTTTTTGCCCAGAGGAGCATTTTTTCGCCGGGGCGCGCTTTTTTCGCCACAACGCTCATTTTTTGCCCTTAGGCGCATATTCAGTCCGGGCGCATGTATTTGGCTCAGACGCGCTTATTTTTCACCCGGACGCTCGCATTTTTGCCTGCGCGCCCGTGCACACTTTTTTGTTTCAGGTGCACATTTTTCGCACTGCTGTGCGTAATTCCAAGATTGAATTTTATCTAATAAATAAACAATAAAATTGATTGATTACACAATATTCTTCTATTCTGTTTATTTAGGAAACATTATAATTGAAATTAGACTAATTTCATTTCCCAGAAGAATTCTAATGGATCTCAATTCCAATTGCATCCGAAGGATACGCTTTAGCGCTAAAGAAATTGAACAGCCGGGAAAGCGGGAAGGCACCAGAGAAAAGATATTTGATTTGTCCGATGAACTAGGTTCGATTTATTTAATAAGACCAACATATATGTTAATAATTGGTCATAAAATATAAGTAATTTTAATGATAAAATTATTTTTTTTTCTCACTTGGAACACAAATTCTAATTTGGAAAACATTTATATTTTAATAGTTTAATCATTTTCAAGCATGAATTCTTATTGCTCTCTCACCTTCGTCGATCATCAGCCATGAATTCTTAATTATTTTCCGAATATTAAGCATGCATTAAGTAAATTATATTTAATAATTTTCATTTATATTCTCATAAAACATTTATTCACAAACCGAGTTTTATAATTCTTAATTATTTTTGTTTTGTTTTTTATGTACACATTCATTTAAGCACTCATTTTTATAGTATCCATGCGATTTTATTTTATATTGCTCTTTATATTTTTTTTATATGCATAGAAAGCCCAAAAACAACTTTATAAAATTCACATCGTTTTAATACACGCTTCTTTAAGCAATAGGTTCAAAATACTTATAATATGTCTACCACATAATAAACTGACTTCAAAATGTTGAATATAATTAAGAGATCATACAATTTTTTTTTTTGAAAATTTAGGCTTTGTTTCAGACGGCCGTGATTGAAAAAATCGCGGTGGAAAATCATTGACGGCATTAGAGTTGTTCAAAAAATAATTTGAAAAAATTGTATACATTTTGAAAAATCTCCATTTAAGAACATTTTTTTAATAATTATTGTTTAGCTTTTTAATAATAAAAAATTGTATACTGGTCATTTATCACATAAGTAAATAAAAGAAGATAAATCAATTTTTAGAAAGCCTTGTTAGCTCAGCCGCTCAAAAAGCCCCTAAAACAACTTTCATAAAAACTCTATTAAAAAAAACTCCTCATCTAAACAACCTTAAAAGAGCGGTGGCAGTAGAGCTTTTCACACCGCCACCACCGCCCCAAACAGAGCCATAATAAGTTGTGCAAGGAGTACAAAGGAAAAAAGAAAAAGGCTAACCAAATATTAACATATATATATATAAGATATAGATAATTAAAATGCTATTTTCTACAACATTTTAGGCATTCAGTAATAAAACAAATTCCACCGAACGGCGAACACCAAAACAAGTCCAACTAATAACTACTGATGCAGAACTCAAAAAAAAGGCAAGCAGCAGAATTCAGAAGAGTGCATAACCAATTCTCATGTAATAAAGAAATGATCAAATATGACATTTACACTACAAGTAATTCTTTCATGAATGCGCTATTATCAGGCTCATGAAAGAATTTCCAACAAAATTACTCCTAAAACCATGCTTAATCCAGTCTGCGCCGCGGATTTACAGAGGAGAAAAATGGTGGAGCAGCTGAGCGCGGCGGGCACAAAGATTACACGATTATCACATTAATTTCCCGCAAACAATTCAGAATAAAATTAGCCGAAATCCCGACCATCTCTCTTATCTTTGTCCCAAGACCCCTTCCCAAATACCTCTTCCAGGACATTGCAGGTTGGGAAGAAATCAAAATCCTTCTCGGCTCCTCCAATATAGTTGATTTCCCACGGTTTTGAATCGCAGTCGCCTTCCAAGAATTCGTAATTTCTATGTTCCATGCGATGATTCTCTTGACCCCTCCCCGCATTACACAGCCTCTCGAACGAAGTACAAGAATCGTCCTGAACATCTTGATCCAGGGAGCAATCTGTTGAGTTTCTCTCAATCTGTTCTCCGCATGGGATTGGTTTGCCGCTATAGAATCCTTCGTCCTCCTCTTCATCATCGACCTCGTCTTCGAAATCCAACTCTTCGGAGGCATCGTCCTCGATAATACGAATGTTCTCATCGTCGGCGGCTGACTCCACTCCAGAATCCAATTCATCTTCCCCTTCCTCAGACACGGCAAAATCCCCATCGCAATTCTCTTCCCAATCATCGTTGTCGCTGTCAACATTAGACGGATAGAAGTGATTCTGATCCGCTCTCTTTCGGAGGACGAACACGTTGAAATAGTAGCTAACCAGCTCTCGAAAACCTCGTAACGGAAAAGCATGAGGCAGCACTGTCCAGAAGTTTCTTCCCGATGATGCGGAGTTTGACGACACCACCGCCTGGAATAAATTCTCCTCCATCTCCGTCCATCTCTCAGTAACACCCTCTCCCATGTCCAGAAACCCCAGTTCCACGAACTTCTCTCCCAATGCGCTCCTAAGCATTTCTCGAGCTTCCATCACATGTTGTCTCACGCATCCGATTGAGCCTTCATCGGTGCAATCACATTCCGTCGATAAGCGACGAGCATCCATCGGAGGTGATGAAGCACTAAAACTGGGTGCGGAATAAGTATCACAGAGACGAGATTGAAGACCAGAGCTCTTGAAATTCCTGGGAGTCCATTCTGGAAGATCTGCTTGGTGATCTGATCCGATGGGGACGGGTCTCCGGTGGGAATGCTCTGAAAGTGGAGATCGAAGATCTTCCAGCTGGTCCAACCCAGTTCTTCGAAGAATATATTCATCAGTTGCTGCAGGGATTTTCCATGCCAACTCCTCTGGAAGAAAAATAAATATCATGCCTTAATTTCAAAACTGTAGTGCGGATAACAATCACCTAAATAAATGCATGTGACAATCACCTAACTAAATTTACATTGTTAACATATATACCATATTATAAGGAAAAAGCATGTGACCATCAAAATAATCTTAGTCATTGGTCCTGGCCCTCAATTAGGACCATCAAAATATTCTCAGTCCTTTCATTTTAATCTCGTGAAGGTCTGATCCAACGAAACGGGAGGGCTAGCAAAACAATAAAATATATAAATGTAGCAGCTATGCGCAGGGTCCAGCATGAACAATGTGTAGTGGCCATAATGCACAATCATCACTCGATTGTCATCATACACTGAGCACTAACGACGATTGTTAGCCACAACCTAGAAATGGCTATTCACACCCCAAAATTCTTTAAAAAATCACCTATTTTTTATTCTCCCTGGATTTATTTAATCGCAAAATCAACTTTCTCATTCATATTTTTCGTTGATGCCTCCTTTACAGACCCCGGCTTGGAGCCCTAGGCGTTATCCTCCCCGCTCCCTGTCACCGTATCCGTGAATCTCAACATCCCCCTGGCGGACCCTTCGTCTTCGACGGCGAAGTTCGCCGCCAAGCATGCTGCCTCCTTTACAGACCCCTACCTGCTGGAGCTACAGTCGCCGGAGACCAAACCGCGGCCCTTTGTCTTCTTCCTCCATTTCATTCATGAAATTTTAATCAGTTGTTCAATCAATTTCTGATAAAATTTTTGATCCAATGAAGAATGTTCTCGGAAAACTCTCTAATTTTCAAGGACTTGGAGAAAAAATAGAGGAAATGAGGAGGAAGATGGTCAAGAAGTGTAAGTGTGGAGAAAAACTGAGGAAATGAGAAGGAGGATACAAAAAATACAGTTCTTGACTGTCATTTTGATCGGTATACAGAGGGATTTGCCATGAAAGTCAGTTACATGTGTAATTGTCACTTAAAATGATGATGTTTATGATTTCCCTTGATCACAGGACACATTTGAGATACCAAACTTCCAGTCCGAGCACCAAACTTCTCAGAGGTGCAATACTGAAGCTGAAATTGCCTTAGTAACTGCATCATGGAGTTGCCTCCAAGATCTCAGGGCCTTCAATTCCCCACAGGCTTTCAGAGCACTGCAAATGGTGAACTCATTTGGGCGAATACTTTCTTGGCACTGCAGGGAAAACAGTAAAAGAGCATCTTTTCCTTGCCCGTGCCGTGAGTGGAAACCAATGTGGTAAAGCAATGACATCTCGAGCTATTAAGTTTTTTGGGTTGCGATTAACATATTTGTTTGCGGATAAATTTTTTAAAATCTGTGGGTTGTGATTTTAAAAGGGGCAAGGATAGCAAAAACTGGGTTGCTCGACATGGGAGAGGGTATTACCTAAAGAATATTTCTCTTCAGTGGTGATGGTAATATCTTGATCCTCTTGTTTTGCCCGCTTATTGGCTGCCTCCGGACAAAAATCACTAGAAGAGCGTTTGCCATTCTCCAAGGCTCTGAATCCTCTGGCACTGGGCATAATATCAGAAGTTCTGCTCTTGAATTCCAAGTCTGAGAAAACTGATGATGCATGAGTTCTCCCAAGCACAAGGCTGGTATCAGCTTCAAAATGTTCCTTTTTGACATCTTCAATTAGAAATACAACAATTGAGTAGGCAAATTGAATCTTTGTATCATGCAAAAAGCCAATATACACATTTACCTGCTTCTTGATACATCTCTGACTCGAGCTTGAACGGAAAAACTTGAATTCGCATCTTAAACCTGGAAACGGGCAATGCAAGTGTAACTGATATGAGAAATGGTGAACAAGTACTTCAAAAATATCTTTCATTTTCATAATAACATCCCAAACACAATGAAGCAGATCTCAATGCAGTTATAGGATCAAATCACAAATTCTATGTTTTAGGGATAATTTTCCATTATACCGACTGATCATGACTACCAAAATTTTGCTGTCAGCCGAGTAAGGAGACAATGAAAAGAATTTAATACTGACTAATGAGGTTGCTCAAGTTGAGTTATTTAGCCTTTTCTCATATTGTATAAGTCCTATAAAAGACCCATGTTTTATTTTCCTTTTTCCTGGCCCATTTAAGGCCTCTCAATACGTGTATATATAGAGGAGGGCACTGCCCATTGGAAATGAGATTCCTTATTTTCTTCTTTCTTCCGCTGACTGCTCAAAGGAGACATTAGACATTGTGCCATTTTTTCAGTTCTAGCAGGAAGGCTTGTAAGAAGTGTATAAAAGGTTTTAAATAGGAATAGACAAATCAAACTAACTTCATTAATCAATTTCTCGGTAATGGAGCTGATCTTAAATGAACGTATATATGAAGTGCTCCAGTTAGTTAATCAAAAGGCCAAGTAATCATAAAAAAGCCTTATCACAACTATTTGATTATAACATCATGAATTCTCATTTCCTATTCGTTTATATCAAATTGTTACTCTGTTAAACCAAGACTACGAAATCATCATTAAAATGATTCAACCATGTCTTCCTTGACTCCTTGGGTCTATCCACCTGCCTAACTGATGCATTTTCTAACATTGGTTTTACATACAAAAACCACCCAAGTTCACTTTCTATAATCTTATCTTCGATAAATGATCCCACCATTTCTCTAATATAATTAATTTCTTAATTTATATTTTTTAATTTTGCAACACATTTTACCATTTTAATTTCTATCACACACAACTGGAATAATGATGATTTTTTACAGCATAACATTCAAATCCATACAACATTCCCAGTCCTATGCTGTATTTCATAAAATTTATTTTCATGTCTCCAAGATACCATCTTATCACATTACTCTAGAGAAATTTCTCCAACTTAACCACAAACACAGCCTAAGGCCCATCACACAGATATCTACATTAATAATTAATAATAATTCCATCCCCCACCCCTACCAACCCCCTACCCACCACCTTCTTCCCCTCCATACCGCCAACAAAATGCAAATAATGTGCCCAATCTTTGATGTGCTAATTCAAAGTTTTCCATTTTCTAAGCAATCTTTCTCTTATTCTATTTTTTCAGTTAATACAATTACCGATTAGAAATATTCATCGGCAAAAGAATAGAAATATCTCACCCAGATAGCTTTTGTAAGCATCTCCATGTCTATTGAATGTTGATCGTTAATATAAATTTACTTACATTGAAACTTCTTTGGTAAATTCATCACTACTTATAATAATAATTAGTACTTCATCATATATATATCTGTAATTGTTTCTGTTGGATCGCAACATGCCTTTGATAAATATATTTGTTCCTTAAAACAATATCATAGGAGGATTTTTTATTTGCTCCCATACTTTTTTTATCAATTATCTTAATACAAAATTCACCATAGTTGATCTTTCTGGCATGAAACTAAATTGATAATTGAAAATCAATGTATTTTTTTATGAGCATATGCTCTAGCACTCTTTCTCATAATTTCACTGACTGGCTCACAACTTCGGTTCCAAACAATAACCAGGTCGATTTGAAGATAATTAGCAAAACTTTGAATAACTCCTTTTATCAATTTAGCACTAAAATTAAAACCAAACTCTACGAACTTCCTCTAACTATATAAAAATTTGGTAATTCCAATTCCACAAATAGCATGAGTGAAAAATTAACCATGTTTTTTAAAACATGAGTTATATATACAAGCAATTGAAAATATAAATGAGAATGTTTTCCTCAAATTCAAATTGTTTAGGTCAATATTCGCTTCGCATTTCATTCATAAGCATGCTTAAAGTTTGAAAATATGAAGCCTATCCTATTAAAAAAAAGTGCATTTGTAGGTGTAAATATTAACTAAAGATCATGTCATTTTCAGTTGCATGTTTGGCATGAGAACGGAGTAAAAAGAAAAAAATGTATCAAAAGAAGAATTTGCACGGGTAAACCTGGAGACATTTTACAAAGATGCACAAAGAGACCATCTACCATATCATATCAATGTACCATGTCCATATCCATGATTCAACTATATTTCTACATGTTTTGTTGTCTAGAACATATAAATAATTAAATATGCATTTTATATAATATATATGCAAGCGGTCATGCACGGGTTCCCCCATAGGGGGGTGTGCGGAAGCGATAGAACCTACCTGCCAACTAATGTCCCCTCCAAAAAAAAATCCCACACATTATGAGGGGATTGAGTGGTTGCCGATCACTGTATCTACCGCGCATTGCCCACGAGAATGCAATGCAAGACACTAATTTATCATATAATATGTCAATTGCCTTAAATTAATTATAAATTTTATTTGATATAATATATTTCAATTATATATTTATAAAACTTATATACTTTCTTTACTTATATTTATCATGCCATAAATAATAGGTGTAGTTAAAATGTGTGATTAGAAGAAAATGATAAAGGTAAAAACTGGAAAAGAAAAGGGCAGTTTAAAATAATAGATATCTTTAGTTATAGTCATTTCTTTAAGGATAACATAAACTAGAGACTTGAGAGAGACTGATAGTAGCTAGTAAAACCCTCCACTATAAAAACAGTTGAATTCAAGTCCTTTTATGTATTTTTGTATTTTACCCGCATAAGGGTATTTCTATCCGTGCACTGTCTTTACCCATTACTCTATATATATGAGTATGGGGTTGGTTTAATGTGATGATTTCATTATTTCCTTCAACTTGGTATCAGAGGCAGCAAGAAGCCCTAATCCCGTTCCCCTTCCTTCGTTGCGCCTCCGTTCCTTTGTCGACCACTGCCTCCTTCGCTTGTCGTTTTGTCTTCTCCGTCGATGGTGAGCCGCGGCTTGACGACGGCGGTGCACGCTGAAGGAGCCGGCCACCCCTCCTCATGAAGCGTGTTTTTCTCCGTCGTCTTCTCCCTCTTCTCCGCTCCCGTTGATCAAGTGTTGTCGGCTTCCCTGTCGTCGGCTGCTTCCACGGTGTCGTCCTCTTCAAGTGTCGGCTTCCCTGTCGTAGGCTGCTTCCTCGTCTGCCTCTTCCAGATCCCGCCTGCTTCCGCCGCCGCCGATTCGGCTTATGCTGATTCGTCGAAAGGCCCAGCGCTTAGTCGAGTGATTCTCCAGCAGTTCTTCGTCGTGAGCCCTTCTCCTGCAGCGATTCGTCGTGAGCTCTTCTTCGTCGAGTGTTTTTCGTCGAGAGCTCCAGCTCCTCTTCGTCGAGTGTATTTCGTCGAGTGCTCCAGCTCCTCTTCGTCGAGTGTTTTTTCGTCGAGTGTTTTTTCGTCGAGAGCTCCAGCTCCAGCAGCTCCTCCTGTTTGCTTCGAGAGCTCCAACAGCTTCCTGTTCGTCGTGAGCTCCCTCTCCTGTGTGACTCATGGATGATCTGTCTGCCGTCGTTAATTCTCCATCACCAAGTGTGGTGACACCCCGGATGAGTGACCCTCAACGCCCTTCTGGCCATTCAGGGTCCCTAAAAATCACCATTGTTCCCTTGGATGGGACCAATTATTTGGAATGGTCTTGTGCTGCTCAGCATGTCATTCACAGTCATCAGCTGTTTGGATACATCGATGGGACGAAGGTAGCACCTTCTAAGGATAATCCTACCTGGCAACAATGAGACTCAGAAAATTCCCTGGTTGTCTTCTGTCTCCTTCACTGTCTCCAAAGGTGTACATGAGTTATATGCTGATGGACTCTGCTTACGAGATCTGGACTCGGGCACGTGAGACGTACTCACAGATTGGCAGTTCCACTCAGACTTATGAGCTGACACGGCGTATGCTGGAGCTTCGGCAGGGAACCATGACGGTGTCCTCCTACTTCTCGGAGTTCGAGCGTATCGCACAGGAATTGGATTACTTTGATCGTTTACCCCCGCATGTACTGTCGATGCAGTCCAGTTGCAGAAATGAGACGAACGATTTCGTCTACATGTGTTTCTGATGGGGTTGAGCATGGACATGGTTCGCACAAATACTCTTCACCGCTCTTCCCTTCCATCCCTTCGGGAGGCGTTTAGCATGGTTCTTGGCGACGAAGACCGCCGAAGGTCCCTCAGATTGTTCTGCCTTGACTAGTGTTACCTCTGCTAATGTAGCTCTACTTCCTTTGCTATTGTTGCTATGCCCAGTGCCAATGTCGCTGCCACTCCTCTGTCTGAGTGGATTATTGACTCCGGAGCCACCGATCGCATGACCGGCTCTTCCTCAGGTTTTTCTTCTTACACCCCCTTGTCATGTAAGGACAAGGTTATCTCTGCTAATGGCACTTGTCCCCCATTGCAGGGAAAGAAACCATTTCTTGTTCCTCCTCTTTGTCTCTTCCGTCTGTCTTACATATCCCTTCTTTTCCTCGCAATCTTCTGTCTATAAGCAATCTTACTCGGTCACTTAACTGCTCGGTAACATTCTTTCTTGATTCTTGTGTTTTTCAAGAACTGGGTACGAAGCAGACCATTGGCAGTGGTAGGAATCGCGGCGGCTTGTACTATCCGGATGCTTCCCGGTCGTCTCTTGCCCTCTCCTCTTCTGTTGCTACTGTTGCAGATGCTCGACGCTGGCACTTGCGTCTGGGGCATCCCTCTCCTGTTTATCTCTCAAAAGTGTTTCCTGCTTTATCGCATCTTGTTAAAACTTTAAAATGTGATGTTTGTGATATGTCCAAACATGTTCGACATTCATTGTGTCGTGTTTCTTCTCCTAGTACTACCCATTTTGCTATTATACATTTTGATGTTTGGGGACATTCCCCTGTTGTTTCTTTAAATGGCTATCGTTGGCTTGTTACATTTATAGATTGTTTTTCTCGCACTGCTTGGGTTTACCTTTTAAAGAAAAAAAATGAAGTGTTTCCTGTCTTTCAAACTTTCCATAAAATGGTGCAAACTCAGTTCGATGCTACTATTCGTGTTCTGCGTAGTGATAATGGGGGGTGGGGGGAATACGATGATCGTGGAGCGTTTGGATCGTATCTCACGAGTCATGGAATTATTCACCAAACTATTTGTGTCTACACCTCCACCCAAAATGGTGTGGCTGAACAAAAAAACCGACATCTCTTTGATGTTGTCCGGTGCCTTTTCCACGCCATGCATCTCCCAAAATCATATTGGGGTGATGTTATCCTAACTGCCACTCATCTTATCAATCGTCTTCCCTCACGGGTTCTAGACTTTTCTACCCCTCTCACTCGCCTCTCTGCGACTTCCGTTGTTCATACTGCTCATCTTCCACCCCACGTGTTCGGGTGTGTTTGTTTTGTTCACGTCCATCAGCCTCAGCGTGACAAGCTTGACCCTCGGGTTCTACGTTGTGTCTTCAATGGTTACTCTGCCACAACTAAGGGGTATCGGTGCTACCACCCCCTTCCAGACGTGTCTTCTGTACCATGGACGTGACGTTCCGTGAGGAGGAATCTTACTATGTGGATTCGCCTCACTCCGTTCGTCAGGGGGAGAATGAGGTCATCGAATCGGTGCCTCTCCCTCTGATTCCTCTTACGCCTACCACTCCTTCAGCTACCTCTCCTACACCACCTTCACCTACATCCCCCACGTCACCTATACCTACGTCGTTTTCCCCGACATACCAACATCTGCCCATCATCTCTCATCTTCCTCACATATATTGTCGTCGACAAACAGGAGAACAATCCTACGTGGTTCCGTCGCTGTCGGTGCCGTCTTTGGACTCGGAGTCTGATGCTGACCTGCATGTTCCCCTTGCTGTGCTAAGAGGTAAGGTTGTGTGTACCGATCACCCTATCTCAAATCATGTTGCTTATGGTCATCTTTCTCAGCTTCATCGGGATTTTATATCCTCCTTGTCCATGATCATTATCCCTAAGATGTGGCAGGAGGCAGTTGGCATTCCGGCATGGGCTCATGCAATGGAGGAAATATTCGCCTTGGATAAAAATCACACATGGGACGTCTCCTCTCTTCCTCCTGAAAAGAAAGTCATTGGTTCTAGATGGGTGTTATCTGTTAAGCAAAATCAGGATGGCAAAGTTGAGTGGTACAAAGCCCGCTTGGTGGCTCGCGGTTACACTCAGACTCAGGGAGTCGACTATCAGGAGAGTTTTGCCCCTGTTGCGAAGATGGACACTGTCCGGGTTATTCTATCTTGTGCGGCATGCTTGGGTTGGGACCTACATCAACAGGACGTCAAAAATGTCTTCATGCATGGTGACCTCGATGAAGAGGTTTACATGACCTTTCCCCCAGGATTTGTGAAGGAGCAAGAAAGCCTTGTCTGTCACCTAAGGAAGTCCCTATACGGGTTGAAGCAGTCCCCCAGGGCTTGGTTTGGCAGGTTCCACAAGGCCATGGTCAAGTTTGGATACCAACAGGGACATTCTGACCATACCATGTTTGTTAGGAAGAATGAGGGGAAGATTGTCGTTGTTATTGTTTATGTGGACGATATCGTGATCACCGGGGATAACTAGGATGAAATCTCAAAGCTGAAAGCCCTTCTGTTTGCAGAGTTTGAAGTAAAGGACCTGGGAAGGCTCCGCTACTTCCTGGGAATTGAAGTGACTCACTCTGATCAGGATATCTTCATCTCGCAACGCAAGTATGTGTTAGACTTGTTAACTGAGACTGAGATGCTTGGGCGTGCTCCTGCTAACACACCTATGGAGGAGAACCATAGGATCGATGAAGACACTGATGGAGATCGCACGAATGCTGCAAGTTACCAGAGATTGGTGGGCAGACTGTTATACCTTTCACACACTCGTCCTGACATCACATATGCAGTTGGAATCCTGAGCAGGTATATGCATGCCCCCAGAATCAGACATCAGGATGTTGCATATTGTGTCCTTCATTACTTAAAGAAGGCTTCGGGTCGGGGTTTGATGTTTTCGAAGAACAATCATTTAAAGATTGATGTCTTTACCGATGCAGATTGGGCTGGAAGCCGTGATGACAGAAAATCTACAACAGGCTATTACACTTTCGTTGGTGGAAATTTAGTCACATGGCGTAGCAAGAAACAAAATGTGGTAGCTAGATCTAGTGCTGAAGCCGAGTATCGGTCGATGTCACAAGGCCTCTGCGAAGGATTATGGTTGTGCACCTTATTGAAAGACTTGGACCTTCAGATTGATACTCATATCTCTCTGTTCAGTGACAACAAGACCGTCATCAGTATTGCTCATAATTTGGTCCAGCATGATCGAACAAAGCATGTCGAGGTTGACCGTCATTTCATCAAAGACCACCTTGAAAAAGGAAATTTAGTCACCCCCTTTGTTCACTCCAGAGATCAATTGGTCGATGTCTTCACCAAGAGCTTGGGGGCGATGTCTTTACTGATGATATTTATAGACTTGGAATGACAGACATCTATCGTTCGACTTGAGGGGGAGAGTTGAATTCAAGTCCTTTTATGTATTTTTGTATTTTACCCGCGTAAGGGTATTTTTGTCCATGCACTTTGTCTTTACCCCTTACTCTATATATGAGTATGGGGTTGGTTTAATGTGATGATCTCAGTATTTCCTTCAACTAAAACAAGATTGCAACTTTACACATTAGAAAATACATAATAAAATAGGTGCAAGTATAAATTACTGGTAATTTCAATCTGCCTTTGCCTAGTCTAGCCAAAAGTTTATGCTACCAAAGTCGAAGAAAAAAAAAATACCACTTCCTATATGGGCCTTTCAATAACCAACTAACTACAGGAAGTAAAGGTATAAATAGCATACATTCAAGCACTTGTTCAAACAAATATCTTCAGCAGCAATAATCATCATCATATCACCCACATAATCAAGCTAGCATCAGAAGCCTCAAGCCTATGTTCCAATTATCTTGGGTCAGTTTTCAAAATCCTAATTTCCATTTGATCATACTGAGCATTGCATAAGATGTTAAATCCATTCTTCGCAAACCATTTTTGAACAACTCTAATTTGTCTTAGATTTACCCCTTTTGCTTGATATTCCTTTCATTGGGGACTATATGGGTTCTGTTGTTGTTGTTGTTGTTGTTGTTGTTGTTGCTTGATATTCCTTTCACAATAATTTTATCTATCCATTTAATTTGTGAACTTATTATCCCTTAAGGCTCCAGAGACGAGAGAAGTGAAGCAATATACCATGGAGAACTTCAAACGGCCAGTAGTAGGCTCACCTTAGGGTCATGCTGATGCAAGACAAAACATACAAGGGGGAATGATAATTACTTATACTCTCCCTCCTTCCAAACCTAAAAGTACATATTTAAAAAAGACAAATGAAATAAAAGGGGCCCAACACATCCAAATGATATAACTGATGTGTTTGTTTTGAAGTTGACCCATCAAGTGTGAATATTCGTCTCATCATTGGTCACCCTTCAGGTGGGATCCACTGCCTCCATAACAATATCATCAGTTGGAAAAAAAATTCATGTCCTTAAAAAAAGTTAAGGGAACTGAAGGTGACCCATGTGGAAGCCAAAGGAGAGCGGTGTGTTGTAGCTGCAATTGTAGGGTCGGAGTTGGAGTGGATTCCCCCACATGTGGGAGCTGCAGTGAGGTGTCCCAAGGAGTCCACCTATGGTGTATTGTTGATAGTTTTGAGGGTGGTTGAATGAGGGAAACATTGCTCTGCAAATTATGTGTGCAATGTGAAGAACATGCTCTAAGTTGACCAATTGACTTAAATATCTCTCAAGGTTTGTAGCCAGGCAATCCTGAAATCCGCACCAAGGTTGCTAAAGTCAAAGGCGTAGAAGTAGAAGTCCAATGTACTGGGGCAAGGCCCCACTTACATGAGTAGGTTACAATAGAGGCCTCCAGTTAGTGTGCAACAACAATTTTGTAAGTAGATGTGAAGCCAAGAGACCTCCAGTTAGTGTGCAACAACAATTTCCTAAGTAGATGTGAAGCCAAGATGGATCTCTTGGGATGTTTAGTTGATCAAGCACGGGATATTGACACAGAAGGGGCCTGAAGGGGCCTCGGCGGAATGTGAGGTGATTGACACAGAAGGGGATGGAGAATTGTGGTGGAGGTGGAGGAAATGTGGTGGATCAGTGACGGCGCGCCACGACCGACGCGCGTGTATACCCGCAGGAGGGGGTGATCCGTTGCCCGATGGACGATCAGAGTCCGTGGTTGCGTCCGGATGGTCGATCCGAGTCAATTTCATATTTTACTTTTTATGATTTGAGTTGTATTTGATGCCCGTTCGGCCAAAACAGTGTGAGCCGTCTGATTCGGGTGTTTATGTGGATTGTGCGTATATAGGCAGCGGTTATTATCTAGGGTTTATTTATAGTGCAGCGGTTCAAGGGCGCGGATCATCGAAGGTTTTCCCAAAATTTGGAACCGCTCGGTCCTGTGCTATCCGGTGCGACGCTGGAGACGATCCCGCGCCTGGTGCGACTCCAGGCAGCCTCCCCTCCGCCTCCTCCTGCTCCGGTAAGCCCTTCCTCCCTCAAGCCTCTCACTGCCACCTACCTCCAGCCAGCCTATCGCCTACACCGCCAAATCCCCTCGCCTCCCTCTTCCCCGTCTCTCCCCTTTCCCGTCGGCCTCCACCCAACCCGAAACCCCACCAGCAGCCACCTTCCCCTCCGCCTCCCTCTTCCCTGGCTCTCACCCTTCCCGTCAGTCTCCACCCAACCCAACACCCCCACCACCAGCCTCCTTCCCCTCCGCCTCCCTCTTCCTTGTCTCTCCCCTTTCTCGTCAGCCTCCACCCAGCCCAAGTAAGCCCATATAAGTCCCAATCAGCCCCGATCCACACTCCCGATACCTTGTCCGCATGCTACGACCTTAGATGCCCTCCACACTCGCTATTACCGCCGCCTGCACACGTAAATTGTGGTAAAGTCATTTTTTTTCTTGTTGTTTATTTTGGCAACTTGTACCGTGGTGGATTCTAATTTTTGTTGTGCTAGTATTTCATTTTTTGTACAATTTGCGGGACCTATTCTGTATACGCTTAAAATTATTTGCGACTCTTTTGTTTGCAAAATTAATAGTTTGTTCTTCTTTAATCTTTAATCAAGTAATTGTGAAGGCATGTGCCCCTGCTGATAGCCATATAATAATTAATTATTAACTACAATTGTTAGCGCAGACCTTCTACTGCATTTTCCATATTTCACTGCACATAGGTTTTCATTAGAAGGACCACCCCGAGTCGACCTACCACTGCATCAATCAGTGTTCGGCGGTTTATTGGGGGTTGGATTTGTAAGTGAAGTATAAGTTGGAGGTGAACATGGTGGGATGAGAACATGCAGACTTGGAGGTTTGGATGGAGAACTCGATCTCCACAAGGCAAACAATGTTCATGGCAAAGGTGATGGTTGTTGGGCGGGGAGTAAGGAGGCAGGTGCGGATGTGAGGTTAAGTTGTTCATGAGGTACCCCAAGTAGTGGCCCGGTAGAAGCATGGGTGCATGAGTGACGAGGTCGAAGAACTCATCCATATAAGTGTCAATAATGTCAGACTGCACACCCCACACAGGCTTATGTGGGGGATGGCCATGTGAAGAATGAAGTTGTTTGGAGGAGCCAATGGGTCCAATGGAGGGTCGGTCCCTACATTCCCAAGATGGCGATTGAGGATATTTTGAGAGTCGGTGGTGCAACGAAGGTGGAAAAATTATTCGATAAGGGTGATCCATCCAATCAAATAGGTGTTGTTGAAGACAAGTAGCTCAAGACATTGAGGGGAATGTATGTTGGCTTCAACGGACGCCCAAGCAACGACGGAGTTGCGGAGGAAGAAGTCTATTTGTGCAGTGGAAAGCGGCAGGGAGAACCAGGGGAGGTCATAGTGGTTCAGTATTGCGCTGAATTTAAGGCAAGTGGAGTGAATGGATGCTAAAAGTTCATTGTGCGCATACATCTGTATGGCAACGTCGACAACCAATTTCTCAATGTCATTCAAGCGTGCTTCGATCATGAAGCAGGTGAAGGACATACATGCATGTAACAAAAATAGTGTCACGGGGCAATATATTGGAATCCAAATTTGATGACGCAAGGCCTCGAGTTGGATAGAGGACTCGAGTTTGGATAGCGGACATTGTGTCATCTAAACTGCTTCTATAGGCGGCCTGATCAGTGGACCAGGGTTCCAATTAGGACATAACAGAAATGCTCGTCCATTGTTGCAATTGGCAACTCGATGAGGGTATCAGGATCCGAGCTCTGACATAATGGGGCGATTTGAGCACGGGTGGGCTATCAGCCTAGCGATATCGTTAAATGGCAGTTTGATCAGGTACGGCAAAAGCGATGGTGAACTAGTGCGAAAGCGGACCTTGGCGTCTTAACTGGACGTGGAAAATTGTGGGCAGATATGGGACTCTATGAGAGTTGGACGATAACTTAGGTGTGGGTTTCTTGGAAACTGGAAAATCAATAAGCAGTAAGGGGCATGTCGAACAAATATTGCTTCTTACGATTCTGAAGGAGATAGGGAGGGAGGAGAAGAAGGCAAAAATATTAGAGGGGGCAAAATAACTAATTATAGTCACTCTCTCCTTCTAACCTTAAAAGTACATAATTAAAAAGCAAAAAAAACAAGAGACCCATCGCATACAAATCATTTCTTCGTTGTGTTACTCCTGAAATCGAATCAATTACCTTCTCTTCAATAGTAGTTATTCCAGTAATCCATCTAATATAATCATTCATCAATCTATCATTCTTTAGTTTAGTCAAACATCTACCATAAATTTTTATTTTGCCTTGTTAAATGTAGTTATCAACAGTAACATCAACAAACTTATCTTAACCATTAGTGGTTGGCCTAATAAATCCTCATTTTCCAGTAAGCTTAGCTATTCAGCAATCTGTCTACATATAAAATATTGATGTTGCATAGGAAATCGATATTTTCTAGAAAAATAACTTAACTGTAATCCAACCAAATGACAGTAACTTCCTCTATGGAGATATGCAAATAACTTGTTTTGTGGGGGCACAAGATTCCTTCAATGTTTATGAGTCTTTGATGAGTTCCACCAATCCATATTCTAAGTTAGGAAGCAGAAAGCTAACAATCCTTGGGGACAATTTAGTCCCTTAAAATTAGAAAACAATTTCATAATACAATGTAATGTTAAATCTGTTATTAGTTTCTTACATAGTTTAGCACTAAAATTGAAATAAAACACCACAACCTTCTTCAAACTTTCTTAAAAATTGTAATTTCAATTCCGCACATAGAATGAGTAAAACAATACCACTTTTAAAACATGAGTTATATTTACAAACAACTAAATGAGCCTTAAATATAGATAAGAATGTTTCCTTATATTCAAAATGTTCAAGTCAATTGTTTATTTCTCTTTTTATTAGTAGGCATGCCCTAAGTTGGAAAATATTAAGCCTATCCTAGGTCAATCTAACTCTTTAAATGTTAAGGTGTTTTCACATAAGAGACTAGTTAGCTCATAACCATTTCTCATGTAGGTGGGCAGGTTTTTGATCTGTTCCGAACATAAACATTCATCTTTACATGACCAAAGTTCATTAGCCTAAATCTGAATCCAATGTACAGGACACTTTGAACACTAAAATTCCAAAAAATAAGCATTTTATTTATGGCCAATGAGAAATAGGAACACCCACTAACTTCAACCAATAAGGTGTATATTTCCAAGGTGTTTAACCAAAAAAAATCTGGAAGTAGATTGTCATTACCGAAGAGTTGGGTAAAACCACTGATGATATGTTTAATCAAAAATTCTGGATGAGTTTTGAAACTTTAGTAATGCAAAAGAAAGATTAATGCTGCTTGAAAATGACTTGAAACATATTTTAAACTTACCAATAATCAATAATCTTGATTAATGGGTTACATGCATTTAAATCGGCTAATTAACACCCCGAATCTAAAACCAAAGCACCAAGAGAACAATTTTCACAAGTAAACCTAGACATACTTCAAAAAGATACACAACAAGCTCATCCCTGTCATATCATCTCCGTATCATGAATATATTACTACATGTTTCGGTGTCAAAATATACACATGCATTTTATATAACATATATGTAGTCATTTGTTTTAGGAGAAAAGAAACTAGAGAGAGAATAGATCATAGCAAGTAAAAATCCTCTAATATACAGACCAGATTGCACCCTTAGCTATTGGAAAGAATAAAATAAGTGCAAGGATAAATTGCTCATAATCTCAATCTGCCTTTGCTAGTCTAGCCAAGAGTTTATACTACCGATGTCAAAGAAAAAAATCATGTGGTGGAAACCAGCCTCGATTAGGTCGACGCAAAAGTGTCCGACGCCGCAACCGCACGGACCCTTACCGGCCCTAAGTTATCGCATTTTGCATTCTACGTTGCTATTTTGTTTTGTGTGTGGAAATATATATATATATTTGTATATATATAATACCTATAGTTATATATATATACATAATATATACATATATAAATGCCATTTAATCTTAAACCAAGGAGCCGGTTCAAATATTTGCCCCTGCCGGTCCATCTTCTCCTCCAACCGCAGGTTGCGATAATGGTGGAACCGGCGCACGCGTCTACAGCCGATTCGACGGTCTCCCACAACAGCCGGTCCACTATTCATCTTCCCGCAAGCTCGCAAATCCCTTCCCGACTTCGACGGTTGCACGAATCGAGACCCTCACGATGACAGCTCCAACTGCCGGCCAAGCCACGATTCACCTCTCCGACGTCGGCATTCCTTCTCCACCATCCACGCACCCGTGGTATGCTCGGATTCAGTTTTCCCTGTTTCGACGGCTATAAAATGGGGAGATCGAGGATTAGGGCAGGGGGGAAGAAAAAAAAAAGAGAAAACGATTGCTTGGGAAGGATTCCAGCGCACGACTGTGGGCTTGCGTCGGTGAGAAGAATACCAATATTTTTTTGTGTTCTGTAAGGAATGATGTCGCTGCTTAGAGTCGGCAAAAGAGATGATGAATAGTGCTAGGAGCTGTAGGTGTTGGGTGGAATATTTGATTTGCTGTGTGCTTTGTGAACTCCTGTGTAATTAATTTTGTTATTGAAATTCCTGGTTTCCTGTGTGTTTCCGCCTCCCGTAGGAGGTGATGAACAGTGGCCACATGCTTAATTGCTCCCTTTGAAACGATGAACAGTATCATCAAAGTTACTATTGACTTTTATTTTTCTTCTTAAATTTGTGTTGGTGCTGGTGCTGTTTAGAGAGTGCTGCTGCCGTGAGATACTGTCTCCCATTTCACTTGATTAGAGATTTCGAGGAACCACCTTGAGTGATTGAGATTTCGAGGATCCACTTTGGGTGTGAGAGCGAGTGAGAACTTAGGTTGTTTAGTTTGTGGCTTCCTTACGCTAGTGAGTGTTTGAGTTCCCGTGGAACCACTTTCGTGTGAGAGTGAGTAAAATTTCTCCTAGGTGCCGTGTGCGATAGCGGCCAACTTCGGAGCGGGAGATCGAAGGTGACGAGGAATTCCTCGCGGGATCGCCGTCGACTTCGGTTGCGGAAAGACGCCTTTTTCCGTGGGTAACTTGTTTCTTTCTCCTCCTTTGTGTGCGTCTACATTTTCTCTTAGGTTATTAGATTCATCGTGGGTTTTCGCCCGGGATTTCGACCGCGAACACTACGTCGAAAACTCCAAACGGAAACGTATTTGGAGTTCACGATTTCCGTTTGCTACAACAAGGGGAACGGAACGAAAGTTGCGACTTCCTTTCCCGAATTTAGAATTGAACCATTTTTTAAGAAATTCCACTTTAGACAAAATAGTAATTTTATGCTTTACAAAAATCTAGTTGCTTAATTTCTTCAAGTTCGTGCACGCCCGCTCAAAGTTCAATTTTAGATTGCATACATTTAGGGTTTCCTAGAAATAGCCGACAGGCGCGCAAACCCTACGCGCCGTCCTGCATCAATTTGGTATCAGAGGTAGATTCTGAAATTTTCTAAATTTCGAGATCCGCGCTGCGTAGATTAGGAACCCCGCATAGCATGTGCTAATTTTATTTTCAAAAAAAAAAATAGATTTTTTTTAAGCATTTCATACACTTGAATATTTGGTACTTCGAAGATGAGTCGAGTTGGATATAGTCAACCGAGTCGTGGAGACGACGAGAGTGAACCACCCCCGTGGTTTTTATCTTTTGTCCACCAAATGACAGAGATAACTGAGAGTATGCATTATGTGCGAAAGGGGTTCAGGAACCTCAGTGTTAGGTTGAGTAGTCTAGAGGATTTTCCCCGAGCGTCAGTTCCACCTCCAATTGGAGATAGGTATTTCGTTGAACCCTATCACGAGACCCCACACCACTACTCTGAAAGACCCACACTTAGGAGAAATCCTTTATTTGAGGATCACGAGTCCACTTACACCCACTCTCCTAGAGTTCCTTACCACTCCTATCATCGATACTACACGCCTCCACTGTATGAGGAGTCTGAGTCCGTATATGCGCATCCACCACCTTACGATCGTAGGACTCACGTCCAACCACGAGCACAGGATTATGTTATGGATGATCGTCGCGATGACTCTCGAGTATCCTATGTGGGACACTCTCGTCCAGTTACCACACTTAGTGATCCTCCTAGTACGAAAAAGAACTCGACGAAGGTCGTTAAGGGGCAGGAAGAGCACCCTATTTCCCAAAACAGGGAAACCTCGCCTTCTCGGTCACTTACTCGATCTGATATTTTAGTACAGGATGGATGTTGATCTTCTACAGCACTACCGCTCGGAGCACTCACCAGTGATGAGTGATTTCGAGAGGGGGAGAGTTGGTGGAGACCAGCCTCGATTAGGTCGACGCAAAAGTGCCCGGCGCCGCAACCGCACGGACCCTTACCGGCCCTAAGTTATCGCATTTTGCATTCTACGTTGCTATTTTGTTTTATGTGTGTGGAAATATATATATATATATATATATTTGTATATATATAATACCTATAGTTATATATATATACATAATATATACATATATAAATGCCATTTAATCTTAAACCAAGGAGCCGGTTCAAATATTTGCCCCTGCCGGTCCATCTTCTCCTCCAACCGCAGGTTGCGATAATGGCAGAACCGGCGCACGCGTCTACAGCCGATTCGACGGTCTCCCACAACAGCCGGTCCACTATTCATCTTCCCGCAAGCTCGCAAATCACTTCCCGACTTCGACGGTTGCACGAATCGAGACCCTCACGATGACAGCTCCAACCGCCGGCCAAGCCACAATTCACCTCTCCGACGTCGGCATTCCTTCTCCACCATCCACGCACCCGTGGTATGCTCGGATTCAGTTTTCCCTGTTTCGACGGCTATAAAATGGGGAGATCGAGGATTAGGGCAGGGGGGAAGAAAAAAAAGAGAAAACGATTGCTTGGGAAGGATTCCAGCGCACGACTGTGGGCTTGCGTCGGTGAGAAGAATACCAATATTTTTTTGTGTTCTGTAAGGAATGATGTCGCTGCTTAGAGTCGGCAAAAGAGATGATGAATAGTGCTAGGAGCTGTAGGTGTTGGGTGGAATATTTGATTTGCTGTGTGCTTTGTGAACTCCTGTGTAATTAATTTTGTTATTGAAATTCCTGGTTTTCTGTGTGTTTCCGCCTCCCGTAGGAGGTGATGAACAGTGGCCACATGCTTAATTGCTCCCTTTGAAACGATGAACAGTATCATCAAAGTTACTATTGACTTTTATTTTTCTTCTTAAATTTGTGTTGGTGTTGGTGTTGTTTAGAGAGTGCTGCTGCCGTGAGATACTGTCTCCCATTTCACTTGATTAGAGATTTCGAGGAACCACCTTGAGTGATTGAGATTTCGAGGATCCACTTTGGGTGTGAGAGCGAGTGAGAACTTAGGTTGTTTAGTTTGTGGCTTCCTTACACTAGTGAGTGTTTGAGTTCCCGTGGAACCACTTTCGTGTGAGAGTGAGTAAAATTTCTCCTAGGTGCCGTGTGCGATAGCGGCCAACTTCGGAGCGGGAGATCGAAGGTGACGAGGAATTCCTCGCGGGATTGCCGTCGACTTCGGTTCCGGAAAGACGCCTCTTTCCGTGGGTAACTTGTTTCTTTCTCCTCCTTTGTGTGCGTCTACATTTTCTCTTAGGTTATTAGATTCATCGTGGGTTTTCGCCCGGGATTTTGTCAGCGAACACTACGTCGAAAACTCCAAACGGAAACGTATTTGGAGTTCACGATTTCCGTTTGCTACAACAAGGGGAACGGAACGAAAGTTGCGACTTCCTTTCCCGAATTTAGAATTGAACCATTTTTTAAGAAATTCCACTTTAGACAAAATAGTAATTTTATGCTTTACAAAAATCTAGTTGCTTAATTTCTTCAAGTTCGTGCACGCCCGCTCAAAGTTCAATTTTAGATTGCATACATTTAGGGTTTCCTAGAAATAGCCGACAGGCGCGCAAACCCTACGCGCCGTCCTGCATCATCATGAATATCAATTTTTTATCAGTCCCACCTCCCCATTCATAAGCAAAACTAGATTAGGTGAAGTTATCAAATTTGCTCAAACCATATCCATCAATAAGCATTTCTGGTCACCACTCTTTAGTGTTTAGAGTGTTCAGATTATATTTTTTTCTAGTAAAATCATCTTTCAGATCATGGGTATACAAGTGCACGTCCAAACTATTATAATAGTTTTAATTTCAGCACTGCAAAATTATTAGAGAACGAAGATTCATTAAGTAGGTCACAAATAATTTGGACAAGGATAATAATGATGATGGTGCTATTTAATTTGAATAAATTGCACTTTCCTAATTTGCTAAGCATCTACAGTAAGATGATAATAATAATACCCCATTTGTTGGAACCAAAAAATTCCTAGTTCACAAATGTTCAGACCGACGGGTGACCAAAGACTACTTGTCTAGCGGTCGACCTGAGCAAAGTACAACTAGAGGAAGTTGAAGAGCTAGAACTGTTCTCGGACTGCCTAGAAACCGGACACAAGTGCTACAGCGAGGAGGTCCCGCCACGTACCCGGAAGTCTTTAGAAACTTCTCCTCCCAAACCAAGGTTGAGCTCGGCACAAGGCACAGATTTGTCTGAAGAGAACCTTGGGGTGGGGGTGGGGGGTGGGGGGTTGTAACACCCCAAAAATCGTAGTTCAGCGAGGTAGGCGGAGTGGTAATGCTGCGCTCGGGATAGGCTAAAAATTCCACAACAGTTCTCTGCGCACGACCATTGTCCTCTTCGCGCACGATCAGTGATCGTGCGCCAGTGATCGTGCGTATCTCGCAAGGAATCGGAGTTCTGTCTCGGCTTATCGCACGACCATTCTCCTCTTCGCGTACGACCAGTGATCGTGCGCCTGTGATCGTGCGCCCTGTTTATTTCTGTTCCGCGAAAACGTGCGGGGATGACGATCCGACCGATCAAATATTTCGGGATTTGATCCAGCGGCTGAGATGTTTCGCTGGGGGGCTTTAGGGCTTGGATGAGGGGTTATTCCCTCATATTTTCAAGTCCTTTCTCTCTCTTAGGTTGGAGAAAGGAGAAGGGGGCAAGGAGGAAGAAGAGGGGAGATCCGCCATTGTTGGAGCTTCGGAGCTCCGATCGCCGATCCGAGACCGGCATCGCGTAGAGGGCGTCAAGGCGCTTCTTCTCCACCGTTGGTTTGCAAGCTTCTCATGGCTAGGAGGAGATCTCAAAAGGTAACGACATTTCTCCTCCCGGTCTTTAGGATGCGTGCTTGGCATCCCTTTATTTTCTGCATTTTGGCACCGGATTCGTCGAGTGAGAGGGATCCGGGTCGCCTTGGTTCAAAAGGAACCATCGGGTTGATTGAGTCCGTCCCCGACATGATTTGCACTAGAGATCCGCTCCGTTAGCGGATTAGGCATTGTGGGTGATGCCGGATTTGTGGCCGTTGGTCCGATTCGGTGATGTTGATTTACGCGCATTTTAGGGGTTTTGTTAGAAATCCGATTACGGCGAACTCGTCGTTGTGATGCCCTTGTAGCTTCGTGTGGTAACGAACGTTGGGTTTAGGGCGGAGAAATAATGTGCGGAATATGGGGCTTGTGATGCCTAGTGTTGTGCGAAGGCGCGATTGGTCTTTGTGGTCGGCTGGCTATCCCGTGAAGACTGAGATTCACGTGTGGAGAGTGTCCCGGCAAGATTAGTCCCTTCGATTGTTGACTGACGAGAATGTCTGTGCTACGGATGAGTCCGTTGACGGTCGCCAGGCGAGGCAATCGGTGGACGTTGTCCCGAGAGTAAGTCCAGGGCCTTGGGACGTTTTGGCTAGCCAGAATTCTTAGTATCGGTCTTGGTGTGTTGTTGGCGGCCCGAGCGTGTGAGCTGTTAGACAAGCCCGATGGCATGGTGAGCCAGGCAAGGTGGGTCTCAGCGAGAGCTCTTGGCCTTGGGTTATGATGCCCTTGCGGGGAAATGATGAGTACCCTTGTGTTTGTGATGTGATGATGATGTGTGATGATGTGATAGATTCATACGCGTTAGGGTGCCTTGGGTGAAACCCAGGTTTGCATTCATTTTGCATTGATAGGCCCCTTTTTATTATCTGCTCAACATAGAAACGTGGATGCTGTATGTGACACGCATACCTGTTTTTATGCTGGTTTCCGTTTATGTACATTTGCATACGAAGTGCTGACTTGCAGGGTGAAGTAGTTCCCCGGGGTCCGCTAGTGTTGAAACCGACTACTCGGTCTCCGTGGAGTTCGGGGTCCCAAAAAAAAGGGGTAGTCTCACACCTACTTCTCTCGAGCCAACTCTCTAGACAAGAGCACTTGGACTTGGAAACGGACCCTAGGCTACAGCGAGGAGGTCCCACCTCACACCCGGAAGACCTGAGAGATCTTCCCCTCCCTAGCCAATGCTGAACCAGAAGCACCAAAGGAGAGCTCTAAGGGGAGAAGAAGATCCGAAATTTGGAAATCTAGAAGTCCTCTCCTTTGGTGCCCCTTAGGGTCTATTTATAGGTTTTCCAAGTTGGGCTGCAAATAGCCAAAAACTGATCTTGCCAGATTACCAAAATACCCTCGGATCTGGACTGCGAATAGCCAAAACTGGACTGCAAATAGCCAAATCCCGCTGTTCTGGGATACTAAACGCAGACCAACCCCCCCCCCTCCTCTGGAACTGGGCGAGAGGGGTTACCTCGCGGAGCTCGGCGAGCCTCCTCGCTGGGGTGGGGCGAGACCAAGGGTCTTCCCCCTTACCAGGGTAGAGAGGGCGAGAGAGGGGGTCGCCCCCACTCCTCCACTCGCCCCTGGCTGGGCGCGGGCGAGAGGGGGGGCACCCGCCCCTCCCCTCTCGCCCCTAGCTGGGCGAGGGCGAGAGGGGGGGCGCCCGCCCCTCCCCTCTCGCCCCTAGCTGGGCGAGGGCGAGAGGGGGGGCACCCGCCCCTCCCCTCTCGCCCCTAGCTGGGCGAGGGCGAGAGGGGTGGCACCCGCCCCTCCCCTCTCGCCCCTAGCTGGGCGAGGGCGAGAGGGGGGCACCCGCCCCTCCCCTCTCGCCCCTACCTGGGCGCGGGCGAGAGGGGGGGCACCCGCCCCTCCCCTCTCGCCCCTAGCTGGGCGAGGGCGAGAGGGGGGCACCCGCCCCTCCCCCTCTCGCCTCTTACTCTTCTTCTGGTGAGAGCTACGGGGGTTCGCCGGGCGATACCCAACGGTCTTAAGACCCTTTGGGTCTAGTCGACGCGTTTCGGCGGCCCTCCACGCTGGGCCTCACTCGATGGATATGGGGGTTGTACACAATCCCCGCTCTTTGCGAGGTTGGCACAACCTCGGAAAGAAAAGTCCAAGCCCAAATATCCATCGGGGGGGGGGGGGGGGGGGGGGGGGGGGGGGGGGGGGCAGAACCTCCCCCCCCGAGGATCATTCGACTCACCCAGCTAGTGAGAGCCTGGAGTGAGGAGGACGTCTCGGCGTTGAACTTGCCCATCCGAGGATCATTCGACCCACCCAGCTAGTGAGAGCCTGGAGTGAGGAGGACATCTCGGCGTTGAACTTACCCATCCGAGGATCATTCGACCCACCCAGCTAGTGAGAGCCTGGAGTGAGGAGGACATCTCGATGGCAAGCTTTTCCTTCCGAGGATCATTCGACCCACCCAGCTAGTGAGAGCCTGGAGTGAGGAGGACATCTCGGCGTTGAACTTACCCATCCGAGGATCATTCGACCCACCCAGCTAGTGAGAGCCTGGAGTGAGGAGGACATCTCGATGGCAAGCTTTTCCTTCCGAGGATCATTCGACCCACCCAGCTAGTGAGAGCCTGGAGTGAGGAGGACATCTCGGCGTTGAACTTACCCATCCGAGGATCATTCGACCCACCCAGCTAGTGAGAGCCTGGAGTGAGGAGGACATCTCGATGGCAAGCTCTTCCTTCCGAGGATCATTCGACCCACCCAGCTAGTGAGAGCCTGGAGTGAGGAGGACATCTCGGCGTTGAACTTACCCATCCGAGGATCATTCGACCCACCCAGCTAGTGAAAGCCTGGAGTGAGGAGGACATCTCGATGGCAAGATTTTCCTTCCGAGGATCATTCGACCCACCCAGCTAGTGAGAGCCTGGAGTGAGGAGGACATCTCGGCGTTGAACTTACCCATCCGAGGATCATTCGACCCACCCAGCTAGTGAGAGCCTGGAGTGAGGAGGACATCTCGATGGCAAGCACTTCCTTCCGAGGATCATTCGACCCACCCTGCTAGTGAGAGCCTGGAGTGAGGAGGACATCTCGGCGTTGAACTTACCCATCCGAGGATCATTCGACCCACCCAGCTAGTGAGAGCCTGGAGTGAGGAGGACATCTCGATGGCAAGCTCTTCCTTCCGAGGATCATTCGACCCACCCAGCTAGTGAGAGCCTGGAATGAGGAGGACATCTCGGCGTTGAACTTACCCATCCGAGGATCATTCGACCCACCCAGCTAGTGAGAGCCTGGAGTGAGGAGGACATCTCGATGGCAAGCTTTTCCTTCCGAGGATCATTCGACCCACCCAGCTAGTGAGAGCCTGGAGTGAGGAGGACATCTCGGCGTTGAACTTACCCATCCGAGGATCATTCGACCCACCCAGCTAGTGAGAGCCTGGAGTGAGGAGGACATCTCGATGGCAAGCTCTTCCTTCCGAGGATCATTCGACCCACCCAGCTAGTGAGAGCCTGGAGTGAGGAGGACATCTCGGCGTTGAACTTAATTCTCATATAAGCAAAATAACTTCATCCATCTAATGGGGGGATTTCCCTTGTCAAAACCTCCTGGCCCAACCAGCGAGGGGTAGAATTTGCTACAAAGGAAAGCGACAAAAAACAAAAAACAAAAATAAACACAACATACCCCCCCCCCATGGCACTCGCTTCTCGGGCTGCTTGCGCGAGATGATCATTCCTCTGCTTCTCCTGCCACTCCCATCCTGCTCATGCTCTCCATGATCTTCTCCATCTCCTCCGCCCCTGCTTGCCAAGAGATGTTGTTGACGGCTGTGACGTAGCAGTGCCTCGCCATCCTGGGGTCTCCGCGGATCCTGACTTGGATTCCTCCAGTGTTGAACTTGAGGCACTGGTGGAAGGACGATGGTACGCATCGGAAGGCGCTGATGAGGGGTCTTCCGAAGATGGCATTATAACTGCTAGGAGCGTCAACTATGACGAACCGACAGTTCCTTGAACCTCCCCCCATCGTCACTTGGAGTCCAACTCCACCCTCTACCTCTTTCCTATCTCCGGAGAATCCGAACAAGGGCCCATCTGAGGCCAGCACCCTCCTTGCCTCCACCTTCAACTCGTCAAATGCTTTCTTGAAAATGACGTTGACAGAGCTCCCGTTATCAACGAGGATCCGAGAGACAGTGTAACCTTCGATGGCTGTCTGAATGACTAGCGCATCACAGAATGGATCCTCGTGATCTGGCATGTCCCTGCTTGAGAAAGTGATTTTCTCCTCGGGAGGTGGGTCCTGTGACGTTGAAGCGACGCTGCGTCGAAATACGACGTGGAGGCTTGCCTTACGAATGGCCTCGATCCCTACCCCCCCCCCCCCCCCCCCCCCCCCCCCCCCCCCCGTGGATCACCGCGACCCGTCCTTTGGCTCCTATGTCGGTTCGGTCCTCGCAGATGTCGTCGTCCACTACTGCTCCAGGTGGAACTTCTTCAATCCGCACCGGCGGCTGTTGTTGTGTCTGACCTCTCGCCTCTCTCACCTCCAAGAACTCTGGGCAGGTAGTTGTTGCATGCCCCTCTGCTTGGTGGTAGTCGCAGTATGGAACCGCCCTTCCCCCCCTTCTCCTACGGGCTGGGATGTCTCTTGCTTCGACTCCTCCTCTTCGAATCGCCATAGCTTGAGCTGGTGGGGGTAGGAGCTGCCTAGGGGCCTGCCTCCAAGGAGGAGGGTTGGGCCTCCCTTGGCCTCCGTAGAAGTTTCCCCCTCCTTGGGCGAGACCCCTCCCTTGCTCCTGACCCCCCTGGGGTCCCTGGTACCCTTGACCCCTCTGCTCTTCCCTCCTCCTTCCTTCCTGCTGCCTGGGGCCACCTTGCTCTCTTGGTTCGGCCTCTACCAACTTTGCCAACTTCTTTGCCAGCCCCGAGTTTGCCGCCTCGGTGGCTACCTCCTTTGCAGCTTTTTCCATCAGGTCCTCAAAGGACAAGGGAGGCTTCCTAGTTAGGCGCATTTTGAAAAGGCTCTCTCGTAGCCCTACGGTGAAAGCCATCTGGAGGGCATACCCTGGCACCTCCTGGATGTTCTAGATCTCCTCCTGGAATCTGTCCATGTACTGGGCCAACGTCTCCTCGTGCCTCTGCTTGATCAGGAAAATGGACTCAGCATTCTTCTTCCTCTTCTTGGATGTGGAGAAGCGTAGCTGGAAGCTTCGGCCCAAGTCCTCGAAGCTGTAAATGGAGCCAACCGGGAGCTGGTGGAACCAGTCCCTAGCTTTGTCCCTCAGGGTGGTGGCGAAGAGACGACACTTGAACGCGTCCGTCATGGGCCTGATGGAGACGGTGTCCTCGAACCACTGCAGGTGCTGGACGGGATCATCCTTCCCGGTATAAAAAGTCATGTTGGGCTCCTTGAAGCCTTCCGGGATGGGAGCCGAGATGATTAGCTCGCTAAAGGGTGACCCCCCACTCGCCGGCTTCGCGAGCTCCACTCGCGCGACTCCTGCTCCGAGCGAGACCCCACTCACCGGGCTAGGAAAAAGCACTCGCCCGGCGAGGTCCCGCTCGCCACTCTCAGTCACTGGTTCCTTGCCTGGCCGACCCCCTGGGGCAACCTCTCCTGACCCCCCTGGGCGAGCACTCCTTGCGACCCAGAAGGCGGTGTCTGGGGGGAGGGAGCCGAGCAGTCACCTCCCCTGGTGATGCCTTGGAGCAGCTCCATGATTCCCTTGATGGCCGCCATGAACTCTCCCCTTCCTACCACCTCACTTGGGATGTGAGACCCCTCATCGTCTCCTCCTCCGAGGTCTCCTGCCATGAGATTTGGCTCAAGAACTTCTGTGCTGACCACTCTCCACGCTCACCGCACCAAAAATGTTGAAACCGACTACTCGGTCTCCGTGGAGTTCGGGGTCCCAAAAAAAAGGGGTGGTCTCACACCTACTTCTCTCGAGCCAACTCTCTAGGCAAGAGCACTTGGACTTGGAAACGGACCCTAGGCTACAGCGAGGAGGTCCCACCTCACACCCGGAAGACCTGAGAGATCTTCCCCTCCCTAGCCAATGCTGAACCAGAAGCACCAAAGGAGAGCTCTAAGGGGAGAAGAAGATCCGAAATTTGGAAATCTAGAAGTCCTCTCCTTTGGTGCCCCTTAGGGTCTATTTATAGGTTTTCCAAGTTGGGCTGCAAATAGCCAAAAACTGATCTGCCAGATTACCAAAATACCCTCGGATCTGGACTGCGAATAGCCAAAACAGGACTGCAAATAGCCAAATCCCGCTGTTCTGGGATACTAAACGCAGACCAACCCCCCCCCCTCCTCTGGAACTGGGCGAGAGGGGTTACCTCGCGGAGCTCGGCGAGCCTCCTCGCTGGGGTGGGGCGAGACCAAGGGTCTTCCCCCTTACCAGGGTAGAGGGCGAGAAAGGGGGTCGCCCCCACTCCTCCACTCGCCCCTGGCTGGGCGCGGGCGAGGGGGGGGGGGGGGGGGGGGGGGGGGGGGGGGGGGGGGCACCCGCCCCTCCCCTCTCGCCCCTAGCTGGGCGAGGGCGAGAGGGGGGGCGCCCGCCCCTCCCCTCTCGCCCCTAGCTGGGCGAGGGCGAGAGGGGGGGCGCCCGCCCCTCCCCTCTCGCCCCTAGCTGGGCGAGGGCGAGAGGGGGGGCACCCGCCCCTCCCCTCTCGCCCCTAGCTGGGCGAGGGCGAGAGGGGGGCACCCGCCCCTCCCCTCTCGCCCCTACCTGGGCGCGGGCGAGAGGGGGGCACCCGCCCCTCCCCTCTCGCCCCTAGCTGGGCGAGGGCGAGAGGGGGGCACCCGCCCCTCCCCCTCTCGCCTCTTACTCTTCTTCTGGTGAGAGCTACGGGGGTTCGTCGGGCGATACCCAAAGGTCTTAAGACCCCTTGGGTCTAGTCGACGCGTTTCGGCGGCCCTCCACGCTGGGCCTCACTCGATGGATATGGGGGTTGTACAGCTAGGACGGCCGGGAGGAGGGATGTTGTTACACCGTTTGTGGTCAGCCATAGCTGACCCTCGTTTACCGCTCTTTGTGATTTGGTTGCAGGGCAAGAATCGCAGGCTGGACCCAGCGCGCCGGCCAAAAAGGCCTAAAGCCTCATGAAGTGTTTACCTTGTCTTCATGCACTTTTATTATTACATTTTATTGTAACCGGCTTGCATGCCGAGGTAGTTTAGGTAAAACTATTATCTGTCCCCTTTTGTTGGGACGTTCTTTTGTGTTGAATGTTTGGTGATTTGGACTGTGGTTTTGTATGGCCTTAAGGCCAGTTGGACTCCTATGTAGTATGGACAACCTCTGTGTTTTATGTTTGTTTCCGCTGTGTTGTCTGAGTGATGAGAATGGGTAGTCAATATCATCTTTTAATACTGAAGCTGTGGCGGTTATATGTCGTGGGGTCCCGGCCGGACCCATGTTATATGATCATTGCAGGGGAGGTGTTACAATTTGGTATCAGAGCCAGGTTTGTTGCGTATTCTTGCGAGGTCTAGTGTTTTTGGATCGCGTAAGAGATTGTCCACATAGGAGTATTGTGCGGGATCATGAGTATCCCTGCGTTCGAGTCTTGCGTTTAGATCCTGATGAGCTTTTATTTTTTTTCCTTGCGTATGCTAGGACGTTGGCGACGATGCGGGGACGTCGAGGAGGCAAGAGGAGCCTTCGGGGAGCAGTGCTACTGCTCCAGGCCTCATGAATGTGGGCATGTCCCCGGCTGATTTCTGTCGCATGCTAGCGGAGGCAATGGTAGCGGCTCAAGCTGGAGCGATGCCACGGGTTCCTACGCCGGTAGTGCAAGTTGCGACTCCTGTTACACCGGTGGCTACGCCGGATACACCGGAGGTCGAAGTAAGGCAAGCAGAGCCTTTAGCGGAGAGAGCTATTTCGATGGGTGATCGATTCATGAAGTATTTCTTGAGTTTCCACCCTCCGACATTCAAGGGAGTGGGCACTCCAACGGATGCCGAGGATTGGCTTTCGAGGATCCAGGAGCTCTTGAAGGCAGCTGAGACCCCAGCTGAGAGGCAGTCTCACTTTGCGAGTTTCATGTTAGAGGGCGATGCGAAGTTGTGGTGGGTGAACCATAACGGTCGACATTTTGTTGGGCGTGTTCCGTCCATGGAGGAGTTCGGAAACGCTTTCCTAAAGCGTTACATTCCGGCTTCAACAAGGTTAGCACTGCAGCGGCAGTTTCTGCATTTGGTGCAGCGGGAGAAGACAGTGGATAAATATCTGCAAGAGTTCACTCGGTTGGGTCGTTATGCGGGTACGACTATGGCAGATGATGAAGAGAGAGATAACCTCTTTTATCAAGGGTTGAGGGAAAATTTAAGGCAACCACTCATAGCCTTGAAGAATGCCGGATTCAATGAGTTGGTCGAAGCCGCTCGCACGCTGGAGAGCGACTTGGAGCGAACTCAACGGCGAAAGGGTGTTGCGGCAAGGCAGGGAGAAGGAAAGCCTTCTCAGTCTCAGCCCCAGTGGAAGTCCGAGGGCAGCCGATGGAAGAAGAAGCCCCGTCCTAATAGGCCTGGGGAGAGAAGTGGCGCACCTTCGGGAGATTTCCGTTCCAAAGGTCCGGTTACTTGTTACCAGTGTGGCAAGGTGGGTCACATTAGCCGTTTTTGTACCGAGGGCGGAGCTGGGCCAGAGCCGAGATAAGAACAATCGGTGTGTTCGGGTCCCAGTGTTGCAGAGAAGGGGAAAGCGACGGAGTCGAGTGCTTCGCGGTTCCCTCCAGTGCAGCCTAGAGCCTATAATCTTGGGCAACAGGAGGCGATACGTCAACCCGATGTGGTGACAGGTACGAAAGGTTTAAGTTTCGTTTGTTACTATAATGTAGGTTGCGGCCTTTCATGTTGTCTTGCACGTGGTTAGGTTTCGTGCTAGTTTCGGGCTACCCCTCTCGAGTGTTGTTCGACACGGGGGGCGTCACACTCTTTTCTTGCGGAAAGTTTTATCCGGAAGATTGGTGCTGAGTCCGTAGTGGCAAAAGTGGAGCTGAGTGTGCGTATGCTGAATGGGTCGTTCATGACTACCATGAGGAAGGGACGCATTGTGATGCAAATTGGCGATTGTGATTTCGTGTTGGTAGCAGCGATTCTGCCACTAGCCGAATTCGATGTTATCTTGGGAATGGACTGGCTTGCGGAGCAGCGAGCTAGTATCGACTGCCAGTTGAAGGTGGTAACCCTGAGAGGTGAAGGTAGAGCAGAGGCCAAGTTTGAAGGCCTAAGCGGAGTGGCTTGCTCCCTGATTTCCGCTATGCAAATGAGGCGTGCGGTAAACCAAGGGGGCGAGGCGTTCTTAGCTTTGTTGGAGACTCACTCCACAAAGTTGGCTATTAGAGAAGTTCCGGTGGTGAAAGAATTTGAGGATGTATTCCCCGAGGAGCTTCCGGGAGCACCTCCTCAGCGTGAAATTGATTTCTCGATAGAGTTGGTACCGGGTGCGAGGCCGGTGTCGCGTCCTCCGTTTAGGATGGCACCGAAGGAACTGGCCGAGTTAAAGGTTCAGTTGCATGAGTTGTTAGAGCAAGGGTACATTAGGCTCAGCTCTTCGCCGTGGAGCGCGCCGGTATTGTTTGTGAAGAAGAAAGACGGAAGTATGCGGTTGTGTATCGATTATCGTGAATTGAATAAATTGACCGTTAAGAATAAATATCCGATCCCCCGAATCGATGATTTGTTCGACCAGTTAGTGGGGTCGGTGGTGTACTCCAAGTTGGATTTGAAATCGGGGTACTACCAGCTGAAGATTCGAGAAGAGGACGTTGCCAAGACAGCGTTTGGGACTCGGTATGGACACTACGAGTTTTCGGTGATGCCGTTCGGACTGACGAACGCGCCATCTGTGTTCATGGATTTGATGAACAGGGTTTTTCGCCCGTTCTTAGATTCGTTCGTGGTGGTGTTTATTGATGACATTTTGGTGTATTCAAAATCGGAGGCAGAGCATGAGTCTCACTTGAGGCAAGTATTGCAGACTCTAAGGGAGAATCAGCTTTATGCTAAGTTCTCAAAATGCGAGTTTTGGATCGAGAAGGTGGCTTTCTTGGGTCACGTAATTAGTGGAGATGGGGTGGCGGTAGATCCAGCGAAGATTGAAGCCATTAGAGATTGGCCTGTCTTGAGAACCGTGGCGGAAGTCCGGAGTTTCCTTGGACTAGCCGGCTATTACAGAAGGTTCGTGGAGAACTTTTCGCGGATGGCGTTGCCCCTCACCACTCTCACTCGCAAGGACCAGAAGTTCGTATGGACACCGGAGTGTGCCCGTGCATTTGAGAATCTGAAGGAAAGGTTGATGTCCGCTCCAATCCTTAGTCTTCCTAGTGGGACGGAAGGATTTCAGATTTCCAGCGACGCGTCAGGTTGCGGGTTGGGTTGCGTGCTGGTGCAGCACGGCAAGGTGATCGCTTATGGGTCGAGGCAGTTAAAGGCTCATGAGAAGAACTATCCCGTCCACGATCTGGAGTTGGCGGCGGTAATCTTTGCGCTAAAGTTGTGGCGGCACTACGTTTATGGTGCGAAGGCGGAGATCTTCACAGATCACAAAAGCTTGAGGTATCTTCTAGACCAAAAGGACCTGAATATGCGGCAGCGTAGGTGGGTCGAGTTCCTTGGGGACTACGACGTGGAGATTCAATATACGCCGGGTAAAGCTAACGTGGTGGCGGATGCTTTGAGTAGGAAGTACTCCGGGCAAGGTAATTGGATGGAGGCGCATAACGAGTGTTTGATTCGAGACTTGGAGTCTCTTGACATTTCTTGTGTGGCTAGAGGTGAGTCTAGCGTAGCTCGTTTGAACTGGATTGAAATGCAGTGTGATATAACAGATCGAATCCGAGAGGCGACCAGTGCGAACGAGGAGTGCCAACAGTTGGTGTTGGAGGCTCAGCAAAGCGAAGGCACTGCTTTGGAGATGGTTGGTGGAATTCTGAGGAGAGACGGAAGGATCTGTGTTCCGCGCTTCGGCAAGCTTCGCGAGGAGTTGATGTTTGAAGCTCACTTTACGAAGTACTCCGTTCATCCAGGAAGTACAAAGATGTACGCAGATTTGAAGAAATCTTTTTGGTGGCCTGGGATGAAGCGGGATGTAGCCGAGTACGTGAGCCGATGTCAGACTTGTGCCTTGGTGAAGGCTGAGTGCCAAAGGCCCGGTGGGTTCTTGAAGCCTCTTCCCATCCCCGTATGGAAGTTCGATGACATCTCCATGGATTTTGTACATGGTTTGCCTCGATCGCAGCAGGGTAACGATGCGATTTGGGTGATAGTGGATCGCCTGACGAAGGTGGCCCACTTCATTCCGAATCAGAAGGGCGATGGCGTGGAGAAGCTCGTGGAGCTTTATGTTCGAAACATTGTGCGGTTGCACGGGATTCCGAAGAGCATCGTTAGTGATCGCGATGGGCGATTCACCTCGAAGGACTGGAAATTAGTGCAGAAAAGTCTAGGCACGAAGCTCAAGTTTAGTACCGCGTTCCATCCGCAGACCGATGGTCAGACGGAGCGAACGAACCGTACGTTGGAAGACATGTTGAGGATGTGTGCCCTCGACTTTGGCAAAGGTTGGGAAGACCACCTTTTCATGGTGGAGTTCGCCTATAATAATAGCTTCCAGGAGAGTATCAAGATGGCGCCATACGAAGCTTTGTATGGAAGGAAGTGTCGAACGCCGATGTCTTGGGCAGAGGTGGGAGACACTAAGATTTTGGGAAAGCAAGTGGTGGAAGATGCTTGCGAGATTGTGCGGACGATCCAGGAGCGCATGAGGGTTGCTCAGGATCGACAAGCGAAGTATTTTAATGCGCGTCACAGAAATGTGGAGTTCGCAGTGGGCGACATGGTCTACTTGAAGATCAAGCCGTTCAAGGGTGTTTCGCGGGTGCGGCGACTCAAGAAGTTGAGTCCGAGATATTTGGGTCCGTTCGAGGTTACGGAGCGTATAGGCGAAGCAGCCTATCGTTTGGCGTTGTCTGCAGAGCTGAGTGGATTACATGACGTTTTCCATGTCTCCGTGCTGAGGAAAGCTTTGGTAGAGCCGAGCGTCATGGTCGAAGCGGCGGCGGTGCCGGTGATGGAGGACTTGGGGGCGAGGGTTCTCCCGGTGTGCGTGGAGGATTCAGAAGTCCGGCAGTTGCGTAACAAGCAAGTCAAACTTGTAAAGGTGCGATGGTACAACTGCGGGCGAGACGAATTCTCTTGGGAGCGTGAGCAAGCGATGCGGGAGGATTTCCCGGAACTTTTCGCTCCAGGTATGCGTTATGAATTTCCTGTTTAAATTCTGAAATTTCGAGGACGAAATTCTTTTAAGGGGGGTGGAGTTGTAACACCCCAAAAATCGTAGTTCAGCGAGGTAGGCGGAGTGGTAATGCTGCGCTCGGGATAGGCTAAAAATTCCACAACAGTTCTCTGCGCACGACCATTGTCCTCTTCGCGCACAACCAGTGATCGTGCGCCAGTGATCGTGCGTATCTCGCAAGGAATCGGAGTTCTGTCTCGGCTTATCGCACGACCATTCTCCTCTTCGCGCACGACCAGTGATCGTGCGCCTGTGATCGTGCGCCCTGTTTATTTCTGTTCCGCGAAAACGTTCGACCGATCAAATATTTCGGGATTTGATCCAGCGGCTGAGATGTTTCGCTGGGGGGCTTTAGGGCTTGGATGAGGGGTTATTCCCTCATATTTTCAAGTCCTTTCTCTCTCTTAGGTTGGAGAAAGGAGAAGGGGGCAAGGAGGAAGAAGAGGGGAGATCCGCCATTGTTGGAGCTTCGGAGCTCCGATCGTCGATCCGAGACCGGCAACGCGTAGAGGGCGTCAAGGCGCTTCTTCTCCACCGTTGGTTTGCAAGCTTCTCATGGCTAGGAGGAGATCTCAAAAGGTAACGACATTTCTCCTCCCGGTCTTTAGGATGCGTGCTTGGCATCCCTTTATTTTCTGCATTTTGGCACCGGATCCGTCGAGTGAGAGGGATCCGGGTCGCCTTGGTTCAAAAGGAACCATCGGGTTGATTGAGTCCGTCCCCGACATGATTTGCACTAGAGATCCGCTCCGTTAGCGGATTAGGCATTGTGGGTGAAGCCGGATTTGTGGCCGTTGGTCCGATTCGGTGATGTTGATTTACGCGCATTTTAGGGGTTTTGTTAGAAATCCGATTACGGCGAACTCGTCGTTGTGATGCCCTTGTAGCTTCGTGTGGTAACGAACGTTGGGTTTACGGCGGAGAAATAATGTGCGAAATATGGGGCTTGTGATGCCTAGTGTTGTGCGAAGGCGCGATTGGTCTTTGTGGTCGGCTGGCTATCCCGTGAAGACTGAGATTCACGTGTGGAGAGTGTCCCGGCAAGATTAGTCCCTTCGATTGTTGACTGACGAGAATGTCTGTGCTACGGATGAGTCCGTTGACGGTCGCCAGGCGAGGCAATCGGTGGACGTTGTCCCGAGAGTAAGTCCAGGGCCTTGGGACGTTTTGGCTAGCCAGAATTCTTAGTATCGGTCTTGGTGTGTTGTTGGCGGCCCGAGCGTGTGAGCTGTTAGACAAGCCCGATGGCATGGTGAGCCAGGCAAGGTGGGTCTCAGCGAGAGCTCTTGGCCTTGGGTTATGATGCCCTTGCGGGGAAATGATGAGTACCCTTGTGTTTGTGATGTGATGATGATGTGTGATGATGTGATAGATTCATACGCGTTAGGGTGTCTTGGGTGAAACCCGGGTTTGCATTCATTTTGCATTGATAGGCCCCTTTTTATTATCTGCTCAACATAGAAACGTGGATGTTGTATGTGACACTCATACCTGTTTTTATGCTGTTTTCCGTTTATGTACATTTGCATACGAAGTGCTGACTTGCAGGGTGAAGTAGTTCCCCGGGGTCCGGTAGGACGGCCGGGAGGAGGGATGTTGTTACACCGTTTGTGGTCAGCCATAGCTGACCCTCGTTTACCGCTCTTTGTGATTTGGTTGCAGGGCAAGAATCGCAGGTTGGACCCAGCGCGCCGGCCAAAAAGGCCTAAAGCCTCATGAAGTGTTTACCTTGTCTTCATGCACTTTTATTATTACATTTTGTTGTAACCGGCTTGCATGCCGAGGTAGTTTAGGTAAAACTATTATCTGTCCCCTTTTGTTGGGACGTTCTTTTGTGTTGAATGTTTGGTGATTTGGACTGTGGTTTTGTATGGCCTTAAGGCCAGTTGGACTCCTATGTAGTATGGACAACCTCTGTGTTTTATGTTTGTTTCCGCTGTGTTGTCTGAGTGATGAGAATGGGTAGTCAATATCATCTTTTAATACTGAAGCTGTGGCGGTTATATGTCGTGGGGTCCCGGCCGGACCCATGTTATATGATCATTGCAGGGGAGGTGTTACAGGGGTCAACGTGTCTTTATCTTGTGTCATGGGGTCCTATTTATAGGCAATCCAAAGGGGGTACATGGACAGCGAATAGCCACCACCGACGAGGTGAATTCAGCTGAGTTGAATGCTTGACAAGGTCAGGATGACGAGCTGAAGCCTGTCGAGGTCAGGATGACGAGCCGAAGCCTGCCGAGGTCAGGATGACGAGCCGAAGCCTGTCGAGGTCAGGATGACGAGCCGAAGCCTGTCGAGGTCAGGATGACGAGTCGAAGACTGTCAAGGTCAGGATGACGAGTTGGAGCCTGCCGAGATCTCCTGACGAGGTCTCCTGAGGGTACAGACAGGCGTCGAGCTGAAGAGCGTCAAACTGAACACATGATATCCCTTCCTTATGTATTTCTAATCTCGACGAATAGTTATACACCATTGAATATTGGTATATGATAGAAAAAACTGCACTTTATTCTTTAACTTAAATAACTTGTTAAACTCGCAAAACTAATAAGTTTAATATAGACTGTAGTTAAAAAAGTTCATCAAACTTCATAACGGAAAGAAACACATTTCAGTTCCTATTTTTAAAGAGGAAATAAGTGGGGGCCCTTCATCAAAAAAATAATAGTTATTCCAACAGCCCCTCTAATATAATCAATCATCAATTTATCATTCCTAGTATAGCACCGCATCCAGCATAAAATTCTTCTTTACACCTTATTGGCTATCAACAAGGATACCAACAACCAATCGGGGTCAGCTTAATGAATCCTCATTTTCCATTTACCTAGCCATTCAACATCTTATATCACACATAACACAACACTTGGATTTATTCATCATTGCGAGCTAATTAAATTTAACTAAATTTACTTATAATCTACATGATCTCCTCTTATAAAAGCATACCCATTTAAAATAGGCAAATGTTATGTGCAAACCTAATATGGCTATGTGCAAACCATTTTTGTGTGCAGACCAAAAAAATTATACTATATTACAAGTAAAAATTAGGTGTGCAAACCAATTTTGGTTTGCACATAGCCATATTAGGTTTGCACATAACATTTGCCTTAAATTATCACTCCTAGTATATGTTCCACTATTCTCTATTTAATTCACTGCCTTGGCGCACCGATTGAGGTGTTGCCATGTGACCTTGAGGTCACGGGTTCGAGTCCTGGAAGCAGCCACTTGCAAAAAATACAGGGTAATGTTTGCCTACATTTCACCCTTGTGATGGGACCCTTCCCCGAACCCTCCTTGCGCGGGGATGCTTTGTGCACCAAGCTGCCCTTTTTTACTTCTAATATAAATGATGTCCTCTTATAACAACATACCCAATGCACTTGTCTGTTTCACTCGCTTTTAACTCTAAAAATCATATCATCTATATATCCATGCTTACCATAATAGATCCATGATATTTTAACTTGTAACACTTAGATATCATTTTGTCATTCTATAACACTGATTAGTTACTAACATCACACTCAATAAAATTGCATATCTATTCATTTTTCTATTACTTACATGTCATTTACATTTTATATATCAATGTTGTTACTGTACACTCATTTCAACAAATGCCTCGCTAATTAAAAACTATGACATCTGCAAAAGCAACACCCTTTCTGAATATATTTTTTAAAAGTAACTACAATAACTTCTACATCAGGTTCAATTATAGTCTTTGATGTAAGCTTGCTTCCATCACTACTAAAAATTTTCAATATTCCATATCACAAATCTGTAATAACTTGTAACATATTTTTTGATTCACCCTAACTTATTGTTGTGTTACTAAATTATACGTAATCTTAAGATGAACAAAACCATATGAAGGCCATCTCTCAGTTCCCCATACATTTTCATTACTTATTTTAAACAAAAATCGTGTATATAGTGAATTTTCTTAACGTGAACTCAATTCGGTTCTCTGAAACTATCCCTATACATTTTCATTAATTACTTTATACAAATAACAGGTATATAGTGAATCTCCTTAATGTGGACTCAATTTGGTTCTTTGAGACCATCATAACTTTTTTCAAATATATGTTCGGTTCAATTTGGTTCTCTGACACCATCGTAACTTTTTCAAATATATGTTCCACTATTCTCTCATAACTTCATTGTATGATTTATAAATTTGATACCTCCATAACTACCACAATCATAAGCATCTCTTTTTGTACTTAAAAATACGCATTAATGTATTGTTACTTCAATCATTGGACATTCTCTAATTCTATAAAGCTCCATTGCAAACATCATAGATTATTCATTCCCTAACATCATTGTTGAAACCCGGATATCGGTTCAAATATGTTCGAGACTTAGGGAGTGACCAAACGCTACTTGTTTAGTGGTCGACCCACGTGACACAAGGTGATAAAAAGCTGGAGAGCCTAAAGAACAACTCCAAACTGCCTATAAATGGGACCCGCGTGCTGCAGCGAGGAGGTCCCGCCACATTCCCGAAAGTCTATAGGAACTTCCCCTCCTAAAGCAAATGATGAGCTCAGCACAAGAGAGACAGGCAATGAACTCGCCCACCATAGGGGGGAAGATGCCTTCTACTTGTGCCTTGGGGTCCTATTTATAGGCAAATCCAAAATGGACTGCGAATAGCTGCTCCCGCTTTCTGAAATGGACTGCAGATAGCGTCTCCCGCCTTTTGACGGGATGGTCTTCAAATAGCCGCCCTCAGGCGAGGTGAAAATCTGTACTCGCCCCGGGTGGGCGAGGCCTTCTGTACTCGCCCCGGGTGGGCGAGGCCTTCTGTACTCGCCCCGGGTGGGCGAGGCCTTCTGTACTCGCCCCGGGTGGGCGAGGCCTTCTGTACTCGCCCCGGGTGGGCGAGGCCTTCTGTACTCGCCCCGGTGGGCGAGGCCTTCTGTACTCGCCCCGGGTGGGCGAGGCCTTCTGTACTCGCCCCGGGTGGGCGAGGCCTTCTGTACTCGCCCCGGGTGGGCGAGGCCTTCTGTACTCGCCCCGGGTGGGCGAGGCCATCTGTACTCGCCCCGGGTGGGCGAGGTCTTCTGTACTCACCCCAGGTGGGCGAGATCACATGTGTTGTCCTCGGGCATTTCTGATCTCAACGAATTACGGGTTATACATTCATCAATTTGGATCGAGAGATTTACCATTACTCATCTTCTTAATAGCTATCATCACTTGATACTTTTGGATCAATGAATCCATAGGTTAAAAATAATTTATTCCTTAAACTCTCCTTTATTATATATCATCCATCTTTACTTGATAATTCATCTTTAATTAGGCTCCAACGTATTATTTTTTATCTCTAATGCATTTGCTCAATTAAAACTTCTAGAAATCTCACTTCCTTATCTATTTTATACATCTTATTCTCTATCCATAATACATCATAAAAGTTTGTAATTTTTCTTTGCTCACATGGTTTTTGCAAAACTTTTAGTTTCTTATAATAATTGCAAGCCTCATAGCATTTAGCTTATGCCACTCTTCAAAACGCATCCTCTAATACAATAACTATAAGCCTATGAAGCACTTGCCAACCCCCACTCTCACGCGCACACCCACGACACACACAGACAACCACAGTCGTGCACGAACATGCTATATATACACGAACATTCTATATTGAAACTGATGTTAATTTTAAACTCATAAATACAAAGCATCCATTATGTTGCAACACAAAAATATGTCATTACAACAAAACTGGAGTTTACCTTTCAAGAGCTGCCACAAGGAATGCCTCAAGGAAAAAGAGGTGGGCCCTCCACCAAATACTCGAGTTGGTATAACCCTTGGAAATAGATTGATGTTGTGGCAAGCACTTCAAACTTTTTTTATCTTCCGTCAGAAGACTACTATTTGTAGGTCAACGCAGCCCGAATTAATCAAATTTCAAAACCCTAGACCCGGGATCTCGTGCAAGGTCGACGTGTTAAATGGAAATCAATTGAAATTGAAACAATCTGAGCGGAGGAACAAACGAAGAATTTTGTAAATTTAGGACACCGCACGAATAGATCTGTGCTATATACACCGATAAATTTTACGCGAAAAGAAGATCGCAATTGGCAGAAATCAAAAAATAGGGAGCGAACGGGCAATACGAAACAAAGGGGTAAAGCGGTAGGAGAAACGATCTATGATTCGAGACACTAGATGTCAAGAAGCGAACACTTGCGAAACCCTAAATCAAGATTGATTCGTAAGCGGTTCACCCGAAGGAACGATCGGGGTAAAGCAGTAGGTGAAACGAAGACCCAGATCCAAGAATCAATTGAGGTATAATAGATCAGAAATCAAGATCGATATCGGCGTAAAGAAATCACGGGCGCAAAAATACGGAACCCTAACCCTAGATTCAACCAAAAGCAGCGTTGACGGAGATACCGGTGTCAATCAAAAAAGGGAGGGCAAGATCTAACACGGCGCGGCTTCAATTCGTGGATCGGGCGGCACGAATCAATGCGAGCCGGACTGAGATTTCTCCGTGGGAATTGGTAAAAAGACCAAAAAGGGGCAGAAAAGGTCGATATTTTCTTGCCCCTTCTTATCTTATTTTATAATTCATTTTGAAATATAATTTGTAAACGTGACAATTGGCGGCCGATACCCGAACCGACATCCTAACCCCCGATCAGACCAAAGACTTTTTAGGTGGGGATAATTTTAGGGGGATCTTTATCCGCAGACCTCATAGGATTATTCGCAGACCAATAATTTCTTGTTTTTTATAATTCATTTGAGATTTTTAAAACATCTGTCTATAAACCAAAGTCCTAATTTTCCTTCTAGACGCCTATCCCGACCTATTTCCCGCTCGATAACTCTCACGGACCTGTAATTGAGAAGGGCCTGGAAGAACTGTAAAACAAAGACGAAGAAGTTGTGAACCCTAGCAACGACAATTGGTAGTTAACCACAGTGGCGCCCGCAACCGGCAATAGTAATAGGTAATGGAAACCTAGTAGAGCCCACATTCGGCGGTAGTGAACCCCAGTATCGAGACCCAACATCTGCGCCCTCTGGTGTAACTAATTATGTCTAAACCACATGATTTACCCACAAAGCGGTGCTATGGATATATCATCGCAGAAGTCAACCGCTGTCGGGAACGGCAGCCCACCTGTGCCAACACTGGCATTGACAGCTATAATATATACGATGACATCCATGCCCATCGCCAACCGTGGATGCGCCCCGTCAGATCCTCTAGATGTGCATAAATTGAATCTATGCTAGCTGATCAACTCAATCGAGAAGACGCTTGGTCTCCTCCACCTGTTCAACCGCACTGTCTCATCCTTCAATGTCGCCGCTCAACTACATATTCTCAAGCAATTGTAGACATCTCGCTCTGTTGTGCACCGTTTCTTTCTCTTCTTCAGGAACATTTACACCCCTCTCACATTTAGGGATTATTTGTTCTTATTACTTTAGGAACTCATTGGTGGAAATTGCAACATCCAAGTGCCCATTGAAATCGTCATGGAGACTGTTATTAGGTTTTCACATCTCTCTTCATCATTTTGTTCTCTTTAGAGCTGCGAATAGTAAAAATATGTGAATGTCTGTGGTCTGCAAATAACAATCCCCTAAATTTAAAATCAGGTCTCTATTTAGAGCATGCGATGTTGATGAGAAAGTTGTTGCGAGAAAGTTGTGGTGAAAGTAGTGTTGTTAGAAAAACACTGATAAGAAAGCTACAAACTATTTAAAAAATTTGTTGACGTTGATGAAAAAGTTATTGTTTGGAATAGAATTTTATGTGTAACTGTTTGACAGAACAATTTTCTAAAAGCTATTTATTTAAATGACAAGTCGACAAGTATTTTCCCAAAACAAAAGTAAAGATGCTAATAAAAAAGAAATATCTCGCATAGTTTAGCAAATAAAAATTAAACATGTTAATGAAACTAAAATATCTCATACAATTAGCCCTGCACAAAAGGCCCGGGCCCACTGGGCCGGCCCGAGCCCGGCCCGGGAAAAGCCCTTTGAGGCCCGGCCCGGGAAAAGCCCTTTGAGGCCCGGCCCGGGAAAAGCCCTTTGAGGCCCGGCCCGGGAAAAGCCCGGCCCGGGCCTAGCCTGGGCTTGGGGCCATGGCAGGGCTCCAATCTGGAGCTTCTGCCCGGCCCGTTGCCCGGCCCGGGCCGGGCAAAGCCCAATTTACGGGCCGGCCTGAGCCCGGGCCCAGGCGCAGCCCGACCCAGGGCTCAGGCCCAGGGCTGGCCGGCCCCTTAAGAGCCTTTAACGGCTCTTAATAAGAGCCGTTAAAGGCTCTTATTAAGAGCCTTTAAGGCTGCTGCCAGCTGACATCAAGTCAGCTGGCAGCGGGACAGCCTAGGGGCTAGGCTGTCCAGCCTAGCCCCTAGGCTGTCCTTTTTTAATATTTTTTTTTAAATATTTTATTTAAACAAATAATAATAAAAAATTAAAAAAAATTATAAATAAACGTTTAAAAAAAAATCCCGCATTCTCTCATTCTCTCTCACCACCTCACTCTCTCTCATTCTCTCTCACCACCTCACTCTCTCTCATTCTCTCTCACCATCTCTTTCTTTCTCTTATTCTCTCTCACTCTCTCACTCTCCTACTCTCTCACTCTCTAATATTTATGGCATTCCTCCTCATCAACGCCGGCGTCGTCGACTCAAAGTACGGTCGAAGTGGTGGAGCATAACCGGAAAGCGCCAGTTTGGGAGCATTTTGACAAAGTCAAAGTCGGCGACGAATTCAAGGCGCGATGCAAATTATGTTCAAAATTGCTAACCCTTACCGGCAACTCGACACTAGCAAGACACATAAAGTCTTGTACAAACAACGAAGTTAAGATTTTAGAAAATTTGTAACAGCACAAGGACATAAATATTTGAAACCTCTATTTGATATGCTCGTGAGATGAAATTCAACATATAAAATGTTGAAAAGAGCGTTTCAACAAAAAACACTTCTTATGGAATATTACACATTAATTAATAATCATGATTTAACTGATAACGATTGGGACGTACTATTACATTATGTAGATTTACTAAAATGTTTCCATAGGGCGACTGTTTCTTTATCTGGCGTTTATTATCCGACTAGCTCACTAGTAATTGAAAATTTTGTAAATATCGCACAAAAAGTTAATTATTATAAGCAACACGAAGGGTGGCTTTCTTTAATTGAAATAATGGAAGAAAAATATTTAAAATATTATAGAGAATTGCCTCCCGTGTTTTCATGCGCCGCCGCTTTAAATCCGTTATTTGGCGTAGACGGCGTAGAAAATTTGATAGATGAAATTAATAATAACTTAAACATAAATCTAAGTTTCGGTGATTGTGACGACGTTAGTACTTTAAAATTTCATTCTGTATTTACCGAATTTTTTAATTATTACGATAACTTATATGGCTCGCGACTCCGAGAAGAAGTATCGCAAACAAGAACAAAAGATTCTTTTAAAAATAAAATGTTAGAATTAGCCTCTAGGAAAAAAGCACGCACAACTAGTAGCTTAAACGAATTAGGATTGTATACCAAAACACAATTCCGCGATTTTATGAGTACCGAGGAGATCGAAAACTTCGATCTCTTAAAATTGTGGAAAGGTAAAGTTAATACATATCCTATTTTGGCCTATATGGCCCGAGATTTACTAACAATCCAAGCTAGCACGGTAGCTTCGGAGTCCGTTTTTTCTCTTAGTGGCAGGGTTTTGAACGAGCGAAGGAGTCGGCTAAATGAAGAATCACTGGAACTATACATATGCTATAAGGACTATTTGGATGCTACGAGGAGAAAAAAATATAAGGTATGTGTTAAGACTAGAGGTGTTCACGAATTGAATCGAATCGAGTAACACATCAATCGAATTCAAAATTGGGATAGAATGCAGAGATTTGGATTCGTTCAAATATTTGAATTCAGGTTTGTCCCGAAATCTTGGATTCGAATTTGAATTCGAATTTGGATTCATGCTTGGAGAAGTTTAATTTGTATATAACACTTATATTAAGGTTTTGAGAAGTTAAATTTGTTATATAAAATTTATTAAATTATATTTTTTTTACTATTCGCGATAGTTATTCACGAATATTTTTAACATAGATAATATTATTGGGATTCGAATACCACTCGAATTCGAATTTGGATTCGAATTCGAAAAAAATAAATTTTAATCGAATCTTCATAAATTGATTCTCGAATCGTTCACGAACTATTTGATTTACAAAAAGCCCTAGTCAAGATAAATGTTATCTTCATATTATAAACTTATAGGTGAGAATATTTTAATTACAGATGTTGCGGGTCGCTCGGGTGCTTTGGTAGACCGGTCGACTTGAACCGCCTTAGCTCGGAAGCGAACCGAGCGCGCTAACTGTTGAAACCAGCAACTGGTCTCTTGAGTTCGGACCCACTGGGGGTGTAGCCGATGCTTATTTCTCCCTCATGAAACTCTCTTGACGGTGGATGCTGGAAACGGAATAGACCCAAGGCTGAAGCGAGGAGGTCCCGCCACACACCCGGAAGATCTTAGAGAGCTTCCCCTCCCAAACCAAAGCTCAACCGGGCACCTTGGAGGGCACTGGCTGCCAACCAAAACTAGCCTAGAGGAGAGGATTCTCTAAAATCGGATCTCCTCCAAGGTGCCCTTAAGGGTCTATTTATAGTTTTCCTAGGCTGGTCTGTAAATAGCCTGAATCCGCCTTTCAATTCTACTAACCGCACCCCAAATTGGTCTGCTAATAGCCTAACTCCGCTGTTCCGAAGGGCTATTTGCAGCCCACCAGGGGTATTATGGTCATTTTCCCCTCACAGCCCTTTGGGCGAGTGGTCCGTGAGGGCACCATTCGCTGGGTACCCGCTTGGCTGGGCGAATGCCCACGCTTCTGGGCGAGTGGTCCGTGAGGGCACCACTCGCCTAGCGCCTTCTCTCCTACAGCTTATCCCCACCAACACGGGGGTATTTTTACCTTCCTTGGCCTGGGCGAGTGACCCGGCGAATGATCTGGACGACCCAGGTTTCGCCAGTTGGCTGGGGGGCCCACTCGGCGAATACGGGTTGTACACAATCCCCGCTCTTTACGAGCGGTTCCTACGGTCGTAAAGAACAGTCCAACCCTGTATTCGGTGAGTGCTTGCTGACTGGACCCATAAGATTCCGTGGGTCCCACCGTCATTCTATATATATACCCTCATGTCAGGTTTCTCTGGACCACTCTCTCATCTCGGCTCGGAGTTCCTCCACTTCCTGATGTCTTTCCACAAACCTTCTGCGAAACCCCTCTCGCGAGAGATGATCGACCGCCTGGCTGCGGCTCAAGCTGCAACGGCCCCCAGGGCATCCAAATTTGCTCCCTGGCTGATGTCTAAACGGGATCCGAGCGCCCCCTATGTTTCGCGTCGAGCCAAGGCGATTCGGCTGAATCGTCAGAGAGGCGAGACTGCCTCGGAGTCTCCGGCGGATACTCCACCGGCGAACACGCTAGCGGATGCCCCTCCGGACCCTGCGATGCCGGTATGAGAATTCCTCCTGTCTTCATTTAGTTCATGTCCCTTACCCTGCGTTCATTCTGACCATTCGCAGGGGGCTTTGGTACCTGAGGACGGCCATGGGGCCGTTTTGAGCAGTGTGGTGGTGCCACCTCCCGCGGACGAGGTACCTCCTCCCGATCTGGATCTTGCTCCTCCGCCTCCTCCTGGGGAGACTGTACTCCAATCCCGTGAGTTGTGAACCTTCTCGCTTTTTCCTTTTATGTTGTCGGCTACTAACCATTACCTTTTTGCAGCTCTCAACCCTGACGTCCCGCTGCGGGACTCCATTCCTCCAAGTCCCCCTGCTCAGGTGAACCCCTCTGTCACCGCGAATGAACGGAGGGTCTCCCCTGAGCGAGAGCTGGATCAGCCTCTCCGTGCTGATGACCGTGCGGATGCTCCGACTCCTTCTTCACAGCCTTACCGTCCAGGAAAGGGAAAGGTCTTACCTCCCGCCTGGTTGTTTGGGACGCACCCCCATTCGTCTCGTCCTTCAGGTCACCTGGACCCCACCCCAGGTCAGTTCACTCACCCGCCTCTATCGTACTCGCATATTTTATCACCACTAACCTAGTTGTGATTCCGCAGGCTATCGAGAAGCCTCCCCCTTCGACTCCTACTACGAGGGGGGAGAGGGAATGCTCTCGCCTCTCCCTTCCCCTGGGGATCTCGCTGACTTCCTGGGTGATTCCTCGGATCACGCGACCCTGAAGGATCGGATCTCGGAGGTCCTGGGGAAGCTCATCCATACCCAGCGAAACGTAGCCGGCCAGGTGGACGACGTGCGGTTGAGAGTCGCGCGTGAGTTAAAGGACCTCCATCCGGACTACTCGCGCCTTCTCACCACGGTGGAGCGCATGGGGGGCGAAGGAGGGGAGTTGTCTCCCGAAACACACGCTGCGCGAGCCCGGGATCAACTCCAACTGGCTTCCCATGAGATCACCAATATACTCGCTTATTACCGCCCGCGAATGCCCATGGAAGCTGGGTCGCGAAAGCGAGGTCGGTGGATCTGGGAGGAGATCTGACCTACCCAACGTCCACCCCTCTTATTGTTTCCTTTTCTTACTTTATGCTGCGAATGTTTGAACGTTATATTTGTCTGTAATAATTTCTCTATGCTTTGCGAATGCTTCTTTATTCGTTTTTCGTATCTCATAGCTTTGCTTGGGTATTGCCGAGTGATAACTTATAGCCGGATGCTCTTCCAACCTCGTTGCGTAGCCGCGGAATGAATAGACATAGGGCATTTGCCATTAATGGGCGAGAGGGACCGGCTCGGGCTTCGAGGTGTCGAGAAGGCGCGATGGCTATCCGCACACCCGTGGCCTCGAAAGCCCAAACGCCGTTTGGTCCCTCTATAAATAAGTCTTTCAACCACCGTATTAAATACCTAACCATCCGCTCTCTTTCCTTGCGCTAGCACTCGCGCTTCTTCCTTATCTGTTGCTCCCCTTTTCTTCTTCACTCGCAAAAATGGGTGGCGATGCGGAAGGCAGGGCCAAGTGCGCCAGCGCATTCGCCAACCACGTCTTCGATTCCTGCGACCTCTCTGAGGAGGCTTACCTGTCTGCCGTCGCCGACTACGTCCCGCCGGGTTTCGAGGGGCGAAAGCCCAGGCCGGACGAGCGTCTGAACTCCATCTCGCCTTGTGCTCTCGCGATCCCGCTAGAGCATTTCGAGGTGGGGTTTCGCCTTCCGATCTGGCCGGAACTCCGTCAGACCTTCAGATACTACGGGGTCGTGCCTGGCCAGCTCAACCCCAACTCCATCGCTATGTTGGTCGGGTACGCGAGCTACCTGCGAGAAGAGGGAATCGAGTTCTCGCTGCCCGTCTTCCGCAAGCTCTATACCTTCCGCTGCACCAATGATATCTCGTTCTTCTCGGGACTGAGCCCCCTAAAGCACTACGGGCTCCCGAACAAGAACCATGACTGGGTTCGCCGCTTTATTTTCGTAAGCGGGAACCTGGGGAACACTCTTCTCGCGCCGGTGCAGGAGGAGGAGTCAACCTTCCGCCCCCCGACCCTAGGGGGGCACGAGGCCAAACTCCACCAATACATCCTGGAGCACGGGATGGATCTCGTCCATCTCCGGCGAAACGTCAACTCGCTTCCACCCATTCCGCAGGGCGAGGGTAAGTGTTCGAGACTTCATTCGCTTTCGCTTTGTGATTTTTACATCATTCGCTAGAACCGTTTGTTATATTTATGCAGGCGTGCGCCACTTCCCCCTTCATCCGTCGCGTCCCTCCGGATCTACCCTCTCTCTCGCACAGGCCGCCGCGGATGCCTGTCGGGAGGAACCTTCTTCCTCCAAGCCTGGCGGAAAGAAGCGCAAGCCAGCGGTGCTGACCTCTTCCACTTCCAAGAAGCCCACCCCCCCCCCCCCTCCGCCAAGGGGAAGGGTGTCCTGGACGAGACCCTCGGGGCGGGTGCTCAGATCCAAGCCCTGGGGACGAGTGCGCCAGGAGAGACAATCCCTCGCGCGGGACCGTCGTTGCCGCCGCCCCCACTTCCCAGGGACCATCGGAACTTCCCCAGCGGCGAGAAGTACAGGGACGCCTCGGGGGCTCCCCTGGTCAAGTGGGACAGGAATGCTAACCGGGTCTCGCTCTCCACCCTCCATCCGTCGTGGATAGAGAGCGATCTCGCCAGCGGTGAGGCTTACGCCATCGCGTATGCCCTCTATGCCCGAGAAGACGCCGAAGTCTATGATGCCGAGACGACCCAGGTTCTCGCTCATGAGAGTGCCAGGGCCATGCTGCGGGCGCTCGAGCTCGCGCACATGTCTTCGCGCCGGAGCATCAAACTGGCGCGGGACTTGGCGGAGGTTGAGGAGTCCCGGTCCGTTGCTTCTACTAAGGCGATGGAGCTTAGGACTAAGCTGGCGGCTGCGGAGACTCTTCTCGCCAACCGCCCTGTCGCCGAGGTATGTTTTCTCCTTTCCCGCGAATGACTTGTTGCCGATTGACAAACTTTATTCTTACTACCTTTGTTATTATTTTCAGGATACCACGGTTGCCGAGATGCTCCGCGCTCGGGTGGTCGGCCTTGAGGACGAAATCCGTCTGGCCAAAGCCGAAGTCCAGCGATTGCGAGAGGCTGGTGCGTCAGCACTCGACCCGGGGAGCGGGGTCCATTTTTATCCCCATCACGAGTTGGAGCAGCTGATGCAAGAGAACGCGCAGAATGCCGTCAAGCATGCGCTGCAGGTGATGCGGCGAGCGGGATACCTGAAGGCGGAGGCCGAACGCCTTTCCGCTCGCCAAGTCGTCCCCGAGCTTTACATTCCAATCCCCTTTCCGGAGGACGACCACGTCGAGCCGCGAGAAGACGCCCTCATCCCAGGCTCTGGTGAGAGCGACGGATCTTCGAGCGAGAAATCTGTTGATCCTTGAGAAGGGCCTCTTGTATTTTCTCTTTTTGCATTTATCCTTTTGACTGTAATCTTGAACGGGCGAGTGCCTTTAAAAGATGTATATATTGACTACAATTTGTGTTATTCTAAGCTTTCCTCTCATTCGCCGCTATACCTCGTTAGGCTCATTAGGACGTTGATTCTTCTTATTCGTCGCCACACCTCGTTAGGCTCATTAGGACGTTAGGTCGTGATGCGACTGTCTTGGCCATCCCGCGAATGCTCGAAGATGACTTAGGTCGGTCGTTCCCCTTCGACCTCTTGCTACCAAGTGAACCTTACCATTCGCGCATCACGGGGTTTCGCTTAGGTAGTCATGAGAGGTATGATCCTCTCTCCGGCGCGTGGTCTGTGCGAATGCTCTTGAGATCATCTCTTGAGAACTTAGAGCCTGCCACCGAGTGAGCCTTCGGACCTGCCAGCTAGATGAGAGCCTGGACAGCGGGTCTGCTCGGGGCCAACCTCTGGAACATAGAACCTGCCACCGAGTGAGCCTTCGGACCTGCCAGCTAGATGAGAGCCTGGACAGCGGGTCTGCTCGGGGCCAACCTCTGGAACATAGAACCTGCCACCGAGTGAGCCTTCGGACCTGCCAGCTAGATGAGAGCCTGGACAGCGGGTCTGCTCGGGGCCAACCTCTGGAACATAGAACCTGTCACCGAGTGAGCCTTCGGACCTGCCAGCTAGATGAGAGCCTGGACAGCGGGTCTGCTCGGGGCCAACCTCTGGAACATTGAACCTGCCACCGAGTGAGCCTTCGGACCTGCCAGCTAGATGAGAGCCTGGACAGCGGGTCTGCTCGGGGCCAACCTCTGGAACATAGAACCTGCCACCGAGTGAGCCTTCGGACCTGCCAGCTAGATGAGAGCCTGGACAGCGGGTCTGCTCGGGGCCAACCTCTTGAACATAGAACCTGCCACCGAGTGAGCTTTCGGACCTGCCAGCTAGATGAGAGCCTGGACAGCGGGTCTGCTCGGGGCCAACCTCTTGAACATAGAACCTGCCACCGAGTGAGCCTTCGGACCTTCCAGCTAGATGAGAGCCTGGACAGCGGGTCTGCTCGGGGCCAACCTCTTGAACATAGAACCTGCCACCGAGTGAGCCTTCGGACCTGCCAGCTAGATGAGAGCCTGGACAGCGGGTCTGCTCGGGGCCAACCTCTTGAACATAGAACCTGCCACCGAGTGAGCCTTCGGACCTGCCAGCTAGATGAGAGCCTGGACAGCGGGTCTGCTCGGGGCCAACCTCTTAAACATAGAACCTGCCACCGAGTGAGCCTTCGGACCTGCCAGCTAGATGAGAGCCTGGACAGCGGGTCTGCTCGGGGCCAACCTCTTGAACATAGAACCTGCCACCGAGTGAGCCTTCGGACCTGCCAGCTAGATGAGAGCCTGGACAGCGGGTCTGCTCGGGGCCAACCTCTTGAACTTTTAGGATCTCTCCTGCGAGCTGTAGCATCATTTTTATACACATAGTTTAAACAAAATGTTTTTATTCAAAAACCACTGTTGCTACATGGTATTAAGGATAAAAGCGTTTAAGGTCGTCGCCACTCCATGTGTGGCTGAGGGGTTGGCCCTCCACGTTCTGAAGGCGATACCCCCCAGACTTTAGTGCCTCTTCCACGACATAGGGGCCTTCCCAATTGGGGTTAAGTTTTCCCACCGCGGCGGACCTCCCAGCCGCGTCGACCTTCTTAAGTACCAAATCTCCCTTCTCGAACTGCTTGATCCTGACGTGCCTGTCGAAATACTTGGCCATCCGCCGCTTGACCTCTTCTTGATGGATGGCTGCTCGATCCCGAGCTTCTTCGATGAGGTCGAGGGAGAGCCGCAACTCCTCCTCGTTCTCGGCTCTCCAATCTTCCTCACCATTTGTGGCGACCTTTACCCGTGGTGTCATAACCTCGAACTCTATGGGGATGACGACCTCGCAGCCGTGAGAGAGCTTGAAAGGGGTCTCTCCCGTGGCGGTGTTGGGGGAGGTTCTTAAAGCCCAAAGGACCGAGGGGAGCTGCTCCACCCAATTGCCCTTGAGATTTTCCACCTTCTTCTTGAGCAGGTTCACGATGACCTTGTTCGCCGCCTCCACCTGCCCGTTGCTCCTGGGATGGTGAACGGACGCAAACCTAAGGTCTATCCCCAACTGGCCACAGAAGCCGATGAATTCCTCGCTTGCAAACTGCGGTCCATTATCCGTGACTATGGCCTGCGGAAGCCCGTGTCGACAAATGATCTCCCCCCATATGAAGTTGCGGATTACCTGGGAGGTGACCTTAGCCAACGCCTTGACCTCCAACCACTTTGTGAAGTAGTCAATCATGACTAGGAGAAATCTCCTCTGTCCACTAGCCTGGGGGAAGGGTCCTACCAGGTCCATTCCCCATATGGCGATTGGCCAGGGCGCCGTGATACTCTTTAGCCTCTGAGCTGGCATGAGCTGAAGCGGGGCGAACATTTGGCACTTCTGGCATCTCTTGGCGAAGGCTGCCGCGTCTTTACTTAGGGTTGGCCAGAAGTACCCCTGCCTTATTATCCTTGCTTCCAGCATCCTGCTCCCCGAGTGGCTGCCGCACTCGCCGGAGTGAACTTCTTCCATGATCCTTGGGACTTCTTCCTCCGAGATGCATCGGGCCAGGAGGCCCGAGAGGGTCTTCCGATACAAGTCACCCTCATGGAGCACGTAGTAGGCAGACTTATACCGGAAGCGCCTCTGGTCCGGAACTTCTTCCGGAAATTTTCCCGTTGCGAGGAAGGTGACGAAGGGATCCTTCCAGGAGGGCCGATGTTCTACTTCCATGAGCTCTCCCTCTTCGATCGAAGGACGGAATAGGTCCGTCAGGGTCCCCCCGGCTCGTGGACCAGATTTTGCCAACCGATCTGCCGGGGTGCTCTCCTCTCGAGGGACGTGCCGGATGGAGAAAGTTTTGAACGTCCCCACGAGACCTTTGACTTTTGCTAAGTACCTCATGAGCACAGGTTCCCTTGTTTCGAACTCTCCCCTTATCTGAGAAGCTATTATCATGGAGTCAGTGAGGACCTCCACGTCATGGACCCCGAGCTCCCGGGCCAACCGCAGGCCGGCGATTACAGCCTCATACTCCGCCTGGTTGTTGGTGATTGGGAAGTGTATCACTAGTGTCTGCTCTATCTTTACTCCGTGGGGACTCTCCAGCACCACCCCTCCTCCGAGAGAATTTTTGCCAGAAGCCCCATCCACCAGCAGCTTCCACGGAACGTGACGAGGGGCTCCGTCTTCTTTCATCTCGGCCACGAAATCTGTCATGAAATCAGCCACCACCTGCGCCTTCATAGATAATCGAGGGACAAAGGTAATGTTGAATTCACTTAGCTCTATTGACCATTTTGCGAGCCTTCCTGAGTGCTCCACTCCTTCGAAGATCTGGCGGAGAGGATGATCCGTCACTACTTGGATCGAATGGGCCTGGAAGTATGGCCTAAGCTTCCTTGCTGCGATGACCAGGGCAAAGGCCAACTTCTCTAAAATTGGGTACCTGAGCTCCGCTTCCCTCAGGACCCTGCTTACGTAGTAGACTGGCAGCTGCTTCTTGCCTTCCTCCCGAACCAGGACGGAGCTTACGGCCTCAGCCCCGACCCCGAGATATAGATGTAGATCCTCCCCCTCTTTGGGACTTTGTAGTAGCGGAGCCTTGGTGAGTTGGCTCTTCAAGGCCTGAAAGGCCTCCTCGCATTCTCTTGTCCACTCAAATTTCTGGTTGCCTCGTAGCGCTTTGAAGAAGGGGGAGCATCTTTCCCCGGCCCGAGAGAGAAACCTGTTCAGCCCGGCGAGTCTTCCGGTCCAACGTTGAACTTCCTTGGCGTTCCGTGGCGACCCCAGCTCCATTATAGCCCTAACCTTGTCCGGGTTAGGTTCTACCCCCCAGGGGGTGAGAAGGTGCCCCAGGAACTTCCCTTTGCTGGCCCCGAACACACACTTCAGGGGGTTCAGGCGCATCTTGTACTTGCGTAGGGTGGCGAAGGTCTCCTCGAGGTCCCGGATGTGAGAGCTCACACACTTGCTCTTTATCATAAGGTCATCCACGTAGACCTCCAGGTTCCTTCCCCTTTGCTTCTTAAATACCCGATCCATCATCTTCTGGTAGGTTGCTCCTGCATTTTTCAGCCCGAAGGGCATCATCTTATAGCAATAGCATCCCTCCCTGGTGATGAACGAGACATCTCTGACGTCCGGGGGGGGTGCATTCTTATTTGGTGATAACCTGAAAAAGCATCCAAAAAACTCATCACAGAAAAACCGACGGCTGAGTCAACCAGCGCGTCGATCCGAGGCAAGGGATAACAATCCTTAGGGCAGGCCTTATTTAACAATGAAAAGTCCACACACATACGCCAGCGGCCATCGGCCTTTTTTACCATTACGACATTGGAGACCCAGCCTGGATACTGGATCTCCGTTACAAAACCTGCTTCGAGGAGTTTCGCCACCTCCTCGCGGATCGGTCCTTCGAGCTTGTCAGCTATAGTCCTTCTCTTCTGCCGGATGGGGCGGGCTTCTGGATCGAGGTTGAGACGATGGCAAGCCACGTCCGCCTCGATGCCTGGCATGTCCGTTGCGCTCCTTGCGAAGATGTCTACGTTCTTCTGGATGCACTTCAGCATCCTTCTCTGGTCCTCCGGGCCGAGGCCCCCGCTGATCCGCACCTTCTCCACCCTTCCTGCCTGGGTGGTAACCTCCATCTCTATCACCTCTTCTGCGCCTCGAGCCGGGTTGGCTCTTCCCACTGGCCTTTTGCTTCTCGCCTCTCCTCCCGGGCCTTTTCCTCTGCGGCTCCTTCCGCCTTCACCGGCTCGACCTCCTGCTCTTCCCGAGCGACCTCCAACAACTCGACCTCCTGCTCCTCACGAGCGACCTCCAACAACTCGACCTCCTGCTCCTCACGAGCGACCTCCATATTCTCCTCTTGGGCATCGCCCTCTCCCCCTACTTCTCTCTTCTCCACTTCTTCTCCTGGCCCCTCCGGCCTCGCCATCTCTTCATCCATCTTCTCGGCATCCGCCATCCATGAAATGGTGTTGACGGCAGTCACATAGCACTGTCTCGCCACCTTAGCATCTCCTCGGACGCGGATCTGGACTCCTCCACTATGGAGCTTTAAGCACTGATGGTACGATGAGGGCACACACCGGAAGGCGCTGATGAGGGGTCGTCTGAAGATGGCGTTATAGCTGCTCGGAGCGTCCACAATGACGAACCGACAGTTTCTTGGGACTCCTCCTAGCGTCACCTGGAGACCTACGCCTCCCTCGACCTCCTTCCGCTCCCCCGAGAAACCAAACAGTGGTCCGTCGGAGGCCTGCACCCTCTTCTTCTCTACCTCCATCGCGTCGAAAGCTTTTTTGAAGATCACATTCACCGAGCTCCCGTTGTCCACCAGGATCCGAGAGACCGTGAAGTTTTCTATCGCCGTCTAGATCACCAGGGCGTCGCAGAATGGGTCCTCGTAATCTGGCATATCTTCTGAGGAGAAGGTGAGCTTCTCAGAGGGGGTGGGGTCTGGGAAGTCGACGCGACGTCCCTTCGGAACATGGCCTGGAAGCTTCTCTTGCGAGAGGCCTCTATCCCAACCCCACCGTGAATCACCCCGATTCCTCCCCTGGTTCCTGTATCTGCCCTATCCTCACACCGGTCCTCTTCTGCCTCTGGGAGCACTTCCTCAATTCTGGCCTGCTGCCGCCGTGGCTGTCCCTTTCCCTCATCTCCAAGAACTCCGGGCAGGTGGCGATCGCGTGACCTTCTTCCTGATGAAAGTCACAGTAAGGCAACGCCCCCCTGTCCTCTCTTCCCGCTCTTCCTCTTCCTCCTCTTGCTCCTCTACCTCTCCTCCCTCGGCCTACCGCCATGGCTTGCTCCCTCGGGGTGTGAGGGGGTCTGGGACCCTGCCTCCACCCCTGATTCACTCCTCCTGCCTCCCTTCCTTAGTACCTTTCATCCTGACCTCGAGCCGGTCCTTCCTGGTTCCTCCAGCCCAACCTGTTGTTGGGCTCTTGGTTCCTCCAAACCCGAGGTGGTCTTTCGAACCCCTGGCCCCTGGGTTCCTCTCGCCTTCTTCCCTCTGGCTGCCTCGCCTCGGGCTCGCTCATCTTCGCCAACCTTTTGTAGAATTCGGGATTGGCTGCCTCCCCTTCAATCTCCTCCGCGGCTCTCTCCATCAACTCCTCGAAGGATACGGGAGGTCTTCTCTTAAGGTCCATCTTGAAGAACCCCTCTCGCAGCCCTACGATGAATGCCATCTGGAGGGCGAATCCCGGCACCTCCTGCACTAGGTGTATCTCCTCCTGGAACCTGTCCACGTACTTGGCCAAGGATTCCCCCTCCCTTTGTCTGATCTTGAAGAGAGCCTCCGCATCCTTCTTCCTCTTTTTTGACGTCGAAAAACGCAGTCGGAAGTTTCGGCGCAGATCATCGAACGCGTAGATGGAACCTGTGGGAAGCTGGTGGAACTAGTCCCTTGCTTTCTCCTTCAGGGTGGTCGCGAAGAGCCGGCATTGAAAAGAATCCGACATGGGAAGGATTGATGTCATGTCCTCGAACCACTGCAGGTGCACAACTGGATCCTCCTTGCCGGTGTAGTAGGACATCTCCGGCCCACGAAACCCTTCTGGCACTGGGGCCGAGAGGATCATCTCGCAAAAGGGGCTCCCTTCCCCTGCTCGGCGAGTGGTCCTCTCGCGCGGGACCAACTCACACACCTCAGCACTCGCCGGACTGCTGAACAGCTGCCGTCTGGGGAGATCTCGCGCGCTTCCTTCTGCTGGCACCTCCTTCCCCGGCCGCTGCCCCGGTGCGTTCTCGCCAATCTGCAAAGGCGGGACCACTGGGACCGCCGGGGTCTCGCACTCGCTCCTTGCAGCGAGAACTGTCTGCAGGACCTCTCGCTTGAACTTCTCAAACATCTCCAGCCACTCCCCTGCCGCTGGTGGTTGCGAGTGACCTGAGTCAGAACCATTTCCTCCATCTCCCGTCATCGAAACTAGCTTGGGATTTTCTTTCACCGGCTACGGTCCACGCTCACCGCACCAAAAATGTTGAAACCAGCAACTGGTCTCTTGAGTTCGGACCCACTGGGGGTGTAGCCGATGCTTATTTCTCCCTCACGAGACTCTCTTGACGGTGGATGCTGGAAACGGAATAGACCCAAGGCTAAAGCGAGGAGGTCCCGCCACACACCCGGAAGATCTTAGAGAGCTTCCCCTCCCAAACCAAAGCTCAACCGGGCACCTTGGAGGGCACTGGCTGCCAACCAAAACTAGCCTAGAGGAGAGGATTCTCTAAAATCGGATCTCCTCCAAGGTGCCCTTAAGGGTCTATTTATAGTTTTCCTAGGCTGGTCTGTAAATAGCCTGAATCCGCCTTTCAATTCTACTAACCGCACCCCAAATTGGTCTGCTAATAGCCTAACTCCGCTGTTCCGAAGGGCTATTTGCAGCCCACCAGGGGTATTATGGTCATTTTCCCCTCACAGCCCTTTGGGCGAGTGGTCCGTGAGGGCACCATTCGCTGGGTACCCGCCTGGCTGGGCGAATGCCCACGCTTCTGGGCGAGTGGTCCGTGAGGGCACCACTCGCCTAGCGCCTTCTCTCCTACAGCTTACCCCCACCAACACGGGGGTATTTTTACCTTCCTTGGCCTGGGCGAGTGACCCGGCGAATGATCTGGACGACCCAGGTTTCGCCAGTTGGCTGGGGGGGCCCACTCGGCGAATACGGGTTGTACACTAACAGTCAAAGAGTAAGCTAGTAAGTGACACGAGAATTTTTAACGTGTAAAACCCGGAAAGGGTGAAAAATCACTCAGCCGGAGCTGTGCCGACCAACTTCCACTATCTTCTGGGGGATTACAATTAGAGACTTAGAGCTCGAGCGCGACAGGCCGCTGCTCGTTACAACGAGAGAGAGAGAGATCTCCGAAGGTGAAAGACCACTTCTCGAAAAACTAAGTCTTTTTCCTTCTGAGAACAGCAGTGAGAACGAAAGTGAGAATGCTCGTGAGAACAAAAGTGAGAATGCTGAGTCGTCTTTAGGGAGGAAGGAAATTTCTAAGTCCACGAAGGAGATCTTCAAGCCCCGAAGGAGATCTTCAAGCACCGGAGGAGAATTACAGAGAAATCTTCAAAGGAGCTCTCTCGGGTGCAGCAGGCCAGGTCCCCTGAAATGAAGTCCTGGGGCTCCTTTTATAGCTTTGGTTGGGGGTAGCCCGGTAATTTTGCCGCTGTAACCACCGTAACCACCTGGTGGGCGAATCACGCTGGTTGATTTGAAGCACACGGATCGCCATTTTTCGTAAATAACCGTCTCGCCTTTCTGGTAGTTCGGGCAGCTTTGTTGAAGGCGAAAAAGGCGACAAGCGAGTCCTGCAATCTGAGAAATTAAGAAATGTTAACTGCGCGCGCGTTCAGAATTTGGGAACCTTCTGAGCGCGTTCAGAACGTGGAAACGTTCTGAGCGTGCGGGGAAGCCTTCTAAGCGAGCGGGGAAGCCTTCTGAGCGCGCAACAAACTCGGGAGTGTTCTGAGCGCACAACGAACTTGGGAGCATTCTGAGCGAACGGAGAGGCGTTCTGAGCGCGCAATGAGCGCGGGAGCGCTCTGAGCGCGTAACGGACGTGAGAGCGTTCAAAGCGAACGAAGAAGAGTTCTGAGCGCACAACGAGCGCGGGAGCGGTACCAACATTTATGTCTGGTCTTAATCCCGTCGCTAAGCAACTTCATGCTTCCCCTTGTTCCTTAAGAATCGCTCAAAAGCGGATTGGGTATTTCCGCCGGATGAGAAGTTAACTGGGCCAAGATTTATGAAGCTTTAGGGTCCTTCGAGTATAAGATTTCTAAATCCGAGAAAAGATTTGAAAAACTAAATGTTATATTTTGAAAACTATTTAGAAATCCAGCTTCTGCAGTGTCCTCGTCTGCTGAGATTGCCCTAGGTGCAGCATTCTCAGGTGGATCAGTTCGTCGGGAAAGAGCATCTGCCGCTCCGTTGGTTTTACCAGACTTATAATGAATTGTATAGTTAAACTCGAGCATCTTGGATAAAAAATGTTGTTGTTCTGGTGTTGTCATAATTTGTGAGGTTAGGTTATGCAGAGTTTGGTGGTCCGTTAAAATTGTAAAAACTGAAGAAATAAGGTAATGTCGTCATTTACTAATGGTCGTGGTAATTGCCAACATTTCACGGATGTAAGTTGATTTGACTTGTTCCTGTTGGGTTAGTTTTTTACTAAAATATGCCAACGGGTGTCCTTTTGGGGTTAACATTGCTCCTACACCGACCCCGGAAGCGTCACATTCAACGGTGAATGGAAGGGAAAAGTCTGGGAGTGAGAGTACGGGAGTTGTGGACAGTAATGTTTTTGTTAGAAATTTTATTTATAAAACATTTATTTCATAAATGTTTATTGGAGCCTTGTATGGTGTTTGGTGTTTGGCTCCTCATTATAGATGAAAAGCTCCAAAACCAAATTGGAGGGAATCTAAATTTTTGGAGGGAAACCTTCATGAATGAAAAGATGAACTTTTTAGTCCCACCATGCTTATTTGCTTTCTAACCAAAGAGTATTTATATGTTTTCACTCATTCTTATTTGTTCAAAAGAACATAAGGAGAAACTATGAACCACGCGCGCGCGCGCGCACGCACCGGACCGGATCCGGATTTGAATAATTGAATTGAATTGTAATTTTTGTACAAAATAGTTTTGAGTTTTTATTCAGAGTAACGTCGATTAGAAGTCGACTTGCGTCGAGTGAAACTCCAAGTCGCTTCGAATGCCAGAGCTGCGTCGAGTAGAACTCGAACCTGCGTCGACTGGCATTCGAAGTTGCGTCGACAGGATAGAATCCAGTCGAAGCTGCGTCGAATTGATTTTGACGCACCCGCCTCGCATCGTGCTGCTTTGAATGGAATTCGAAGCTGCGTCGAATGGGCTTCGACGCTGCGTCGAATGGGCTTCGACGCTGCGTCGAATAGAAGTCCAAGCACTTTCGTTTTACGCGTTTTCTTAACCGCTCATTTACGCGTGTTTCTCACCATTATTTACGTTGGAAATATTCAGCGTTTCTCTTCCCGATTATGAGTCTTCCAATTATAACCGTTAATATTTATTATGGTTTTAATATATTGCCGTTTCTCGAGATCCTATCTTCTTCCGCGATTTACTGTCTTTGTTCTATATATTCACGTTTTTTCTGAAATCGAAGATATGCGCTGCAGCTCTCTCCGTTTTCCACGATCTTCTACGCGATTCCTTTTCTTAACATTTGCTTCATCAAGTGGTTGTTCTGGTGCTCTGTGCTTCTTCGGTGTCCGCACACATCGGAGTTTCGGGATCTAGCCGGGTGTTGTACCTTGGAGGAGTGAGCATCGGTTGAAAGCCCTGCCGGAGGGTGGTGCAACTTCTTTAGGGCAGTGACCACACGCCTTACCCAGGCTCGATTCTGAACTATAAATTACTCTATTTTATTTCTCATCATCTTCATGCAATTTTATTAATATTGTTATTCATATATATATATATATATATATATATAGATCTGCTATTTCTGTTAAAGTTTTTAAAAAACGAAAATATATCACTTTGTATATTAGTATAGGGATATAGAAGAAAATATTCCATCAATCTAAAGAAGTTATAATTCCACATCAACAGAATAAATAAAATCAAATAATCAAAATGATTATCTCTGTTTTATTGTTTACATGTACTGTTATTTACTATATGTTTTATAAATTCCAGAAATCTGTAATGACATCTAGATCTGAGGATTCTGCCGGGATCAAACCCGAGAAATTTAACGGTAGCGGTTTTCGTCGTTGGCAAGCACAGGTCGAATATTGGTTAAATACCCTAGGTCTTTTGTCTGCTATCTTCGATGCCCCTCCTTCGGAAACTGAAATCCCTAGCGCTGCAAATGCAGTTGCTTCGACTCTACCATCGTCTTCATCTTCAACTGCAAACACCACTAGAACCTACGTAAGATGTCTTCCTTATAGAGATCCGGTAGATGTTGAATATCATTGTCGTAACTGAATCCTAAGTGCTTTGTCCGATAGCCTTTACGATGTATTCCTTCAATATCGTACAGCCAAGGATTTGTGGTATGCTCTTGAAGCACGTTATAACCTAGACAATACGGGTATAGAACGTTACAACGTTTCTAACCTCCACAAATTCAAGCTTGATGCCTCCAAGCCCATAAATCCTCAACTCCATCAACTTGATGAGATGTTGTCCAAGATCCGAGCCGATGACTCAATTCTTTCCGAAAATTATTTAGTGGCATGTCTTATTGATGCACTTCCTGATTCTTGGTCCGGCTTTAGCACTAAACTAAGGCATGACCAATCAAACCTTACTTATGTTCAAATCCAAAATGCAATCCGCATAGAGGAGGAACATAAGAGTAAAAATTCTAAAAACCCCAAAGACCTTGCTCCTAAAGTAAATCTCACTGAATCGCAAGACAATCATTCTTCCCACCATCACTTCAAAGCCAAAGGAAAGAACCATAAGAAACCTTTCCGTCCAGGTTCCCGCCATCATAAACCAAATCATCCCAAGCCTGGTCCTTCTATCCAAAACCCAGGTAAAGGGAAATGGTGCTTCATCTGCGGCCGCACAAACCATCTGTCCACCAACTGCTTCTACAAGAAGATAGAACCCGTGATTGGCAAGTCTCGTGGAGACAAGCCTCAGGCCAACATGATCCAAGCACCGGATCAACCTATCTTCAGGTTAGATTATTCTCCAAGTCTTCTTCTCACTTGTTCATCAGATTGGTGGCTTGATTCCGGAGCAAATGTTCATACTTGTTTTGATCGTTCTTGCTTTGCCACCTTTCAGGACATCAGTGGAGGAAGCGTGATCTTAGGAGATGCTTCTTCGGCACAAATACTTGGACGCGGGCGAGTGGATCTTAGGTTGACATCCGGGAAGACACTAGCCTTGCAAGATGTGCTTTATGTGCCGAGAGTTAAGAAGAATCTTGTGAGCGGATCCTTGCTAGTGAAGAGGGGTTATAAAATTGTCTTAGAGTCAAATAAAGTTGTAATAACATTTAATGATGTTTTTATTGGTAAAGGATACATATGTGATTGTTTATTTAAATTAAATGTTGCTGATTTAGAAATAAATCAGATTTCATCTTCTTCTGTTTCATACTCAAATTCAAATTTTTGGCATGCTAGGTTAGGACATGTAAATTCAGATTCTATGAAAAGAATGATGTCTTTAAATTTAATTTCGAAATTTAATACTGCGCCAAGTTCTAGATGTGAAATATGTGTACAATCTAAATTTTCTAGAAAACCTTTTAAAACAGTGGAAAGAACTTCAAAACCTTTAGAGTTAATTCACTCGGACGTGTGTGACTCAAACTGCCAACCTACTAGAGGTGAAAATAAATATTTTGTAACTTTTATTGATGATTTCACTAAATATTGTTACATATATTTATTAAAAACTAAAGATGAAGTCTTTTCATATTTTAAGATTTTCAAAGCGGAAGTAGAAAATCAATTAGGATCATCGATTAAAATTCTTAGATCTGACCGAGGTGGAGAATACACTTCGAATGAACTAACTCAGTTTTGCCAAGAACATGAGATTATTCATCAAGTGACTGCTCCATATTCTCCCCAATCGAATGGTGTAGCTGAACGCAAAAATCGGACCTTGATGAACATGGTCAATGTCATGTTAGCCGAGTCTGGTACTCCAGAAAATCTTTGGGGTGAAGCGTTGCTCACCTCCTCTTTCATCTTGAATAGAATTCCTTCAAAACATAACGACAAAACTCCTTTTGAATTATTTAAATTAAGGAAACCTAACCTCCTAATTCTTCGAGTGTGGGGGTGTTTGGCTAAGGTAGCAATTCCTGAACCTAAAAGAAAGAAAATAGGACCTAAAACATTAGATTCCATCTTTATAGGTTATGCTTCTGATAGTAGTGCTAATAGGTTTCTTATCACCAACTAACTAATTAGTGAAATATCAAACAACACTATAATAGAAGCCAGAGATGCTGTTTATTTTGAAGATAAATTCCCATATAAAATAGATAACACATCTCAACCATCTTCTAGCTCAATTCAACCTTCCTCTTCTATAGATCCATTAGAAATTGATGAACCTAGAAGAAGCAAAAGGGTTAGAACCGAAAGAACATTTGGAGAGGATTACTTCACTTACCTAGTTGAAGGAGATCCAAATTCATATGAGGAAGCTATGACCTCATCTGACTCTCCATTTTGGAAAGAAGTCATAAATACTGAAATTAATTCTATTCTAGAAAACAAAACCTGGATTCTAACTGATCTTCCATCTGGTACCAAAGCCATAGGTTGTAAATGGATCTTTAGGAAGAAATTAAATCCTGACGGTTCCATAGAAAAATATAAGGCTCGCCTTGTTGCTAAAGGCTATGCGCAAAAACAAGGGATAGATTATTTGGATACATATGCTCCCGTAGCTAGGATTACATCCCTTCGCATTCTAGTAGCCTTAGCTTCGATCCATAAATTAATTATTCATCAAATGGACGTAAAAACCGCTTTCTTGCATGGAGACTTAGATGAAGAAGTCTATATGTCTCAATCCGAAGGTTTTGTAGTTAAAGGACAAGAAACCAAAGTATGTAAGCTAATTAAATCTTTGTATGGTCTAAAACAAGCACCAAAACAATGACACCAAAAATTTGACTCCGTAGTATTATCATTTGGATTTATATCTAATGAATATGATAAATGCATTTATGCAAAACAAGAAGAGAATGAATGTGTGATTTTATGTCTCTATGTAGATGACATTTTAATCTTTGGAAGCTCAATTAAAATTGTTAATAACATTAAAAAAATTTTATCATCTAAATTTGATATGAAAGATTTAGGAGAAGCTAATGTCATTTTGGGAATGAAATTAGCTAAATCAGATTCCAATGTTTCATTATCTCTTTCTCACTCGATTGAGAAAATGTTACATAAATTCAATATATTTGATTCTGCACCTGCTTCCACTCCTTATGACGCTAGCATTAAGTTATGTAAGAATTTAGGTGAACCTATCGACCAACATAGGTATGCGCAAATGATAGGGTCACTACTTTATATTGCTAATCGCACTAGACCCGATATTTCATATGTTGTAGGCAGGCTTAGTAGATATACTAGTAATCCAAGTGATGATCACTGGATAGCCTTAACTAGAATCTTTAAATATCTTCGCGGAACTTTAGACCATAACTTAGTGTATACGGATTATCCCAAAGTTTTAGAAGGATATTCATATGCCAATTGGGTAACTGATTCCTTAGACGTTAAGTCTACTACCGGATATGTTTTCCTCCTTGGAGGAGCCGCCATTTCATGGGCTTCTACAAAACAAACTGTGATTTCAAGAAGTACCATGGAATCCGAGCCGATAGCTTTAGACACTGCGTGTGCCGAAGCCGAATGGCTTAAGAATTTACTTTCAGAAATTCCTTTACTTGCAAAACCTATACCTGCTATTTCTTTGCATTGTGATAATAAATCTGTGATTGATTTAACTGCTTCAAATAACACTAATGCAAAAATGAATAAGTTCATGAGAATCAGGTACAAGTCCGTGAAGCAAAGAAGAAAAGAAGTGATATCACTAAATTACGTAAAGTCAAAATTGAATCTAGCTGATAATCTTACCAAGGGATTATCCCGAAGGGAGATTTTATTGTCATCGAGGGGAATTAGGCTTAAGCCCACATGATTTGCTACCAACGGTGGACACCCAACCCATGTGATTGGAGATCCCATGAATTGGGTTCAATGCTGTAGAAACGAAACCGTTGATGTAGCGTAGTTGGGAGCACAAATTTTAAGGTTGAGAAAACCTTCTCCCCATTCCTATGATATGTTGTGCTCTACGTAACAGCTTATGATGAACTTTAAAAGTTCTTAATGGTCTCCAAAGGCATATATCTTTGCGAGATATTAGTTACGAAATATCTCTTGAGGCACCACCTATGTGGGGGTTGTTGTGAGGCCGCAACTTTGAGATCCGGGCTGAACCCAAAATAACTCTCATGAAAAATCAAGGAATGCGCATGGCCATTAACGCGCCCACCGCCATAACCCAAGAACAATCAATCTTTTGTGTGCTTATCTAATTTACCGGTCAAAAGTTTATAATTCAAAGCCTCTGGCACATTATATTCTTCGGTAGAGGAAATAAGGACTAAGTATAGGTTCAAGGTAACCATTCCACATATACCCATTGCAATTGATACAACTTGATGAAGCAAATTTGTATTTGACTTTATTTATTATTAGTAATATCATATTTATGAAGTTCGCATTTTGGTTTTTCGCTTTTGTGGGGGATTGTTAGAAATTTTATTTATAAAACATTTATTTCATAAATGTTTATTGGAGTCTTGTATGGTGTTTGGTGTTTGGCTCCTCATTATAGATGAAAAGCTCCAAAATCAAATTGGAGGGAATCCAAATTTTTGGAGGAAAACCTTCATGAATGAAAAAATGAACTTTTTAGTCTCACCATGCTTATTTGCATTCTAACCAAAGAGTATTTATATGTTTTCACTCATTCTTATTTGTTCAAAAGAACATAAGGAGAAACTATGAACCACACGCGCGCGCGCATGCACCGCACCGGACCGGATCCGGATCCGGATTTGGGGAATAATTGAATTGTAATTTTTGTACAAAATAGTTTTGAGTTTTTATTCAGAGTAACGTCGATTAGAAGTCGACTTGCGTCGAGTGAAACTCCAAGTCGCGTCGACTGCCAGAGCTGCGTCGAGTAGAACTCGAACCTGCGTCGACTGGCATTCGAAGCTGCGTCGACAGGATAGACTCCAGTCGAAGCTGCGTCGAATTGATTTCGACGCACCCGCCTCGCATCGTGCTGCTTTGAATGGAATTCGAAGCTGCGTCGAATGGGCTTCGACGTTGCGTCGAATAAAAGTCCATGCACTTTCGTTTTACGCGTTTTCTTAACCGCTCATTTACGCATGTTTCTCGCCATTATTTACGTTGGAAATATTCAACGTTTCTCTTCTCGATTATGAGCCTTCCAATTATAACCGTTAATATTTATTATGGTTTTAATATATTGCCGTTTCTCGAGATCTTATCTTCTTCCGCGATTTACTGTCTTTGTTCTATATATTCACGTTCTTTCTGAAATCGAAGATATGCGCTGCTGCTCTCTCCGTTTTTGACGATCTTCTACGTGATTCCTTTTCTTAACATTTGCTTCATCAAGTGGTTGTTCGGGTGCTCTGTGCTTCTTCGGTGTCCGCGCACATCGGAGTTTCGGGATCTAGCCGGGTGTTGTACCTTGGAGGAGTGAGCATCGGTTGAAAGCCCTGCCGGAGGGTGGTGCAACTTCTTTAGGGCAGTGACCACACGCCTTACCCAGGCTCGATTCTGAACTATAAATTACTCTATTTTATTTCTCATCCTCTTCGTGCAATTTTATTAATATTGCTATTCATATATATATATATCTGTTGTTTCTGTTAAAGTTTTAAAAAAACGAAAATATATCACTTTGTATATTAATATAGGGATATAGAAGAAAATATTCCAACAATTTTTAAATGAGAAAAAGTTTGAGTCGCATGGGGTGTCCAGTGAAAATTGTCTTTAACTATCAAATCAGTGAGGGGAGCCGCTATAACAGTGTATTGTTTAAAGAAACGACGGTAATAACCGGCAAACCCTAAGAAGGCCCCTAACTGTTTTAAATTGTGGGGCTCAGGCCAATTTTGGATAGCTTCTATCTTGCTAGGATTGGGTTGAACGCCTTTAGCAGAAATTAGATGCCCCAGAAATTTTATAGAATATACGTTAAAAATACATTTTTTTGTTTAAGAAATAGTTGGTGTTGTAAAAGAAGGATGAATATGGGAGTAAAATGATGACAATGATCAGTAAACGATGTACTATAAATTAGTATATCGTCGAAAAAATGACCATAAATTTTCATAAAAATGGCCGAAAAATGGAATTCATAAGTGCTTGAAATGAAGCTGGCGCGTTGGTAAGCCCAAAGGGCATGACCAGAAATTCGTATAACCCTTGGTGGGTACGAAACGTTGTTTTATGTAAGTCATTTGGGTGCATCCTAATTTGACGGTAGCCAGAATGTAGATCTAGTTTAGAAAAAATATGGGCTCCATGTAATTCGTTTAAGAGTTCGTCAATTGTCGGCATAGGAAAACTGCCTCGAATAATTAGGCGTTTAATGTGCGGTAATCCACGCAAAAACACCACGTCCCGTTTTTTTTTTTAAATAAGAAGGACCGGTGAACTAAATGAAGACGTACTAGGATGAATTAGACCCTTGGATAACATTTCTGCTATTAGTTTTTCGATTTCATTTTTATGTATGTACGGGTACCTATATGATTTTACTTTGGCGACAGAAGCCTCATCGTGTAATGGTATTTTATGGTTAAATTGTCGATTAGGAGGTAGACTAGACTAGACGGTATTGAAAATAAGGATTGATATTTCTGTAATATCTGGCGAATAGGTCTTGAAATATTTCCCTTGTAATCATTGTATATAGAAGGTGATTTAATAGTCTGGTCCGTTTGTACGCAGAGCAGCATAGACTCAATTGAGTCTTGGGCTACCATTCTGTGAAACTGGGCGGAGGTCACGTTTCCTGAACTCATGGAGCGAAGTCCTCGGATAGTGCACGACCTATTGTTGTAGGAAAAAGACATTTCTAATTTCGTATAGTCCGTGGTGACCGGTCCCAAGGATTCCCACCACTGAAAACCTAATACGATGCCCGCCCCGTGTAAATCGGTAATGAACAGGTCTAACACAAAGGTAATTGTTTGGATTAAAAGGTCCACCTGTATACATACTTCTTGACACAACATAGTGGTACCGTTTCCTACATGTATTTTGAAAGGATTTATGGCTGTAATAGGTAGATTAAGAAACCTTGCAATACGTTTTGTGATGAAATTATGGGTACTACCGTTGTCTAAGAAAACATGAACAGGGGAATGACCAATAATTCCTTCCACTCTAAGTGATTTTGAAGAAAAAGTTCTCATTAATGCGTCAACACTAATTTTCGAATCGATAATACCATCTAGATTTATGTCCCCAACTATGTCGTCGTCGCCCATTGTAGGATCCTGCTCATCTGCTTCACCGTCGAGGTAATACAGGTGGGCCTTATTTTTGCATTTGTGGCCCGCCGTATATTTTTTGTTATAGGTGAAACATTGGCTTTTTTCTCTACGTAATTGTAATTCAACCGGGTATGAGCATTTCATGGTCGTTCTGATTGGACTGTGGTATGAAAAGAATTTTGGGTGGTAATTGATTTATTTTGCCAAGGGCGAAAAGGTTTAACTTTTGTGGGGAACTGATCCTCAAATAATCGTGCTAGTTTGAACGTATTAGATAAGGTGGTTGGATACTATGCAATAACCACACGACGGATATTTGGTTGGAGACTAGAAATGTAGGTACTTTTTAAAGCTGGTTTAGAAATACTAGAGACTTGACAAGATAGTTCTTCGAAAGTCTTTTGATACGAAGCGATTGGCGACGTTTGTGTTAACTTTGTTAGGCGCCCTGTTGGATCTTCATAATCTGAGGGTCCAAATCTGCCCATAATAACATCTTTAAAGGTTGACCAATCGGGGCATAATTCGTCCCGAAAAAGACCCTGAAACCAGCTAGAAGCAGGCCTTTCCAATTGCATGAAAGCTACAAAAATAAAATCTTGTGGGTTAATATTATTATATTGAAAATACATTTCCGTCATATAAAGCCATTCTGTAGGGTCTCCAGATGCAATTTTTGGGCAATGTAATTTTGCTGGTACGTGTTGGAATGATTCATTATGCGGAAGGTTGTGATTTACATCGTTCGCTGTGAAATACGGGCGAGAGTACTGTGGTTGTTGAGCGAAAGGGAGAAATTGGAATGATGGAATTTGTGGTTGTTCAGCTGTGGGAACTGGTAGTTGTGTGGGTTGGACGGTAACATATGTGGAAGATGAGTTAAAATTTGGCAAGGTCGAACGACTTGGGTTGTTTCCAAGAAGGCCCGGTAATGAAGACTCTTGGTTGGTAATTATGAGAGTTTGCTCGAAGCATTCGGAGGAGGATCAAAGTGGAATCCACTCCCTGTTGCCCCTAGCAGGTATATATAGGTAAAACCCTAGGAGTGTCTACGGGGATGGGTATCTGTGTACCCAACTGACCTGTTATACCTTCAAACCTGTTATTTGACCAAATATACATTAACAATCTCCTCCTATATTTATGGCAAATAACGTATACGTTTCGAAGTGCAGAAAGTAGTGTAATAGCATAAAGAAAGTTTTCGACTTAACATAGTAACATAAGAGTTAGCACAATTAATAACAGCAGGATTAACATATAGCATCTAGAATAAAAAAGGTGCTACTCATGAAAATAAGTCTGAAAAACAACATGACAAGGATCAAACATAAGATAATTCTACTCGTCTTGTAGATCATCAGCATCCATGTCAAACACCACTTTCTCTCCTCTATCTCCACCAAAGCCTGCAAGGAATTTCATGAGTTAGAAAACTCTATGAATTCATGAACATATGCAGTAACGTAGAAAGAGAACTAGCTCTTACATAAGTGAGCTTAGAACCTGAAGCATTGGTGAAGTAACACTGTCAGCATCTCTATCTGGTCTAGCAGGAACCAGTCTAGTGTTGATTTTGTAAATCAACCATTATCTTATCCATTAGTGATCATTATGTGCCTCATCGACAAAAGTTGAATGATATGGCATAACAATATTTGCAACATTATCAGGTGTGGAATAATGTGCTGTGATCATCAATGTTAGATAACCGACTACAACGACTTTCTATTCCCAGTTGAATAATTTTTCGAATCAACTTACAATGAGAAAGATGCTTAGTTATCAAATGTGGAATAACATGCATCTAGCCATCTTGGGTTTTCATTAAGAACTTATTTGGGGTTTTCAGTCTGTTATTAGATGCTTGAATGTTGCGACTATATAGGTTCTCACTATGAAAACATAAACAACGGAAGACAGTTTCATACATCTATGAACTTTAATCTCATTTCCCCCGATGTTTTTATTGTGATAGCTCTATTTAAGCCTTTGGTCAAGGCGTCTGCAACATTGTCTTTCGATCTCACATCAATTAGGGTCATAATCCCTTGACTTGTGAGTGAGGTCAACCAAGATTGTTTCAGCCTGAGATGCCTTCTTTTTCCATTGAACAAAGTGTTCGTAGCAATCATTTTAGTAACCTGATTGTCGCAGTAAACTGCAACAGAACTCATTTTCAGGCTCGACAAAGGAATGCCCATCACCAAATCTCTTAACCACTCTACTTCTTCTCCTGCTGCAGCAAGAGCGTAGAGTTCGGATTCCATAGAAGAAAGTGCAATACAGGATTGCCTCTTGGACTTCCAGGCTACAGTTGCTTCTCCTAGTGTGAAGACAAACCCACTAGTGGACTTGCTGTCGTTTAATTCCGAGCACCATGATGCGTCAGAATATCCTTCAAGCACTGAAGGATGACCAGAGTAGACTAAAATATACTTTTGTGTGTGCTTTAAGTATCTCATGAGCCAATCTAAGGCGTTCTAGTGGTCTTGGCCAGGATTACTAGTGAATCTGCACAACATGCCGACCGTAAAGGTTATGTCAGGTCTAGTGCAGACCATATCATACATGAGGCTACCAAGCAGTTTAGAATAATCTAACTGTCTAACCAAAGCTCCATCATTGGGCTTTAGGCGGTTAATGTAGTCGTATGGTGTCTCAAATGCTCTACTGTCATTGTATCCCCACGTGTCCAACATGGACTTTATATAGTGGCTTTGACTTAGGGAGATGCCAGTCTGCCCAAAGCTCACTTGTATGCCTAGTATAATGTTAGCTACACTTATGTCTTTTATGCTAAATTCTTTTATTAGGTCTGACTTAACGTCATCCACTTCGGATTGATCAGACCCTAGAATGAGCATATCATCTACGTACAAGCATATTATGGCGACTTTATCTGATCTATTACGTATGTAAAGACATTGACCCGAGAGACTTGACATGTGTATAACCCATAATTCGTCGAGATCAGAAATGCATGAGGACAACACAGAAGACCTCCCCCACCTGGGCGAGTACAGGAGACCTCCCCCACTTGGGCGAGTACAGAAGACCTCCCCCACCTGGGCGAGTACAGAAGACCTCCCCCACCTGGGAGAGTACAGAAGACCTCCCCCACCTGGGCGAGTCTAGAAGACCTCCCCCACCTGGGCGAGTACAGAAGACCTCCCCCACTTGGGCGAATACAGAAGACATATCTGCAGCCCATTTCAGAAGGTGGGAGCAGCTATTCGCAGCCCATTTGGATTTGCCTATAAATAGGACCCCAAGGCACAAGTAGAAGACACCTTCACCCCCCCTATGGTGGGCGAGTACCTTGCCTGCCTCTCTTGTGCCAAGCTCAGCATTGGCTTTAGGAGGGGAAGTTCCTATAGACTTCCGGGTATGTGGCGTGACCTCCTCGCTGCAGCGCACGGGTCTTGTTTATAGGCAGGTTGGATTGTTTTTGCATGTTCTCTAGCTTCTTATCACCTCGTCTCACGTGGGTTGATAACTAAATGAGTAGCCTTTTGTCACCCCCAAGTCTCGAACAGTTGGACCGGTATCCGAGTTCCAACATTTTTGGTGCGGTGAGCGTGGACTGTGACTGGAGTAAGAAACTTTAGTGTGAGACCTCACGGTGAGCCTTGATGAGAAGGGAGCGAGGCGAGTACCTGGTCAGGCGAGTTCAAATTGAGGCGAGTTCCAGCTCTGGAGAGCTCAATAAACTCGCAGGTGTTCTACTCGCAGATATTCTGCCCGCAAGCGTCCTACTCGCGAGATGCGAGGCGACCAGGAAAGAGATATTCTGTCCGCAAGCGTCCTACTCGCGAGATGCGAGGCGGCTAGGAAAGAGGTATTCTACTCGCAGATATTCTGCTCGCATGAGTCCTACTCGCAGATATTCTGCCAGCAAGTGTCCTACTCGCGAGATGCGAGGCGACCAGGAAAGAGGTATTCTACTCGCAGATATTCTGCTCGCATGAGTTCTACTCGCAGGTGTTCTACTCGCAGAAAAGAGGAAACTTAAGGCCAGGCGAGAAGAAATCAAGCTCGGAGAGGAGTGATTTCAGGCGAATTGAAGCATAGAAAATAAAAAAGTTCCCAGGGCGCTGCCCCCGGACACTTGCATTGCCCTCATAAGGTCAAAGGTGCTTTGGTAAAACCCATGAGGTTAAAGGTGACACTTGTATTGCCCTCGTTTTCACCTCTTTTTATTGCTAACACATTTTCATGCATAGTACATATTAATACTCATGGGTGCTTTGGTAAAACCCATGAGTGCTTTCATCTGATATGCAAATAGTGTTACTTTGACATCTTGACCACTATGACAACTGTCATGGGGGGATCCATATGACAGGGTCATGGTAGAGTGTATATTTCACGAGTCCATTCTACTTTATTTCGCGGATTCAACTTGCGAGGTATTCACTTCAACAATTCAGGTGTTTTCCTCTATATCCCGCGAGTCCATACTCGCGAGGTCGTCACTTCAGCAAATATGGTGTTCTCTTAATCCCGCGAGTCCTTACTCGCGAGGTCATCACTTCAGCAACTATGATGTTCTCTTTAGTTCTAGCTCGAGAGCTGATACTCTAGCGAGTTCATATTTTCATAGTATTCTCTTTCGTTCCGCTAGTTCCTACTCGCGATGATGTCTCCAACTACTCATCTCTACAAGATCCAAAAGAAATCTATTTTCGGCGAATGCTTACTCGCGATGGGTGTTCTTATTTAGGATGATCTTATTCAAACAGCTTATACTTCCTGATGAAAACTCAAAGGACAATTATTCATAACTCACTTTGGCGAGGAAAAGTCATCATGAATCAGGTCACGTAAAACTTAATCTTCTTATTATTATTCACTACATATAGCAATATTGATCTCTCTATTGCAAAACTCTTAAGAATTAGATCGAGCACCCACTCGAAGTAGTATGATATATTCAAAAGCATTTTAGGATGTGTAATCTCACCTCTCCCCTTGAAACTTTTGGTCGAGCAATGAGATGACATCTCGGGTTCAGTGCGTCATCCTAAGTCCAAGCCTCTGCATTGCCGGCCAAGATCAGCTCCCCCATTGCATGTTGGCCGATCTGCCCCTCGAGTACCTTTTCTCTTTGCCCGTGCACTAGTTACTAGGGGAGAGAATGAAACTATATTCTCAGGTACTCTAAGTAAGTTGAAATCCTCGAGCAGAGTGTTGTCGTAGACCAGGTCACTACACGAGCTCCTCTCCTGCATACCGGCTACTTGCCCCCTCGAGTGAGTTCTATATCCTTGAGCAGAGTGTTGCCGTAGTCCAGGCCGTAGCACTGGGCTCCTCCCCTGCAGGCTGGCTACTTGCCCCCTCGAGCGAGTTGAAATCCTCGAGCAGAGTGTTGCCGTAGACCAGGTCACTGCACGAGCTCCTCTCCTGCACACCGGCTACTTGCCCCCTCGAGCGAGTTGAAGTACTCGAGCAGAGTGTTGTCATAGACCAGGTCACTGCACGAGCTCCTCTCCTGCATACCGGTTACTTGCCCCCTCGAGTGAGTTCTATATCCTCGAGCAGAGTGTTGTCGTAGACCAGGTCACTGCACGAGCTCCTCTGCTGCACACCGGCTACTTGCCCCCTTGAGCGAGTTAAAGACCTTGAGCAGAGTGTTGCCATAGACCAGGTCACTGCACGAGCTCCTCTCTTGCATACCGGCTACTTGCCCCCTCGAGTGAGTTCTATATCCTCGAGCAGAGTGTTATCGTAGTTCAGGTCGTAGCACTGGACTCCTCCCCTGCAGGCTGGCTACTTGCCCCCTCGAGCGAGTTGACGTCCTCGAGCAGAGTGTTGTCGTAGTCCAGGTCATTGCACGAGCTCCTCTCCTGCATACCAGCTACTTGCCCCCTTGAGTGAGTTTTATGTCCTCGAGATGTGTTATTGCCATAGACCAGGTCACTGCACGAGCTCCTCTCCTGCATACCGGCTACTTGCCCCCTCGAGTGAGTTCTATATCCTCGAGCAGAGTGTTGCCGTAGTCCAGGCCATAGCACTGGGCTCCTCTCCTGCAGGTTGGCTACTTGCCCCCTCGAGCGAGTTGAAATCCTCGAGCAGAGTGTTGACGTAGACCAGGTCACTGCACGAGCTCCTCTCCTGCACACCGGCTACTTGCCCCCTCGAGCGAGTTGAAGTCCTCGAGCAGAGTGTTGTCGTAGACCAGGTCATTGCACGAGCTCCTCTCCTGCATACTGGCTACTTGCCCCCTCGAGTGAGTTCAATATCCTCGAGCAGAGTGTTGCCGTAGACCAGGTCACTGCACGAGCTCCTCTCCTGCACACCGGCTACTTGCCCTCTCGGGCGAGTTGAAGTCCTCGAGCAGAGTGTTGTCGTAGACCAGGTCACTGCACGAGCTCCTCTCCTGCATACCGGCTACTTGCCCCCTCGAGTGAGTTTTATATCCTCGAGCAGAGTGTTGTCGTAGTCCAGGACGTAGCACTGGGCACCTCCCGTGCAGGCTGGCTACTTGCCCCCTCGAGCAAGTTGACGTCCTCGAGCAGAGTGTTGCCGTAGTCCAGGTCACTACACGAGCTCCTCTCCTACACACCAGCTACTTGCCCCCTTGAGTGAGTTTTATGTCCTCGAGATGTGTTATTGTCATAGACCAGGTCACTACACGAGCTCCTCTCCTGCATACCGACTACTTGCCCCCTCGAATGAGATCTAAGTCCTCGAGTATAGAGTTGCCACCTAGTCGACGCTAAGAGCCTAAAATGTTTGGCACCTCCTCCAGTTGATCTCGCTCGTCTAGCGAATGGCCTGGAAGGTGTCAAATCTTCTACACCTCCAGTTGAGCTCGCTCGTCTAGCGAATAGCCTGGAGAGTGTCGAATCTTCTCCACCTCCAGTTGAGCCTCGCTCCTGGAGGGTGCCGACTCTTCTCCACCTCCAGTTGAGCCTCGCTCCTGGAGGGTGTCTAATCTTCTCCACCTCCAGTTGAGCCTCGCTCCTAGATGGTGTCGACTCTTCTCCACCTTCAGTTGAGCCTCGCTCCTGGAGGGTGTCGACTCTTCTCCACCTCCAGTTGAGCCTCGCTCCTGGATGGTGTCGACTCTTCTCCACCTCTAGTTGAACCTCGCTCCTGGAGGGTGTCGACTCTTCTCCACCTCCAGTTGAGCCTCGCTCCTGGAGGGTGTCGACTCTTCTCCACCTCCAGTGGAGCCTCGCTCCTGGAGGGTGTCGAATCTTCTCCACCTCCAGTGGAGCCTCGCTCCTGGATGGTGTCGACTCTTCTCCACCTCCAGTCGAGCCTCGCTCCTGGAGGGTGTAGACTCTTCTCCACCTCCAGTTGAGCCTCGCTCCTGGAGGGTGTCGACTCTTCTCCACCTCCATTTGAGCCTCGATCCTGGAGGGTGTCGACTCTTCTCCACCTCCAGTTGAGCCTCGCTCCTGGATGGTGTAGACTCTTGTCCACCTACAGTTGAGCCTCGCTCCTGGAGGGTGTCGACTCTTCTCCACCTCCAGTTGAGACTCGCTCCTGGATGGTGCCGACTCTTCTCCACCTCCAGTTGAGCCTCGCTCCTGGAGGGTGTCGACTCTTCTCCACCTCCAGTTGAGCCTCGATCCTGGAGGGTGTCGACTCTTCTCCACCTCCAGTTGAGCCTCGCTCCTGGATTGTGTCGACTCTTGTCCACCTCCAGTTGAGCCTCGCTCCTGGAGGGTGTCGACTCTTCTCCACCTCCAGTTGAGCCTCGCTCCTGGATGGTGTCGACTCTTCTCCACCTCTAGTTGAGCCTCGCTCCTGGATGGTGTGACTCTTGTCCACCTCCAGTTGAGCCTAGCTCCTGGAGGGTGTCAACTCTTCTCCACCTCTAGTTGAGTCTCGCTCCTGGATGGTGTCGACTCTTCTCCACCTCGATTTGAGCCTCGCTCCTGGAGGGTGTCCACTTTTCTCCACCTCCAGTTGAGCCTCGCTTCTGGATGGTGTCGACTCTTCTCCACCTCCAGTTGAGCCTCGCTCATGGATGGTGTCGACTCTCTTCTCCACCTCCAGTTGAGCCTCGCTCCTGGAGGGTGTTGACTCTTCTCCACCTCCAGTTGAGCCTCGCTCCTGGAGGGTGTCGACTCCTCTCCACCTCCAGTTGAGCCTCGCTCTTGGAGGGTGTCGACTCCTCTCCACCTCCAGTTAAGCCTCGCTCTTGGAGGGTGTCGACTCCTCTCCGCCTCCAGTTGAGCCTCGCTCCTGGATGGTGTCGACTCCTCTCCACCTCCAGTTGAGCCTCGCTCCTGGATGATGTCGACTCCTCTCCACCTCTAGTTGATCCTCGCTCCTGGAGGGTGTAGACTCCTCTCCACCTCCAGTTGAGCTCACTCGTCTAGCGAATGGCCTGGAGGGTGTCGACTCTTCTCCACCTCTAGTTGAGCTCGCTCGTCTAGCGAATGGCTTGGAGGGTGTCATCTCTTCTCCACCTCCAGTTGAGCTCGCTCGTCTAGTGAATGGCCTGGAGGGTGTCATCTCTTCTCCACCTCCAGTTGAGCTCGCTCGTCTAGCGAATATCCTGGAGGGTGTCGACTCCTCTCCACCTCCAGCTGAGCCTCGCTCCTGGATGGTGTCGACTCTTCTCCGCCTCTAGTTGAGCTCGCTCGTCTAGCGAATGGCCTGGAGGTTGTCGTCTCTTCTCCACCTCCAGTTGAGCTCGCTCGTCTAGCGAATGGCCTGGAGGGTGTCGACTCCTCTCCACCTCCAGTTGAGCTCGCTCGTCTAGCGAATGGCCTGGAGGGTGTCGACTCCTCTCCACCTCCAGTTGAGCCTCGCTCCTAGATGGTGTCGACTCCTCTCCACCTCTAGTTGAGCCTCGCTCCTGGATGGTGTCGACTCCCTCCACCTCTAGTTGAGTCTCGCTCCTGGATGGTGTCGACTCCTCTCCACCTCCAGTTGAGCCTCGATCATGGAGGGTGTCGACTCTTCTCCATCTATTTTAGTTGAATTTGCTCAGCTCGCGAAGGGCTTGAGAGGGATACTAAGTGACATGTCATCTAGTGCCCATCTCTCCGAACCACGGGTCCTACATTGTTTTTCCGATCTCGTATCGAGCCCGAAAAAGCGGGGATTGTGTATAACCCGTAATTCGTCGAGATCAGAAATGCATGAGGACAACACAGAAGACCTCCCCCACCTGGGCAAGTACAGAAGACCTCCCCCACCTGGGCGAGTACAGAAGACCTCCCCCACCTGGGAGAGTACAAAAGACCTCCCCCACCTGGGCGAGTACAGAAGACCTCCCCCACCTGGGAGAGTACAGATGACCTCCCCCACCTGGGTGATTACAGAAGACCTCCCACACTTGGGCGAGTCTAGAAGACCTCCCCCACCTGGGCGAGTACAGAAGACCTCCCCCACCTGGGCGAATACAGAAGACCTATCTGCAGCCCATTTCAGAAGGCGGGAGCAGCTATTCGCAACCCATTTGGATTTGCCTATAAATAGGACCCCAAGGCACAAGTAGAAGACACCTTCACCCCCCTATGGTGGGTGAGTACCTTGCCTGCCTCTCTTGTGCCAAGCTCAGCATTGGCTTTAGGAGAGGAATTTCCTATAGACTTCCAGGTATGTGGCGAGACCTCCTCGCTGCAGCGCACGGGTCTTGTTTATAGGCAGGTTGGAATGGTTTTGCATGTTCTCTAGCTTCTTATCACCTTGTCTCACGTGGGTCGATAAATAAATGAGTAGCCTTTGGTCACCCCAAGTCTCGAACAGTTGGACCGGTATCCGAGTTCCAACAACATGAATCTCATGTTCTTTACACTATAGTCGAAATTCTCATGCCATAATTTCGGTGCTTGCTTTAGTCTGTATAAAGATTTAAGTAATTTACAGACTTTCGTTTCGTGACCGTCTACAATGAAACCTTCAGGTTGATTCATGTAGATTTCTTCGGTCAGATCTCCGTTCAAGAGCGTAGTCTTAACATCCATTTGATGAACAATAAAGTTCTCAATAGACGCAATAGCAAGGAGGGCCCTAATGGTTGTTAAGTGACACACGGGGGAGTAGACATCAAAATAATCTACTCCGCTTACTTGTGTGAAATCTTTAGCCACCAGGCGTGCTTTATACTTAGCTACGCTACCATCAGGATTTAGTTTCTTTTTCATAATCCACTTACACCCTACGGTTTTAGCCCCTTTTGGCCTATCAACCAACGTCCAGGTGTTATTCTGAAGTAGAGAATTCATCTCTTCATCAATAGCTTCTTTCCAGAGTAGGGAATCCCTGGATCTCATCGCGTCCTTATAGGTGGATGGATCAACCTCAACGTGGCAAGTGACAAAGTCACTACCGAAGGTTTTGGGAATTCACTCTCTTACAGAAGTTCTCCTAGACTCTAGGCCAGAGTTATCTACCGGAACGTAATAGGAAGTGCTCGGTACTGAAGTAGGATCTTCTTCAGTAATAGGTACTTGCATACCTGGGAGAGACATTTTCTTATCCTTGAGGAACTTATCTTCAAAGAACACTGCATCCCTAGATTCTATAACAACGTTATTAGAAATATCTAAGAATCTATCTGCAGGACTATCCTCAGCACAACCTAGGTAGACACATGTATTGGTCCTAGGTCCAATATTAAACCGTCTAGGATCAGGGACCCTGACATAGGCTATACAGCCCCGGGTCTTAAGTCTACTAAAATACGGGGGTCTCTTAAACCAAAGCTCGTAGGGGTATAACCTCTAACTTAGCATGAGGAACTTTATTCAAAATGTGATTTGCAGTTAAGACTGCTTCTCCCCAATAAGCGGAAGGCATGCCTGCAGTCAAGAGCATAGAGTTTAACATTTTTGTTAACGTACGATTTTTGCGCTCAGCTATGCCATTAGACTGGGGCGAGTAAGGAGCAGTGGTTTCTGCAATGATTCCATGTTGGGCAAGGAAACATTTGAACTCACTGTACATATATTCTTCTCCTCTATCACTTCTAAACCTTTTGATTTTCATGCCTAATTGGTTTTCTACCCTGGTTTTGAAAATACAAAATTTTTCAAACGCTTCATCTTTAGTTTTAAGGAGATAAATGTGACAAGACCTAGAACAATCATTTATGAAGGTGATCAAATACTTCCTGCCTCCTCTAGTGACAAAACTTTTGAAGTCACATATGTCGGAATGTATTAGTTCTAAGGGTGTTGTGCTCCTAGTAACCGCACTAAAAGGTTTCCTAGTGATCTTAGTCTGAGCACACACTTCACATTTATCAGTTTTGATTGTAGCGTCTAAAGCTATCTTGTGAGTTCTAGCAATTTGGAACATTTTCCTATAGTTTACGTGTCCTAGTCTCTCATGTAGAATCTTAGGGCTAACTAAGTTTGTCTGAACTTGTTGAACTATTTCGTTTGCTAGAGTTAGTCTGTACATCCTATTTTGGACGTATGCACATCCAAAATAGTGTGAGTTAACTGACAGTGTTACTCTACCGCTACAGAAAGTAAAAGACATTATACCAGCATCACATAGTAAGCTAATAGACACTAAGTTAGCAGCTAATGAAGGAATAAACTTAACATTCTTTAAAGTTAAAGTCTTACCTGAGGATAGCGGCAAAGTTGCATTCCCCACCTTCAGAATGTCAGCTGCCTCGCCGTTGGCAACGGTCACCGATTCTCTCACATCAGTGAGACCTGTCATCAGATTACAATTGTTGCAAACATGACACGTTGCCCCCGAGTCAAGGAACCACTCTGTACTGGCCTTTCCGTTTCCGACCATGGCAACAAAGTCGGATGGCTCAGTGAGACTAACCATGTTAGCATGGTTGCCTTCCTGTGGTGTCTTGCCCTTTTCCTTACGAGGAAGCCTGCAATCAGATGCGATGTGTCCCCATTTATTGCAGTTAAAGCACTTGCCCTTAAACTTTTTGATTTGTTTACTTGGGCCTGCAACTTGGGAGCTACTAGGGTTGGGCTTTGGCTTCCTAGGGTTCGGCGTGCGTCTAGAGTTCTTAATCATGTTAGCAGCAGCCTTCTGCTTGCTAACGACTTCTAGAGCGTGTCGAGTCCTATTTTCGTCCTCAATGCGTATAAAACGCTTGAGTTCGTTTAAACCCACCTGCATCTTCTTGCGGTACATTTCAGATTTGAAATTGTACCACGTGGAAGGTAATTTATACATAATTGTGCCAGCAACAAAGCTATCTGGCAACGCAATATTCTCACTATGTAAGGAATCTACTAATACTTCAAAATTTGATACCTGAGGGAGAATGACCTTCTCCTCGTCGAAGGTGAACGAGTGGAACTTGTCCACCAAGTGTGCCTTGGACAGGTTCTCCTCCTGCCTGAAGTGCTCCTGCAACGCATCCCAGATTGACTTAGCTGTCTTCAGCTTCATGTACGTCTTCGCCAGATTGGAAGACAGGCAGTTCAGCAGGTAGTCTCTGCAGAAGTCTTCATCAAAAACCCAATAAGCCTCTTCAGCAGTCCCTACGACCTCAGCACCATCAGACTGAACTGTGTAGAACACGTTCAGAAACTTCATCCCGAACTGAGTATTCAACTTTCAGTCGTTGAACTCAGTCGTCGTGAACTTCTCCAGCTTTATCATCGGAATGGGGGACGCCATGTTGTTCCCCTTCATCATTGTGCGCCCAACGACGGATTTACAACTCCGAAACAGAAATTGGGATTTGCTGTCACTAGCAACGGCGGTAGCGGAAAATTAGGGCTGCACTTCTCTTAGAGCTTGAAGACGGCGGCGGGAGCAGGCAGATGGCGGCAGATGGGGGGGGGGATCTGGAGGCGGAGGCGGCGGCGCTGCGGCAGATCTGAGACGGTAGGCTCTGGATCCGGCGATCTAGAGATCTCCTCCACGCGAGCGGCGGCGGGAGAGAAGCAGCAGCGACGAGATCGCGATCTGCCCTTGGCACGAGCGGCGATGTGGCGATGTCCACTTTGCGAACGACAGCAGCGGGCGACCTCCTTCTTCATGCACGACGACGACGAGAGGGACCAGCGACAGGGGGCTTCCTCTTCTGTGAACGACCGGCGGTTTAGGAGCAGCATGCCTTCTTCTTCACGAACGGCGAGCGGCACTGGAGAAGTCGCGAGCGCCGGCTGCTTAGGAGGATCGCGATTCCTTCCTGTGAACAGGAAACAGACGGGAGCGGACCTCTCGAGCGGACGAGCTTGAAGGCGCGGCGAACGGGCTTTCTCCACCACTTCGCGGGTGCAGCAAATGGACGGGAGCAACCTCGCGATCGGCGACGGCTGGAGAAAGAACCGCGAACTTCTTCGCGTGAGCAGCGCTGAAAGGGAGATCGCGAAAAACTGCGCGTGAACAGGGAACCGGACGACGAACGAAACCCTAGGGGGCTGATTCGAGATTGTGAGAGTTTGCTCGAAGCATCCGGAGGAGGATCAAAGTAGAATCCACTCTCGGTTGCCCCTAGTGGGTATATATAGGTAAAATCCTAGGAGTGTCTACGGGGATGAGTATCTGTGTATCCAACTGACCCGTTATTTGACCAAATATACATTAACAGTAATTTCAAGAATATGAGCCCGTAACCGGGGCTGCCGCTCTGGTGCCTCTAATGGTAATGTGGGTACTTGAAGAGGTAGTCCGAGGATGTCAGACGATGAAATATTGGCCCCGCCAGGGATGCATGTCTGAGCCAGAGGTTGCGCACAACCCATTGCTTGGCTGGACTGTCCTTGATTTTTGGAACAACCGTCGTCTGGACCGCTGTGGGTGAAAGAACGAATAAAAGATTGTATTTCTGTTCGAAACTCCTTGAATTCTTGATAGAAATCTCGATTAGCCGCCTGTGCCAAATCATTTGAGACTTCGCTTGTAGTTGAGACTGCGTGAGCGAAGATGTAAGGTGTTGGATTTCTTTGGAAAATTTTTTCTGAGTTGATTGCAGATTTTCGGATAAAGAATTGTAATGCTCCATGTACATGCTATGGCGCATATCAAGATCGTGCCATGTGATGTTACGAGAGGAGGGATCGGGAGGAGGAGGAGGAGGCACGCCCATAACGTGTCCTCAACGAGAGCGCCAATGTTACATGCGGGTCGCCGGAGAGAAGGTCCAAACGGAAGAGAGAGAGAGAGAGAAAGAGATGTTAGGGGACGAGAGATAGAGAGAAGGGGGAGAGAGAGATTAAGACAAAAAAGTATTTCATTGATTAAGTAATTCAGAGTTATTACAGAGTACTTATATGCATTTACTCTAATACTAACAACTATCTTAAGAATCTTCTAGACCGGATGGACTGGCACATGTCGTCATCTCATCCCTTGATTTGTTGTGTGTTGTAGTGGGTCAAGCCCGCTACACAGACTCTCCACCATAGAGTTTTTGTAATCGCACAATCTACCAAAAAATAAGTAAGTGTACACAATAGGTTAAACAAGTGTACGTTTAAAAATTGTGCCATTATATAAACAAAAGTGTAAGAACACATATCGTCCTCATGCAATGTCATCCAACTCTACTGGCAAAGCGCATCCCGTATTTGGTTGAGAAGTTGCAATCACTTAATGTCACTTGAATGAAGTGACTTTCATTCAAAAATCTTATGCAGACCATTTGTGGTACCTCTGACGTGATGGAATGTAGGGGAAGAATGACAAATTTTACACTTTGGATTGTTGAACTAGACCAATGTTGTAGCGTGAAGTAATTACAAGGCCCATATCAGGCATTGTGATCCATTTATCATATGGTGCCGGTGCTTCAATGCACTTATCTTTCTCCAATAATTCTTCATACCTCTCTAGGACGAATATTTTACTATATACAAACTCATGATTCTGAAGTTCCTTCGAACCAAATGCTTTGTCGGCATGAAAATGGATGCTTAAATCAACTTCAAATTTGGGAACCTCTTCAACAAATGGAACATTTGGATCTTCATGTAATAATAAAAACAAATGCCAACGAGAGCAAAATTCTCATAAATTATTATGACAAAAAACTAAGTAAAGCACATACCAATTAGAGGAAGAAATGAGGTGTCTTCCTCTTCAAGTCTCATTCTCCCAATCAATAAAAAATAAACTTAGAAATAACAAAAAAATTCATGAACAATGTAAGAAATACCAAAATACGCTAAACGTAGCATTAAATCCACAAGATCACACTATAAACTCTCCAAAAAAAATTTAGAGGAAGAGGAAGAAAAGTTAAAAAAAAACCAAACAACCAAAGTCAAAACATAAAGAATATGAGATAAACAATCAAACCCTAGCTCTAGCATTGCATCAACAAGATCTATAAACCCACAAATTTTTTTTAAAGGAATATAAACAAGGAGTTACCAAAGAGAAAACGCTTAGGGCAGAAAAACACCGGGCGGGCGGGAGGATTCGCACGACCACCGAGCGGGAGAAGGGCAAGCCGCGACACCGAGCCGGAGGGGGGTGTTCGCCGGAATGTCGGCTCGCAGGCGTGCAGGGAGGGGTCTCGGGCGGTTTCCGCGAGAGGGGATGGGTAGGGCGTGCGTGCGTCCAAGGGGAATGGGTAGGGGCTGCTTGCGGCTATTAAAAATAAAACTTTAAAATTTTACAACTTTGAGTGCTAATGACAAAAGCACGGTGCTAATAGCAGCGCCCTAAAATAAGTAAATAAAGTTTGCTTAAGAAGTTTATGCAATCGGCGAACATAATTGTTGTGATCGAGCGATGCGTATCCAGAAGATAAGAACAAGCACTCGATATTAGCTCTCCATTCTGCGATCTAAACGAGGGATTCATTTGACGGTCCAGATTGAAACATGCGTATTTAATAGTGCATGATATCTTGTTTCTATGAAAAGGAACAAGATAAAATTAGAAAAAATTATCTTGACGGGTGAAATGTATAACCATATTTTACCTCTAAACGGAGCGAAATTTCTTTGGTCCGGTCCCCAACGTCTGTTTGGCGCCGATGTTGGAGGAGCGGCGGTTGGAGGAGTCGATCCGCCACCGCGGAGACCTACCCGCGGTTCAGGAGCAGCGGTTTCAACGGGAGCGCTGCAAACCGCTGCCCCCAAACAGACCCATTGTTCACAAATTTTGCAAATTTTCTGGCCGCAAATTTTGCGCCAGAGCACGTGGCTATCACAAAGCGCACAGGAGTTTGGTGCGCTGGATGGTCTGCTCACCGTCGGATCCCGCTCGCACTTGTTATTTTTTTTATTTTGGCGGTGTTTTGCTGGCAGCCCGATCCCCAATCCGACGGCCACCAGCCTACCCGTACGATCAGATAGGTACGCGCACCTTCCTAAATATTTCTCCAATCGTAGGGGGCGGAAACAACAAAGGTTCAGAGAGAAGAGACGACGTCATCTTCTCCTCTCTGTAAGGAGGGAACACTTTCGGTCCATCGCCGTTGAACCGGTGGTAGAGATCTCATCATCGTCCGCTCCAGCCGAGATCGCGGCATCATGAATTCTCCAACCTCCATCACCGCTCCTCCTTCTCCTCGATCTATCCGCCCACTGCCACCCTATTATTTTCCCCTCTGATCTCGCTTTCCGATAATCTCTTCCGCTCTTCCGCCGGTCTTGGAGCTCTTCCGCTCTTCCGCCGGTCTTGGAGATCTTCCGCCATGGCATCGTATATCACCATCCCGTGCCCTAAACTTCCCTCCCTACTCCGGAACAGCGCGTCTTCTGGGGTCCCGATGGTGTCCCAAGCACGGGTTTCGCTGCAGGTCGAATCTCTTCGTTGTTCCTCCCTTCTTATCTGTATTATTATCGAGTGCGAGTGTTCTTACCTCTGCTGTACGTTTTCGTTGGAGTAGAAGAAGTGATTGTCTGACTGTTAAATTTGTCGTATGTTTTGATTTTACATGACGATAGTTGATGGATGGAAATTTGGTTTTTGTTAAAATTGGAATGATTTTGCTGTTCGAGATTGTATGCTCACCGAGTTTTCCTTTTCATGGGGATTATTATTTGTCCTCCTGATTGTGGATAAGTTGCCATATGTGGCATTTGAGGCAAATTAAGCATAATTCATTTTGTTGAAGCTTAGAAGCTTACATGTTGATGTATATTTGGTTTTAATTTGTATTAATTCAGGTAGTTTAGTATCAGTGAATAGTATAATCTTGGTAGATTACATGGAGCTTAGCCAATTTTGTTTGGATTGCAATATTAGGTTGGATAAAAATGAATTGCTTTTGTATGGTAGGAGAGCTAGAAAAGACTTGATTCTTCTTTTAATTTGGTTTCAAAATTGAGTGGATATGGTTAGAAGCATACGAGAAGGCTAACCTGACTAATTTTCTCATTAGATAGCCTTCTTCATTTGCATGAAAATCTGTTTTTTCTCATAGGACTATAACTGTGTTGACCTCTATCATAATTTAAGGACAGAGGGTGAATAGGGTTAGGTCGTTAACCTTCTCATTCCCGTAATAGGATCCACATCGGCGGTTCTTGTAGTGGTTTTATTCTAAAGAAGTCATTCAAGTGCCGACATCTCCTTTTTGTAAAGATCTTATTAACACAGCGGCGGTTCTGGTAGTGTTGACCTCTATCTTAATTTCAACGACATGCTGTAAAGATCTTATTAACATCATCTACATCATCAAGCTTTTCACTAAATTTAGTAGATACATTGCATAGATTCGAAGTGCCCAATTCAAATCAAATATTTTATAGGCCCCCTCCCCCGGCACAATTTTTGAGAATTATAATCGGAGGGGTTCTCATTAAGTTCGTTGCCATCATCATCTATCTCTGCTCAAAATCAGACATGCCAACCTCCTAGTACTATTAATAAAAAAATCAGGATGACGCTATGACGCAGGACGGTCTTATCTATGGATAATGGATGATTACTAAATGCAGACACAATTCCGACGAGTTTTAACTTGCAATAATTATGATTTATAAATGCAAACAAAAGAAAACCACAATAGAAGAAAACTCTAAGAAATAGAGAGCGTGTGTTGAAGTATTAATCTGGGAGTACATGAATCTTAAGCAAACAAGCAAATGAATACCAACACTAGCTACAATTGGTGCGGAAACAAAGTTTACAAAGAGATATAACGCAAAGTAAAAAATCAATCACTAATTCAACACAAAATAAATGACAACCAACTTGAAGACTTACACAGCTATGGTATAGAGGACTTGGCGGGTATCCGCCAAGTCTCTTGTGGCCGGGAATGAGACAAAGGATTGGTTCATGGCTTCCAGGAAGAACTCAGGGCTGGACTATGGCAGAGCTGGAAAGGAGGAAACAACTCGTGGATGTGTTTTGTAGGTGCTGAATGCAGAGTTGGAGTCTGCTGGGAGGTGGTCGAGGGGATGGTTGAAGTCATGGAGGAATATGGAAGGCTGTGGAAAGGCTAACAGCTGCAGGTAGGAGTCTCCCGTGGCTTTCTGGATGTCCTGGGGGTGCTGGATTTAATTTCAGGAAGCTGGAATGTCAAGCTGGGTGGGGAAAATGTCCAGGAAATATTCCCACGCGAGTTCTGGACAAAGTAAGGCTGCATGGTTGTCAAACTTAGCTGGAATTGTGAGTAAGCAGCCTCTGGATATTAGTCCAGGTGCTGTATGTCGATGACTGGAGGGGAAAGAGGGGCTAGGCTGCAGTTTGGAGGGCTCTGTAGTCGATGGCTTGGTTATGGCCTCTAAGGGGTATTGGCGTGAGTGGAGACTGGATAGTGAAAAATGTGGGGGAAGTGGGCAGAAGAATGTAGGAGAGATGAGCTTAGATTTTAGGAAGTTGAGATAGTGGGGGTAGTGGAGAGGTGGTTAGTGAGTTGAGATGGTGGTTTCCGGCGATCGTCCGAAATCTAAAAATGAGAGGAATTTAAGTGGTAATGGTGGGGAGGGGTTTTGAGGAGGTGGTGATGGCTTGACATAGATTGCCGATGGTATTTTTTGGCGATCGCCGGAAAACTGAAAATGAAGGAAATTTGAGTGATGGTAAGTGTTTTGTGGAAATGGTGGTGGCTTGAAAGAGGGAAGGAGTCCGACTCTTTGGTGTTGAAGGGAGAAGAAGGTGGCCGACCAAGAAATGTGATGGGGGGAGAGATGGCTGGTTGGTTAGAGAAAAGGGTTGGGGAATGTGTGGGGTGCCCGACTAATGGACGGGGGTGGGGGGGTGGGGGGTGGGGGGGGATAAGGGCGATAACTATCAAACTTAGCACTTGGGTTTTCAGCTTCGGCACCTGGTGATCGAAAGGAGGAATCTATTCTTCACTCCAACTTTAAAACCTTAAAATTGAACCATCTATCCATATTTATAAACTATTGGGTCATCATGGACGGTCATGATTCTATGATCATGTTGGCCCTCAAAATATATGAAATAAAAAAAATGCAGAGAAACAACTAAAAATATCGGATCGTCGATCTGCATAAAATGGACAGCTCCGATCGTCGTATAGGCCGATGTATGTTGTGATTCCCATCAATTGCCCCACCTTGAAAGCATTCATCTCCATGAATGAAGGTGATTGTGCTCTCATCTGAAGGCGACGTGAATCTCTCGAGCTTTGATGGTGGCCTGAAATCGTGGACCGGACTCTAAGGTGCAACTACTATGGAGGCTGGAGACAGTGTCGCTGAAGGTGGTGCTGACGATAAAACCGAGGATGATACTGCTGAAGCTAGCGACAACACTGAAGGTGGTATTGCCGCTATAAGAGATGGTGCCGGAGATGTTAGAGTCGGAGTAGTGGACATTAATGTTGAAGAAGGTATTGACGATGGTACTACTGTTGTCGTCGACGTCGAGGATTGTATGGTACTGATGTGGAAGAATCAAGATGATACCTGTGTCGAAGAATGAGATACTGCTGTGCGAAGCAGGATGATCAATCAATTCCGAAGATTGGAGTTATAATGTAGTAGGTGAAAGATGGGGTTGTACTGAGGTAGCATGTGAAATATGGGGTTGTAGTGAGATAGTAGGAAACTATTGGGGCTGTAGTGAAGTAGTAGGTGAAAGCTGAGGCTGAGGAGCTGAAGTGGCGGGTGGTGAAGAGTGAATATAGTCGCGTGGCTCGAAGAATGTAGTCAAATCTTCAATGTTGAATACGAGTGAAATTCTCATACTCTGTGGAATATCTAGTTCATAAACATTTGTTCCAATTCTATTGCTAACCGTGTAAGGATTCATTCGCTTGACATTTAATTTTTGAGTAATTCCCTTGTAGAACCTCTCAGCACATATACTGATCAACATGTGTTCTCCTTCTTTGAAGCTTTGCAATCTCCAATGGCTATCATCATAAGATTTATAAATAATTTTATTGCAAATACTCCTACGTCGGATAAACTCATGTTGCTACGCAATGACAATGAATGATGGTCGACAAACATAACAAATCTCCTTTGCAGAGGCTCTACAACCCACTAGGTTTCATTCCAGAGGGGTACATGGTCAGGGGTTCAGTGGGTGAGGTGTAAAAAAATTCATCGCAAGTGCAATGATTATTTAAATAACCACCCGAGGTATCAACACAAATGACGATGGAATCTATCCCATGGCTATCGAGACACACACACTCTCTCTCTCTTTGCCGACTCATAGACGGTGGACACGTACCTAAGGAGTGGTTGTTTATCTAGAGGCTCTCTTGGCGAAGTGTAGAAATACTCGTTGAGTGTAAGATAAACACCCAGAAGACTTTGGGAGACTTTGCCATTGAGATGCCAATCTATGATGTGTAGAATGCCTCCATAAAGTGAAAACTCATCAAGTGGTTCACCGTGAGGGGTATATTAAAATTCGTCATAGATGCGATGGGTACTGAAATAGGTTCCCGGTATAGCGGAATTGTCATCGGAAGCAGGTGAGATAACCACTACAAAGTCAATGCCAGACTCTCTAATTTTAGTAAGGACATGAACCATCACCATTTCGTTGCGAAGCTCTGATAAACAAGCGCTCAAGGGTTAGCCAATGCTTAGAGTAGTATCTAAGTCAATACAATGGGTAGGAGAAGGACATATAACTATATGATCACCGGGCCGCTCGTACCCACTCTCAATCGAGGTCACATAAACTAGTTCAAACTCAAGTGACAGACCACTCAACAGACACTGAACCTCAATGGAAAAATCCATGTCAGATGTCATATCCTTTGTGTCCATAAGGACACGGGTGGGCATGAGTGTGACCTCAGGTGGGGAGTACTCCTCGAGATGGGTCGGTCAGGATGTGAGTATACTCCACTAACTTTAGTGGATCTCAAGGCCTATTTATAGTGGAAAGCGAGCTGAAAAGTCTGCTCGACAAAGCTAACCGATAATGAATGTCACTCCTCACTGCTAACTTGTCAAAGTAAGCTTTATACTCAGCAACAGACATGGATCCTTGCTGGAGGGCGAATATTTGCCTTAAGGAGACGACTTTTATATGACTTCGGTAAATATCTGTGACACAATCTCCACTTCATCTCTACCTAACTAGTGATGGGGTGAAGATGATCTCGCTCAAGGGTCCGTTCAATGCTATCCCAGTAATGTCTCACTTGACCTAATAACTTAAGTTTCGCAAACCTGACACAACGCTCACCGAATAACTCAAAGTGATCTAAATAAAATTCCATGTCCACGAGCCAATAGCTAAAGGTCTCGGGACTTAACAAACCATCAAATGGAGGGGCGACTCTACAAAATCTATACTCGAGACTCTCCGTAAAATGATATTCATTGTAGTAACTCCTCCTACAATAGTCGGATCTTGTCGAAGGGTTAACACGACCTCTATGAGTGACAGGTCGGGGACATGGATAATCATAGGGTACTCTATGAGCTTGAACATAGGTGGACTCCAGTTCCTCAAATAGATGATTAGAGTAACAATTGCTACTATGATATGACATGGGCGAAACATATTGGTTCTAGTACCGGGTATTCTAAGCTAAGCCCGAACCTGAGCTTTGATACCAAATCAGACGCAGAGCGGGCCTATCGGGGGATAATGGATGATTACCAAATGCAGACACAATTCCGTCAAGTTTAACTTGCAATAATTATAATTTATAAATGCAAACACAAGAAAACCATAATGAAAGAAAACTCCAAGAAATAGAGAGCACGTGTTGGAGTATTAATGTGAGAGTACGCGAATCTTAAGCAAGCAAGCAAATAAATACCATCACTAGCCACAATTGGTGTGGACACAGTTTACAAAGAGGTTTGAAGTGGGTTATTGTGATGGTAGGGTGTAATGAGGGAGCTTGGGTGGTGGAGGGTGGGAACAATTGAATGAGTTTGTTGAATCGCCTTTGTCGTTGTGGATGGATACGAGGTTGCAGTCTGTGGATAAAGTAGCACAAGTAATGGGACATCGACAATCCCATCGCATGATTGACAATTCGACAAGGTCATCCACATATGTGTTACTGAGTTGACCTGTTGAACGACGTAGAGTTACTCAAACCCTAAATCCTAGGTTGTATGCGGAGCCATGATATCTAAATGTAAAGTCGACCTTTTTGGATCATGGAGAGGGGGGACTTTGCGGCCTTTATACTTGTACTGCAATTTGAAGAATTGCTAGGTTCTCGTAATCCAAACCATAGGGTATGTCCCCTTGAAGATTGGGATTTTGACGAGCTGGGAGATGGGTGCTGGGGCAGTAAGATTGCAAGGGGTCTGGCGGAGGCTCGGCCAAGCTCCCTAAGCCTTTGGGGTCAACTATTGTGGAGTCAGACGACGAGGAGGCGTTTTCCCCATGGAGGACATTTTGACATGCAAGAGGAGATAAAGAATATTCGTGAAGGAGGAATCCATACTTTGCATGCTAGAAGAAAGGGACCCGACGGAATGTTCCACCTCTTCATCGTGTTCAACAATGAATCTAACCATTAAAATTAATATAGAATGACTAGAGTGAAGGTGGCGTCGATATCGTCTGTTTGTGCATGCGAGAATGAGTTGGGAGTCCACAGATCGATATTGTATTACCCGTGTTCGTCGAGATCAGAACGTGGAGGACATGGCAACAGGTCATCTCGGCGAGCCCAGCTAGTCACTTCGGTGAACTTGGACGACCTCGCCTAGGTGTGGGGTACAACTTCTGACAGCAAGGTATTCCCCTTGTCTTTGCCTATAAATACGACCTCATTGTAATGAGTGAGAAACAGTTCTGACCCCACGAAGATCTCCCATCTAAAGATTTGGCGACCTTGTCTGCCTTCCCCCGAACTCGCACAATATTTGGTTCGGGAGGGGGAGCTCATATACACTCCCGGGTATGCAGGGAGACCTTCATAATGTAACACGACCACCTCGTTCGAGCAATGAAATAATCTTCTATTCTCTTCTTCGCCTCCTGCTTTCATGGTCGCTCAGGAACAATTAATCGTCGACCATATTATAGTCCGAGCTTTGCGAGCCAAGACCTTGACCCTTACAGGTCGCCTCTTGCATGTGAGCCAGGTTCTTGGCTTCAACATCTATGATCGCTCGACAACAAAGAAATGAGACCTAAAACTGCGTAATCGATGTAATTTGTGCAATTAGGTTGTGCTAGAGTCCACAGATGGCACTCACGCAGTTTGAAGCACACGGAGACTGTGCGACCAATGAAGGCCGCGCTGGAACCGGGCAGACAAGTGAGCACGGAGTGAAGATGGTTAAGTAGGACCAAATGTTAGGCTCCCAACCAAAAAGCTGCTTGACTAATGGAAGGAGGGAGAAGCAGCAGTTATGGATTCCGTTTGAAGATACCTACGAGTTGAGAATCCCATCCTCGGCGCACACCCATTACACGCCAATTCAAATTACTCAAATGATTCCCTAAAGATCATTACATATTCCCATAATTATGGGATCCAAGCAACAAATCTGAAATACAAAGATACCCTCCAGTGGTACAAATAACTATGGTACTTGACTGCTCGGCCCGGTATCCGTCTTCCCTCAATAAACCATTAGAAGTCGACCTAACTTCCAAAATGTCATCCCCCGTTTGGTCGAATCCCGTGGTCTTGACAAATAATGAACATATGATTATGGACAACCCAAAGAACTAGAGCAGAAACATATTCTAGAACTATAATTTCTATCAACTTCTTGTTGATTAAGATCAACGCTTCATGTGAATTAAGTATATGGGTACAGAAAGACCACATAGATTCCGAGACACACACAAATCTAAAGCTAGATTGGAAGCTCACAAAAGTCCAAAACCTCCTCCGAGGACCATTGATGCAGATTGAATAGAGTTTTGCTTTGTTTTGTTTTTCTTGTTTTTTTGTTGGCTGGAAGACCCTTCTCCATTCAGCTTTCCTCCTGTCATTCTTGTTTTATGCACTACCTGCCTCCATTGAAATTTCCTCCATCGCTTGCCCCCTTAGCGACAATCCTGATGAGGAAACTGGTTGAAAATTTTCCATTGAGGGAAGATAAAGTGGCCTGGACCAACCGACATGATTGTTCTGGTAGTCCTGTAGACAGCCTAAGTTTTGTAGTTCTTCTGGCTATAAATCAATCAGATATTTGTGATGTGCGTTTTACAATGAAATTACTTGTATCATGACTACACCACCCACCAGAAATTTTGTTTGGCTTTCATCATGACTTTACCGTTAACCTACCATACTCTATTCCTTAACGACGGTGACCGTTTTATCATCTTCTTTGTCAGCTGTCTGAGAACATGAAACAGAAAAATTGTACTTGCGGGAGAATCACATACCCTGCATCAATTAGCCAACCAGTTTGTTAGCTCAAGTTAACTATTTTTGTTTGAAGAAAATTCTATGAAATGCATTTATTATCCGTCATATCATAGTTGCATTTATTTCAAATAATCAACAAGCACTTTAGAAGGGGAGAGGGAGCCTTGATGCGCCGGCTGAGGTGTTGCCATGTGACCTTGAGGTCATGGGTTCAAGTCCTGGAAGCAGCCTCTTACAAAAATGCAGGGTAAGGTTTGCCTACATTTCACCCTTGTGGTGGGACCCTTCCCCGGACCCGTTGCGCGTGGATGCTTTGTTCACCAGGCTACTCTTTTAATCAACAAGCACTTCTAATATTAATTCCAGAGTCTTCTATTCGGTTCACTTGCGATGTAACTGCTAATATGTTTTGCTACTTCTGTTTGATGTTAAAATAACTAATTTGCTCCTTTTATTTTTTTGGAGATAAAAATATGTTTTAGAAAATAATGCTTTATATTAAAAAAAACTAAGACAAGCAATCGGACTTGTAAATAAAAATACTTCATAAAGGGAATTTGTTTTCACTCTTTTCTAATTTCTAGCAACCAAATGAGCTCTTATACAGTTTAAGTTTTACCAGTATTAGCAAAAGAATAAATTTAAGTTTTTGGAATAAAGCATATCAACCACTTTTGTAATTTATTCAAGAAAATGCTAAAATGGGAATTACTATGTTCTTTTTATCTGAGCACAAATAAAAAAAACAATCTATATTGTTTGTTTCTACCTGGATGTTATAAATTATGGAAAACAAAATACCTAAAAATGATTTGGCATTGCCATAATAAACAAAATCTAGGAGTCCTTTTGGTTAGATATTTTTCTTTTTAACAATATATGTCAAGATGTTTTTCAATAAGTTGGTGTCAATTGCTAGTTTGGTGCTCCAACTGGAGTTGTGTAGTTCCATATATTTCTCCTTTTTTTGTTTTCCTCTTCCCAGTTTATTGATCTTGTTCTTAATCCCTTCTTTTCTTGCAGGGGTGCAAAGAGAAAAAATTCTTTGCTTTGAGTGCCAAGACTTCTGAGGTTGCTGTTTATCTTTAAATTATATCTGTAATCATCATCTTTATCATCATCTTTATCATCATTGCTTGCTTTATCCCAACTAAGCATGAATATGGAATGCTAAAATGACTAGAGGGACACAACAATTCTGAAAACATATTTAACATCATATGGACCGAGCATGCCATAATACATATGAGATGAGATAAGGCTATTGATGATGATGATTATGCCATTAATATGTGTATGGGATGATTTGTTCCTTTCTAATATTTGTTAATGTCTACAACTCTATGCAATTTATGGAACTTAAGATTACATTGATGCCCTTCAGTAAGGGCATATAAATTACATATTTATTTAGTTTCATTAATTTTATGGAAGATTTAGCCATTTATCGAGCATTTGAAAGAGGCAAGACGATCCGATGATCCAACTTAAAATTCTAATTTTGATAATGTATTTCATCAACTAAAATCAGTAAATGCCCTCTAAATATCATCAATATAAATATATATATGTATATATATAATGTCATTTGAAAGTTTTCTATGTCTCGACGCAGAACGAATCTACATGTGACAGACGCTCGATGTCCTAACCTTAGATGAAATGCAAGCGACCACGCGATGAATGCAATGGATCTACAATAAACCTTAAAATGAAGATGCATATGAATGCACACACGCAATTCGATGATCTTCTGACGACTAACTCTAAACTCTAATACTATGCCAGTGAATGATTCAATCATACAATGATTTCCGAAAAGCAATTATTTTATTTATCAGTAAGTTATGTACTATTACATATAGTAAACCCGACCGGAATCAACATATTTGTGTTTGACTCCCCATAATTCTTCCTCAGCCAGGCTTGGGCGGAATGGCAGAGCAAGTACAAATATTTGTAGCATAACACAAATATTGCAATGTAAGTAAGCAAACAACGATTACATATTAATTGAGATTGCGCTAAAAGTAAATGTAGGGGGATAAACAATGCACGATTAAGAGAGCAACAAGTCAAATCAATATGAGTCAAGTAATTTCAAGAAATACAAGTAGTACTCGTATAATGCAAAAGAAATGAAACTAATATGCGAACTTACCGAGTATTTGATGCCAGTGGTGGTGGGGAAGACCACTGGTGATGATCACTGCCCGAAAGGGAGGATGTTGTTGTGTAGGGGTGGTATTGACTGGGACGGAGCTTGAAGGGGGTCAATTTTGAGGTGGGGATGATGGGAATAGCTTGAGGGGGTTGCTGGAGGAGTTAAAAGAGGTTTGGCAATTGTTGGAGGGTCTGGAGAGGGCTAGAAGGGCTTGAGGAGGTAGGGGAATGCAAGGATGTGATGGCTGGAGGGTTTGAGGAGAAATCTAGTGACTGGAGGAAGGGAGATCCGGCGGCTGGGGGCTCAGGTGGCGTTGGTGGGGCCGGAGGAGGTGGTGGCAAGGTTGGGGAAGGAATGGAAGGTGGTAGTCGGTGGGGTTGTGGTCATTGGAGGCTGGGATGTCGACAATAAGAGTTTTGGTGGAGGATATGCAAGACTGACGATGTTGAGGAGGACGAAGAAAGCTGTGGTGGGCTCGGACTTGGGTGTTAGAGGCAGGGGTGCGGATGGGGGAGTTGACACCCCCAGAGGCGGAAACCTACGACGTCGTACCGCATGAGGCACTCACGTCGCACCGAGAGGGAAGACCAACTGCGCCTCTCACGTAGGAAGCCAACTCTTGATGCCTGTAATTAACTAGTTGCAAGCATTCATCTCTGGTCGTTCATCTGACAATCCAAAAATGGCGATCCAATCATCGTCATCAATGTCGCTCTAACGATCTCCATTAATCTCTCTGATTCAAAAGTATTCATCTCTGGTAAATGGAAACAACATGCTCTCAAAGCAAGTCAAAGAAAGACTCAGACATCTTCTGGTAAGAACTGTCTCTGCATAAGGTAATCATGTCGTTGACGTCTCCAAGGGCCCCACACACCAAGCAAGCCGCCGTAGGGATGAATGGTAGGGATACAATGGTGATGGGTAGGGCTGTAGTGGGGGTTGGAGGTACATGAGAGACTGTAGTGATGTTGAAAATTGAAGCTAAAATGGAAGGCTAAAGGTTCAAAACTAGGTGGCTCCACATCTAGAGTCAAATTCTCTATATTGAGTACATGATGAACACCTTCATTCCTAATAATATCAAGCTCAAAGAAATTTGACTTAGACTCTTTCATGACAGTGCATGGACATATTCGCCTAACATTCACATTCAAAGTTGTCCCCCTTGAGAACCTCTCAAATAAAGTGCGAATCATCGCTCAATCACTTTCTTTGAACATTTGCTCTCTCATGTGATTACCCGCTTAAGTTTTAGAATGTTCATTATTTAATATAACTTTACGTTAGTATGTTATACAAACATGCAACTAATGCAAATGAACAATGATCGACCTAACACAGTGACAAGATGCAGACTCCATGTAATGATGAAAGTGCCTATGGATGCGTGGTTTATTCAGTGTTATTTTCGGCGGGGTGTAGAAATACTCATTGAGTGTGTGGGGAACACGTAAATAACCATATGAGACGTCAGTACAAAGATATGAGAGCATGATATGCCAAATATCTCCCAAAGGATGTGACACATCAGGAAGCTCATCGTGCGGTAGATAGAAAAATTCATCGCAAATGCGACGATCGCTCACACCCAAGACATTCGCACTAGGACAAATGTTTCCTAGAAAGAAAGAACATTAGGTGGCTCACCCAAGGCTCAACGTGGGGCCCATTAAAGAATTCAGCCATTGATGATCCTTGAGATGAGTATCATCGATAATAATAGTGTCCTCGAGAGCGGTAGAGACAACTACTACAAAGTCAATACTATGCTCTCGACCCTCACTCGGGACATAACTCGTCACGACATTGTGGAGAAACTCAGATGAACATGCACGCAAGGGCGAGTCTATGAACAGAGCAATAACTAAATCAATGCAAGGGGTAGGAGAAAGACACATCACTATAGGATCACTGAGTTTCTTGTATTCACTCTTTTTCGAGGCCATAAGGTCTGAGTTAGTCTCAAGTGACTGATAACTCATCAGGCAATGTGTCTCATTGAGATGAGAGGAATTAATATCATGTACACATCTATCGTGCACGACAGGACACGAGTATACATAGTGACGGTGGACTCAAAATGGGTAGGACTCATACTCGGGTGGGGGGGGGGGGGGTAGGGGTGGTCAATGTGTGAATCCATTCGATTAACTCTAGCGGATCTCAAGGACTGCTCATAATGAAGGGAGAGATGGTATGCTGCTCGAAGAACTATAACAGTGATAGGTCAACTCAGTACATACCTCGACTTGAAGTCCAGACCGAAATCGGGAAGTGGTCATAGTTGGATTATCTTGGATGGCGCTCCTGACTATCAACGACGAACATGAATAGTTGCTGAAGGGTAAATAATTGCTCGAGCAAGTGGCTACTATACGATGTTGGCAAATACCTCTAACACAACCTCCGTTTCATCTCTATCCAACTATTGATGCGGTGAAGACGATCTCGCTCACGGGTTCTCTCAATGCTAGACCAATATGATCTTGCCTAATCTAAAAGTCTATGTTTTGCAAATTTGATGCGACACTCATCGAATAATTCAAAATAATATTTCTTGTCCACGAGCCAATAACTAAAGACTCCGGGCTCGATGAGTCGTCAGACAATGAGGCCACACTACGAAACCTATACTCAAAATCAATCTTGAAATGATGATCCTCGTAATACTCATCCCTAGGAAAATCGAGTCGCACTGAAGGCTTAACACAGTTCTCACATATGTGGGGATGGGGACGACGATAATCATCGTAGTGATCATCTCTAGCATAGTGGAAACTTGCTGAAGGGTTATCACAATCTCTGGAAATGGTGTGCTGCGAACGAGAATAATCATCGTAATAATATGAAGATCTCTCTGAAGGAGCTCTGTAAGAATAATCATCGTAATAATATGAAGATCTCTCTGAAGGAGCTCTGTGGGATTGGGTATAGACAAACTTGTGATCCTCGAATAGAGTTGATGGATGACGACTATACCTAGCCATGAAGGAACCTATAGACTCAATGATTGCGCATCAAAATAAAGCCCAAACCTGGAGCTCTGATATCAACTTACGCATGACAAATCTACAGGTAACGAACGTGCAATGCCCTAACCCTAGACGAAATGCAATGAACCTACGATAAATCCTAAAATAAAGATGCGAATGAATGCATGCACGCAATCCGACGAACTTCTGATGACTACTCTAAACTCTAATGCTATGCCCGTGAATGATTCAATCATACAATGATTTTCGACGCGCAATTAATGAAATAATATTATTTTAAAATTTCGTGCAGGTGACACAATTGATTACAAATATTGCAGTGTAAGTAAGCATACAACAATTACAGATTAATTGAGATTGCGTTGAAAAAGTAAATGCATCTGAATAAATAATGCCCGATGACTCTCCAGAAGGGAGGATGTTGTTGTGTAGGGACTATCAGAGGGGAGAATGAGCTTTTGTGGGGTGGTATTGACTGGGAAGGGGTTGGAGGGGGCAGTTTTGAGATGGGGATGACAATGATGGTTTGGGTCAGCTGTTGGAGGAGGTAGAAGGAGTTTGACAACTGTTAGGGGGTCGGGAGAGGGCTGGAAGGGCTTGAGGTGGTAGGGGAATTCAAGGATGTGGTGGTTGAAGGCTTTGGGGGAGGAATCCTGTGACTGGGGGAAGGCTTGAGGCGGAAATCTACAACGTTGCTCCGCAAGTGTCTCTCGGCTTCGCACCAAGAGGGAAGACCAACATCGACTCTCATGTAGCCAACTCTCGATGCCTGTAAATAACCGGTTGCTAGCATAAAATACCCGGGGAGTTAGGTTATATGATCCGATAGCCCAAATCGTCCGATCATTATGTGCATATATTTATTAGTTTTATGCAATTGATATAAAAATCACTTTCTTCACAACTATGATGGCTTAAATCAAATCTGACAACAATAAAAATAAATTGTTGTTCTTATTCTAGTGGAGTCCAAAATGTTATGTATATTTTCAAAATTATCTTGAAATATCAATTAAAATGGCGTGCCCGACACATTGTCTCAGAGCATCCTAGTGTTTGACTCAATGTATAATAAGGAATGGCAGAGTTTCATAGCAGTTAGCTTTATAAATCCTTCAGCCCCATTCATGCCTGAAGTACTACATTGTATTATTGTTAAATTTATTCATCAGTTTAATTTTGATTTACTTCAATGTTGTTCAAGGCCATCGTGGAGGGTACTCCAAATTCTTTGGCCTGGGAAACAGCCAAGCCATCACCAAAGGACAAAGATGTTGAAGCTGAAGCTATTCAAACTGCAGTATCAGACTCTGAGATATCGGCATTCATGTTAGAAGTCTCGAATCTTGTCAAGTAAGAATACTTCTGACTATTTTACCAACTAAAAGTGGACTATCTTTAGTATAATTGGGTTTTGGCAGTTTGAGCCTTTGCTCGATAATCTGCCCGAGGTTTTGAACCTGGACGAGAGCTTAGATTGGGTTTGATCAGTTTTGACCCAATTACAAAAAAAAAATTGTTTGGTTGGGGTCAAATGGAATTTGCAGCATACAAATTGACCCATGGATGAAATCAAATCAATTCAATTTAGTTCAACTTATGGCTTTCGGTCCTGGATTATTGTCTAAGCCCGATGTTTTGTCAGGTGGGCCTTATTAAGACAGGCAGGTCTCCCATCAATGCTCATGTCTATATCAAACCAATAAACATGTAACTTTTACCAAGAACAACATCTATCTTGGGCATACCGCTCTTTTTTTAGAAGTTTGGAACTTCTCTATATGATTATTATTCTAACACTTCTACTCTAGCAAAAATAACTTGAACATAATGATTTGTGTGCATGCGTCTGACATATTGTACATTTACCACTAAAACATTTTCTTTTCTTTTCTGATTAGGCTTGTGGATTCAAGAGATATCACAGAACTTCAACTGAAACGGAAGGATTGCGAGCTTATAATAAGGAAAAAAGAAGCCTTACAACAGCCAGCACCGGCAGCTCCTGTTGTCATGATGCAGCCTCCACAAGGCATGTTTCCAACACAATCGCATGTTTCTCATTCTGCTCCGGCACCATCGAGCCCCCCTCCGTCGGCCGCAACTCCGGTGCTTTCTCCTCCTAAGGGCAGCTCCTCACTTCCTGCATTAAAAAGCCCCATGGCTGGTACATTTTACCGAAGCCCAGGACCTGGAGAACCACCCTTTGTTAAGGTAAATAAGTGCTCTCACTTATTAATTATTTGTGGAATGAGAAATGGTATTTGCACAGCATGTTTTCATTACAATTTCATGTCTGTTTAAGAACCAATTTTCCTTATTTACTTCTATACCACCGAATTCAAACTCATCAAGACTACCGCTCTTCTAACATGCCAGTAGTTTATGTATTAAATTATGCTAGAGATGACTTCAGGTGTTAGATATGTAAAAAAAGATGAATTTAATGGTATATATGTAAGATTTAGCACAAAAGTCATAATCTAGCGGGGTGAACGATGAACAAGTTACAAGGGTGATGGTATTGTTGTACTTAAGAGAGCGCGAGTATATTAGTAGGCAGCGGGATTTGGATGTTAAATATTTAAATTAACATGACTTCACACTGCTTTGGGTTAGCATTTCACACTAATTATTCTGCTCAGACAATGCATTTGATTATTGTCGTTGGATTTGTACTCACACACTCAATTACTGTTTATTATTCAGGTTGGAGATAAGGTCAAGAAAGGGCAGGCTGTTTGCATTATTGAAGCTATGAAGTTAATGAATGAGATTGAGGTGAGTCGATTCCTGAAAATTTCTCGTGCAATTATGCGATTAAGAAATTAAAAAAACGAACTTATCCAAAACTGTTCTATAGTTCTACCACAACAACAACAAAAAACCAATGTCCTTTTAATTTGTAATTTTTCGGTTATAAGTGCAGTATCCTCTCATGATTCATAATTTTAAAGAATCTCATGAATTTTAATTAGTAAGATCTTATTAAAGATGCTGTTTCTGGGTTGGGTCGCTTTCATTTCCGTCCAAGAGTTCATTTTTGATGTTTGCTGATAGAAGCATGCTTTAGAGAGTGAGATTTCATTTCCAATCCTTTTGAATGAGAAGAAGGAAATCATCATTTTGTAGTAGGGATTTTGAAGGTGTTTGTAAACCTTCTAAATTTCAATAAGGGGGCAGCCCGCCCCGTGCACGAAGCATCCCCGCGCAGCGAGGGTCCGGGGAAAGGTCCCACCACAAGGGTGAAATGTAGGCAAACCTTACCCTGCATTTTTGCAAGAGCCTGCTTCCAGGACTCGAACCCGTGACCTCGAGATCACACGGCAACACCTCAACCGATGCGCCAAGGCTCCCCCTAAACCTTCTAAACCTCAATATTGATGCATATTTTCAACTACATTCAATTGAAATGATGAACTTCAGTAAATTCATAGTTCTCCAAAATGCATTCTATGAGTAATCAGATGAGCCCTAATTCTGCGTAATGATGAGTTGATTTTTAACTTATACTGAGCGTTTGTATTGACAGGCTGATCAATCTGGAACTATAGTAGAGATACTGGCGGAGGATGGAAAATCAGTCAGTATTGACACGGTATGTGACTCTATACTTCTGCTTCTAATAATTATCTACTCCTATTCTCATAAAATAAATTTCTGATTTTTTATTTTATTTTATTTTTGGGGGAAAAACTCCCAACCAATCGCAGCCGTTGCTTATTATCAGTCCCTGAAGGAGATGATTCAAAATTTTCAAAGCTTAGTTTTAAGGGTTCTTTCAAGTTTCAAGGGCTGGAAGTCTTTTTATTTATTTATTTATCTGTCATGTTATTAGGTCCATCCTATTATTCTATATATATATATATATATATATATATTGGGGGGGATGGTTTAGCAGTTTTGCTTCTATCTGAATGAGGTATCTGAAGAATAATATTGAATATTTTGTGGATGAGAATAAGGTTTACTATTTATTATTAGTTTTTATTTTTATTTTTTTCCCGGAGCTACTGATCCATTATGGTTGGCTGCACACCTAAAAAAACTCAAAGTAACATCAAATCCCTAAAATTAGCGCACCCCCTCACCAGTTAAGCGCACGCACGCCTCCCCCTTCCTCTTCCGCATGAACTCCATCTCGCTGATCTTCTCTGATCGATCGATTTCAGGAAGCCAAGCGGATCGGTTTTGCTCGAAGGAGACGGAAACCTGCATCTCAGGTTTTGATTTTAGGAGGAAGTGGTAGATTCAACAAGTAGCTGCCGTCGCCTCGATTCATCAACGTAAACTGTCGATAGAGAAACGGTTTGCTCGATTCATTCATCTCTTTGGAGGAAATCCTATCTAGATTGCAGGTTCAGATTAATTATCGGAGATATTAGGTTTGAACTCTTCGAGAATGTTATTACCATGTTACAGGAGACGCTTCATTTCCCTGTAGGTCTTATGAATAGCATCGATCATGAGAGAGAGTGGAACCTTCCAACCTGTAGCAACTTTGACGCCCTCTACGGCCCCGTGTGAGCGAAGATCGGAGACAAAAATCACACGACGTACTCCGAGATGTGGTTTATAACGTGGAAGCAATAATCGGCAACGGGCGATTGCTGCTTCTTATATCACGGGAGGGCTACCATTTATTTATATATATCTCCTGCTCAACGATCGCTGAGCTCAAACCAGGGAAACATCGAGTGAAGATCGGCCGTTGAATTGTTGAGCGCAGTTTTTTTCTATATCATTTTTTATCACCAAAAATAAAAAATTTAGCTTTGGTGTATAAATAAAGTGTCGTGTGAAAATAACATGTTTTCATGTTTGCACTTTATAATATAGGCTCGGTTTGGCATAAACTTTTTTTTTGTTGCTTTGGACAAAAACGCCACCATCATGATATGTTCAGCAAGATCAAGAAAAGAAAACTAGTTTTGAACATAATAATGTAGATCTTTTCAAGTTTGATTATTCAAAAACTGATGTTTGATTCATGCTTTTCATCTTTTTTGTAAAGATGTATGATAGACAAAAAGAAATGCTAAAATATGGGTATACTTTCAGTTGAGCCGGCTCAAAAAAAGCTGTGCTCGAGCTTGTGTCTGTGGAGCTTGAGCTTGATTATGAGCCGAGCTCGAGCTCACTGATTGTTGTTCATCAGCTCGCGAGCCATCTCGTGAGCTTTTTATTTGTGCACTAAAAAAATGAATGTTTGTGAGCTAAAATGCTCGTGAACAGCTCGACTCGAGCTCGAGCCGAGCAAAATGAGCTCATCGAGCTCGAGCTTGAAAAATTAGCCGAGCTCGAGCTTGGAAGTTTTGGCCAACTTGACTCGTTTGAACCCCTAGGCTAAAATGAGTAGCTTAAATGTTATATCAAACATATGGGTTCTCTTATAGATAGCAATAGATATAATTGCAATTGGATTCTTAGTATCCATTTCACATTCCAGGGTAATTCGACGGGTTCACTAATCTCATCATTTTATATATTTTTTCTTCAATAAAAAAAATTATTCACATCTAGATAAAGTGAAAATCAATTCTTATAAAAAATGAACCTCCATTTGAGGTCCCAAATAAAGAGAATCCCGATCCGAGCACAAGTCCGTAACTCTGAGTCTCGGTGAGACATCAAGCGATAATTAGACAATGTTGCTACCGCACAGTAAAAATTAAGGACTTGGTTTTATCTGGTAGTATTATTTAATTTCGTCGCTATCAAAAATATTTTTTAATTTACAATTCATATTTTAAGTTAAACAAAAATGCGAGTTAATCATTTTTTATTAATAAAAATTCAAAATTCAAAATTTCAACCATAAGTTAGTAAAAAAGTATAGTTATTTAGTTTCTTTTTTCAAAATTATTTTTATTTACTGATTTCATATCCTTTATAAATGTGCATTAAATTGCTATTAAGGGGGTACATTATGAAAAATTTAAATGTGAGTTAAATCAGCGGCGGAACTAAAAAATTAATTCAACTGGGGCACGCTTACAAAACTAAGGCAAATAAATGATTAAAGAAATATTAAAATGTTCATTTTATTTTGCCTCTCAAAATTGAAATGTTGATAATCTTTTTAACTCTTCACAATTTCAATTCCAAATTATTTTCAGGATTTTAAAAACATAATGTGTAGAAGGCAGAAGGCATAATTTCAAAAAAAATAAAAATAAATACATACATACATATTTTGTTGTCTTTTAACTGGCTAATAAGGCCGATTAATCATTAATAATAAGGCCGATTAATCATTTTGCTGTTCCGCATAGACATTTCTAGCTAGATTTTTACTTTTTTTATAAATATTTTACAATCTTATAAATCGGTTTTTACAAATTTTTATATCTTATAAGTTCTCCATCTCTCATTTCTCCTGACTCTCACTCCCATTCTTTACTGTTCCAAAAAAGCTAGGTCACGGACTAACGGAAGCCGGAATGAGTGTCTTCTCCGACGCATCGGCTCGCGACTCCTACGTTCACGCGAGCGAGGACGACTCGGTTCTATCTGAATTCACAAAACAATGTAGATGTTAATTGTTATGATTATATTTATCTCACTTCTATCTCAAATTGCATTGTTATGATCATATTTATCAGCTGTGTGGACGTAGTTTAAAGCTCTCATAACCTATTTTAATTTTTAACAATTATAACAAAACATAAGAAAAAAAAATGAAACCGCACCGCAAAAATCGGCTCCAAACCGCACCGCACGGTTTGGATGCGGTGCGGTTTTGTAAAGTCCAAAACTGACCCTCTTCGGTGCGATTGCGATTTGGGCTCAAACTGCACAGTTTCAGGCCTAGTCTTCACCTAGTTGCCTATGCATAAAAGTAAGGTATTTTAGTGGTTAAATAAACTTAATTTTTTGTTTAATTATGAATTTTTTTTTTTTGCACCGTAATTAAATAATGAAATACCAATAGATGACAAAAAGATATGCATGCTTTAGTTTATAAATATTTTTATATTTCATAATTAAACACTTGTCTGGGTGGTGTAGTCGGTTATCACGCTAGTCTCACACACTAGAGGTCCCCGGTTCGAACCCGGGCTCAGACAACTTTATTTATGTTTTTTATTTCCTTTTTTTTCTTATTTTAGAAAATTATAATTATATTTTTCTCTCGAAATGTTAACAAACAAATTTATTAATGTTAAAATTTTGTACTTTTTTGTATGGCTTGGGAAAGAGAGTCTATGGCTCCCTTTTGGCGCAGCCACCATGAAGTTCTTTAGGTGAAGTCGGGTGTGCACGAACGACGATTCATAACCACCACATTCACGACCGCTACCATTGTGCTAAACTGAAGAGATTTTTACATCCGAGGCCCTTTCCAAAATCAATGTGCAGGATCCGTTTTTATTTCCACGGATATCAATTCAATCTCTATAGAGATAATCCCGGAGTCCACGACGCGGACGCCAAATTTTTGCGCTAAACTGAGCCAATATATATAAAGATAATATTTTGTTTAGCCTTTCATGTATTTCAAGAAAGATTTTGTGATTTCATTTGAAAACTACATTTGTACAAATCAATTATTAATAAATAGCAAATATTTCTAGTAGGAAAGCTAAATGATAACCATTAAATAAAAAAACATGGGAAGCGCAAAATAAACTTTTGGAAAGAAATTATAAGTTTAAAATGAAAACATTTGAGTTGAAAATGAAAACAGAAGACAGATTTATATGTTCATCACAAGAGGTGCTACATTCATGAGCAACAACAATCAAATTTTCACTAGATAAAAAACAGAGACGATGTACAACCCTCATTCTCCGAGGGTGGACCTCCCCAAGGCCACGTAGACAGAAGTCAAGGTCAAAGGGTCAACACAGAGACCAGCAGTCCAAGATAGAAGCAGAAGAGACCCTGGCGAGTATGCAGGCAATACTCGCCAGGAAGGCGAGTATCAACCAGAAGAGCTCGCCGCGCACATAAGGCAGCAGAAGCTCTGAGCGAGTATTGGCCCGGCGTGTGCGAGCAGCACCCAATACTCGCCAGATGGGCGACTATGGCATGGTACTCGCCTAGTAACCCATAGTCGCCGAGTTGGGGGCTGGGCTATAAAAGGCCCCCCCTACCCTTTGATTTTCCTATAAATAGGACCCCAGGAGTACTTGGATTGGCACCTGGACTTGAGCTTTTGGACCCCGATTCCCGAACTCTCGAGCCCGTCACCCTTGCTTTCATCCAAGTCGGTGCCTTCCCTGTACCAAGCTCGGCCACTTTGGTTTCGGAGGGGAAGACTCTCTTGAGCTTCTGGGTACGTGGTGGGACCTCCCTGCCGCAGCACTTGGGGTCCGGTTCGTTGCTCTTCTAGCTTCGTCGTCGTTGCCAGCCAAATCATCTCGTTGGACTGCTGGGCGAGCAGCCTCCGGCTGCATCGGTCCGAATTTTGAGGTCAGAATTTTCCTGGCGTCAACAGACGAGTACACCACAATCTACCTATTATACAGGGTTGCGACATCTCCTCGCCCGTATGAAACTTTAATTGTCACAAAATAATAGACAAAGAAGAGTGTTGCTCTAAAAACATAGAACAAAATGTGGAAAGATGAATATTCTTTTTTTCTTTCAAAAAACCACATAAAGGACCATTTCAAAACTATATTTGTGGCCGTGCCGCGGTCCATAACCTACTAATCACTTCATCAACAAAAGCTAGCGAAAACTTTGTTATAAACTACTAAAAAGTAGCCTACATAGCAAAGTGGGACTAAAAGGAATTTCACCCTTCAATAAAATATCCAACAACACAAGACACAACTCATTCAATATCCATATAACAAACAAATGGATCCTTAGAGTTGTTACCATAACAATTATGCAATTGCATGGTTAGATTGATTCCAAGCAAAGTAGGAAATGTTTAGAGAGTGGGGGTGGCAGAGCGAGCGAGGAATTGTAGAAATTATCATATGAAAAACTGAATCCTCGCGCACAGCGTCTTCAATCATCACATGCAGTGTCCTGCAACACCAGTAACTTTCAAACGCCACGATTTTTTCGCGTGGGTAAACATTTTTTTATATTTATTTAGTAAATTAATTCCACTCAATTTTACACATCCGCCATTTTTAAATTGCACACAAGTGTTCTTTGGACCGAAAAATTTTCTTTGGTTGATCGCTTGCACTTTTGGGTCGGCCCAGTGTTCAAATTAGGATCTGGCCTGCATCAAATTAGACTCATTAAAAGAAGTATGACCAGACTCTATATTAGGCACCAAAATATATTTGTTTAGGTTGACAGGGTTACCACATATGAAGTAAATCAAATCGGTCAATTTGGGTCGACTCTAGTGGTTCTCGGTTCGGTTCTGATTACAAATAAGTTTAGACCGATTTTTGAGTTTGATTCTCGGTTCTTGGGCCGGGTACCCAAAAACCGACTCAGGAATTGAATTTTTGGTAATTCATTAGTAATTAGCTAGCATTATATATATTCAATCATCTTCTCCTCTCTTTGTTTTTTATTTTATTAAATAAAAATCTCTATCTCCTCACGATTCTATTTGGACTGCAATTGTGCACTCAGGTGACTGCGAGTGGCGGGAGTGTCGTCACACCGAGACACAAAAACTCAAATTAGCTATGCTAGGATTTTAGTTAAAAAATTGCAATTTATAATATAGTTTTGCGTAGTATTAGTAATGGATAATGTGAAGTAAAGCTACGAGTAGAAATGTGACCAAATCGAAATTTTTGATTCAGATCAGTTCTGATTTCAAAAAGTTGCACCTGAACCTATTTAAATAGGTTTTTGGTTCTGAGTACAATAGATCCGAACATTGCAATCTAGAGTTGAGGTTGAATGGTTAAAATCGATAAATGTCTTGAAAGTACCGCGCGATAAAATAGACAATAACTATATGCAGATCATGCAATTTGAAAATGAGTATATGCAGACCAATTTCTAAACGGGTTCACAAGTTCCTATGTGTTTTTAGTTTGACTTGCATATATCCTTCAACTGCATACAACCAAAATTGATCTGCATATAACATGACCCTAAAAATATATCACGGTGAGATTAGCGAAAATTGAGTACATAAAGCCGACTCTACAAGTAATTGGGATAAGCCGACTATAAGTAATTGAGTTTAGAAACTCTAGGGACTAAAATATGACAATAAAAAACATTGAGTTTAAAATTATAAAGATAGTAGAATTTAGAGACTGAAATCAAAATTAGTAAGCCTTAGAGGCTTAAATCCTATATTAAATTTTTTGGGGACAGATTATAAAGGAAGTAAACCTTGGAACTAAAATTCAAATTTTGCCTCAAATTTATGCATTAAATACTGTGACATGACAAACCTTACAATATCAATAGTCCAGGCTTTTCTCTGCTCAGGCTTAGATCTGATTTGAAAACTATATATATTTTTACTTGTTTAGTTTTGTATTAAATTTTGTATTATCATACAAAATTTATATCATATAAAATTTTCTATTTAAATTATTATCAAGATCTCACATACAAAATTACCAAAAATAATCCAAAACTAAAAGATGAAATTAAAATTTTATTGATATTTCAAATTGATATACAAGATACTAATTACAGTCATAAACCCAAAAAAATTTAAAATACAAGATACCAAGCCCAAAATTAATCTTTAATTTAAGATTTTACAATTTTAAAAAAACCCATAAAATGTTTAACATTAGTTTGGAAAAAATAAAATGAAATCAAATTATCAATCTTCATCGTGCAAATCCAATGTACTCAAGTCTTCTTCGTACTCCGACGAGCTATCTTCAATAGATGAAATATGCTGTTTTCTCTTCAGTGCATCCAAGTGGTCTTTGTAACAAATGCAAATCTCCAACGACTCTTCGGTAAGTCGACTCTGTCGCTCGTCCAAAACTCTGCCATTCAAAGAAAAAGCAGTTTCCGAAGCTACTGTACTAGCTTGGATAGCTAAAATATCGCGGGCCATTAAAGCCAAAATAGGATATGTGTTCGCTTTACTTTTCCACCATTCTAGTATATTAAAATTTTCTATTTCTGAATTACTCATAAAATCTCTAAATTGTATCTTAGTATATAATTCTAATTCATTTAGTGTACTAGATACTTGTGATTTTTTTCTCGATGCAATTTCATAGATGGCATTTTTAAAATCATCCGTAATTCGAATTTGTGTTATATCATGACTCGGCCGTGAGCCAAATAATTCATAATAATAATTATAAATATTTGTAAAATTTATATTAAATTTTGGAATGCAAGTATCTTCGTAATCCAACAAATTTAAATTTAACTGTAAATTATTATTTATTTCTTCTAAAAGATTTCCGACGCCTTCTACACCTAATAAAGGATTTAAAGCCGCAGCACATGAAAATATAGGAGACATTTCTCTATAATATTTTAAAATTTTAGTTTCCATTATTTCAATTACCGGACGCCATAATATAATTTGTTTAAAATAATTAAATGTTCTTGTAATAATAAAAAAGTTTTCGATAACTAAAGTGCTAGTAGGATAATAAACGCCGGTTAAAAAAGCAGCTGCTCTATGAAAACATTCTAATAAACGTATATAATGCTCTATGATTTCCCAATCATTATCAGTTAAATCATGAATTGTAATTGATGAATAAAATTCCATAAGTAATAATTTTTGACGCACAACTCTTTTTAACATTTTGTAAGTAGAATTCCATCTAATTGACATATCATATTCTGGTTTTAAAAAAATTTGATTTTGATTTAATACAAATTTCTTAAAATCTTGTCGTCTTTGTTTTGAACTATATATATATTGTTGCATAATTCGAATTTTATTAATATAAGGCTCCATGAATTTTAAACTATCTTGAACACTTAAATTTAAAATATGAGATATACAACGATTATGAAAAAATACTCCATTTAACATAGGTTTTAAATCTCTTTTTAATTTTTCGATTGATATGAAATTATTTGTACCGTTATCGAAAGAAATACTCATAATTTTATCTTTAAGTTTAAATTCATGAATACAATTCATAATCATTTGATAAATAAATTGTTCGGTATGCGGAAACTCAAAACTAGTAAAACTAATAATGCGTTTGGATAACTCCCATGATATAGGATCTATCCAATGACTTGTAATACAAACATAAGAATTTCCAAAATTTAAACTGCTATTCCAAACATTGCATGTTAAACTTACTTTGCTTTCTAAATTTTCAAAATACTTAATTAAAGTTTTTTTTGCTTTAATATGAGCTTTATATGCATCACGTCTAATTGTATGTCTACTTACCGGAAGATACTTTGGTTGGAGAGCTTTCTGGATGTAGGAGGTTTCACTCGCGTTGTCGTAGTGATTGAACGGCAACCCGCGCCTGATGATGTTTTCCATCTGAGCTTTTCTTTGCCGCATTTGATCATACACCCAAATTTCTCCGGTAGTTGAAAATTGAGATTGACTGGATTCTAGAGCTTGTTTGGCAACACATGATTTGATGTGCCGCACAAGTGTGAAGTTCCCGCTCGCCGCCAGCAATTTTGAACAATGTCGACACTTCGCCTTCGAATCGACAATTTCAAAGTGCTCCAAGATTAGAGTACTATGCTTGTTCTTGACAATTTGAGAAACTGAACCGGATGAAGACTCCATTCTTTTTTTAATTTGAGATTTGAAGAAGAGAGTAAGAGTTTGAGATAGCAAGAGAATATGTGAAACAAAATCTCCACCTTATCCATATCTATTTATAGCTTTAAATTTATGAATTTATTATTAAAAAATTAATATATAAAATATTTTAAATTAATTTAAAAAATAAAAAGTAAACAGCTGCCGAATTTATTATGCATGCTGGCAGCCGTTTTGCAAGCAACGGCTATAGAGCCGTTGCATGCAAATGCCGTTGCTTGCATTGCAACGGCTATATAGCCGTTGCTGACAAGTGGCAACGGCTATAGCCGTTGCTGACAAGTGGCAACGGCCGGTTGGCCACTTGGCCCGGACATTTATTACATAAGGGAAAATTTATAATGACTTAAAAATGATCACATCTTACAATGACTTGTAAATAAATATCTAATTTATAATATATTACATCATACAAACTAAACCGTAATCATGCATTTTTTATTTTAATAAATTTTATTTATTTATACGACATAATATAAATATTATAAATATATATATTAAATCACATAAATATAATATATTTTAAAGTGTGTGTATAAATTAATACAAACTCAGTCAAATGAAGAGCATTCACTCATTGCCACCTAATATTTCATCATTTTTGGCACTAAGCAACTCCAATTATGAGATTTTTGCATTTGTATCATAAATATTTAATTTTGACAATTTGCACCCCCAAAGTCTTCAAAATTATATTTCGCACCATACTAATTATATTGAATATTTAAGGTACACAATGCCAATTTTAAAGCTTTTGAGAATGCAAAATACCAAAATTAAATATTTAAGGTACAATATACAAAGTCCTCCTAATGAAAGGGTACTTAGTGTCAAAGTCCCCAATATTCCATATACTAAATCATTAAGACTTCATGCCCGACCGATAGTTATAAAATAAGGTAATTTTATCCAGTACTCTCAATTGAGACTAACGAAGCCAACCTCATAGGGCTTAAATTGTTCTACTACATGAATCTTCCCAACATCATTGGAGATTTATTTTAAGATTTAGACTGTGTTTTTTTATTGAAAAATGAATTTTCTATTATCATTTCTTTGAACTTAAAAAGATCCATTTTTTGATAATATAAAATTAATTTATGAATCACCCTGGTCTAAGGGTTCATTGGAATGGTGACGATCATGAATGCAGTGATTATGAACCACTTTTCATGAAAGCCAGAATTCACACAAGGAAATTCATCAATTTTTATGTTCAAAATTATTTTTTTTCTTGGCAACGATCATAACTGTTGTCATGAAAAAAACATATTTCATTACAATTACAATGACATTTTTTTTCAACCACATCAGAGCAAAAACACCGCACCAAACAAATGACAGTTTGTAATCACCGCGTTCAGGACCGCCAACGCCGTGCCAAACGGACCCTAAATTATAAGTTCAAATATGTACCAAATAATTTGAACCAAATAGTTTTCCCCAAAATAGGCTCACAAAGGACTCAAATTTAACCATTTCGCATCAAACTAACAAATTAAACAAGCCAATTATGGCGCTAATACAAGGCAATGGAGCACGAAAACGGAACAGTACCCACCATTTGTTAGCATGTGTTCCAGCGAGGCAATTTTCAAACCTGTGACCACAATCAGGCAAGCGATCATATGGCAAGGGGGCAAATTGGATTCAAGAGCAATAGTGTACGAGGGGGATTTGGCTTAAATTCCCGCCATACCGGTGCTCTCCCAAAAGGAAATCGAGGGCGCAACGCAACGACATTTGTGGGGGAAAAAGACGAAGCAAGCGTGCCAACAATCCTACGAATTTTCATGTAAATTTAAGGATGCGCTTAACATGCAAGCAAGGGAGTCGCATTATATACTATGTGCATAACAGTTTTGTGTACATTTAAGGATGAGTTTACCAAACCTTAATTCTTATTCATATCTATACATATATACTAGCAAAACATACACAGAATCCTCGTGCACGTCTTCGACCATCACATGCAGTGTCCTGCAACCCCAGTAACTTCAAACGGCACCGTTTCTTCCTGTCCGAAAACATTTTTTAATGATTATTTAGTCAATTAATCCGATTCCATTTTACACATCCGCCATTCTCAAACTTTATAAAACTTAAAATCTAATTCCGCATAGCATAAAATAAATAGATAAGACTTACTTTTTTTTGTAAGACAGACTATTTTGTAATGATGTTTGTGAATGTTATTCCCAACGGATATTTTTCTTTTAAAATCATGTTGGAGAATATTTGTTTAATTAAGGCTCCGTTTGGCGAGTTTGGACAAAAACTTTCCATCATAGAATGCATATTTGGCTTGACAACTGTTGTGACCGCCATCAATAAAATAAAGCTAGTTTTGAACATAAAAGTGAACGAAGCCTAAATAAAATAAGCAGAATATTCTGGATATTACAAAAAATATCATTACACAAAAAATTTACCTTTTTATTTAGTATAAATAAAAATATGAGAAAAAACTAAATGACAAAAGATCAAATGAATAAACTAAGTCAACAAAATAAAATAAACTAATACTAAAAAGCATAAGTAAAATAAAATAAAATATAAAAATAGGAGAAAATTATGCAATGATAAATAAAATAAATTAGTGTAAGAATGTCTAGTGGATAAGACAGGAGTGACATCAACTGTAGAAAAGATGCGAGAAGCTCGACTAAGATGGTGGTTTGGACACGTACAACCGACCATTAGAGGCACATGTTAGGTGTTGTGAGAGTTTAAGTCACTAGACACTAGGCATGTTAAACGGGGGAGGGGTAGACCAATAAAAATTTGGAAAGAAAACTATAAGGAAAGAAATGATGTAGTTAGACATTAGTGAGATTATGACTAAAGATAGGGCACAATGGCGACAAAGGATCCAAATAGCCGACCCCACTATAATGTGTTGTTGTTGTTGTTGTTGTTGTTAAGCATTAGGCAAGCAGCAGTTCCAAATCACATCAAACATTAAGATCAATGCAGCAGAATAGTATTTAAAATTTATATGATACACACACACACAGGCTATTATAAAGAGAATTATCGAGTGAACAGTGATTCTGCCGACCACCATGTAATTTCCTTTTTTTTAGTTTATATTTAAGTTTAAAAAAAATATATATATATATATATATATATATAATATAATATAAACCTATCTATATATAAAAGTTAGGCGGCATTATATACGAGTGACAATGCATGGGAGCCTCCGTACGTCCGCGAGAGTGTCCTAATGTGCTTGGGAGCAGCGAGCGGCGGGAGTGTCGCCGGGCCGAGACAGTCGCGGCCAGGGTACTGTAGTGGACGTATGGGAGCCCAGTGCACTATCACTCCGTGTGGGTGTGTCTATATATATAAAGAATAAAGAGAGGGGGCTAGCCTATGATTAAAATATAAACAGGATGACTTACACGTGATATTCAGGAACATCTTCGGTTGAGAACAAAAGGCACAGAAGGCCGCGCCGGCTTTCGAAGCGCCGTGTCCCGAACAAAGTTTAAGATGGAATCGGCGACAATTTCTGGCTTCTCCACATGGGGAAAATGACCGCAATCAGCTATTTTCTGCAGCTCTGAATTCCGCAATTCACCATGCAGTTTCTGCATGTATGTAGAACAAGCCAATCATGCATCCAAATCTTGGTCTCAATTAAATAAAAAATAATTCTATCTTTGCTAAGTAAATCCTAGTATAACTTTGGGAATTTATAATGGAATTTGACTCTCTAAATTTTGGAGGTCTTTGCGTAATTACATGTTGCATCCCTCTTACTTTTGAAATTACAAAAACCTTCTTTATAAGTTTAATTTCATAATATCCATGCACAAAAATACCCCCTATGAGTAAATTTCTAGAGAGGTTATTTTGTGCATGAATGTTATGAAATGTACTCTTACATGAAAAGTTTTTAAAATTTAAAAAATAAGAGGATGCACATATTGCTGGATAATATACATAATGTTGTGTGAAATGTTGTGCGCGCCTCTTATATTGCTGGATAATATGCATAATGTGTATGTGTTGTCTGTTTGAACAGCATGTTGGAACTGATGTGAATGCGGATGATTATCCAGAACAGTCTCAACACAAGAACACACAATCACACAAACAATGTATAAACAAAAAGCACGCGCAATTCCACCAGGCACAACTATGCAATTTATATCAAGATAAATGCATAGAATACATAAAATATGAGAAGAAATGACCGTCTAATGAAAACAACGTGGATGCACCGGCCTCGCACAATCCGTGGGAGAATGAGCAATTTGGACTGCAATCCGCGTAGCGGACGGACAAGGTTCACTCAGGAACCTTCGACGTTGATCAACAATGTCCAAACACCACCACGAACGATTCCTCCTAACCATGTTCTCTGAATGCACAACTTCTCAGAAAAGGTCAATCATGGCCTTCTCCTACCTACGACTGCACCCCACCACCGACAACACCTCCTCCTCTAGATCGGCCCTTCTTCTTCCACCACCACGACGTCTCCTCCTCAAAAACAAGTACAGACGAAAACCCCTCCACTCACAGGAGAGGGCGGCGACAGAAGAAACGGCTGTGGGCGGAGGCGAGAGAAAAAACAGCGGCGACACCTTCCCTTCTCGAGATCAGGATTTCTCTCGAGGCGCGGCGTCGGTTCCTCCTTTCTCTCGTGAAACCGGAGGGGGATCGTGGGGGTGTTTCTATCAGGGGGCACAACGGCTAAGTCTCAAACGAGACCTAATAATGCCCTTAACGGATCTGGATCCGGGTTGGATCCAGATCTAAACCAATAACCTAACAGGACCTAATAATGCCCTTAACAGATCCAGGTTGGATCCGTATCCAAACCAATAACCTAACATAAACATCTTATAACAGGATCCGTATCCAAACCAATAACCAAACATGAACATCTTATAACAGCACAAGGTAATCATGTCATGACTTTTTTATTTATTTTTTCATCTCGTTAAATATTTTGTACACAAGCCTGCAAGAGACTAAATGAGTGAGTGAGAAAGCTAAATTTCTAGACAATTCAGGTTTTAAATTATAGTACACAAAAAAAAATAAACAAACAATAGAGTAGAAATTATTGTGGATACTACTTGAAGGGATGAAGTTGTTGGGGTAAGTAGAAAAAATGATAGAATTTTGGCTCTTAAATTAATCGTAGGAAAGGAAACTATTAATTTGATTAGTGCTTATGCACCACAAGTAGGATTAAGTGAAACTATTAAAGTGCAATTTTGGGAAAACATAAATGATTTGGTAAGAGAAATCTCACAAAGCGAGAAGATATTCATGGGAAGAGACTTCAATAAACATATAGGGAAGAAAAATATGGATTATACAGACATTCATGGAGGATTTGGGTATAGAGAAAGAAATGAAAGAGATATCATTTTAGACTTTGTTATATCGCATGAGCTAATTGTAACAAATACATTTTTATGAAGAGGGAAGAACATTTAATTACGTTTAAGAGCGGACCAAATAAGTCACAAATTGAGTATTTTATGACTCACATAATAGATAAAAAGATTTGTAAAAATTGCAAAGTCATACCAAGAGAGTTTGACAACACAACATAAGCTAGTGGTGTTGAATGTGCAAATTAAATATAATAAATTTAAGATAAAGACCAAAATGTTGTCAAAAAATCGGTGGTGAAACTTGAAGACAAAAAAAGATAAGTTGTTTTCAAGACAGTTATTATAAAACAACTAGTTGGTGATCATTATGTTGATTCTAGTGTCACGTGAAAAGTTGTCTTCACATTTAAGGATAAGTGAAAAGAACGTACGGGGAGAGTCAAAAGGTCATGCACCCCCACATAAAGAATCTTGATGGTGGAAAGTGAAAGTGAAAGACAAAGTGAGGGCAAACAAGAGCTAGCTATAAAACATTCTATGCTTGTAGGGATGATGAAAATTTGACAAGGTATAAAGTCGTTTAAAAAGAAGCTAAAAATGCAGTAAGTAAAACAAAAGGTCAAGTTTATGAAGAATTTTACAAGCGACTAGATACCAAAAAAGATGGAGAGCGTGATATATATAAAATTGCTCGTGCTAGAGAGAGGAAGCAAATGGATTTACGTCAAGTTAAATGCATAAAAGATGAAACATATACGATTTTGACGGATGATGTTGCTATTAAGGAGCGCTGAAAAAGATCTTTTTATCAACTCTACAATGAACAAAAAAAAATGAACTGAGTTTGAAAGAATTAAGTAAATCGGAGGAGTATATGACATTAATGTTTTATCGTAAAATTCAAACATCGGATAAATGATGATTTGAAGAAGATGAAAAATGGAAAGACTATTGGGTCAGACGATATACCAATTGAAGTATGGAAATGCCTAAGGAAGGAATTTTATAACTTACATATTTTTTCAATAAGATACTTAAGACAACGAGGATGTACGACCAATGGAGAGAAAGTATCTTGGTACCTTTATATAAAAATAAAGAAGATATATAAAATTGTGTCAATTACAGAGGAATTAAATTAATAAGTCATACCATGAAACTATGAGAACGAGTAATAGAGAGAAGAGTAAGACGAGAGACTAACATCTCGCAGAACCAATTTGGATTTATGTCAGGGCGGTCGACCATGGAAGTTATACACCTCTTGGGTAGACTCATTGACAACTATTGAAAAAAAAATTTGCATATGTTGTTCATTGATCTTGAGAAGACTTATGATAGAGTTCCAAGAAAGATCTTACAGAGAGTCTTATAAAAGAAATGTGTAAATGTATTATATATTGACATAATCAAAGATATGTATACAAATTCAGTGACGAGAGTGATGACATCTGGAGGATTAACACATGAATTCTCTATCATTGTTGACTTACATCAATGGCCATCTTTAAGCCCTTATCTCTTTACCCTTGTCTTTGATGAGCTCATTGGACATATCCAACAATCAATACTTTGACGTTTATTGTTTGCGTATGATATTGTTTGTGTATGATATTGTTTTGGTCGATGAGACGCGCGAGGGTATAAACGTATGTATACAAATTCAGTGACGATGGTGAGGACACCTGGAGGATTAACACATGAATTCTCTATCACTATTGACTTACATCAAGGGCCATCTTTAAGCCCTTATCTCTTTACCCTTGTCTTAGATGAGCTCATCGGACATATCCAACAATCAATACTTTAGTGTTTATTGTTTGCGTATGATATTGTTTTGATCGATGAGACGCGCGAGGGTGTAAACGCAAAACTTGAATATTGGTGAGGCACTTTAGAAAAGAAGAATTTTATGTGCAGTAGGAAAAAACGGAGTATATAGAGCTTAAATTTAGTAGTGCAAGAAGGACGGATGACTCCGTTATTAAGTTGGGTGACCAAGATATTTATCGCAGTTAGTGCTTTAAATGTCTGGGATCGATAGTTCAAAAGATGGTGTAGATAAAAATGTGATACATAGAATCCAAGCAGGCTGGTTGAAGTGGAGAGGCGTGTCTGGGATCTTATGTGATCATAAAGTACCATTAAAACTTAAAGGCAAATTTTACCGTACTGCAATTAGACCAGCGATGCTCTACGGTTCTGAGTGTTGGGAAGTGAATTATGTAGATGAACACAAAATGTGAGTTGCGGAAATGAGAATGCTTATATGAATGAATGGACACACGAGACTTGATAAAATTAGGAATGAATATATTAGGGATAAGACAAGAGTGACACCAATTGTAGAGAAGATGCAAAAAGCTCAATTAAGATGACTCAGATACGTACAAAAGAGACCATTAGAGATATTTGTTAGGCGTTGTGAGAGTTTAGCTACTAAGTATGTTAAACGGGGAAGGGGTATACCAAAAAAGACTTGGAATGAAATTATAAGGAAAGACATGATGTACTTAGGCATTAGTGAGATTATGACAAAAGATAGGGCGCAACGGCGACAAATGATCCATATAGCCGACCCCACTATGGTGGGATAAAGGCTTGAGTGTTGTTGTAAATGTTTTGTAAACAAAATATGCACAAAAATGTTTCATTCTTCTTCTTTTCAAGAGGCGATCATTATGACTAAAGATAGGGCGCAATGGCGACAAATGATCCATATAGCCGACCCCATTATGGTGGGATAAAGGCTTGAGTATTGTTGTTGTAAATGTTTTGTACACAAAATATGCACAAAAATGTTTCATGTTTTCTTCTTTTTAAGAGGCGATCTAACACTCAATAATATACAACTCGTCTGTTTAAATTACCACCTCCGTCTCTCTCTCACTCTTCTTTCCCCTCTCCAGACTACTTTGTATCATGACGATGATATTGACAGAAAAGATAAAATTGTCTGTACAAGTAATTTTAAACATTTGTTCGATTGGACTCCTTGTTTCAATTTTCTCTTATATATGTGTATATATACACGTATAAAAGTATAAAATTGAAATATCATAAAATAATTTGGCTGATTTTATCATTTTTCATCCATATTTCTAACGGACAGGGTATTTTTGTAAACTGGCGAAACCTAGAGGGGGAGGTAAATGTAATTTTGAAAGATAAGAGGGGTGCAACCTGTAATTATGCAAACTCTCAGGGGAGGTCCTGGAAATTAACCATATATATATAGTTAGAATAGGAGAAAGGAAATAATTTTAGTACATTCTAATTCATCCTCAAGGGGGCATATATAAAGCATTACACTTAGGCACCCAAAACACCAATAGGCGGTGTGGGACTAAACACAAAAATATAAAACAGATACGACTTGAATAATATTTCAACTCTCCCCCTCAAGTCGTATGGTAGATATCTGTCATTCCCAGTTTTCTGATGTCATCCGTGAAAATGTCACTTCCCAAGCTTTTAGTGAACACATCGGCCAGTTGATCTCTTGAACTGATGAATGGAGTAACCACGTTTTTTTTGTCCAAGTGATCCTTGATGAAGTGACGGTCCACCTCAACATGCTTGGTCCTGTCATGTTGAACCGGATTGTGGGCTATACTGATAGCAGCCTTGTTGTCGCAGAACAAGGAGAAAGGAGAAGTTCTGGGAAAACCCAAGTCTTGAAGGACAGTACAAAGCCATAGTCCCTCACACATTCCAAGTGACATTGCACGGTACTCAGCTTCGGCACTAGATCTGGCCACAACGTGCTGCTTCTTGCTTCTCCATGTCACGAGGTTTCCTCCAACGAACGAACAATAACCAGTAGTGGATTTCCGATCGTCACGACAGCCCGCCCAATCAGCATCCGTGAAAACTTCTATTTTCAAGTGGTCATTTTTTCAGAACAAAAGTCCCCGTCCTGGGGCCTTCTTAAGATATCGTAGGACGCGATACACTGCCTGCTGATGTCTGACCCGAGGAGCGTGCATATACCTACTCAAAATACCCACAGCATAAGTGATATCAGGACGAGTATGAGATAGATAAATTAGTTTCCCAACTAATCTCTGATAGCGGGTGGCCTCAACACTGTCACTGTCACCATCATCACAGATCCCATGATTCTCCTCCATAGGGGTGTTCGCAGGAACACACCCAAGCATCCCGGTCTCTTGTAGTAAGTCCAGGACATATTTCCGCTGAGATATGAAGATGCCCTGATCAGATCTAGTCACCTCTATTCCCAGAAAGTATCGTAACCTTCCCAAGTCTTTCACCTCAAATTCCTTGGCCAAGAGGGACTTGAGATTGGCAATCTCACTCGCATTATTACCGGTGATGACAATATCATCTACATAGACAATGAGAACCACAATACTCTGATCACGTCTCTGAATGAACATGGTGTGGTCTGACTGCGCCTGTTTATACCCAAACTTGAGCATAGCTTTGAGAAACCTGCCGAACCACGCTCTGGGTGACTGCTTTAATCCATATAAGGGTTTCAGTAACTTACAAACAAGGGGCTTTCCTCCATCTCTCACAAAACCAGGAGGAAGTGTCATATACACCTCTTCTTCAAGATCTCCATGGAGAAAAGCGTTCTTGACATCTAAGTGGTGGAGGTCCCATCCCAAGATTGCGGCGACAGACAGGAGGACCCGAATAGAGTCCATCTTTGCCACTGGAGCAAAAGTCTCCTGGTAATCAACTCCCTCAGTCTGAGTGTACCCCCGGGCGACCAACCGAGCCTTGTACCGTTCAACTTTCCCGTCTTCATTTTGCTTGACCGAAAAAATCCATCTAGAGCCAACAACCTTCTTACCATGGGGAAGAGGAGTGACATCCCAAGTGCGATTCTTGTCCAAGGCAGCCATCTCTTCTTTCATAGCCTGAGCCCAAACCGGAATGCCCAATGCTTCCTGCCAAGTCTTAGGGATAACGACAGATGAAAGGGAAGCGATAAACAACTGGTGGCCAGGAGTAAGATGATGATATGCCACATGGTTAGAAATGGGATGCTTAGTAGAGGCAAACTTATCTCGTAACTGAGTCAGCAGAATATGCAAATCCGCATCATCAGAATCTGAGGCCGACGCGGGCACGGGTGGAAGCAGGGCCGTAGGAGCCTGTATACGGGAGGAGCGCCGATGATACACATGAGGGAAAGGAGATAGGGGGACATCCGAAGAAGGGATAGGAATAGGGGATCCCTGCTCAGAACAGAGAGGTGGCTGAGGTAGAGGAAGCGGTGGTGGAAGCTGTGGTAGAGAAGGAGCCGGGTGAACAGGAAGGGGAAGATCCACAGAGCTCTCCCCCTGACGAACAGAGTGAGTCGAGGTCAGAAAATAGGATTCCCCTTCGCGAAAAGTGACATCCATAGTGCAATAGAGACGACCGGAAGGCGGGTGGAAGCATCGATACCCCTTCGTAGTGGAGGAATATCCGACGAACACACAACGAAGGGAACGAGGATCCAGTTTGTCACGGTGGGGTACATGAACATGGACGAAGCATACACAACCAAAGACACGGGGGGTCAGATGCGAAGTATAGACTGTAGCCATTGTGGACAGGCGAGCGAAGGGGGTAGCATAGTCCAAGATACGTGAAGAAAGCCGATTGATAAGGTGAGTAGCAGTAAGAATCGCATCTGCCCAGAAGGATTTGGGGAGACGCATAGTACCCAGGAGGCAACGGGCCATATCCAGGAGGTGCCTATTTTTTCGTTCGGCAACACCGTTTTGGGTAGAGGTGTGAACACACGTCGTTTGGTGAATAATACCGTGATCTTTGAGATATGTGCCAAACGCGCCGCGATCATCATATTCACCCCCATTATCACTACGCAAAACACGGACGACCCCGTGAAATTGGGTCTGAATCATTTTATGGAAGAGTTGAAAACAGGAAAAAACTTCACTTTTTTTCTTCAATAAATAAACCCAACATGTGCGGGAAAAACCATCAATAAAAGTGACAAACCATCGAAACTCAAAAAGAGATGAGACTGGGGACGGACCCCAAACGTCAGAATGAATAACATCAAAAGGAGTAGTACAAGGAGAAGATAAATGCGAGGAACTATGGCGCACATGCTTAGACTCATCACAAACATCACAAACAAAGGTATTTAAAAAAGGAGAGAAAACAGGAAATAGTTTCTGAAGATAAAGAGGTGAGGGATGTCCAAGTCGGAGGTGCCAACGACGAACATCCTCAGTAGTAACAGCAGAACTGGAGAGGGCCTGGGAGGAGGTCACATCCAAGTAATACAGGCCACCGCGTTCCCTAACACTGTCAATGCTCCGCTTCGTACCCAGTTCCTGAAAAACACAGGAGTCAGGAAAAAAAGTTACAGAACAATTGAGAGAGCGGGTAATATTACTAATGGAAAGTAAATTGCGAGGAAATGAAGGAACATGAAGCACAGATGGTAAAGAAATAGTAGGAGAACAAAGGATCTGGCCTTTGCCAGCAATAGGAGTCAGCAGGCCATTTGCAGACATAACTTTGTCCTTACCAGACAAAGGTGTGTAAGAGTGAAAACCTGAGGAAGAGCCGGTCATGTGATGGGTGGCACCAGAATCAAGCACCCACTCGGACGAGGAAGCAGTAGCAGTAGGGGCACTCGGCATGGCAATAGAGGCAATAAAAGCAGAGGCCGCCTGGGACGGATCGGACTGAGTGTGAAGCATGCGGCGGAAGGCATCCAACTCCTGAGAAGTAAGCTGACTGGGAGCAGTAGAGAACCCCTCATCATACACATCCGTAGAGAAAGCAGCATCCTGAGGACGAGGCCCGCTCGAACGATGGCCTCCACGCCCGTGACTACGGTCACGACCACGACCACGACCAGAAGGAGCAAGATGAGGATGCAGCTTGAAACATGCATCCCGAGTATGTCCCCGACGACCACAGTAATCACACGTGGGAATCGGGCTGGTATTGGTGGAACCTCCACGACTAACACCACCAACACTAGTAAAGGCAGACCGGTCCACTGCAGGAGCAGGCGTGCTGAGGGATCGGCGACGATCGGCATCACCAAGGACCATGTTGAACGCTTCCCGCAGGGACGGAAGGGGAGAACGATGCAAGATGTGCGTCCGGACAGTATCAGATTCCATGTTCAGCCCCATCAGAAAGACATGCAGGCGGTAACGGTTCTCCTTCTCCTGAAGCTTCACGGCGTCGGCCGTGCAGGAAGCAGTGAAATGCTCAAAGAAGTCCAGCTCCTGGTAGAGTCGTTCAAACTCCGAGAAGTAGGCCGACACAGTCAGAGATCCCTGTCTAAGCTCCAGAATGCGACGGGTAAGTTCATAGATCTGAGTGGAACTTCCAATCTGCGAGTACGTGTCTTTTGCCCGGGTCCAGATATCATATGCCGAGTCCAGAAGCATGTAACTCCGATAGACCTTGGGGGACATGGAATGAAGAAGCCATGAAACAACAAGGGAATTTTCAGAATCCCAGCGTTTCCACGTAGGGTCAGTCTTGGAGGGCTCCTTAATAGATCCATCAATATAACCAAACATCTGATGGCTGCGGATCACATGTTGAGCAGCACGAGACCATTCCAGATAGTTCGTTCCGTCCAAGGGAACTGTGGTGATCTTCAAAGAGCCGGAGTGGCCATGGGTCCGCTGCGGGGCACCCATCTGTGGCATAACATCACTCAGAGGCGGCGAAGAGCCCGTAGAATCCCCCATGAGAGCAAGAGGAGAGCTTACAATCACGAAAAAAACGAATCAAACTGAGCACGGTAGGTGCTGCACAAGCATCCGGCGGCAGCAAGGAGGACACCGAAGGAGGATTAGGGCAAGACGGAAGGTGGCCGAGACTCGGGCAGCCACTGGAAAGAGAAGACAACCGTCGACAGCAGCCCTAGTGTCCAGAAGGGAAGGATCCGGCCCTAGCGATCCATGACAGGTGCCTAGGGCGGCATTAGAGGAGGGAAGAGAGTCGGTGGACTCTCAAACGGACGGCGGAAGGGGTGGCCGGAGCAGCAGAAGGGGTAGGAAGGGAGGTCGAGTGTTGCCGAGGAAGATCGAGGTTACCGGATGCGTAGGCTCAGTCGATCCGTCGATCTGTCGATCGTAGGGATGCGCAGACTTCACATATAGGAGGAAGGTTGCCGATCGAAGAGATGCCGATCGAATGGATGCCGATCGAAGAGGATGCAGGCGGACGAAGAGATGCCGATCGAAGAAGATGCGCTGATCGGCGAGAGAAACGCAGACGGACGAAGAGGCGGCTAGGGCATTTTAGCTCTGATACCAAGTTAGAATAGGAGAAAGGAAATAATTTTAGTACATTCTAATTCATCCTCAAGGGGGCATATATAAAGCATTACACTTAGGCACCCGAAACACCAATAGGCGGTGTGGGACTAAACACAAAAATATAAAACAGATACGACTTGAATAATATTTCAACTTATATAATTAAAATATTTTTACCTTCACGAAATATTTTCCTAATCACAGTGTAGGTTCAGAGCACGTTAAAAATAAAATTGCATGTTGAGAAGAACAAACCAATGCTAGCTCTTTGTCAATGAGACGATCTTCTTCCCCCCATATGATAAGCGTCTTTTGTTTTACCTGTAGGACGTGCAAAAGATTGAAGAAAATGCAGAATTTAAGAGTATTTTTATGGATTAAATTGATCATTACACATTTCAAGCTACAATTAATGGAAAGAAAAAACCTTCCAAAGTTTCCAAAATCTTATTGAAAAAATAATAATAATATAAATGAGACTAAACTGGATCAGAAAATGCTATGTTCCATAATAGCTGTTTTATAATTTAAATGATTATTTGAGAAGAGCAGGAACAGATGTCTACCTGCTTTATTTGATGCCTGACATTATAACCTCCACTTAACATAAAGTCAACAGTTGCATCTTCCCACCAGGGCATTAAGCAATGCAGGCGATTTGCCTGAAATTAAATTGACACTTTTCAGAGTAAGATTAGATACAACATAAACGGTATAGTGATGAATCACATATTTGAGTTCTTGGTTGAGATAACAAAGATAAGAGAAATGCACTAACAATCTTAAGTTTGAAAGAACCTGTTATTTCTTCCAGTTCTGCTGCAACTGGAAGTATCATATATGTTATATATACTCATAAAATAGCAATTTTTTGCTTAATATGTTAATTAAAAGTGAATATCAACAAGCATAAGCAAGACCGTGTGGCCAAGGGAACGTTTGTTATATAAATATGCATTGAAAGGAGCTTATTTTTGTTAGAAATTTTATTTACAAACATTCATTTCATAAATGTTTATTGGAGCCTTGTATGGTGTTTGGCTCCTCATTATAGATGAAAAGCTCCAAAACCAAATTGGAGGGAATCCAAATTATTTGGAGGGAAACCTTTCATGAATGAAAGGATGAACCTTTAGTCTCACCTTGCTTATTAGCTCTCTAGCCAAAGAGTTTATATATGTTTTCACACCTTCTTATTTGTTCAAAAGAACATAAGGAGAAACAATGAACCACACGCGCGCGCGCACGCACCGCACCAGACCAGACCGGATCCGGATTTCGGATTTTGGGAATAATTGAATTGAATTGTATTTTTTGTTCAAAATAGTTTCAGAGTTTTTTTTTTAACTCGGAGTTGCGTCGATTAGAATACGGAACTGCGTCGAATAGATTTCGACGTAGCGTCGTCAGGCCGCTGAAATTGGCGTGGCGTCGAATGGAATTCGACGCATGCGTCGATAGAACTCGACGCTTGCGTCGATAAGCCTTGCGTCGTTAGGTCCTGCGTCGATAGAGCTCGACGTAGCGTCGATATGATGTCGACGCACGTCGATTTGCTTTCACGCGTTCCTCCGTTTTACGCGTTTCTTAATCGCTCTTTTTACGCGTATTTTACGCCATTACTTACGTTGGAAATATTCAACGTTTATCTTCCCGATTATGATCCTTCCAACTATAACCATCAATATTTATTATGATTTTAATATTGCCGTTTCGAGATCCTTCTTCTTTACAGCGAGATACTGCCTTCGTTCTATATATTCTCGTTCTTCTCAGAAAGAGAACACGTTGTTATCGCTCTCATATGCTCTTCTGCTCTCTCTGTTCTGACGATCTTCTACGTGATTCCTTTTCTTCACATTTGCTTCATCAAGTAGTTGTTCGGGTGCTCTGTGCTTCTTCGGTGTCCGCGCACATCGGAATTTCGGGATCTAGCCGGGTGTTGTACCTTGGAGGAGTGAGCATCGGTTGAAAGCTCTGCCGGAGGGTGGTGCAACTTCTTTAGGGCAGTGACCACACGCCTTACCCAGGCTCGATTCTGAACTATATAAATTACTCTATTTTATTTCTCACCTCCTTCATGCAAAATTATTGATATTGCTGTTTTATATATTTTATATATCTGTTGTTTCTGTAAACGTTTTAAAAACGAAAATATATCATATTGTATATTAATATAGGAATATAGAAAAAATTATTCTAACAATTTTTAGGGTTCACGGCGGTGCCTTACAAATCATTGTGCAGAAACTTGCCCGAAGGCGGATCACGGCTGAGCGAAGTTGATGAACATGAAGTATAACACAAAATAGATCAAGCGTATAGAAAAGACCATACTTACATGGTTCGGCAAAATAAGCTTATGGACTTAAGAATTTTAATCCGCAAAACATAAAAATGGAAAATGAAGTACTGATAAAAGGACCCTATTCTTCCTAGAATCTGAGTGCATCCAAAAAAGTCCCAAATCTCCCAAGGTAAATGAAAGAGACGTGATAACGAAATGTGATTATAAGAGCACCAAGAAACTTGAACTTAAACATCCATAAGAAATATTTGAAGCACACATGCTGCAAGTTAAGTGGATCCACAAATATTGGAAGTGCACTGTAACGCATGGTAGGTTGTGAAAGTGAACTCTAAATAATGCACTCCTAGGTGCGGTGCCGGGGAAATAAATCATATCTAGCCCTAGAATGAGATGTGCATGCAATTGACGATCCAATGATAATTTGCAGTTAATAATAAGACATAAAACATTAACATTTAATCAATAGGTAATAGTGCAATTAATTCAAGTGTGCAAATAAGTTAGCCCTTCCTCCGATTGGAGGGTCAAAAGCTAAAATGTGCAAGCGAATGAATCATGCATGTCACGATTAGTCTCAAAACAATTACACTAGCATAACAGGACACCCATAATCATATAGGAACCACACACATACAACAAAGAAGAAAATAATGAAACCAAACGATAACAAACTCACGAGGGACAATGGGTGGAGGAGCGGAGATCCCATGTTCGTAGAAGTGTCGGTGGCTATCTGGGGAGATGCAGATGTATGGTGGCTGTCGGAGAGGGAATGTGGCTGCTGGTAGAGTTTGGCAGCAAATGAATGCTGCTGGCTGTAAAAGAAGATAATTAGAATGATTTGTCTGTAAAAGAAGTTGGCTGGAATGACTTGGCTGTAAACAAAGATGGCTAGAATGACTTGGCTGTAAAAGAAGGTGGCTGGAATGACTTGGCTGTAAAAGAAGGTGGCTGGAATGACGCAACCACAGATCCATCGGGAGAATGCCAAATATTGCAGGTGACACATCAGGCCCGAACAGGCCTCTAAAATTTGTGCTCCAAAGTATCGTTGATCTCTATCACACTGTCACTGAATTTTCGTGCATCCAAAAGTGGTTGACTCATCGCTTTGAATGCTGCTATGGTACAATGTGATATTGGAATAAACAACAAAAACACTGATTTGGCTGATTATCACCAAAGTCTTCCCATTTTCTCATGCTTTACTTTGTTGTAAAATCTTTAATATATTCAAGAAACCAACTCCTTTCCACTTTTCCAAATCATGATGCTTTAGCACATGTTAACATAAAACCAAACAAACATCATTCAAAGTTACCCTTGTAAGGCATATAGATTAAGCACCACTTGAAGTTTCCCTTGTAAGGCATAGATTCAAACATCACTTATCACCTTCGTGACGATAAACATGTTAGAATGACAGAAAGCAAAAGTAATCAATCTTTATTCATCTCTTAAAGGGGTATAAATAGGTAAAGGAAGAGAGAACAATATATAATTTGGAGATGTGAGACTAAAGAGAGATTAATGGTCTTTCATGATGGGCTTTACATTATGAGCTTTACAATACTCAAATGGATCTTTTATTCAACAACCTTCTCAAACTCATAGCGGTGAAGTAGGAGTTTGAATGAACATAGAAGATGAGATGCAATGTTCTGTAGAATGCTTATGGATCAATCATCGAGTTGTCAAATCAGGAACTCATGTCTCGGAACTGTTTGAGCCTTGGTGAAGAAATATGCAATCTGAAGAGCGGAGGAGACATGAGGAAGTGAGACGATCTTGCTCAGAAACTGTTGACGAATATAGTGACAGTCAATCTCAATATGCTTGGTGCGCTCATGAAAGACTGGATTGGACGCGATCTGTAGTTCAACTACCTCATTTTGTTGATGAATGTGGGGACATGCGTATTGAGCAAGATTTCCTTGGGATAGAATGAACTGCTTGAATGCGTGCGAGGTATATCCCCCTCCCACCCCCCCCCCCCCCCCCCCAAAAAAAAAAATCAAAACATAGAGTTTTGATTTTGCGAGAAAACTGAGTCACAATCACAGTGTGAACTCAACATACTTAGAAAACACATCAGATTTAGCATTTAATAGATAGGGTCATGTGAAGCGGGAATAGTCATCAACAAAGATAACATAATATTTGTTTCCTCCTTTGGATATGTGAGGAGAAGGTCCTCATACATCAATGTGAACAAGTTCAAAAGGAAAAGAAGATGCAGAGGAGCTAGAGGAAAAGGAGGTGGCAATATGACGACCTCTAATACAAGGATTAAGAGTCTTAGTAGAGACGGTCCCAAGAACACCAGATGAGGCGAGGAATTGAAGTTGTGGTAGCGAGATGTTAGCCAGACGTCGATGCCAAAGATCACACATGGTCGTCGACACAGATGTATAGGGAGCACTTGTAGTGGCAACAACAGATGGTAGCGGAAGATGAAGACTATCAACATAGTAGAGACCGTTCCTCTGGTGTCCCTTACCAACAACCCTCCCCATAAGAGGATCCTGTATCAAGCAAGTGGAACATGAAGGGTAACAGAGAAGTTCATGTCAGTAATTTGGGATACAGATAAGAGATTCATAGCCAGACGAGGGACAAGATAGACATGAGGAAGAGTGAATTTAGAGTGATCTTGGAGGTTGTCACGACCAGTAATAAGAAGAAAAGTTCTGTCAGCAGTACAAATGGATGAAGTGCGGAGAGGAGAAAGATAAGAAAAGTGGGTGTCATCATTAGTCATATGGTAGGATGCGCCCGAGCCCAATATTCAGGAGGTAGAAGATATACATACGACACCAACAAAGGAAGAAGATCCAGAATCAGATTGCTGATTATTGAGCTGCATCATAGCCATGAGCTGTTGAATCTGATCCAGAGAAAAAAGGAGTAGAGTTGACAGCAACAATAGTCTAAAGAGTAGGATGTCTTGGGAATCTGTTAGCATCTGCTTCTTGGGCTTTGCGGTTGGCGAGAACATGACATTTCGGAGAACTGTGGTTGTCATGTCGTTTGTGCCAAGCACACCACTTTTGTCCAGAAGAGGATTGCCCGGGTTTGGGAGGAAGAGGTCTAGAAGATTTGGACTTTGGAGGAGACCGACCAGCCGTAACAACAGACGAGCAACATCAACAGGAGGAGTGGCCATGATAGAGGGTTCCAGAGAAGAGATTGCCTCAAGAGCAAGTCTTCGATTCTCCTTAGCAGTGAGTTCGTCACCACAACATCCAGAGAGGGAGTTGGGGAACATTGGAGGAGGATGTCAGCAAAAGTCTAATATTCAGGTCGGAGATGCATGAGGAACTGTAGCAGCCGCCGACGATCACGAAGAGCAAGGTGCTGATTGTAGAAGGGGTTTTATCTCCGGGCAGTGGAGAGGGCTCCATGATACTGAGTTGGTTCCAAAGATCTATCATAGCCGCGTGATATTGTCGGATAGTGAGGTCCCTTGTCTAGTGTATTGAATGGTTTGAAGAAGATGGAACTCATAAGCATTATCATTTAGGGTGAAGTACATGTGCAGATGATGTCACATAGTGGCCGCAATGTCATAGAGTTCAAGTTGAAGCATGATGGAGGATGAGACAGACTGGAGAATGGCATCGATGGTCCGATGTTCATCATAAGTCCAGTTATAAAGCAGAGTAAGATAAGCAGGATCAAAGGCTTTGTCCGATGTCGTGGGAGTTGGTGTTGGGGTGGAACCATCAATGCACCCCCATAGGCGACGACTTCTGAGATGACTCTTGACTGCTAGAGACCATCTCCGATAGTTGGTGCCATCGAGAATGATTCTTAAGCGATATTCAGAGGTGAGACTGATGTCATCCATAGGCATGGAGAGAAATCTCGGAGAAAAGTTGTGATAACTTTCAAACAGTTGAAATTGGGCGATCGGTGAGGACGAAATAAGCTCAAACAGGTAAAACCGATTTTCCAGTGGGTGGAGACTTTTGTGCCACTTCCGAAAAGGTATTAAGCACCCAAATACGACAGTCGGATCAAAAGTTATGACCGTTCAAACTCTGGATGTAGCGAGAGCAAGGAACAAGAGTCGGCGAGCTCCGGAGAGGTTATTGCGGTGAGTATTGTGACGATGATATAGCAAGCATAACTGAGAGTACTGCGGGCGAGTACTCCTGCGAACACTGAGGGCGAGTGCCCCTGCGAGTATTGTATGCAGCGAGCGGCGAGTACTGTTATGACCCCGCATAACAACCGGTTCGCGGGTCAGCAATACGCGCGTCGGCAGAAGGAGACAGCACAAAACAGGGCTGAACCTATAGGTTCAGCCCTCCCCAATTAAACCGCGACGGCTTGGGGCTGAACCCGTGGGTTCAGCCCACATGGGGGGGCCGGCTGACCCCCTCTTGGCCCAGAGGTATAAATACCTCTAGGGCTTGATCGGCTAGGGAAAAAAAGAACTCTTCAGGTATTTCCCTCCTCTTCCTCTCAAACCATAATCCCTCAATCTTCCTTTCCCTCTATCTCTACTATTCTCGATCTCCGCCCTAACATTTGGTATCAAAGGATCTTTCCTCCCAACCCAACGGTTGCTCCTTTCGACGAAACCACAACTGAGCCCTCGTCGAATCGCAAATACCTCCGCACGAGCAACGCCGACAGCAACTCCCGATCATCTGCGCCGATCGTCGTCTGCGCCGATCGTCAGCAAATCTTGTCGTCAGCGCACCCCGATCGTCTGCGCCGATCCCGACTGCATCTGCTCCCGATCGTCAGCGCACCCCGATCCTGTCTGTCTGCGCCGATCCCGATCTTACCGATCTTCCGCAACTCTCGACGCAGCAAATCCTGTCGATTGCTGCGACAACACAACCCTCCGTCATCCCTTCGACTACATCACCCTCCGTCGATTGCTGCGACTGGATCCCTCCGTCGACTACATCTGCTTCCGAACCGCCGCTGCCTTTCTCTAAACCCTCGATTTCCGCCATGGTGACTCGCTTACAAGAAGAGTCCACGAGACTAGCAACTCTAGAGGAGAACTACACCGAGTTGTCAGATATGGTGTCGGACATCGAAGAAAACTTAAGGGCCTCAGAGAAACGTCTGGAAGAGCGACTGGATGCTCCGAGTCGTGTACAAAAAAAACCGGTCCGGTTGGGACCGGACTGGTTAGGACTGGTCAGGAACCGGTCCTCTCCGGGACCGGTCCGGTCCCGGACCGGTCCCAGGGGCTCGGCCGGTCCCCTATTTTTTGGCAAAAACAGGTCCCGGACCGGGACCGGTAAAAGACCGGTTTTTTACCGGTCCTGGGACAGGACCGGTACCGGGACCGGTCAAAGACCGGTTCCGGTCAAGAGCCGTTTGTAACGGCTCTCTAAAGAGCCGTTACAAACGGCTCTTATATTAAAGAGCCAACGGCTCTTATATTAAAGAGCCAACGGCTCTTATATTAAAGAGCCAACGGCTCTTATATTAAAGAGCCAACGGCTCTTATATTAAAGAGCCGTTCGACTCTTTAATTAAAGAGCCTTAGGCTCTTTACTTAATTTTTTTTATAAATACCCCCTCTCTTCCATTCTCTCTCTCTATTTCTCTCTCCACTTCTATATTTCTCTCTCTCTCTCTCTTTCAAATTTATTAAATGGCGTCTTCTTCATCCCAGCCGGCGTCCTCCTCCGTGTCTGCCGATATTGAGATAGTGGAGCACCGTCACAAAGCGGCAATATGGGAGACATTTGATAAAGTGCGGGTTGATGGCGAAATGAAGGCGAAGTGCAAACTTTGCGGGAAGCTAATGGTCGTCGGCAGCAACACAACGCTCGTCCGACATGTGAAATCTTGCATTTCTAAGCAAGCCTCGGAGTCTACCCAACCCAAATTTCGGCGACCGGGCACATTTGGACGTACGACCAAGCTCGACAACGAGAGCGACAAATGGAGAACGTCATCAAAAAAGGACTCCCATTCAACCACTACGACGATGAAGAAATGACGTCTTACATTCACGACGTACTCCAGCCTAAATATCATCAGGTAAGTCGTTCTACAACTAGACACGATGCTTTAGCGGCTTACTTACAATCTAAGAAATTTTTAAAAAACTATTTTGAAACATTCGACGGTCGCGTTAGCTTAACGAGCGATGTTTGGACTAGCGGTATAAATGACGGTCTTTCTTATATTTGCATAACTTGTCACTGGGTCGATCCAGATAGTTGGGAATTAAATAAACGTATAATTTGTTTTGAAAGATTTGAGTATCCGCACACCGGTAAAAATATTTATCAGGTTATTATTAAAACTATTAGAGAATTTAAAATAAAAGAAAAAATTATGAGTATTTCTTTCAATAACGCTTCAAATAATGGGATGGCCGTCAAATATTTATTATCAGATTTGCAACCAATGTTAGACGGAATATTTTTTTCATACGCGTTGTGTATGTCACGTTTTAAATTTAATTGTGCAAGATAGTTTACAATTTATGAACGAATACGTTAGTAAAATACGCCTTATGTTAAGAGTTATTTATAATTCGAAACGAAGAAAACAAGATTTCAAAAAATTTGTTATTTCTCAAGGTAAAAAAATTTTAGGACCATCGTATAATATGCCTATACGATGGAACTCGACGTATAAAATGTTAAAGCGCGCTTTTTCACAAAAAACGTTACTAATAGAATTTTATAATAGTGTCGAAGCACATGATTTAGGCCCGTCGGACTGGGTCGTGCTCGAAGATTAAGTAAATTTATTAGAAAATTTTTATCGAGCAACAACTATTTTATCCGGAGTTTACTATCCTACTAGCTCATTAGTTCTTGAAATTTTTTTATTAATTTCTGAAACGTTTAAAAATTACAAAACGAACTAAATGTGGCGTCCGTTAATATTAATAATGGAGGAAAAGTTTTTAAAATATTACAAAGATATGCCTCCTATGTTTTTTTGCGCCGCGACTTTGAAGCCTTTAATGGGCGTAGACGGCGTTGAAAATTTTATAGAAGAAATTAATCGGAATTTAGATATAGACGAATCCTCTAGTATTTTTGTTAATGTTAGTGTTTCAAAATTTAATTCTGAATTTACTCGTCTTTATAATTATTATGATCAAATGTACCGATCGCGGCCTCGCGTAGAATCCACCCAACCTAAAACAAAAGATACTTTAAAAAATAAACTTTTAGAATTAGCTTCTAGGAAAAAACAAAGAACATCAAGCACTTTAAACGAATTAGGTTTATATAGCAAAACACAATTTCAAGATTATATGACCGAAAGCGAAATTGAAAATTTTGATATTTTAAACTGGTGGAAATCTAAAATTAATGTGTATCCTATTTTGGCCTTAATGACCCGTGATTTACTAATAATCCAAGCTAGTACGGTAGCTTCAGAGTCTGCATTTTCTTTGAGTGGCAGGATTCTGAACGAGCGAAGATGTCGTTTTACTGAAGAATCTTTGGAGATTTGCATTTGCTACAAGGATCATTTGGATGCTCTGAGGAGGAGGCAACATGTTTTGTCCATTGAAGATAGCGAGTCTGAAGTTGAAGACGAGCTGACTAATTTAAATTTGGGCAGCGCCGCAGAATAAACAAGTTGTATTTTTTGTTAATTCAATGTAATTTAATTTTATTTTAATTGTAATTTTCATTTTATTTTATTGAATGTAATGTTATTTAATTTTTTTTAAATGTATTGTAAATAATTTTGTAATTTGTAATTTTGCTTAATTTTTAATAAAAATCAAATTTTATTTCATTTTGAGTTTTATTTAACTTTATTTTGTAATGTGTATGCACATTAGTTTTATATCCCAAAAAATTTAATTTACTTTATATAATTATAATTATATGTTTTATTTTATTTTTAATTTTATTTTATTTTTATAAAAAGACCGGTCCGGGACCGGTTAGGACCGGTCCTCCGGTCCCAGCCGGTCCTCCTCCAGAGGAGAAAAACCGGTCCCGGACCGGGACCGGTTTGACCGGGACCAGTCTGGGACCGGTCGGCCAAAAGACCGGTCTGGGACCGGTCGGCCAAAAGACCGGTCTTCCAAAAGACCGGGACCGGTTTGACCGGGACCGGTCTGGGACCGGTCTTCCAAAAGACCGGTCCCGGACCGGACTGCCAGTCCTTTTGTGCAGGACTTGCTCGTATGGAGGAGATCAAGAGCTTGTTGTCGCAAAGTATCAAGGGCAAAGCAAATGTGAACGGAGAAGCGAGTACGCACCAAGGGCCGATCCAGCCGCCAGAGGACCTCAGCAGGGGACGAGAGGACCTGATTGAACAACGACCTAAGGATACAATCTACCCCCTAGGAATGGGCTTCTGCCTAATCCTAAGGGGTCGGGACACGCCAACAACAGCAGAACAGGCGGCAACTGGGAGTACAGACCCCCACCGACGGCTATAAGGCCTGGATATCAACATGGAGAGGAAGGAGGATACCCGAATTGGCCGACAGGGCGTCGACGGCCTCTTGGCTTCGGCCAGGAATATGGAACACACGGGCCACAGAATCCGAGAGCTTACATGCCACCAAAAATGACCTGCATGAATTACCCAAAATTCAAAGGGGGTGACGTGTTGGAATGGGCTCAAAAGGCAGAGTTATTTTACAACTACCAGGAGATTCCAGAAGAGCAGTGGGTGCAACTGGCGTCCTTCCACCTTGAAGATGAAGCATTCCAGTGGACCCAGTGGTTCCTCCAAGGGCGGGACTATGCCCCTTGACCCGAGTTCGTTGACGGATTTGCAGCTCGTTTTGGACCATTAGAATATGAAGACTTTGAAGCTCGCCTCCAGAAACTGAGACAGAAAGGGACGGTCATGGAATATCGCACAGAGTTTGAAAGGCTCGCGAACAGAGTACGGTGGGAGGAGAGAACAATTCTGAGCTTCTTTGTATCAAGATTGAAGGATGACATCAGAGACGAAGTGCATGCTTATATGCCACACAGCTTAGCCCACGCCATTAGACAGGCCCGGATTCAGGAGGAACGTTTCAACAGATAGAGGTCAAGAGTAGGGAGCACGAGGAATACTACAAACCCAGTGGCTGTTAGGAAGGAACAGGTGGCGACCGGATAAACAACCGTAAAAAATTTGACATCGCCAGAGCTACAAGCGAGGAAGGAGAAATGATTGTGTTTCAACTGTAACGACAAGTACACTCCTGGACACAAATGTCAGATGATCCAGATGTACATGCTACGAGAGGCGGACGAGGACGAGGAGCCAGAGCAAGAAGGAGGAGAGCAAGGAGACAGCTTGGATATTATCGAGTTCAGGGTATCTATCCAAGCTATGGAGGGAGGATCTACACCGCTCACTATGCGTATCGCATGGCGAATCTGCCAACAGAAGGTGACCATCTTGGTTGACAGTGGAAGCACTCACAACTTCATCAGCCCCACAGTGACATAGAAGTTGGAACATGAAATCACTAAGGATGTCGCTTTCCAAGTTATGGTGGTTGGCGGGAATAAGTTGCAGTGTGAAGGGGTGCTGAAGAGAGTGGGGTGCAGTGTGCAGGGCTACACATGCAAGATGGATATTTACTTGTTGCCCATCCGCGGGTCTGATATGGTTCTGGGGGTCCAGTGGTTGCGACAGCTGGGGAAGGTAACCTTGGATTGGGACCGCATGATCATGGAATTTGCTCAAGAGGGGAGACAATATTGTTTGCATGGGATCAGAACTTCTCCGATGAAGGAGATCTCTCTTCGATGCCTAGAAAGGTTGTGGGACAAAGAAGACCCTATGGCAGTGATCATGGAGCTCGCGCCACGGCCTACTTCTCCACATGAAGTGCCAGAGCAGATGCAACCCTTGCTATTGCAATACTCAGAGATTTTTCAGGAGCCCCACTCACTACCGCCACAGCGATTTAGAGACCACCAGATCGTCCTCAACGAAGGAGCTGAGCCAACTAACATCTGACCATACCGCTACCCACACATACAGAAGACGGAGATAGAACGGAGCGTTAAGGAAATGCTAGCGGCGGGAATTGTCAGACCCAGCACCAGTTCTTTTTCCTCACCCATCATTCTGGTGAAGAAAAAGGATAGCTAATGTAGGTTTTGTGTTGACTACCGCGGTCTGAACAACTCCACCATCAAGGACAAGTTTCCCATTCCCATGATAGAAGAATTGTTGGACGACTTACACGGAACACGCCTATTCACGAAGTTGGATCTGCGCTCGGGCTACCATCAAATCAGGATGAAGGAAGAAGATATCTACAAAACAGCCTTCCAGACACACGACGACCATTACGAGTTCCTCGTGATGCCTTTCGGACTCTCCAATGCGTCATCCACGTTCCAGGCGGTGATGAACGAGATCTTCCGCCCCCTTCTTCGCAGGTACGTATTGATATTTTTTTATGACATTTTGATTTACAGCGCCAGTTGGGAGGAGCACCTCAAACATGTGGAGCAAGTGTTGGCAATCCTCCATCAACACCAACTCTACGCCAAGCTCTCCAAATGCTCCTTTGGACAAGAAGAGGTGGAATATTTGGGCCACAGTCTCGGAACAAGGAGTCCAGGCCGATCCGAAGAAGATTGGAAGCATGCAAACGTGGCCCCGACCACGCACAGTCCGAGCCCTTCGCGGCTTCCTCGGGCTGACAGGCAACTACCGGCGTTTCATGAAGGATTATGGAAAGATAGCACGACCGTTGACACAACTGCTACACAAGGATGCATTTAGCTGGCAAGAGGAGGCAGAGACTGCATTCCAGGCTCTCAAGACAGCGATGACTACCACACTGGTGCTAGCCAGAACACACATGTTATCAACAATCACAATTAGGTATCCACTAATAACTACATTTGCATCATACAATTACTGCAAGAACATCACCAAAATCAATACTCAAAAACTGTCTTTATATTAGCATATGTTGTCTTGGCCTAATGGTTGTCATCCGCCTGTCGCTCCTTCCTCTTTAATGCATAATAGTTTCCTTCATGTGCCTTTTCTTTTTAATGTATGAGCCATTAACGTTCTTGTATTTGAAAATAGACTGACTTCTATTATGATTAGAAGTGAGCCTTCACTCGGCATTATGTTTTAAACCTAAAATTTGCATCCATCTGAGAGAAATTAAATCATAATATCTTACTTGTATCTCTTCCATACAACATGATGTCAATGTTGCAATCTTTTGTTGGGGATCTAGTCGCAGTGATGGTTTAAGGAGAAAAAGGAGCATGAATTGTGGCGGATTTCCTATAACCTATGTTTGTCAATGGTGATAAATTTTGAGTGTTAACCTAGGTTGCCTAGAGGCTACTCTTTAGGGAAAATAATAAGAGGATCATTTGATTCCTCAGATAAGACTGACCGAAAACATCCCCAGGCTGCAACAATAGGGAGTCTGGAGCCCTCGGTTGGAAGACGCAATTGGTTTGCTGGGTCGATTTCTATGCCTGTATGCTGGAATCAGCTGCAGCATGGATTGTAAAGTCGGGTTGATGAAACCCTTCAGAATCCAGTCCGGTGGAGCCAGGGGAAGAGGAAATAATCAAGAGCAAATCAAATTTCAAATAACTAAAATCTGCTTCCATAATTCATTACACCTATTGGTTAAGGTTTAAATGATCTTACAATGAACCCACATAAATCAAATCAAACCAAACCAAACCAAAAATGAAACTAAAATTAAAACCAACAACTAAGTAATAAAACCACAATTTAAAACTGAAATTAAGACAGAATAAAAATGTCTTTTTGTGCACCCATTGAGCAGCTTGCTTCATGTGATCTAACTTTCTCAAGAGTAATACTCCTCTCTTCGAGGACGAGCTCGTCCTCAAGCTCGAATGGAGGATAAGTGAGTTTGAAGGAGTTCAATGATTCCAAAGTTTCTTCTTCCATTGGAAGACCATCTCACTGAATTAAAATTGTGTCTCCAATGCATAGGAGTAGATGAAGAGCTCGCTTTGGAGTAGGAATCACCTGGCCATCGATGATTTGAGGTAGTGTTGCTTTGAGTCAGTGCAACTCCAGTAAACCTCTTAAGAAATGAAACAATTGCTCCCTCGTCTTCCGATCTCCGCACACAAACATACACAATTGCTCGCTCGTCTTCCAATCTATGCGCCGCCATCAAACTCGTTGATTGTTCCACCGCAATCCGTGCCAACCGTGATGTCAGCCACCTCCATCCAGCGCCCTTCGCTCCAGTTACATATTCCGCCGGTCCCTCTGGCGCCATACCTTCCAGTGATTGTTCCCTAGTCGGCGACGCCACTTTTGATCAACGCGACTCACATTCAGCAAACACACTTGCCCCACTGCCAACCATTATGCCTGACAGATTCTCCTCGACTAACGCCTGCGCCACGCCAGATCCCTGCAGCCCTCTGTGACATCTGTGAGCACGCTATGAGCCCAAACCCCAGTGATGCATCTGCTCTGACCTCACACTACAAAGAATTATTTTGGCACGAAGTTAAGGAACCCGAGGATCACATCGATCGTGCCACGCTCGAGCTTGAGGGAAAGCTCAATTTCAAGGAAGGATGTGATGTTATGGTCTCAATCCCGATCCATTATCCGAAGCTATTTTTATATTTTTAGTAATGTCGTATCTTTTATAGTTCATTTTATGCAAGTCCTTTTATGTAAGGACAAGTGTGTGACTTATTTACTTTTATGCCCTTATGTAATCTTATTTAAAGGACCCCTTGGGTCATGAGAAGGTATCCAAGAAGTATTATATTCTCTTGTCTTGTGTGAGATATTGGTAGCTCTCTCTTCCCAAGCACGTCCTGCCAAGGCAGTTGCGGTTCCGACTCCAAAGTATCCCCTCCGCCTCCGACCACTACTCCGGCGAGCACATAACATAATCATCTCTAAGATAATCGAGTCGTGTTGAACATTCAACATGGTCTGCTCGTGCGCGGGGATAGGGGCGACAATAATCATCAGAGTGATCGTCTCTAGCATAGTGGAATCATGTTGAAGGGACGACAAGAGGACGTGGACGACAACTGGAAGGGCTCCCGTCGACGGGAAGGCATCAGGAAGTGGAACCCAGCGGCTTCGCACAACACGGGAGGCTCAGCGTCGCACCGTGCAGCAGATCGAGCAGTTCTCCTCTGAAAACTGTAAATCCTCGATGCCCTTACCTGTGAACGGATGAAAATATAAAAGGAATTTTTAGGGCAAATGCCTCCAACAGATGAGATCGTCCGAGAGGGAAATCAAGTAGATAAAGTTTGTTCTCCAACTGAACCCTACTAATGATACTCAGTTGACTATTCTAATGTCGCGCGAACGATCTCCATCACCGGTGTACACACAAATAACAGTCACACAATTATGGTACGCCAATTGAAGGATAAGAAGGGGCATGCACAAGAGGACAATATCAATCTACAGTTGAAATGGAAGTGAGAATAGGAGGGGGAATATCAAGTAGATAAAGTTTGTTCTCCAACTGAACCCTACTAATGATACTCTGAGTATGAAGATCTTGTATCACAAAGGAAGAAAATATGTCGCAAAGAAAGGCACAAACTATCTCGACAATTAAGCATTGCGACTTGCATAGAAGAAGAATCTCAATGCTCGACGAAACGACAACAATAAAGCATATGTAAATTGTGGCTGTCGTGATGCTGCGACAGGAGGATGTGGCAACTGTGAATAAAATAGTGTTGTAGGAAACAGTGATGACGATGACAACATAAACATCGGAGGGTGTAACAGCAGATGGCAAAGGAGATTCCCTAGACAAGCAACGACTAGAATCCCTCGACAACACGACAAATGGAAGAGATGATGAGTTTGAAGACAACTATAGGAGGGGGCGATGAAATACGGAGTAGCGATTGGCGGAAGAGAGGTCGTTGACAACACAACGAATGATAACCCTCGACTATGCAATGAATAGAAGCCCACAAAGCAGAAACTCTCGGGCTCCACCCAAGAAGGGCTAGTGAGACTGTTAGTAGAGGAAGCTCGACATTGTGATAGGAACCCGGCTGCCCTCTAGGATCAATCAATCTCTGATATCGTGTACAAAATTCAATTAATAATTCAAGAGGCCAAGTAAAGATATATTTATACAGGATCTAAGTATTCTATAAATGACTGGAAATAAAGAAAGACAAATAAAATAAAGAAAATATATAATACACTCTATAGAATTATAATCCACTATTTAATGTTTCACGGGTTGAGCCAAGAAAATAGGACGAAGGAAGGTTTTGAATGCCAGATGCCTACACCAAAGAAGGAAGAGTAAACAACAAATAGCTTCACAAATAAATATCGGACAGAATTTGTCCATGAAATATTACAAATATTGAGCTTCTAATTGATTAGAGAATAATAATGCAATTGCAAAGTAACATAGATGGAAGAAGATGAGCTTTTTTTTGTTGAAATATCACTGATGGTGCGTAGAGAATTAAAATAGAAACATTAAAAAATAGAAATATCATTGGCATGACCAGGTTTTAACAAAATGTAAATGCAGAATCATGCTCATTTGGGCACTGGTATTCAACGGCGCCTCCATTTGCTGATACACCTCGCTGTTATGCGTTAGTCGAGGTCAGTCGAGGCCGCATATGATTCCATGCATCGGCAACTATGATTCCGGTCCATAAAACCATCGTAATGAGCCTCGTTGAAAATTTAAAACGTAACAGAAAACAAGCACATCTATTGCTGTATCTACTAAATGTGCCACTTTTAACTAAGAACTTACATTTGTCCAGTCAAATAATTGTCTAAGTGTGAGTTTCTTGAAAGCCAACTTAGTAGCGTAAAATCTTAAAGGAGCGCTCTTTAATAAGGACACCTGCAACAATAAATAAATAAAACTTGATCAAAAACAAATATTTCCGAGTCCTAGTTCTATTGATATATTAGTAAGGTCTGCAATGGGGAAAAGTACAAATGTAAGAAAACAATGCAGTTTTGAAAGATCTAAAGTTATTTCAGAATATAGCAATGATAGTTACAAACTATGATGAAAAGAAAAACAATCCAGCATTTAAACAGATCTTACCCCAGCATAAGCCAATGCTCGGGGTAATTTACTAAGATTTCCTGTGCCTTCTGTGTGAACACTTGCATCAATCAAGATCAACCTTGTCACCTGTCAAATATGAAAGAGTTGTCTTAATACAGTACTTCAAATGCCAACATCAAAATATATTAGAAAAATAAAGTAAACATAGGTCAAGGGTTGATAACTCACTGCTTCAGGATGATTCACAGTGAAGTCAATGGCAACCGCAGCACCGAGACTTGGTCCTACTAATATCATTGGTCGCTTAATATATGATCTCCAAAGCTAGCAGGCAGATAATTCAGATGGTAAATATTGCAAATAGTGGAAGATAAGTTAAATATACGAACGTAATGGTGCTCTTCATCAAGTTTTCACCTTCAGAATGTAAATGTTTTATGCAACAAGGATCCAAAAATAAAGGTCAAAAGCAAATGTACTCTTTAAAGATGTAATTAATCATGAGAACCTAATCTGATTGTGAAGCATAGAAATAACATGAAATCTTAATCATCATCATCAATAACCTTTTCCAACTATTCAGGTTCGGCTTCCCAAAAATTTTCTTTGTTCCTACCGGGTGCTATCTGAGATGTTAAACAACAGTGTGCGCCCTAGCCTAGTTTGTTGTTTGTGTAGGTGTTAGCCACCTGAAGTTCGACCTGAGTTATGCCTCGGTTCTTTTGTTGTTCCGTCAATATGGGCGAAGACAGAGTACAGGCTCGGACAGCCGTACGTAAGGCATAATGATGATTGTGCTTAAATACCCTACAAGTGGCCAGGACGTGCCACTGTCGCCGTTTGACCACGGCGGTGGTGCTTGTGGGCTTAGCTACCCCACGAATAAGTGTCTCAGTCGTTAGTTTGTACTTGATTTCGATCGAGTGCTTGTGTCTCGACACTGTTTGAATTTTTAAGGCTATGTCGACATAGATTTCATGTGCACCTGTGATGATGATGTTAATCTCGGTTGGGTTTATTCTTTTACTAGTACTGCTCTTAGAAGATAGCACGTTTCATACTGTTTTAGCTTAGCCATCGTTGGGTGTATGAGTGTGGACACCGCTAAGTTCGAAACAGTAGAATTTATATCTTCATTTTCTTACTATGCACTACTTAGTCTATTTGCTCATATATGATAGTCTGCTAGTTGTACTTATATTATTACCATACTTATACTTTTCTGCTATACTTGCATAGTATACCATCTATCACCTCCTGCAGCGTGATATTTCCCTCACTTGAGCGTTAGGGTTTTGGGGGGAGCGGGAAGAACCACTCAGTCTAGTTTGACTGACGCGTTCGCCCTTATCATTTTAGGCGGAGACTCACCCGATGGCGATGCAACCGAAATCGTGGGTGTTTCCAGAGCTTCGACGTGGACTCGGTGTGGACTCGACGTGGACTCGACGTGGACTCGACGTGGACTCGAAGTGGACTCGATGTGGACTCGGCGTGGACTCGACGTAGCTCGGCGTGGAGATAGAAGACATGATGATGATCGTTATAGTACAACCCTCATATTCGCCGAGTTGGTTTGGTTAACCCAGAACCAGCGGAATCGAGGCGGATAAGGAGAATAACCGTTCACAAGCGACCGGAACTAGCTAAGGTGAAAGCAGGTCCGGAGGAGATGAAAGGAAGGGTGGTGGGGCGAGCGGGCAAAGCATCCGCTCCCCTCGGACGAGTGGGGGGGGATCCCCCACTCGCCCGGCCCTTTGGGCGAGTGGGAAGGGCACCACTCGCCCGACCTTGGGCGAGTGGAGGAGTCCTCCGCTCGCCCGGCCATGGGCGAGTGGGGAGACCCCCCACTCGCCCGGCCATGGGCGAGTGGGGAGGCCCCCCACTCGCCCGGCCATGGGCGAGTGGGGAGGCCCCCCACTCGCCCGGCCATGGGCGAGTGGGGAGGCCCCCCACTCGCCCGGACATGGGCGAGTGGGGAGGCCCCCCACTCGCCCGGCCATGGGCGAGTGGGGAGGCCCCCCACTCGCCCGGCCATGGGCGAGTGGGGAGACCCCCCACTCGCCCGGCCTCTCTCTTGAGGGGGCGAGTGGGGGCAGCCCCCCACTCGCCCGTCTCCTATCTTTTGGAGGAATTCGGCTATCCGCAGTCCGATTTTGGCTATTCGCAGTCCGTTTTTGGGAAAGTCTATAAATAGACCCCCATGGGCACCTTGGGAAGGGTTGGTCTCTACCCCCTCCCTCGCGTGTGAGCAAGCACTACCCCTCCCCTCCCCTTGTCATTGAAGGTGGACGGTGAGGTGATCCTTAGTGCCCTCCAAGGTGCCCAGGCTCAGCATTGGCTTGTGAGGGGAAGTTCCGAGTGAACTTCCGGGTGTGTGGTGGGACCTCCGCACTGCAGCTTAAGGGGTCCATTTGTGGACTCAGGAGTTCGTCAAGGGCAAGTCTCTCAGTTCCTAGTGACCGGTCAAGGGTCTTAGCTTGGGTCAAGTAAGAGTTAGTCGCATCCCCCTTTCGAACGCTGAAACCGGGTTACTGGTTTCAACATTCTGTTGCGGTGAGCGTGGAAGCGGCTAGTTCGGAAAGCTCTGAGCCGAGCCTCATGGCTGGAAACGACGAGTTGGGGGACACACCTCCTACTTGTGAGTATGTAAAGAGGAGTGACTTCGATGAGTTCAGTAAGAGGATCTTGGAGCTCCTGCAGGTCGCACCTCCCACTCGCGGCGAGTGCTCGACACCACCTGCACCTATGGTCATCTCACCACCGGTAATGGAAATAGGGCGAACCCGTCAGCAAGGGAGAGAGACAGCCTCGGAGGAAAGTTTGGGCCTCCAAGCGCGAGTGCTCTTCAACAACTCGCCCGGAACCAACTGCCCCAGCAGGGAGATGATGGGAACGCCTCCGTCCAACCAAGGGGGATGGAGGAGCCCTTTCTGCGAGCTGATTGTGTCAGCACCTGTTCCAGATGGGTTCCGCGAGCCCGCCATGTCTTATTATGAAGGAAACAGTGATCCTCTCCAACATCTTCAGTGGTTCGAAGACATGTCCTCGATCAGGCAAATGTTGGATGCCTTCAAGTGCAGGCTCTTCGCTGTCACGTTTCAGGGAAAGGCGAGGGACTGGTTCCACCAGCTCCCGGTGGGTACCATCTACGGCTTCGAGGACCTGCGCCGAAGTTTCCTGTTGAGGCTCTCTACCTCGAAGAAGAGGAGGAAGATGACCCGTGCAAAGAGAGGATCGACATAGGGGCCCTGGGAGGGATCGGGGTCATCCATGGAGGAGCAGGCAAAGAGGCCACCCGAAAGGGGAGCCTCCATGCCATATACCGTCGGAGCATCGCTTCGACCTCCCGGTCCCCACCTTCGGGTGAGAAGATCACCTTCTCGGCCCAGGACATGCCGGCCCACGAGGACCCTTTCTGCGACGCACTCGTCATCAAGGCGGCGATCGAGAACTTCACGGACTCCCGGATCCTAGTCGACAACGGGAGCTCGGTGAACGTGGTATTCAAGAAAGCCTTCGAGGGGATGAAAGGTCGAGGCAAGGCGAGTGCTGGCATCGGATGGGCCACTCTTCGGATTCTCCGGAGAAAGGAAGGAGGTGGAGGGGGGAGTCGAACTCCTCGTCACCCTGGGGGGAACTTCAAAGAACTGCCGGTTCGTCATCGTGGACGCACCAAGTAGTTACAACGCCATCTTCGGGCGTCCCCTCATCAGCGCGTACAAATGCGTGCCGTCCTCCTACCACCAATGTCTGAAGTACAGCTCCGGAGAGGTCCAGGTAAGAGTCAGGGGGGATCCCCGGGAGGCGCGTCAATGCTATGTCACCGCGGTCAACATGATCGGATGGATGAAGGAAGCAGAAGAAATGGAAGAAGCAATGGAAAAGATGGCCAAGGAGCATGCGGCCGAATGAGCCCAGGAAGGGCGAGATGTAATGAAGTGCCCATGAAGGGCGAGATGTAGCGAAGTGCCCAGGAAGGGCGAGGTGTAATGGGGTGCCCAAGAGGGGCGTAATGTAATGAAGTTGTAACAGATGAGTTATGAATGAAAAAGTTTCTGGGGTAACATCCCGATTCAAGCTCCCTGACTAGAGACCTCCCGCCGGGCTCGGTCATGCCAGCAGATGAGGGCTCGTCAGGTCGACTCGCTGATTCACCAATTGGTTTAGAAGGGCGCTGAGTTCCTCTGTCTCCGGGCAAGCTGAGCCCCTAGGACGCGGGTGGACACCTCCGCCCCCCATTAAGTTGGGAGGGCAGTGAGTTCCCCTGTCTCCAGGAAGGCAAAGTACCTAGGACGCGGATGGGTACTCCCGCCTCCAACTGGTTTAGGAGGGCGCTGAGTTCCTCTGTCTCCAGGCAAGCTGAGCCCCTAGGACGCGGGTGGACACCTCCGCCCCCCATTAAGTTGGGAGGGCAGTGAGTTCCCCTGTCTCCAGGAAGGCAAAACACCTAGGACGCGGATGGGTACTCCCGCCTCCAACTGGTTTAGGAGGGCGCTGAGTTCCTCTGTCTCCAGGCAAGATGAGCCCCTAGGACGCGGGTGGACACCTCCGCCCCCCATTAAGTTGGGAGGGCAGTGAGTTCCCCTGTCTCCAGGAAGGCAAAGCACCTAGGACGTGGATGGGTACTCCCGCCTCCAACTGGTTTAGGAGGGCGCTGAGTTCCTCTGTCTCCAGGCAAGCTGAGCCCCTAGGATGCGGGTGGACACCTCCGCCCCCCATTAAGTTGGGAGGGCAGTGAGTTCCCCTATCTCCAGGAAGGCAAAGCACCTAGGACGCGGATGGGTACTCCCGCCTCCAACTGACTTAGAAAGGCGTTGGCTCCCCCTGTTTCCAGGTAAGCGAAGCACCTAGGACGCGGAGGGGTGTTCCGCCTCAAATGTCTAAGGTCCTTGACTAGGGACCATTCGCCGGGCTCGGTCATGCCGGCAGGTAGCGAGGCTGGTCGGATCGACTAGTCACTCGATGATCGGTTCAACAAAGCATTGAATCCCCAAGTAGTGAGGAAAAGAAAAACAAGCTAAAAGATTCATTAGAACAACAGCTGGTTCGACAACGACATATACTACATAAAATGTTGTTTCACCCTTACTGATATATGCAGGATAAAGAGAAGAGTACATGCAAGAAATACATGGTTCCTTTAAGGAACGGCAAGAAAGGAGGAGCCCCTGACAACCATAACATTCAGGGGGAATACCCACCGCTGTAAGGAGATGAGTCAGGTCGCCCGGGAGAAGGGAAAAACTCGTGCAGGATGTCATAGGCAGAGACCCCCCTCCAGCCATCTCGGAGAGCATCCGCCTCGTGAAGACGGCTCACCAAGGCCTGAGCTGTCGACGTCACGATCTTCCTCCGAGCATTCTCGGCTTCAGCCGGGCGAGGCGGGGCGGACGTCGATGCTCTCAAAGGTCCACCTCTTTCCCTCCCTTTCTCCTTTAACTGACTTTGGGCATCGGCCAGCTGAGCCTTCAGGTCATGCACCTCCTTGTCCGACTCCTCGCACCGTCCCCTAAGCGAGTCGGCAGCGCCGGGTCCCTGCAGGTGGGCACAACATAATGATTGGAGCGTGTGTAGGAGAAGAGGTTGGAAAAGGAAAAGCCACCAACACAAGCACGAACCAAGCCTCCAAACGACTCCTCTAGGAGTCTCTCGGCAATACCCAAGCGCGTCGTAAGGTCGGCAGCCTTCTCTTCCGCCGCCAGCTTCGACGCATCGGCTAGCCTCCACCTGTTCGAGAGACTACGACCTCGACGGACGGCCATGTGGGAGAGCTCGGTCGCGCGAAGCAAGGCCTGAGAGCTTGCGCATGCTAGGTCGCGCATGGACCTCTCCTTGTAGGAGGCAGCATCCTGCCGGCCATAGATGCCGAAGGAGAAGTTGTATGCGGCGTCATCCATGACATCCCCCTCGGCCCACGAAGGGAGCTGAGAGGTGAGCGAGACTCGGTTCACCGTTTCGTCCCAGAAAACGATGGGGTCATCGAAGGGGTCCATAGCCTTCTCCCCCATCCCGAAGTTGGGATGATTCGCCAACGGATGGGGATCGCTCGGCTCCCCTCTCTCCCTAGGTGTTACCCCGGAACCCCTCCGGCAGATAACTTTCCCCGTCGCATCCTCGGACCTTTCGGAGGGGAAGAAGGTGCCCCCTCCTCCGACGCCGGACCTTTGTCCCTCCTTTGCCTCGGCCCGGGAACCTTCGGGTCCAAAACACGGGCAGCCGCGTCCTCCTCAATGAACCAGCGGGCGGGGGAGGAGCCTCCCCCCACGAAGGGAGGATATTGTGGGAGGGACCGTTCACCTGCACAAGTTAAGAGGGGGTGATCAACATTAGGTGGAGGTAAAAATAAGAGAAAGGACGTTAGTGAGATCCGAATACCTGTTCCCGGCTCAACATAGATGAGCCGATCGATGTTCCTCCGGAGGTGCTCAACCTCAAAGCTCACACCCTCAAGGCGGCTATGTAGCTCAGCGGCCTCTCCATGTAGCGGAGGGGCTCGGCAGACCTTCTCGGATTTCTGAATGGGAGAGAAGGGGATGTCGGCCAGGTCACCCCGAACGAACACGAAGGAGTGGTTCCAATGGCGGACCTTGTTGGAGGTCTCACTTACCTTCACATGGGAGCCAGTCAAGAAACAAACTCCATCAGGAGTCGCTCGGAAGACAAATACCTTGCGGAATACGCTCAGGTCGAACTCGACCCTTTCTTCCCGCAAGTAGCAGGCGTAGGCCGTTAACATCGAGATCGCGTTCGAATTAACCTGAGCTGGGACTACGCCAAAGTAGTTAAAAAATTCCTTCACCTCGGGCCACAAAGGGAGCCGTAGCCCGGCCTCAAAGTGAGGAAGGGGGAATGCGAGCCAGTCCTCGTAGAAGGAATTAATGGTCTCGCCCGACGATGGACGTCGGGACGACCACCCCGCAGGAAGGTAAGAGCTCTTAAAGGCTAGGAAGTCCTCCTTGGACACCCTCCCCTCGGGGAAGGAGTGTTCTGAAAAGTTGGCCGCGCTCTGTTCTCGACCATTTCTCACAACAGGGGGACGGTTAGGGGCCATGTCACAGGACCGTTAGGAAGAGGAGGAGTAGACTTCGGAGAGAAGGCAAGACAAGGAGGAAGGTGAGTGTGAGGACATGGAAGGGGGAAGGGGAGGTGTATTTATAGGAGGAGGGGTGCAAAAGAAAAGCGAGTGGACCACGCGGTCCACTCGCCCAGGGCAAGGGAAGGAGTGGACCACGAGGTCCACTCATCCCGGGCAAGTGGACCGCAAGGTCCACTCGCCCCGTGCACTGGTAAGCGGACCTCGAGGTCCACTCGCCCAAGGCATGGGAGTGGACCTCATAGTCTACTCGCCCGGCAGAGATGGGCGGACCTTGTGATCCGCTCGTCTAGCATGGGGATGAGGATCGAGAGGTCCACTCACCCGTACCACCCCCTAACACCGCCCAACCACTTCGTCCCGAGATCATCCATTCGTCGCCTCTGGTTCCCATCCGCTAGTCGGTTGCCGCAGCGCCGTGTCGCTCACCTTGACATATTGGTTAGTGAGAGAACAGCAATGTAAGCAAAACATGAATCAACAAAAACTGAAGCGTTTGATCGCAAGACGGGTTGAACCATCATGCGAGGCTAACCCCTATTATTACATAGCAAACAAAAGGTCATAAATTAAAGTCGCTCAGCGTGGCATCCACTTCCAGAAACCCTGGTCCTGGGTGCTCGACGGCACCCCCTGCATAGACCCGATGCATTCTTTCGTTGCAGCGATCTCCTCACCAGTGGTGCGGAAGCTAGCTTCGACGCGGCGCAGGTGATCAACAAGTGGCGCAGCTATGCCTCCGGACACAAGCCGGACTTCCCCCCTCAGCAGGATAAGCTCATTCTCCAATCTCTCCGACCGCCGCTCCAGCGCGCAGATACGGGCAAGAGGGTCAGGTTCGGCGGACCACCTTCTGTCACGCAGCTCGAGAAGAAGGGCCTCGTGCCTCCGCACTGTATCGGCAAAAAGATTCATGCGTTCGGGAAGGCTGGGTTGGTCCTCGACAGGTTCCTCCACCAGGGTGGGGGATCGGGTCTGTAGGGAGACCTCCCTTCGGCTCGACTGACCCGTCGAGGTCTTGTCCATCCCTACAAGAGAGATCGGGTTAGATTCTCAAACATGCCAGTTTATCTGAGGACCTTAAAGCAGCGTTACCTTGCGAATCCTCGAGCCCTCCACCTTTCGAAGAAGGATCGTCGTGGGCGGTCGAGAAGGCGACGGGTTCCGGAGCGAGGGTGGCAGGGCTCACCCGGGCAACCGCACCCGTCATCTCCATCATGTCCCGGCTCCCTTCGCCTCCGTCCGAAAGAAGCTGTGGGAAGTCAAGAAACGCATCTCAATCGTCACGCAATCACCGCAAACGAGAAGCGGAAAGGGGGGAAGAATCCCTACCGCATCTAGCTCCAAGCCTCGGACGAACTCGGTCATCCCATGGGAGGATGACGACGCCGCCTCCTTCACCGGGTCGGGACGAGATTTCTTCCGCGGTGATCGCACCACTGACCGAGTGGGGGAAGGCGGAGGTCCACGAACCAAAGCTCTAAGCTCCGTCAGGTCGGTTTGACCCTTCCCAGAAAGAGCCTTGAAGCGAGCCCTGAAGTCTCGGGGTGGATCCATTCTGTTCGAGTAGGGAGAGTAGGGGGAGCTCTCAGGGATGGTGCTCTCCTCACCTCCCCCTCGGGGTTTTTATAGCCGTCGAGCGGGGCCCTCCAAAGGTTCTCCCAAAAACTCTACCTACTCGTCAAATAGGTGAGTTGGACATTCTTTCCGAGCTTGAGACAAGCTCGAAAAGAGCGGGGATTGTGTACAACCCTCATATTCGCCGAGTTGGTTTGGTTAACCCAGACTCAGCGGAATCGAGGCGGATAAGGAGAATAACCGTTCACAAGCGACCGGAACTAGCTAAGGTGAAAGCAGGTCCGGAGGAGATGAAAGGAAGGGTGGTGGGGCGAGCGGGCAAAGCATCCGCTCCCCTCGGACGAGTGGGGGGGACATCCCCCACTCGCCCGGCCCTTTGGGCGAGTGGGAAGGGCACCACTCGCCCGGCCTTGGGCGAGTGGAGGAGTCCTCCGCTCGCCCGACCTTGGGCGAGTGGAGGGGTCCTCCACTCGCCCGGCCATGGGCGAGTGGGGAGACCCCCCACTCGCCCGGCCATAGACGAGTGGAGAGACCCCCCACTCGCCCGACCATGGGCGAGTGGGGAGCCCCCCCACTCGCCCGGCCATGGGCGAGTGGGGAGGCCCCCCACTCGCCCGGCCATGGGCGAGTGGGGAGACCCCCCACTCGCCCGGCCTCTCTCTTGAGGGGGCGAGTGGGGGCAGCCCCCCACTCGCCCGTCTCCTATCTTTTGGAGGAATTCGGCTATCCGCAGTCCGATTTTGGCTATTCGCAGTCCGTTTTGGGGAAAGTCTATAAATAGATCCTCATGGGTACCTTGGGAAGGGTTGGTCTATACCCCCTCCCTCGCGTGTGAGCAAGCACTACCCCTCCCCTCCCCTTGTCATTGAAGGTGGACGGTGAAGTGATCTTTAGTGCCCTCCAAGGTGCCCAGGCTCAGCATTGGCTTGGGAGGGGAAGTTCCGAGTGAGCTTCCGGGTGTGTGGTGGGACCTCCGCGCTGCAGCTTAAGGGGTCCATTTGTGGACTCAGGAGTTCGTCAAGGGCAAGTCTCTCAGTTCCTAGTGACCGGTCAAGGGTCTTAGCTTGGGTCAAGTAAGAGTTAGCCGCATCCCCCTTTCGAACGCTGAAATCGGGTTACTGGTTTCAACAGTTACTACCATTAACAACATCATCGGTCATATAATTAGCTCATTAGATTTACATAATTACAGCACTTATTATGTCATCTTTCATCCGGATTGACATGTTACTTGTGAGCTTCTGGATTTTCTATAGACTATTGTATTTGGACTGTGGGGTCATCGTGGCGTTGTTGTGGCTATTTCTGTCTTGTCTTCATTTACTCATATATTTTTGTGCTCTACAACGTGGTTATTCCCTTCTTTCGCTAGTACTTCTGTTACAGCTCATAGCGTACCCTGGTTGGGGTGTAATGGTTGTTCGCTTAGCACCGTCGTCAGTTCGTATCTTGGAAGAGAATGATGGGAGAGGGTTGAGACATTCATACCTCTACTCTTCCGTTATTCCCTTCTTTGATGTGGATTGATGGTGGTGTGCGATAAGATCCCCTGGTCGTGCCTAGTTTTCGAAGGGGGGTCTTACATTAGGGGCATTTCCCTTAGCTTGTTAGCCTTCGTGGGCTTAACCTTGGCAATTGCCAGGTTGCCCCCCCCCCTCTCACCAATACTTGTTAACTTTGCCTAAATATCCTATATGAGGCTCTAATCATGTTTTGGGGATGATTTAATATGTTTAAGTTAATTGACTAACAGATTTGGCGATCATATCTTCTGGCAATCTCAGATTGTGGTTTAGTCAATTAACTTGATGACTTGAGAAAAACCATGTTAAGCCCCTTGCATAATCTTTGAGGTCTATGATATACTTAATTATTATCAATAATCTTGGATTGGGTGGAGTTGGGAATATCTTTGAGGCAAAGTTGTATTAACTCGACTCGAACAATTATGTGGAGTCTGAATCGCAGTAGTTCTCGAACTACCACGATAACCCTTGGTGTTCTATAGTGATAGGACCATGATCTAGAGGATGTGCATTCTTATGGGTGTGACTAAGGCATAGAGGGATGGATCATGGTGTGAAATCATTAGGGCATTGGTGGAATGAGCAGATTACTCAGTGTTAACTTGTGATAGCTTGCCCTAGCTTGTGATAGCTTGCCCTAGTTCGTGATAGCTTGCCCTCGCTTGTGATAGCTTGTTGTACCTGGTGATAGTTGTCTTAGCACACCAAATATGTGAAGTGACCTTTGGGTCCTATTGAGATGAACTAAATTTACCCTGCTAGTTCTGATGTTAGCCCTTATGTTACCACGATATGTAGCTTGTTGTTTTGAGATACTTTCACTGTGTTCCACGCCAGCACTGTCCCACTTAGTGTATCCAATACACCTAGGACTTAGAACCCTCGGAGAGTGCTGAGGATGCGATTAGAGTATGATGGGTGGTAGTGGGAAAACTAGAGTGGTGAGTTTTTGCAGGTGATGCTAGGACTAGAAGTGTGTACCACCGTCTGAGAGTCCGGGAGCTCACCTTGCCTTGTTGAGGTTGAGATGCGGTTACTCCCTCCTAATTATATATGTTTTAGTATGAATATGGTTTTGTGGCGGGTCACACTGGCTTGTCCGAACAGAGCACACTGTCGGAGAGTTGAGTGTGAGACTCTTAGCTTTAGGGTTTGGTAGTCTGGAGGTTTGAGCGCTCGATAGACTCTCCCTTTAGCACACTGTAGTTACGGGTGTACTTCCGACACAGTATTTTGATTGTCCGTAGTTACGGGTGTACATTCGGTACAACACAGGTACAAGCTGAGGTTGTACAAGAGGGGGTTAGATTTGTAGTGTATCGCTTACCTAGAAGAGGAGGTTGTTCGTTCCGCTGTTGTCGACTGACCACGATGATGAGGCCCATGAGGTTCGCTACCTGCCGAACAAGTGGACTAAGTCTATGTCAACATGGAGTTGTGTAATAAATGTGAAACCTATAATAATAACAATATGCATAATACATGACCATTCGTTGCTCCACATTGCATAATCAAATTTTTATCATATAAGTTTGTATGAGCATTCTTATATGACCAATCTTATCATGGCGTCGCCTAGGCGTCTAGGCGTCCAGTCGGCCGATTGGAAACATGGCGACGACCGCTTTATTTTTTTTCGAATAATAGGAGAATAGACATCGGTTTATATATAAATCGCAGTCTATTGTACCAGGAATGATACAATAGACATCGGTTTATATATAAACCACTGTCTATTGTACCAGGAATGATACAATAGACAGCGGTTTATATAAAAACCGCTGTCCAATATACATATAATTATCATTTTTACCTCGACAATTTACCTTTTACTCGTTGCTGCTCTGTTTCGACTGTGTGAAAACCCTAACGGCGATTTCTTCAAAGATTCTCATCTCCTTTGGTTCGTTAATTCCTTCTACCTTCTTACGATTTTTTACTTGCTCATATAATTTCCAAGTTCCTGTTTGTGGTTTAGGGTTTTTTTCTTCTTACGATTCACTGTTTGTGGTTTAGGTTTTTTGCTTTATTTATATGTGTGATTGCCAAGCATACTCTCTGTCTCTCTATGACAGTTATATGTGTGTTTTACTGTTCTTTATTTACCTCAATATTATTGAGGTTTTTAAAGTATTTTGTTTAGGTGTTTTGGATGGTTTAGGGTTTTTGTAGGGTTTTCTTATTCTAGGAAAATGGTTGATAAAGGATCTTCATCAAAGTCAACAAGAGGCTACACTAAGATGTACGGACTGAATAAGCTTATAGTAGAGGGGAAGAAGCTTTATATTTCTGTTAGTGATGATGGCCACATTATTCCCGAGCCTGAGTATAATAAATTGATGAGTTTAATTGGTTCTCTTGTGAGGATGCATGTGCCAGTTACATTTGCTAGATGGAAGGAAGTTGATAAACAAATTAAAGATCGAATGTGGCAAGAAGTAAATGTACGTAATTTCGTTTTTAGTGATTACATAATTGTGTTTTTTTAGTTAATTATTAATTAATATTGTCTATTATTTTCAGAATTATTTTGATAATGTTGATGGTGTTCGCAATCAATTAATGAAAAGCATGGGTGAAAGTTGGAGGTCTTGGAAATCCAAACTGTATGTCACTTATGTAAAGGATGTTGATTTAGAGCATCGTTACAATGTTCCTGTCAAGTATAATTTCATAACTCCCGACGATTGGAAAGTTTTTGTCGACAGTCGCACCACTACGGAATCTATGGTTATGTTTTCTTAATAAACTCAATGTTTTATAGCATTCTACTCTACGTATTAAGTATTAACAAATATTTATTTGTGTAGGAGAAAAGTAAAGCTAATTAAGAGAGAGCAAAAACACAAAAGTCATTTCATACTACTTCCAGAATGGGTTATTCTGGATTAGAAAAAAGGATGATATTAGTATTTACTATTTAGTTCTCTACTTCTCTCTCATATATTTTGTTTTAAAACTTGGTTTTCTCAATAATTTAAATAATAATTTATTTGCATTTTATTGTCAAGATTGAACAAGGTGCAAATGCACCACTTTCACGTGCGGAGCTATGGAAAGCCGGTCACAAAAGAAAGACTGGTGAATACATTAGTCAAGATGCAGCTGATTTGGCAGCTAGAATTGTATGTTTAAATTATCATTTCATCATTTGTAAATTTTCATTACATCATTTGCATTAATATTTCTTGATTTCACTTAGGATGAGGTCTCGAGCCAAGAGTCCCAGTCTGCTGTATTAGTGTCACAGGGAAGGGATGACATCCTTGCATCTGTTTTAGGCAAGGAACATCCGGGCAGAGTAAGAGCTGGTGGCAAGTTTTCCACCATTACAAATTTTTTCAAGAATGATAAGCGGAATGAGAGAAGTACAATAGCTCGTATTGATGATGTGTAGTCTATTGTTCAAGAAAGATTGAGCAAGCAACAAGAGTTGTGGAGGCAAGAACAACAACAAGAGCATCAAGCCTATGCGAGCCAAATAAGACAACTCAACGAACAACAACAACAACAGGCGTATCAAGCAGAGATGGCTAGTATGAAAATGAAAATGGATGATCTTATGCGCATATTTAGTGCTAGAATTGAAACTTCTCAGGTATTATTATGTATTTATGTTTAATTATTTATACTTTTATGAAATATCATGTTATCCAAATGTATTTTTGGTTTGTCAGCAGGCACTTGTATTAGCCTCACAAGGGCCTGAAACATCACATCAACCCGAAACGTCACATCAGCTTGAAACATCACATGGGTGTTTACCGTCTTCGGTATTATAAATTTATAATTATTATTTTTGATCTTTATGTAATTAAATTTTTTGCCCGAAATACTAAATACTAATTATTTATAATTCCACAGAATGCCAATGATGTCATTGTCATGTTACCCAATTTCATTAAGATGATGGAGACACAGGATAAAATAATAACTCTAGTATTACATCCAAATGTATTTGGAACTCCAACATCAACATGTACATACTTTGAAGCTTCAGAGTTGTTTGATTTTCTTAATATGGAAAAGATTGGAGTTAACATCATATTATCATGTATTGGGTGAGTAATGATTATCACATATTACAAACCTTTGATTTTTAGTTAATATATATATTGATTATGAATTTACATGTTTTTTACAGGTACATAGATTCACAACTAAACAAGTTTAGATACACAAGAAATGTATATTTTCATAATCCGACATCAATTTTTGCTTTTAATGATAAGTTTGTCAAGGATCGTATTAAATCACGAGCAGAAGAGCTAAAAAATAGGCTTGCTCAACTACAACCGGATTCTTTATTATTTTTGCCATATCATAGAGAGTAAGTATGAATAATTATTGCTATTTATTATTCTAATTAAGTTATTACTTATTAATTATTTTATTTGTTACACATAGTACATTGGATGTTGACGATTCTTAATTACGATAACAATACCATTTATTGGCTTGATCCTTTAAATAATGACATTCGTGATGATCTTAAAAATGTCATTGCACTGTAAGTGCATTGAAGGATTTGGCAAAGGACCAGAGTTTCAAATTTCAAAAACCAAAGGTTTTACGGTGGAAGCTGGTAAGCTATAACCTATATGAGTATATGTTATATAATTATTTTCATATTTACAATTCTAAATTCTAATGTTTACCATTTGTTTATTTATTTAGTGCCCTAAACAACCGGATAGTATTCAATGTGGGTATTATATCATGTGCTACATGATTGACATAGTTGATGCTCTTAGGAGTACGACAATGCCATCAAGGGTAAGTTAACTGATAATAATTGTGTTGAATTTATTTTAACAAATATTTTTGTTTTTATTGCAGATCTATGATGGAGTGAATGAATTTTCGCCTGAGAAAATAGATAATATGCGAAATAAGATTTGTGATTATATAATCAATACATGTGCGACATGAAAAACGATTGAAAGTTAGAAAGTAGAAAAATATTTTGTCTTATTGCTAATCAAATGTAATTGTGTAGAAACATAGTAGAAACAAAGTAGAAAGTAGAAAGTAGAAACATATTTTGTCTTATTGCTAATCTATGATGTACGAACTATTTGTGTAATTGTTTATGGACATTGACCCTACTTATTAGTTATTACTTAACTTTATGTGTTAGTGTGTTGCTTCATAATTAATTGTGTAACTGAATTTTATAGCTCTTGCTTCAGTTGTTTGTGAAAGATGGAAGACCAAAACATCAACAGTCTTGCTCCATCCGTTGATAGCAATGAGCTAGACCCAAAAACTGATCCTAAAAGAAAAGCAAATTCAAAGGATCCTGGATGGAAGTATGGACATTGGCCTGATATCAAGGATAAAATACAGTTAAATGTAATTTGTGTGATAAAGTATATAAAGGTGGAATCAAAAGATTGAAACGGCACTTATGTGGCGGATATGGAGATGTAGCAAAGTGTTTTAAGATTACTTCGGAAATAGCAACTGAAATGTATGCGGCTTTAAATGGTAAAAAAAGGACAAAGTGGATTTGACTGCTGATGATGATAATGCGAGTGAACAAGAAATAGAGCGAAGAAGTTCACAGAATGTATCTACAGCTAAAAGTTCATTTGTCCCAAGTTCTGGGACAAGTGCCAAAAAGAGAAAAGTTCTCCACCTTCCACAAAAATGGGGCCCTATGGATGCTCATGTGAGACGTGCTCCCGAAGATGTAGTTGATGAAAGACGTGCTAAAGGTCCTGCACAAACTACTATTGAGAGATGTTTTAGATCTCCTGAAGAGAAAAAGAGAGTTGATGGCTATGTTGCTGATTGGTTCTATGAATGTGGAATTCCATTCAATGCTGCAAAGGCACGAAGTTTTGAAGTAATGCTTGAAGCAGTTGGACAGTATGGGCCTGGTTATAAAGGTCCTAGTTATCATGATTTACGAGTCCCTCTGTTACTAAATACAAAAGAGAAAGTTAAGGAGATGAAAACAAAGTATGAAGCGTATTGGAGGAGATATGGTTGCACTCTTATGTCAGATGGTTGGACAGACAGGAGAGGGAGACATTTGATCAATTTCCTAGTAAACTGTCCAGAAGGAACTTATTTTATGGGTTCCGTAGATGCATCCAGTCACATTCAAGATGCTACAATGCTATCAAATTTGCTTGATAGTAAAATTACAGAGATAGGAGCTGATTGCGTTGTTCAGGTTACCTTTTTGGTTATACTAATTTTCATTTTTCAGGTTACCTTTGGCGTTGTTCAGGTTACCTTTTTGATATATACAAAATTTTGTTGTATGCTTGCAGGTAGTGACTGACAATGCCTCCAATTATAAGGCAGCTGGTAAAATTTTAATGGAGAGAAGACCCACATTATTCTGGACTCCTTGTACAGCTCATTGCATTGATCTCATGCTAGAAGATATAGGCAAGCTACGACAAAACAAAATAGTGATAAAAAAGGCAAGGATGATTACAAATTTCATCTACAGGCACTCGTTTACTTGATGCAGTAAGGACTACTATAGGTGGTGATCTAGTCCGGCATTCAGTGACTAGGTTTGCAACATCATTCCTTACTCTACAAAGTGTGCTTAAGCATGAGGAGAAGTTGAAATTATTCTTTGTGTCGCCTTCAAGGAATGCTGCTAATCTAGCAAAAACCGAAGCCGGAAATCAAGTTGTTGAAGCAATACTTTCAACTGTTTTTTGGAATGGAGTAAGAGATTGTCTAAAAGGCGGAAAGCCACTTATAGTCGTTTTGCGATTAGTAGATGGAGATGAAAGGTCAGGTATGCCTGAAGTGTATGTGGCAATGGAAGAAGCCAAACAAAAGATCAAAGATCATTTTGATAATAAAGAAAGATTATATAAAAAGATTATTGACTTGTTCAAAATAGGTGGACAAAGCAAATGAAGCAAAAGTTGTATAGGGCGGCTTTGTTTCTTAATCCAAACAAATATTTTGAATATGAGGAAAAATATGCTGATGATGCTTGGAAATTTCAAGATGCTTTCAATGATGTTATTGCAAGACTAGTGCCCGATCAACAATTGCAAGACAAGATTGCAGAGCAAGGCACTAACTATAAAGCATCTCGAAATAGTTTTGGAAAGCCTATTGATATTAGGCAACGAACCACCTTAAATCCAAGTAAGTATTGATTACTATTTTATTTATTCTTAAATATTTAAATGTTATACACTTATACTAATTTATATTTGTCTTAAATAAATAGTGGATTGGTGGGGTGCACATGGAGGACCTAATGTTGACCTTACAAAGGTAGCATTGTGCATACTTGACTTATGTTGTTCTTCTTCTAGTTGTGAGCGCAACTGGAGTACTTTTGAGTTTGTAAGTAATTAAGTATACAAATTTTTAATTTAAAATTAAACTTGTTTTATCTACTAACAAATAACAAGTTTGCAAATTGCAACTATCTTGATTCAGATTCACACAAAGAAAAGAAATATATTGGAGCATCAAAGGCTTAATGATCTTGTATACATCCAATACAATCGTCGTCTACAAGCTCGATTCCAAGAAAGACGTGAAAATGGAAGAAATTACAACCCTTTAGTGCTTGATGAGCTAGATTGGAGTAGTGAGTGGATGATGAACCAACCAGAGGAGGCTTTAGTTTATGATGATGATGATCTCACATGGGAAGCTGTAGAGAGAGCTATTGGGACTGGGGCTCGAAATTTAAGAAGTGGAGCTCCAGCTAATCATGAACTAATAGCTGAAGGGGATGAAGATCTAGATCATATTAGCTTTGCAAATGATGATGAAGATATTGTTGATAATTATGGGCAAATGACGAGTACCTCAAACCAACTAAGCTCATGCAATGCCAATGACGATTTACTAGATGATGATTCTATCTGATAACATTTTGGTATTGAGTGAAATTGTTGTGAACTTGTGATTGTCAATTTGTCATTATATATTGATTGTCAACTTGTCATACTTGTGATTGTTGTAAACTTGTAATATATATTGATTGTCAAGAAACTGTAACTTACAGAGTTCCAAATCACTTGTAGGTTGATCTTGTAAGCTGCAGTTTTTTAAGTTTTATTTTTATCTAGTGAAATATTATTGGGTTTGTGCTTGATGTCACAGATTATAGAAATGATTTAAAGCATTCTTCATGTTGGTTGCAGGTTGCCTTGTTCATTTTGGATGTATTAATGAATAAAATCTGTGTAGTGAATGCTGAATAAAATCTGTGTAGTTAATGCTGAATGATGGTTCTCTTTTGCTTAAAAAAATGGTATTATAGACAGCGGTTATTATAATAACCGCTGTCTATAGTCACATGGCAGTCACTATAGACAGCGGTTATTATAATGACCGCTGTCTATAGTCACATGGAAGTCACTATAGACAGCGGTTATTCTAATAACCGCTGTCTATAGTGACTATAGACAGCGGTTATTATAATAACCGCTGTCTATAGTCACTTGACAGACACTATAGACAGCGGTTATTATAATAACCGCTGTCTATATCTTCATTTGTTTTAAAAAAAAAAAAATATTGTCACCTTGCATTTGCTCGCCTTGTTGTCGCCTAGGCGCCCGCCTTGTCGCCTAAGCGTCAAGGCGGTCGGGGCTCGCCTTGGTACGCCTTGACGCCATGATAAGATTGTATATGACAAGATACTTAGCTTGCTTTTATATACACACTGTTACGAATCTTTATCATATAAATTAGTATGTGCTCTCTTATATGATAAGCTACTTGTTTATGATTATTCTGTGTCTGGAAACAAATCGTATAAGTTTGTATGAACACTCTTATACGATAAGATATTTTGTTGTTGTTTATTTATACATATTGTTAGAAAAGCCCATGTAAAGACCCATATTGGAGTCTCTTTTCTTGTTTCTCTCTCTCTTCTCTTTAGTCCCACATCATGTATAAGGATGTCCTCTCTCTTTCTCCCTCCTATATATATGTATTCATACATTGTATTTTATACATAGAAAGGAATATACAAGTTTTGGCTCTTTCTTACACATATATACTCCATTAATGTCGTCTGCTTATTGTTCTCCTATACTTATATTATATTGCAGTTTTTTATATCCTCCTTCCACTCGATGCCATAGGATGCATAGGGGGAGAGGGAGAGAACATTTTAGTCGTTTGACTAATCCTTTAGTTTGTCACCACTACAGGTTCGGAGTAGCTGGTAGCAGTAGTGATACCAAGGTGGTGACCCGAGCAATACCTGGTGCTACCTAAGAGGTTACTCTTAGTGGTCTTATGTAGGGCATGTTTCAGCCCGCGCTTCCATATTTGTATAAGAACTCTGCTTATATATTCATGTACTTTCTGTGATTTGTGTTGTACTGTTGTGTCAAGTGAATACATGTTTACTTGTACTTCCGCTTATTAACCTGACATTTTATTTAGCAACCTTAACTCTAGATATTATATCTCATTATTCTGAATAATCAATCGAAAACATTTAACTCATTACACTTGAGTATCCATTTATTCTCTAATAGGAGATAGTTTGATAATTATTAATATTGACCTTGTATATGTTAAATATAAAGATCAATGTTACCTCCTTAGGGTTTCTGGAAAATTTGTCTTGTCCTCGGGACCTTAAGGACATGCTCTAAAAACTACAAGCGAAATTCACCGCGGTCTAGCAATGTCGCGTTGAATGTCGGACGGTGCTTCCATGCAACCAAAATCAACTCATGATGGTAACCAGTTGTCACCTTTGTCCGTCGATCCACAATGGCGCTGGGAGTATAAAGACGGTAAAGTCTGCTTCGACCAACTAAGCTAGCTCCATTGCGTCAGAGATGTCGATGGTGTGGTGGGTGTGAATTCAGGAGTGAATATGGGGTTGCAGCCCTTGCATAAAAAAACTGAAGTAGTGGTCGGGAGGAAGTCCAGGGACATGGTTGACGAGCTCAATAAATTCATTAATGTGTTGATCCACCATTGTTGTGTGTGAGGCCACACAAACTCTCCATAGAGTTTCCCAAATAGTGGTGATCATCTCGCTTGATGAGGGCTTGTTTGAGATCTAGTCATTTGAGGATTGAGGTCGTCAAATAGAGACAACACGCCTAGTGTAGAGTCGACCCCTCCATCCTAAGAAGTATGATTGTCACCTTATGGGGCTCACTATGTGTTGAATAGCAAAGAACTGCTCTTCTTTATCAATCCAACCAATTAGATTGGTGTCGTTAAAATAAGGTACTTCTAGAGAGATGGGAGTGTAAGCGACACCGACTGCAAGGGTCTCCATGGTGTTCTCAGACAATGGAACGGTGGGTTGCGAGGAGGCGTACATAGAGGTGAAGACACTTGATTGTTCCTCAAGACCAAGGTCCACGTCGCTTATGCGGGTGTCATTGTGGTGGGTACATACTGCAGAAAGGACGGGGACAATGTGCCCTAACTGGCCAAGGAGAATGCGAGGGAGGGCACCAAAAGCAACAAATTAGGAATTGTTGAAACTGGTCACGTGCCAAAAACTGTTGGGCGGCGTCGGCAGAGAAGTGTTGGGACAAGCGCAAGGCGAGATGCACTAAACACACGGGAATGACAACACGTGGTCGATACAAGCACGAGTCGTGAAGGCAATCTTTTCCAGGCTGGGAGAAGAAGCGGAATGGAGTGGCGTCGTGCGGCGAACCTTGCCGAGTAGGGAGAGGCATGAGGCAAAGGCTCTAAAATTCATTCATCCAAAACATGCCACAACACATGCATGCCATAATATTTAATACCTACACAATGACATTACATTAATTATGCAGGAATAGTAAATTGCGTGAAATTAAATCTGCAGAAATAAAAGATAATAGACACAACATTAAGTGGTGTTGCTATCTGGTCTTGTCTGCCTAGAATAAAGCCGCCAAGTACTCATATCAGCCTCACTATCACGCTCGTCGACGTCCTCCTCCATAACACTGAGTTTTAAACAATAAATTCATTGTTGTACATTTTCACTTAGCCACCGACTAGAACTGTCAACTGGAAAAAGCATACAACAAGGCCCCTTGCTTTAGCTATTTTTTATAAGCATCTTCATTTGTATCATAAAAAAGATAAGAACATGATACTACGTAAACATTAGATATTTAGTACCTAAATATGCATAAGCTTTAGGCATAGATTGTTATATGTCATGATGATCGATGAATCCTAGGTGAATAGTTGTTTGCTAACTATTTATGAGAATACTAAAATAAAAGATTATATAGTCAAGATATACATGGAATACTTCAGGTGCACTCTAAGGCAGATGTCAATCAAAACTATGAATGATGCATATTATTTATCAAAGGTTAAGGATGTCGTATGAATTAAGTTATTACAAAAAGCGTCATAGAAATGTGCCATATACAAGATATTTATTTGGATTGATATTTATTTGGAATTAAATGAAACAAAAGTTATATGAAAGAAGAAGAAGAGCATACATGAGAAACCAATTTACAATGCAATGCAAACAGAGCGGAGTTACCTGGTAAAGGTGTTCGCGCTTGGCAGCCACACCACATGATGGAAGTGTTTCTATTAAATGCACAAAGCTCAGTGTCAGTTAGTTGAAGATGTATAGTAAGGGTTGAGTACATCAATTTCTAATCGTCCATTTGAACAAGCAATTTATATAAGTAAAACATGAAATAATTAGTACTCAGATTAGAAAATCCCCATCCAAGAATGTCCACAGCCCATGTGTCGAATCCAGCATCCTCAAGCAATGGATATGTATATCTCCATTCTAAACAAGAACTGCAGAAGAATTCAGTAGAAGTTTGCATCAAATGGTGAAGATGCCACATGGTAGAATATGAAGACAGTACGTAGGTTCCAAATCGCACTACCATTACAATAATTATAGCTGCAAAGAATGTCTAAACCATCTAATTGATGAGCAACTAATCAAATCTTCTTATTTGGCTAACTACAAGAAGCACTTCCAATGGAGGGTGGAGTTATTTCAGATCAGAGCAACATGGAAATATGAGGCTGGAATATGGCCAACAGAATAATATAAGTATGCAAAAAAAGAGTTTGTAACACCATATTTGGATTACAATGTACTATTATATTTAAAATAATGGATCGATGAGGTCATTGTGTGCAGAATTTTTTTTATCTAATCTTGCTCCGTGTGGTTTCATATGTAGGCTTTCTATTACATTAATGTCAGTAATATACTCAATGCAATAAGATCAAGATACATACATCAGGAAGAGAAACAAAAATTTAGTCCACGTGGTTGAAATTCTTAATAAGGTGTTTGGTATACCTGTCAAAACTATGAAGGAGAACAAGTGGCTCTGTTTTATTCTGTTCTATCGGCTTCACGCAGCTACTCATGATAGCACTTTCTGAGAAACTGAACTGAAAGAAGCAATGTTAGTCAAAAAAAACATGGAGCAGGCATTAAGAATTAATATTTAAGGTGTTATTTCAGTTTACTTAACAAAGAGAAGGCATCCCGCCCTCCCTCTGATGGTCCACCGCCGCTACAACGAGATAAAAGCAACCGTGGCAGTTATATTGGAGATGGATGACACAACACAACCAGGTGGGACTGACAAGCATCGACACACACGACATTGTTATCAATTTATTCTCTTCTTATTTTAAGTCCTTCATTTTATTTACAGCTTTGGCCTTGGGGCTTATTTAAGTAAAACTCATGTGATGATCTCTTTACGCCTGTGGTAATTGAAACTTGAGCCTAGGGCTCTCCACAGGTTCTCCTTGGAATTCGCTCTTCCCCCTCATCTACTACACCCCACCGCCAAACCCCCTAGGAAGCCCAATGGGTAATGATGGTCCGACCTACCCCTTCAAGTTGCATCATTTTCAGCTGTCGGATGTTCCCCGCACTCCAGCAAATACTCATACCGTTGATCCCCTATGTCACGCAAGCCACGCAATTATATCCAACTCTAGGCACGTTATTCTGACCCACATCCTTGCGTGATCTAGTAGTAACACACATCGCCTACATCATGCACCGACAATATCATCGTGCAGACCGCCCCTTCCATAGCCGCCACCGACCATAGTTGGTGGTTCTGATGCTTCACGTCTCTTCTTTCGTCTGCACTAGCAACGACAACATCCCCGCGCTATATTTCTCCTTGTTTCATCAAACTGTATATGCCCCAATGTTGATCCAGAGCTAAAATTCATTTAAATACCATTAAAGTCTTGAGGAACACTCAAGAGCCCTCACCTCCATACACACCGCCATGCAACGAATCAAAGCCCGAGATGCTCATGTAGAGCACCATTTCACCTCGCTCACCACACCCAAGGATGCATCCTCCATTCTCAGTCAACTGCCTAGCCCGCACACTAACACTCTCATCACATCTTGAGGTGTCCCACGTAATGGCGCAGATTCGATGGGTAGCTAAACGGAGCAGTTCTTCAACATCCAGCGCAAAGTAGAGTCATGGAAGGTGTTGATTGTCCTCCTTGGGATGGAAGCTTCTGCACTTGGATGTGGTGGCTTCTTCTAACCACTTCGTGCCTCACATGGGGAGAACTCAAGCAAGCTCTTATCAAGCGACACAGCCATCACTAGTCAAGCAATGTCATGAAGAGTCTTTGTGGTCTCCGCCACACGACCATGATTGATTGCTACATTGACGTGTTCATTGAGCTCGTCAATCATGTCCAAAAACTTTCTATGGATCACTTTGTTGCTACACATTCGCTCTTGTATTCGTACTCATCATCCAATTGAAATATCTGACGCCATGGAGGGCGCCAAATTGGTTTAAGTGGATTTTACCGTTAAGACAACTGAGTGTGTCTGATTCACTATCGACTACTACATCGATGAATTCATTGAGCTCACCAAACAGATTCCAAGACTTCCCCTGAATAATTACCTATGATTCTTCATGCAAGGTCTGAAACCACACACCCACTCCTATTCCAGCAGACATCTTTGACAACATAAAGGTCGTCATGTTGATCGAAACATTTTTTACCATCAAACCAACAGGGTCATGTTGGATTCACCACACCCTCCTACACTCCATAAAAGTGAGGGAGAAAGAGGAAGATACAAGGTTCGGTGGAGATAAGGATATGGACTCAACTTCTCATATTAGAGTTATTTCTCTTACATATTCAGAAGATGGAACGATAAGATACAAGGAACTTGCCGCACTTTAGAATCCCATGTGATAAGAGCCAAATATTCCATGGAGGAAGCTTGACAGGAACAGAGAGGTCTTTGATTAGCTCTCATGTGCAAAACAACGTTGACAATTCTCTCATCCAAAAAACAAGGGCTTAGTTGGTTCATATATAGTTAATCACCTAATAACAAGTGGGCCCTAGCTCACTAAACAAAATAAACCCATACTAAGGACAAACCAACCCAACCGATTCAAGGAAAAAGACTGCTTGGCCCAACTGCAATCCATGAGAGGCAAAACAACTGCTGGAGGGCCAGTCGGCAGCAACACGAACTGTATATAATGTTAAGAAGGAATTTTAACCGTAGAAAACTGTCGAAGGAGCATCCAAAGAGGGATTGGAGGAGTCATTTACGATGAAGAAGCAAGATGAGTCAAATGACTAGAGATCCAACCCGTTTGAGATGCATCAACAACACAAAGCATTAAGAACTTTTATGGAAAGACTCATTTGTCGGCATGGGTACCACCTTTAATTGTCATAATAACGAGAAGCAATTAATGCACAAGTGGATAGGAGAATTTAGCCAAATTTTCGGAGTGAAGCTAAGGTTTCCATCAGTACACCATCCAAGGAGTAATTGTCAATGCAAAGTAGAAAATAAATAAGTCCTTAAACTTCTCCAAGAAGGGTCGAGGCACTAAGAGAAACTGGATTGGTCAGCTATAATCCATGTTATAGGAATATCATACTACCCCAAAAACATGAATGGGGCAAACTCAGTTCAAATTCTCTCGAGGGTTGGAGATTTTGAAGACATATTGAGGTCGAGAGTCAGATCAGTAATTATAGAAAGAGAATACCTAGAGGTGGAGGCAAAGTGATGACGAGCAAAAACGCAACTCTTGACCTAATCGAAGAATATGGAGAACAATAGATTATCCAACAGCAACAATCAAGAGAAAAATGGCAAAATACTTTGATAAACATGATTGAGTCGAGCAATTCTTTGAGAGGGCTCTTGTCATGAAGAATGTCGACATTGCAGGAAGTTTAACTTTAATGGGAAAGGTCAATGCAAATTGTAATTGCATGTGCCTCATCTGAGAGAAACCTCAACGTGTGTCGCCATTTCCAAAATTCTTTGACTTCATCGGGGTTGGGCTCCAACCCATTCAAAGTAAAGAGGTGTCCCAAGAATACCCCCACGTGCTCCGAGCACACATTTGGCCGGCTTGGTCACATGTTATTCTTTGTGTAGTTTAAAGGGTGCCAGGAAGGTCCTCGATATCTTGACTGAATGCCCTGCTCTCGAGCAACAAATAATCTGCATAGGCTGTTATGTTGTTTTTCCTCTTTTGTCTATGTTCCTTGAATATTAGGTCAACCATCCTAAGATAGATGACCCCCACATTCCTCAGACTCAAGGGCATCGCCATGTAGTAGTAGCATACATGATCGACGATGAATCCAATCTTTGTCTGATCTTGTGGATGTATATAGATTTGGCGGTACCCTGAGAAGGCGCCGAGGAAACTAATTATCAGATACCGTACATCCAAAATCCATTAGGGTCTATCCACAAAGCGAATAACAATCCTTTGGGAATGTTCATATTTGTGAAATCGTTGCACATTATTCACTGTTTTTACTTTCTTCATCGTTATAGCATTAGATATTTAATCCAAATATTGATATTCTCTAATGAATACTGTTATTATGAGATTAGTGAACTCCTCCTGGATGAGTTTCACGAGTTGCAACAGTCCTTATTTTGTTTGATCAACCTGACTTTTATGTCGATGTTCAATTGATGGCATGCAACATTCACATCCACTTAGGGCGTGTGCCGCGTGTCAGCCGTCGTCCATGCAAGGTAGAGGGTTAGACACTTGACCCCATTACGGCAACTCTAGTGATTTAATATGCTCTCCAAATCTGGAAAAAACCATAGGTTATTTGTAGTCGTTGGACACCACCGCCACATCTCCATTCAATATTTCCTCACTTATTATTGGCCAAATTACTTGGAATTTGGTGAAGCATGATAGGCCCACTTAGCCATATATTATAATAATAATAAAATGAGTGTCACGAAAGTACACGTCACTCAGCCAAAGAAAAATAATAGATAGTCAATAGATTTCCTCCAAAACATTGGTATGACTATCGAAATTACGAGCATCAACATGCAGGCTCGTCGCACCTTTATGGGTGTTGAAACTCAATTTAACTGTAGGGATACTATTGATAACTTAACACCACGACATGCCCTACTCAACAACAAACAATAATCCACGGGCAGGATGCTAGCCGAAGAGGAGTTGAATAAAGTGTTGTATTATATTTCAATAGCGGATTTATCATTGACCCAAGAGTATGAAGATATTGTCCACTATTTTACTTTTGATTTTGTTATCAATATATATGTTTAAGTCTTCTCTATGTATTGCATTATATATGCTTACATTGATTGTACTTTTGTTTAAATCTCTTTCATAGGTATTATTTTGTTAGCCAATTTTATACAATCATTTCATAATATTTTTTTCTTAGTTCATATCAAAAAACATTAAGACATTAAACACAATTATTAGCTAATGATAGGAAGAACTATTTTTGACAAAGATTTATTAAGCATGGTAAGAGAGATTATCAGGCCACATCTTCATTCAACATTTCCGATTATTAGGTATTTTTCTATTATATTTCACTGTTTTGCTTTCTTCATCGTTATAACATTAGAGATTTAATCCAAATATTGATATTCTCTAATGAATCATGCTATTATGAGATTAGTGACCTCCTCCTGGATGAGTTTTGCGAGTTGCAACAGTCTCTCTTATTTTGTTTGATCAACCTGACTTTTGTGATGATGTTCAATTGATGGCATGCGACATTCACATCCACTGAGGGCATGTCAGTCGCCGTCCATGCAAGGTAGAGGGTTAGACACTTGACCCAATTACGGCAATTCTAGTGATTTAATTTGCTCTCCATCTGGAAAAACCCATAAGTTATTTGTATTCGTTGGAAACCACCGCCACAACTTCATTCAACATTTCCTCACCTATTATTGGCCAAATTACGTGGCATTTGGTGCAACATGATGGACCTATTTAGCCATATATTATAATAATAATAAAATGAGTGTCACGAAAGTACATGTCACTCAGCCAAAGAAAAGTAATACATAGTCAATAGATTTCCTCCAAAACACTAGTATGGCTATCGAAATTACGAGCATCAACATGTAGGCTCGCCGCACCTTTATGGGTGTTGAAACTCGATTTAACTGTCGGGATACTACCGATAACTTAACACCATGACCTGCCCTACCCAACAACAAACAATAATCCATGGGCAGGATGTTAGCCAAAGAGGAGTTGAAGAAAGTGATGTATTATATTTCAATGGAGGATTTATCATTGACCCAAGAGTATGAAGATATTGTCCACTATTTTACTTTTGATTTTGTTATCAATATATATGCTTAAGTCTTCTCTATGTATTGCATTATATATGCTTACATTGATTGTACTTTTGTTTAAATCTCTTTCATAGGTATTATTTTTGCAGCCAAGTTTATACAATCGTTTCATAATATTTTTTCTTAGTTCATATCAAAAAAACATTAAGACATTCAACACAATTATTAGTTAATGATAGGAAGAACTATTTTTGACAAAGATTTATTAAGCATGGGAAGAGAGATTATCATACAAGGACATTTAAGTTTTAATTTTTTATAATCTACGAAACTCAATATTTTTTTGAATAAATTAATATTAAATATATTTCACAATATATTTATTTGTACTTATTTTAGATACTTGTTAGTAGTACTCGTAGTGTACAAATGTGCTACTGATATTTAATTTTGGATACTCCTTGAATTTATTTTAAGATATAAATAACTCATTATTTGTCAACTTAATATGCTATTTTTTAACTTCTAGAACATATAAGTTTAGTATACATTGAAATATATTTTAGTTATGACAATTGAAATTCAATATTTAAAAATGCCATTGACATGTCTCCAAGATCAAACATTTTAAAATTCAACACGTCGTTGGCATACGATATCCACAACTTTGTTTCTTTGAAGCAAGCGGAGGGGACGATAGGCTTTTCTTAATCCCCGGGAAAGTTTGGTAGTCCTTCTTGAGTACCTGAAATAATTTGAGTGCTTGGAGGTAGAGAATTTTTACATCCTTTAGTTTAAAGAGGGACCTTCACAAACAATCAAAACACATTTTCCTTATCCCTCGTCGACATTCTCTTATCTTGATTCTCTGGTTCTAGCATGTTGTGTGGCCAAAAGTTTAGAAAATTCATCCATGCCATAGGTTACATTGTCTACCATTGCACGAGCCCAACCAAACCTATTTAACTACCAGCTAATAGACATTCGATCTCCACTCCCACATGACCTTAAATCACTCTGATCAACTAAATCGGCATATATTCTCCATTGATTGTCCAAAAGAAGATAGTTACACCACGTCTTCTTGGTGAACAATAGCTTATGCACTGATGTGCAACAAAACTCATGTTTGTATGTATTCGCCCACAATAGAAAACTCGATCTACACCCATGGTCAGTCTCTGAAAGCATCGGTTGCCGACACTTTTCCATTAGCCAATACGCACTGATCTAGACACTCTATCACTGTAGCACACTCCTATGTTGAGCAAAGATCCCGCTCGATCTAGATTTCAACTTTCCCTGGTTGAACCAAGTGTGAACCGCTTTGCTCCTTGCTTCTTCTAACCATGAATTGCATGCAATGTTTTGCTCCAGAATGAGGGAACATCTTCTTTCATAAGGATGAACAAATTGCTGGATCATAAACTAGTCATTAAAAGTTAAAACTCTATTTTACATACTCAAGACTTAACAAACACAATAATTAAATGGGAAGATATGCAATAAATTGATCTATTTGGGGTTTTATTTAAGCAGCCAACTATGATATTTTTTACAACATTAATTAAATCCAAAAGATAGATGTTAAAATAATAATAATAATAATAATAATAATAATAATAATAATAATAATAATAGAGAGGAGAGAGATTAAAATTAACCAATTACATTTGAACATGTATGATGTCAATCAAACTTGAACTTAAACTCATCCGGATTTGAACCAGATGGAATATTCTCCACATCTGAACACAAATGTGCCTACATAACTTTAGGGTGGAGCGCTATATGCACACCAATTTTAAGAAAAAAATTCTAAATGTGTTATATGCACACCAACTTTAAGAGAAAAATACCTAATAATTTTTTGGCATGCATTTATCACTGGCGTGCCTCTATTTTTGGTGTGCCTTTAACACCGCTCTAATTTCATCGTCGCCAAAGTCCCACCATGAACTATGATAATACTATATCCGACATGCAATTGACCTTACTGCTAACACAAGATGGCTTGCTTCTCATGTGATATATCCGACATGACTTGACATGGCTTTTTTGCTCCGGTGAGTTTGGACAAAAACGCCACCGTCATAGAATGCATGTTTGGCAAGACAATGGTTATGACCACCACCAAGAAAAGAAAACTAGTTTTGAACATAAAAGTGGATGAAATTCCTAAGGTGCGGTTGGGCGTTCACTACCGCCACCGCCGTGCCAAACGAAGCCATAATTGGCTAACATGCGGGAATGGAAAATAACTTTAGATGGCAAACCCCATAACCTCCTAGGGTTATTTCCAGAATTGTCAACCCTCCCCCCTTCTGTTCATTCCAGTTTCCGCTGACTTTGGATAGTTTGTGAATTGAGTGGCAGATAGCGCATGATTCAAAAACGTCAACATAGTACTGGAAGAATGAGTGGATCGAGATTAGCCCCCAAAATCCAGATCAGATGGGTTAAACAAGTTTTCTTTTTGACGATTTGACAGACTTATACATCTTATACGAAGGAAAAGTCCAAATAAACCAAAACAGGGCCCAAGAATCTACGACCGCGTAAAAGGGAAAATGGAAAATTAAAACCCCAGCGCTTACCTTCACCGGAATCCTCTGTATTCTCTTGGCAAGCTCCCTAACATGCAAATCCTTTATCTTCTCCACCCCCTCGGGAAGAAAAGAGGGAAATCCATTGCCCGAAGCTCTAACAGAAGCCGACGAACCTCCGCAACCAGCGGCCGCCATCGTGATAACTGACATCTTTTGCCGAGCTCACGCACGCCTCGCTCTCCTCGTCGATGAAGAAAGTACAGTGGGGACTGGGGTCGGTGGTGATCGGTTGGCGTTAAATGCATTTTATCGCCATCTTCGCCAGTAAATCACTGTTCGGCGGTCGGGCGATCAAACGGTGCTCAGGCCGCTGTACCTGATCGTTGTAGCAGCTGGACAAATGTACTTCCTTCTCTTCGACTAATGATTTCGGTGGACTATCCAAATCACATCAGTGACCGGAAGTACGGGAAAGGGTTCAACGTCTTGTGACTGTAGAGCGGTTGAAAGAGCGACTTTAGGGCTCGAGCCTCGATGAAACCCGTGTGGTGGGCCCGCCGATGCAACATTTATGCACCTTATAATTGTTATTTGCAACAAACCCTAAAGTCGGGTGTTTTTGTGCCAAGTGGGACCCACTTTTTGTGATTTTCACCCTAACCCTAGAAGAATCAGGTGTTTTTGTGACCTGTGGGGCCCATTTTTTGTGGCTTTTAGGTAAACTTTAGGTATATGTAGTATTGTCCTTATTTTTTTTTCTCTCTTTTCCTCCCTCTCTCTCTTTCTCTCGGTCGCACTCTCTTCCTCTCACTTCTCTTTTTCTCTCCTCCTTTCAAAATAATTTTTTATTGAAAGAATAATTTGGGATGTCTTAAATGTTTAATCAAAGACATCTTTTCTATTTTAATATAGTATAGATTTACTGACAGCAAAGCACTATTTTCATAAACTATAGCAAACAAATTTGTTATTCGCAAACAAAATTTTAGAGAAATTAAAACCTAAAGCATTCTCAATTTTACCCTCAACGAGATCTCTAAAGGGTCTGTTCGGCACGGGGTGATTGGCTTTCTGGAACTGATTTTTCAACGAAAACCAATTTTCGCAGAAAATTGACTTTGTGCTAAATTTCAATTTTATTTTTCGACTGCAGGATGCAATTCAGCCAGTATAATTGGAATCGAAGCACAAAAGTTGTTCGGCTATAGGTTGAAATTGGTATTGGAAAGAATGATGAAATATGTGTGCTCAAGCGAAAAATGTGCGCTCGGGCGAATAATGTGCGATGTGGCAAAAAATGCACGCCCTGGGGAAAAAGCACGCCCGGGAGAAAAATGCACGTCCGGGGGAAAACGCGTGCCCTAGCGAAAATACGCACGGGCGAAAACGAGCATCGATGTCAAAATGTGTGTCCGGGCAAAAATGCGCGCTCATGTGAGTTTGCAGAAATGCTCAATCTTAAAATTGGCAGTGGGACCTAAACATTTGACAGAGGGGTTTATAGGTTTACTGTAATATCGATAGATTTGGACCTAAGAGTCAATTCCGCCCTAAAATCATTCATCCGAACAGCAGTATTAGTTTTCGTATTCTCAAAGCCAATTTTTGAATATCAATGTCGTCCAAACGAACGGATCCCTATTAGCAATCTCAATTACCTTTCATCATTCTCTACTGATTCCAATATTTTCAGTATCAAATACTAAAACAGTTGCAGGATGATCATATAATTTCTCCTATGAAATTTTCTGGATACCGTAAAGAGCAGCACTTGATATGTTATTTGCTTTAAAATTTACTTTTATAAAAAAATGATCAATGTGGAGAGGAGAAGGGAAAAAAGACGAAGAGATTACAAGACGGGCTGTCACTCCCACTTTTTCCTCGTTCTCCCCTCCCACTTTTGCTTCAAATAAAATCCAGCTCCATCTTCGCATTTCCCGCATTAGACCAATTCTCTGGTGAAAGATGAAATTGATGCTCCACGCTCCATGCTAATTAGGAAGGAATTATCTAGCCTTGCTAATTTCCCTTGCTAAATGGGAGTTTTCTTGTAGATGTACTCCTTCGATGTGGCTATGACGTGGAAGGAACAATCCCTGGAAACAAATACGACAACAACGGCGAAAACTAAAGAAAATTAGAGAGAGTTTTTCTTCTTAGTTCCGAAGAAGCTTGCGGCTGCTACTTCACAGGAGGAGAGTCGGGAAAAGTTGTCTTTGAAGAAACATTCAAAATTGTCAAAAAATACCCTTGTTTTTTTAATTTAGCGACTTAACTTATACAATTATTTATTTATTTTTTAAATATATTTTTTGTTCAAAGTAATTACAGAATATCCAAAAATTAAAAGTAATATCAAAATTTTATAAAATCCAAAAAGTTTTTTGGAGAGCTCCTACACCTACTATTGTATGTTGTCATTAGACATGTCAGCGACCTTTTCGAGGAAGACAAACATTAGGTATGTCAACGATATTTTCGAGGAGTTGTCATTAAACTAATCAATTTTATTAAAGTTGATTTGACATGCATTATGATATGCATCAAGATGAGATTTTTTTTAACAAAAATAAAAAATTTATGCATAACTACTTTATACATTAATTAATTGATATTGTGTTTATTAGTATTATACATATGCAGATTTGATCGACGATTGGTGGACGTTCAACTGCGATCGTGAGTGAAGAATGAGATCAATCATTGGACGTTGAGCTCCATGGTGAAACACAACTCAATGATCGTCGAGTGAAGCTGGCAATGAATCGTTGAGCGTTGAGCGAACAAGGTCGCCGATCGTTGAGAGCCCGATTACACTTTAAAAAATTCAACACTCCCTCTTAAAGTGCAATCGAGAAACGAGTGCAAGCAACCCGCGAAGACGCTCAAGCGACCCTTTGGAAAGAGGCTTCATGAAGATGTCGGCGACGTTGTCCTGACTCCGTGTTGAGTTGGTTTTGAATAGTCAAACCTAGCTACATGTTTCATCTTTCCCACATACTGTCCGCCAATGCGGACTTTTCTTCAACTCACTCATGTGCTTTGAATGAGGAAGCTTCTTGGAAAGTGGCTAAGATGTGTGAATTGACCTTATAAAAGGAGAGGGAGATAAGCTTAAAGGACACACCAAAAGCCAAACCAAAGAGAGGTAAAGTCTTAAAGAGGAGAGTGGTAGTGCACGGACGAAGACGAATTAATGTGGGTGTCGGCATCCGATTACGGGCTGCATTGGCAACGAAGAGCGAAAGCATGCGGGCAGCGGCAATGTGTCAGATTCGCGGGCTACGCAAGGTGCTCGGTGCTCGGTGGTTGCATGTTCATAGGCCGTGGTGGTTGTGCACAAGCGGGGACATTGGTGGGTTGTGCGTTTGCGGCAAGGTCAAGTCCTGATTTGGATCTCTTTTCGGTGGTGGTGGCGGGGGTTGGTCGTCTGACGACGACGAAGGTTCGTTCTGGTACGAATTTTATACGTTCGTTTTACGGATTGCAGTTAAGTTCATATTACTCATGCGGATTTTTCGCTGTCCGTTCTTCTGCAGTATATTTTCGGACATGTATCTTTTAATTTAAGTACTTATTAATTTTATTGTGCTAATAAAATTGTGCAAAATACGTATCTTCTTGTGATTTTGTATTTAGTTGTTCCTGGGGATTGCGCTTCAGCGACCGGAAATCCTAACACTCCGAACATACTCCACGACAAGAGATCTACCAAGAACTTTTTCCCGAATGAAGTGGTGTATGATCTAAATATATTTTGACCGCGCGTGACAAACCGGATTCGCAACAAACTTCAACGCACTTTCATTGTCGCCGCAGAGCAAAATAGGATTATGAATCTTCTCATAAACATCATCGACCAACCTTCGCAACCAAATGCGCTCCCGGGCCACGAAGTATGACGCCTTGTATTTAGGAGAAAATGCTTTAATCAAATCAAAACATCATGCATACACAGCTCGCCGGCCGGCGAGCCGAAACTCCAATAGCTCGCCGGCAGCTCTTCTTCTTCTTCTAGCCGCGCTCTACGTTATGAGATCACGAAATGTGCCACCATGCTACAATGCTGCTTAAGAACGACGGGGGACAATTCCACAAAATTATTAGGAGCGTAAGATGAGCACGGGTCATAAGGCATTTACGCGGCAGTCGGCCCACCAGCTGCGCCGCCCATGTGTGTTCTACGCAACAACTAATTTATTGCCGGGGACCAATTTAGGTGTTTCCCGGGGCGACAGAACAGCTCCCTCTCTCTCTCTATTCCCTGTCAGTTTTTAGACTCAGGGGACCATCCCAATTCCCAACCACCTTTAACCCAGATCCTTGATTTCCTGTTTCAGGGGTTCACCGGATTTTGTACCTTCGCCTGAGGGTATTTTTGTCTTTTTCTTCCTATAAATAAATGCACAGTTTGGTTTAGTGGTGGCGGTCATGAATTGATGAACGTAGTGGTAAAATTGTCATTCATGAACGTCCACCTAAGTAACTCCATCCACTTGAACATAAAAGTGGAAACCGGGGGGAGTAAAGTGCACTTGCTGCACTTTACGGTGCAGTGTGGCATCCAACGGAGATCATCTCAGCTCGCGCGGAGATGCGTGCACATCACATCTCGCTTTGAGATGTGTGCGCGCGAGCTGAGATGATCTCGCATCCATTGGATGCCGCACTGCACCGTAAAATGCTGCAAGTGCTGCAAGTGCACTTTACTCTCCCCGGTTTCATAAAAGTGGATGAAGTTTCTTAGGTGTCCGTTCACGAATGACGATTTTACCACCGCGTTCACGACCGCTACCAACGTGCCAAACGTAGCCAAAGTTTCAACTTAAATTTATATTTTTTACAAAATAATTAATTAAATATAAATTATTGTATTTTTAAGTACTCATATGTATATATTTTGAGCTAAAAATATAGTCGTAAGAAAATTAGAACTTTAATTTACGGACGTCTATAAAATTCTTCCTTGTTTGGGAGGGCGGCGGCGGCTGGAAAGGGAGTAAACGCCGCCGGAGTTCGGGAACAGAGCCGTTTCGCCGTTTCTCCGTTTCGCAGAGGGAGGGCGGGAGAAAACGCCGTCGGACGTGCGGGAGAGGCTTTTATTTTCCCGCCTTGCGGCGGCTACTGCTCCCACACCGGCGTCCCGCCGCCCATCCAAACAGTCAAACAGAGCCCAAGTCAAGTTGACTCTTCTACATAAATCAACGGAAACTCCGTAATCACCAACTTTAATGATAAATTAGTATGGATCGCTGTTTCACTGCAAAATGGGAGCATTGAAACTGTGAATACATGTGGGGTCTAACAATAAGTATGGACTATAGACATGGCGGGTCAATTCTCCCATAATATAAAAATGCAACATTAAACTAACCCAACCACACCTCATTCCTCTCATTCAATGTTTTTAGCTGACTTCCAATAGTATATAGATCTCACATTTTCTAAAAATAGAACGATAGTTTGACTTTGATCCATTACAATAAGGCTCTTTTTGGCACGGTGTCGGCGGTCGTGAATGTGGTGTTATGAACTGTCGTTCGTGAATGTAGAAAATCGTGGGGTGCCGAGAAGAGAGATTCGAACGCAAAACAAAAGATAAAACACAAAGAACACACAGATTTAAGAGGTTCATCCAAAACCGGGCTACGTCCCCTATCCCGCATCCGCTTCACCTTCTTGTATTCACCAAGAAGATTACAAAACACACAAAAGGTTACAAGGATCAAAACCGATCCTACCTCGCACCCCTCTCTTTGGACAAGAAACGGAGGAGCCACCACCGGACGAGCCTCTCCACGAAACTCCTCGTAGACGCCTCCAAAACCCTCAGCCGAAAAAAATGCTGAAATGAACCATAACCCTAGAACCGGGTTACACGCCTTTAAATAGGCCACGGAACCGAAACCCGGATATCCGCACACCCGGATATTACAATCCGAAATTTGGCTCGGGTGCGTTGCCCCCGAACCCCCACCCACTGGGACCGCTGTCGGGGGCTCGCCGCCCCCGGAGCCCCGCGTTCGCTGGTACTTCAGTCATCGGAGAGAGTCACGCTCCGACGTCTCTAAGCTCACGTGGGCTAACCCGGCGTGAGAAACAAGAGAGTCGGAAGTGTTCCCCAACTCCAACAGTGAACACCAGACCTCACCTAAGAAACTTCATCCACTTTTATGTTCAAAGCTAATTTTCGTTTCTTGGTGACGGTCATAACCATTGTCTTGTCAAACGCATTCTATAATGGTGGCCAAATTCACCGGAGCAAAAAGCCATGCCAAACGGAGCCTAATGGTTCGTTTGGGGCGGCTTCGGTGCTCCGGCAAGGTAGCGAACGAAACGCCAGGTTGCGACCGGAGGTGGGGATGCTGGGATGGAGATGGAGGATTATCTCCGTTTTGCAGGGGTTAGTGAGAGCAAACTCCGCCGCGATCGATGCACGCGCGTTTGTTTTCCCTCCTAAGGGTTCGTTTGATTCGACGGGAGGAGACGAGGCGGGAGGAGACGACGCCGTTGGTCGAACTGGAGGGGGGAGCGGCGGGTCCAGACGAAACTTTTTGCTCCGTTCTTCACGGCGCGGCGGGTCTAGACGGAGCAAACGCTGCCGCCGGGCGTTTGGTTACCCGCCTTGCGGGGCGTTTGCCGCAAGCGCGACCTCCAAATGCGGCGCCAAATGAAGCTAGGTAGCAAAAGATCTTGGTAGAGACAATCCCAATAGAGCTAGGTAGCAAAAGATCAGAACAGATGAAAATCTCAGATCAATTCCGATGGACTAAACCTGATCTCTGTTTTTTTTAAGATCTGCCAAAATTATAAGAACTCCTGTAAACGATTAAGTTCGAATAAACCAAACGGGCCGAGAATCAACGGCAGCGATAAGGAAAACTGGATGAGAAAATGCGATCGATACAAAGAATTTCGAAGCACTGAGGGACCACGAATCAACGACAGGGATAATGAAAACTGGATGGTTCGTTCGTTTGACGGATTTTATAAAAAAATGCATCATTAAACTAACCCAGCCATACCACATTCCTCTCATTCAATGATTTCAGCTGACTTCGAATAGTTTATAGATCTTACTTTCTCTATGGTTTGACTTTGATTGATGTAGTGCAGGTCTGATCTATTAATTTGGAGACTATCCTGGTAGAGTAGAGACTATCCCAATAGAACTAGGTAAAAACCAAAACAGATGAAAATCACAGTTTAATTCCGATTGACTAAACCTGATCTCTTTTTTTTTAATGATCTGCCAAAATCATAAGAACTCGTGTGAACGATTAAGTCCGAATAAACCAAACGGGACCACGAATCAACTGCAGCGATAACGAAAACTGGTTGAGTAAATGCGATCGATACAAGGAATTTCGAAGCACTGAGGGACCACGAATCAACGACAGTGGTAATGAAAACTGGAAGATCCGTTCGTTTGACGGATTCGAGGCGCTGTAATTAGAAATGGTGGTCGATTTTTATTGGAATCGGCCTCCGATTCAAATTCTCAAGCCCCAATCCTGCCAAACTATACACAGAATTTCGAAGCAGTAGTTACTCTCGTCCGCATCACAACAAAGCAACAAAGCTTATAAATCTGATTAAATAAACCTCGGCGCTTACCTTCACTGGAATCCTCTGGATTTTCAAAGCGAGATCCCTAACATGCCGATCTTTTATCTTCTCCACCTCCTTGGGTAGAAAAGAAGGGAATCCATTGCCGGAACGCCTAACGCAAGCCGTTGTCGCCTCCATCGAAATCACCGGAATCCGTCGTCGAGCTCGCGAACGCCTCGCTCTCCTTCTCGATGGAGAGAGCGCGGTAGTACTTGACTAGCGAGCTCTTTAAATAATGGAAAGCAATAATAATATTTAAACTAAAAGTTATATCATTATATTTAAAAAAACTGGGCCAATATAAACATTAAAAAAAGCGGGCTAATAATATTTAAATTGAAATTGTTTTCCCCCTAATTTTATTCTTTAACATTTAACTCTTTAATGCATGTTTTATTTATAATTACTGTGTGTAATATAATATTATATATAGGTGAAAAAAATATTTAAATATGAAATCATATATAATTACAATATTATAAAATAGCGATTGTATAAGCATTCCTCATGTCGTGCACCACATCCCAGTGCTATACATATGTTGTGACATGTACGGAGGAAAATGATTTGGCATGGTGATTGTTGCGGGTCGTTTAACACTCTCTTAGATCGGTCAAGCTGAATCGTCTTAGCTCGAAAGTGAGCCGAACGCGCAAACAGTCAAAAGTGAGAACCAACAGTAGACAACATAATTTTTACGTGGAAAACACAGAAAGGGAAAAAACCACAGGATCTAGCCCAGTTCTGAACGATCCACTAGTTTTGTGTGTTACAGAGAGTTATTTTTCGAGGATGACAGGTCACCGCTTGTTACAAAGATTTTGCTAAGTCCTCCAAATCCTCAAGAGCCGAGCATGGTGAAGCGTGCTCGGAGATAGACTGGAGCGGAGCGCTGCGGAGCAGCCTGGAGCAAAGCAGTTCAGAACAGAGGTGCCAAGGAGGTTCGCACCGGAGAACTTGGAGTCCAGCCGAGACCTTCCCAAAGTCCTTGAGAGAGAGTCAAAACGCTGGGGGAGATCTTCGAGGGGAAGCTTGAAGGCCGGTGTGGATCTTCGAAGAGTCCTCGCGGGAAAACCCAAGAGCTCCTCCTTGTCTGAATGCCCAAAAGTCTCTTCCAATGGAGGCCTGACCCCCCTTTTATTATTTTTGCGGAGGGCATTCTGGTAACTGCGTCATGCTGATTCCTGGACGAGCGAATGAGAACGCTTGATTCGGGGCACACGAATCATCAACTTTGAGATTATGACGAACTTTCCCCCCCGGTCACGCTGGGCAGCTCGGGCAGCCCAGGCAGCCTTCCTGGTGGTGTTGGTGGCCGACGATTGCCGCCGGCGATGGATGATGGTGGCGCGCTCGGCGAAACAAGCATAAGAGAGAGCGCTTCTTGCGGACCACAAGAGAGCGGGAGCGCTTTCCGTGGAGCAGGGGCGAACGGGAGCGGGAAAGTGCTTTCTGCGGAGTAGGAGCGAGCGGGAGCGCGAGAGAGCCTCCCGCTGAGCAGGAGCGAGCAGAAGCACTTTTACGGAGCCGGCGGGAGCGGGAGCGCTTTCCGTAGAGCAGGGGCGAGCGGGAGCGGGAAAGTGCTTTCTGCGGAGTAGGAGCGGGCGGGAGCGCGAGAGAGCCTCCCGCTGAGTAGGAGCGAGCGGAAGCACTTTTACGGAGCCGGCGGGAGCGGGAGCGCTCTCTGCGGAGCGGGAGCGCTCTCTGCGGAGCGGGAGCGAGCGGTAGCGCGAGAGCGCCTCCCGCGGAGCAGGAGCGAGCGGAAGCACTCTTATGGAGCCGGTGGGAGCGGAAGCGCTCTCTGCGGAGCGGGAGCGCTCTCTGCGGAGCGGGAGCGCTCTCTGCGGAGCGGGAGCGCTCTCTGCGGAGCGGGAGCAAGCGGTAGCGCGAGAGCGCCTCCCGCGGAGCAGGAGCGAGCGGAAGTACTCTTACGGAGCCGGTGGGAGCGGAAGCGCTCTCTGCGGAGCGGGAGCGCTCTCTGCGGAGGGGGAGCACTCTCAGCAGAGCAGGAGCGAGTGGTAGCGTGAGAGCACCTCCCACAGAGCAGGAGTGAGCGGAAGCACTCTTACGGAGCCTATGGGAGAGGAAGCGCTCTCCGCAGAGCGGGAGCGCTTTCTGCGGAGCAGGAGCGAGCGTGAGCGCAGTTGCGCCTCCCGCGAAGCAGGAGCGAGCAGAAGCACTCTTACGGAGCCGGCGGGAGCGGAAGCGCTCTCCGTGTAGTGGGAGCGCTTTCTGCAGAGCAGGAGCGAGCGTGAGCGCAATAGCGCCCCCCCCCCCCCCCCCCCCCACACACACACACACACACACGGAGCAGGAGCGAGCATAAGCACTCTTACGGAGCCGGCAGGAGCGGAAGCGCTCTCCGCGGAGCGGGAGCGCTTTCTTCATAGTAGGAACGAGCGTGAGCGCAATAGGGCCTCCCGCGGAGCAGGAGCGAGCAGAAGCACTCTTACAGAGCCGACGGGAGCGGGAGCGCTTTCTACGGGGCAGGAGCGAGCGTGAGCGCAAAAGCGCCTCCCGCAGAGCAGGAGCTAGCAGAAGCACTTTTAGGGAGCAGGCGAGGGTGGAAGCGCTCGGGAGCAGAAGTGACAACTCAAGGCTGCTTAGCTGCAGGATTTTAGACCGGGCATCAGAGCTAGAGCCTCCTTACAGGTCCGGGAGAGACTACGAAGAGAAGCGTTCGGTCCGACTCAAACCGAGCCCTTTTAGGGGAACCCTATCAATGATATTAGTGACGACCGAGTATATTTAAAATTAATATTAAATTGTAAATTCTATTTTTATAGAGAATATTTAAAATTTATCATAGTTGTCTGCAACATCAAATTTAGAATTTTGCTTTTTTAATTTAAAGCATGTGCACAAGAATACTCGTATTTTGGATGAAGGTTGTAATATTGATTGTTATAGGTAGTTATTTTAGATCCTATAAAGACTTTCGGTCTCCCTTGATTTGGCATGCTACCACCATGGAGTCCGTTGAGACCTCCACGTCCTTCACCCCTAGTTCCCGGGCCAGCCGAAGGCCCGCTATCACTGCCTCGTACTCAGCCTGGTTGTTGGTAATTGGGAAATGGATGTTTAAGGCTTGCTCAATCCGGGTCCCCTGGGGAATCACCAGGACTATCCCCCCTCTGTAGGAGTACTTTCTCGATGCTCCGTCCACCAACATCTTCCATGCCTCTGGGGGAGGTGGCTCGTGCTCCCCCACCTCGGCCGCATAGTCGGCCATGAAGTCTGCCACCGCCTGAGCCCTGATGGACGTCCTGGGCACGAACGTGACATTGAATTCACTTAACTCCACGGACCACTTTGCCAACCTTCCCAAGTGCTCTACCCCTTCCATGATTTTACGGAGCGGGTGGTCCGTCACTACCTTGATTGAATGGGCTTGGAAGTAAGGCCGGAGCCTCCGGGCCGACACCACCAATGCGAAGGCTAACTTTTCCAGAATCGGGTACCGGAGCTCCGCCTTCCTCAGCACTCGGCTGACGTAGTAGATAGGGAACTGCTTCTTCCCCTCCTCCCGGATCAACACGGAACTTACTGCTTCGGTCCCTACCCCCAGGTACAGGGATAGGTCTTCTCCTGGCCTCGGCCCCTGGAGCAGAGGGGTCTGGGTGAGTTGTTCTTTCAGAGCCTGGAAGGCCTCCTCGCACTCCGGGGTCCATTCAAACTTCTTGTTGCCCCGTAGCACCTTGAAGAAAAGCGCACACTTTTCTCCCGCCTTGGAGAGGAACCTGCTGAGCCCAGCCAACTTCCCTGTAAGGCTCTGAACCTCCTTCGGATTCCTCGGCGACCCCAACTCCATTATCGCCTTAACCTTGTCCGGGTTAGGCTCCACTCCCGCGGGGGTGAGTAAGTGGCCTAGGAACTTTCCTCGGCTTGCCCCGAAGACACACTTTAAGGGATTGAGTTTCATCTTGTACCGCCGCAGGGTCCCGAACGTCTTCTCAAGGTCTCGGAGGTGAGACCCAAGGTCTCGGCTCTTTACCATGAGGTCATCAGCATAAACCTCCAAGTTTCTTCCCTTCTGTTCGCGGAAGACTCTGTCCATCATCCTTTGGTATGTGGCACCTGCATTCTTGAGCCCGAACGACATCATCTTATAACAGTAGCATCCATCCCCCGTGATGAAGGAGACATCTTTGATGTCCGGGGGTGCATGCGGATTTGATGGTAACCTGAAAAAGCATCTAAGAAAGACATGACAGGAAAACTGACGGCTGAGTCAACCAGCGCGTCGATTCTAGGCAGGGGGTAACAATCCTTAGGGCATGATTTATTAAGTAAAGAAAAGTCGATACACATCCTCCATTTACCTCCTCCCTTCTTCACCATAACGACGTTGGAGACCCAACCTGGATACTGGATCTCCGATACAAAGCCTGCCTGTAGGAGCTTGCCCACCTCCTCGCGGATGGGCCCTTCCAGCTTGTCGGCGATGGCCCTCCTCTTCTGGTGGATGGGGCGGGTGCCGGGGTCGAGGTTGAGGCGATGGCAAGCCACAACCGCGTCGATCCCGGGCATTTCCGCGGCGCTCCAAGCGAAGACGTCTACGTTCTTCTGCACGCAAGCCAGAATCTCCGTTTGATCTTCCGGGTTGAGTCCTCCGCTGACCCGGACCTTCTCCACCACCCCTAGCCGGGTGTTGACCTAGAGCTCCATGACCTCGTCCACAGCCTCCAGCCGGGACTGCTCTCCCCAAGCCCTCTCCTCCTCAGTACAAGCGATAGCCTAGGTTCCTTCCTCTACCTCCTCCTCTACCACCATCAGCTCCTCCGCCCCTCCCTCCTGGGCCTTCTCCTCTTCTTCCTCTCTCTCCGCTTGGGGTCCCTCAGCTACCCCTTCCTGGGCATGGACTTCCTCTCCCTCCATCTTCTCCTCGGCTACCTCCTTACCTCCGACTTCGGCCGCCTCCTCCATCACCTTATCCCATTCCTCAGCTTCTCCCATCCAGGAGATGGTGTTGACAGCCGTCACGTAGCACTATCTTGCCACCTTGGGATCCCCCCTGATCCGCACCTGAACCCCTCCGTCGTTGAACTTAAGGCATTGATGGAAAGTGGAGGGGACACAGCGGAACGCGCTGATGAGTGGCCGTCCGAAGATGGCGATGTAGCTGCTTGGAGCGTCCACTATGACAAAACGGCAGTTCCTGGACTGCCCCCCAGGATCACATGAAGTCCTACTCCCCCTTCTACTTCTTTCCTCTCCCCCGAGAACCCAAACAGAGGGCCATCCGAGGCCAACACCCTTCTGGCCTCCACCTCCATCCCGTCAAACGCCTTCTTGAAGATGACGTTGACCGAACTTCCGTTATCCACTAGGATTCGAGAGACGGTGAAGTTCTCGATCGCCGTCTGAATGAACAGCGCGTCGCAGAACGGGACTTCATAGCCTGACATGTCCTTCTGGGTGAAAATGATTTTCTCGGCCGGGGGCGGAGCGGTGGATGTTGAAGCCACGCTCCGGCGGTAGATGGTATGGAGGCTAGTCTTGCGGGCCGCCTCCACCCCTACCCCCCCCCCATGGATCACCCCGATCCCTCCTCTACTCCCCACATCGGCTCTATCCTCACACCTTTCCTCATCCTCCTCTCGAGGCTCGACCTCCACGATCCTCACTGGCTGTTGCTGCCGTGGCGCGGGCGCTCTGCCCCTCTTCACCTCCAGGAACTCCGGGCAGGTGTCCGTTGAGTGACCTTCCTCATCATGGAAGATACAATATGGCAACGTCACCTCCCCCGCCTCGACCTCCACCACCCTATTCCTTCTCCTCCTAGCGACTGATGTTTCCACCTCGCCTCTCCTTCCTCTTCCTCTTCCCCGGCCAATTGCCATGGCCTGTTGAGGTGGGGGAGGCATCTGCATCGGACCCTGCCTCCACCCTAACTGGTGGGGTCTCCCTTGACCTCCGAAATGGTTACCCCTTCCTGGGTCGTAACCCCTTCCGGCCCTTGCATTCCTCTGTCGTGCGGCCTCCATCCCCCCTCCGGGGCCCGGGGCTCTTCCCTTCTCCTGACCTCCTGTTGCCTCACATCCGGCTCACTGAGCTTTGCTAGCCTCTTGGTGAGCTCCGGGTTGGCTTCTTCACTCGCGACTTCCTCCGCCACCCTCTCCATTAGCTCTTCATAGGAGACGGGGGCCTTCCTCTTCAACGCCATCTTGAGGAAACTCTCTTTCAACCCGACCGTGAAGGCGAGTTGGAGTGCAAACCCAGGCATCTCCTGAGTAAGCTGCACTTCCTCCTGGAACCGATCCGCATACTGAGCCAACGACTCCCTGGACTCCTGCTTCACTTTGAAGAGGGAATCAGCGTCCTTCTTCCTCTTTTTTGAGGTCAAGAACCTCAGCAAAAAACTTCGGCGCAAGTCCTCGAACGCGTAGATTGATCCTGCAGGGAGCTGATGGAACCAGTCACTGACCTTCTCCTTGAGGGTGACAGCAAAGAGCCGACACTTGAAGGCATATGACATTGGCCTGATGGAGACCGAGTCTTCAAAACTCTGCAGGTGCTGGATAGGGTCATCCCTACCATTGTAGTATACCCGGTCCCACTCCCCGAACCCTCCCGAGACGGGTGCGGAAAGCACCAGCTCGCAAAAGGGGCTTCCCCCTCCTGACACCCTTTCTGGCTCCACTCGCCCCCCAAGCTCCCTCGCCAAACTTGAGCTCGCTGGGACTGTACTCGCGAGGGCGGCGCTCGCCTGAACTACCCCGACCGTCGCCGCATCCTCCTGGCGCGCGCTCGTCTGCGCCGCGCTTGCTGGGACAGAGCTTGTCGGCACTGAGCTCGCCGACCCGGAGCTCGCCGGCACGGAGCTCGCCGGCATCGGGCTCACCGGACTGGCGAACAACATTCGCCCCTCCCTGTCCTGCCCTGACCCAACGACAACTTCCTTTCCAGCCCTTCCACCTAGGGCATTCTCGCCGACCGTCGTTGGGGGAGGGGTCGCCTGAGGTGCTGGGGTCGCAAACTCGCTTCGCAGAGCTGTGACCGTAAACCCCAAGGTGTCGAGCACCTCCCTTCTGAAATCTGCGAGCATCCTGGCCATCGCCACCTGAGATGTCTCGCCGAACTCCTCGCCTTGCTCTTCATCTCACGCCATAACCCTTCTCTGGAACTTTCTTGAACCAACCACGCTCCACGCTTACCGCACCAAAATGTTGAAACCAATTTCTCGGTCTCTTGTGGAGCTCGGGGCCCTCAACGAGTTGAGGGGCAGCTAGCCCTTACTGGTCCCTCGGAAGAGGTGAGCAGATAACTCGGACAAAGAACAAAGACCCTGGTCTTAGCGAGGAGGTCCCTCCACTAACCCGGAAGATCGTTGAGCGCTTCCCCTCCCAAGCCAAAGCTAAGACTCGGGCACCTTGGAGAGCTAGAGAGCCCAAACCAAAGCGACCTAAGGAGAGAAGAAGGCTCAAAGATTTCGAACCCGGTCCTCTTCCAAGGTGCCCTTTGAGGTCTATTTATAGATTTTAGTTTTGTGGTCTGTCAATAGCTAAATCCCGCTGTCCATTCTTACTATCTGCACACCGGATTGGTTTGCTAACAGCCAAACCCCGTTGTTCAAAGGAGCTAGCCGCAGACCACCGGGAATTTCTCTACAAGCCCTTGCTGGGCGAACCGGCTCACCCTTGCACTTTCCCTGCGAGCGGAGCTCGCGAACTCCTGGGTTAGCCGTGCCTTCTTTGGGCGGGCTCGCCTGTCTTACCTTGGCGAGCCCCAGAATTGCTATCTGCACATACTCTAGGCGGGCTCGCCTGTCTTACCTCGGCGAGCCCCAGAATTGCTATCCGCACATACCCTAGGCGGGCTCGCCTGTCTTACCTTGGCGAGCCCCAAAATTGCTATCCGCACATACTCTAGGCGGGCTCGCCTGTCTTACCTCGGCGAGCCCCAGAATTGCTATCCGCACATACCCTAGGCGGGCTCGCCTGTCTTACCTTGGCGAGCCCCAGAATTGCTATCCACACATACCATAGGCGGGCTCGCCTGTCTTACCTTGGCGAGCCCCAGAATTGCTATCCGCACATACTCTAGGCGGGCTCGCCTGTCCCGGCTCGTCCGCTGGTAGAGTCTCCCGCCTTTCCTTGGCTCGCCTCACCGGGGTTCGCCCATCTTGGCTCGCATTCTTGGGTGTGAGCCGTCCGACTCTTCCTGGCGAACATCGGGGTTGTACACGCAATATACATGCTTCTGGTCCTCGCATGTAAGAATTCTCGTAGAGTAAGATTGCGTCAAGTAAAATTTCAGTGAGTAAAAAGACTTGTGGAATATTATCTGCTGAATAAGATTATCGCGAGTAAGAACTCGTGAACTACATACTGCAAGACCTCACGAGTAATAACTCTCGTGGAATATTTATTGTTGAATAAGATCATTGTGAGAAAGAACTTGCAGACTACATACTGCAAAACATCATGAGTAAGAACTCTCGTGGAATATAAGTTGTTGAATAAGATTATCGCAAGTAAGAACTAGCGGACTACATACATCAAGACCTTACGAGTAAGAATTTCGTGGAATATAAGTTGTTGAATAAGATCATCACGAGGAAGAGCTCACAGACAACATACTACAAGAGCTTACGAGTAAGTACTCTTGTGGAATACAAGTTGTTGAATAAAATCATCGCAAGGAAGAACTCGCGGACTATATACTTCAAGACCTCACGAATAAGAACTCTTGTAGAATATAAGTTATTGAATAAGATCATCGTGGGGAAGAACCCATGGGCCACATACTTCAAGACCTCGCAAGTAAGAACTCTCGTGAAGTATAAGTTATTGAATAAGATTATCGCGAGGAATAACTCACATACTACATACTTCAAGACCTCGCGAGTAAGAACTCTTGTGGAATATAAGTTGTTGAATAAGATCATCGCGAGGAAGAACTCGCTGACTACATACTTCAAGCCCTCACGAGTAAGAGCCTTCGTTGAATATAATCTGTTGAATAAGATCATAATGAGGAAGAACTCCCTGACTACATACTTCAAGACCTCACGAGTAAGAACTCTTTTGGAATACAAGCTCATGAGCATGGATTTACAAAGTATATGCTTTCTCATCATGGTGAACTCGTTATAAATTACACTGTTTGTTAGTCATATGAAGCAAGTGTTGCCTTTGACATTAGAAACCCCTATGCAGAGTATTTGCTGGTTTTGATTGCCACAGAGCTCGCCTGTCCAAGTCAATAAATAAGGCGCCTATACCACCTACCCCAAAATGGCCTTGGCAAGTTGAGCTCACTTAGTATGAACTCGCCTAGCATCATGTGAGTAGATTGACAGAACTTCTCTTCGAGCTTGATTTGAGCTCACATGTCTGAGCTCGCCAAGCTTTCCTAGCCAAGTCTATAAATAAGGAGGTTATGCCGCCTAACCAGAAATGGCCTTGGCAACTTGAGCTCTCCTAGTATGAACTCACCTAACATACTGCGAGTTGATTGACATAGCTCTCTTTGGACTCGCATGTCTGAGCTCACCAGATCTCGCCTAACCAAGTCTATAAATTGGGCGACTACACCACCAGACATGAACTGGCCTGAGCTCGCCCGAGCTCGATTTGATCTCGCATAGCTGAGCTCACTAGAGCTCGCCTACATGAGCTCATTTTGAGCTTGCCTACATGAGCTCATTGCGAGCTCGCTGGCATGACTCGTTGAGAGCTCGCCGACATGAGCTCACTGTGAGCTCTCCAAACATCCTGCTTTGAGGTCACGATCTAACTTCTGCTTTTGTCATGCACCATAATGCTTCTTATGAAGTGTTTCCTCCTCCGATCAAGGTCCACGCTCACCGCATCATTGTATTGGAGTCAAGAAACCGGTTTACACACAGGAGTCGAGGTCTCGGTCCGCAAAGGGCCAAGATCTTGGCTCGCAAAATTCGGACCAAAAGGATGGCCGAAAGTCACTATTCTCTGAATTAGTAGGCATATGCATGAAGCGAATAAGTGAGAGATCGCGACTATTTTATTATCAAGCAGAGTGATTGTGTTACATTGTGGAGGCTCAGCCGCATACTCATGAATGTATAGGAACTCCCTCTCCTAAGCCAAGTGTTGTGTGAGTTCGGGGGAAGGCAGACGAGGTCGCCAAATCTTCAAATGAGCGGCTCTTCACGAGGTGTGAATTATCTTCCTCTAGGAGGTCACCGAGAGGCTGCCGAGTTGATGGTCGCCGAGCTGAAGTCCGCTGAGCTGGAGACCTGAGGCCGTCGAACTGGACACATGAGGTGTCTTTCTTATACATTTATGTTCTCGGCGAATTATGGGTACAACATGTTTGTTACTTAATTTAGATCTTAGCAATGCTTTCAGTGTATTGAATTTAAGCTCAATATGTTACTTGTTTTAGATCTTAGAAAGACTTTCAGTATGTTACTTATTTTAGATTTTAAGAAGAATTTTTGTATATTGGATTTAAGCTTAATATGTTACTTATTTTAGATCTTGGAAAAACTTTCCATATGTTACTTATTTTAAATCTTAGGAAAACTTTTAGTATTTTACTTTAGATCTTAGGAAGGCTTTCAGTATGTTAGATTTATTAAGCTCAATATGTTCTTATTGTAGATATTAGAAAGATTTTCGGAATTGTTGAGACCGAGAACTTGGCCTTAAAGTTTGGATTATAGGCAGATATTAGTAGCCCAACAAAGAAGTGAGCACATGGGAGAATGAGCAAACAAAAGAAAAAAGAGATTGTATTAGCATTGCAATCTCCAAGTGAGAACATGTGAGCTTGTTTATTTTTTAGGTGAGGATCCTTGTGAGCTATTAGCATTGCATCTTCCCCTCAACAACGAGTCATATTTATAGGTGATGGTAGAGGGGAGGAGGGTTTACGTCCCGGATTCGGATCCTCTCCATTTCTGATGAATCTGATGGACAAGATCATCTTGAAATACATCTAATGGTGTAAATTTTTTTGATCAAAAGAAAAATATAAAAGGATAGGATTACTGAACCCGTCAGATCATTCTAAAATACATCTAGAACGTGAAATGGATACTATCCATTTCGTCAAAAATGGAGAAGATCCTGAAGCTTACGTCCCACCTCTGCGCAAGGTCCATCTCGTCATCGGGGAGCTATAGCGAAACAATCATATTGCCCGACGAAGTGAAGAAATGTTCTCTGCAAGAGACTGAATTTGAATTTTAATATAAGTTATAATATGAAACAAAACTTAAGTTATGTATTGTAAATGCCTTAATGGAATTAGGAGTGCTATTCTCGCTTGGGATAATTGACAAACGATGATCCAATTACCTTAAAAGCTATTCTCGCTCACAGGAATCAGGGTTGCACCCGCATACGCACGAACATTCTCCTCCTAAAAAAATTTATAAACCATTGTAAATTAAAGAACTCCCTTCACTTTTATTTCCAAAATTACAAACCATTGTAAATTAAACATGAAATGAATACATATTTAGGGCCATTTATCGGGACCTCCCCTCTATCTTTGCTAAATTATTGAGAGCACCCCTCTTATTTTCAAAATTACAAAAAACTCCCCTATAAGTTAGCATAATTACAAAAACTTCTCTTGAAGTTTTAATTTCATTACAAAAAACCCCATCCATGTACAATTTCATTACAAAAAAATCCTGAATTTTTGTTCATGATGTTATGAAATGAAAAGTTGAGGGGAGGTTTTTGTAATTTTGAAAATAAGAGGGGTGCTCTCAGTAATTATGCTAACTTACAGGGGAGGTACGGGTAATTATTTCTACATATTTATAATCTCAAAATATCCTTTAGAATGATTTATAAACCATTATAAATTAAACATGAAAAAAAGCATAAAGACTAAATCTTAAAAAGGATTTATAAGCACCAAATATCCACAAAATTACATGAAAATAACTACATGGGCAAAGGAAGAATACAATACATAACTTAAGCTGACTTCTAGCCCCTCCTTACAATACATAACTTAAGCTGACTTCATATTATAACTTAAGTGAAGAAATGTTATTTTGGATCTTAGAAAGACTTTTGGTATGTTACTTATTTTAGATTTTAGGGAAACTTTTGGTATGTTAGATTCATGTTCAATATTTTAGATCTTAGAAGAGCTTTGGTATGTTGGATATGGAAACTCATCTGCCTTTGTATTGCTATCTTTACAGTCTCATCACATTATTAAATTAGGGTTTATTTGGCGCGGCGATGGCGGACGGCGTTTGCGGCAAAAGCCGCCGCAAGGCGCATAACCAAATGACGAGCGGCGGTGTTTGCCGCGTTTGCACCCGCCGCGCCATGAGAAACGGAGCAAAAGCTCCGTTTAGATCCCCCGCTGTACAACCCTCATATTTTCCGAGTCGGTGCGACCCGACCCGGGTGAGGTTGTAATAGGAAAGGTTCCGCGACGAAGTAGACCAAAGCCGAGCGAGGCTAAGGAATGACCCGAGAGAGGGAAGAATGACCAAGCAAGACAAGTGCGGGAAGTCCCCCCACTCAGCCACCTCCCCTCTTGGGAGGCGAGTGGGGTCAGCTCCCCCACTCGGCCACCCCCTCTTGGGAGGCGAGTGGGGGCAGCTCCCCCACTCGGCCACCTCCCCCTTAGGGAGGCGAGTGGGGGCAGCCCCCCCCCACTCGGCCACCTCCCCCTTAGGGAGGCGAGTGGGGGCAGCCCCCCCACTCGGCCACCCCCTCTTAGGGAGGCGAGTGGGGGCAGCCCCCCCCCCCCCCCCCCCCACTCGGCCACCTCCCCCTTAGGGAGGCGAGTGGGGGCAGCCCCCCCCACTCGGCCACCTCCCTCTTAGGGAGGCGAGTGGGGGTAGCCCCCCCCCCCCCCCCCCACCCACTCGCCCACCTCTCCTCCCACTCGCCCGGCATGGGTGGGGAGGTCGGTATGACCTCCCGTGAGGGGGGGGGGGGGGGAGTGGGCACTTCGAGTCCCACTCGCCCCCCCCCCCCCCCCCCCCCCCCCCCCCCCCCCCCCCCTCATGTGTGGTTGATTGCGGTCATGGTTGGACTGCGGATAGCAGGAGTTTTGCTATCCGCAGTCCATTTTTTGGGAAGTCTATAAATAGACCCCCATGGGCACCTTGGGAAGGGTTGGTCACTACCCCCCCCCCCTCCCTTGTCATCCTTCAGCTGACAGTGAGGTGGTTCTTAGTGCCCTCCAAGGTGCCCAGGCTCAGCATTGGCTTGGGAGGGGAAGCGCTCTAAGATCTTCCGGGTATGTGGTGGGACCTCCGCGCTGCAGCTTAAGGGGTCCATTTGTGGATTCAAGTGTTCATCAAGTCCAAGTCTTTCAGTTCCTAGTGACCGGTCAAGGGTCTAGGCTTAGGTCAAGTAAGGGTTAGTCGCAACCCCCTTTCGAACGCTGAGACCAGGAAACTGGTTTCAACATCCTGGTGCGGTGAGCGTGGAAGCGACTAGTTCGGAAAACTCTGAGCCAAGTCTCATGGCTGGAAGCGACGAGTTGGGAGACCCGCCTCCGCCTTGCGAGTACGTGAAGAAGAGCGACTTCGACGAATTCAGCAAGAAAATCCTGGAGTTCATGCAGGCCGCACCCTCCACTCGCGGCGAGTGCTCGACATCACCTGCACCTAGGATCGCCTCACCACCTCTGATGGAAGTAGGGAGAACCTGTCAGCAAGGGAGAAAGCCAGTCTCAGAGGAGGGTTTGAACCTCCAGGAACGAGTGCTCTTCAGCAGCTCGCCCAGGACCAGCTACCCCGGCAGGGAGGTGATAGGAACGCCCCCGTCCAACCAAGGGGGAGTAACTTCACCTGGAAAGACCAAGAAGAAGTTGAGGAGACGGAGGAAGTGGTGAAGAAGACGGCAAAGGAGCATGCGGCCGAGTGAAGTACCCAGGAAGAGCGAGATGTAAGTGAAGTGCCCAGGAAGGGCGAGATGTAAGTGAAGTGCCCAGGAAAGGCGAGATGTAAGTGAAGTGCCCAAGAAGGGCGAGGTGTAATGAAGTGCCCTGGAGGGGCGTAGGGTAGTGAAGTTGTAATAGACGAACTAGGAATGAAAAAGGGTTCTGGGGTAATGCCCGATCTAAGATCCCTGACTGGAGATCCCCCGCCGGGCTCAGTCATGCCGGTAGATGGGGGACTCGTCAGGTCGACTCGCGGTTCAACAACCGATCGGGAAGGCGTTGAGTTCCTCTGCCTCCAGGTGAAGGTAAGCACCAAGGATGCGGATGGGTACTTCCACCTCCAATCGGTAAGAGGACTGGGAAGGCGTTGAGTTCCTCCACCCCCGGTTGAGCTAAGACTCCCAGGACGTGGATGGGCACTTCCACCTACAGTCAGATTGGGAAGGCGTTGAGTTCCTCCACCCCCGGTTGAGCTAAGACTCCCAGGACGTGGAAGGGTACTTCCACCTCCAGTCAGATTGGGAAGGCGTTGAGTTCCTCCACCCCCGGTTGAGCTAAGACTCCCAGGACGTGGATGGGTACTTCCACCTCCAGTCAGATTGGGAAGGCGTTGAGTTCCTCCACCCCCGGTTGAGCTAAGACTCCCAGGACGTGGAAGGGTACTTCCACCTCCAGTCAGATTGGGAAGGCGTTGAGTTCCTCCACCCCCGGTTGAGCTAAGACTCCCAGGACGTGGATGGGTACTTCCACCTCCAGTCAGATTGGGAAGGCGTTGAGTTCCTCCACCCCCGGTTGAGCTAAGACTCCCAGGACGTGGATGGGTACTTCCACCTCCAGTCAGATTGGGAAGGCGTTGAGTTCCTCCACCCCCGGTTGAGCTAAGACTCCCAGGACGTGGAAGGGTACTTCCACCTCCAGTCAGATTGGGAAGGCGTTGAGTTCCTCCACCCCCGGTTGAGCTAAGACTCCCAGGACGTGGATGGGTACTTCCACCTCCAGTCAGATTGGGAAGGCGTTGAGTTCCTCCACCCCCTGTTGAGCTAAGACTCCCAGGACGTGGATGGGTACTTCCACCTCCAGTCAGATTGGGAAGGCGTTGAGTTCCTCCACCCCCAGTTGAGCTAAGACTCCCAGGACGTGGATGGGTACTTCCACCTCCAGTCGGATTGGGAAGGCGTTGAGTCCCTCCACCCCCGGTTGAGCTAAGACTCCCAGGACGTGGATGGTTACTTCCACCTCCAGTCGGATTAGGAAGGCGTTGAGTTCCTCCACCCCCGGTTGAGCTAAGACTCCCAGGACGTGGATGGGTACTTCCACCTCCAGTCAGATTGGGAAGGCGTTGAGTTCCTCCACCCCCGGTTGAGCTAAGACTCCCAGGACGTGGATGGGTACTTCCACCTCCAGTCAGATTGGGAAGGCGCTGAGTTCCTCCACCCCCGGTTGAGCTAAGACTCCCAGGACGTGGATGGGTACTTCCACCTCCAGTCGGATTTGGAAGGCGTTGAGTTCCTCTACCTCCAGGTAGGCTAAAGTGCCTAGGACGTGGATGGGTACTTCCACCTCCAATCGGTAAGATCCCTGACTACAGACCGTTCTCCGGGCTCAGTCATGTCGGCAGATGGGAGGCTCATCGGATCGATTAACTACCCAATGATCGGTTCAAGTAAGGTATCAAATCCTCAAACAGTAAAGGGAGAAAGATTAAAGGAAACAGGTATGCAGGAGATACATGGCTCCTACGAGGATCCAAAGAAGAGAAGAAGTCCCTAGCCACCCTCACGTTCAGGGGGAATAGCCACCGCTGCAAGGGGACGAGTCGGGTTGCGCAGGAGAAGGGGAGAACCCATGCAGGATGTCATCGGCAGAGACTCCCCTCCAGCTGTCTCGGAGAGCATCCGCCTCATGAAGGCGGCTCCCCAGGGCTTGGGTCGTTGACGTCACAATCCTCCTGCGAGTACACTCGGCTTCAGCAGGGCAAGGTGGGGCAGCCGTCGCTGCCTTCGAAGGTTCACCTCTTTCTCTCTCCTTTCTCCCTTAGCTGTCTTTGGGCTTCAGCAGGGGAGAAGAGAAACCGGCGCGCGGGCTCTTATTGAGCTGCCTCCACTTCCAGTTGAGCTCTGCTCCCTGGAAGATGTTGAGTTCCCTCCATCTTAGGTTGAGTTCGACTCGACTAGAGATGTTGAGTTCCCTCCATCTCAGGTCAAGTTCGACTCGACTAGAGATGTTGAGTTCCTCCACCTCCAGGTGAGCTCGGCTCCATGTTAAGTGTTGAGTTCCTCCACCTCCAGGTGAGCTCGACTCCCTGTTAGGTGTTGAGTTCCTCCACCTCCAGGTGATCTCGGCTCCCTGTTAGGTGTTGAGTTCCTCCACCTCCAGGTGAGCTCGGCTCCCTGTTAGGTGTTGAGTTCCTCCACCTCCAGGTGATCTCGGCTCCCTGTTAGGTGTTGAGTTCCTCCACCTCCAGGTGAGCTCGGCTCCCTGTTAGGTGTTGAGTTCCTCCACCTCCAGGTGAGCTCGGCTCCCTGTTAGGTGTGGAGTTTCCTCCACCTCCAGGTGAGCTCGGCTCCCTGTTAGGTGTTGAGTCCTTCCACCTCCAGGTGAGCTCGGCTCCCTGCTAGGTGTTGAGTCCCTCCACCTCCAGGTGAGCTCGGCTCCCTGTTAGGTGTGGAGTTTCCTCCACCTCCAGGTGAGCTCGGCTCCCTGTTAGGTGTTGAGTCCCTCCACCTCCAGGTGAGCTCGGCTCCCTGCTAGGTGTTGAGTCCCTCCACCTCCAGGTGAGCACGGCTCCCTGTTAGGTGTTGAGTCCCTCCACCTCCAGGTGAGCTCGGCTCCCTGTTAGGTGTTGAGTCCCTCCCCCACCAGGTGAGCTCGGCTCCCTGGTAGGTATGGAGTTCCCGCCTCCCACCTCAGGTCGAGTTCAGCTCGACTAGAGGTGTTGAGTTTCTCTCCACCCAAGGTTAAGATCATTTCAACCTAAAGGTGTTGAGCTTTCTCCACCTCCTGTTGAGCTAGCCTCGCAGGAGGGGCGTCTAGTGGAGAAAGGTTTTCCTCCCACCTCAGGTCGAGCTCGGCTCGACTAGAGGTGCTGAGTCTTTCCTCCACCTCAAATCGAAGTCAATTCGACCTAAGGTGTCGAGCTTTCTCCACCTCCTGTTGAGCTCGGCTCGCAGGAGGGGCGTCTAGTGGAGAAAGGTTTTCCTCCCACCTCAGGTCGAGCTCGGCTCGACTAGAGGTGCTGAGTCTTTCCTCCACCTCAAATCGAAGTCAATTCGACCTAAGGTGTTGAGCTTTCTCCACCTCCTATTGAGCTCGGCTCGCAGGAGGAGCGTCTAGTGGAGAAAGGTTTTCCTCCCACCTCAGGTCGAGCTCGGCTCGACTAGAGGTGCTGAGTCTTTCCTCCACCTCAAATCGAAGTCAATTCGACCTAAGGTGTTGAGCTTTCTCCACCTCCTGTTGAGCTCAGCTCGCAGGGGGGGCGTCTAGTGGAGAAAGGTTTTCCTCCCACCTCAGGTCGAGCTCGGCTCGACTAGAGGTGGTGAGTCTTTCCTCCACCTCAAATCGAAGTCAATTCGACCTAAGGTGTTGAGCTTTTTCCACCTCCAGTTGAGCTCGGCTCATAGGAGGGGTGTTTAGTGGAAAAAGGTTCACCTTCCGTCTCAAGTCAGGATCAGCCGAAAAGCTCGGCAAGGATGTCCCGTTGGCAAGTCCCTTCGTGGATTCCCCTCAGGTCCCACCAACTCGTCAAATCGGTGGGTTGAATTTTCTTTCCGAGCTTGGGGCAAGCTCGAAAAGAGCGGGGATTGTGTACAACCCTCATATTTTCCGAGTCGGTGCGACCCGACCCGGGTGAGGTTGTAATAGGAAAGGTTCCGCGACGAAATAGACCAAAGCCGAGCGAGGCTAAGGAATGACCCGAGAGAGGGAAGAATGGTCAAGCAAGACAAGTGCGGGAAGTCCCCCCCCCCCCCCCCCCCACTCAGCCACCTCCCCTCTTGGGAGGCGAGTGGGGGCAGCTCCCCCACTCGGCCACCCCCTCTTAGGGAGGCGAGTGGGGGCAGCCCCCCCACTCGGCCACCTCCCCCTTAGGGAGGCGAGTGGGGGCAGCCCCCCCCCCCCCCACCCCCACTCGGCCACCTCCCCCTTAGGGAGGCGAGTGGGGGCAGCCCCCCCCCCCCCCCACTCGGCCACCTCCCCCTTAGGGAGGCGAGTGGGGGCAGCCCCCCCCCCCCCCCCCCCCCCCCCCCCCACTCGGCCACCTCCCCCTTAGGGAGGCGAGTGGGGGCAGCCCCCCCACTCGGCCACCCCCTCTTAGGGAGGCGAGTGGGGGCAGCCCCCCCCCCCCCCCCCCCCCCACCACCACTCGGCCACCTCCCCCTTAGGGAGGCGAGTGGGGGCAGCCCCCCCACTCGGCCACCTCCCTCTTAGGGAGGCGAGTGGGGGCAGCCCCCCCCCCCCCCCCCACTCGCCCACCTCTCCTCCCACTCGCCCGGCATGGGTGGGGAGGTCGGTATGACCTCCCGTGAGGGGGGAGTGGGCACTTCGAGTCCCACTCGCCCCCCTCATGCGTGGTTGATTGCGGTCATGGTTGGACCGCGGATAGCAGGATTTTTGCTATCCGCAGTCCATTTTTTGGGAAGTCTATAAATAGACCCCCATGGGCACCTTGGGAAGGGTTGGTCACTACCCCCCCCCCCCCCCCCCCCCCCCCCCTTGCGTGTGTCTTGTGAGCAAGCACCCCCCCTCCATTGTCATCCTTCAACTGACAGTGAGGTGGTTCTTAATGCCCTCCAAGGTGCCCAGGCTCAGCATTGGCTTGGGAGGGGAAGCGCTCTAAGATCTTCCGGGTATGTGGTTGGACCTCCGCGCTGCAGCTTAAGGGGTCCATTTGTGGATTCAAGTGTTCATCAAGTCCAAGTCTTTCAGTTCCTAGTGACCGGTCAAGGGTCTAGGCTTAGGTCAAGTAAGGGTTAGTCACAACCCCCTTTCGAACGCTGAGACCGGGAAACTGGTTTCAACACCCGCCTCTTCCCTCCGGTTCGATTGCGGCGTTTGCACCCGCCGGTTCTTGTCCGCCACCTCCGCGCCACATAAAGCCTTAATCGTAACAGTCTGAACATTTTATTATTATTAATATTATTATGGTTAAATATAAAATAATATAATTTTTATATTAAGATATTTTTAACTCGATATTGTCCATTAAGGCTTAAGCTGGGCTAGGATCGAGCAGACGCCTACCCTAGCATTGAAGTTTCACAGGATAAACTCAGGTGGACTTTCTAGGTCCAAGCTTTTTTTGTTTTACACACTAGCTCCTTGACACATCATGCACTCTGTTTGGGGTGGTGGTGGCGGTGGGAAAAGCTATATTCTCACCGCCATCACACTTTTTAGGTCGTTAGATTGAGGAGCTTTTTCAAACAATCTACAGCTCTTTAAAACAGCTTTCTTGACAGTTCTAATGTCACCGCTAGTTTCTCGCCACGACTTTGTCAAACAGATAAAAAAATACACGCATTTCACCTTCTTGGTTTCAATATGAAGCCGCTCTGAGCCAAAAATCGATCCAACTTTCGAGTGATCCTCGAACAAACTCACAACCTAATTCGGCGCATCAAATCCAATGCAAAGCCTCGTGTCTAAATAAATAAAAATATATGCATGGTGGTGAATGCAACACTGCAAACCAGCTGTTCACTCTACTGTAACTCACAGAAAATTTACAAGTCTGCATAATGGTGTCTGAGCAGTGCAGAAGTTATATAGTCTGTGTTTCAGGGTCTTATGGAGATGCGGTAGGTTACTTGGTAAGGTAATATATAAGCAAGAACACGGCCACAAATGAAGCGACAAGTGTCACCATTCTGCGGCTCGATTTATTTTCAAACACCTGAAACCGAAGATTGTGACGCAATTAGCCTCTTTAAAAATTCTTAAGTAATTGTGATTAGGAAAAAAAATCTATATTGATTTGTACCATCTTGAAACGATCCATGCTTCCGGATAGGACGCCTCTCGAAGAATCCATGTCATTTCCCTGAATATATATATATATATATATATATATATATATATATATCAATATCATACTGGAATGAGGATGAAATAAAAATGGGATTTATTGAAATTGGGCAATTTAAGAATTCAAAGTTCTTTTTAACTCTGTGAAGGGGAAAAAATAGCGCCACTGTGTTTTTAAGAAAAACAGGTGAAACTCTTAATTTATTACTTTCTAAACTAAAGGAGACCGATTTTAACAGTGAATAGGTATATAATTTAGACAAAGTTAATGTAATAATCTAGCCTTATTTAGTTAGAAAGGTTTATACTATAGGATTCCAGTTGTCTTATTAAGACTAGATGAGATTTATATCTTTTATAAAAAATGACAATATTTATATACTAAACATTACATGCATACACTCAAATCTCTCTCTCTCTCTCTCTCTCTCTCTCTCTCTCTCTCTCTCTCTCTCTCTCTCTATATATATATATATATATATATATATATATATAGGGCCATTTACCGGGACCTCCCCTCTAACTTTGCTAAATTACTGAGAGCACCCCTCTTAGTTTCGAAATTACAATAACCTCCCCTTAAATTTTCATTTTATTACAAAAACCTCCCCTGAAGTTTTCATTTCATAACATGCATGCACAAAAATACCCCCCTCGATGAACAGTGTCCAGGGGGTATTTTTGTTCATGGATGTAATGCAATGAAAACTTAAGGGGAGGTTTTTGTAATGCAATGAAAACTTAAGGGGAGATTTTTTGTAATTTTGAAACTAAGAGGGGTGCTCTCAGTAATTATGCTAACTTACAGGGGAGGTTTGGGTAATTATTTCTATATATATATGAATATTTACTGGGATCTCACGACTAAGTTTGCTAAATTACAGGTTGTACCTCTCTTACTTTTGAAATTACAAAAACCTCTCATCTGTTACTTTTGAAATTACAAAAATCCCCCCTTGTAAGAGTTCACTTCATAACATCCATGCACAACAAGGACCCCCTTGAAAATTTACTCCGAGGGGGTATTTTTGTGCATGAATGTTATGAAATGTAAATTTCAGAGGTTTTTGTAATTTCAAAAGAGGGGCTCAACCTGTAATTATGCTAACTTTTAGGGGAAGTTTTGATAATTATTCCTATATATATACATATATAAACACATATAGCACAATTAAAGCTATGCTTTGATACAAATTTACCTGTAAGAGTGATAATTTTGATGTATTGAAAAGTGTTAATAATATTTCAGAGGTATATAGATAGATATACATATGGGCGCGCAGCACACATACACAAATATATATATATATATAATTGACCATACTTCCCCTGTAAAGTTAGCATAATTACAGTTGCACACATCCATCTTTTGAAATTACAAAAATCTCGTGTAAATTTACATTCATGAGATGCATGCAAAAAAAATACCCCCTAGAGTTTTTTTGCATACATGTTATAAAATGTAAACTTAACGGGAAGATATTTACAATTTCAAAAGATATAGGGGTGCAAACTGTAATTTAGTATACTTATAGGGGAGACGCTGGTAAACCCATACAAAAATGGAGAAGTATCAGAAAAGGTACCATTCTATCCAGCATGCGATTATGACTGTCCACCTCCTCGTGTATATCACCAGTCAACTGTTGAAAATGAATGGTTTTATGCAAGAAAATGCATCAAGAGGAAGCCATGCTAAAAAGAAAGCACCAAGAACATTAGGTAAAGCAATATTGTGTATAAATGGTTCCCAAAAATATTCATCAATTTATACATAATTATCATATAAACACAGAAAACAGATGCTTCAATTGAACAGAAATTCAAAAAAAAGGGGGAAAAGAACTGATAACTATTACATTATAAGTATTACACATAATTATAAGTATTACACATACAAAAATAACAGTTTATGATCTAATACATTATAATAATATAATTTTATGTAAAGTAATAGATCATGCATTAAAAAAGCAATGATATGTATATAAATTTAATATATACAATAATATAACGGCATAGTTATGTTGTGTTATGTATCTATGAACATCTGTTAGGTCATGGAAGGTAAGAACACCACGTTTAATGACTTTTGGAAGAGTAAGCCAAAGTCATGTGAGCCCAAAGTCCAGTGGCTAAGAACTGTATTGTTCACTCTTTCTACTTCCCCAGCCAAGCAAACAGCCGAAGTGGACACTCCTACTTCACAATTACAACTTATAAGCACAAGATTGTATAAGAACTTCTCAAAGTAAAAATGTATTTGTTCGCATTACCTAGTGAATCCAATTGTTCATTTATTTGAATGGAACCAAACACTAAATATGATATTGTGAAGTAAATGCATTTACGTGTCCTTCAAAACAAATAACTCTATGATGTAACAATTTTATTCCGAGACGAGGCAAGAGATAATAAAGTAGAAAGCGCTCGATTGTATTGATACGATGCCCTAAACCGGGTAAATAGGATACATATATAGGAGACATGCACGTGACATATCACGTGTATTAGCGTGGATAGAATAAAGCGAATATTCAACTCTCCCCCTCAAGTTGGGAATATATATTGATCATTCCCAACTTGTTAGTATTGTCCTTGAAGTTGTCGCTGCATAGACGCTTGGTGAAGACATCAGCAAGCTGATCAAATGAGTTCACAAACGGAGTGCAAATATTCCCCTTGTCAAGGTGATCCTTGAAGAAGTGTCGGTCGACTTCCACATGTTTGGTTCTGTCATGTTGTACAGGATTGTGTGCAATACTGATAGCCGCCTTGTTGTCACAGTAGATCATAATAGGATTGTTCCCCTGAAGGCCTATATCACGAAGGATAGTCTTCAACCACAGTCCTTCACAAACGCCTTGGGCCATAGCCCTATATTCAGCTTCCGCACTTGAGCGAGCTACCACATTCTGCTTCTTGCTCTTCCATGAGACCAGGTTACCTCCTACAAATGTGCAGTACCCAGTGGTAGACTTTTTGTCGTCTTGACTACCAGCCCAATCAGCATCTGTGAACACTTCAACTTCCAATGACTGATTGTTTTTGAACAGAATCCCACGACCTGGTGCCTGCTTGAGGTAACGTAACACCCTGAAGGCAGCCTGTTGATGATGTATGGAGGGTGAATGCATATACCTGCTTAGGACTCCCACAGCATATGTGATGTCAGGACGAGTATGGGACAAGTATATAAGACGCTCAACCAGACGTTGGTATTTTGAGGCATCCACTTTCTCCCCACTAATATCTGCATCAATTTTGTGATTAGCCTCAATAGTGGTGTCCACGGGGGCACACCCAAGCATCCCAGTCTCCTCAAGAAGATCAAGAGTATACTTCCTTTGAGAAATGAAGATCCCTCGTTGAGACCTCGCAACTTCAATTCCCAAGAAGTATTTCAGCTTTTCCAAGTCCTTGACTTCAAATTCTTTGCCTAGCTGTTTTTTCAAGTAATTGATCTCCTCCAAGCAGTCTCCGGTGATGATGATGTCATCCACATACAGGGGCGGATCTATGAAGGGTCCAGGGTGGGCAGCTGCCCACCCTGGAATTTGGTAAAAAGCTGGTTGTGAGCTTATGGCCAAGATTTTAAAATTTTTAAAAATATATAATTGTTATATATGTACATATAAATATACAAAAATTTTAGAAGTTTTCATTTGGTGCAGTGGTATAGGTTTTGGGTGGCGTTGGTTGGGATTAGGGTTCGAAACCTAGCATCAGTTTTTATTTTATTTTTAATTTTTTTGATTGGATCTAAATCTAATCCAACCTAGCTCAGCCGCTCAGCCCATTTGCGAACCGAAATTTAGGTTATCTATTCCGCAGTTCTGCTTCCCGACTTCTGCAGTTCTGCTTCCCGCTGCCGTGTGCGAAAGGCGAAGGAGGTCGCCGCTTGGCCTTGCCCGCTTCCATTTCTACTTCCATTCGCGAATCTCGCCGTCGACGCCTCACGCCTCTCGCCTCTCGCCTCTCGACTTCAGTTCTGCTTCCCGCTGCGGCGCTGCTCTCGCCCCGCCGCCCCGTGTGCGATAGCCGATAGGCGAAGGAGGCCGCCGCTTCCATTTCTACTTCAGCGGCGCCGCCTCTCGCCGTCGACGCCGTGTCGCCGTCTACTTCCCTGGTTTGCATTCCGGCTGCCTGACAGCCCAAGCACGCCCCGATCTCCCTCCTCCTCCCTGGTAATAGATGTTGCATGTTGTCTGTTGAGCAAGACAGCAAGTTTCAATTCAGTTTTTTTTTTTCTTTTTTGATTTTAAGGTTTTGTTTTGTTTTATGTTAGGGTGGAACCGTGGAATAGGGCTACATTGGAGTTGGAGGTGGAGGCATATTCTCAACAAATTTAGGGGTGGCTTTGTCCGTTCCGGTAACGATTCCTCTCACCTCTCCCTTGTGTGATTCTTCTATATTGATTTGGTGAATGATGATATTTCGGAAGCGACGAGTGATTGGGAGCACTGAATAGCCCCTCGCCGTCTTCCGACTCCTTTGATTTGTTTCTCTCTTGCCCATTATTTTCGTTGTGTAGACGTTTGGGCTAATTGTTACGGACTATGGTCATTGTGTTACTGTGTAGGCAATCCGATCACAACTAGCACACTGAAAGGGGTTTTCTCATTACAAGGATGGAACAGTTTTTTAAGAAACTTCCAATTTCTGAATCAGCTCTTAAGAAAAAACGAATTTGTCAAGATGATTTGGAATCAAATTCAAAGAGGGGTCTGATTGAAACTAATCCGGACAACATAATAGCCGATCCAGGGTTACGAGTTAGATTATCAGATTATAATGTTAATGATAGAGATGAAATTAGAAGAAAATATCTATTGAAAGGGCCATGTCAACCACGACATCATCAGTTTCCACAGACAATGTTTGGGAATACACCTAGAAGATTTAATTATGCATGGTTTGAGCAATTTCCTTCTTGGTTGGATTATAGTATAGCAAAAGACGCGGCATTTTGTATATTTTGTTATCTTTTTAAGCATGAAATGGGACAACAATCAGGGGGAGATTCATTTACTGTTGACGGATTTAGAAATTGGAAAGATGGTTTATGTAGACTTCCAGAACATGTTGGGGGTCCCAATAGTATTCACAATCAGGCTGCAGTGATGTGCACTAACTTAATGAAATCAGGTCAGCATATTGAGGTCCAGTTTCTTAAACAATCGGATCTCGCTAGACAAGAGCATAAAACACGTCTAACTGCATCAGTTGATTGCATTCGATTTCTAATACAACAGGGCTTAGCATTACGTGGTAATGATGAATCAGATTCTTCAACAAATCGAGGAAATTTTCTCGAGCTTTTAAGATTTCTTGGAGATCATAATGAAGAGGTGAAACTGAATTGTCAAATTTAGATATTATGGAACTGAATTGTCAGTTGGAAACTTATGTTTATGATGTTCGGGCTGATAGTGATTTTGCACAAGTAAATGGAATTGGCGATCTTGCAGTAAAAATGGTTGAGAAAAAGAAGGATATTTTATATCCTTTGGTTTACTTGCTCCTGAAATTATCATTGGTTTTACCAGTTGCAACAGCTACAGTTGAGAGGGCATTTTCTGCAATGAATATCGTGAAAAACCGTCTGCGTAATCGGATGGGAGACTCAATGATGAATGATTGCTTGGTTACATATATTGAAAGAGATATATTCAAAAGTATTGATAATGAGATTATCATCAAACGCTTTCAAAATATGAAAAGTCGACGTGGTAACTATGAAAGGTAATGTTATGCGTTTTTAATTTTAATTTAGTTGAAAAATTCTTAAATATTCATATGTTAATTTTCTTGTATTAATACATTTATTTGAATAATTTAAGTTAATTTTTTTAGCTACATTATGAAATGAGTCTGCCCACCCTGACATTATTTTCTGGCTCCGTCGCTGTCCACATACACAATAAGAATAGAAACCTGAGCACCCTTCCTCTTGATAAAGAGAGTATGATCAGCCTGACTTTGAGTGTATCCAAGTTGAAGCATGGTCTTGTAAAAACGTCCGAACCACGCTCTTGGAGACTGCTTCAGGCCGTACAGGGATTTAAGAAGGTAGCAGACCTTCCCTTTGGACCCTTTGATCACAGAGCCCGGGGGAAGATCCATGTAAACTTCCTCTTCCAGATCACCATTCAAGAATGCATTCTTGATATCAAGTTGCAGTAGCTCCCATTTACGACTCGCAGCACAGGAGAGAAGCACACGAATTGAGTTCATCATTGCAACAGGAGCAAATGTCTCCTGGTAGTCAATGTCCTGAGCTTGTGTATATCCCTGAGCCACCAGACGAGCCTTGTACCGCTCCACCACTCCATCTTGATTTTGTTTAACTGTGAAGACCCAGTGGGATCCAACCGTTCGCTTCCCAGGGGGAAGACTAGCAAGCCGCCATGTCTTATTTTTATCCAAGGCACACAGTTCCTCCTCCATTGCCTTTTTCCACTCAGGTGTTTGAACAGCCTCCTGCCAAGTCTTAGGAATCACAATAGATGAGAGAGAAGAGATAAATGCTTTATGGGCCTGAGAGAGGTGATCATAGCAAATGTAGTTGGCAATTGGGTGTTTGGTGCCACCCCTTTTACCTATAAGACGGGCAAGAGGAACATGGAGGTCTTCATCAGAATTTGGTGCGGAGGCAGTCACTGGCATTGGCGGAACATCCTCAGTCTGCACTTGCTCAACAGTCGTAGGACGACGGGAGTATGTGTATAGTATAGGTGGAGCGGAGGTGGAAGGAATAGGAGGAGTGGAAGGAATAGGAGGGGTGGGAGAAGTGGACATGGCAGGAAGAGGATAATGGACAATAGGAAGAGGAGAATCGATGGTCTCGTCACCATTACCGGTCGTCTCCCCCTGACGAGGACCAAAGTACGACTCCCCCTCACGAAATGTAACATCCACAGTGCAATAGTAGCGACGAGTCGGAGGGTGATAACATCGATACCCTTTGGTGGTAGGAGAGTAACCAACAAAAACACACTGCAGGGATCGCGCATCGAGTTTATCACGTTGCGGGGTATGGACGTGGACAAAGCACAAGGAGCCGAAGATTCGAGGGGCAAGATGAGAAGTGTGGACAATGTGATTTTTGGCAAGACATAAGAGGGGCGTATCAAACGAGAGAGCACGAGACAGAAGACGGTTAATAAGATGAGCAGCAGTGAGGACTGCATCACCCCAGTAGGATTTAGGAAGGTGCATAGCAAGGAGTAAACACCGGGCCACCTCCAGCAGGTGCCTATTCTTCCGTTCAGCCACCCCATTTTGAGTGGAAGTGTGGACGCACGTGGTTTGATGTATAATGCCATGGTCGGCAAGATAGGCCCCAAAAACACCCCGGTCGTCATATTCCCCACCATTATCACTACGAAACACACGGATTTTAGCGCCAAATTGCTGGATCACCAGCTTATGAAAAGTTTGAAACAAGAAAGCACATCACTTTTTCTTTTAAGCAAATAAAGCCACGTAGTGCGGGAGTGACAATCAATAAACGTAACAAACCATTTATAGCCAGATAAAGATAACACCGGGGACGGGCCCCAAACATCAGAGTGAATAACATCAAAAGGACATAAACTAGGAACAGACAAATGACTCGTACTCCGACGGACATGTTTAGACTGTTCACACGCATCACAAGAGAATGACTGAATTAACTGATGAAAAACAGGAAACAACTTAGTAAGATATAAAGGAGAAGGGTGGCCAAGGCGTTGATGCCAGCGTCGGATGTCATGAAGAGTCGGAGATCTGGTGGAAGAGAGAGCACTGGGTGAAGGCTGGTTCAGCAAGTACAGTCCTCCAACATTCCTACCACTGCCAAGCGTCCGCCTCGTACCCAGATCCTGAAACACACAAACATCAGGAAAGAATGTCACGGAACAGTGTAAAGAGTTAGTCAAATGACTAATCGAAAGCAAACTACGGGGAAAAGAGGGAACATGCAAAACCGAGGACAGTAATAGGTCAGGTAAACAAGGGACAGTCCCTTTTCCAGCGATGGCGGAGAGAGAGCCATTAGCAGCAATAACTTTATCACGACCAGAAAGGGGGGTATAGGAGGTAAAACCTGAGGCAGAACCAGTCATGTGGTCGGTTGCACCTGAGTCGATAATCCACTCGGAAGGAGGGGAAGACACGACATTAGCACTGGACAGGCCTGAAGTGGCAACAGCAGCATGAGAAGCAGCAGGAGCAGAGTCTGCGTGGGAGCGCAACATGCGTCGAAAGGCCTCCAATTCACAGGCAGACAGGCCTCCAGAGGTGTCCTCCAGAACCTCGGTGGAGTGGGCAGAAGAGTGAGAGCGATCACCAGAGTGACGACCACCACCACCACGGTACCCGCCTCTACCACGGGTACTAGAGCCCCGACCACCAGGAGCAAGGTGCGGATGCAGGCGGAAACAAGAGTTCTTGTTATGGCCAGTCTTCCCACAATGACTACAAACAGGAGGGGGTCCGCGCGACATCCCAGCCAGCGCAGAGTGATCAGTAGCGGGGCCTAGAGTGCGACGACGATTCTCATCACTGAGGAGCATGCTGAAGGCCTCCCGAAGAGAGGGAAGCGGCTCACGATGGAGGACATGTAGGCGAACAGCGTCAAACTCCATGTTGAGCCCCATAAGAAACACGTGAACCCGGAATCGATCGTTAGCTTTCTGAAGGGCCACCGCATCAGCCGTACAAGCAGCAGTGAAAGTATTGAAGAAATCTAGCTCTTGATAAAGACGCTCGAACTCATAATAGTAGGCGGCAATGGTCATAGTCCCCTGCTTCAGTTCCAGAACACGGCGAGTGAGCTCGTACACTTGCATTGAACTGCCCGCCTGAGAGTAAGTATCACGGGCCCGTGTCCAAATATCATAGGCGGAGTCCAACATCATATAACTACGATACACCTGAGGAGACATCGAATGAAGTAACCACGAGACGACCAACGAATTGTCCGCATCCCATTTGCGCCATGAGGGATCGGTGCGTGGTGGTTCAGCAGTGGTACCATCAATAAGTCCATATAACTGGTGGCTGCGAATAGCATGCTGGGCCTCCCTCGACCATTCCAGATAATTTGTGTCATCCAAGGCAACAATAGTAATCTTCAACGAGCCAGACTGGCCATGACTCCGAGGAGGATCACCCGAGGAACCGGGCAAAGCACCGGATCGGGGAACGGAGGAACCAGGAAGAGCACCGGAGTGAGAGGAGGGGGAGATATCAGATGGATCATCCATTGTAGAGAACGAAGATATCAAAAAAGGTTGAAAAACATCCTACAGGTGCCCCTTAGATCTAGAAGCCGAAGAGAACACCGGAGGATGTGAGGGCGGTGTCTCCGGCAGTCCCCATGAAGGACAAAACGGCTGGCAGGAAGAGAGGATCGGGTGCCGGCGACAAGCTAGGCCAAAGAGAAAGCCAGCAGCCCGATCGGGTGCGACAGAAAGGGATCGAGCGTGCGGGAGAGACGCGAGGTCGGGGAAGAAGCGAGCCCGCCGGGGAAGATGCGAGGTCGGCGGAACGGGAGGAGACGGGACGCGAGCGTGCGGGAGAGGGGTCGCCGGAGGACGGACGAGAAGGCGCGAGGTCGGCGGGATCGGGAGCGGCGAGACGCGAGCGGCAGATAGACGGGACCGTCCGTCGCCTCTGATACCAAGTAGAAAGCGCTCGATTGTATTGACACGATGCCCTAAACCGGGTAAATAGGATACATATATAGGAGACATGCACGTGACATATCACGTGTATTAGATAAATGCGGATAAAATAAAGCGAATATTCAACTAATAATGTGTTGAAAGGCATATCTTGGTGATTCTTGTACATCCCGTTTTTTTGATAGGATTGTTTCAGATGGTTTATATTGAGCTTAAGGGGGGAAAATGGAAGAAATCTGATGATCTCTAAAAAGAGTTGTATAAGCTCATGCAAATCTAAGATTAAGACTTTGATTTATGCGGAACCCAAATAGTTGAATGTTCCAAATTATGATGTTGATGATTATGGTTATTGATTTTGTTAAACAAAATACAACTTGTGTGTAAAATCTGGTGATCTTGAAATAAAGGTATGGTACTGTACAGTGTCCTAAAAGTTTTAAAAAAAATCACTAATTTTTCTCATTGCTAGAATCAAAATGAAATCACCTGAAACAATGTAAGATGCATGTTCAGGGATTTTCATGTGGAGTGCCTGCACACCACACAAATAATGCATCATATAACAGAACATCAAGACCATTAGTTCGTCGTCAACTTTCTATGCTTAACGCCTCAACTTAGTCTGAAAGTTTATGAATTTTTTCCTATTTTCCATGATATACATTTGAGGGCATGTTTGGAGTAGTGGCTAAGTCTCCCGTACAGAATTTTAGAGGTCCCAGGTTCAACTCAATAGAAATACCCTCTCTCTAAATGCACGTGTTGGACAATGATTTGTCCTAGACTTGCAGCTGGAGTAATACTTTGCTAACCGGGGAGGGGAACGAAGCGACCAAGAGGGATCAGTTGGAGATAGTGGGAGAGAGAAAGAAGGGGAGATGAGCTTGTTTATTGATGAAGGACTCTCCACTGACTCATGAAGGTTAATGAAATGAACTCCCCCTTCCAAGAATCTGTTATGTGCTCGTTGGCCGGTGAAGGTGAAGGCGGGGATACAAGGGCAAGCCCTAGAATGAGGGTAGAGGAAAGAAGATGAAACACTAAAAGAGAGGGTGGAGGAAGGAAGAAGAAGCTTGGGGAGGAGGATGAGAGTAAACCCTAGTGGAAGGGCGGGCTTAGAGAGGGTGAGAGAGAAATTTTAAAGAGATAAAAGAACTTGATATTTTTTCCTTCCTTCATACAAGGTTAAGGGTGTATATATAACAAGCCCCGGAGGTAAACCCGTAATTACATCAACAACAACAACAACAACAACAACAGAACCCATATAGTCCCCAATCATTGGGGGTATGGGCGGGGGAAGATTGGAAACAGACCTAACCTTTGGCCCTATGCCCAAAGTGGCTTCTCTCAGAGGAGAAAGACCGAACCTTTGACAATAGATGCACAAAGTGGCTGCTCGCAGATTACCACTGAAATAGTGGCCCCCTATACCGTCACGTTTGCTGCGGAATCATGCCCTCAAATCAAAGCCAAAGACATCAGAGAGGGCAGACTCAAGAATCCATTTTGATTTATGTGCACATAACCAAAATGGATTCTTGAGGTAAACCCGTAATTACATCAAGATGCATAAAAATATAGAAATACATGAAAATACTAAAAGACTGAAAATACTTATATGACTTAATACGGCTCGACTCATACAATAAAGACTCGACTCGATACAACATAATTACTAATATAATAGGATAACTGACGGTGAACCCGTAACACTCCATCCGTCCTCGCCACGAGCTTTCCCTCAAGCTCGAACTTCAAGTGGGTGGCCGCAGTGGCCGGATCATCTGGCACCTTGATCTCTCACTAGAACAACGTCTGGTAGTGCATCGTGTCGACGATGGAATCGGTGAGGAGTGGAGGCTCCGTCGAAACAACGGGCAGTGGACGCAATCTGTCTGGTGGGGCTGGTGGAGCGGCGGAGAGTAATGGCAGTAAGGAGGCCGAAGGAACAGCGGCCGACAGAAGCGTGGTGGGCCCATAACCCACAGGTCCTAGGATCAAAATCCAGCTCTGATTCAAAATATGTTATGTGCTCATTGACCGGTGAAGGTGGAGGCGGGGATACAAGGGCAAGTCCTAGAATGGGGGTAGAGGAAAGAATACGAAACCCTTAGAGAGGGTGGAGGAAGGATGAAGAAGATTGGGGAAGAGAATGAGAGTAAACCCTAGGGAAAGGCATCTGCTTAGAGAGGGAGAGGGGAGAGGGAGAGTAATACGAACTAGAAAGAGATTGCTTGGATTAATGAAACAACGGATACAATCAGGAGCAAGCTCCGGCCAACTCTCAGAGGCTGGTTCCCCCAAAGAGCTTCTCTCTAATGAGAGCCCAAAAGACAATAGATCTCAAGATATCCTAACTCCCCCAAATCACCTCCTTATATAGGGAGGGGGGCTCACATCAACCCTAATAACATTTAAAAGAAAACAATAATAATAATAAGATGCCCTGTGCGCGTAACAGAGAGGGAGAGGGAGAGGGATGAATTTTAGAGAGATAAAAGAATTTAATATTTTTTACTTCATACAAGATTAAGGGCATATATATAACAAGCTCCGGGGGTAAACCCGAAATTACATCAAGATGCACAAAAATATAAAAATACATGACAATATTAAAAGACCGAAAATACTCATATGACTCAATACGACTCGATTCATACAATAAAGACTCGACTCGGTACAAAATAATTACTATTATAATAGGATAACTGAGGGTGGACCCCTAACAGAATCGAAGGCAACAAGCTAGGGTTTCGGGAAAGAATGATCAAATGTAGACCTAGGGATTGGGGCTGCCAAGGAATGAGAGTCTCTAACAATTGTTACAACCCTCTTCAGATATTCCCAACGTTGTTATAATTGCATGTCATACTTGTCATCTTATAACATATATGATATATCAACCTCCTTCCTCACTCCACAGTCAAGACCACTCAAAATTTACAATCAATTTTTTAAGCCTTTTGAACTTTTTAGGCGATCTTCTACTTTCCACTAGCCATTTAGCATCATATTAGCTTTGTTTAAACTATGGACTGCCAACTTGCCCCTTGAACAATCTATTTTAAACTGGGAACTTTCAACTTTTTTGTTCAATCCTCATCCACGACAAATATAACTGTGCATCCTGTGAAGAAACTATATTTCAAGTGATTTACGCGTTCCTAACGTGTCATAGATCCAAATTAACTTTTCATTTTTTCATGATAAAGTTTGATATTCTTGTATACAATCATCTTTATGAAAGCTTTTTGTTGCAAGGAGATGGAATCTTAAACTTCTTGGTCTACCCAGCCTTTGTATTAGTAAATGAATCCAGTATGGTAAACCTAAGAAACTCTCTATCTTCCAGTTTTCTTAATTCCTTGAGGATCATTTGAATTATTAACCTTGAGAAACTGCTCTGAGATTGTCTTGATTCAAAGGCAACATGCTTTATAAGTAGTAACCAACCACATCCATGCCTTCATTGTTTTGTATGCATGTGTGAATAAAAGTTCATTTCATCACAAAAAAACACTTGTGCTAGTGCTCTAAATTCATTTACGAAGAGTGACTCTCATCAAGTGAAACTTCAAAAAAATATGTGATGTATCAAAAAAGTAGGAAGATATATATATAGAGAGAGAGAGAAATAATTACCCGTACCTCCCCTGTAAGTTAGCATAATTACTGAGAGCACCCCTCTTATTTTCGAAATTACAAAAATCTCCCCTGAACTTTTCATTTCATAACATCATGAACAAAAATTCAGGTTTTTTTTGTAATGAAATTGTACACAGATGGGGTTTTTTGTAATGAAATTAAAACTTCAAGGGAAGTTTTTGTAATTATGCTAACTTATAGGGGAGTTTTTTGTAATTTTGAAAATAAGAGGGGTGTCTCAGTAATTTAGCAAAGTTAGAGGGGAGGTCCCGGTAAATGGCCCTATATATATATATGATATAAATGGGAATTCACTCACCCAAAATAAGCACTCGCTCTTCAATAATATTGAGGGAATCATCTAACTAAGGGGACTCCTTATATTTGGAGAATCACCGTATCACTCATCAACCCGATGAAGGAACCAAACACCAAAAACAAAGGCGCCCCACCGACCTTTGTGTGCATTGATGTCGATACTAGCAAACACATTGACGAAAAAAAAAACAGCGCACAAAAAGCACATTCTCAATTAATCCTCGCAATTGCAGTTTACTCACCACTACCATCTCGTCAGTGATATTTGATGTTAATTTGACGCAAAACCTTCAGCAACAGTCGATACCATGATGCAATAACCAAGCTTATTGTAACAAGACATCGGACATCACCCTCTCAGATTATACTGATTCATCTCGCAGTGCGATATCAGCTATCCTCTGTTCGTGTTGCACTCATTCTTTCAGAGGAACTTCACACCACCGCCCACCACCTAGACATCACCCGCTTAGATTATATTCATTTATCTAATCGGTCCAATAAGAGGTGAAAAGGCGGTGTTTATTGGGCAGCGTCATCCGGGCTTTGCACTCGTGATTTACTCTCTTAGGATATAAAATTTATTTTTAAAATTTATTCATATATTTATGAATTTTATTAAGGTAAGTTTGCCACTTTATTTCTTTTCTCTAAGCTTGTAAATCTGGCCATATAATCTCTAAATAAGAGACTAAGAAATTATTGAATATGCCTTTATTGTCATGTCTTTCAGGGCAAAAATCATGGGAATAAGATTCTCTTTTCTTGATTCTCTACCTCTTCTGTCTTCAAAGTTGTGCATCATCTCATGGCATAGCACTTTCTCTCACCTTTCACCTCATGAAATTCTCTCTCCTTAGTGCATGCTTATTATGGTTCATGGATTTCTCTCCCTCATGTCATGGGTATACAAATTAAGAAAAAGCCTCATCCACTTCCTCTTTTCTCACTCTAAGATTTTCATACTAATTTTCTCTCGTAGGATTTGTGATCGACTTAGATTTGGAAGTTGGAATATAAGTACGCTAACGGGAAAAGCGATGGAAGTAGGGGATACAATGTTTAGGAGAAGGATAAATATTTTTTGTCTGCAAGAGACTAAATGGTGTGTGAGAAAGCAAAATTTCTAGAAAATTCAGGTTTTAAATTATGGTAGACAGGAAAAAATAAAACAAGCAATGGAATAGGTATTATTGTAGATACTACTTGGAGGGATGAAGTTGGTGGGGTAAGCAGAAAAAACGATAGAATCTTAGCTCTTAAATTAATCGTAGGAAAGGAAACTATTAATGTAATTAGTGTGTATGCGACACAAGTAGGATTAAGTGAAGCTATTAAAGTACAATTTTGGGAAGACTTAGATGATTTGGTAAGAGAAATCCCACAAAGCGAGAAAATTTTCATTGCAGGAGACTTAAATGGATATGTGGGGAAGAAAAATACAGATTATACAGATGTTCATGGAGGATTTGGGTATGGAGAAGGAAATGAAGAAAGAAGAATCATTCTAGACTTTGTCATAGCACATGAGCTAATTATGACAAATATGTTCTACATGAAGAGGGAAGAACACTTAATTACGTTCAAGAGCGGACAAAATAAGTCACAAATTGACTATTTTATTACTCACAAAAGGGATAAAAAGATTTGTAAGGATTGCAAAGTCATACCAGGAGAAAGTTTGATAATGCAACATAGGTTAGTGTGTTGGATGTGCAAATTAAATATAGTAACTTTAAGAGAAAGACAAAAGTGTTGCAAAAAATTCGGTGGTGGAACTTGAAGAAGGAAAAACAAGTTGTTTTCAAGGCAACGGTTTTAGAACAACTAGTTGATGATCCTTATGTTGATCCTAGTGTCACATGGGAAGTTATGTCTTCTCATTTAAGGATAAATGGAAAGAACATACTTGGAGAGTCAAAAGGTCGTGCGCCCCCACAAAAAGAATCTTGGTGATGGAAAAAGAAAGTGCAAGACAAAGTGAGGGCAAAGAGAGTCAGCTATAAAACATTATATGCTTGTAGGAATGATGAAAACTTGACAAAGTATAAAGTCGCTAAAAAAAAATCTAAAAATGCAGTAAGTAAAGCAAGAAGTCAAGTTTATGAAAAAATTTATTAACGACTAGATACCAAAGATGGAGAGCGTGATATATATAAAATTGCTCGAGCTAGAGAGAGGAAGACAAGAGATTTAAGCCAAGTTAAATGCATAAAAGATGAATCAGATACGGTTTTGACGGATGATGTGGCTATTAAGGAGCGATGAAAAATATATTTTTATCAACTATACAATGAAGGAAAAAACAATGAATTGAACTTAGAAGAGTTAAGTAAATCGGAGGAGTATAGAAACATAACTTTTTATCGTAAAATTCAAGCATCAGAGATAGATGACGCTCTGAAAAAGATGAAAAATGAAAAGGCGGTTGGGTCAGGCGATATACCTATTGAAGTATGGAAATGCTTAGGGAGGGAAGAAATTGTATGGCTTACAAATTTCTTCAATAAGATACTGAAGACAAAGAGGATGTCAAACCAATGGAGAGAAAGTATTTTGGTACATTTGTATAAAGAACAAAGGAGAACGAGTAATGGAGAGAAGAGTTGGACGAGAGACTAGCACCTAAGAGAATCGATTTGGATTCAAGTCAGGGAGGTCAACCATGGAAGCTATACATCTCTTGAGGAAACTCATTGACAACTATCGGGAAAGGCAAAAAGATTTGCATATGTTGTTTATCGATCTGGAGAAGGCTTATGATAGGGTTCCAAGAGAGGTCTTGCGGAGACTCTAAGAAAAGAAAGGTGTAAATGTATCATACATTGATGTAATCAAAGATATGCATACAAATTCAGTGACCAGGGTGAGGACGTCTGGAGGATTAACACAGGAATTTCCTATCGTTGTTGGCTTACATCAAGGGTCAGCTTTAAGCCCTTATCTTAGAAGAGCTCACCGAACATATCCAACAAACAATACCTTGGTGTTTATTATTTGCAGATGATATTGTTTTGGTCGATGAGACGCGCGAGGGTGTAAACGCGAAACTTGAATCTTGGCAAGACACTTTAGAAAAGATAGGTTTTAGATTGAGCAGGACAAAGACGGAGTATATAGAGCTTAAATTTAGTAGTGCAAGAAGGTTGGATGACTCCGTCATTAAATTGGGTAACCAAGATATTTCTCGCAATTAGGCCAGCAATGCTCTACGGTTATGAGTGTTGGGCAGTGAATGGTGTACATGAGCAAAAAATGGGAGTTGCCGAGATGAGAATGCTTAGGTGGATGTGTGGTCGCACGGGACTGGATAAAATTAGGAATGAATGTATCAGGGATAAGACAGGAGTGGCGCCAATTGTAGAGAAGATGCGAGAAGCTCGTTTAAGATGGTTCAGACATGTACATAAGAGACCATTAGAGGCACCTGTTAGGCGTTGTGAGAGTTTAGTCACTATACATATTAAACGGGGGAGGGGTAGACAAAAAAGACTTGGAATGAAACTATAAGGAAAGATATGATGTACTTAGGCATTAGTGAGGCTACGATTAAAGATAGGGCGCGGTGGCGACAAAGGATCCATATAGCTGACCCCACTATGGTGGGATAAAGGCTTGAGTGTTGTTGTTGTTGTTGTAACAGGCTATCTCCAAAAATATCTTAATAGCAGTACATCCTACAAATTTTAAAAATCTTCTACATGTTATTCTATGTTTATTTTATCCAATCGGGTAAAAAGAGAAAATGGGGATTCGATGGTAATCCAAAGCATACAATAAATACAAGCAAAATGTTCTAAGATAATACAACGAATTTAGAAGTCGGGTACGTTTTGGAATTTTGTCATCTAAAGAATGAGTATTCATGAAATATGTTGTGGTGCTTCATGAAAGATTTCGACTTGAACTTAGAGCTTTCCTCAATTGTTAATGTACTTGAAGATGTAGAACTAAGGCTCCAACTCAAAACCAATTGGTAAAGAGTGGAGAGCCCAAAGTGCTCATAAATCACACAACACAACATGGGATACCTAATGTGGCACTATTCCTTTTCACATAGAATAGAACTTCAACAACACAGACCAATGTATGGGGTACATAATCGTTAACCACACACAGGAATCTACATGAATATAACACAATGCATGAGCGTCAAGATGATATTCCAACGTGCCCCACATGGATACATCACATGGATGAATTGGGGCTTGCGCACCAGCCTAGCTCTGATACCAAGTAGAAACCAGATATCTAATTCAAAACCAACTGGAGAAGAGCGGAGAGACCGAAGTGATTATAAAGCACACAAGGGAAGATGAGATTCTCGATGTAGGACTATTCCTCTCCATGTCGGGTAAAACTCCAACAGGCATGGGCCAATGTATGGGACACAATCATGGACCACACATAGGAATCCATGGGGATACAACACAACACATGGGCAACAGGATAATATTCCAGCAAAATCAAGATCAAAAAGCAATAGCAAGAAAATAAAAGTCAATCCTTCAGTGTCGATCATAAATATTATCCCACCGAAAAGAAGATGTCATAAGATATAGATTAAAGGAGGAAGCTAAAAGAACATCTTGCAATTATTACAAACCAGGACAAGAGATTGATTACTACTAGAAACTGCATCCAGAGAAGAGGACCGCATGGGAAGATGGCAAGAGGAATGCTCTAGCCACAACTAATGAAGGCATTACAAAGTTATCTCAAGCAGTGAAGTATATCTAAGTTATTCTGGCTACACATGCCGCCAGAGTCAAAATCAAAGAGTATATATTTCACCTCAACATTCAAAAGGACCTCTATCATTAATGTCATTTTGCATTCGGGTACTAAGAATAATCTCATAAGGTTTTTGGTAAGGACTGAGGTTGAACAGTGCTGCGCATCCAGATCCATAGATTGTTGGTTGGTTTAATAAGGGCTTAGATTTTTCTATTTCAAAGTAACGTACCCTAGGGTTTGTCAAATCTACAGCTTTTATTGATGAGGTGTGAGTGTAAAGATGTTTCACCGGATGTATGCCATGGAATTTTGGGTTGTTTCTTCATAAGACAGAATCTTCTATAGAAGACAATAATTTTATGTGATTATAAAAAGGGAGCTTAAAGTATGTCGAGCTCAGGCAGCACCATCCGTGGAGATCTAAGTTCATGATAAAAGACTAGAGGATCCCTCCAAGGGGTAAAGAGCCCTCTTTCTCCAAAGCAGCACCTCATCCACCATTCCGTCAACAAATATGAAAAACAAGGTTATACTAAATCCCCGGGCTAGCTCGGAGGCCTACAGATCCTAATGTCGTTGTTATGGGCTGCTCATTCACGGGGTCTTCCCGCCGGTCGAGCCGCATAACAGGGTTGCGGCCCGCACATCCCATCCCATCTCAGCGCGTGTTCTCGGCGCTGCAGTATGTTGAGGTTGGGTCTCGAACCCTTTACCTCCTTGATGAGAGGCACTTAACGCCTGCCCTCATCACCAACTGAGCAGCGGATCAGTTGGTGATGTGAGCTGGCGTTGAAAGCTTACATCAAGGAGGTAAAGAGTTTGAGGCCCAGCCTCAACATCCCGCAGCGCCTAAAACACGCGCTGAGATGGGTTGGGATGTACGGGCCGCGGCCCTGTTATGCGGCCCGACCGGCGGGAAGACCCCGTGAATGAGCGGACCATAACATAAAAGAGCACTTTTGTGCGGGGCGTGCTCGAGAGAGAGAGCTTCCAAGATCTCTTTTAGGGTTGTGAAAAATAGACTTCTTTATTCATATCAATACAAGACCCAGTGAGTCATTTAAATAGGACTTACAATCAACATCAAAAGGAAAGAACATGAAAGGAAATAACGACAGACTTGGACATGCGACTAAAAAGGACAACACATAAAGACACGACATAAATAACGACGTCATATAAGGACGCGACTCTCATGACATAATAAATTCATATTCAGAAATAAATAATAATAAGTAATGTCATAATAAGACCCATAACAGTCGCCTCCCCACTTAGACAGATGCCCTTTATAATAACTAAAAGGAAGAAAAAGAAGTCCAAATACAAAAAACCCAAAAAAAGACGGCATGCTCCTCCACATTCTCTGCATTTGAATGGATGAGAGATTGGGTTGTTATCTGTTCCGTTACTTCCGTCTTCGACGACGCTCGTTTCGTTGCTTCCATTTTCATCGACCTCGTCTCTTCTTGTTTCCGTTTGAATCGCCGACAATGTGTGACCGAGACATGGTCAGTTCCTCCGCTTCCATCTTTGACCTAGCCTTCTCCATCCGCATTCGTCTGCTCTTCGAGGGGAGTCAAGGAATCGATCTTCTATGTCTCTCGTCGGTCTGGGATCTCTATTCCATGCACTTTCTGCTCGGTCCAGCTGTTTCGATCCCACTCCAACAATCCTTTTTCCAAACAAATTACTATTTCAGACAAAAGAGGAACAACTTCATATGCATGTTGTGTTCTTTTATTCTTTATAATGCATTAAGCTTGATCTCCACTGATTCCAGTAGCCCACTGATTATGGTCCTTTGTTTCCTACCTTCGATATTCAACAGTCTTTAATCCGTCTCTTCCGGTTCTTTTGTTGCTTCCCTTTTTCTATAGGAGACAAATTTAAATATGTTGCTCTCGCTAAAGGGTCGAGTAACCCTCTTAAATACTATGGTGGAGGGAATTCCACAGTAAATTTTACTTGTATGACTCATATCAAATTGATTGATGGGAATTATCTTCTTTGAGTTCAATCCCTACGAATCTTTATTGGGAATCGGAAGAGACTTTGATTTATTAATGGATCCAAACCTGCTTCTATCATGATAGACCCAATAATGAAGAATGGGAATGAGATAATCTAATTGTAATTAATTGGCTAATAACTCTATGGAAGCAAAGATTGCCAGCTAATTCCTTTTCTATCAGACCGCAAAGGAGATGTGGAACTTAGTGGAAAGAAATTATTCAAAGAAGTAAGATTTGGCGAGGATTTATCAACCCCAAATAGAGCAGACATCCATGAATAATATAACTGACACATAAGTAGGCAGAAATTGACTAATGCTCGGCTATTCAATCTATCAAGGATTACAAGAAAGATCTTATGCAGGGAAGGGTCTTTGAACTTCTTTTTGGTCTTCCCCCAGAATCGTGGAATTTCAGAGAGTACAGATGATGGGAAGGGATTTTGTTCTTTATTTGGAGACAATTGCTCATTATATAAGGGGAGGGGCTAGCCGTTTAAATTCTCTCTATAATGGGGTGAATTTGGGATATAATAAATCTTCCCTCATTGCCGAACAAAGAAGAATACTAAAACCTTGGAGCCAATAAGTCAGGCGAAGGAGTAAAATAAGTGTCCATATGGAAAGAAAGGACACGGGAAAGAAAAATGTTGGGACTTACATACCAACTTGGTTCCAACAGGATGGATATGTGACCCCAATGGGAGATGTCACAGGTGCCACGAAGAAGTGCAGGGATTTGGCGTCCGGTGGGTGATCGAGGACGACAGAGAACCCTGCTGAATGTGAGCTGTGGCGATGAGAAGCGATGGCGCCGACTGGGAGCAGTCGTCGGAAGAAAAAGATCTACAGGGACCATTGGAACAAGTGACTGGAGCAGAGGCTGCCTGATGGAGACCGCGGGGGCTAATGGCAGCTACACAAATTGTGGAGGCGACACCATCGGGTGGAGGCGACAAGGCCGGTGGTGTGAACTGTGGGGAGGGAACAACCAGAGGTGATGGTGGAGCGATAATAACTACGCAGGTCGGAGGAGCTTCTTCGAGCGCATGTGGGATCGATGACTGTTGTAGTTGGGGATCAGTGGCGGCTCCAGTGGAATCGAAGCGTCGGTCAATGCTGGCGGCGAGTCGCGAAAGCGCGTCATATGACATTGGCATCTCCAGTAACTTCTGGAACATCGAACAAAGGGTCCTTTGCTCGTCGCAGCTTGTCTCCATGTCGAATTAATTTATTAATCAATTAGCTTTAGTGAAAAATTAATTAATTTAATTAATTGAGAATTACTCAATTAACTAAAGTAATTAGATCTTATAATAACCGGCTTCGCTAACTGTTCCCAAGGTACGTGACTTGGCGATGGAACCTGCACAGCGCGGGGCTCGAACAAGCAGGGGACACCGGGCTCGAAACTTATGTTGGGTGAATAAGTCTGCGTCAAGCCGTGGGGATGGAGAATCGTGGACGCAAGGTGCTCGAAGATGAGGGCTCTGTGCCCGTGACAGGGGGGTCGATCTGCATCAACGTCTTGGCACGCAGTGTCGATGTCGCGCGTGGATGGGGGAACTCGGTTGCCGCCGAGGGAGGAGGCCACGGGCTGGGAATGGAAGATCGAAGAAGAAGCGGGCTGGAGATGAAAGCGGATGAGTTGTAGGGCACGGTCTGAGTCGATGGAAGATTGATGGTTATGATGAATGTCGTTGGGACTTCCGGGAAGATGGAAGAGATCGTCAGTTGGCTCTTCCACGTGCCTCCAGCGAGGAAGGGGATTGCGTCAGCTGCTTTTGCAGATGACGAGGGCGGAGTTAGGGGTCTTCTGCGATGAGGTCGATGATGTGTGGTGTTGATGAAGCAGAGATCTTATCCTATTAGCGGAAGAGGATCAAAAAGCTTTGATACCAAAATGTTATGGGTCTAGCCTGTAACGTCGTCGAAGGTGGCGCTGGAGGCGGAGATATAAGAGGAGTCGAGCTCAACACGCGAGAGAGGAAGAAGGGGAGTCTTGCTCAACCTTAACCCTAAAAATGGGAAGAGAGAGGAGAACTTGATTAATTCATTTACTAATTCAAACATGACCGAAGGGTCCATATATATATAACTACGTCGACATGAGTACTAAAACATTATATAAAAGAGAGCACTAAAATATTAAGACTATAGACTCGACTCGAGTCATACAACTTGAACTCAAATACATGAAGACTCATAATAATATAATTGATAGATAATTGACGACGTGAGACCACTAACATTTGATGTTATAGGTCTCCACTATCCGTCGTTGGTTATGTTGGGCATATTTCATTCCGAGTCTTTATGTATGTTATTTTGAGTTGTATGAGTCGAGTGGAGCCTTTGGAGTCTTAACGTTTTAGTGTTACATTTTATTTAATGTTTTAGTGCTCATGTCTTTATAAGTCTATAAATAGACCCCTTGGGTCATGTGGGAAGTCATGAATGAATTAATTTAAGTTCTCTTCATCTCTCTAAGTTCATCTTTCTCTCTCTCTTTAGTTCCCTTTCCCCTCATCCAATTTCTAGGATTAGGGTTGAGCAAGGCTCCCCCTCTTCCTCTCCCCCCCCCCCCCCCCCCGCATTCTCCGTGAGTTGAGCTTCGCTCCCCTTGTATCTCCACCGCCACCTCAGACGACGTTACAGGCTAAGCCCATAACATCTTGGTATTAGAGCCTCTGATCCTCACTTCTACCTGCGGCTAACAACAGCCCGCGTTGGTTCTAGACAGTTCCGCGCCCGATTCTGCACGCCTCCGTCTCCTCTACTAGCGCCTCTCCAACTCTAGCCCTCTGCTACATCGACGCCACATGATGCCAACCTCCTCGCAGAAGACCCCAAACTCCGCCCTCGCCGTCTGCAGAAGAACTGACACCGCCTCCTTCCTCGTTGGACACACGCGGAGGAGACAGCCCGACGCTCCTTCCCACATTGAAGCCTCGTCGTCATCCATCCTTACGCTTGACCGGCACACATGACATCGAGCCCAACAACATCCCCTTCATCCCACACTGACGCTGACGATCGTCTGTGAGGAAAGAGATGAAGGGTAAGGAACCACCATTCCTTTTGCTAGGGAGGTTGCAGTCCAATAAGACTCGGTTTTCTCTTGTCGTTTTGTTTTTATCTGAAATTCTGGATTTTATAATCCGAGTACTTAGGCCATAATAATCAATGTGCTGCTTATGGGAATTAGGAGCTACATGTTGCAAAAATCAGGGATCTAGAAATGGTGGGTAATAAACATAGATATCAATTACATCGTATGTTAATTGCGTGGAATTAGGAGTGGTCCCTACACGCCAGTGATTTGAAAAAGACCGATGCATAGGCTTTTCTTTTTTGTTGAATTCACAACCACACTAATTAATGTTTTTTAAGTTTTTTAATAATAAAGAATTTTTTTAAAATAAAGTCTAATGTGAAAAAATAGGGCACAAGCTCAAATTTAAGGCTAAGGCTCAGCATGGGAGTAGGTAAAGAAACAAGACTCAACCTGACCAAATCAAATGATTGCACCACTGGCTAACCTAGAGTAAAAATATTCGACCTAGATAATTGCATCATAGAGAATACAACGCTACAACTTCTCTAATACATAAAATCAAAGAAAAATAAATGCGCGAAATAAGTGCGTGACATAAAAGAAAATGTTCAACATAACTAAAATAAAATAAAGTGCATGCGTAAAATAAATTTTTGTGTTGCAAGGGTCTGTCTGCATCAGATGTTCTCCTTTTCCCTGGCTCCACCCCCAATTGGTAAGGTCAGTATGTCCCAGGGTTAGGGCACTACCCGTGGTAGTGGCACAGTCCGTCAAGTCTCTATTGCTCTATCCAGTTCTAAACGCATGTCATATTTGTGGGCTAAACTCATGGTAATGATCAAATCGCAGATTTTCAAATTCCACATCCATATGAAGCCGCTTTAGCAATCCGGATGTAAAGATGTGTTTACTGATTCAGTCTCACGGTGGTCGTGCTTGCCATGAGTACATGAAATTTCCAAATATTCGATCACACTTCCAGGCTATCGTAATGAGGTCAACTCACCTAGTGGATTCACACACAGAGAGGGTCCAACATGTTGCAGTATTTCTTGAAGTCCTCCCATGTCATATTTGGTAATTTGGATGTACTCTCTCCAACTGAAGAAACCATAATTGTGCTGAACTTGTCAAGTGATGGGTGGGAATCCTTATTCGGTCAAGCCAAAATGTGTGTTGATTTGCAAAACATTATTGGCGGTATGTCAACCAAATGACAGGTTCTTCTCAACCGTCGAAGGTTGGAATATCCATCTTCACTCCACGAGGAATTCTCGTTTCCTCTTGTCGTCCCCCCTGGGGGTTCCATGTGCTCCATCATAGTATCCACATGGTTCAGTCCAGCTCCCTCTATTCGCGATGTCCCACCAATCATGTGGCCATGCTCGTTGAGCGCTTCCGAAAGGTAAACCTCCCCCAATCGATGATGTCCACGTCAGTTCATCGCCTAGAAAGTCACGCGGACCTGTGTGGGATTCGTTCAACCCGCGTAGGGGCCCAACAGGTCGTCCGTGCGCTCCATGGTAGGAGACTAGGAAGTATCGCCACCCCCACCCCGTCGTCGATCTGCCCCTCCATGGGTAAACATTTGTGAGTTGTGTGGTCCAGTGATGGAGAGTTCGTCTATTTGTACGTAGATCTGAGTAATCGCCATTCGAGTAATCGTGGAATCTTACAATAGCATCTGCAACGTCTCTTGGATGTCTCACACTCATCATGGTACTCCTACATGCCAGTGAGAGGCTCTGATACCAATTTGTTGCAAGCCCTTGTGAAGGATCGTGACATCGACAAAGCAAGGGGTTGGATAAAGTCTATGGTGGAGAACTTCTTGCCCTGATGTCTTCCAATGATGAAGGCAATAGTCAGATAAGAGAAGAAGACAGAGGAGTGCACTACCCATGCGGGGTCTTGACCCAACGCGTCGATCGGGCTTGCGTGAGGGTGGAGAGGCGGTAATGATAATTTAGGAGAAAAATAAATTTAGGGTCAAAGTGCTTTTCATTTCATCTCTTCTCCCATATATAGAGGGCTACAATTTACAAAATAAACCATACAAAAAGTTCACCATAAAAATGCCCGGGGAAAATAAATTGAAGGGTAAATGAGATCACTCCCTATTGATGTCATCCTGTCGTACCTCCCTTGTGCCTTCGTGAATAGATTGCGGCCCCATAATATATCAGCAACAATAATCAAGTTACTTCAGGAAACATGGTAACTCAAGCCCAGATGCATAATAAATGTCATTCTTAATCAGTTAATTATGACTTTTGCCTATACAAAAATATATATGCAAGTATCTTGGATGAAAATACTGTCAAATATAGCTTACCCTCTTCAGAATATTAACCCTGTCTTGAAGCCCATCCACAGCCCTATCATTGTCATGTTCATCAATCTCATGAGAAGTGTAGGACGATGCCCTGATTCCACCCTCCTCAATACCATCAAACAAAGCAGTTCTTCCACTGCGATAGTCCCTAGGGGAGAAAAATCAAATAAGCTCGGCGTACAACGGGATGTCAAAATATGTAAAATAGTATCCAAGTGTATAAATAACAATTGAAGTAAACTTAGGGCAAGGTTAACAATTTAAGGAATGGAAATAACTAGTTTCAAATATCAATATAATTCACATGCTATTCGGAATACGGATAGTAAATTTTTATTGTTCATACGTTTAGCTATGAAGACAAAAGGGCATTTTGAAATAGAAACTATTTGGCCATAAACAAAATATAAACAGGTTAAATCTTGCTTGCTTTGAAGCAGAGGGCTTCATGTTCTAGTAATATTTTGCAATGAAATAAATGGAAATGCATGAGTTGGACACTACATACTACTGCAAGCAGGATTCCACATTCTATGGGCACTATGATATTGGAGCCGACCATTTCTTGATTCAGAGAACTAAAAACTACTATTGAAGACAAAAATAAACTACTGAAAGTATAAGCAAATATTCATCATTTTTTTCTGAAAACAAACTTTTCCCAGCACCATTATAAATGAGCATGATTAATATATGTGTATATATTAGATATCTGGAGATAAAATAGATATAGAGGGGTAGATATATATTGCAAACTTGAGTGAAGGATCTCATTACCAGCCGAGATAGAGTAGGATCAAAATCAATGGTGGAGAATTTCTTGCCCCACTTGATGACAAAAATAAACTACTGAAAGTATAAGCAAGTATTCATCATTTTTTTCTGAAAACAAATCTTTTCCCAGCACCATTATAAATGAGCATGATTAATATATGTATATATATAAGATATCTGGAGATAAAAAAGATATAGAGGGGTAGATATATATTGCAAACTTGTGTGAAGGATCTCATTACCGGCCGAGATAGAGTCGGATCGAAATCAAGGGTGGAGAATTTTTTGCCCCAATTGCCTCGTTAACCCCTAATGATGACGAAGAATCATAGTGGCGTCAGAGAAGAGTAGGGAGAAATGAAAAGAGAATCTCTGTCAAGGAATGAGGATCACGACCCTTGCTTGTGCAGCTTGCGCAATGTGGTGGTCGTTAACGAACAGAGAAAAGGTGATAGGGGTTAGGAGGAAAAGGAATTCGGGCATAAAAAACTTCTCACATTCATTCCCTCCAAAGTATATATAGGAGGGAATGCAGGTTCACAGAGGTCGCTAGGAATTTGGCTTTCACGAGTAGGGAGAGGTCCATGACTTGGTGGGCGGTAGACAACTGGAGGGTGCAGAGGCGAGCTCGGATATGAGGCTATAAGCCATGCATAAAATAGCCCAAGTAGTGGTCGGATGGAAGTCACGGAACATGAGTGACCAACTAGATAAATGCATCCACGTAAGAGTTAATGAAGCCCATCTGGTGGATCCTGCAAAGGCATTCGATAGTGTTGTCGGAGTAGCGGTGATCGTGGCGCTGAAGAAGTGCCTCAGTGAGAGCCGCCCAGGTGAGGTTAGGAGAAGACTGGCGGAGCCAGCGGACCCAATGGAGTGTGAACTCTTCCATGCCAATAAGGGTCATGGAGACCTTTTGCGCTTGAGGGGTTAGGTACCGTTGAATGTGGGAATGTCGAAGTGGGTGGAATGTGGATGGTGCAATCTGCAAAGGCAGGTTCTTTCAGGGGACATTGTATTGGGGGATCCCAAGGCAGAGGCGGTGTTAGGCCCGGCGTGCTGGCCGATTTGGAGGTTGTGGAGCAGCGCCATAATCGACGTTAATTGCTCGGCTTGGGCCTCGAGGCGAGAGTTGATGGTGGTGACAGGGGGCTCCACAGCCTTCACACAAGTTTCCATCGATTGTCGGAGCTTTGGCATATGAAGGAGAAGAAGAAGAAAGAGCAGCGGGGGTCCTCCGGTGGCTATGAGAAGCAGGGCGCCGACTAGGGGTGCAAGTTGAGGTTGTGGGCATAAAGGAGGAGATGCACAGATGGCCGGCGCGAGAAGAAGATCGGAGCAGTGGTTGTAGATCTGAATGAGACCGTGAGTAGGGTGTTGAAGTCGTCATCGGTGCGGAAGCTGCAAGCGGATCTGTAATCAAAGCGGGGGGATAGGATCTGGAGTGGTGGGTCGAGGGCGTTAAGGATGGAAGAGTGGGAGAGGCGGTGTGCGACGTTGCGGGGCGTGGAATGAGGTCCGTGAGGCGGAGGCGGCACGCAGAAGCCGGATCGCGCAAAAACGGTGACGACAGTGGGGCAGAGCACATGAACGGTCGACACAAGGACTCGTCGAGCGGAACGAGATTCGGCGGGAGCACGCGAACATGCGAGGCGAGGACTCGTCGAGAGGAACGGGATCCGACGACTGAGAGCGGGCAGAAACAACAAGTCTGACCAAAATGTTACCTGTGACGTCGTCAATTGTCACGGGCATAATAAGTTACGCATTTATGTTAATTATTGTGCATACCAAATCGGCGACGTACAAAGAATACGAATTTAATACCTATGTGTGTGGCTAAGTTTAAATTTTGCCACAAAAGAAATTCATTAGAAAAAGTATAAGTATATATTATAGGTTTATATGAAGTATTATTGTTAAGTAATAGGGGGGAGAGGGCTGGATAAGGAGGAGTAGACCGGTCCAAGTGACTCACGATGAGTCACTATTAGCGTGCATGCACGGCAGCACGGGGGGAGCCGGTTCTCACGATTTAAAAGAAGAAACAAAAGTTGATACTCTCACTTCTTCAGCTCATGCACGCGAAAGCTCCGACTCCACCCAAGCTCGTCGACGCCCCAAATCTCCTTCGGTTTCCGTGATTTTTCTTCATATAGCAAGGTAATCTCTTCCACTCAATCCTCTTGAGTTTTGTATGGATTGGTGACTCCGTTTTCTAGTTCGAAAACCTTAAGAATGCCTTAAAACTTCTATTTTCTGATATTCCTCCTCTTGAGTTTCGGAGGAGGTTTAGCGCTCGTTTTATGTTTCCCCTTTATTTGTATGGAAAAATTCAAAACCCTAGATGTGTAAATAACTCCTACGCTTACAATTTCAGTTGCCTACTCCATCTAAAGCACGGTTTGAGGTAGAAATGATGATTCCTTACTAAATTGGAGCAAGAAACCCCTTCCCTTTGCATTAGGGCAGCACTTATTGCTTGGGGTTTTGATTCCTTTTCTCCAATTAGGGTAAGATTATGCATGAGAATGATATTGTGAAAACTCCATTCATTGTTAATTAGGGCAGCAAAAGATAAAAGTATTGATGGCTGAAATTTGAGTATTGATCGTAGGATTGACATCTAGGTTTATTGCTTGCCCACGGGAACTTAAATTGGGACAAATTCCCACCAATTATAGCCAGGGCAGCAAATTATTAATAAGGAAATGGGTTGATTTTGAAGAGGTCCTCAAGAGGGAAGTTGTTCTAATTCCATAAACACCTTTACGGCATATCATTAGGGCAAGACTCCTATGTTATTACCTTGTACTATTGCAATTAGTGGTTACATTATGATTATCTATCTGATAATGATACTTAATTTAGGGCATGGCATCGCACGGTAGAGGAAGGGGAGATGAGCAGCACAAGGATAAAGACAAAGAGAAAGTAGAGGTGAGTTCTTCTTTTCTATATTTTAATTTGCTTGCTTTTCATATGACTCGTACAATGATATTAGGGTAGAAACCTTAATGTATAATTGAATGGAATTCGATATAAAATGAATTATAGGAAACCAAACTTTAAAGATGAGTTCATTCTCAAATGAGTCAAATAAAGACAAATCCTCAAATGAGTCGGATAAAGGCAAATTATCAAATGACTCGAATAAAGGCAAAAGAACAATTAATCCTCAAAGAAATTGAAAAGGATAAAGGAAAGAATACATCAAATCGATGGGCTATGTTAAAAGTTAACCCAAACCGGGAGATGAGAATAATCTTCCGACATGAATATGAAAAGGAATATGATTCGTGCGAGTCAAGGGCGCGAAATAAATATGACAATATGAACGTGCGAGTCAAGGGCACGTGATGACTATTACTACATAAACGTGCGAGTCAAGGGCACGTACTGAATTCATGAAATATTAATTTACTCTTAATATTGTCCATGATTTAAAGTAATTCAAGTATATCATTTAATTATGATATAAGAAAATTAGTTATATGAAATGATAAGAATAAGAGGGTTAATTAATTACAAGACTACGGACACAAGAAAGGCTACAAGAAAGAAATGCATATATAAGGCAATCATAACCCTAAATTAATCCGTCATAGGTAAGAAAGGAAAAGTAAGAATTCACATAGTCCTTTGACTAATTAGAAAACGAAACTAAACAGGTCAAGGAAGAAGCTGTTCCAGCCACCAATAGTCAGCGTCGACCATGTTCTCCTCGACAAGAGAAGAGGTACCGTCTATGGGTAGAAGTCTCCATAGCAATGTTCGGTGTCCTGCACGCTCACAGGGCGAGGTACAAAGACAAATTGTCCTCACGAGGAGTTCCAATTCTACTTTATGTAGAGTCTATAGTTTTTCCTTATGATGTATGTGTCCGTGCATGGTAGTATTATGTTATAAGCCAGTCATGTTTATATGCTACAGTTTTTGTTAAGCCCCTTTTGATGTATATATAGGGCTACCTAATGTACTCTTGTATTTTGTACCAGATCTTTAATGTAATAAAATGGTTTATTTTGTCATGCACTCTTCTTTTCGTACTCTATCATATAATGTTGTTCTTACCTTGCGCCTTTGATGAAATGTATGAAATGTTTATGCTAAATTGTAGCGGTAGCCAATAATGGGGCCGTTACATTACCACTCAGAATTTGACTGCAATAGATCTCACAAACTTGATACAAATCACGAGGGATATTCATGTCTAACCTCAGGATGTTGGTTTCTCCTTGAAGTCCCTCTCCAAATAAGAGATCCAAAACCCTAAATGATCAAAGATGCCTAATACTCTCAAACCTCTTTATGTAAGGAAGGAGGCTCACTTACACATTATCATAATGCTCATACAAAATAAAAAATACATAGTGATCAAAACAAAATAAAATGCTTTAGGTTTTTGTCGTCGCTCGTGCGTAACAGTTAGAAGGAGGAAAAGGAATTGGGCATAAAAATATTTCTCACATTCATTCCCTCGTAAGTATATATAGGAGGGCCTCAAAATTACAATATAATCTCAATTAAGATCGTCATGAAATGAAATTAAAGATGCAAAGCAAAGCATAAAAATTAAGATAAGTCAATTGGTTACGTCGATCGGGATCCCATAATAGATATGCAACATCACTCCCTTCCTCCAAATTGAATGTCTTTTCAAGCTCATCCTCTTTGTGCCCTTGTAGAAGGCTCTCCCAAGTCTCCTGATGGGGATCGATGAGACAGTAGAGCACACGTTTTGGGCCCGTTCGGGGATGATTTATCACTTGTCATATTTGGCGTTGCATGATGGATAATCGGACTCCGCGGTTGCGTCCCGATTGTTTTGACATTTTTCATGTATTTATTCTAATTTTTAGTATTTTATTTAGGGAGATCGAACAACCATCAAATGCGGCCAATCATAGCCGTCCAAGATGGTTGCCCTAAGTCGCGTTTAATATAATATAAATATGAGTGTAGGGGCAGCCGTCATGATCATTACAAATTTTGGAGACACTATTCTCCAAAATCTGGCGATCTCTCGTGGTGTCGACTCTAGGAAACCTCAAGGTGGCAACTCCTTGGTAAGCATCTTTGTTTTCCTTGGTTCCAACTGCTAGCTACCTCAAAGATGGTTGCCCTAAGTCATGTTTTATTATAATATAAATATGAGGGTAGGGGCATACATCATGATCATTACAGATTTCGGAGACACTCTTCCCCGGAATCCGGCAATCTCTCGCGGTGTCAACTCTAAGAAACCCCAAGATGCCCAATCTGGACATTCCCCTAGCAGCCGCCCACCCTAAATCAACTCCAAACAGCAGCAGTTTGCTGTTTTCCAGCATTCCACCCTATCTTCTCACCTAACCGCCCCCAGTTTCTAGCCTCGACAGACACTGAACAATAACCCCACCCCACAACCTTCAAACTGACCATCCCTCCACCTAAAGAGACCTATTCCTTGCCTTCCTCCACTCGCTAGCCCTACTCTTGGACTTCCTCCACTCGCCATCCCTACTCTATATCTTCCTCCACCTAAACAACTGATGTAGACTAAAATCCCAAAAGTGATTTTAATTAAAATCATTTTGAGATCCTTTTAAGTTTGAGGCGCTAGCAAAGATGTGTTTTAAAACGTAAATGGAGCAATCTATTTTAAATATTGCGGCGCAATCTAAACTCTCACGGATAATTTAATGCGATAAAAGACCTAGGGGTGACAATCGCGCATAAGGTGCTACCATTCGAACATAATAATCTAAACATGAGTAAAAATTCCACAGGTAGGGAATTAGATGAGTGAAATTCGTGAATATGAAATTGACGATGTTGGATCCAGAAAAATCCGGTTCCAATGTTCGGACTGAAAGGGTGACCAAAGGCTACTTGTCTAGCGGTTGACCCGAACGAATTGAGACTAAAAGGAGTTGAAGAGTTGGAAAGTTCTCGAACCGCCCATAAACCGGACCTCGGGCTGCAACGTGGAGGTCTCACCTCTTACCCGGAAGGGTATAGGAACTTCCCCTCCCGAGCCAAAGCTGAGCTCAGCACAAGGCACGAAATTGTCTAAAGTGAACCTTGGGGGGGTCAACGTACATTCTACTTGTGCCCTGAGGTTCTATTTATAGGCTGAAGTACATGGTCTGCGAGTAGCCGCCCCCGCCTTTAGAGATACTGGAGGTCTGGCTCCTGGAGGCCTACTTTATGGAACCTCTGGAGGAGGCGAGCTGGTTGGAGTCACCTTAAGCGAGGTCGCCTATGTCGGGTCTTCAATTGGCGAGCTCGTTGGTTGGATGAGCTCCAATGCAGTGAGGTCGGCAGCAAGCCCAAAAGGGGCTCGCGGGTAGTTTCTGCGAGTGGCTGAACTAAGAGGGGAGCCGAGCTTCGACCCTGGTAAGCTCATTGGCGAGTTGCACTCCACCCTGGGAGCTCATAGCGAGCTGATCAACAAGAACTGGGTGAGCTCAGGGTGAACTCCTGTTCTCCCTGAAGTGAATGCTTCTGGGTATGTGGTCCACCTTCTGAGCTCCTGGGTCCAATCTGCAGGCTTGGGCCCACCTCATCGAATACGGGTTGTACAAACGACAAATATGAAATAAAGTTAACTTAGGCAAGCAAGCTCTGACTTTAAAGATCAAATACAACTAAGCATATTATTATACTAGCAAATCACGAACGAGACAGGAAGATAGGTATACCATAAGCTGCAGCAAGAGACAGCCTTAGGGTTTTCTGGTCTTTGGTTTCTGTGGAAAAAAGGCTTGGATTGAAAGCTAAGTTGGATGACAGAGACTGGAGGATACTCGGTTGTAATTAAGGAAGTGGAAGTCGGGCTCTGTGAGGCTTTTGTAGAGATGCAGGCACCTTGCGGGCCTTGTACGAACGGAAGCTGGAGGCTCAGCGCCGCTGGAGATAGGCTGAGGAAGGATCGTCGGAGGTCTCCGGGCCCTTAAAAGGTTGTGTCGGGGTCAGGAGAGTAGACAACGACTCAAGAGGAGTGGTGTCGTCGGTTTCAACAGGAAGAGAAAAATGGTTCGTGCGTCGAAACCTCAAGCAGCAGATGGAGGAGAACTGATCGCCAAACTTTGGAAGAGGCTTCGACGGCGGCGGATGGGCGGCAAGAGGGTTCGACGGGCAGGAAGAGGGTGCAACGGCGGTAGGCTGGGAGTTTTCGAAAGAACAGAGAGAGTTCTTCGTCTTCCGTTTTTTCCCAAGCTCCCCGTGAAAGAAGGGTGGGCCAGTTTTAATACAGATAGGTTTAGGAATTGATAACAACTAGTTTTGAACGGGGTTAACGAAAATAAAGAAGGGATTAATTGTGGCTCTTGATTTTAAAGCTAATTGATATGTCTTTAATGGGATGATTTTAGGCATTCTCCTATCAAATAAATAATTCTGAAATTAAATACAATTTTAAATATAATTTCATAATTATGTTTTTTTAACAATACTATTTTTTTAAATATAATATCTTAATTTTTATGAATTTTTATGTCAATTCAATTTGCCTAAATTAACCCTAAATTTTTTAAATATTTGCCTAAATTAACACTACTCCTAATTTGACGGACCTTTACATTCAGGGTCTTATTGGTTGGTCACGTCAATAAGCCGTAAGGGGAAATTACATCCTAACTCCATGGGGCAAGCCCGCTACATCATTATGTGGTGTTTCTCACCACCCCACCCCTCACCCGTCATAATAATCATATTGTTTGTTCACGCCTCCTCGAGTCACGCCCTCCATACGTTCCGTAAGAAACAAACGTGGACAGTAGAAACCCATCTCTACTTTGATCGGGCCCAAGAGACTTATTGGGCACCCTGTTAGTGGAATCAGATCATTCCAGACATGTTCTTCCTCGTACAGTTCATGATGTTCTTCCTCTTGTCTGGTATGTTGGTCCCCGACCCTAGCAAACCTGTCTCGCGCCTCGCCGGAAGCCCTGAGTGGCCCCCATGAGACAAACCCGCCCTTCCTTGCGCGTACAGTGAGGATCCCGCTTAACCGGACATTAGGAACCCATCTATCTGAGTGTTGATCTGCGCTGTCCTCGGCTACCTTCTTGACAGCTCGTAGATGTCATTATTCTCGCTAGAGCTCGTCGTCGTGTCAGTGAGTGGCTCTGATACCAATTTGTTGGAAACCTATACTTTGCGTCACCAACCAAGAGAGAGTTGGATCAAAGCATCGGGTGGAGAACTTCTTGCCCCAATTACCTTGTGAACCCCTCATGATGACGAAGAATCATGCTAGAGCATGAGAAGAGGAGGGAGAAACGAGAAGAGGAGCTCTGCCCGGGAACGGGGGTCTCGAACCTTGCTCGTTGAGCTTGCGCGATAATAAATCCACAACAAGCATAATCTCAATTAAGAGCATGGAAGAAGAGATAGGAGTTAAAAGGAGAGAAGGGAATTAGGGCATCAAAAATTTTCACATCCATCTCTATTGTGGACATATAGGAGGGTCCCAAAACTACAAGATAATCTCAATTAAGATAATTCTAAAATTAAATTAAATTAAATTAAAGATGCGAGGCAAAAACATTAAACTAAGAAAAGTCAATTGGTAATGTTGATCGGGATCCCGATCGAGACAAAGGCACGATTCCAGCCTCCCAAGCAGTCACTCGCAGCCCATGTTGTCTTGGTTCATCCCACCCTTGACTCGTTGCATGTACTTGCTCTCGCATAATAAATCCACAACAATATAACTTCCAGAGTTAAGTTTAATAAGTTAAAACAGAATAGTGCCTCAAAGTAGCATAGGATAAGATTATATCTTGGAGAGTTATTTTATATAACAATTAGCTATGTAGAGCATGGCGGAATGAGAATGTTAAAATGGATGTATCACAAAATGAAAAATCATTAATTGACTTTTGATTATATTAAAGGCAGTTGAGCTAAAAGGATTAAAGATAAGATAGATGAAAATAGACTTTATTAATTTTCATGTGTACGGTGAAGAGTATAAAATGCAACAATTAGATGGGCAAATAAGATTAGTGTCAAAATATTAGGAAGGATAAGTGGTGCGCATAAGATAACTTGAATAAAGTTCAAACGTATTTAGGTATAATCGGCTAACATCTTATGCAGTACTCAACAAGACGAATGAAAAATGAAAATTCATGGTAAACCTCAAATGCTTGGAATATCACTAATGATGATATGAAATCATCATGGGTATTTGAAAAATACAAAAAAGTTGTGCATTAAGTTAAGAGTTGTTCAGGCAATCAACTCTTAGCCTCTTGTGACGTTAGGTACTGTCATTATCATCAAGGTCTACGACGTGTCGGATTGAATTCATAATTAAACATTGAATGTTAGATAAAGTTGTCAAAATAAAATTGCATAAACTAATACAACAAAAAATCTGCAACTAACAGTCTTTATGGGTACAAGAGAGAGAGAGTGTATAAGAAGTCCAAACCTTCTCGAATTCATAATTCCTCTTCTTTAGGTGGTAAGAACTTTGGAAGAAGTAATAGATACCTGTTCGTAGCGAATGCAACCTCATCAGAACTAAGACAATACCCAATATGGATCCTACTTCTTAAACAAGTTATCAAAACATCAATAATTCCAAGATAAAACTAGAAAATTATTCTCAAAAAATCCCTCTTTCAAAGTAATGGGCATGACTAAATAGAACATGAACTAAAACATGCATAAGCGTGCAAATATTAGCCTCTAAATTATAAAAAGCGTACAGGAGAAATAACTTTTGCATCAACATGTGTTGTATCGATCGCTCCAATACAATCTTTGAAAAATGTTATACATTTTGTATCATATAATATACAATCAGTCGTGCACCGGGTGGGAAAACGTGTCGGGTATTTAGATGGGGGCTTGATTTTTAATGTAGTATAAATAGATATAGTACAAAATAAGAGGTAAAATGGGCAGCAAAGTTAATGTTTCACCAAATGGTGTTTTTCCCTTATTATATGGTATAGATGTGATGAAATCTATTTAAATTGTTTCTTTGTATATGTTATTATTTTCATTGATAGATGACTTAGTGCACGAAGCCCTTTCATGAAGTACCTGCTGATAGTTCCGTCGATTGTTGGAAAATCTCACTTGTGGCTCTAATTGATTCACTTGTGTCATAATGTAATGCAATGTAATTGCAAGAACTTTCTTTGGTGTTGTTCTTAGTAAGCATTTTAAGTCGTGTGATTGTTCTAGTATTCTAAGCAAATCAATAAATATGTTTTTTCAATATTCAAACTATATTATGAAACTTGACTGGATACCCGGCCAATAATTCACTATCTGACTTATTGCCGATGTGGATGAACATCATGCAAGGTGTATTTTTGCAGTACAATGCAGTATGCTCATATAGTAAACGTATAGTTGCTATTAATATCTTATGATATTGCACATATGGACGTCGGCGATCACTTAACATTTTTTTCATATACCTCAAATGGTTCTCATGATTGTTATCATTCATTATTATACTAAAATAACAAAAAAATCAACATAACCATACAAAATGATCTTCATAACCAAACAAAGGTTCTATATAAGTATAAAAAAGTTCAACACCATCATACAAATGTTCAGTATAGCAGTAGGTTCAGTAGCATAAACTATAACAAAAACTACAACAATGAGTTGATCAGCATAACCAGCAAATATTCTGCATACAGTCATACACTATAACATAAACTAAAACATGTGTCACCAAACATACGAGAATAAAACACTCAAAAATCAATACACTCCGTTGGCATATGTATAACTCTAATATACACATTGATGTAACCGGAAAATAAAGATCTTCATACTAAATTTATTCTGCGATCAAATTAAAATTTGGGACGCTGGTTCAATCTCGACGAATAATAAAGTGAGAGAATCAATCTGAGGTTCCTGCATGATGCGCATAAATAGGCTAGCATTCAAGCACAATCAACACTATAACAGGATTCATCCACAAGCAAGGTAACGAAGCAGTAGAGTTAGCAAATTGACGACAAATAGATAAATAATAATAAAGGGAAAGCTATTAAATTTTGTGATCAAATGAAACACGGATAAACTTAAAATAACATTATGTGAGCAAAGAGGGTGGGGGAGGTATGTCGTGGCTCACAAATGCTACGACAAATCCAAGTTCTTGTCGGGACGGCTGTGCAAAAGAAGGTTGGGTAGTAGCAACTGTGTGGCGGTGGACTGCGGAGTTAGGATTTCACTGTGGTTGTCTCGGGGTCAATAAAATGGTGAAGGGAAACTCTGAACAGTGATGGAAATTGATTCGGTGAGCTGTGGAAGACTTGCGTTCACTGGTGCAAAGGATTAGGTTCAGTTTTCATGTTCTAGGAGAGGATGCAGGATCAGCTAATAAAACAAAATCATTGTTTGTGATCGTCAGGGAGAGAAATGGTGGAGGAGTGGTTGGAAAACCTGGTGAAGGTTGGTAAGAGGTAGGGAAAATGAGGGGTGTCCGACTGTGGGCGGTGGAGAGCCGGGCTGGTGGCTGATACAAAACTGCGTTAGGAGGCTCCCGATCCCAACGGGGGAATCGACGTATCCATCGGAGGTTGTCGAACAAGAGTCGGTATCGCTACTGAGACCCCGTGCGCGGGTCTCCGAAGACTGGACTAGCTGTCGGTGGAGAAATCAGGCGAGATCAGTGGAGATCGATCGGTTGGAGACTGGTTTCGTCCACGCAGGAAGAGGATCTATCGGTGTCGGCTTAGGAGGTCGAAAACAACTATTCCTTCAGCTAGGGGAATATGGGGGAAATAGGACATTCATTTAATAATTAATATTACTATTAAGTAATTGAGGTGTTTAAAATGGCTAAATACAAAAGGGTTAAAATTGGAGATTTCAAAGACTTATAACAATTTGGCATGTTTTGCGCGACCAATTTCATTCGTTGTCCGATCGTGATTGCAGTCTCTTGGTTGTGCATGTGGTTGTGATTCCCGACAAATTCGTTGATTTGGCATGTTTGCGGAAGTCAATCGCGCACCCATGGCCCCAACCAAACGGGCAGCAGTCGCGACGCTGAGAGAGTGGGGTAATACCAGAAATATTGGAATTTGAGTACTGCAAACTATTGGGTATATGGGATTCACGTTTCCTCATGAATGGAAGTGAACGGATGGAGTATAACTGATGATAGGAGCAGTTACAGCTTACAGGTAGTTATTGTTGGGAATTTAGTGGGAATGCGTAGCTAAGGGGTATTATATGTGGTTACTAGTGGGGGGAGAGAGTTGTTTGGTAGTTATATGGATTTGGGGCAGAGGAAAATGTAGTTATAGCAGGAAACGGGGAAAAACGGCGGTTAACGGAGGTTACGGGCAGCTTTTGGACAGTTATTAAATGGTGAGGTAGTTATGGGTAGTTGAGGGGTAGTCATATGGATTTGGCAAGCCTGCCGCGCCAAATGTAGACTTGATCCCTCCCATAAATCAATTCAAAAATTATATTATATATCCCCTGTCGACACATAAATACGACCCAATGTAAGGGGAAAAGGCAGTGCGACGAGCCCACAGGAGACCTCGCCTAGAACTCGGGAGCGCTCTAGTGAATGCTTGGAACCCGCCTTTTCCCCCAATCTAGCACATCGTTTGGTTTGGAAGGGGAGTTCCTATACACTCTCAGGTGTGCGGCAGGACCTCCTAGCTGTGACTAGTCGACATTGGAATTGTTTGAGTAGCATGATACCTAGTCTTCTCATTCCCACTCTCAATTCTGTGGCTTCTATTCGGTAGGCTAGTAACCTCAGTTCATACCCACGTCCAAACTCTGAGACCGATTTCTCAGTGTCAATAATTTGCATATAGTCAAAACTGATTTGCATATAACAATGGCCAAAGATAACATATGTAATTTGGTAAAGGCTCTATGAAAATAATTGAACATTGAAATATGATTGTTTTTCATATATATATATTTAAGGCACCGTTTGGCGCGGTGGTGGCGGTTGTGAACGTGGTGGTTATGAGTTGTCGTCTGTGAATGCCCGACCTCACCTAAGGATCTTGATGTAGGGTAGGCCCTGTGAGTGTGCTCGTGCACCTAGGGACACAATGCCTAGTGACGTGAAATGACTGGAGACTCGTAACTAATGTATGCAGACCTACGATGAAACAAATGTAGTTTAATATATTCCGCAGACAAATCACACTAGCAATGAAACCAATAAACACAAGCAAAGTTCCACAATAGCTTGCAATTTCAGCAAAAATAAACGAGTTCAGTTCATTACATTCAGAGTGCATAAACAAAGATACCGAGCGAATAAATCCCACAATATATATTGATCGATTCAGAGAGCAAACAGTTACAAATCAACCTTCACTAAGCAATACAAACAACAAATGCATGCATTAAAGAGACTAAGCAACAAAAATATGAAACTCACAGGTACAGAGGCTGTCTTGAGCTGCGTGGACGTGGCCGAAGTCGACGGGAGGGGAAGCTGGAGGTCGGTAGGGTTTGCGGGAAGTCGACGGGAGGGGAAGCTGGAGGTCGAAGGGGCTGCGGGAGATCTACAGGAGGAAGTGGCGGGATGGCTGGATCGGAAGCAGCGATGGAGGAAACGGAGGACCTTAGGCGTCGGCACCCAAGGGAGCGGCTTCACCACCGCGCGACCCTGTTTTCGGCGGAAAGAAAGGCTATGTTCGGCCAGCTCTTTCTATTCTATCGAGAAAGTTCTATTCGACACGGTTGTGAAAGTTAAAAAAGTAGTCGGGAGTTTTCTCTCTTTTATTAAGTGTACTTCCATAGTTCCATACATACAATTTATAATATTGGATTTATACTTTTGATCATTTTGTATTTTTTTACAATTTATTTTTGCTGGAGCGTTATTTTTTAGTAGAGATACGTTTCACGCAGGCACGCATGTCCACCCGCCCACACGCCCACACGCCCACACGCCCACACGCCCACACGCCCACACGCCCACACGCCCACACGTATGAATACACATGTTTTCGGCGTTGGGCGTGTTTTTTCACAGGCACGTGTTTTCGGTCGGACGCGTGTTTTGGTGGGGCAAATGTTTTCGGTGGGGGTGGGCTTTCGCCCTGGCACGAATTTTTGACTGGGCGCACCTTTTCATCCTGGAGCTCGCCCGGACACACATTTTCGTGCGGCTCCCTTGCACTCGTTTTCTCCTGGGCGCACGTTTTGGCCGGGCGCGCGTTTTCGTTCGGGCGCATATTTTCTCTTTAGAGTGCGTTTTCGTTTCAGCTCACATTTTGGTCGAGAGCACGTTTTTGGTCTTGAGCGTGTTTTTTGTCTTGCGCGTGTTTTTGCTAGAGCGCGCATTTTCTCCCATGCACGTGTTTTCTACTGGGCACGCATTTTCCGTCGAGCTCGTGTTTTCACCGAACGCGCGTTTTCAGCCTGATGCGTGTTTTCGCCCCCGTGCGCGTTTTTCCAATGTGCGCGTGTTTTTCGCTATGAGCGCATTTTCGGTTGGGCGCGTTTTTCGGTCAGGTGCATGTTTTTAGCCGTGCACATATTTTTCACATGACTCGCATTTTTTACATGTGCGCATTTTCGATTGAGCACGTGTTTTCGCTCGGGTATATCATTTTACAACAGCAATGTTTTACATAGCAATTTTTATGTTATAAAATAAAACGTTTTTTCAACAGCTACTCAATCAAAAAGTTTAAATCAAAAAAATTGTATTCGATCAGCATCCTAATAGTCTACAATTTCTCATCAGCACTTTTCTGATAGTTCTATTCTCACAGTAGCTTTCTCATCAGCACCATATGTCCCAAACAGACCCAAAGTTCCAAAAAATCCAAATGCCTCAAAACAACCTAATGTGCATATATATAGTGAGGGGGGGATTTGGGGCTTCTATTATGGAGGGCTAAGATCGCGCGTCAGTAATAGAAGTCTAAACCCACAAAATAAGCTGAAATAAAATTAAAATCCCAGAAATCTAAGACAGCAGGTCAAATGCAGACGTGTTCCGGATCGACAAAATGAAACTCCGATCAACATCTATGGCGCGCATAAACTCGAGCAGATCTTGGTGGAACATGTTCACGGTGGCAATTCCCATCAAATCTTCATCCACTTTTGTGTTCCAGACTAGTTTTCTTTTCTTGGTGGCGGTCATAAACATATATTCTATGACGGTGGCATTTTTGTTCAAACTCACCGGAGCAAAAAAAAAACCACCAAACCGAGCCAAACTGGGAAATAATAGCTTTGCTCATGGCTAGTGGCATCTCACAAAACTATGGAAATTTGTCGGATTTTAGGAAGGTTTAGGTTTGGTCTGCGTGCGCGGATTTGGCAAAAGTTGTCGTTGCTTGCCCTCTTCCTGGTGATAGAATCTCGCCCACTTCATTGAGGAAGTTGAAATTGGAGAACATAGCGAAGAAAGGAAGAAAAGATTGTCATTGAGGAAGCTGAAATTGGAGAACATAGTGAAGAAAGGAAGAAAAGTCGTCGAATTGGATTGTGGAATGGCATTATCATCTCGTCAGTTGATCTCGAACATAAGGTACTAAATCCTAAGTCAAAGTGTTAATTGCGATCTGTATTTGTGACAATTTTGACAAGATTGCATTTTTAATGAACTTGCAGAGGTGCCTATGGCCCTACTTTAAGAAAACATCAACTTTGAATGTTCCAATAGAAACTATTTCGGGGGTGAGGAAGAGGGATCCAGATGGACCAAAATACTTTAACCTATATCTAGAGGTGGAGATTTATTGAGATTAAAAAACTATAAAAGGATGGGGAAAACTGAACCCGTTGGATCAAGAGACAGTAGATCTGAGCCATGAAATGGATCCCCCCCCCCCCCCCTCCATTTCGTCAGAAATGGAGCATTTCGTCAGAAATGGAGTGGATCATGATGGGAGGAAGAGAACCACTCAGTCATTTTGACTAATCTTTTAGTTGAAACAACTATAAGAACAGTAGCTCCACCTGGAAGACAATCGTGATCCCGCGGAGATGACCATAACAATGTCCATCATCACTGCAACTACTATCCTCATTGTAGAGTAAGCTTATCTGAGGGAGAGTTCTCTGTTTAGAGAGGCATCCATCCAAAAAGAGGATAAATATTTACCTCAAGGCTCCGTTTGGGGGGACTTATTTTCACCGGTCAAGCGGTTACGATCGCATGAACCGGACCTTAATTAAGGTCCGGTTCATGTGGTCGTAACCGCTTGACTGTTGAAAATAAGTCCCCCCAAACGGAGCCCAAATCTCAAAGAAAAAGAAACTTGTATTCATGCGCTTCGTATTAGCATGGAGTTTGCTCCCAGCAATCTAGCAATCCCTACCCTCTCACGTCAATACCACGAGCCTCTTGTTCATTCTCTTTTGATCGCGACAGGGAGCATTTGTCTTCTCCAATTCCCCTTTTGCCAATCGTTTCGCCATCATTCCCAAATATCGTTCTTAAGGCTTTTTGTGGTCCACTAAGATCAGGTGATGCCTGAATCAAGCAAAGAAGGTTGACGCAGCTAGAGGGGTCGCACACGCACAAAATCTGCGGAAAATCTTGGATTTGGCGTGTTTTCCACCGCATCGCGATCGAGAGTGGTAGATATGCGCATGGGAATTCTGCCGCTTCAAACAAAGTCTTAGGGCCGGTTTTGCGTGCGGTTATTGGCTTTGGGGAATTGGTATTTGGGATTAATAAATCAAATCTCATGTTCTTGGTTTTGCTCCAATTCCATATGTTTTCAAAATGGTCTAAAAAGCGATTGGGCTAAATTCTTACCCCTCTCTGGATATTCACACATATTTACTCCAGCGAACAACACGCAACCTCACTGCAACTGTGCAACCGATCTTTCTTCTTCTTCTTCTTCCTCCACCTCCTCTTCTTCTTCTTCCTCTTCCTGTCGAGGGGGTATCTTCTGGGCAGGCGGAATGCTCCGGCTGGAGCGGCACCGGAGCCGTCAAGGCTGCTCCTGAGGAATAAATCCCTCGCTGTGCTCTCTATCGCAATCTCGACTAAGATGACTATATTCATCTTTGTTTTCATAAACACAGTAAAATATTAGATGTAAACAGAGGGAGGAAACCAGAAAAAAAACCTGGTGGATTTCCTCCTCCCACATTTTCATGAGCTATGTGTATGAGATTATTGCACCCCCTGACCTTTTTAATTGATTTTTTGAGAGGGTATAGAAGCTTTATAATGTAACCAGTTGAGTGCTGCTCTGAGACTGTTTTGGCTTGTAAACTATAAACTTATTTTGTGCTAATTCATTTGTGTTTAAGCTGAATTTATTGAAGACGTTGTAAATATTATATAACTCCTTGTAACTATCTATTAAGCATGAATTTGGTGGTTTTCTTGATAAATTTATGTTTGCCTTATGAATTTGTTCTTGGGGTCCAGTCCCTAAAGAGAAGAAAATCAGATCATGGTTGGAGTTGTGCTGCTTGTACAACCCTGAATTCGCCGAGTGTTTTTTCGAGACCCAGGAGTCCTTTAGAACATTGTGCGGTAACATAGTCCATGACAGGAAGAGTAGGGGCAGAGGGGGGCGAGCAGGGAGGGGGGGCCCTGGCTCGCCCCAGACCCTTGGGGGGCGAGCCGGGAGGGGCCCAGCCCACTGGCTCGCCCCAGGCCCTTAGGGGGCGAGCCGGGAGGGGGCCCAACCCCCTGGCTCCCCCCAGGCCCTTAGGGGGCGAGCCGGGAGGGGGCCCAGCCCCCTGGCTCGCCCCAGAGCCCTTAGGGGGCGAGCCGGGAGGGGGCCCAGCCCCCTGGCCTCTAAGTATTTTTAATAAATTAAACAAGCTGCAGCAGTTTTGATCACAGGAAAACAGGATTCAACTAAAGGGGCGCATGAATCTTGGCGCAATCCAACAGCGCGTGGTCTTCGTCCCCGATGAGCCAACGGCCAGGATTTGCCGCGCCTGTGCTGTTTGGATCGTTGATTTCCCGGCCACCTGAGCGCCACTCCGGCCAACCAACGCCACCACCACCTCCGTTGAGGTGGTGGCCGGCGACGAGCGGTGTTTGATTGGCCGGAGGTGGCCGGAATCGGAGATTCTGGGTGGAAGCCCAAACCCGATCTACGGTGGCTTGGCTGGCTCGATCCACGGCCAATTGGCCACGAATCGAGCCGCCCATGAACTAGATCTACACCACTGAGGAAGGAGCAGAGAACCGGACCTGTTGTTGGGCTTGACTCCTCGTCGTTCTCGAATACACCATGGGAGCTCAGGGATGTTGTGGAGTCATGCCGATCCGAGCCTAGAGAGCACGATCTCTTCTGGATCCTTGGGGGTTTCACTGCTCTCCGACTTCTGAAGGTGATAGGGAGTCTAATTGAGGGTGATGGTGGCTTTAACCTCATGTGCCATTAATGGCCTCTTCACCTCCCTCCCCATGGCCGACCCTATGCATCCCCCCTGCCTTAATTGCCCCTAGAAACGGCTGGAAACTTCTCAAATTCATCAGAGAAGATGAATGGGAGTGTAATGGAGGGATGCCAAGGGGTGTGTCACCTTAATGGCCATGAATGGCCTCTTTTTCTCTTCTCAAAATTGGGGAAAACCCCCATTTTCTCTCTCCTAATCACCATGACCGATTTTCCTCGCTCACCTAGGTTAATTACCAGTTAATTATGCTGGTCAATTGATCAATTTGGGCCTAGCCCAAAGGGATTGGGCTAGGTCCAAGTGATTTGCCCTAATTTGGGTAAGTTTGACTTTTGGTCAAATTGACCAATTGGGTGACCCTAGGATGGGGCTTTTGGGTCCATTGGACTCCAAATTAAATTTAGAAACTACTGGTGGGGTCAATTTGGTCACATGAGCCTTAGTTGACCCAATATGAGTTGATTTGACCAAAACAGGCTAAGTTGACTTTGGTCAAATTGAGCCCTAGGGTTGACCCAGTCATGGGGCTTTTTGTTCCACTGGGTCCCCTATGATATTATAATACTATGGGTAGGGTCAATTTAATATGGTGGTGGTCAATTAGGGCACTTAGTGAGGAATTGCCATTTTGACCTAATCAGAGCTTAAGGTTGACTTTGGTCAACTTGACCTGTGTGACTGTCCCCAATGGGTCCTAAATGTCCCCCTGGGCTCCTAAATGGTCTAGGGATGTTGTGGTGGGGTCACTGGGTCAAGATAAGGCCCCTAGGTCAAAGCCTAGGTAGGGTAGCTGCAATTTACTATTTGCAGACCAAGGCACTTTCAACCCTAATTTTGCCTAAGTTAAAGGGATTTCTACACTACCAAGGCCTTGTCATGACCTTGTCATGACAGATTCACCTGGGGGTCTAGCTGTCTGGGGGATGTTACAAATCCCAATAAACAAAAAAAATAATTTCGTTCTCGAAATTCAGGTTAGGCTTGCGGGGTTTTCACCGAGAGTGAGTGAACGTAACATCCCCTAAGAATTGAAGCTATTCCTGGCTCGAAGAGCACCGACTATCACTGCCACACCAGTTCTAGTGGCTCCAAGTTGTGCTCCTCCTGACCCCAATTTTACCACATGCCTTAACCTTGGAATCTTCTTGCGCCGCAAGACTCGCACCATCGTATCATCTATCTTGACCGGGGTGACCTTGCTACCTTGGTCAATTTATCCTCAAACTTCCACTCTAACCTGGGCAGACTCTTATGCCTCTAAAGTTTTCTTCTCACGTTCAAATTCTTACTCTTTCTGGTACGTCCGCATAATCAATCATCTCTACTCTACAACTTTTCCAGTTCTTACTATTGATGGAACTAATCAAATCGTTTAGCGTCCCAATCATCCTTAAATATTAATGGGGGTGCACTTGTGAACTTTTATGAGTATATGCTAACCAATCAAAATAGTAAGATGACTCCCGATCATTTCTACATGGAGTTTGATTCACAAGGTATATGGGTAAAATCTTTTGAAACCCTAAGATTTTTCACAAGTCAATTTCATCAAAAAAAAATATCTTCACATTTATTTCACCAAACCCCCATCACTTCCACATATGCTAATCTCGATCACTTTCGAATGGTCAAAAGTAAGATAACCTTAGGTCATTTCTATCATAGAAAACTCAAACACCATATTCTAAATCCAATAAGTTGTCGCCTAAGATTTCTAAGTGATTAATCCTGACGACTTTACATTTCCGATGATTCAACTAAGGTCAAGTTGTTATTTGATCAACGATGTTTATCCATTGTCCTAGTAATACTTCAGATCATTATTCCGAACAAACCGTTACACCATCTCATCTTCTTCCAAGTAACATTGAGTAAGATCGACTTCAAAATCATAGTGTTCATGACACAAAAAAATTCTAACTTAAGTCTAAGGGAAATCCAAGTCCGTCGTAAATTTGCCCAATAAACAAAAGGTACGCCCCAATTAACAAAAGATAAGCCTCAATATATAAAAGATAAGCCCCAATAAACAAAAGATAAGTCAATATCTATTTTGGGCTGAGTATCTTCAATATCACCAAGTTATATTCGTCCCAAGTATGCAAACAATTCTTAGGGCACAAATCCTTAGACTTAGGGTTCTATCTTGAGACTCATTGGTATACTCCACACCTTAGACTCTTCTAGGTATCCCCTACTACAACCTTATCAGGGTCACCCAATCCCAAACGGGTCCCCTCTGAACTTCAATTTTTACCCGACCCTCGGTGTTTGTCGCGGTGGTTGTCTTAATGTAATCATGACACATATACGAGGATTGAGTCTATGAGTCTCATACCATTCTACTTAGGTGTCCACCTTCCTTTCTCTAGCCTCTTTTGGGTATCCTCGTACCTTCACCAATAGTTATACTTACGGTCTATTTCAGACTAGGTAATGGTATAAATTGTCAAGGTAAGTCACGTATCCTAGTAGGGTTGAGTCTAACTCATTAACTAAGGGACCAACTAACGAGATCTTTGCGGCCGGAGGTATTCCCTGCTGGAGGCAGGGTTTGCCGCAGGCTACAAAAGAAAACTTAACACTCGTATGGGAAATTAACTAAGAAGATTCAGTTAGAAGTGGACTTTTTCATATGATTTCCCCATATGGGCACACCACTGCTTCCGCTGCTTAGTTTGTCCTCAAACTAAACTCGCGCGGGGTGGCCCAGGGTTTGTGGACTTCTTTTCTTCGGATCGAGGTTTCCTCTGATACCACTTGTAAGACCCCTTTTTTTTTCTTTTTCAAACAACCGGGTCTTAGGCCCAGAACCGCCATTTTGCGGTGACACCCTCGCTCGGGAAGGTCGCCACTACAAAACGCCGATCCTGCCGGCCAAATCGATCACGAAGAAAAGTACATTAAAGAAGACAAGTCCACAGAATCAACATAAATATAAATGTCCACATGATATAACTGAATAAAAGATAACAAGGGTTACAATAATAAAGGGGCTCACGCCCTGTACATCATATCCTCACTACAAGATCACTCGCGGAAGCTAACTACTAATCACTCACTGATCCTGAATCCTGTGCTCCTGTACTAGACTGGTCCGCCTCCGTCTGCACCGGCCTCTGGTGTTGCTGCGTCTCCTCGATCTCCTAAAATGATATGGTCCACCGACCGTTAGTCAAAAAGACTAAGCCTTATGTTCCCCACCCCACCCCCAATGGCTCCTAGGCACCGTGCGGGAGGATGAAGCGGAGGACAACAAGGGGTATAACAAAGAGCAGGTGACAGTGGTACATGAAATGTTTCTACACTACACATGTGTATATATAACTGAAGCGGTAAAGGGGCATAGTAAGAGCAGGTAAAGAATAAGTAAAGTGCAGTAAGTAAAGATAATAGCAATAGAAAAGTAACCATTGATTTATAGGAATGCCCATACAAGCTTATATACCAAGGGGTCGTTTAGCAAGGCCTATCGTATAAGAAGTCCCATAACCAACTTATACGATAGGGGTAGGGGTTGAAATGCAATGTTTATGCTATGACAGGCAAGGTATGCTGTTATGCTATGTTCATACAAGTGCAACACACTCACTACGACTCTATGCGCATAGACCTTTAGTTCCCCCTTTTTGGAGGTAGCAAGACTCCCAGGATACTCCCGTAGTGGCAAACGGAAGCGGTGGGTTGGGTCTCGCTCACCTCTAGGTTGGTATTCACACTACCTAACCTAGACCTATCGTACGCCTCAACGCAAAACCCGCGGAGCATCTGCGTACTCTTACTGGCTGGACCACCAGACTTTCATGGCTAAGTGTTAATACCACACTTGCCGAGTCAACGTATTGACGTCGGTGTGAACGACCGTCCACTACCGAAGACCCACCACCTTCAATGCACATGCAACATGTTTTACTACCTACCTCCGAGCCATAAGCTCCCCGGGCTAACCTGCCCGCCATCAATAACCTTCCGAGCCATCGGCTCGTCGAACCAACCCGTCCGTACCTACAAACACTACTGAGTCACAAGCTCACCTGACTTAGCAATCCGCTCTCACCACCACCGAGCCTACTGCTCGTAGCACCAAACCAACTAAACTCTCGAAACCACGGGGTGTGGGTGAGAGTGTTATTAAATTATTCTTGTATAACATTTTACTCTTACAGTTTATGGTTAATCTTGAACTTCCCGAGGGTTACCCTGTAAGAGGCTCGCTACGGTACTAGGAACTGTAATGGGTTGACACCACAAAGTTCCCTTTCTCAAGATACTTACTGTTATTGGTATCTACCCTTAAGAATTCCCTTCTACCGTTTCACTTGAGTTAGACTTAAGTGCTTAAGACACACTAGGGGAAAGACAATCTTTCATCAATCCCCAGGACAACCTTACTCTTAGCCCACCAAGTACACTTTCCTCACATACACTTCCTTGGGTGGACTCACAACTGTCTAATCAACCCATGTGCACCACCTGCACCCCATTTTCACCTAGTATGTCACTAAATTCCTAAGTTTCACAGTTTTACTATACGCAGACCAAACTGACTACATGAAGATTACAACTAGAGGTACTCCAAATATTCATCCAACTGACCCAAGCTATTTATTGGAGGTCTATCATGATATTATAAGGCAAATTCCAGAGAATCACATTTTTCCCAATATTATTAATAATTAAAACAATTTTTCCAAAATACAACTTCCTAAGATTTGAACTACAAGTGCACTTTTCTGACTTCCAATGCCTACTACAATTTTTACATAAATCAAGGGTACCTAGTAATCAGTAAATAGGAATTTTTAGGAATTTCCAGTAAGGTTTATAATTATTAAAAATTCATAAACCCATTAATTTTCAATTATTTCCAAAGGAGGTACCCTCATATTAACTCCAAACCTTATGTAAATTTTTACAGAGGTGAATCATACTAAAATATCCAGTCCTACAAAATTTGACCATATTCCATAGAGGTTACATTTGTAATTTTCACAAAGGTCATATTTGCAATTAATTCCAATTTGAACTAGAAGTACCAAATATAATAACCTAAAAAATATAAGAAAATTACCAAGGAATCATAATGGTATAAAATGACATCTAGCAAAGTTTCATGAATTTACATAAAACTAACACCCTAAAATTGATCATCCCAAAAATTGCTAACAATAAGAATATTTATAATTTGGACCTCTGAAAGTCTTCCAATGGTTCTAACAGAATCTCCAGGGATTAATAACATCAAGACTAAGTTGGTGACAGAAGTTGGTTAATCCCTAAGCATTAATCCTTCCTAAATCCTAAAAACCTAAATATTTACAAATCTACCCAAGGATTTATTCACTAAGGTTTACAACCCCAATCCTCTTCAATTTCACAGGGGAGGCTTCTCTAGTCACCATGACCAACTCCCCAAAATTTTAGATCAATCCATAAAGGTTTGACCCATCTTCCTTCATTGACCTCTATATGCACCCCTTAGGGTTTACCCTAGGGTTAGGGTCTATACTTCCCCAAATCCACCCAAACTTCTTGTGAGGGTGTTGTATCACTCATAGAACTCAGAGGAGTCTATTACACTCCTCTCCAAGGACAAACACCCTCATGCCCTTCATAAATCCCTAAAGGGCACCCTAGGGTTAACCACTAGGGTTTAAGGGCACACCAAGCCCAACTCTTCCATAATTGGCTCCTTGGGGTGTCCCATACACCCCAAGTCAGTGACCAAAGTCACTCCTTCAATAAGTGGGAGGAAGCCCCTCCACACTCCATAATTAGCCTAGGTCCATCTTTACCCTAATATAACCCTTAAGCATACATATGTCCAAGGGAAATTCCCTATCTTGTCCAAGTCCAATCAACCCAAAACTTTGGCCAGAGGTCAGTGAATGGTCACCCAAGGTCCCACCAAAATTTGGTGAGGATTAGGGTTCTTTATGGTGCCTAATTGGGGTGCATTTAACAATTAGCCCCTTTGCAATTTACTAGGGTAAACCACCTCCAATGCCCACCAAATTTGGACCAAGGGTTGGCATGGGTGAGGGTGATGTGCACCCCAAATTTGAGACCAATTGTCTTTGTGGGGGAGTGGGGGCACTCACCCAAAGTTTTTCCCTAACCTAGGGAGCCTAGGGTTGACTTTGTGATTTGCCCTATCAAATCAACTCCAAATGGGTTGAGATTTTAACCAGAGACCTAACATGCTCTCTAAGACCACACATCCAAATTTGGGAGGATTTTGAGGTGTTTAAGACACCTAATTAAATCACACATGGATTATTAAATTTTTCCAAAAACTATAGAAAAATATTCTCCAAAAATACTGATTTTTGGATATATCCTATATATAAGAATAGCCTACACCCCAAATTTCAAGTCATTTGGAGTTCTGGATTGATGTGGGCATCCAAATCAACCTCTGGTCAGCCCTATGGACAAACCCCACCAAAATGAGTGTTGTGACCTAACCAAGGCTCAAAACCGAGTGAACTAAATTTTGTAATAAACTAGACATCCAGGGCTACAACTTTGATGTTGGACAAATTTTTCCCAGAAGCCTCTAAGTATTTTTAATAAATTAAACAAACTGCAGCAGTTTTGATCACAGGAAAACATGATTCAACTAAAGGGGCGCACGAATCTTGGCGCAATCCAACAACGCGTGGTCTTCGTCCCCGATGAGCCAACGACCAGGATTTGCCGCGCCTGTGCTGTTTGGATCGTTGATTTCCCGGCCACCTGAGCGCCGCCCCGGCCAACCAACGCCACCACCACCTCCATTGAGGTGGTGGCCGGCGACGAGCGGTGTTTGATTGGCCGGAGGTGGCCAGAATCGGAGATTCTGGGTGGAAGCCCAAACCCGATCTACGGGTGGCTTGGCTGGCTCGATCCGCGGCCAATTGGCCACGAATCGAGCCGCCGATGAACTAGATCTACACCACTGAGGAAGGAGCAGAGAACCGGACATGTTGTGGGTCTTGACTCCTCGTCGTTCTCGAATACACCATGGGAGCTCGGGGAGGTTGTGGAGTCATGCCGATCCGAGCCTAGAGAGCACGATCTCTTCTGGATCCTTGGGGGTTTCACTCCTCTCCGACTTCTGAAGGTGATAGGGAGTCTAATTGAGGGCGATGGTGGCTTTAACCCCATGTGCCATTAATGGCCTCTTCACCTCCCTCCCCATGGCCGACCCTATGCATCCCCCTGCCTTAATTGCCCCTAGAAACGGTTGGAAACTTCTCAAATTCATCAGAGAAGATGAATGGGAGTGTAATGGAGGGATGCCAAGGGGTGTGTCACCTTAATGGCCATGAATGACCTCTTTTTCTCTCCTCAAAATTGGGGAAAACCCTCATTTTCTCTCTCCTAATCACCATGACCGATTTTCCTCTCTCACCTAGGTTAATTACCAGTTAATTATGTTGGTCAATTGATCAATTTGGGCCTAGCCCAAAGGGATTGGGCTATGTCCAAGTGATTTGCCCTAATTTGGGTAAGTTTGACTTTTGGTCAAATTGACCAATTGGGTGACCCTAGGATGGGGCTTTTGGGTCCATTGGACTCCAAATTAAATTTAGAAACTACTGGTGGGGTCAATTTGGTCACATGAGCCTTAGTTGACCCAATATGAGTTGATTTGACCAAAATAGGCTAAGTTGACTTTGGTCAAATTGAGCCCTAGGGTTGACCCAGTCATGGGGCTTTTTGTTCCACTGGGTCCCCTATGATATTATAATACTATGGGTAGGGTCAATTTAATATGGTGGTGGTCAATTAGGGCACTTAGTGAGGAATTGCCATTTTGACCTAATCAGAGCTTAAGGTTGACTTTGGTCAACTTGACCTGTGTGACTGTCCCCAATGGGTCCTAAATGTCCCCATGGGCTCCTAAGTGGTCCAGGGATGTTGTGGTGGGGTCACTGGGTCAAGATAAGGCCCCTAGGTCAAAGCCTAGGTAGGGTAGCTGCAATTTACTATTTGCAGACCAAGGCACTTTCAACCCTAATTTTGCCTAAGTTAAAGGGATTTCTACACTACCAAGGCCTTGTCATGACCTTGTCATGACAGATTCACCTGGGGGGGTCTAGCTGTCTGGGGGATGTTACACCCCCACTCGCCGAGACCCAAGTGGGCGAGTGGGGAGGTCCTCGACCCCCACTCGCCGAGACCCAAGTGGGCGAGTGGGGAGGTCCTCGGCCCCCACTCGCCGAGACCCAAGTGGGCGAGTGGGGAGGTCCTCGACCCTCACTCGCCGAGGCACAAGGGGGCGAGCGGGAAGGCGCCATGCCCCCACTCGCCCAGCCCCAAAGGGGGGCGAATGTAGGAAGTCCTTTGTGTGAGCTGATTCTCTCGGCCCCGGATCTAGAGGGGTTCAGAAGGTTGGAGATGTCTCACTACTCCGACCAGGATGACCCCGTCATGCACCTACAGTGGTTTGAGGATATGGTCTCCATCAGGCCCATGACGGATGCTTTCAAGTGTCGACTCTTTGCGACAACTCTGAAGGAGAAGGCTAGAGATTGGTTCCACCAGCTCCCTGCGGGATCCATCCGTGCCTTCGAAGACTTGCGCCGAGTCTTCCTGATACGCTTCTCGACATTAAGGAAGAGGAAGAAAGATGCCGAATCACTTTTCAAGATCAAGCAAGAACCAGAGGAGTCGCTGGCTCACTATCTGGAGCGGTTCCGGGAGGAGGTTCTCCTCGTCCAAGAAGTGCCCGGGTACACCCTCAAGCTTGCCTTCACGTTGGGGCTGCGGGAGGGCTTCTTCAAGATGGACCTCAAGAGGAGAGTTCCTTTGTCCTTTGAGGAGTTGATGGAAAGGTGGCAGAAGAAGTTGAGAGTGAGGAGGCTAACCCGGAGTTCGCGAGAAGGTTGGACAAGCTGAGTGAGCCGGAGGCAAGGCAGCAGGGGGGAAGGGTAGGGTCCCCCAAGAGGAAGTTCGACCAAGAGGAAGACAACTTCCAGGAAGAAGAGTCCGACCTCCCAGGGTGGAGGCAGGGACCGAAGGCACCCTCTCCACCACCTCAACAAACCATGACAATCGGTTGGGGGAGAAGGAGGCGAGCCAGGAAGGCAGAAAGAAGAGGAAAAAGAAGGGATATGGTTGAGTTACCTTACTGCGACTTCCACGATGAGGAGGGTCACGCGACGTCATCCTGCCCTGAATTCTTAGAACTAAGGGAGGCGAGGGGTCCGATGAAGCAACAACAACAACCAGAAGAGGTCGAGGAAGACCAGACTTGGGAATAGGAGGCCAAGTTTTAGTTTTCTTGTTTATCTTTTTCTTTAAGCCCATGTAGTATGATGACCTACTTTCAGACTTAGTTTTTCTTGCATGTAATATGACAATCAAAGTTATGAAAGTTTTTCAAAGGTACTTAGCCCCGATGCTGGCCCGCTGACCAGACTCCTATCAAGCTGGCAGGGCCAGGAACCGCTCGGTGGCCAGATGTTTCAAAGGTACTTAGCCCCGACGCTGGCCCACTGACCAGGCTCCCATCAAGCTGGCAGGGCCGGGAACCGCTCGGTGGCCAGATGTTTTAAAGGTACTTAGCCCCGACGCTGGCCCATCAAGCTGGCAGGGCCGGGAACAGCTCGGTGGCCAGATGTTTCAAAGGTACTTAGCCCCGACGCTGGCCCGCTGACCAGGCTCCCATCAAGCTGGCAGGGCCGGGAACCGCTCGGTGGCCAGATGTTTCAAAGGTACTTAGCCCCGATGCTGGCCCGCTGACCAGGCTCCCATCAAGCTGGCAGGGCCGGGAACCGCTCGGTGGCCAGATGTTTCAAAGGTACTTAGCCCCGATGCTGGCCCGCTGACCAGGCTCCCATCAAGCTAGCAGGGCCGGGAACCGCTCGGTGGCCAGATTTTTCAAAGGTACCTAGCCCCGATGCTGGCCTGCTAACCAGGCTCCCATCAAGCTGGCAGGGCCGGGAACCGCTCGGTGGCCAAATATTCCAAAGGTACTTAGCCCCGACGCTAGCCCGCTGACCAGGCTCCCATCAAGCTGGCAGGTTCGGGCCCGCTCGGTGGCCAGATGTTTCAAAGGTACTTAGCCCCGATGCTGGCCCGCTGACCAGGCTCCCATCAAGCTGGCAGGGCTGGGAACCGCTCGGTGGCCAAATATTTCAAAGGTACTTAGCCCCGATGCTAGCCCGCTGATCAGGCTCCCACCTAGCTGGCAGGGACGGGAACCGTCCGGTGGCTGGAAGGTCTCTATGTATTTTTCCCCCGAGATGGTCTCGCTAGCCGGGCTCTCACTAGCCGGCAGGGTCGGAAGACCTCTCGGGGAGGCTATGTATTTTTCCCCGAGGTGGTCTCGCTAGTCGGGCTCTCACTAGCCGGCGGGGTCGGAAGACCTCTCGGGGAGGTTATGTATTTTTCCCCGAGGTGGTCTCGCTAGCCCGGCTCTCACTAGCCGGCGGGGTCGGAAGACCTCTCGGGGAGGCTATGTATTTTTCCCCGAGGTGGTCTCGCCAGCCGGGCTCTCACTAGCCGGCAGAGTCGGAAGACCTCTCGGGGAGGCTATGTATTTTTCCCCGAGGTGGTCTCGCCAGCCGGGCTCTCACTAGTCGGCGGGGTTGGAAGACCTCTCGTGAGGCTATGTATTTTTCCCCGAGGTGGTCTCGCTAGTCGGGCTCTCACTAGCCGGCAGGGATGGAAGACCTCTCGTGAGGCTATGTATTTTCCCCGAGGTGGTCTCCCTAGCCGGGCTCTCACTAGCCGGCAGGGTCGGAAGACCTCTCGGGGAGGCTATGTATTTTTCCCCGAGGTGGTCTCGCTAGCCGGACTCTCACTAGCCGGCGGGGTCGGAAGACCTCTCGGGGAGGCTATGTATTTTTCCCCGAGGTGGTCTCGCTAGCCGGGCTCTCACTAGTCGGCGGGGTTGGAAGACCTCTCGTGAGGCTATGTATTTTTCCCCGAGGTGGTCTCGCTAGCCGGGCTCTCACTAGCCGGCAGGGATGGAGGACCTCTCGAGGAGGCTTTATGTTTTCTCTCGAAGTAGCTCCGTTACCCGGATTCCCAACGACGCTCGTCGAATATATAGGGTTGGACGTTTCTTTCCGAGCGCGTACCTCGCTCGGAAAGAGCGGGGATTGTGTACAACCCTGAATTCGCCGAGTGTTTTTTCGAGACCCAGGAGTCCTTTAGAACATTGTGCGGTAACATAGTCCATGGCAGGAAGAGTAGGGGCAGAGGGGGGGGGGGCGAGCAGGGAGGGGGGCCCCCCGGCTCGCCCCAGACCCTTGAGGGGCGAGCCGGGAGGGGGGCCAGCCCCTGGCTCGCCCCAGACCCTTCGGGGGCGAGCCGGGAGGGGGCCCAGCCCCCTGGCTCGCCCCAGACCCTTCGGGGGCGAGCCGGGAGGGGGCCCAACCCCCTGACTCGCCCCAGACCCTTAGGGGGCGAGCCGGGAAAGGGCCCAGCCCCCTGGCTCGCCCTAGAGCCCTTAGGGGGCGAGCCGGGAGGGGGCCCAGCCCCCTGGCTCGCCCCAGACCCTTAGGGGGCGAGCCGGGAGGGGGCCCAGCCCCCTGGCTCGCCCCAGAGCCCTTAGGGGGCAAGCCGGGAGGGGGCCCAGCCCCTGGCTCGCCCAGAGCCCTTATGGGGCGAGCCGGGAGGGGGCCCAGCCCCCTGGCTCGCCCCAGACCCTTAGGGGGCGAGCCGGGAGGGGGCCCAACCCCCTGGCTCGCCCCAGACCCTTAGGGGGCGAGCCGGGAGGGGGCCCAGCCCCCTGGCTCGCCCCAGACCCTTAGGGGGCGAGCAGGGAGGGGGGCCAGCCCCCTGGCTCGCCCCAGACCCTTAGGGGGCGAGCCGGGAGGGGGCCCAGCCCCCTGGCTCGCCCCAGAGCCCTTAGGGGGCGAGCCGGGAGGGGGCCCAGCCCCCTGGCTCGCCCCAGACCCTTAGGGGGCGAGCCGGGAGGGGGCCCAGACCCCTGGCTCGCCCCAGAGCCCTTAGGGGGCGAGCCGGGAGGGGGCCCAGCCCCCTGGCTCGCCCAGAGCCCTTAGGGGGCGAGCAGGGAGGGGGCCCAGCCCCCTGGCTCACCCCAGCTCCGAAGTAGGAGGCGGTCTGCGTTTAGCGCTGTTGAACAGCGGAATTCGGCTGGTCGCAGGCCAAATCCGAGGGTATTTTGGTATTTTCAGGGACCAGTCGTGGTTATTCACAGCCCAAATCCAGAAATCCTATAAATAGGACCAAGGGGGCACCATTTGGGAGGAGGTTCATTCTAGGCTAGCTCTCTCCCCCTCTCTCTCTCCCTCCTCAAGTCTCTCTAGGGGGTGAGGAGAGCCTCCGGTGGTGCCCAAGCTTAGCAGTGGCTTGGGAGGGGATGTTCCTAAGGGGCTTCCGGGTATGTGGCGGGACCTCCCCACTAAGCCCTTGGTCCAGTCCATAGTTCCTCAACCTTCAACCTAGAGCTCTCCCTTGGGGGAAGTAAGGGTTGGTCGCCTCTCATTTCGGTGAGGGCCCCGAACTCCACAGAGACCGAGAAATCGGTTTCAACACTACTGTAGGAGAAGAAGGAGGTTGTGTATAAAAGCAGATTCTTTGTTCTGTTTGCTATCACCGGGCGATAACTTTACCGCCGACGACAGTATATCGTTTTGTCGACTAACTATGTCATCGAATGGACTGGTAGTGTCGTCGAGAGAACTCACAACTGAGGGCTAACGCCCGGCGGTAGTGTTACCACGTGCTGTAGCTTTTGTCGACGAGAAAGTGGCTATATCGTCGAGATGAGTCTCTGATGTCATTGAGACAATGTCGTTGTACAACCCGTATTCGCCGAGTGGGCCCCCCCCCCCCCCAGCCAACTGGCGAAACCTGGGTCGTCCAGATCATTCGCCAGGTCACTCGCCCAGGCCAAGGATGGTAAAAATGCCCCCGTGTTGGTGGGGGTAGGCCGTAGGAGAGAAGGCGCTAGGCGAGTGGTGCCCTCACGGACCACTCGCCCAGAAGCGTGGGCATTCGCCCAGCCAGGCGGGTGCCCAGCGAATGGTGCCCTCACGGACCACTCGCCCAAAGGGCTGTGAGGGGAAAATGACCATAATACCCCTGGTGGGCTGCAAATAGCCCTTCGGAACAGCGGAGTTAGGCTGTTAACAGACCAATTTGGGGTGCTGTTAGTAAAATTAAAAGGCGGATTCATGTTATTTGCAGACCAACCCAGGAAAATCTATAAATAGACCCTTAAGGGCACCTTGGAGGAGATCCGATTTTAGAAAATCCTCTCCTCTAGGCTAGTTTTGGTCGGCAGCCAGTGCCCTCCAAGGTGCCCGGTTGAGCTTTGGTTTGGGAGGGGAAGCTCTCTAAGATCTTCCGGGTGTGTGGCGGGACCTCCTCGCTTCAGCCTTGGGTCTATTCCGTTTCCAACATCCACCGTCAAGAGAGTCTAGTGAGGGAGAAATAAGCATCGGCTACACCCCCAGTGGGTCCGAACTCAAGAGACCAGTTGCTGGTTTCAACATTTTTGGTGCGGTGAGCGTGGACCGTAGCCGGTGAAAGAAAATCCCAAGTTAGTTTCGATGACGGGAGATGGAGGAAATGGTTCTGACTCAGGTCACTCGCAGCCACCAGCGGCAGGGGAGTGGCTGGAGATGTTTGAGAAGTTCAAGCGAGAGGTTCTGCAGACAGTTCTCGCGGCAAGGAGCGAGTGCGAGACCCCGGCGGTCCCAGTGGTCCCGCCTTTGCAGATCGGCGAGAATGCACCGGGGCCGCGGCCGGGGAAGGAGGTGCCGGCAGAAGGAAGCGTGCGAGATCTCTCCGGACGGCAGCTGTTCAGCAGTCCGGCGAGTGCTGAGGTGTGTGAGTTGGTCCCGCGCGAGATGACCACTCGCCGAGCAGGGGAAGGGAGCCCCTTTTGCGAGATGATCCTCTCGGCCCCAGTGCCAGAAGGGTTTCGTGGGCCGGAGATGTCTTACTACACCGGCAAGGAGGATCCAGTTGTGCACCTGCAGTGGTTCGAGGACATGACATCAATCCTTCCCATGTCGGATTCTTTTCAATGCCGGCTCTTCGCGACCACCCTGAAGGAGAAAGCAAGGGACTGGTTCCACCAACTTCCCACAGGTTCCATCTACGCGTTCGATGATCTGCGCCGAAGTTTCCGACTGCGTTTCTCGACGTCAAAAAAGAGGAAGAAGGATGTGGAGGCTCTCTTCAAGATCAGACAGAGGGAGGGGGAATCCCTGGCCAAGTACGTGGACAGGTTCTAGGAGGAGATACACCTAGTGCAGGAGGTGCCGGGATTCGCCCTCCAGATGGCATTCATCGTAGGGCTGCGAGAGGGGTTCTTCAAGATGGACCTGAAGAGAAGACCTCTTGTATCCTTCGAGGAGTTGATGGAGAGAGCCGCGGAGGAGATTGAAGGGGAGGCAGCCAACCCCGAATTCTACAAAAGGTTGGCGAGGATGAGCGAGCCCGAGGCGAGGCAGCCAGAGGGAAGAAGGCGAGATGAGCCCAGGGGCCAGGGGTTCGAAAGACCACCTCGGGTTTGGAGGAACCAAGAGCCCAACAACAGGTTGGGCTGGAGGAACCAGGAAGGACCGGCGCGAGGTCAGGATGAAAGGTACCAAGGAAGGGAGGCAGGAGGAGTGAATCAGGGGTGGAGGCAGGGTCCCAGACCCCCTCACCCCCCGAGGGAGCAAGCCATGGCGGTAGGCCGAGGGAGAAGAGGTAGAGGAGCGAGAGGAGGAAGAGGAAGAGCGGGAAGGGAGGACAGGGTGGCGTTGCCTTACTGTGACTTTCATCAGGAAGAAGGTCACGCGATCGCCACCTGCCCGGAGTTCTTGGAGATGAGGGAAAGAGGACAGCCACGGCGGCAGCAGGCCAGAATTGAGGAAGTGCTCCCAGAGGCAGAAGAGGACCGGTGTGAGGATAGGGCAGATACAGGAACCAGGGGGGAATCAGGGTGATTCACGGTGGGGTTGGGATAGAGGCCTCTCGCAAGAGAAGCTTCCAGGCCATGTTCCGAAGGGACGTCGCGTCGACTTCCCAGACCCCACCCCCCTCTGAGAAGCTCACCTTCTCCTCAGAAGATATGTCAGATTATGAAGACCCATTCTGCGACGCCCTGGTGATCCAGACAGCGATAGAAAACTTCACGGTCTCTCGGATCCTGGTGGACAACGGGAGCTCGGTGAATGTGATCTTCAAAAAAGCTTTCGACGCGATGGAGGTAGAGAAGAAGAGGGTGCAGGCCTCCGACGGACCACTGTTTGGTTTCTCGGGGGAGCGGAAGGAGGTCGAGGGAGGCGTAGGTCTCCAGGTGACGCTAGGAGGAGTCCCAAGAAACTGCCGGTTCGTCATTGTGGACGCTCCGAGCAGCTATAACGCCATCTTCGGACGACCCCTCATCAGCGCCTTCCGGTGCGTGCCCTCATCGTACCATCAGTGCTTAAAGCTCCATAGTGGAGGAGTCCAGATCCGCGTCCGAGGAGATGCTAAGGTGGCAAGGCAGTGCTACGTGACTGCCGTCAACACCATTTCATGGAGGGCGGATGCCGAGAAGATGGATGAAGAGATGGCGAGGCCGGAGGGGCTAGGAGAAGAGGTGGGGAAGAAAGTAGTAGGGGGAGAGGGCGATGCCCGAGAGGAGAATATGGAGGTCGCTCGTGAGGAGCAGGAGGTCGAGTTGTTGGAGGTCGCTCGTGAGGAGCAGGAGGTCGAGCCGGTGGAGGCGGAAGGAGCTGTAGAGGAAAAGGCCCGGGAGGAGGGGCGAAAAATAAAGGGCCAATGGGAAGAGCCAGCCCGGCTCGAGGCGGCAGAAGAGATAGTTGAGATGGAGGTTACCACCCAGGCAGGAAGGGTGGAGAAGTTGCGGATCAGCGGGGGCCTCGGCCCGGAGGACCAGAGAAGGATGCTGGAGTGCATCCAGAAGAACGTGGACATCTTCGCATGGAGCGCAGCGGACATGCCAGGCATCGAGGCGGACGTGGCTTGTCATCGTCTCAACCTCGATCCAGAAGCCCGCCCCATCCGGCAGAAGAGAAGGACTATAGCTGACAAGCTCGAAGGACCGATCCGCGAGGAGGTGGCGAAACTCCTCGAAGCAGGTTTTGTAACGGAGATCCAGTACCCAGGCTGGGTCTCCAATGTCGTAATGGTAAAAAAGGCCGATGGCCGCTGGCGTATGTGTGTGGACTTTTCATTGTTAAATAAGGCCTGCCCTAAGGATTGTTATCCCTTGCCTCGGATCGACGCGCTGGTTGACTCAGCCGTCGGTTTTTTCTGTGATGAGTTTTTTGGATGCTTTTTCAGGTTATCACCAAATAAGAATGCACCCTCCGGACATCAGAGATGTCTCGTTCATCACCAGGGAGGGATGCTACTGCTATAAGATGATGCCCTTCGGGCTGAAAAATGCAGGAGCAACCTACCAGAAGATGATGGCTCGGGTATTTAAGAAGCAAAGGGGAAGGAACCTGGAGGTCTACGTGGATGACCTTATGATAAAGAGCAAGTGTGTGAGCTCTCACATCCGGGACCTCGAGGAGACCTTCGCCACCCTACGCAAGTACAAGATGCGCCTGAACCCCCTGAAGTGTGTGTTCGGGGCCAGCAAAGGGAAGTTCCTGGGGCACCTTCTCACCCCCTGGGGGGTAGAACCTAACCCGGACAAGGTTAGGGCTATAATGGAGCTGGGGTCGCCACGGAACGCCAAGGAAGTTCAATGCTTGACCGGAAGACTCGCCGGGCTGAACAGGTTTCTCTCTCGGGCCGGGGAAAGATGCTCCCCCTTCTTCAAAACGCTACGAGGCAACCAGAAATTTGAGTGGACAAGAGAATGCGAGGAGGCCTTTCAGGCCTTGAAGAGCCAACTCACCAAGGCTCCGCTACTACAAAGTCCCAAAGAGGGGGAGGATCTACATCTATATCTCGGGGTCGGGGCGGAGGCCGTAAGCTCCGTCCTGGTTCGGGATGAAGGCAAGAAGCAGCTGCCAGTCTACTACGTAAGCAGGGTCCTGAGGGAAGCGGAGCTCAGGTACCCAATTTTAGAGAAGTTGGCCTTTGCCCTGGTCATCGCAGCAAGGAAGCTTAGGCCATACTTCCAGGCCCATTCGATCCAAGTAGTGACGGATCATCCTCTCCGCCAGATCTTCGAAGGAGTGGAACACTCAGGAAGGCTCTCAAAATGGTCAATAGAGCTAAGTGAATTCAACATTACCTTTGTCCCTCGATTATCTATGAAGGCGCAGGTGGTGGCTGATTTCATGACAGATTTCGTGGCCGAGATGAAAGAAGACGGAACCCCTCGTCACGTTCCGTGGAAGCTGTTGGTGGATGGGGCTTCGGGCAAGAATTCTCTCGGAGGAGGGGTGGTGCTGGAGAGTCCCCACGGAGTAAAGATAGAGCAGACGCTAGTGATACACTTCCCAATCACCAACAACCAGGCGGAGTATGAGGCTGTAATCGCCGGCCTGCGGTTGGCCCGGGAGCTCGGGATCCATGACGTGGAGGTCCTCACTGACTCCATGATAATAGCTTCTCAGATAAGGGGAGAGTTCGAAACAAGGGAACCTGTGCTCATGAGGTACTTAGCAAAAGTCAAAGGTCTCGTGGGGACGTTCAAAACTTTCTCCATCCGGCACGTCCCTCGAGAGGAGAGCACCCCGGCAGATCGGTTGGCAAAATCTGGTCCACGAGCCGGGGGGACCCTGACGGACCTATTCCGTCCTTCGATCGAAGAGGGAGAGCTCATGGAAGTAGAACAGCGGCCCTCCTGGAAGGATCCCTTCGTCACCTTCCTTGCAACGGGAAAATTTCCGGAAGAAGTTCCGGACCAGAGGCGCTTCCGGTATAAGTCTGCCTACTACGTGCTCCATGAGGGTGACTTGTATCGGAAGACCCTCTCGGGCCTCCTGGCCCGATGCATCTCGGAGGAAGAGGTCCCAAGGATCTTGGAAGAAGTTCACTCCGGCGAGTGCGGCAGCCACTCGGGGAGCAGGATGCTGGAAGCAAGGATAATAAGGCAGGGGTACTTCTGGCCAACCCTAAGTAAAGACGCGGCAGCCTTCGCCAAGAGATGCCAGAAGTGCCAAATGTTCGCCCCGCTTCAGCTCATGCCAGCTCAGAGGCTAAAGAGTATCACGGCGCCCTGACCATTCGCCATATGGGGAATGGATCTGGTAGGACCCTTCCCCCAGGCTAGTGGACAGAGGAGATTTCTCCTAGTCATGATTGACTACTTCACAAAGTGGTTGGAGGTCAAGGCGTTGGCTAAGGTCACCTCCCAGGTAATCCGCAACTTCGTATGGGGGGAGATCATTTGTCGACACGGGCTTCCGCAGGCCATAGTCACGGATAATGGACCGCAGTTCGCAAGCGAGGAATTCATCAACTTCTGTGGCCAGTTGGGGATAGACCTCGGGTTTGCGTCCGTTCACCATCCCAGGAGCAACGGGCAGGTGGAGGCGGCGAACAAGGTCATCGTGAACTTGCTCAAGAAGAAGGTGGAAAATCTCAAAGGCAATTGGGTGGAACAGCTCCCCTCGGTCCTATGGGCTTTAAGAACCACCCCCAACACCGCCACGGGAGAGACCCCTTTCAAGCTCTCTCACGGTTGCGAGGCCGTCATCCCCATAGAGTTCGAGGTTATGACACCACGGGTGAAGGTCGTCACAAATGGTGAGGAAGATTGGAGAGCCGAGAACGAGGAGGAGTTGCGGCTCTCCCTCGACCTCATCGAAGAAGCTCGGGATCGAGCAGCCATCCATCAAGAAGAGGTCAAGCGGCGGATGGCCAAGTATTTCGACAGGCACGTCAGGATCAAGCAGTTCAAGAAGGGAGATCTGGTACTCAAGAAGGTCGACGCAGCTGGGAGGTCCGCCGCGGTGGGAAAACTTAACCCCAACTGGGAAGGCCCCTATGTCGTGGAAGAGGCACTAAAGTCCGGGGGGTATCGCCTTCAAAATGTGGAGGGCCAACCCCTCAGCCACACATGGAGCGGCGACGACCTTAAACGTTTTTATCCTTAGTACCATGTAATAATGATGGTTTTTTGAATGAAAACATTTTGTTTAAACTATGCGTATGAAAATGATGTTACAGCTCGCAGGAGAGACCCTGGACGTTCAAGAGGTTGGCCCCGAGCAGACCCGCTGTCCAGGCTCTCATCTAGCTGGCAGGTCCGAAGGCTCACTCGGTGGCAGGTTCTATGTTCAAGAGGTTGGCCCCGAGCAGACCCGCTGTCCAGGCTCTCATCTAGCTGGCAGGTCCGAAGGCTCACTCGGTGGCAGGTTCTATGTTCCAAAGGTTGGCCCCGAGCAGACCCGCTGTCCAGGCTCTCATCTAGCTGGCAGGTCCGAAGGCTCACTCGGTGGCAGGTTCTATGTTCCAAAGATTGGCCCCGAGCAGACCCGCTGTCCAGGCTCTCATCTAGCTGGCAGGTCCGAAGGCTCACTCGGTGGCAGGTTCTATGTTCCAAAGGTTGGCCCCGAGCAGACCCGCTGTCCAGGCTCTCATCTAGCTGGCAGGTCCGAAGGCTCACTCGGTGGCAGGTTCTATGTTCCAAAGGTTGGCCCCGAGCAGACCCGCTGTCCAGGCTCTCATCTAGCTGGCAGGTCCGAAGGCTCACTCGGTGGCAGGTTCTATGTTCCAAAGGTTGGCCCCGAGCAGACCCGCTGTCCAGGCTCTCATCTAGCTGACAGGTCCGAAGGCTCACTCGGTGGCAGGTTCTATGTTCCAAAGGTTGGCCCCGAGCAGACCCGCTGTCCAGGCTCTCATCTAGCTGGCAGGTCCGAAGGCTCACTCGGTGGCAGGTTCTATGTTCCAGAGGTTGGCCCCGAGCAGACCCGCTGTCCAGGCTCTCATCTAGCTGGCAGGTCCGAAGGCTCACTCGGTGGCAGGTTCTATGTTCCAGAGGTTGGCCCCGAGCAGACCCGCTGTCCAGGCTCTCATCTAGCTGGCAGGTCCGAAGGCTCACTCGGTGGCAGGTTCTATGTTCCAGAGGTTGGCCCCGAGCAGACCCGATGTCCAGGCTCTCATCTAGCTGGCAGGTCCGAAGGCTCACTTGGTGGCAGGTCCTATGTTCCAGAGGTTGGCCCCGAGCAGACCCGCTGTCCAGGCTCTCTTCTAGCTGGCAGGTCCGAAGGCTCACTCGGTGGCAGGTCCTATGTTCCAGAGGTTGGCCCCGAGCAGACCCGCTGTCCAGGCTCTCATCTAGCTGGCAGGTCCGAAGGCTCACTCGGTGGCAGGTTCTAAGTTCTCAAGAGATGATCTCAAGAGCATTCACATAGACCACGCGCCGGAGAGAGGATCACACCCCACTCTCTTGACTACCTAAGCGAAACCCCGTGATACGCGAATGGTAAGGTTCACTTGGTCGTGAGAGATCGAAGGGGAACGACCGACCTAAGTCATCTTCGAGCATTCGCGGGGTGGCCAAGACAGTCGCATCACGACCTAACGTCCTAATGAGCCTAACGAGGTGTGGCGGCGAATAAGAAGAATCAACGTCCTAATAAGCCTAACGAGGTGTGGCGGCGAATAAGAAGAATCAACGTCCTAATGAGCCTAACGAGGTGTGGCGGCGAATAAGAAGAATCAACGTCCTAATGAGCCTAACGAGGTATAGCGGCGAATGAGATGAAAGCTTAGAATAACACAAATTGTAGTCAATATATACATCTTTTAAAGGCACTCGCCCGTTCAAGATTACAGTCAAAATGATAAATGCAAAAAGAGAAAATACAAGAGGCCCTTCTCAAGGATCAACAGATTTCTCGCTTGAAGATCCGTCGCTCTCGCCAGAGTCTGGGATGAGGGCGTCTTCTCGCGGCTCGACGTGGTCGTCCTCAGGAAAGGGGATTGGAATGTAAAGCTCGGGGACGACTTGGCGAGCGGAAAGGCGTTCGGCTTCCGCCTTCAGGTATCCCGCTCGCCGCAGCACCTGCAGTGCATGCTTGACAGCATTCTGCGCGTTCTCTTGCATCAGCTGCTCCAACTCGTGATGGGGATAAAAATGGCCCCTGCTCCCCGGGTCGAGTGCTGACGCACCAGCCTCTCGCAATCGCTGGACTTCGGCTTTGGCCAGACGGATTTCATCCTCAAGGCCGGCCACCCGAGCGCGGAGCATCTCGGCAACCGTGGTATCCTGAAAATAATAACAAGGGTAGTAAGAATAAAGTTGTCAATCGGCAACAAGTCACTCGCGGGAAAGGAGAAAACATACCTCTGCGACAGGGCGGTTGGCGAGAAGAGTCTCCGCAGCCGCCAGCTTAGTCCTAAGCTCCATCGCCTCAGTAGAAGCAACGGACCGGGACTCCTCAATCGCCGCCAAGTCCCGCGCCAGTTTGATGCTCCGGCGCGAAGACATGTGCGCGAGCTCGAGCGCCCGCAGCATGGCCCTGACACTCTCATGAGCGAGGACCTGGGTCGTCTCGGCATCATAGACTTCGGCGTCTTCTCGGCCGTAGAGGGCATACGCGATGGCGTAAGCCTCACCGCTGGCGAGATCGCTCTCTATCCACGACGGATGGAGGGTGGAGAGCGAGACCCGGTTAGCATTCCTGTCCCACTTCACCAGGGGAGCCCCCGAGGGGTCCCTGTACTTCTCGCCGCTGGGGAAGTTGCGATGGTCCCTGGGAAGTGGGGGCGGCGGCAACGACAGTCCCGCGCGAGGGGTGGTCTCTCCTGGCGCACTCGTCCCCAGGGCTTGGATCTGAGCATCCACCCCGAGGGTCTCGTCCAGAACCCCCTTCCCCTTGGCGGAGGGGGGGGGGGTTCTTGGGCTTCTTGGAAGAGGGAGAGGTCAGCACCGCTGGCTTGTGCTTCTTTTCGCCAGGCTTGGAGGAAGAAGGTTCCTCCCGACAGGCATCCGCGGCGGCCTGTGCGAGAGAGAGGGTAGACCCGGAGGGACGCGGCGGATGAAGGGGGAAGTGGCGCACGCCTGCATAATACAACAAACGGTTCTAGCGAATGTTGTAAAAATCACAAAGCGAAAGCGAATGAAGCCTCGAACACTTACCCTCGCCCTGCGGAATGGGTGGAAGAGAGTTGACGTTTCGCCGGAGATGGACGAGATCCATCCCGTGCTCTAGGATGTATTAGTGAAGTTTGACCTCGTGCCCCCTAGGGTCGGGGGGCGGAAGGTTGACTCCTCCTCCTGCACCGGCGCGAGGAGAGTGTTCCCCAGGTTCCCGCTTACAAAGATAAAGCGGCGAACCAAGTCATGGTTCTTGTTCGGGAGCCCGTAGTGCTTTAGGGGGCTCAGTCCCGAGAAGAACGAGATACCATGGGTGCAACGGAAGGTATAGAGCTTGCGGAAGACGGGCAACGAGAACTCGATTCCCTCCTCTCGCAGGTAGCTCGCGTACCCCACCAACATAGCGATGGAGTTGGGGTTGAGCTGGCCAGGCACGACTCCGTAGTACCTGAAGGTCTGGCGGAGTTCCGGCCAGATCGGGAGGCGAAACCCCACCTCGAAATGCTCTAGCGGGATCGCGAGAGCACAAGGCGAGATGGAATTCAGGCGCTCATCCGGCCTGGGCTTTCGCGCCTCGAAACCCGGCGGGACGTAGTCAGCGACGGCAGTCAGGTAGGCCTCCTCAGAGAGGTCGCAGGAATCAAAGACGTGGTTGGCGAATGCGCTGGCGCACTTGGCCCTGCCTTCCGCATCGCCACCCATTTTTGCGAGTAAAGAAGGAAAGAGGAGCAACAGATAAGGAAGAAGCGCGAGTGCTAGCGCAAGGAAAGAGAGCGGATGGTTAGGTATTTAATACGGTGGTTGAAAGACCTATTTATAGAGGGACTAAACGGCGTTTGGACTTTCGAGACCTCGGGTGTGCGGATAGCCATCGCGCCCTCCCGACACCTCGAAGCCCGAGCCGGTCCCTCTCACCCATTAATGGCAAATGCCCTATGTCTATTCATTCCGCGGCTACGCAACGAGGTTGGAAGAGCATCCGGCTATAAGTTATCACTCGACAATACCCAAGCAAAGCTATGAGATACGAAAAACGAATAAAGAAGCATTCGCAAAGCATAGAGAAATTATTACAGAAAAATAACGTTCAACATTCGCAGCATAAAGTAAGAAAAGAAAACAATAAGAGGGGTGGACGTTGGGTAGGTCAGGTCTCCTCCCAGATCCACCGACCTCGCTTTCGCGACCCAGCTTCCATGGGCATTCGCGGGCGGAAATAAGCGAGTATATTGGTGATCTCATGAGAAGCCAGTTGGAGTTGGTCCCGGGCTCGCGCGACGTGTGTTCCGGGAGACAACTCCCCTCCCTCACCCCTAGCCGCTCCACCTCCGCGAGAAGATGAGAGTGACTTCGTCGAAGGTCCTTCAACTCACGCGCGACTCTCAGCCGCACGTCGTCCACCTGGCTGGCCACGTTTCGCTGGATGCGGATGAGCTTCCCCAGGACCTCCGAGATCCGATCCTTCAGGGTCGCGTGATCCGAGGAATCACCCAGGAAGTCAGCAAGATCCCCAGGGGAAGGGAGAGGCGAGAGCATTCCCTCTCCCCCCCTCGTAGTAGGAGTCGAAGGGGGAGGCTTCTCGATAGCCTGCGGAATCACAACTAGGTTAGTGGTGATAAAGTATGCGAGTACAATAGAGGCGGGTGAGTGAACTGACCTGGGGTGGGGTCCGGGTGACCCGAAGGACGAGACGAATGTGGGTGCGTCCCAAACAGCCAGGCGGGAGGTAAGACCTTTCCCTTTCCTGGACGGTAAGGCTGTGAAGAAGGAGCCGGAGCATCCGCACGGTCATCAGCACGGAGAGGCTGATCCAGCTCTCGCTCAGGGGAGACCCTCCGTTCATTCGCGGTGACAGCGGGGTTCACCTGAGCAGGGGGACTGGGAGGAATGGAGTCCCGCAGCGGGACGTCAGGGTTGAGGGCTGCGAAAAGGTAATGATTAGTAGCCGACAACATAAAAGGAAAAAGCGATAAGGTTCACAACTCACGGGGTTGGGGTACAGTCTCCCCAGGAGGAGGCGGAGGAGCAAGATCCAGATCGGGAGGAGGTACCTCGTCCGCGGGAGGTGGCACCACCGCACTACTCAAAACGGCCCCATGGCCGTCCTCAGGTACCAAAGCCCCCTGCGAATGGTCGGAATAAGCGCAGGGTAAGGGACAGGAACTAAATGGAGACAGGAAGAATCCTCATACCAGCACCGCGGGGTCCGGAAGGGCATCCGCCAGCGTGTTCGCCGGTGGAGTATCCGCCGGAGACTCCGAGGCAGTCTCGCCTCTCTGACGATTCAGCCGAATCGTCTTGGCTCGACGCGAGACATAGGGGGCGCTCAGATCCCGTTTAGACATCAGCCAGGGAGCAAATTTGGATGCCCTGGGGGCCGTTGCAGCTTGAGCCGCAGCCAGACGGTCGATCATCTCTCGCGAGAGGGGTTTCGCAGAAGGTTTGTGGAAAGACATTAGGAAGTGGAGAAGCTCCGAGCCGAGACGAGAGAGTGGTCCAGAGAAACCTGACATGAGGGTATATATATAAGGTGGCGGTGGGACCCACAGAATCTTATGGATCCAGTCAGCAAGCACTCACCGAATACAGGGTTGGACTGTTCTTTGCGACCGTAGGAACCGCTCGTAAAGAGCGGGGATTGTGTACAACCCGTATTCGCCGAGTGGGCCCCCCCAGCCAACTAGCGAAACCTGGGTCGTCCAGATCATTCGCCAGGTCACTCGCCCAGGCCAAGGAAGGTAAAAATGCCCCCGTGTTGGTGGGGGTAGGCCGTAGGAGAGAAGGCGCTAGGCGAGTGGTGCCCTCACGGACCACTCGCCCAGAAGCGTGGACATTCGCCCAGCCAGGCGGGTGCCCAGCGAATGGTGCCCTCACGGACCACTCGCCCAAAGGGCTGTGAGGGAAAAATGACCATAATACCCCTGGTGGGCTGCAAATAGCCCTTCGGAACAGCGGAGTTAGGCTGTTAGCAGACCAATTTGGGGTGCTGTTAGTAAAATTAAAAGGCGGATTCATGTTATTTGCAGACCAACCCAGGAAAATCTATAAATAGACCCTTAAGGGCACCTTGGAGGAGATCCGATTTTAGAGAATCCTCTCCTCTAGGCTAGTTTTGGTCGGCAGCCAGTGCCCTCCAAGGTTCCCGGTTGAGCTTTGGTTTGGGAGGGGAAGCTCTCTAAGATCTTCCGGGTGAGTGGCGGGACCTCCTCGCTTCAGCCTTGGGTCTATTCCGTTTCCAACATCCACCGTCAAGAGAGTCTAGTGAGGGAGAAATAAGCATCGGCTACACCCCCAGTGGGTCCGAACTCAAGAGACCAGTTGCTGGTTTCAACAGTCGTCTCAGTGGCTACCGCGGCGCGGTAGCTGTTACCGCCTGACGGTAGAAGATGAAAACAGATTCGTTAACTTGCGGTCGGGAGCCGTCGGATCGCATTGGAACTTATTTTGATGACCAAGATGAGTTCGCCTATTTGCCCTAAATAGGCAGAGACTTTTGGCAGAAAACATAATTTCCAATTCAGAGCTGTCAAGGGTGGAGATGAAAAGTCGCGAGGTCTTTCGCCATTGTTGCCGGAGGAGTTCTTCAGGAGAAAGAACAGTTTCTCACCGTCGGTGTTCTTCAACTTCGTTGTAAGGAGTTTTTGCTCAGTCTTGTCTTCGTTTGCCTTTGATGCTTGATGAGTGATTTGAGTTCTTTTGTTTCCTTTCTTGAAGAGAAGTTGTTTTCACCGTGGGTTGAGAAGGGATTCAATTTGTGAATCCAAGGGGTTTTCTAGATTGGGCAAACCTAGATTATATTGTTGTAATTCTTATTGTTTGATAGTGGATTGTTTGCGTCCCGCCCCATGATTTTCCACTCATTACTTAGAGAGAGTTTTCCACGTAAAATCTGTTGTTCTCTGGTCGTGCTTATATTTTCTGTGTATTTGCGCACAATTATGTGCGCCATAGAATTCCTCGTCCTCGCTTAAGTATTGCACGTCATGTTAACACCTTTTGCACGTATATACTAAGGTTCAATGAGAATCCGGGATTCGCGTGGTTTCCGCCGCTACCCCCGGGAACCGCCTGTCCGCCCGTGGCAAATCCGTAGATTTACCGCAGATCGTGCCCGCAGCCAAAGGTACGTGGCAGCGGTCGCGCAATGTCAAATTTTCTCCCTCCACGCAAACCCCAACCTTAGAGTTGGTTTGGCTAAGCGGAACTCCTGGGGAGCAAGTCCACGCGTGAGGCCTCAGCGACTGCAGATGCCTCTGCGCGATCGATTTTTGCTGGATTTCTGCAGAAATGAAGGAGCCACGCGCTGCCCCGCCAAATGGGCGGCGGGCACGACCGTACAGAGTCCATCCACTAAGAATTTTTTTGTACACGGAGCGCACGATCCTTTTGTGCGTGGAAAAATCCGACTATCAAAATAGTTCAAGTACAATTTTTGATGAGAAAAATCCGACTAAAATTTGGATCAACTAAAATTTCCCAATTGGAAGAAATTTTCCCCTATCCTGCCTTTGGTCTTTATATAGTTGGTTACACTATTCACCGTACGTGGCGACGCATGCGCGCATTCCCGCATGCGAAGCTTCATCCCGCTCCCTGGTAAAAAGTCGTCGAGCAGCTCTATCGGCATTTCTTGCTTTGCCCCTTTCCTTCCAACTTCAGCACTCCCGCCCACAGCAAGAAAGGAATCTCGCTAGGACTACTGTTAAGCTACTCTTCGAAGAGCTATGGACACGCAGCCTCCGCCACCGCCAGCGCACCGCCAGCAACAGCAGCAGCAGAATAGGCAGGCGCAGCGCAATCCTCCGGCGTCAGAGACCGATGCCATGACGTTTCTGCTTTTGGTTATCGTCTCCATCCTTGTCGTGGTGGTAAGATATTAGATCTTAACTGATTAATCCTTTCCTGGATGTGCGAGTGATGTCTTGTTTTTGCGAGGCAAGTGAGATTTTCTTTGTTCTTGGTCTCCCGAGGACCACTTAATTTCGTTCTCCTTCAGATCGTTTTGATCTCGAGCCTCTCCATGCACAGGATTTGTTTATCTGTTTTTTTATTTAGAGAAGAGGGATGGACATTGTTGGATCTGTGTCGTGCTTTTTGTTTGGTTGTAGGGATATGCATCAGCTGGGTCCATTTTATGGCCCGGTTCCATCAAGTACAAGCGACATACATAAAATAACCAACATTCTTCAAACTTAATTGATCTAATTGGCACTTGCTAACTATATTTTAAAACTTGCATATAGGGCGTCATTTTTGTTCGAGTTGATAATCATATTCCCTGTTCAGAGCATAATATAAAGTTTTGCCTATCAAATTGATCTTGATCAGGAGGTGAACTGCTTGAGGATTAAATCAGCTTGAGTTTTCCCTCAAATATGGCGTCAAGTCTTTTAGTTCTCTTAGTTCTTGTTTCTCTCCCCTTCATTTTTTCAAGATTCCCTTCCCTTAATCTCTCGTTCTCATGACTCCCCCTTTTTATCCTTCTTCTCTATTCGTCTTCTTCTCAATTCTCATAGGATTCCACCCTTCTTGATCGTTACAGTCCTCCATTTTCTCAGTTCTAGCCCAGACCATGAAGAAAATTGAAGTATTTTCAATATAATAAGCCACGCACATGATGCCTGGTCATGTAGTAGGCCATCCTGTCATCATAAATAAGGTTTTGGAGGCATTTGATCGATCCACTCTTCTAATCAAATCAAATGTTTAGAAACTATAGATGTTGATGTAGAGGCAATGCCTCATTTTTTTACTTCTATTTGAATCTTACGAAGGTATTGATGTAGGGTAGGCTACGGGCGTGTGATTACTAGAATGCAACCCTAGGTGAAGTGTCAGAGAAATGACTCGACCACCCTATGTTATTACATGCAACACACAAGATCTAACAGAGAAACCAACAATAAGTAATAAAAGATTAAATCACACGCATCTAATTTTAGCAAAATGTAAAATTATTTGGTTTAGGCAAAGCAAGCTTTGGCCTTCCTCCACGTGGAGGGACAAAACAAGAATGCGTGGCAAATGATTCCTACAAATCATAAAATATTCCAAAGCAAAACAATCACGAAACTTTCGATCCAAGCAAGTATGAAATCACATAATCATATGTTAATGTTGAAGAAAATGCTCCATACAACATAAGATAATACTCACGAATTAAGGGGAGTCCGTAGCGTGGAGATCTGGTGATTCACGGGTGCTTGGTGTTTGTCCGGGAGGAGGTGGCTGTCGTATGATGATTGGAATCAACGTGCTGGAGGTGGGGAGGGCCGGACCGGGGGCTGCATGCTATTGGGAAGTAATACGGGAGGAGGCTGGCAGAATTCACAGGTTTTTTTGAGACAGTGGAATGCTTGCTGGGAAGTAATACGGGAGGGGGGCTGGCAGGATTTCTGGATAATGGAGGGGTTGCACAGAGCTTACAGTGAGGAGGGTTTAGGACGGTTGTTATGGAAGGCTTGGTGGAGGGCTTTTGCACAGTGGATATCGCATGGAGTTCTTTTGTTTCCCGGAGGCGGAGGTGGGTTTCCCGGAGGTAAAAAAAGCAAAAGAATAGCTCTGCTAGATGGTACGTGGAAACTAAGGTGGCGTTTGGTTAGGCTTTTAGGCTGCGGTGCTGCGGTTTGCGTTTGCTGATGTAGACCGCGATTAGGGTTTCGAAAATAAGTTAATTTTATGCGATCGATTTTATTTTTGAAGAGGGCCGAACGGCCAAATCGAGCTTTCACGCGTAAAACCACTCATGACGATAAACCTCACCAAACCGTTAAACGTTATTCGAAAAGTTCCTCGGCGTATAACAAATTGAATTGTTGCTAGATTCGCACATCCACAAGCAAACACACAGATAATAATTTATAAAATAACGGTAACAAAAGGAGTTTGAACGTTCGAGGCAAGCTTTAATTAATTAGTTAGGACACATAAAATTAAACTAAAATAAGTAGCAACGTTCAGATGAAGTTACCCAGGGGCGGGACTCGTCCGGTTTGAAACCTAGCCGGTACAGTAGAAGAACCAACAGCCGCTGGGAGGAGCGAAGCAGGGGACTGACGGATTAAGCGGCTCGATGTTGACGTCAGTCGGGAAGGTCGCCGGAGTCAAAGGCGAGGCCGACGACGACCTAGCAGACGGAGGAGGTCTCCGACGGCTCAGAGGCGCGGGATGTATCCAGCGGCAGCGCTGTCGACGTCGAGATTGGAGGCTGTGTGCGCGGGGGTTCCTCCTCTGGGTACAGTCGGGGCGAGCGCCGGTGAATGCGATTCGGCAATGGGCAGAGAAACGTGAAAATACGCTTCTCTGCTCTGTCCGAAAAATCTCCATTCTATTCTTCACCGTGGATTCTTATGGGGGAGGCAAGGCAGATTTTGGCTTTGATATCTTGCCATAGCTAGCTTCTTTCCAATAATAATTTCTCAACATTCAAAATATTTCCTATAACATACACTTTGAAATATTCCCAAAATAATGTTTTTAAATGTTTCCTAATAGATAAATTTCTTTCTAAATTTCTCCATGTTTTAAAAGTATGCACTCCTAATTAATTAATTTAAGCTTGCCTTTACCGTCCTAGCTACCAAAATTACAGGACCTTTTTATTTAGGGTCTCATCGGGCGGTCAAACCGATGAGCCGACCAATTTCAAAATTTTAAAACAAATAATGCGCGGAAGAAATACATGCTAGTAAATAAAAGCTGAAAAATAAAATGCATGACTTAGGATGCGACGAAGGATGCATCAACAAAACAAGAATGCGTGGCAAATGATTCCTACAAATCATAAAATATTCCAAAGCAAAACAATCACGAAACTTTCGATCCAAGCAAGTATGAAATCACATAATCATATGTTAATATTGAAGAAAATGCTCCATACAACATAAGATAATACTCACGAATTAAGGGGAGTCCGTAGCGTGGAGATCTGGTGATTCACGGGTGCTTGGTGTTTGTCCGGGAGGAGGTGGCTGTCGTATGATGATTGGAATCAACGTGCTGGAGGTGGGGAGGGCCGTATCGGGGGCTGCATGCTATTGGGAAGTAATACGGGAGGAGGCTGGCAGAATTCACAGGTTTTTTTGAGACAGTGGAATGCTTGCTGGGAAGTAATACGGGAGGGGGGCGGCAGAATTTCTGGATAGTGGAGGGGTTGCACAGAGCTTACAGTGAGGAGGGTTTAGGACGGTTGTTATGGAAGGCTTGGTGGAGGGTTTTTGCACAGTGGTATTCGCAAGGAGTTCTTTTGTTTCTTGGAGAAATATGAGGCGGAGATGGGTTTCCCGGAGGTAAAAAAAGCAAAAGAATAGCTCTGCTGGATGGTACGTGGAAACTAAGGTGGCGTTTGGTTAGGCTTTTAGGCTGCGGTGCGGCGGAAATGCACCAGAATTTTGGGAAGAAGCTTTGTTTGGCGTGGCTTATTTCGAAAACGCTGGTTATTTATTTCCGCTGCTTACTGTATATGCCCATCCGCAATTTTTTTTGGCGTTCAGCCGTAGAAGCCCGACTTTTCGTTCTCTCCCGAAACCCTATCGCGAGCGCAACGATTTCTCAATCCCCCTTCTCGCGCGCGTCGACTTCCCGTTCCCTGTCTGCGACTGCGAAAAACCACCGCTCGATATCCTCTTCCTACTCGGTGATATCCTCTTCCCGCTCCGTCGATCACCCTGGTATGTGTCGCTCCCTCTTTTCTTCTAAAACCACCGCCCGATCTTCCTGCTCGGAGTTTTGGATTTCTGCAAGCTTGCGTCCCTAATTTTCGGTTTCTCCTTTTTTTCAGGTAGCATTGAGCCATTCTCTCTTCAATGAGGTATCTCCTAAGTTATCAAAGGCGCAAAGCGCACCGAGGCGCAAATGGGTCCTGGAGCTTAGACGCAAGGCGCAGACGCGCGCCTAAGGCACGTGAGACGCAAAAATGAATTGGGTGCCCAATTAACCATAAATCAGTAAATTGGGCACCCAATTCACTAAAAATCAGCGAATTTGACATCCAATTCGCTGATTTTCAGTTAATTGGGCACCCAATTCACTGAAAATTAGTGAATTAGATGCCCAAGCGAGCCTAGGTGTGCCTCGGGTGCGTCTGAGAGCATGTTTTTGCCCCCTCCCAAAATAACAGGTTGAAAAAACAGCTTGAAAAGCCTGAGGCGCGCCTGGGTGCGCCTGGGGCACCTCGCCCGCCTCTGCCTTGCAAAGGCGATGGCCGGTGCGCCTGGTGCGCCCGACGCCTCAGGCGCGCCTAGGCGCGCGCCTTGATAACGTAGGGTATCTCCTTCTGCTTCTTCCTATAAAATCATTTTCATTCCCTGATTTTTGATCTCCCTGGTATGGTCTCGTGGGGATATGTCGTCTGTATAATGTTTGGTTGTTATTTTAGCAGATTTGTGTATTCTTCATTATTGTTTTTGAATGGATAGGCAAACAATTATCAGATTTTCCATTTACTTGGTGATGACTATGGACCTTCCTTAGTATGTACCAGTTTTGTTGTAGATAAATAGAGGTCATGGTATGTCTATACCCCTCCATCAGGTCGTCTCCTGCCATAAGAGTAGGCATGAATGAGTATGTGATTGAATCATAGACTATGAGGAATTATAAACGTGACACTATTATCTGTGTTACCCTTTCTCCTATGTTGGATTATAATCCGTGTTATGCTAATGGTTCCTTTGTCCAGGTTATCCGTGTTATGCTAATGATTCCTTTGCTCCACCTCAAGGTAACTACAACCACAACACTCAAACCTTTATCCCACCATAGTGGGATCGGCTATATGGATCCTTTGCCACCATTGCGCCCTATCTTTTATCATAGCCTCACTAATGCCTGAGTGTATTGTTGTTCTAATGGGTGCATCTCAAGCCCTAATGTGTCAACCATACGTTGAGAAACGAAGTTCTCCATACTACCACTATCGATGATAATGAAACAAAATTATCCCTGGATGCGTGCAATCGTATGAAAAATATCGTGTTTCCTATGATCATCCTCAATAGACTCGCCAGGGTGATCAGACTGTAACGTAAGACATAGTCTAAGTGAGCAGCGTGTTCACCTTCTACTTCTAATATATCCTCAAACTCGGGCTCAGGCTCAGATTGCGATTCATTAATGTAAACTCCATACTCATGCTCACATCCATCAGTAGAATCAATAATAACGACCAAGTAGCGTCGCAGACACTCAGATGATTTGTGTCCCGGTTTCATGCACTTGAAGCATCAGAATACTCCAGTGTTGGGCTTAGTCCCGGGGTTAGTGGGTGGAGTCGGAGTTCGAGTAGTGATGGGGGAATCTAAGATCCTAGCAGTGAGGGCAGTGATGACGCTCGACAGGGGTCTATCAGTAGACCTAAGTCCGTATGTACGCTTTTGTAAGGACTCCACTTTCCGTGCGCGACTCGAGATCTCTTCTAAATCATTATAGTCATGAAGCTCTAACTGGTCTCTAATGGAATAACATAACCCGTTCAGATAGCGGGATACGGTCATGTCATCATCCTCTCGGAGGTCGAGGCGGGACTGGAGTACGAGAAATTCGTTCGTGTATTCTTCCACAAATAATTTGTCTTGTCGCAAGTTATGAAACCTACGATAGAGGGCCTACAAATAATCAGGTGGAACATACCTCTTTCGTAGTTGTTTTTAAATTCTGCCCATGTGGTGATGAGATGCATGCCTAAAGTAAATCTAGAACTCTCTAACCGTCCCTACTAAACTAGGGCGGATCCTTTCAGTCTAAGGGTATCATACTCAACTTACCTAGCTTGGGGCAATTACTTCAAGCCAGGAAACAATTCATCCTGTCGCACCAATCTAAGAAACCCTCAGATTCTAATCGCCCATCGAAGTCACCTACATCTAACTTGAATCCCACATCGGGGTTGATTACGTGGTTCAGGTTCGGGTTGTGCAAGTTCTAGATATCTAGGGTTAGAGTTTACTTCATCCTCTCGGAGGTCGAGGCGAGACTGGAGTACGAGAAATTCGTTCGTGTATTCTTCCACAAATAATTTGTCTTGTCGTATGTTATATGAAACCTACGATAGAGGGCCTACAAATAATCAGGTGGAGCATACCTCTTTCGTAGTTGTGTTTTAAATTCTGCCCATGTGGTGATGAGATGCATGCCTAAAGTAAATCTAGAACTCTCTAACCGTCCCCACCAAACTAGGGCGGACCCTTTGTCTAAGAGTAACATACTCAACTTGCCTAGCTTGAGGCAATTGCTTCAAGCCAGGAAACAATTCATCCCGTCGCACCAATCTAAGAAAACCTTGGATTCTAATCGCCCATCGAAGTCACCTACATCTAACTTGAATCCCACATACCAATGGAGTTGATTACGTGGTTCAGGTTCGGGTTGTGCATGTTCTAGATGTCTAGGGTTAGGGTTTACTTCATCCGCCGGGGTAGGCGCTCGATTTAGGTGCATGATGGCTTCTATATTGTTAACAGACGTGCGTAGTACATTCATTACGTGTCCGACATCGCCTAAATTGGTGGTGAGAGTCTCCACCGCCTTCATCAAATCACCCATTCATTTGGTCAAGTCCTCTGCACTAGTCTCTAAACGATCTACTTGGTTTTCCATTTAAAATAATTTTTTTAAATCCCCACAAAGTTTAAAATAGTTCATTTATTTAATTTAAATTCTCTTTTTTTAAACTAAGAGAACCTTTTTTTTTTAAATTAACTCTAAAATTTTAAGAAATTTTTTTATTTCAACTGCGAGATTACCCGAGTGGGCATGATAAATCTTAAATATATATATATATATATATTTAAATAGCGATTTTTTAATAAAAAAAAGTGTTTTTAATTTTTATAACTTTAAAACTCAAATGAACAAACTAATGATTTTAAAATTTTAAAAAGAAAACATAACACTTTTTTTTATAACATGAATCGCTTGATTTGCAATAGAAGCGGATCAATCCTCCTCTGATACCAAACTGATGTAATCCGATTTTACAAATTCGATGACGATTAAGATAAATCAACTCGAAGTTCATTACGCTCTCAATTCAGAGCAGTCGAATGTTTTTTTAATTATTAATTAAAATTCGAGAGGGAAATTCCCTTGCGCTCGCGGTTGGAGCCTTACGCGGATCGTTAGTTCCACAGATAAAGATTTGCATAAAATAATTTATGGAAAATAACATCAATTTTTGAATAACTAGGGAGATTTAAGCAAGCTCAATATTACTTAAAGAACTGGATAAAAATAATTTAATGAAAATTAAGCATAAAAGAGATAGAAGGTTTTTTACCAAGCACATGAGAAGGTTACAACTAAGGAGCCAAGTCCAATCGAGTTGAAACGAACTTTGAAATAGGAGGCCGTCAGAATAGAACCAGACCACTGGAATAGAGGCTTCGGTGTTGACAGTGATCCGCGACAGTCGCATAGGAAGAAAAGATCTCTGGATTGGTGTCGACGTCGACATGGGTTTGTAGGGCTTTGCAAAAAATGGGAATGAGATCGACGATGACGGGTTTGAGCAAAGGTGTTGTCGACGAGAGTTGAAGAGGATGCCGATGTTGTAGAAGAGACCCGTCTCGACGCTGTTGATGCAGAGGTCACGACAATGGCGTAAGCAGATGCGTTGTGAGAACCGGCGTCTGAAACGGTTGTGGGCGTCGTTGATGGCGGAAGAGGTGACTGCTCGCGTGGTGTTGACCAAAAACTAGCGGAGGAGGTGTCCGACCTATAGAGAAATCGACAAAGAAGTCTATTTCTCTGAATAATGGCCGCCCCTAGCTTTTCATTTTTGAGGCTTTTTAAAATCAATTTCTGAGTGGCTGATTTTGGCACTCTTCAATTTTCCAAACGTACAATTCTTCTATTTTTGTTTTGTTTAATCACTTTCCTTTCAAGTTATTCTCCAGAAATAACATGCTTCCTAAATTAATTTTTTTATTTGTTTCTTAAATAATGAGAGCATGCCTTTCTCTCCCTAATTATCCTAAAATACTTGAATTTTTTATTCATGGTCTTACTGGACGGGCAACCCAGTAATTCGTTTTAAACGGAAAATAGGCGCGCACAAAAATAACAGTAATAAAATGCAAACAATAAATAAATAAAATTACTAAGGTTTGTCGCCGGATGCGCCCTAGGTTGCATCATAACATGACAAATGTCTCGGGGAACGTGACGCATCAGGGGGCTCACCAAAAGGTTTGTATGAAAATTCATCGCGAATGCGACGACCTTCTAAGTGAAAACCATAAACATTGTCGACTGGATGTGACTTTAGAGTGTGACGAGCGCCCATTCACAAGAAAGAACTCATCTGGTTGGTCAACAGACAGTGTGTCCCAAAACTCATCAAGAGTGTGAGTGGTCAGATGGTAGACTCTCGAAACATCGGAAATATGCTCAAGTGTGTTTTAAGGAAAGCCCTACATACTTGATGCTCCACTCAAGATTCACTATATGTGACAAGATTAAGGGCGATAATGGAAGATACTCAAATAACTCGATACTCATAAATGAGTGGCTCATCAGAATCCCATTCTCACAAGGACGCGGTGGCTCATCAAGAGGCTCAACAAGGGGGTTTGTCAAAGAACCTCTCAACAGAGTCATGGTCCTCCAGAAGAGCACCATCTCAAGGGGTAGTGCTCCTAAAAATGCATGGGGTGGTCAATATGAGATCAACACCATGATCTTGACTCTCGATCGTTACGTGGTGTGGGACGATGATAGGGGAAGAGTGTGAAAAGCTCATACTCAAGGGTGGGCTAATAGGTAGGGTGTCGAGGATTGGATATCTAGCCGAAGGGGTAAATAGGTCTAAATGAGGCGTAGAAGATGGATATACCATCACAGTGTCACTGGGTCGCTCGTCCTCATTCTCGTGACCATACATACTAGTCATACTAATGTCGCTCTCCACCTGCAACATACGGTCATGATTGGACTCGAGTCCAAAATCAAGTGGGAACTGAGTCTCATCAAGATAAAATGAATCAAAATCAGGTGTCAGGCCTCTCATGTCAGTGGAAACACTACTAGCTACATCGATGGCTTGACTTAAACTCATAGACTTTATCCTATTGATTCTTCTTAATGCAGTCTTCGGGTGGTCAAAATGAGCATCCATGCGATCAAATTGATCAAGAACTAATCGCTGAAATTCGGCTTCCGACATCTCCGTTTTCGGAACACTAGGACGGTCTCTACACGTGATGTTATCCCGATGATGGTGGCCTCTATAGGGCTTCTAATAATCATCTAAAGGGTCGTATCTAACATAATAAAATTGTGCTTGAGGGTTAGTCGTGATCTCTACAAACGTGCGGCGGCGGGCGATGATGATCAACATAATAGTATGAGGATCTCTCCGGAGAGACTCTATGGGGTCGAGCATATAGGGTCTCCGGTTCCTCGAATAGCGGAGAGGTGTAACGACGATGACCCGAACGATACTCAACCCTATCACCATAAAACCGTGTCGAACGATCACTATGACTAGCCATGGATGACCTATCAACTCTATGCGACCTACCACTGCGTATGTAAATGTGGCCCAAACCTTGGTCTCTGATACCAACTGATGTTGGGTAGGCTACGAGTGTGTGACTACTACAATGCAACCCTAGGTGAAGTGTCAGCGAAACGACTCACCACCTTATGTTACTACATGCAACACACACTATCCAAAGGAGAAACCGACAATAAGTAATAAGAGATTAAATCACACACATTTAATTTTAGCAAAAAGCAAAATTATTTCATTTAGGCAAAACAAGCTTCGACCTTCCTCCGTGTGGAGGGCCAAAAACAAGAACGCATGGCGAATGATTCCTGCACATTATAAAAGATCCAAAACAAACAACTACGATACTTTCGATCCAAGCAAGTATGAAATCACATAATCATATGTTAATATTGAAGAAAATGCTCCATATAACAATAAGATAATATTCACGAAGTAAGGAGAGGCCGTAGCGTGGAGATCCGGTGATTTACGGGTGCTTGGTGGCTGTCTGGGAGGAGGTGTCTGCCGTACGATGACTGGAATCAACGTGCTGGATGCGGGGAGTAATACAGGTGGACCGCGGGCTGCTTGCTGCTGGGAACTGGGAAGTAATACAGGTGGAGGCTGGCAGGATTCACGGGATTTTCTGAGACAATGGAATGCTTGCTGCTGGGAAGTAATACGGGAGGGGGCTGACAAGATTTCTGGACCGCGGAGGGGTTTGCACAGAGCTTACAGTGAGGAGGGTTTAGGAGCGTTGCTATGAGAGGCTCAGTGGAGGGCTTTTGCACAGGGGATATTACAAGAAGTTATTTTTTCTTGGAGAAAAATGAGGGGAAGGTGGATTTTCTGGAGGTAAAAAAAAGCAAAAGAATAGCTGGTACTTGGAAACTAAGAATAGGGCCGCTGGGCCGATTCACGGGAAAATAATAGGGATTCATGGCAATTGGAACCTGGGAAACTCACGGAAACTGAAAACAGTGGGAGGCTAGGACGTGGGAGGGGGCTGTGAGGGGGAAAAGATCGGGGGATACAAAATGCAAACCTAAGGAGTCACAACTTAGGGCTTCGCGGCGTCGCACCACAGAAGATCGTCGGATTCTGGGAATTCTTTTATTCAAAATCAGCTATGGCAAGATGACTGTCCCCTTACTCCTATTTATAATAAAACAACATTAGAGCTCCCTGACATCAACGATTATGATTGACCGAGAGTGTCAACTGTCCGATTTCACTAAATAATGACTGAAAATATAACAGGCAGATATGGAAAGATATGCAAACAAAAATCCGGGCGCATCCGCGAAGTCGGATCATGGATCCGGAGAAGCTAAATATGGCAGATGACCAATCGGCCCCGAATGGGCCCAAAACTTGTGCTCCACTGCGGGTTCGTGCCACCGTTCCCCATTAGGTATGCCCTACCCATGTTATGCACCAACTTAATTTTATCTAAAAAAAATCTTTTAATCAATTTAAGCTAAATGAAATCAAATAAATTGGTTTAGCTAGTCCTAGAACTCCATAATGGTATGACGTGAGGTCCTCTAGTGGAAGTAATGAGCTTCTTGTGGTGCTTTTGGGCGTCAAAGAAGGCAACCACCTTTTTTTAATCACCATTGGGGCAGTCAAAGGAAGGTTGCGGCTAACTTGGAGGCACTAGAAGTAGGAGCGGCTTGCCATCTCTCTTGTTGGGGAAGATAACAAATATAGAAGCTGCAATTTTTGCGGAGCAACAAGATGACATTGTAGTAGGCATTGGAAACAACATTTTGAGAGTTGACAAAGTTCCTATCGATTGAAGGTAGATGCTATGTTGTGTCATTGCTGACTACATCAAAAGATATTTCAATTGGGTGATTGTGACAATAGAAACCACCTCCTTATTTTACGTGTCCGCAAATAGTAGCTGGGTCACACTCATCTCATTTTTATTTCACATGCTAGACTATAAATGTATGGTTAGTGGTTACTGAGGCCATTGAACTATGATGGTGGGAGGCAAGCTGTGATGTTGGCTACGTTGAGTAACTTCTGTGGCGGCTTGTATGCTGATTGTTGAATGATACTGGGAGGTGGAAGGAGGATATTTAACAATAAAAGGGCCTCTTCTTAAGATTTCAAAATTTAAAGTCAAGGATTTTGCAAGGCACATCAATTCAATGCAATTTATGATTAATGTCAAGATTCGTGCCCTTATTTATATCACATCTAGCGGTCACGACCTGTCTAGATTAAAAGTCGCGTGACCACTATCCATTTATTGATTATATTCATTTTGAAACCTATACTTTAATATCTGTCCATATGCACCAAATTTAGGTAAGCGAATTTAATGCACCTTTCATCTGTCATAAAATGTTTAACCAAACATTATCTAATTCAACTAACATCTAATAGATCTTAGAATTATGTCGGCCATTAGAAGAGGATGCATAAGTGATAAATATAGACATTATCAATTTATCATAGTGTGAATTTTATTAATTTTTATATTTCCTATTCTATGCAAGAGATTGAATAAACTTTTGACAAATTTTAATATTCCTAACAAACTCACTACTTGTGATGTTAATCATTTCATTTAATTTATGATTCATGAGCATTGACATGAGCACAAACACATTAACACTGAAACATTAGGACACCATCACATGCTGTGAACTAGGTGTTTTCCTGTTTTAAACTAGAAGTCATTTACGAAGTCCCTCCATGTATGAAAATCATCTGCAACATTTTTTCCAACAACACCAACAAGCGACACCGCATTCGTTCGATTGCATTAGGATTTGATTTACAATATAGTATGGTCTTGCTCCAACCGAGCAAGTGAGTGTTGATTTTTTTTCTTCGTTGAGAAAAAAGTGTCGCAATCAGTTTACATAGCTTTTAAGTATTCTAGTTTTGTTAGTAATATTATTATTATTTATTTATTTATTTATTTATGCTATGTAATAATATTTAATTTAATTTTTTTCTCTCCCTCTCCTCCCCCATAGTCAACGATTGTATATTTTGAGCCATTTGAGTATATGGATCTGCACCCTGATACTAGCCATAAGCCTCAGCCCACAATCTAGGCACCATTGGTACCTTTGACACGAACGACCACAGATCAACCTTTGGAGATCATTGCAGACATCGTGGCTGACAAGTTTGTGGTTGCGCCGGACATCGATACATTGGATACTTGATTCACTAGACAAAGCACCCTTTCACAGACGACACTTGAGTGAACGCCCGGAGAGCTAGATCAGCTTGCCCCTAGACTATGTCGAGAGTACGATCATTTTGATTCTACAGAGATAAATGCTTTCATGTGATAGGGAGTTGACGGGGATCGCGATTTGAGAGTGGGTCGTTGCCCACTGGACCCACACATGTCTACATCCACAGGAGAGGTTGATCTGGTCATATTTGGACGATCCGAGTGCGTCACCGCGTTCAGAGCAATGACGACATATTTTCATGTTTTTTTTTTTGTTTTTTATTTATGGAAATTTGACAACCATCATGAACGCGTAATCCAGGCGTTCATGATGGTTGCCCTAGTGTTCCTCGTCTATTTATATGAGTGTAGGGGTTGGTTTTGTCTCCATCACGGATTTTGGAGAGTTCTTTGATTCGCTGGTTATCCGCCATGCTGACTTTGCGAATCCTATATTCAGACTCCTAGGTGCTGCCTTTCCCTTGTTTGTTTCATTGCTTCCTTGTTGCCTCCCTCTCCAAAACCCTCCCTTCAGCTCTAAACCATCCCCTCCCCTCCAACAACAGCTGAATACTCCATCCATTTTTCCAACAGTAGCATCCCACACTAAGAACTAGGCGCCCACTGCATGCACTTCCTAGGACTTTCGTTTAGCCCCAGTTGAAGCCTTCCAGCCCCCCTGCAAAACTGCACATCCAGGAACGTCCTCACATAGCCTCCCCCTTCCAGCCCTGTTCTACTGCTGGCCTACCCTCCAAACTGCAGATGGCCCTCACCCAGCAGCCCACCTAGCACCCAGTCCGGTCCCCCCCTCCCCCAAGTCCGTCTTACCACCCCGACGGCCACTGCACCCCTCCACGACCACCTGATCTCCTCCTTCCACCGCCTACGCACTCCTACACTCATGTGAGATTACTATTTTGTTTATTTTCTTTGCATTTTATGCGGATTGAAGGCTATATTATTATGGATGTTTGTCTTTCGTATTTCATATTGTTTTACTTGATCTTATTTGACTTGCATGTCTTATTCTATTGTGTATATAAATTTCTAATTCCCTCATGTGCGTGATTCAAACTTGCAAGTTATTTTAATCATCTGTGATTAACTTTGACATTTGCAATGAGTTTTATTTTGAATTATTACAAATTGCAATCAATTGTCTGACTTGTCTTTGCAAGCTTTCATCATCCCGTGGTTTTAGTTATGTTTTTCCCTGACACTGCACCTTAGGGTTTGCATAGCCTAGAGTCGCACTCACCACCCTATCCTACGTCAGATTATATTGGAGAATTAGTGAGAGACGCATCTATTAAAGATAAGATAATAGAAAATAGACTTGTGCGAATTTGGCATGTACAAAAAAGGTTATATAATGCACTGGTTAGAAGAGTAGATAGACTTAAGTCGAAGGATAATGCATGAGGAGTAGACTCAAAGCAACATGAACGAAAGTTATTCAAGATGATTTGCATAATGCAAGCTTAAGAACTCGAGCAACACTTGAGAAAAAGCAGAGCGACCTGAAGTAGTTAGGATAAGGAGATTGACGAAGATGATGGTGATGGTGATCAATTGTTTTTTTCCTTAATTTGGTTATTAATCTATCCCTTGACACAATACTTGGGTTCCTTTATTCAGGACAATTATATAGAAACCAACTGTGTAACGTCCCCTAGTTGAATCATAAGGACTTATTTCAATTTTGACTTTATCTCCGGGCAGTATACATAAAAAAATTGCGCCGGATTCTCCTTGAAATCTAACCTAGGATTATATCTTGATTATTTAACCAAACTCAGAACATACCGTTGGGAAGTGATTCAATAATTAAACTCTCATGAATCACTTTTTGTTCTTTCATTCTAGGGAACCACCTTTTAAGTATCAACTAATAGAGGCAGAGTTCTATAATTCACTGAAAATGTAAGATCGAGAGAAAATTAGAGTGCCCCAAGAGAATCACCAACTATAGTCATATTTTCTTGGATTCACATTTACAGGTTTTTCTTTCAACCTCATTCTCGACAAATAGTAGCTATTCTGTATTACATCAAGTCCCAGAGGGTCATGTTGGCGCATACTGGAGGGGTGGTGCTTTATTGAAGTCGATCACTGATCCAGGTGGGCTCATTTTAGAGACATTTGATTAGTGGATTTTGTATGTAGAGGCGCCATTGAACTTATTAATTTTTTTGTTGTATCCAGGTTTTCATGTGAAATTGCCTCTAATTACACAATTTGAGCCCATCCAAGTGACTATTCAAACAGATCAGGTAATTGATTTGTATTTGTTTTGTAAAAATTCTTGTTAACTTAAGAAAAACAATTAAAAGATTGTCAGTTATCTGTAAATATCTAATGTAAGTGAGGCAATTGTCTTTTCCAAAACTATTTTGCATTAAGATTAATTAATATTTCCTTACCTCTTTCCTTTGAGTTGATAGGTAAGAGATATACCTTGTGGAACAAAAGGTGGAGTGATGATCAGCTTTGATAAGATAGAGGTGTCTTACTTTTCCATTTTTGTTTATTAATGCATGGAGTTACCAAATTTGACTTTGTTTGATTGCATTGTTAATCTTTCTTTTAAATCTAATAATTTAAATCTATTCTAAGCAGGTTGTTAATCGCCTCAATAAGCGGTTTGTGTATGATACTCTTCTCAATTATGGAGTAAACTATGATAAAACATGGATATATGATAAAATTCATCATGAGATCAATCAATTCTGTAGCTCTAATACTCTACAACAAGTATATATCGATATGTTTGATCAGGTAAGTTGACTTATCTCTCCTATAATAACAGAATACTTGGTCATTATTCATCGTGATATTAAATGGATAGGTCATACCGTTTATTTTGGTTTATTGAGCACGATCTTCTTTTCAGATTGATGATAAAATGAAAGAAGCTCTTCAAAGAGATTGTACACAATATGCTCCAGGGGTTGAAATTATCAACGTTCGTGTTACAAAACCAAACATTCCCCCAATTATTAAGCGCAATTTTGAAATTATGGAGGAGGAACGTACAAAGGTATATTTTACGTAAAATGTTGGAAATGTGTGGATACGGTTGATGATATGGCTAGAGTCAGAAGAGACTTCTTTCTTTTCTTTCCGTGCTTTTTGCATTTTATTTTCCAAGAAATGTTCTCAAGTGAGGTATATAGAGGATAGATATATTTTATTTCTTATAATGGCTTGCTTATTTATTTTGTTTACTTGGCATTTGATTATTTCGTGTGTTTTTTAATGAATGGGAAGTTTTGTATTCTCTACTACGGGACATTTAAGATCATCTTCATATTTAATTAGAGAGGTATTTGTTTATTCTTGTTTGGTTGGGTCTAGGTGACACAAGGTAGGTTGTGTGATGGGGATGTGGCGACGCTAATGTGACTCTTAGTGTTTGTGATGCAAGATGGACTCAAATAAATGCAGCTCAAATGAAATACAAATGAATATTAAAATTTATATCCGGAAATAAGATCTTGCAGTGTCAATTTTATAAGTGAGGCAAATTAACACAGAGCGAGCATTATTTTCTGATACACAAGTAAAGCACGTTCGATTATCCACGAGGTGCTTTCTACCACAAGGGCGAGCATTATTTTCTGATACACAAGTAAACCATGCTCGATTACCCACGAGGTGCTTTCTACCACAAATTCCACAAATAAGTTTATAAGATAAAGAAAATAACGGCACAATTACACTAAGACTCCGTTCGTTTGCAAGGTTTTCATTTTGGTCAAAAATGAAAACATCATGTGTTTTTGTTTTGGGCCAAAACGAAAACTGTTGTTCGTTTACAAAATAATTTTCTGGTTCGTTTTGGGCCAAAACCTAAATTCCCTGAAGGTTTGCCGCCAACTCCTCAGTCGGACGATGCCAGCAACTCCTCCGCCAGCACAGACAAGAATACTGCTCAGTCGGATGTTCGTGCGGGCGGTGGCGGGTTCGATGGCAGTAATCGAAGACCCATCTATTTGAAAACGGAAGAAAATCGAGCTCTGAAGGTCAATTTTGGTCCTAAGCAAAATTAGGAGTTCAAAACACACCGTTTTGAAGCAAAAACCAAAACAGAGCAAAACGAACGCCTATTTTACTTATTCCAAAACTAAAAACGAAAACGAAGCACCAAAACCTTGCAAACGAACAAATCCTAATGAATCAAGACACTCAAACAATATGAAATGTTTTCCCAATACTCAATAATAAAGAAAATAAGCATAATACAAAAAGTACTTACATTGCATTGGGAATCCGACGACGACAAATGAAGGCGAAAGACTACTGTGAGGGGTCGAACTCGGCTGCAGGAATGTGGGCTTGGCTTGGGGCTTGCGACAGGGATGGCTGGAGAACCCCCTGGATGGTTGTGGAGAATTAGGTTGGAAGAAGGCTGGATGGGAGGAGTTACACAGTGAAGGTGGTAGGCTTGTTGCATGGAGCACAGAGGGTTGTTGGACGGAGTCTACGACTTTGCTGGTGATTCCACGACGGAGAAAGGGGCGGAAGGAAGAAGTATTGTGGATAGGGAAAGGTCTGCGGTGACTTGCGACTGCTATTGGTGGTTCCACGACAGATAAAAGAAACTGGAGGAGGGCTGGAGGAGGGCTGGAGGTGGTCTGCTGTAGAGGGGAGATCGACGGTGAGTGGCGAGGGCGAAATCTCCAAAGGATGACGATGACGGGGTCGATGGTGGGTGACGATGACGAGATCGACGAGATCGATGGAGGAAGGCGATGACGGGATCGACTGGCGATGGAGGCGTGCACCAACAACTGTTTTCTGGCGAGGGGAGTGGAGGAAGATGTACATGAGCGGTAGTTACATTAGGAATGAGGGAGGCTTCGTGGACTGAGTTTCTGGATGAAGTAAAATTCGTGGGAGAAACGATGAGTAGTGGCGGTTGCGTAAAGTCTCGAGCGGTTTGAGAGGGGGGTCGTGGGATTCAGGGGTGGTAACAGTGACTTCACGGGAACAGTGAATGGAGAATAACAAAAAATGATAAGTGAACCAGGGCGTCGCACCACCGGGATCTCATGGCGTCGCACCGCGATACGATTGCAGTTCTGGAAATCTCTCACAATACAAGTAATCCCCTAAAATACAACATCCACCCCTATTTATATAACAAGAGGGGGCGGTTGGGCACCGAGCGTGAACGACTATGATTGACCGTTACGCCCGATGTCCTAAAACATAAAAAAAAATAAAAAAAAATAAAATACATAAAAATAATAGAACGACGAGCCGGACACACTCGTGGTCTCGGATCGCCGATCCAATCATTGCCTCCTGCGCGAATATACTGAAATGGGTCCCGTCGAATGGTGACCCGTAGTCCAGTGCTGATCTCCATCAACTCACCCCGACTGAAAAGCATTCATCTCCGATGAATGGAGATGATCGTACTGACGTCGAAGACCAGGGGCAAGTCTATCAAGCTCCGCCGCGGATATCCATGTATCATCAAATATGGGGCGTCCACTCCAGTGTACCAAGTAACGACAAGAAGGGCTGTTTGCGGTGGAAATGCACTCATGCGCCACAATATTAGCAATGCCCTCAACTCTCACCTCTCGTGTTGGTGGATCCAGAAAAACCAATGAAATCATAGGTGGTGCTGGCAAGTCCACAGGTGCTTGTCCAAGGTGGCCAGGGGAAGAGTCAGGCTGTGACAGGGAGGGTATAGGAAGTGGATCAAGGTATGGATTCCTAAGTTTTCAGTATTAAATACGGGATGAATACTCATTCTGCTGGTAGATCGACCTCATAAGCATTTGTTCCAATTTTCTTTATAATCCTATTAGGGCCCATTCGCTTCGGTTGTAGCTTAGCGACTCCTTTTGGGAGCCTCTCTATGTGAAGTCGGATCATGACTTGCTCGCCTACGCGAAAATGCTCCTCACACTTGTTCATCTGTCTGTGCTTTATATAATTCATTACTCCTAGCAATTTTTTTCTGGATCAATTCATGCAATTCATGAATGTGGTGAATGAAAGACTCGACGGACTCACTAGGACGTGACTCTAAGGGAACAGGGGCAAGGCCAATAGGTTTTCTAGGCTCATAACCTGATACTATATGAAACGAACTCATGCCAGTAGACCTATTGATGGAACTATTATATGCAAACTCCGCTATGGGCAACACTGAATGCCAAACCGACGGGCGATCACCAACTAGACACCGTAACAAATTCCCTAAACTCCTATTAACGACCTCAGTCTGACCGTCAGTCTATGGGTGATATGCGGTAGAAAATTTCAAAGTCGTACCCGTTTTATGTCATAACGTTCTCCAAAAGTAGCTCAGAAATCGAACGTCACGGTCAGACACTATGGATTTGGGTAATCCATGTAACCGAAAAATCTCATGAAAAGGGCTGCCACATGAGCCACATCGGCGGTTTTGCGGCAGGCAATAAAGTGAGCAATCTTCGACCGGTCTACCACTACGAAAATAGAATCGTGCTTCCTCAGAGTGCGAGGAAGACCCAATACAAAATCCATGCTAATGTCGACCCATGGCTGGTGTGAGATTGGAAGAGGAGTATAAAGTCCAGTATTTTGTTTCGAACCCTTCGCTGTCTGACATGTGCCGCAGTATCGCACAACATGTGCCACGTCCCTTTTCATGGCGGGCCAATAAAAGCGATCCTCATCTAAAGAAACATTCTTGTCTCTGCCAAAGTGGTCAGCGCGCCGCCAGCGTGCATTTCCCAAATAAAGAAGTCCCTGAAGGACGTCCTAGGGATGCAAAGATGAGACTCACGATATAAGTATCCTTCTACAATATCAAACCCATCAGTGGGCTCAGGAGGATCTCTAAAAAACCCCAAATAGATTCCACCAAAGTCAGGGCAGGTTGGGTAATCGCAAGACAAACGATCAAAACTACTCGCGCTAGCACTCAGTGTGCGGAGTAGGGATATACATCGACTAAGAGCGTCAACAAGTTTGTTCTCAACACCCGCGCGGTGTTTGAGAACATAGTGAAAGTCCTGCAAATATTTGACCCATTTGGCATGCCTATTCCCCAACTTCCGATGTGAATCAAGATAGCGCAGCCGCAGAGCCTGGTGATCCGAGAATAGGACAAACTCCCGTGGGTAGGCTGTGTGATGGGGATGTGCCGACGCTAATGTGACTCTTAGTGTTTGTGATGCAAGATGGACTCAAATAAATGCAGCTCAAATGAAATGCAAATAAAATTTACAATTTATATCCGGAAATAAGATCTTGTCGTGTCGATTTTATAAGCGGGGCAAATTAAAACGGGGCGAGCATTAATTTTCTGACACACAGGTAAACCACGCTCGATTACCCACGAGGTGCTTTCTACCACAAATTCCACGAATCAGTTTATAAGATGAAGAAAACAACGACACAATTACGCTAATGAATCAAGGCACCCAAACAAATATGAAATGTTTTCCCAATACTCAATAATAAAGAAAATAAGCACAATACAAAAAGTACTCACATAGCATTGGGAATCCGAAGGCGGTAAATGACGGCGAAAGACTGTTGTGAGGTGTCGAACTCGGCTGCAGGAATGTGCTCTTGGCTTGGGGCTTGCGGCAGGGATGGCTGGTGAACCCCTGGATGGTTGTGGATAGTGGAGAATTAGGTTGAAAGAAGGCTGGATGGGGAGGAGTTAAACAGTGAAGGTGGTCGGCTTGCTGGATGGAGCACAAAAGGTTGCTGGACGGAGGCTACATCTTTGCTGGTGATTCCACGGCGGAGAAATGGGCGGAAGGATGGAGTATTGTGGATAGTGGAAGGTCTGCGGTGACTTGCGACTGCTATTGGTGGTTCCACAACAGATGAAGGAAACTGGAGGAGGGCGGGAGGTGGTCTGCTGTAGAGGGGAGATCGATGGTGAGTGGCGAGGGCGAAAACTCCAAAGGATGGCGATGATGGGGTCGATGGAGGGTGACGATGACGGGATCAACGGGATCGATGGAGGAAGGCGATGACGGGATCGAATGGCGATGGAGGCGTGAACCAGTAGCTGTTTTCTGGCAAGGGGAGGGGAGGATGATGTACAGGAGCGGTAGTTACGCTAGGAATAAGGGAGGCTTCGTGGACTGAGCTTCTGGATGAAGAAAAAGTCGTGGGAGAAATGATGAATAATGGCGGTTGCGTAAAGTTTCAAGCGGTTTGAGAGGGGGATCGTGGGATTCAGGGGTGGTAATAGTGACTTCACCGGAACAGTTAATGGAGAAGAACAAAAAATGATAAGTGAACCGAGACGTCGCACCCCGGGATCTCACGGCGTCGCACCGCGATGCCGGTCTAGAATCTCTCACAATACAAGCAATCCCCTAAATACAACATCCACCCCTATTTATAACAAGAGGGGGCGGTTGGGCACCGGCCGTGAACAACTATGATTGACCGTTACGTCCAATGTCCTAAAACATCAAAACCAAAATAAAATACATATAGGTAATAGAACGGCGAGCCGGACGCGCTCGTGGTCTCGGATCGCCGATCCGATCATCGCCTCCTGCGCGAATATACGAAAGTGGGTCCCTCCGACTGGTGACCCGTTCTCCAGTGCCGATTTTCATCACTAGGGAGAAGTATTTGTTCTCATGTTCTACTCCTTTAATGTCTTATGTGGGGCCTGCAGGTTGATCCTTGTCTATTCTTGCCGTTCAACAATTTGTTTAGTTAGCTATTTTTGGAACCCAAATTGTCCATGGAGAATGCTGGCTTATATATTACTAATAAAAATGATGGCAAAGCTTAATAGAAGTATCTCCTCTCTTCTGAGGGCATGTATTGTTCTCCCCTCTATTAAATAGTAAAGCAATGACTACGTGACAGAGTTTGTACTCAAACTCTAGAAGTTAAGAATTTTAGAGAAGAATTAATTATGGTATACATTCGGACCTCTTCTCTCCTGATCTCAACTGCATTTATAAGCTTGATAAATACATAAATAATAACTTGGCAGAGGTAGTGGTATTGCTTGAAGAAATACCCTCCACTTATCGTTGAATTGACGTTTGTGGCCAACTAAATTTTATTTATCATGCTTCTCCATGTGTTGAAAGTATACATGAACAATTGGATTTGTTTGGTGATGGTGGTTGTGAAATTTATCTTAGCCAAATATTGTCAGGGCGAGCATGCATTAGTTTGGGGTACCACTGAGTGGAAACTCGATGCGCATATTCAAGGCAGTCAGGTGGAAGAGTATCAGTGAGAGTGTGAGCTCAGTCGTGCAATACCCATCCACTATTTTGTCTTGAATATTCTCACTTAGCGAATGGTGACTAACATTTGGCTCGTTCTCCTTGTCTGATGTGCCAGATTTTGATGACATGACCGACAGTGGTCAAATAGTGTTGGGAAGAAAGGAATCGTTCGTTCATCATTAAACTGGAGTCACCCCTTTATATATAGGAGTTACAAATACAAAGCCCTAAATACATCATATAGGAAAATAATAGAAATTCTAACACTCCCCCTCAAGTTGGGCTTGTGATGTATGTCAAGCCCAACTTGCCCATAATGTTTCCAAAAACTCTGTGACTCAACCCCTTAGTGAGAACAACAACCAACTGATCAGAGGGGACAAATGGAGTGCTCACAACTCCCCTCACTATGTTTTTCTTGATGAAATGTGTCAACTTCAACATGTTTAGTGCGGTCATGCTGAACATGATTGTGAGCAATGTTGATAGCCGCCTTGTTGTCATAATAAAACTGGATGAGACCCTTGCTTTGAATCCCAAGTTCGGACATAAGGGACCAAATCCACATTCCTTTACATATTTCATGTGTCATAGCTCTGAATTCTGCTTCGGTACTAGACCTGGCAACCACATGTTTTTTACTTCTTCAGGTTACCAAATTTCCTCCAACTAGGGTACAGTATCTAGAAGTGGATCTTCGGTCATCAACAAATCCCGCCCAGTCTGCATCAGTGAAAACTTCAATGGTTAATTCTTTGTTTGGAATGAACAAGATACCACGCCCAGGGGAGGATTTGAGATATCGAAGGATCCTGTGGGCAGCATCGAAGTGGTGAGACTTGGGAGAATGCATGTATTGACTGATAGCCCGAACAACATAAGAATATTCGGGCGAGTATGGGATAGGTAGATGAGCCTCCCTACCAGTCGTTGAAAGCCATTGATATCTGCAACAACTTCTCCACCATCATTCCTCAATCTATGGTTGGCTTCAATTGATGTGTCAACAAGTTTACACCCACTCATCCTTGTTGTCTTGAGCAGGTCAAGAATGTACTTCCTCTGAGAGATAATAATCCCGTGCTTGGATCTGACAACTTCAATGCCCAGGAAGTACTTGAGATTCCCGAGATTCTTTACCTCGAATTCACTAGCCAATCTTGTCTTCAGACTTTGGATCTCGTCCATGTCATCCCCAGTTAAATATCGTCCACATAAACAATAAGGGTGGTCAGTTTTCCCTGCCTGTGCTTTATAAACAGGGTATGGTCATCATTGCTCTGAGTGTAACTAAATGTCATCATGATTCTTTGAAACCTTCCAAACCAAGGCCTTGGGGATTGTTTTAGGCCACATAGAGTCTTCTTCAGCCTGCATACCTTTCCCTCAAATCCTTCAGTGGCAAGACCAGGAGGAAGGGACATGTATACTTCCTCTTCCAAATCCCCATGGACGAAATCATTCTTCACATCTAACTGTCGTAGACTCCATCCTTTACAGGCAACACAAGAGAGCAGGATTCTAATGGACATCTGTGCTACATGAGCAAAGGTTTCCTGGTAGTCAATCCCAACCGTCTGAGTGTAGCCTCTGGCCACCAACTTGGCTTTGTAACGTTCAACAATACCTTGAGAGTTTTGCTTCACCGAGAAGATCCACGTACAACCAACAACGGTCTTTCCTTTAGGAAGATAAACTAGATCCCATGTGCAATTCTTTTCAAGAGTCAGCATTTCTTCAAGCATAGCTTCCTTCCACTTTTGGCGCCCTAAAGCTTCCTGCCAAGAGGAAGACATGGATATGGAAGACATAGAAGTGACAATTGCTCTATGCGAGAAAGACAAAGAGTCATAAGTCACATAATGAGATAAGAGATGGCGAGTTGAAGCGCGATTACCTTGGAGACCAGTGGACGGATCAAGTGGTGACTCTGGTATGATGTGCGAAACCTGATTGTTTGTGCCCCTTCGTCGACGAGTATAAACCTGCAAAGGAGTAGTAAAACGAGGAGGCAATGTCTGAGGCAATGCCGGAGGCAGAACAACAAGACTAATAGGAGAAATAACAGACTGATATAGAGGAGAAATATGTAGAGGAATAGAGGTAGAGCTCACTTCCATGGTAACAGACTCCCACTGAAGTGAACTCTCATAATAAGATTCAGATTCATGAAAAGTAACATCCATAAATACAAAAGTCTTTCGGGTCACATGATGAAATCACTTATACCCTTTTTGGGTGGGAGATTATCCAATAAAGACACACTTAAGAGCACATGGGTCAAGTTTAGAGGTGTGGTGCACGTGGACAAAACACACACCCAAAGATACATAGAGGAATTTGAGTAGGAGTAACGTTGAGTGTGTCCAAGGGGATTTTTTGACGAAGGATGCAGTAGGCATGCGATTAATAAGATGCGCAACCGTGAGAACGACGTCCCTCTAATTATAGTTAGGAAGGTGCATCTTAATTAAAAGACATCGAGCAACCTTAAGAAGGCGTCGATTCTTACACTCAGCGACCCCATTCTGAGCAGGGGTGTAAACACATGAAGTCTGATGGAGGATACCCAAGTCACTAAGGTAGTGTTCAAAATGAGAGTCAATGTACTCACGACCATTATCACTACGCAACACTTTAATGGTAGTATTGAATTGGGCAGTGATTATTTTATGAAACCGCTGAAACAGAGGAAAAACTTCATTTTGGTTTTCATCAGGTAAATCCATGTGCAGCGGGAAAAATAATTTATAAAAGTTACAAACCATTGACAACCAAAAATAGAAGCAACATGACGAGGGCCAAAAACATCATAATGAATAACCTCAAAAGGAGTAACACTAGGAGGGGAAATATGAGTAAGAGAAGCCCGTTTGTGTTTACTAAGTTCACAAATATCACAAGTACAATTGTTAAACAAAGAGATTGACATAACAGGTAACAAAAGCTTTATAACAGGGATAAACGAATGTCCTAGGCGATAATGCCAGGAATCCAAATCAGAAGACGAAGCCACATGGAGAGCTTGCAGAGGGGGTAGCCGAGCTGGAGGGATCAAACAGATACAAGCCGTCGCATAGTCTACCAAAGCCAATCACCATCCCCGTCTTTAGGTCCTGAAAGATACTAGAAGAAGAGAAAAACGATAGAGCAATTCATGGAGTTAGTCAAGTGACTAATAGAAAGAAGATTTCGAGTGAACTTAGGAACACGAAGAACTGAAGAGAGAGTGATAGAAGAGCAGGGAATGGATCATTTTCCAGCAATAGAAGAAGAGTATCCATCAACAAAGCTGACTTTATCCCCTACCAGATAGAGGAAAGTAAGATACAAAACTTGAGGCGGAGCCAGTCATATGGTCGGTGGCGCCAAAGTCGATAATCCACTGAGTGGAGGACCGAGTGGTAGCAGAATGAGCACCAGGTGGCCCCTGGTGGGCATAAGAGGAAGATGAAGACGGAGATGTCTCGGATGGTTGACCATGCATCAGACGACGGAAAACCTGAATCTCATAGGAAAAGCAAAAGTTGCACCAAGAGTAGCAGAACAACCATGGGAAGCAAAGACATCTGAGAGATGAGCAAATCTGGGTGGAGGTGGACGACCAGGAGAACGACCATAGCCACGACCACCCTGAGAGACAGGTCCCCTTCTTGGAGGAGGAAAACCATGAAGCTTAAAGCAAGTGTCCCTAGTATGACTGACCTTCCCACAATAATCACATAGTAAATGATCCTTCTCAACAGGTTTTTGCCTAGTGTCACGAGAAGGATAACCACCGGAACTGAACTGAGTAGCAAGAGCAGAGCCCTCCGAGCGAGAGTCAAGGAGAAGAGTCTGGCGGCGATTGAATTCTTGCTGAACAAGGATGTATACTTCAGGTAGAGAGGGCAGAGGCGAACGTCCAAGAATCTGAACACTAATATGATCAGGCCATGAAGAAACTTAAAGATTATGTTGGTTCCTCGCGAGCCTGAATAAGCACTTCATCCTCAGGAGAGACAAGGGTAAGAGCATCAAAGTGAACATACTCTTGGTAGAGCTGAGTAAACTCCAGGTAATAGGCGGAGAGGGAACGGTTTTCTTGCCTTGAGGTAATAGGCGGAGTTGGAAAATCTGAGCGGCATTCCCGCAACAGGAGTAAGTAATCTCAGCTCGTTTCCAAATATCAGTTGCAATGTCCAAGAACAGATAATTCCGAGCAATGCATTCCTGCATGGAGTTAAGCAGCTACGACATCACCAAAGAGTTCTCAGACTCCCATTGCAACCAATCCGTAGAGGTCTGTGCGGGGGCCTTGGTTGTGCCACTAACATACCCAAACATACGCCGGCTTTTGAGAGCGAGAGTGATAGAACGAGCCTACGGGAGATAGTTGGCCCCCATCAAGTTTCATTGTAGTCATTTGAGGAGTCCCATGGTCATGGACGGCGCGGTCAGAGCCCAATGCCAACATTTGAGAGGACTCAACGCGAATGCTGGAGGACATATTCGGTGAATCAACACTCCTTTCCATTGCAACCCAAGGATAGAAACCACGGGAAAGCACGAAGGAGAAGAAGGGGCCACAACCCTATTTTTTTCTCATAGAAAGAGAAGGAAAAAAACCCGCTGACAAACTCAGCAAAAAACCACTCAGGAAAGCAAGGGATGAGGAAGATTCATCACCGCAACAAGTTAGAGCAATCGGACGCCAGAAAAGGAGATTCACTGCTCCATGACTCCGACGTCCAGAAGCAGAACGTCGGCAAGAAGAGGAGGCGGAAGGAGAGGTGAGCGGAGAGGCTGGAATGAGCGGATCTGGAACACACGAACCAGAGCGGCGGAAGGAGAGACATGCGCACACAGCGGAAGGAGAGACAGGCGCACACGGCTGAAGGAGAGACATGCGCATGCGAACGAGAGCGGCGGAAGGCCGGCGGATGAGAACGGCCGAAGCGGCGAGAGACCAGAGCGCAATTAGGTTATTTTCGGCTCTGATACCATGTTGGAAAGAAAGGAATCGTTCGTTAATCATTAAACTGGAGTCACCCCTTTATATAGAGGAGTTACAAATACAAAGCCCTAAATACATCATATAAGAAAATAATAGAAACTCTAACATATAGTTATATCTTGGTTTGTTTCCACACTATTTTGTTGAGGATGACTTATCAATGCATTATTGAAGGTTCAACATGTGAGGTCGTTGCCAGCATCTGTTTGATTGAATCTTTGGGGTGCTGATATTTGGAATTCAAATATTTGAATTAGTTTTTACTTTGCCTTATTATTTGAATGATAATATGCTTTGATTAAGTCTCATTGCTTTTTTATGCTATCATCGGGGAGGTTTGGATGGCTGGCATTTTCCTTCCTATTATTTGCGGTAATATCATAGAGAAACTACAGTGAAAGGCATATTACAATTGACTAATCAAGTTAAAACCCTCTTTGTGACCGCGGTGTGTGAGACCTGCGAGTCCTTCCCTTCAGATTCCTCTTCTAATCTTCCGTAGTTTCTACCCTTTCTTCCCTTCCATGCTCATCCCCTTACATGGGCCTCATCGCCCTCCACGGTCTTATTCCCTTGCACTTGTATGTTTCTTCTTGTCTACCTTTTTGTTTCATGTTATTATAGGTACTGGTTCAATTGTTGTTTGTGTGGATTCATGTGATTATTTTGTGTTGTGTCAGGTGCTATTTTTGGGCATTTGTTTGTGAAATACTCAGATTTCCATTGGTCTTTTTTGGTGTGTTACTGCTTCAAAATTTCTACATTTAATTAGACCTATAATTCATGTGATTATTTTGTGCTGTGTTATGTGCTATTTTTGGGCATTTGTTTGTGAAATACTCAGGTTTCCATTGGTCTTTTTTTTGGTGTGTTATTGCTTCAAAATTTCTACATTTAATGAGACCTATAATTTCTTGAGTATTTGTTGCCTCTGCTTAATTATAGATAAGACCTATAATCCAATAAGTCTGAGGGACAATTACTTTTCATATATATATTTGTTCCATTAGAGCTCGTGTTCTACAAGTTTGATTTATTGTTTGTTGTTTTTCCATTATTTTTGTTGGTTGTTTACTAAATTTCCTTAGTATCTTTAATTATGTCTTAAATTATTTTGTTACGGGCTCCTCCCGTAACTTCGGTAGCATCACCGGAGGATGGCGGAGGCGGGGATGACCGTGGCGAAGGATACAATGGAGCCGGAACCGCGGCCATCTAGGCGGGGTGTGCTCGGGAGGAGAGAGCTGCCACAATCTCATCAAGGGAATAAGGAAATAGAAATGTTTCTTCGCATACCTTTCCACTAGCTCAAGGGCCTTTAAATAAAAGATACAAGGGGCATAGCGCAATTAAGTCCCCCAACGACAAATACAAATACAACGACACAATATACATAACGACACGATATCGACTCAACATAAAGATATAACCTAATAAGGACACAACAACATAATTGAGCACGGAACCCATAACATATTCTCCATGGGACTCCTACAAAACAATATAAAAGCATCTTAGAAAACTTGGCTTGTATCTATTTGTATCTTAGAAAACTTGGCCTGTTTCCATTTGTATGAGTGCATCTTTGGCAACTAGATCACTTGCATCATTAAAGCACTGGAAATATTTTGAATAATTCAGCTTCTCTTTCGAAGTGTTTATCAAGCCAGTTTTTCCCTTTAAAACTAGAATACAGTTGCCGCCATATATTTTATGTTTTAACTCAAGTATACATCAGTAAGTGCTTATAATGCTAACTAGAGTTCTGTTTGTTTGTTTGAGCGATGAGAATGAGAGCATAGTGATAAATGGAGTTCCAAAATGGTGCTAGAACGCCCCAAGAAAAACAGAGCCTAGAATTGAAATATGACCGAACTTGCACAGCTTTGCCAATTCTTAGCTAAATCTCAACCTAGATTTACTGCATATTACACAATTTACTTACTATACTGTTAATTTCTTGATTTTTAGTATTAAATTCTAATTTTTTAATCAAGTCAATTGTTCTTTATCTGAGTTTACAAGTTTGTTGTATTGTTATTATTTAATTTCTCGAGTTAATAATGTATGTCGTTTTAATCAATTCAATTGCTAATCTTTTGTACAAGTTGACTCATACTTTGTTAATCTTCAAAGGCATTAATTGCTATAGAAGCACAAAAGGTTGCAGAGAAGGAAGCCGAGACCCAGAAGAAGATAGCTTTGTCTGAAGCTGAGAAGAATTCCCAAGTCAGCAAGATTCTCATGGAGCAGAAACTGATGGAGAAGAACAGCGAGAAGCTGAAAGAGGCAATCGAGAATGAAATGTTCATCGCTCGTGCGAATAGCCAGGCCGACGCCAATTTTTATGGGTGGGTGGCATTTATTTATTTATTTATTTTGTAGCTACTATTGAGATTTTTATTTATCTTTATTTTAATTTTACTGATTGTGCTGCTCGTTTTACTCAGGGTTATCAAGGAAGCAGAAGCTAACAAATTCAAGCTCACACCTGAATATCTCGAGCTCAAATTCATTGAAGCTATTGCAAACAATACGAAGATTTTCTTCGGCGAAAAGGTAAAAAAAAAACTTTCTTGAACCTCATTCGCCCTCCAAACTAAATCACCTTTTCTAATGCAGGTTCCTAACATGGTTTTTGATCAAAGACTTCTTGGTAATTTTTTCGACGGATTAACTCGGACGCATCATAGAGAGATATAGGGTTGGATCTTCAGACAATTGGATAAGGTCTGCTGTTTCTTATTTTATTGCTTTGAACTTTACAACACCAGTAGAAGGATATTAAATGTTTTCCCCCCTATTTGCTTTGAAAGCATTACTTGATTGAAGAATCCTAACATTTGAAGATGAATGGCATGGTTGATTTATCAGTTATTCACACACTGCTGCTTTGTATGTATTGATTAAAGCAAATGGAATTAAACGAAATCTTAAACCCTAAACTAGTCCTAAGCCTCAAACCCCTAACTGATTTATCACAATGAAATGTAAGATTATCACACCTGATTATAGTGTTAGCAACACCCTAAGTTATTTATTATGCCAAAGATTATATATTTTCTCTTAAATGTTTGGCTAGTAAGCTATGTTTAATATATACTTGTTTGGAAAATTATTGTTCTTTTATGTGAAAATATGTTCTTATTCATTTTAGTGAGGCGCATTAAAAGACCATCTGTAGACGATGATATATATATACATATACATACATACATATATACATATACATACATATATATATATATCTTTAACTACTATATAGAAGAAGCCTTTGGTGCAACATTCAAAATTGCCAAATATATCCTCATTCTTTCCAATTACTCAACATATATTATAAAAAAATGAAAATTTATAAAATATAATGACTATTTGTGTAATTACATCATATCTCTATAATAAAAATAATAATGGAAATTCATAAAATTCAAAAGTTTTTAGTAGACCTCCTATGTAGGTTATCATTAGGCCTACAAAAACTAATTTCGAAATGTAATTGCTTACTTTAAAATGATTTTTTGCTAAAATATAAATGTTTTTGAATTTTTTTTTTATAAAATATTGATGTATATTTTTTTGCGGTCATTTTGAGTACTCATATGTATATGTTGCAGGCGAAGCACGCAGGGGCGAGCGAAGCCCACCGTCGTCGGCTGGGTACTATCGAATGCGGGCGCAGCCCGCTAAGAGTCAGCGAGCACGGGCGAAGCCCGTGCGGAGTTGCTCGTATATATATACATACATACATATATATATATATATCTTTATTATATAAACCAATATACATATCTTGGAGCACACCATGGATCGCATCTGGACCGTCCGATTAAGCAGGATCAAAAGCTGGCCGTCGGATGCAAGGGGGGAGGCCTGCCTATAGCTTTTCCAATAGAAAAGCTACTGTTCATTCTGATAGAAATCTCGATACCCATCTCTGCCAAAGCTTCCGCCTCGCCATTTCCCGCCGCCGCAGCCTGAGGAGCTGCCGCCGGCGCCTACCGTCGGGTTCGCCGGCCTCCGGCGAATCCGCCGGCCTCCGGCGAATCCGCCGGAGGTTGTCAGGCGGCGAGCGGGCAGGGCCACCGCCGGCGGTGGCCCTGCCCGTGAGCTCCAGTTTTAGGGCTCACGGGTTCGCCGGCCTCCGACGAACCCGCCGGCCTCCGACCCCCCAATATCCCTCCCCCCCCCAATTTCCGCTTCCGCCCAGGAGGGATTTTGATTTTTTTTATTCTTATTTATTTTCTCTTTTAATAATTAATTAAATAAATTAAATTTCTTAATAATATTTAAATTTATAAAACAATAGAATTTTAGGATATATTGACGGGGGCGGGCGAATGGGGCGGGGGAAGACCGCCTTGAATGTCAAGCGGGCGAAGCCCGCACCGGGATTTTGATTTTTTTATTCTTATTTATTTATTCTCTTTTAATAATTAATTAAATAAATTAAATTTCTTCATAATATTTAAAACAATAGAATTTTAGGACATATTGACGGGGGCGGGCGAGGACGGGGGCCGGCGAAGACGGGGGCGGGCAAAGACCGCCTTGAATGTCAAGCGGGCTTGGGCGAAGCCCGCTTGGTTGCGGGCGAAGCCCGCAGCGACACATCGAGAACGGGCATAGCCCGTTCGAAGATGCTAGTATATATATATACAAGTAGTCGTGCACGGGGGACCCCGTGCGGGGGGGGGGGGGGGGCGACATTGGTCGTGGGGGCGACATTGGCCGTGGGGGCGACATTGGTCATCAGGGGGCGACATTGGTCGTCGGGGCGACATTGGTCGGGGTGGCTACATTAGTCGGGAATGGGACATTTGTTGGGGAGGGGACATTGATCGTGGCCAATGTGGGCGGCGACTCTACAAATTTCTGAAAATTTGCAAAACAAAGCAAGAAAGATTTCAACATTAAAGTCATAATGATAAAATTACTCATCCATTTTTAAACTTAATCAATATTAAAGTCATGAATGATTTGCATGCCGAACACAACTCAGATCCCAAATTTTATTCAGCCAAACACAACTAAAAAATTTTGATTGAAATAAAATTTAAAAGTAGGCCTCCTCCTCCTTCAACACTGTTTTTTAATGTTTAATCTTTTTGACTTAATGGCACAGTTTATGCAGCCATTATGGCTTGGACTAAATTCCTGTCGAAGGAAGTTCTCCCTGACAAATCTATGCAGCCATTATGGATTGAAATCACAAAAACTGAAATCACAAACCGAAATCACAAACTGAAATTATGGCTTGGACTAAATTCCTGTCGAAGGAAGTTCTCCCTGACAAATCTATGTAGCCATTATGGATTGAAATCACAAAAACTGAAATCACAAACTGAAATGCTTACGGTCAGGAGTTTGGCTGTAGAAGAAGCTCTGTTGAGGGTGTCGAGGAGGAGAAGCTATTGCGGTGAGGCACCTTAGAGGAGATGCTCTTTCGATGGAGGAGAAGCTCTGTTGATGAAGAAGGATGTTGGGAATATTGCCATCAATGTTCCTTTGATTTGAAGAGGCATCACTCACCATGCTAAGTACATATTGTATTTGATAAACCCTACTTTGCATCAGGAATGTGCAGAGTTAAGATATTCCAAACATTGGAATAAGTTCAGAGGTTTGCTGTCAAAACCGTTGAGAAGGAGTCATTGTCTCAGCGGAACCGCTGAGACGGGACCAGGAGCCGCTGAGAAGTGATCTGCCTCTACTGAGTTGCAAATAAACAAAATCCGCTGAGAAGAGAAACTGTCTCAGCGGATCTGCTGAGATGAAAGCAGTCCAATCGCTGAGACAGATTCAAATCTGGAAGAAGACAGTGACCCTTCATTGGCCCTTCTAGGAGCCGTTAAAGACACATGAAGTATAAAAGAACATGTTAGGGCACTTTCAAAAGGACCTGTTGGGGTGCTGAAAAGAAAAAAGCTCTAATCACTGTTTCATTGGCGGCTTTCAAGCTCTCTCCTTCTCCTGCTTACTGAACCAGCAAGAAGACATAAGGAGAAAAGATAGCTCTTCTACTCAGAAGAGCAAGGTGATCCTTTCTCCTCAACTGAAGAGAAGGATGAGTTAGAAGCAAGGATTGAAGTTTACATTCAGACAAGTTTCAAGGAAGCACCAACTGTGCATGAATAACAGAAGACATCATTCCAGTGCTGCCTAATGTTGTAAGCTTAACATTTATTCTCTATAGGAACTGTATTGTTCTGAGCTTGTAAGACGCATTGCCTGAGTGTGTAGGGTTGTTGAACCTGAGCTGTAGGGCTGTTAGGCTTGAGGTTGTAGGACTGTTTAGCCTGAGTTGTAGGGCAATTTGCCTGAGAAGTAGGACTTTTTGATAGGCCTGAGGTAGGAGGTCAAGGGGATCTCTGAGCTGTAGGAGTGGGAGCACTCTGAGTGGTAGGGCTGGTTAGCCTGAGGTAAGGCTTGGAGCAAGCCTGAGAGATCTTGAGGGATCTGAGTTGTAAGCTCTAGGAGCTGAGATTGGAGGAGTTAGCCTTGTCTAACACAATGTTAGAAAGGTGTAAAGGGAAAGTTGACTACCCATAGACACACTGTCTTGTGGAATCACTATAAACACTTGTGTGTTTTCTGTGTGTGCTTGTTATTTTGTTTACTAGCAAAAATAATTAAGTAGAAATCAAAGAGACCTATTCACCCCCCTCTAGGTGAATTAGACTACATACTTATAAACTATCAGAGGAGCGCCGTGAAGAACCTGTGGAGAAGGAGCACTGTGGAGAATAAAATGACTGTGTGGAGAGGAGGTAGGGTTATACCTCTGTGGAGAAGGAGTACCGTGGAGTAGCTCTTGCGGGTGGCAATCGAGGCAGGATGCGACGACACGACGGTGGCGTGCGGAGAGGAGAAAGAAGGACCAACGAAGAGGCGGGAAGACGCATGCGGAGTTGCTTTCGGCGGGATAGCCGGACTGGCACGGTGTAGCAGGATTGGCGGAAAGTGCAGAGGAGAAAAGCCCCGACTTTTTTAATGTGTAGAGCACTGTGGAGATCAATTATATTAACTTTTTTACCAAAAGACCAAAAGCCCATAGAAATGAGGAGTGTTGGAAAAATTGAGGGGTATTTTTGGATTTAAATGTTACACCGTGGGGTATATATACATACCGACATTTGCACTCAATTTGACATTATGATCGATGTCTCTACAGTCCTACAATCTTTATATCCTCAGGTAGAAAGTAGTTGCTCAATGTAATGAGCTTGACTAAGGGTAAAACCACGCTTATCATTACTGACTTTCATACCAAGAAGGGTATCCACATGACCAAGTTCCTTCATATCAAATTCTTTTGCCAGAGTGGATTTTATATCACTCGCTGCAGAAAGATCCGACCCCAGAATCAGCATATCATCCACATAAAGACATATGATGACAGTCTGATTTGACAAAAAACGGTGATAAAGACATTTATCAGAATAACTAGATTGAAATTCGTAGCTCTTTACCACTTTTTCAAATTTTAGGTGCAACATCTTAGACGCTTGCTTAATCCCATAGATTGATTTGTTCAGTTTGCACGCTTTATTCTTTAAATCTTTCTGGACATAACTTTCAGGTTGTGCCATATAGATTTCTTCATTTAGCTCTCTATTCAAGAAAACTGTCTTTATATCCATCTGATGGACTATGAAGTTCTCGATAGACGCTATCGCTAAAAGAATTCTTATAGTTGACAGGTGACACACAGGTGAATAAACATCAAAATAGTCTATTCCCTCATGTTTCTTATAGCCCTTAGCTACTAGACGTGCTTTGAATCTAGCTATTGACCCATCACTATTCATTTTCTTCTTCAATGCCCACTTGCATCCAATGACTTTATCACCTTTAGGTAGGTCAACTAGATGTCAAATGTTGTTCTGTAGCAACGAGTCCATTTTATTATGTATGACTTCTGCCTACATCAACGAATCTCTAGATCTCATTGCTTCCTGGTAGGAAAATGGATCATCCTCAAAGTGGTAAATAACAAAGTTCTCACCAAAATTCTTAGAGATTCTCTCTCTTATAGATACTATAACAGGAATAGGTTCAACCTCTGAAGGTTGAGGACCAGTGTCAGAGAGGCTAGCTTCAGGTTCTACAGTAGATTCTGAAATCAAATCAATAGACCCAGATAAATTGAAGCCTTGATCTTTAATAAACTTATTTTCAAAGAAAATAACATCTCTAGATTCTATCACCGCGGTGGATAGATCCAGAAACCTATCAGCTGCACTACCTAAATATACACATGTTGTAGTCCTAGGTCCCACCTTAGGTCTCTTTAGGTCTTGTATTCTCACATAAGCAATACAACTCCAAGTCTTAAGAGTACAAATTTACAAGAGTGACCGTGCCACGACTCATAAGGCGTAGAAGTGAGCTTAGAGTGGGGCACCCTATTCATAATGTGATTTGCAGTTAAGACTGTTTCTCCCGAGAAAGAGGTAGGCAAACCAGCTGTAAGTAACATAGATTTCAGCATCTCTGTTAAAGTCATATTCTTACGCTCAACAATACCATTTGATGGGGGTGAGTAAGGAGCATTAGTTTCAAGAATTATGCCCTCGGAGACACAAAATTCTCATACACACACATATATATATAGCACAAAATTCTCATACACACACATATATAGATACACACACACACATAAATATACATGTGCATTTACTGGGACCTCCCTCTAAGTTTGAAAAATTACATATTGCACCCCTCTTATTATTGAAATTACAAAAATCTCTCATAAATGTTACAAAACATAACATTTACCTCCCCTGAAGTTCACATTTCATAACATCCATGCACAAAAATATCCCCCTCCGGGTACATTTTCAGGGGGGGAGGGGGTATTTTGTGCATGATGTTATGAAATGTGAACATCAGGGGAGGAAAATGTTATGTTTTGTAATATTCATGGGAGCTTTTTGTAATTTCTATAGTAAGAGGGGTGCAATCTGTAATAATGCTAACTTCCAGGGGAAGTTTTGGTAATTATCTCTCTCTCTCTCTCTCTCTCTCTCTCTCTATATATATATATATATATATATTCTCAAAAGAAATCTGTAGACAATGATTATATAGAATAACGAGGATGGCGATGATGATATAATCAGAGTTATGATTTGATTGAGCATTGCCTTTGTAGCACTATGTGATAAGATGATATCATAGAAATTTATGAGTATTAAGCTGGGTCTAGGCGATTTGCGGAAGCTGTGGGATGTAAAACTGTAAAAGTGCATCGGTAGGGGCGCGTTCCGCCTTAGAGGGAAGCACCTAAACTGTAAGACACGTATGCCTCTCCAAACCATACAAATGCATGGCGAGCCCATGCAAAAGGTTTGATTAAGATATGCCAAATTCCACCAAGTATATATTTGTATAGGTACTCTTATATGTTAGGTTAATTTATTGTATTTTACATTGCTTAGCTTTGCTTTACTAGTCACATTTTTTTACCTGCTGTAGAGTGTCATCATACATGTTTTGGATCTATATACATCTCTCTTGTTTATGCTAACACTTGCAGCTTCATCCGTCCTTCTATCCAATGCCTTAATGTGCATTGGTGGAGAGGGAGGGATTCCACTTAGTCTTATTAACTAACTGTTTAGTTGACACCACCCCAGGAGCACCAACAACAACAGGCCCACCTGGAGGAGAGTAGCGACTCAAAGGCAATGACACCACCACCCTTCGGATCTACCCCGACCATCACACCGAAGGATGTAGTGAGAGATGTGAGGGTCTATCTTCTATCTTTAATTGTGATAAATTTTGTAGGGCATTCATATTAGCCCCCCCTTTCTTTATGCGCACTATTTACTCTGTGGACATCTTTATGATTACTAATGTGATGTTGGTTACAACCTTTCTAGTTTTACTTCCAAATATATACGTTGTGATGTGTTGATGATTGCCTAATAGGGTAGGAACCATCTGGTAGGGGTTAGCACGAGTGCTGTCGCTACCACATGGTTGCTGCTCTGGGCATATGTTTTACAATTGACATTAGAGCAGAACATGATCATTTTATATTGGAAGTAACTGACAACACACATGACTTATCATCAGAGCACCCTGCCAGTTCAAGGAGAAACTTGTGCAGTTGAAATTGGTGAGCCCATGTGCAGATCACATAAAACCACACTTTTTTTTCCTAATACCTGAACTTTCTATACTTTTGAACTCCTATTTTTAATTCCAATTCTTTTCTTTAATTCCGCCCAAACTAAAAAAAAGGGGGCAAAGGGATATTGACGCCTATTTTATTTCAATTTGTTATAAGGAGAATAAAATTTGGTTATTCACAAATTAAATTTGGCTATTAGAAGACCAAATTTGACTATTCGTAGAACAAATTCAGCTGTGTGCACCCCAAAATTAAATTTGAAAATTTTTATGCACTATTATATTTAAAATAAAATTGTGGACCCCTATTATTAATTTTCTGAATTCACCACTGTATTCATGCATGAAGTTTTGTATGTGAGATTTATTGGTGATCAAACTGCATTTTTTTTTTCAATTTTTCTTCCTCCCTGAGATTATTTGGCAAGGCACATCCTCTTATATAGCTTTAGGTTTATAGTGGTATTTTAAGTGAAAATATCAGTTTCTTAATTGAAAATATGGTATTTAAAATTCTCATTTCTTTAATTTTAATATATATTTAAAATTCTAATTTTAAGTGAATTATTACATTATTACATTCTACTGTTGAAAACACACCTTTATTTGTTTTCTAAAATAGAAATAAAAAAAAGTGTTAATATTAAAGAGAAAATGATGGACTGAAATAGAGCTCTTTTACTATTTGGCGATTGTTAACCGCAACCCGCCACCAATTGCTTTTTTTGTTTAACCGCAATCCGGATCTTAAAACTCTAGACCTTTTTTTTGTTTAACCGCTCCGTCTGGTTCTTCTCTGACCACTACTCACTCCAACTCCGAGACTCCCTCCCGTCTTCCGACATCATATTCGTCGGCTGCCTCCGTGAAGACATCATACCTCCTTCCGAATACGACGAGGTCTCGCAGCTCCTCCTCGACTCCTTCCATTGCCTCCCTCTATTCCTTCCCGCTGACCTCCGCTCCAGATTCTACCTTCCTCCTACGAGCTTGATGCCCAGCTTTGCCAGCCGCAGATGGAGGAACCCCTGACGCCCAGCATTTCCAACTCCTAACACCCCTTCTCCAACAGATAACATCCACATTCTTATTCATCATTTTAGAACTCATGCGTTTCAGAACAGGCATTGAAGTTCATCTCTTTAGGCTAGTACTGGGCTTATTAATAAATTCAATATTTTTCTTTGTATTAATAAATTTGGGTTGCGGCAAGCTAAATATCGGATTGCGATTAAATTTTTTAAAAAATTTGGGTTACGATTAACATTCCACAAGCCAAAATCGGGTTACTGTTAAGGTTAACAATCGTAAAAAAAATTAGGTGAGTATCTCGCACCTAGATCATGGTGAGAGGAGTGCATCTCAGCCATTGATAGCTCTAAATATTGCTGTATTTATGAATAATAAATAATGTCAGTATTTTTCCTACCGTCAGATCTAAGATCATACGGCTGTATTTTCCTCTCACCTAGAACTAGATACGAGATACTCACCTAAATATTTCTCTAACAATCGCCTACAATTTCCCTTTTTTTGTCCGCAATGTTTGATAAAGAGAAAAAAAATGAAGGGACCATCTAAAATAGTTTAACAGCAAAACAACAGATTTTCTTGTTTTTCTCGCACCTGTTCTCCCATTGCTGTAGTTAACAATTGCCTACCATTGCACTAGTTCTCACCTCCCGCGTGCGGCCAGAATCTCGGGCGCCTCCACTAGCTCGCGCCACCTTGGCCGCACCTCCGCGTGCGGCCAGCATCACGGGCGCCTCCCCTAGCCCGCGACACCTTGGTGCGGTGCAAACCGTGTCGCCGCGATGCGGCGCTCATCACTCTGCACTCGCAAGATTTGATGCACGACCACCGAACGGGCTCGACATTCGGATCCAGCCACACCACCTCGCATGCACCCTTTATTGCACTAACTTGACCGACGGGACCGCACCTCCCAGACATCACCATGAACGACACGCCTCCACGCTCACCGCGCGTCCACCTCCTAAGTCCACATTCACGGCACGTGCAGAACGCCCCCAAGTCCACGTCGCGCGTCGAACGCCTCAGTGCTCACTGCGCCCTCGGAACTCCGCCGCACGCGCGAAACGCCCCCGCAGTCACCACGCGCTCAGATCGCCTCCGCGCTCACCGCGCGCTCAGAACCCCTCCGCGCTCACCGCGCGCTCAGACCGCTTTCGTGTTCGTCGCGCGCTCAGAACACTTCCGTGTTCGGCGCGTGCTCAGAGCACTTCCGTGTTCGGCGCGTGCTCAGAGCACTTCCGTGTTCGCCGCGCGCTCAGAACACTTTCGTATTCGTCGCACGCTCAGAACACTTCCGTGTTCGCCGCGAGCTCAAAACACTTCCGTGTTCGCGACGTGCGCGACAGTTAACCTTCCCTAATATTCTAGATTGTAGGTCTAGTTCTCTACGCTTAACGTCGTCAACGAAGCTGCCGAAATTAACCGAATTGCCCGGGGGGAAAGACGGGAATATCTCAAAAATGGCGATCTGTGTGCTCCAAATCGGCAAACGTGATTCGCTCGTCATGTGGTTACGGTGGTTACAACGGCGAAATTACCGGGCTACCCTTACCCAAGGCTATAAAAGGAGCTCAGGGCCTTCATTTCAAGGGACCTTGTCTTCTACGCCGGAGCGAGCTGTTGAGTTGGTTTGATTTTTCAAACCCACATGATTCACATTTCTCAAGTACTAGCTGTCAATGAAGACTTTTCCTCTAGCCGTCCATGTGCTTTGAATGGGTGCATGCATGAGAAGCTTCTAGGAAAGAGGTCACAACATGTGTTTCATGCCCCATTATTATTGAATTTTGGCTCTATAAAAAGAGAGGGAAGAAAAGCTATGGAGGCATACCAAAAGCCAAACCAAAGAGAGGTAAAGCCTTGTAGAGGAGAGTGGTAGTGCACGGCCGAAGACGACGGTGGGCGTCGACATCCGATTGCGGGCTACATCGGCAACGAAGAGAGAAAGCGTGCGGGTAGCAGCAAGGCGTCAGATTCGCGGGCTGCGACAAAGTGTGCGGTGCTCTGTGGTTGCATGCTCGTAGGCGGTGGTGGTTGTGCACAAGTGACGACATTGGCGGCCGGCTGCGCGCTCGCGACAAGGTCAAGTCTTGACTTGGATCTATTCTCGGTGGTGGTGGCGGCGGTTGGTCGTCTGACGACGATGAAGGTTCGTTCTGTTACGAATCTTGTGTGTCCGTTTTACGGATTGCAGTTAAGTTCATATTACTCCTGTAGATTTTCGTAGTCCGTTCTTCTGCAGAATATTTTCAGACATGTATCTCTTAATTTAAGTGTTTATTAATTTTATTATGGTAATAAAATTGTGCGAAGTACATATTTTATTGCGACTCTGTATTTAGTTGTTCCTGGGATTGCGCTTCCGCGACCGGAAATCACAACAAGTGGTATCAGAGCCAGGTTCTATAGGCAACTGATTGGATATTTGGGGAAAGATTTGACTGTGGTGATGAACGATTAGGTTCTCTTCCCATCCTTTCAAATTCATCCTTGAATTAATCAGATCTCCTAGTCATACCGGAGGGCAACTATGGCAGGGAAGAATGCGACTTTGGCTCGGTAGTCGGTAGAGAAGTTCGATGACAGCGGAAATTTAGTCTGTGGCAGATTCGCGTCAAAGATATACTAGTTGAGCAGGGGTTGATGCGGGTTTTGCGGGGACATGAAAAATTGGTTGTTGAAGTGAAGGATGAGGAGTAGATTGACTTGGATGAGCGTGCCACTAGCACCATCAGGATGTGCGTTGACGACAAGGTGCTCTTTAACATTGGCGTCGAGGAGTCTGCAATCAATATTTGGGATAAGCTTGAAAGATTGTATTTGACCAAGTCGTTGAGCACATGGTTGTTATTGAAACAACGATTGTATGGGCTGATGATGCAGGAGGGTGGCAACATGCAGGAGCACTTTAATGTGTTCAACGAGCTTCTGGATCAATTGCATGTGGTTAGTGCGAAGGTGGAGGAAGAAGATAAGACCTTATTACTTCTTATCTCGCTCCCGCCGTCTTTTAAACACATGGCGACCACACTCCTGTATGGTAAGGATACAGTGGGGCTAGAGGAGGCCACATCAGCATTACTATCTAGTCAGATGCTGAAGGACCCCATTCCTGGGGGTGAGCATATTTTGGCGGTAATTAGACGAGGGAGAGCATTCGACAGGGAATCGAGGGGTGCACGTGATCGGTCAGTGTCGAAGAAGGGAGTTATTTGTTATCACTGTAGACAGGGCATTCACATCAGGAAAAATTGCCCGCAGCGTGCGCAGAGTTCTAGAGACGTCCAGGATGCGGGTATGGTGACGCTAGATCTGGGAGTGGAGAGTGATGGTCTTTATACCATCACTGAGAGTCATGACAACTCTGACAGCGGATGGATATTAGATTCGGGTGCACCACAACACATATGCTCGGATGCATCGATGTTCAGTTCTCTGGAGGTGACGTCTGGGTCAATCTATTTGGGTGACAACTCAGGTTGTGAGGTTACAAGCACAGAAACGGTGGATATATAGATGCATGATGGGGTGGTGCGCAAACATGAGAGGGTACATCTGGTGCCCAAGCTGTGTAAGAATTTGATATCGTTGGGCAGTTTGGACTCGGGTGACTGCAACTTTGCGGCAAGAAAAGGAGTTCTGACGGTGACAAGTGGGTGTATCGTGCTCATAAAGGCTGTTCAGTTCGGTTGTGTGTACCAACTTGTTGAAACCAATTTCTTGGTCTCTTGTGAAGCTCGGGCTCTCAACAAGTTGAGGGGCAGCTAGCCCTTACTGATCCCTCGGAAGGAGCAGACTGGAGATTCGGAACTAGTCCAAGAGCTTAGTCACATCGAGGAGGTCCCACCACAAACCCGGAAGATCGTTGAGCGCTTCCCCTTCCAAGCCAAAGCTGAGACTAGGCACCTTGGAAAGCTAGAGAGCTAAACCAAAGTAACCTAGGGAGGAAGAAGCTCAGAGTCCGAGATTGGTTTTCCCCCTTCCAAGGTGCCCTTCAAGGTCTATTTATAGTTTTTTGTTCGTGGTCTGCTAATAGCGGAATTCCGCCTTTTGGTTTTAATAAACACACCCCAATTTGGTCTACTAACAGGCAAACTCTGCTGTTTAGAGGGGCTAATGGCAGACCATCAGGGGCAGAGGTGTAATTTCGTCTCCTTAGCCTATGGGCAAATGGCCTACGAGAAGGCCACTCGCGAGAGCTCCCACGAGTCTCCTCGCGAGTATGGCTCGTGAAACCCCTCTTAGGCGAGCACTCTGTGAAGGCCACGCTCGCCCTCCTTCTGGCGACATCCGCCGAGGCTAGGTCTCGCATTCCCTCATGCGAGCTCCCCTCGGCCCATACCCCCTATCTCCTCAGGCGAACACGGGGTTGTACACGACTGATGGGGACCACGGTGTGAGGTGGTACGCCCATGATTTTTGCGATTGATATGGTGGATGGCCGAGGTGGTGAGTCAGTTTTTGCAATCTGGGTGCGTCGGAACCCTACAATTGAACAAGAGAAGAGATGGAGTTCGGCTTGCGACAAGTCTGCTGGCGCCTCAGACATGAGGTGGTACTTTGTGCAGATTGGTGCTTTGTGCTGTTATTGCTTCATGCAGACAGTGATTTGTGCAGATAATGCTTCGTGCAGAATGTGGTGTTTGAAATTCAAACCAAGGTGGTGATTGTTGAGTTGGTTTGATTTTTCATACCCACATGATTCACATTTCTCACCTACCAGCTGCCAATGAAGGCTTTTCCTCTAGTCGTCCATGTGCTTTGAATGAGTGCATGCATGAGATGCTTCTAGAAAAGAGGCCACAACATATGTTTCATGCCCCATTATTATTGAATTTTGGCTCTATAAAAAGAGAGGGAAGCAAAGCTATGGAGACACACCAAAAGCCAAACCAAAGAGAGGTAAAGCCTTGTAGAGGGGAGTGGTAGTGCACGGTCGAAGCCGACGGTGGGCGTCGACATCCGATTGCGGGCTGCATCGGCAAAGAAGAGAGAAAGCATGCGTGTAGCGGCAAGGCGTCAGATTCGTGGGTTGCGACAAGGTGCACGGTGCTCGGTGGTTGCACGCTCGTAGGCGGTGGTGGTTGTGCACAAGTGGCGACATTGGCGGGCTGCGCGTTCGCGACAAGGTCAAGTCTTGACTTGGATCTCTTTTCGGTGGTGGTGGCGGCGGTTAGTCGTCTGACGATGACGAAGGTTCGTTCTGGTACGAATCTTGTGCATCCGTTTTACGGATTGCACTCAAGTTCATATTACTCCTGTGGATTTTCGTAGTCCGTTCTTCTGCAGTATATTTTCGGAATTGTATCTCTTAATTTGAGTGCTTATTAATTTTATTGTGGTAATAAAATTGTGCGAAGTACATATTTTAATGTGACTCTGTATTTAATTGTTCCTGGGTATTACGCTTCCGCGACCGGAAATCCCAACAAGTGGTATCAGAGCCAGGTTCTGTAGGCAACTGATTGGATATTTGGGGAAAGATTTGACTGCGGTGGTAAACGACTAGGTTTTTTTCCCATCCTTTCAAATTCGACCTTGAATTAATCAGATCTTCTAGTCATACCAGATGGCAACTATGGTAGGGAAGAATGCGACTTTGGCTCGGTACTCAGTGGAGAAGTTCGATGGCAGCAGAAATTTTAGTCTGTGGTTGATTCGCGTCAAAGATATACTAGTTGAGCAGGGCTGATGCGGGTTTTGCGGGGACGGGAAAAATTGGTTGTTGAAGTGAAGGATGGAGAGTGGATTGACTTGGATGAGCGTGTCACTAGCGCCATCAGGATGTGCGTTGACGACAAAGCACTCTTTAACATTGGCGTCGAGGAGTCTGCATTCAAGATTTGGGATAAGCTAGCTTGAAAGATTGTATCTGGCCAAGTCGTTGAGCACAAGGTTGTTATTGAAACAACGATTGTATAGGCTGAAGATACTGGAGGGTGGCAACCTGCAGGAGCGCTTTAATGTGTTCAACGGGCTTCTAAATCAATTGCATGTGGTTTGTGCGAAGGTGGAGGAAGAAGATAAGACCCTATTACTTCTTATCTCGCTCCCACTGTCCTTTAAACACATGGTGACTACGCTCCTGTATGGGAAAGATACAGTGGGGCTAGAGGAGGCCACATCGGCATTACTGTCTAGTCAGATGCTAAAGGACCTCACTCCTGGGGGTGAGCATATTTTGGCGGTAAATGGACGGGGGAGAGCATTCGACAGGGGATCGAGGGGTGCACAAGCTCGGTCAGCGTCGAAGAAGGGAGTTATTTGCTACCACTATAGACAGAGTAGTCACATCAGGAGAAATTGCCCGCAGCGTGCGTAGAGTTCTAGAGATGTTCAGGATGCGGGTGTAGTGACGCTAGATCTGGGAGTGGAGAGTGATGGTCTTTATACCATCACTGAGAGTCATGACGGCTCTGACAGCGGATGAATCTTAAATTCTGGTGCATCGCAACATATATGCTCAGATGCATAGATGTTCAGTTCTCTGGAGGTGACGACTGGGTCGATCTATTTGGGTGATGACTCAGGTTGTGAGGTTACAGACACAGGAACGGTGGACATATAGATGCATGATGGGGTGGTGCGCATGCTTGAGAGGGTACATCTGGTGCCCAAGCTGCGTAAGAATCTGATATCGTTGGGCAGTTTGGACTCGGGTGGCTGCAACTTTGCGGCAAGAAAAGGAGTTCTGACGGTGACACGTGGGTATATCGTGCGCATGAAGGCTGTGCAGTTCGGTAGTCTGTACCGACTTATGGGGACCACAGTGCGAGGTGGTACACCCATGATTTCTGCGGTTGATATGGTGGATGGTCGAGGTGGTGCAGTGGATCACCCTTCTGTGACTCAGGTTCGGTGAGTCAGCTTTTGTGATCTGGGTGCGTCGGCATCCTACGCGTGAACAAGAACAGAGATGGAGTTTGGCTTGCGACAAGTTTGCTGGCGCCTCAGACATGAGGTGGTACTTTGTGCAGATTGGTGTTTTGTGTTGTTATTGCTTCGTGCAGACAGTGTTTTGTGCTGATAATGTTTCGTGCAGAATGTGGTGTTTGAAATTCAAACCAATGTGGTGATTGTTGAGTTAGTTTGATTTTTCATACCCACATGATTCACATTTCTCACATATAGGACGCCAATGAAGACTTTTCCTCTAGCCGTCCATGTGCTTTGAATGGGTGCATGCATGAGAAGCTTCTAGGAAAGAGGTCACAACATGTGTTTCATGCCCCATTATTATTGAATTTTGGCTCTATAAAAAGAGAGGGAAGCAAAGCTATGGAGACACACCAAAAGTCAAACTAAAGAGAGGTAAAGCCTTGTAGAGGAGAGTGGTAGTGCACGGTCGAAGGCGACGGTGGGCGTCGACACCCGATTGCGGGCTGCATCGGCAACAAAGAGAGAAAGCGTGCGGGTAGCGGCAAGGCGTCAGATTCGCGGGCTGCAGCAATGTGCGCGGTGCTCGGTGGTTGCATGCTCCTAGGCGGTGGTGGTTGTGCACAAGTGGCGACATTGGCGGGCTGCGCGTTGGCGACAAGGTCAAGTCTTGACTTAGATCTCTTCTCGGTGGTGGTGGCGGCGGTTGGTCGTCTGACGACGACGAAGTTTCGTTCTAGTACGAATCTTGTGCTTCCGTTTTACGGATTGCAGTTAAATTCATATTACTCATGTGAATTTTCGTAGTCCGTTCTTCTGCAGTATATTTTCGGACTTTTATCTCTTAATTTGAGTGCTTATTAATTTTATTGTACTAATAAAATTGTGTAAGATATGTATTTTCTTGTGACTTTGTATTTAGTTGTTCTTGGGATTGCGCTTCCGCGACCGGAAATCCCAACAGCAGCTCCTTTGAAGATTTCCTCTGAGTTCTCCTTCGGCGCTTGAAGATCTCCTTCGACCTTCAATGATCTTCTTCGAATCTTCGAAGATCTCCTTCGAACCTTTGAAGATTTCTTTCGCTTCAGAAGTCAATTTTCTTAAGCGAGTTGAGAATTCTCCGAGCACCGAAAGGCGACTCGAGAATCTCACTTTCATTCCCAAAAAATTACTTAGTCTCTCGAGAGGTGGTTTGTCACCCTCGAGGTTTTCTCATTATTACCATTGTAACGAGCAGCGACCTGCCGCACTCGAGTTCTCAGCTTTCAATTGTAACGAACCAGCAGATAGTGGAATTTGGTCGCCACAACTCCGACCGCGTGGTTTTCACCTTTTATGAGTTTTCCACGATAAAAAGTTTTCTTGACATTTATTAACTCTCTCATTGATTGTTTGCTCGCTCGGTTCGCTCTAGAGCTAAGGTGGTTCAATTCGACCGGTCTACCAGAGCGTCGAGTGACCCGCAACAAATGGTATATAGCAAAATTGCATTTTCAGATCATATGTGAACAAAAAAAGAAAAATCATAAGAATTTGACTTAATGCAAATGCTAGTTCGAACTCATTTTCCGTGGTCCTATGTGCAGAGCCCGTGCGCCCCGGTGTAGTCGATCGCGTGCGAAGCCTCGTGCTGTCTTGCATGATTACTGTACACCTAAAACCTAAGGAAGATTTCGATTTGACCCATGAAACTTCATCAAAAGTCAAGATTATTTTCTCATACATGTTTGACGATGATTAGTTGAATTTTGAATCTTCTTAAGCATTTATTCCAGTGATTGGTTTCCAATGGTACTCCTTGACTTTGTGTCCTTTTTTTAGGCGGTTGTTATTCGTAGATCATATTTGTTTATTCGCAAACCAAAAAAATTCTCATGTATTTGAGTTTATATATGTTTGTCTATTCGCAGATCATCACATATATTATTTGGCGTTTCCTCCACCCAGCTCCCGAGGTTCTCTATGCTCACATATATTATGTTTGTCTATTCGCAGACCATGAAAATACAAAGGAGAAGAAAGTCATTGCTAGGGTTTCACAATGTCTCGGAGAAGAAAGTCTTAATCAGGGGCATTCCGGAGAAGCCAGGGTTTAACAATTTATCTTCCTTAAAGTTTTTTTTTGTACTGGTCTGCAAAGAATAACTTTGTTTGGGAATAGTACATTTGGGACCATTTAGAGTTGCGAATAGTAAAAATCTGTGAATAGAGAAACTTGTTCTGCGAATAACAACCGCCCTCTTTTTTTTTATTTTCCTCTAAATTGTTAATGCATTATTCTTTATTTGTTTATATTTTTTAAAAACTTTTTTCTATTACTTAAATATCGTGAAGGAAAATTTTTGGTGTGTTGTTACGCCTAATTTTTAGGATCCAGTTTTTGGTGCGTCTGACCCACGAAGAAGTGTATGCTAGAGAAAATCCGACTGTAAAATCGTCCATCCAACGGTTGAAAATATCTGGAAATTACAATCATATTTTGCATTACGGCTGTAATTTTCAACTTGATTTCAACCGTTGGATTACTGCTTTTACAACCGAATTTACTCTAGCACACACTTCTGTGTACGCCAGACGCTCAGCGCTTCAATTTTTCGGTCCAAGCGGTATCCACCGGAAATAGAGGTGCACGATTTCATGCATCATTTAGGGCCCGCACTGCACTGTCAATCTGTCATACCATGCACTGCCGGCCCTACAACTCTGCATCCCTCGAATGGTCAGCGTGCCGTCCATGGCCGTCCATGGCCTGGACCCAAAAATTCCTCCGTGAGAAGAGCCAAATTATTAGGCGAGGCACAAGTTTAAGTCAAAAAGGATCAATTTTATAAAAAAGTACTTTTTATATTTTGTTTTCCTAAAATAGAAAATAATAAAAATATTAGTATTACAAATATTATATGTTTGTTAAAGAGAAAATGATGGACGAAAACAGAGCTACGCCGCTTATGATATCTCAGTTTTGCTCGCTATGTTTGATAAGGAGAAAATGAAGGGCCGTCTAAAATGGACGGAAATAGAGCTACGCCGCTTAATAATTTCTCCTGGAAATGTGCGGCCGATTTAAAAAAATTCACCATCCTAATTGTGACACGTGAAATAAATGTTTTTTCTTATTTTTTTCTCCCAGCTCGACCCACTCGATCCAATACAGTATATATACAACTAAAAAAGACGCTAGTATTTATTCAATAAGAACAGTAGCTTCGGTTCATATGCGAGCAAAAAAGAGAAATCTTTACAGTGTTTTTGACTTGCTTCAAACGTGAGTTTTCGTGCACATTTCGGTATATAACATTGTGTTTAAATTACACTCCGGCGAACTTCTCCGATCAGATTATTTCCGGCGGCAGAAAGTTTAGAAGATGTACCTGATCGAAGATAAGGGAGGCGCGATTGCTCTGATGATCGCCGCCTTGCTGTTTTTGGGCACGTGGCCGGCGATTGTGTCGCTTCAGGAGAGAAGAGGTCGTCTTCCTCAACACACTTATTTGGATTACACCATTGCTAATCTGACGGCCGCCGTTCTGATCGCTCTCACTTTTGGACAAATTGGAGATGGCAAACCTCATCAACCCAATTTCTTTACCCAGCTTTCCCAGGTGTTTGTTTTCTTCTTCGCCTGAAATTATTGCTTTCGAGCTTGATTTTTGTGGGCAAAATTGATAAATGAGGGCGGAGATCTCATAAATTAGATTCAATACGGTAGAAACGAAATCGTTAAAAGTGTTCTACATAAAAATGAATAGCATCAATTTCACGGTCTAGATTTATTTATGACTAATCCGATCCATTCTTTTTTATTTTATTTTAATAAAAAAAATAAGCATTTTTAAATAAATTGATAATCAATCCTCATCATAAAATTGACCTCCCTAAAGAGAAGATCCGGATCCCATAATACTAAATGCCTTTAAGAATTAATTTCATGCACTGTTATTAGTATATATTAATATCTATACTAAAAATATAAAACAATTAGCCCATCAACAATAGAGCTGTCTATCATTGGCTAATACTTTTATATAATAGTTTCATATAAATATATATATATATAATAAAAGATAAGCATATATATAATTATAAATTATATCAAAATTTCAGATAATTTTTTTAATAAAATTTGAAATTTTTGTAGGCGGAGGGGGCAGCTTACAGTAATATAATTAAATTTAGACAACAAAATTTATGCTCGATTTGTGGGTCTGCGTGGAGTAATTGAGATTTGTGAGCAACTATAAAGACGAGTTTGTTGAAATTTTTGTGTGCTACCAATCAAGGATACCAAAACAGAACAAACACAGCTGTAATATATACTTGGCAACAAGATTACAACAGAACACGGCTGAATACAAGTTGCATCCAACTTGAATCACAACAACCAATAGTAGAAAAGAACTTGGTCACGGTGATACTCGGCACGACGATACTCGTCACCGATGCTCGTCACCGATACTCGTCACCGATGCTCGTCACCGATGCTCGTCACCGATGATGCTCGCTACCCGCTCAAGGGAGCTGCCGAACTTACTCCAAGTCCGATACTCGCCAGGTAGCACTCTGGTATCTCTAACTCACTCAGAGTTGATGATACTCGCCACTTCTGATGGCTATACTCGTCACTCTCAAAGTATATACTCGTCACTGTCAGAAGGTCTGGATTGATTACTCTTTAGGGGGGGGGGGGTACCCCTCTATTTATAGGCACGACGATACTCGTCATCGATACTCGTCACCGATACTCGTCACCGATACTCGTCACCGATACTCGTCACCGATACTCGTCACGGTGATGCTCGTCACGGTGATGCTCGTCACGGCGATGCTCGCTAGCGAGTATGTCGCTACTCGCACGCTGTCGCCTGGGCGACAGCTCACTTCAAATCTAACAGAGTTACCGTCACAATATCCCGGTCACAATATCACAGGCTAGGTATCACACATGAATTTTTTTACTATGCCAACCGTACGAATAGCATCGTGCGGGTATCGTATGGGATTAAACTACGATGTGTATAGCACGATGTTTTTTTTTCGCGGTTGGCCGGGGTTCGGATCGTGGATCCCACGGACAAACAAAACCGCATGATGCTCTACGTATGGGTTGCGTTCATACTTATTTCTCCTTCCGACGATACTCCTGCTGTCCATGTTCCCCGCTTATCTTGGGATTAGATACATATGCTGCACTCAGTTTATGATGAGAGCTCCAGTGAGAGCTTCTTATCTAAGAGGTCGGGTGTTCGATCTCGGACCTCAACGACCTACCATTTCTTGGTGATGAGAGGCGGAGAGGGATACGGATCCTCTCTATTTCTGACGACAATGGATAAGAAAGGCGTAAGAGAAATCTAGTGGTGGTGATTTTTTTTTGATTAAAAACAACTATAAAAAATTGGGAAATAGTGAATCCGTCCGATCCCCTCAGTTTCGTCAGATATGATGGAGAGCTGATCGGGGGCGTATTGGCTGCAGCCATGACGTCTGTCCTACATCAGACAAGAGTCATCGCTGAGGTAGCCGGCGGAGCGGCTCCTTGCATTAGCACTGGTGCTGTGGACTTAAAGGCGTAATTTTCTAGCAGAGCTCCCCCATCTCAGCCATGTACTGAATTTTATCCAACACAAGAAGGATCTGCACGCCCCTGCGGACGCCGATATCGCCGATCGGCGGGACGTCCGGTCGGTGAAGGGAGGAGATCAGGAACATGTGAACCGTCCATGGCCCGGTGTCCTTCACAGAAGTTAGCTTAGAAAAGAGGGCGTCATCGTCCATAGAAATGATTGTGGAATCCGAGAGAAATTCAGATTGGTACTAGCTTGCGAGATCGTGGAGGTATGAGGCCTTGCCGGAGGAGCCGATCTGGCGGAGCTGATGCGGGGTGAGAGCGACGATGATGTCGGGAGCTATGGACTCTTCGCCGACGCTGAGGGAGAGGAAGCCGGCGTAGATGGATGCGGCGGCCTTCGTAGCGAGCTGTTGGCAGATGATGATATTGCTGCGGGAAAGGGAGAGGAAGGGGCTGTTGCGGTTGTGAAAGGAGCGGGGACCGTGGGGTTTTATGACGCCGGCAAGGTAGGAGTCAGGAATCGAGCTCGCCGGGGCTGGAGAAGGGGTGGGTAATCACAGGAAGGAGGACACGGTGCTTCTTCGAGGGTTTGATCACTTCGATGGCAGAGGAAGGGGATGAGGATTTACGGATCTTTTTGGAGCTGAAAGAGATTTTGCTGTTTGTGAATGAGGAGTCATGAGAGTTTGATGTCAGATATTCAACTTAATTCTATCTTTGCAAAACATTTTATCAGAATTGGTTTTTTTCTTCATATAATTGTTTCCTTGATATAGTAGAACCTAGAACTGAAGAATAACCTGATAGATCTTGGATCGGCATCCTCTCCATTTAGGAAGATATTTTTGTCCGGGTTCTGTACCTAGATTTTTCTGGTTCCGGGACATCTCAGATACCCTTTTCAACTAAGGCATGACATCTCAGGGACATCTCCGGCACAATCTCGGCTTGCTTACTGCTGTCCCCGAGTTGTCCCCGAAATGTCACCCGAGATGTCTCTGAGATGTCCCGCCTTAGATGAAAAGTGAATCTGAGATGTCTCGGACCCAGAAAAAGATGGTTCCGGGACACGGACCCAAAAATCTTGCCTCCATTTAGGATCCCAAATGGAGGTCCATTTTATGGCGATGATTGATTCCCACTTTATGTAAATGTGCATAATTTTTTTATTAAAGAAAAAAATATAAAGTGTGGGATTAGTGAACCAGTTGGATCAGTCACAAATTAATCTGGACCGTGAAATATATACTATCCATTCGGACTCAAATGGAGAGATCTTAGGGTGCATTTGGGGGCCAAGTGCGGCTCTATTTGCCACCGAAGCGGTGGAAGATGGAGGTGTCCCAAACAGCGCGTGGCGTCCCCCCTTCGGTGGGAAAGGAGAAAATCTCCGGTGAGGCTCTATTGCCCGCCGCAGAGGGGGACCTCCAATTGTCACTGGGCCGCATTCCCTATGGATTGGAGTCTCACCTGTGCCCCAAACCCATCCTTAGTTTCTTGTTTTACCTTTAATAAAATGGCTGGAAGCTATTTTTTCTGTCAAGTACTTAATAGGTAAAATTTAAATGCAGGAAAACTGGCCTTCAATTCTTTTTGCATTGGCTGGTGGGATTGTGCTGTGCCTTGGGTATTTATCATCACAATATGCATGGGCCTATGTTGGTCTTGCGGTAACAGAAGTGATAACTTGTAGCATCACAGTTGTAATAGGTAAAGACCTGATACTTTGTATTTCTTTGCAAAATCACACACACACATATATATATATATATATATATATATTTATAGATAGTATATATATAGATAGATATACATAGATATATAGATATAGTTTTTGGTAACTTCGTGAGCTCTCTACAGTAGGCAGTATCCCTTCTCTATGAATGTTACCTTAATGTGCACATATTCTACCCTCTTTCTTCTTAGGTCTCATTTCATTGCTAGAAATAAGATTTTAGAAAATGGTGATTTTGTTCTCCCATTGTATGCACAAGAATAAGTTTTAAGGAGGCTTATGAAGTTTGAATTTAATATTTATCTCAAACTATATTCAACCAAATAGCGAATTTAACAAATTAGTCAATTTATAGAACTTTTTTTTAAATTTCATGGAGCATAATGACCCATTGTTATCCTCGTAGCCGTCTCCAAAGGCCTTATCACAACTATTTGGGGTTGGCAATATGAATCTCCAGTTTTTAATTTGTTCTTTGTGAGTGCTTTCTTAGGAAATGAATCTAAACTACTAAAATATTGTTGAATAACTTTAATTCATGTTACCATGGGTTTGCTCCTTCTCCTATCTAATCCTTCAACACTAGTTTTATCCATTCTTTTAATTGGTGCATTTTCTAACCACATTTTCTATTTCTAAACCACCTAAAATATATATTTTTATTATCTTATTTTCGAGACATGCCGCTTCCATGGTTCCTTTAATATAAGGATTTCCAAAAAAAACATTCCTTCATTTATCTTTTCTAGTTTTGTTACACATCCATCTTTGTAAGTTATGCTACACATGTATCTTTCAACATTTTGCTACACATTTATTTTTTCAATATCATTTTTGTCAGTCAACTTATATATCCACAACTTCTTTACTTCCCAAAAACCAGATCTATATGATATTGTAGGCCCATTATGGTGTTATAAAATTTACTTTTAAGTCTATGTGATAATCTCTTATCGCATAATAGTCTCGAGACCCTTCTCTATTTAACCACTCAGTCATAACTCTAGAGATTGTATCCTTTTTATATGATAATTGTTAATATCACCCCAATAAAACTGTGTATCATGCAACAAGTCTTTGTTATATTAATTTGACTACCTTGGAAACAATATCTTTGTTGTTTTAATTATTTATTTAATAGATATCTCACTATATATCATATGCAAAAAACAGACATTAAGACACTACGTTTTGTAAGCATCACCATAATTAATACAAATATGACTTAATATTGATCATTGATTTAAGCTCATTCAAATTGAAAAAAAAATTTGATCACTTGATAGGATATTTTTTCGAGCAAGAGTGAAGCTCCTGGAAAAGAGGGTTAGAGGGAGGCAAACTAAATTTTAAAGGGGTTTTCTTTTTCATTTGTTTTTATTGTAGAAGATCTGTTTGTATAGAACTCTTTACTAGGTTACAAGAATGCTTAATTATAATAGAAACGACGTGAAAGGTAGTTAAGAGGACATTTTCTGTAATCAATGCCACAACCAACACCTTTTTCCATCTTGCATTCCACAGCATTACACAACGCAGGCGGTTCAACCATACCCTCCATCGACTATCTTCTCACCTCCAATAACTCTAATGCTAGTGATCGTCCCTGAAAACACTAACGCTACCACCACTAATGGCAATGAGGACTCTCTCAATACCGGCTACTGCCGACAAATAGTTTGTTAGGGGCCTACTCGGATGATGCCGGAGGAGTGGCCGGAGGTGGAGAGGATACTATGGAGCCGTGACCGCGACTGCCTAAGCAGGGCGTGCTCGAGAGAGAGAGAGAGAGAGAGAGACAGAGAGAGAGAGAGAGCTTCCAAAATCTCTTTTAGGGTTTGGAAAAATAGATTTCTTTATTGATATCAATACAAGACCTGCTGGGTCCTTTAAATAGGACTTACAATCAACACAAAAAGAAAAGAATGCCAAAGGAAATAACGACAGACTTGGACATGCGATTAAAAAGGACACCTCATAAATACACGACATAAATAACGACGTCCTATAAGAACGCGTCTCTAAGATAGAATAAAAGCATATTAAGAAATAATTAATACTAAATAACGCCATAAAAGGACCCGTAACATAGTCCTCCCATGCAGACAACATCAACCTGCTGACGACTCTATCAACCACTTATTTGTCAACGACTCCACCGTCGATTACAATGTTGAGATGGTGGGGGTAAGGATGATGCTATCACTTTCATGTCGACGTCCCCATCGAGTACTTTTGCCGGGTACCTTGCAAAGAACTGCAAATGTCTACTTAAGTATCGTTTATGCTACGTGTCATATGATTAAGACATCTTTATAATTTGTCAATAGTATGATATTAAATCTCTTTTAGCAATAATGAAGAATAATTTTTTTTTAACTTTATTTGGGTCTCTCTAATCCTCTTTTTTAGGACTATCTTGAAAATATATCATATCATTACTTCACCAGCACTACTTCTAATACTAATAATGCAAGTGTTCCATAAAAATCTCCGTAGCACTTCTAGAGTTTCATGAAACTTTCTATATTCCAGTTTAAGTTGTCCTCTGCAAATAGGATAAATACTTTTGAGAATACTACTCTTTTTCGCCGAACTTACAAACTATGCAAAATTTGATGCAAGCACACTAGAATTAATATGGAAGAATTTTGTGTAAAAATGAGTTAATTATCTAAGAAAATATGACAGTTATTAAAAAAACTTGCACAGCAATCAAGTCAAACCTCATGTAGCATTTAGCATCTATGAATTCAGAAGGATTATAAAGCCCCAAGATAGTTTGGGGTGACACATTTATATAACCTCATGTTGTATTAAATTTCCCAGAATGTTCTGAAAATCATGAACGTTGAATTGCAGATTATTTTGAACAATTTGTGTGGAAAAATTGATGCCAGTCAAATTATCTAAACAATTGATGCCAGTCAAATTATCTAAACCTGGATGGCAGTTCGAAATGGTTCGATTAGAAGACATTGCTTCTCAACTACTTGTAATGAATGTCAAAATGTTGATGGAGTTTTTTTTTTTTGAATTCCAGGCACAACTATGAATTATTTCTTAGATGGTCAACTAAATAAAGCTGAGGTTTTGTTCCCTGGAGTTGGATGCTTCTTGATTGCTGTGTTTCTTGGAGCTGCTGTTCATTCCTCCAATGAAGCTGACAATAAAGAGAAATTAAGTAATTGTTCAAGTAACAAGCTTAGCAGTGCTTGGTACAGTGTTTCCAAACACATTTTATCTTGTTCCAATGTCCAAATAGTGAAAAGAACAGCATGCTAAGCAGGGAGTATATTTTGGATCCATCTCTATGGGCCTCCGCATGGGTTCACATTTTAAACCCCTTTATTTTGTTTCATGGCACATAATACTTTATTGATAGAGGCTCCGCTTGACGCGGCGTTTTTGCTCTAGTGAGTTTGGACAAAAACACCGCCATCATATAATGTATGTTTGACATGACAACGGTTATGACCGCCAAGAAGAAAATAAAACTAGGTTTGAACATAAAAATGGATGAAGTTCTTTTGGTGAGGTCAGGCGTTCACGAACGACGGTTCATGACCATCACATTCACGACCGCCGCCACCGCACCAAACGGAGCCAAAACCTTTGCTTAAAAAATAAAACTACAGGATCCTATATTTAGCCAGATTTTCCCATGGATGTCTCTTTTTGGGCCAGTCTGAAACTATGAAGGAGGACATTTTAATCCCAATATTTATATCATTCAAATTAAATAAAAATGCTATCACATGAGCTAAATTCAATGCTAGGAAAAATTACCTCTTTAGAAGCCAACATTTAATGTCAAAGATCAATATTTGGAATAGAATGGGGCCAACAAGTAAAGCGCCATATAAACCTCAAGGATATGATTGAGATTTGCCCCATGTTCTTACATTTACACAATTGCCAGTTTATCTAGTACTAAATTAATAATCTGTGTTTTAATTTTCCAAATTCTTCTCCATTTGCAAGTTATGGGCTCCTGAAGTTATTGATGTAGTTTTAGTAAGTTTGGTTGATTTTGTTGATTCTACTTATTTTCACCATAAGTATTTAAGGGTTACTTATGTATCTTCGTAACTTAAATTACAATATCAATAAAAACTGATTAGTGTTCCTCCCCGTCTTCTGCTGGATTTTAGGTTCTCCTCCCATAGTTTCTTCTCGGGTTAATGGGTTTGATGTTATCCACCTTTCTTCATGTTTCTACTACGCCAAGTATTCTGAGAAGAAGTACCACCGTTATCGCAACTACAAGTTGTTGATCTAAGGTCACTACAAATGCAAGTTGATGGAAGGGGGGTCTTTGTTGATATGACAAATGAAGATAGAAACATATCGAGGGCTGTGTTGAGTTGCTGAGGAGAGGAAAACAGATTGATTGGTGAACTTGAGTTCAATGATGGTTTGAGAAGGAAGGAGGACACATCAATAGGGTCCTACCTCTCGTATCTAGAGAAGAGTTTGTAGTGACCGTAGTCTGAGGGTTTCAACATTGATCTAAGCAGAAATGGCATCACATTGAGAGAAAAGATTTGGTGGGTGAAAGCAGAGAGTAGAGGGCGGGGATAGTCAAAAGCATATGACTCTGAGATCAAAGAAGGCGAGTTGGAATCACTGCAAAGAAGCTTGTTGTCATCTAGCAGAGGAGGAAAACTCGGGGCGGGGATAGTCAAAAGCATATGACTCTGAGATCAAAGAAGGCGAGTTGGAATCACTGCAAAGAAGCTTGTTGTCATCTAGCAGAGGAGGAAAACTCGGGACAACCATGACTGTTTGCAGGAGAGAGCGATCAAGGCTACTGCTATCATAGCTTCACGTAGTGACTATAGCGACAATTTCATGTTTGACAAATTTTAACTTCTCTGCAAATGTGAGGAAGTTCCATGACCACAATAACCTTCTCTGATTGGAACAATTTAGTTCTCAGAATACTACATAATTGAAGAAGTGGTGGCTAAGTTTTTGGAAAAGGAAGGATACGACAATGTTGAGTGCTGGAAGAGAAAGGAGTTGTGGCTTGAAGTCTGGTATGGACATGAAGGCTCATGCCTTTGGCTTCTCGCAAAGAAAGTAGATGAAGAGGAGGTATCATGGAGGACGGATATGGCGTGGTTGTAGTGTCATGACGTCATCCGGGAGTTGAGTGCGCAGAGGCTCGCAGAGAGATGATGCGGATATTAGAGCCACGATTTTGTATTGGGAGAAGTAGACATTAGGCGACGATACTCATATGCAATGACCAAACCCTAGCTCTGATACTATATTGAACTAAATGAATCTATTTGTATTAATGGATCTCATGTTTAAATAGTGTATAATAATGAGAGGTTTAATGAAGGTGGATCTATATGGACGTATACCTGAAACCAATATGATTATGTTCATGGTAAATAAATCTTCTCATATATATGCAAGAACAATTTGCTGTTTAGACTTTATTGTTCTTTCCTTAAATTTTTTTGGTATTTCTTTAAACTTTTTTGTTACTTACAAACTTAATATTTAAAATATGCAGTGCCTTAGGGGATTTCAAGAATGACAGCAATGAACCAAATGAAGGTATTCATCAGTTTTTTCTCTGTGTGGAAAGAAACAGAGATTTAAGAAATCTGTAAAAATACAGAGATTTAACAAATTTGTAATATTTTTGTACAGTTGGTACACGTCTTGCGGATGTGGCCGAGGATGACGAGGAAAAGGATGTAGAGTCTGGATCTTCTTATGCATCAAAGTCTAAGACAGAGAACTCAAAAGCTGGCACTGCTGAATACCTTTTAGAACTTGAAAGGACAAGATCAATAAAGGTCTGTAATTTTTCTGAGTTTTCTTTGATGAAGCCTTATTATCTTACACATAAATGTCGAGTCAGTTGAGAGTATTGATATTATTTTCATTTTCGGATATGTGAAAAATATGTTTTTTATAGAAATAAAAGGGGATACTCCTATTGTTAATACATGGAGTATTGCATTTAGTCTCATAGTTGATTGCCCCTCTCTCATCAACATAAAATTTTGGGTTGAAGATGAGTTCGACCACTAGCATATTAGAACAATTTGCCTACTTTGTGCAACATTCCTTGACAAGTGCTATCAGCGCCGATGATTCAATTAGGATCGAGTATTTCATGCGGTTTGTGCTCCCATTGGCCATTAGTCTTTTATTTGGCACAGGTTTCAAGTGCGGGACTCCCACAATGGGTTGTGGTTGAGTAGACGCTCGACTGCAAAATACTTGTGTGGAGTTCTCAAGGGAGATTGCTTATAGGCTTTTCATCGAATATCAGCACACGCTTAGGAGAAGCCTAATGAAATTTAATTTTCGCACTCTGGATTAAAGGATGATAAATAAATGTTGTTATTAATAAAAAATAGTCATTCTTGTGTATATCTTAAGTTGAAAGCATGCTTTTAGGGTCTATTTGTTTCACCATAAGTTCTTCGATCTTAATTGCAGGAGTTAGCCGCATTGGAGTGAGTTGCAGTGATATTTATTTGTTTTGCATGAACTCAACTCCTATGCTTTTACCTACACTCATATTAATATTCATAATTTTATTACTATTACAAGTAATATTCATTTCATTGAGCTAATATTATCCCATTCTATTAAATGCAAAAAAATGGTCACTTTCAACTTTCCAGGCCTCAAGATTGAAACTCACTCTTCTGGATGTGAATTTAAATAATGAGCACACACTTTTATTCAAGTTCAGCATTTAAAAACTTTGCAAATGAGGTCTGATCACTTACGAGCAATTACAGTGACTTAAAACTAGCTCTTGATGTTTTGAATTGGCTCATCAAAATTTCCCAGCTCATATACAAGCGATGTTCTTTTCCTTTTGGAACTTCTTGAGCTCAAACTGACCAAGTAAATTGCTCTTGATCAGGTTTTTGGTTCAAACAGGTTTGTAGGCCTTTCACTGGTGTTTTTCGCCAGCATTTGCTTCGCACTGTTTTCTCCATCGTTCAACTTGGCCACAAATGATCAGTGGAACACTCTAAAGGAAGGAGTACCCAATCTTGTGGTCTATACAGCATTTTTTTACTTCGCGGTCTCGTTTTTCGTGCTCGGAATTGGTCTAAATATCCTGTTTCTGTATAGGCCCATCCTTGGGGTACCAAAATCATCTTTTAAAGCATATATTAATGACTGGAATGGGAGAAAAATGGCTCTTCTTGCAGGGTTCCTTTGTAGTTTTGGTAATGGCTTTCAGTTCATGGGAGGGCAAGCTGCTGGATATGCTGCAGCAGATTCTGTTCAGGTGAGGTCATGAAGAGATGCAATGAACATAGATTGTACTCTTTGTTGAACTTTGAATTATAAAAATCATTTGAATAGCTGAAAAGTTCATTAAGTGTTCGCTCAGCTAAATGGAATTAGGGTTTTAAAATTAGAATTTGATGTCAATTCCAATGAAAATGACCTCCAATTCTAATTTTAAGGCTCCAATTCTGTTCAAACTAAAGGACCTTAAATTTCCGTTCACAAAACAAGTGAGAGTATTGGTACTTGGGTAGGTTTCAGATTTGACAATCGCTGTATTAGGCCCAAATTTGTGTCTCCCTTTGGTTCATACTCCCCAATAACTGTATATGGGCTGTCGTTATAGCAGCGATCGATCGCCTGACCTCCCCCTTGTAACAATGTACACATTTAGATTCAAAATAAGATTTTTCTGCAGTGGCGATCGCAACTATCATTTTTGTCCAAACATGCCAAAGCTAAAAAATGTTGTGTCAAACAGACCCTTAATCATTTCAAAACTAGTTAATCGTTGGTTTATCTGCGAACTTTGTTGTCCCTTTGGACTGCGCCCCTAACACTAATGAATATAAAAGGTTGCTTACCAATTTATAAATTATTTCCCTTGCAGTGCAAATTTATAGTAGCATTCAACCTTGCTTCCTTCTTAAATGAACCAACTTTTCTTCTTTATCTATGTAGTAATAATGTTGTGCCTATTTAGGATTCATGAATATCTTCTCATGGATCGCGTGTTGTTTTCACGCAGGCATTGCCGCTTGTGAGCACCTTCTGGGCTGTAGTTATTTTCGGAGAGTACCGGAAATCGTCGAAGAAAACCTACATTTTACTGGCGTGCATGCTTCTCATGTTCATAGCCTCCGTCGCCATTCTAATGGCTTCCTCCGGAGATAGACATTCGTGATGGTCTCCTCTTTCTTCTAGCATATTGCTGCTCTCTTCAGTCAGCTCTATCACAGAGCATGCTATGAATGCTCCTCTGGCGCAAGTTTACAAGGCTATTTTCTGAAGAGATACAGTTCATTCTTTCAAAACTGTATTTTTTTTTTCAATCTTCAAAAGAATAATTTGTGGACTATTGTTTGCTGTTTGAATGTTATGAAGAATGGGAAATCAACTTCCAGGGAAGAGGAATTGTTTTTTATTTTCAGAAGAAGTTTTTTTTTGGGAAAAATAAATTATGTTTCTCTAACAGGCAGAATCAGATACAAATGGTTTGATGTTTTATTTGATTAGTTCTGCTATTTTATTAATTGTATAAGATAATTTGGACATACGAGTGACGGGGCACGAGGCCCCCCGTGCGGGCGTGGACATTCTGCGGGGGCGGCGATATTTGGTGGGGACGATGACATTCAGCGCGGGCGACATTCAATAGGGGCGGTGACATTCGGCGGGGGCGGTCAATATTTATATACGTATATATATAACATAATTCAATGTTGTTCAACAAAAATCATATGGTGTGATGGTTGTTATCTTTGCTTAACATAGTGGAAACTTGAGTTCAATTCTCACCGTTGACAATTTTTGTGAGATTAAAAAACGGGTCATATGACCCTCCTTTTTCAATAAATTTAGGGGTAAAATCGTAATTTCATGTTGTACGGTACCATACACCTTCATAGTTTTAGGTCACCACTTAGTAGGTTTAGGTGACCTACGAAAAAGTGGAGAGAGGGAGCGGTTTGATTCGACTACTGTAATTATTTCAATGAGTTTAAAATTCATGAGTTTGATATTTCTTTATATACGGTAGAGATAGACATGCTTATTTTTTTTTAAAGTTGAATTTATTTACCTAGTTTGGCGCATACTCTCTTTCCTTGGAGAACTTCAATTGTCTGCTCCACGATTTGCCTCCGATTTTAACCTGCGCACGGATCCAAGCTCTGCGCCGCACGGCCGTGTCCCCGCCAAGCCTACCCGATGTGATGTTAAAAGAGAATAAATAGATAAAGATGACTAGGGTATGGTTAGAGTTGAAGTTTTGTTCCCAAATTTCTCAATAGTATGGCAAATTCGTAGTCAACTAGGTCGCCTGCGAGTATAATTCGAGCACGTGGAGGGAGAAGAGTGAAATATTTCCAATATAAAATGATCTTTCATAGGGTCCCATCAACCTCACTTACTCGGTTTTTTTGCTCCGGTGAGTTTGGACACAAACGTCACCGTCATAGAATGTATGTTTAGTATAACAATGGTTATGACCGCCACCAAGAAAAGAAAATTAGTTTTGAACATAAAAGTGGACGAAGTTCCTTAGGTGAGGTCGGGCGTGTTCACGAACAAGAGTTCATAGTCACCGTGTTCACGACCGCCAACGCCGTGCCAAACAGTGCCTACTTCTTTTAAAAGCTCTAATCTAACCTAGCTACTCGATCTCGAGCCTACGACTGCAACATAATCTTTTATAGCCTCTGATCCAACACAGTCTTAATTACGAGTGAAGACTACTACCAAATCTTACTTGCATGCTAAGATTGACGCTCAATATTAATTGCGAGCAAAGACTATTTACTCAACTCTTTTCCGGTAGTACGAATCGCTACGCCTCGCCTCTTTCTATATGAGAATATGCACCTTGGTTGTTGCACTCCCTTCGGGTAATAACTAGTGAGTGAAGAAAGAATGATCCTCCAAAAAGAGTGATTGAGTCTGCCTCAAGCGAGTGAGTTCGCTTCGAAAGAAAGAATCCCACGGGGCGGTCCCCCACGAGTTTCTGATTTGAGAGTCACTCACCAACTCTTCTTTCAATTGAAGAAGAATAGCTAGAATCAGTTAATGTGCAATACCAACCAAAGCAATTTGGACTTCTATTCGAAGCAGTTTGGACTTCTAAAATTTTATCAAAAACAAGTCGATTTGACTAAAATCAGATAATTCAAAAAAAGCTGAGCAAAACAGAGTAACAGACCCTAAACTTAGTTCAAGCCGCAATCATATACTACTACTCAATATTAGTTCAGCTCCATGGAACTCTCTCAACAAATTTATAAACTGTAAATGAAAACAATTAAAAAAAAAGAAATTAAAAAAAAGAAATTAAATTATTTATTTAAATAATATTCGTCCCTTAACTTAGGAAGTAAATGAAAATTAAATGATCTATTTGAAATTATTCAAAAATTAAGAGACTAATTTGAAGCAAATGAAAATTAAAAGATGATGTATACTCAAATTAGGAATTTATTTAAAAATATAAAATTTGAGATCTAATTAAATTCCGCGGCACTTTTCAAAATTTTGCGAGCTTTATCTAGCGTTAACCGATTTTGGTTCGCAAGCGCTCATAAGACTAAACATTCGAGCGCATTCCACAATATGAGTTAAGACATCCGCAAGCTTGCAATTCGAGAATAGAAAGTGCGAGAACGGACAAAATTTCAAATTGACGACAAAAAGGTAGAAGTAATGATTATGCAAGTTCTGAAAATTTTAAAGATCAATTAAATTTAAACATAAAATCATAATAACCGTAGGTGAGCAATGAGAGTAAGCGGTATACCAAACACGCTTCACAAATTGTAGAGGATCCATGGAAAATACTAAAGCGGGTCGGATGGAGGCTGAAATGAAGATCGTCACTCGTGGTAGGTCGAGGAAAGGGTCGCAGGTGCCCACGAGTGCCGGCGGCGGCACGGCTGGATCGAGATCAGCGCGGATGGATCGACAGGCGGATGGAAGGAGACAGGAGGAGTCGGGCTGGACCTTTTGGGAAAAAGAGAAAATAATTCTCTATTCCCGAGTTTTGTCCAAGCTAATTTTGGAATGGGAATAAAGGAAGGGCTTTTCATTTCTCATTTGTCATTAAATTTGTTAAATTAATTGTAAATTCAGAATATAAATTATTATTTTTGAATTATAATTTTTTATATTAAATTTATAATTTATCATTTTGTTTTTCAAAGCTTGCACTAACTACCATGTTACCTAATTTGACAGACCTTCGTATTCATGGTCTTATTGGTCGGTCACGCCAATAAGCTGAGCTAGGGGGTGCGAGTACGATACATGACATAATTAAGTGCGCTGATAGCATGCACATAATTAAAAGGAACATGCACGACAATAAAAAGAAACATTAGCAAAAACATGTGTGATACAAATAAAAAAAATGAGTAAAATAACATAATTATGCGTCACAGGTTGTATCAAAAGAACTATTTGAAATCAAGCCAAAAGTTAAGGGACTTATTTGAAGTAAATAAAAATAAAAGAAGATATTTAAAACTTCACCAATTTTAATTGATATTACTAACAGGATTAAATGTTACGTGTGGATAGATTTATTAGATGAATTGTGGGTAGAATTCATTTATTTGATACATTTTCTCATAAAATAAATCACGGAATATTAATCAATGTAGTTTTACGATTACTTTAAGTACTCATTATATATGTTTTGTGGGTGTTTTTTTGAATCATTTTACAACTGTATTTAATAACTACAAATATGATTATTTTACGACTGTATCTAACGTTATAGTGTAATTTTGTAAGAAAATATGGACTGGCCGGATACTCTGTATAAGCTCAACGCACAGAAAATTCTCTCTACTAACGGTGAGGATAAAATGTTACTTGCCGGCAGTTTTTTTGGATGGATTGTGGGTAAAATTCATTTATTGGATAAATCTCTTTATTTTTTCACAAAATAAATTATGGAATATTGATTCATGTATTTTTACGATCATTTTAAGTACTCATGTGTATATGTTTTGTATGTATTTTTTCTAACCATTTTACAACTGTATTAATAACTGCAGATACGATCCATTTTATGACTGTAATACGCATCCACAGGATGCTCTATATGCGCTCAACCAACAGAAAATTCTCCCAACGGTGAGCATGATTTTAGGCGTAGGTATCGGCCAACCAGTGGACGAATGTTTATATATAGTATAGTTAGACACGACAAAACAATTTAATGATCTTTTGACTTAAAATGGAGAAATCTCGTCGAACGAAGCCAAAAGGGATACGAAAAGAGATTCGTATTTTGACTTAAAATCCGCCTTCTTGGGAAACGACTTTTGCTTTTCATTGCAGGAATCCGGCGAGGCGGCGATTGCTCACTTCCAGAGTCGAGCAGGTTCCATTAATAATGAAATATATATATCTTCTCTCGCAGGTTCAATTGTCTTCGTTTTCTTTCGATTGACACTACGAGACCTTAATCATTCAGTTGCCTCACCGCCTGCTGGAGAAATCAAGAACTTCACCGATCAGATTCTGTCCGTCGCCAAAAAGGGTTGAAGATGTACGTGATTGAAGATAAAGGAGGCGCGATTGCCCTAATGATCGCCTCCTTGCTATTTTTGGGCACCTGGCCCGCTGTTTTGACGCTGCTTGAGAGAAGAGGTCGTCTTCCTCAGCATACTTATCTGGATTACTCAATTACCAATCTGATGGCCGCAGTTCTGATCGCTCTCACCTTTGGCCAAATTGGAGATAGCAAACCTAATCAACCTAATTTCTTCACTCAGCTTTCCCAGGTGTTTTTCCTTCTTTACTTGAAATTATTGCTTCCGATATTGATTTTTTGTGGCCAAATTGATAAATGGAAGAACGTAAATCCTCATAGAATACACTCGTTCTACAAAGATATTCTGCGGAACAAAATGTTCCTTGACAAGCCAGTAATTATTAAATGTCCGACCCTGGTAATTTTAAAGATCTTTCAGTAATTATTCATGGGTAAGAATTAATTGTACACTGTAGCCGCGGGTCTGCATATAGTCATTTGCAATTTTTGCATGGTCTGCACATAGCCAAAAGTGTGACTGCGTATAGTTATTGCCATACAGATATCACAGAATATCGTGACATTGTTTGCTTCTCATGAGATTAATACTCCTCTCTCTCTCTCGGATTACTCATTTGTTAAAGACCATGCTCAATATACTGCAAAAAAAAAAACACGAACAACCCTAAAAAACCAACGTTATCATTCTCACCTCCGTGCAAAAAATAAAATGCATAAAACTTGGAAACTGAGCACCAAGATTTGCTAGATGACAAACCTAAAACTACAAACATTCCATATTCCAAATAAAAATCAACACAATCTATGATGAACGTTATAGAAAATAAACCTCATTCATACACAATCTGCTTTTGTTGTGAAATTTTACCTGGAATGTAATCCTATGAACACAGAATGTCAATCCTAACCTAGCATTCATATCACATTAATTAGTAACAACATCTGATTTGAATCCAAGATCTGGATTAAAATTATAACCAACACATAAATTTGCTTACAAAAGATTGACCTCTACTATATTCCTGAAAGGGGTATGATTATATAAAAAAGACTACAAAAATTTAGCCCATTTCAGAGGTGGTCGGCTATGATTTGAATCCAACATAATTGATGCAATGAAAATTATTCATCAAGGAATTGAAAGAACAAAAAATATCTTGGATCAAAGGAGGAAGGAGAAGAGTATTACCCAAGAGGAGTTGTCGTAGACCGGCGTCGGCGAGAAACACAAGATTGTCACCGTCTACGAGCGGAATGGGAGTCGGGGAGCAAGGAAGGGTCGACGAGCCTGCAACGATGGTCGGTCCGGTGGTATTCGGAGAATCCTGCCATGATCGGCAAGCCTGTAGTGGTCGGCGACGGGCTCGGTTAGAGAGGAGTGGGGTTAGGGGAGGAGAATCACAAAAGGATATTGAGGGGGCTTAGGTCGCGGGAAAGGAATCACAGAAAAAACAAGGGGGGGGGGGGACTTGCGATTTGTACATATCTAAAGACACATAAAAAGGTGTTTTGCGTTTTTCAACGCGGCTCCCAAACAGATTTAAAACAATCGGGGCCTAAATCTGCTATTTTATTCAATTTGACCATAAAGAAAAAAATTTATCTCTGTGAAAATGGAAGGTGAATGAATGTGAAAATTTAGTTTATAAAATCGGCTATATTATATGAATCAGTGAATTGGGTGATAAGAAACCATCATTATTGGTGTGTCTCAAGCAAGAATGTTAAGTGTAAATCTTGAAATAATAGATTGATTAATGATTAGGCCTAGATGTAGCATCTATCGATAATGCAGTGCAAAATAAATTTAGATGATTTGGGCATGTTTTAAGGAAGATACCAAGATGATGGGCAGTAAAAATTAATATCGAAGAAACTCGGAAGGAAAATGGACTCAGATTATATGAATAATTCAAATCATCAGGGACTGATGTTAATAATATTGAACAGCTATTTCATCGATAAAGTTAGATTTTGTATATTAATTCGGAATGCACTTCTGAACACTGAGGAAAACTCACTATGTTGGGCTCTTATAAACATGGATAGAGCATATTCAACTTAATTCCTATCTTGCAAAACATTTTATCAAACTTGCTTTTTTTTTCCTATAATTGTTTCCATGATATATTAGACCTAGAACTGATGAATAGTCTTCATTATCTGATAGATCTTAGGGTCCATTTGGGGGACCCAGTGCGGCTCCATTTTCCACCGGAGCGGTGGAAGTTGGAGGTGTCTCAAAAAGTGCGTGAGGCTCCAGTGACGTTCCGATTTTCGTGGGAAAGGAGAAAATTTCTGGTGAAGCTCCATTGCCCACCGGAGAGGCAGACCTCCATTCGCTGTTGGGCCCCTTTCTCCACCGGATTGGATCCCCACTGGTGCCTCAAATGCACCCTTAGTTTCTTGTTTTCTCCTTAATGAAATGGTTGGAAGCAATATTTTCTGTCAACTAATTAATAGGTAAAACTATATGCAGGATAACTGGCCTTCAGTATTTTTTGCAATGGCTGGTGGGATTGTACTTAGTCTTGGGAATTTATCAACACAATATGCATGGGCCTATGTTGGTCTTTCAGTAACAGAAGTGATAACTTGTAGCGTCACAGTTGTAATCGGTAAAGACCTGATACTTGATATTTCTTTGCAAAATCATCTAATTTTATACACACACACATACACACATATACAAGTGATAGGCATAGGGCTTCACCCCTATCCCTAAATGCTATTGTGACGGAGTTCTGTGCCTATGAGAGCACATTTTTTGAAATAAAAAAATATAAAAATTAATTTCAGTTTTTAGCATTAAAGAAAAAATATACAGCAAGAACATCAACACTCAAGCCTTTATTGGATCCTTTGTCGCCATTGCACCATATCTTTTGTCATTATCTCACTAATACCTAAGTACATCATGTCTTTAATTAGAGTTTCATTCCAAGTATTTTTTTGGTCTACCCCTCCCCCGTTTAACATGCCTAGTGGTTGAACTTTCACAACGCCTAACAAGTGCCTCTAATGGTTTCTTTTTACGTGTCCGAACTATCTTAATCAAGCTTCTCGCATCTTCTCTACAGTTGGTGTCACTTCCGTCTTATATATGATACATTCATTCCTAATCTTATCCAGTCTCGTGTGTCCACACATCCACCTAAGCATTTTCATCTCCGCAAGACCCATTTTTTGCTCATGTACACAATTCAATGCCCAACACTCAGAACCGTAGAGCATCGCTGGTCTAATTGCAATACGAAAAAACATAGAAATTAAAAATATTGTAATAGAGAGAAGTAAAATTGGAACGTTGAATGTTGCACCTAAGGGTGTTTTCCCTTTTAATTATTCGTTCAATAGATGAATGTTGCACCTAAGGGTGTTTTCCCTTTTAATTATTCGTTAAATAGATATCTCACTAATTTATATCATATGCAAAAAGCATACAATAAGTTTTCAATATATTTTGTAAGCATGGACATAAATAATACAAATATGGCTTAATATTGAGCATTGATTTAAGCTTACTCAAATTGAAAAAAAAATGATCACTTGATAGGATATTTTTTTTTAGCAAGAGAAAAGATCCTAGAAAAGCGGGTTTGAGAAAGGAAAACAAAATTTTAAAGGGTATTCTTTTTATTATAGAAGATCTGTCTATATGAACTCTTAACTAAGCTACAAAAATGCTTAATCATAATAGAAACGGCATGAAAGGTAGCTAAGAGGACATTTTCAGTAATCAATGCCCCAATCGACACCCTTTTTCCATCTCGCATTCTGTCCTTAACTTCACACAACGGGGGCTGCAAAACTATACCCTCCAGCAACTATCTTGTCGCCGCCAATAACTCTAACACTAGGGATCGTCCCTGACAACACCAACGCTCCTGCCAATAATGGCAACGAGGACTATCTTAGTATTGGCCATTGCCGACAAATAGTCCTCCCATGCAGACATCCTCCTCCTCGCGACTCTATGACCACTTATTTGTCAATGATTCCACTGTCGATTACAATGTTGAGATGATGGGGGTAAGGATGATGCAATCATTTCCATGCCGACAACCTTATTGAGCACTTCTGCCGAGTACCTTGCTGGGATCTGCAAATGGCATCTTAAGAATCATTTATGCTGCGTGTCATGTGATTATGACATTTTTATAATTTGTCAATAGTACATATTAAATCTCTTTTAGCCAAAAGGCAATAATGAATAAAAAAATCATTTTTAAAAGCTTTACTTGGGATGGGCTGTATGGACTGCAACCCTGATAAAGCCGCCTTGGTGCGACACTAAAGTGGGCCCTCCTGGTGGCAGTGGCGGAACTAGGATTTTGATGTCGCCCGAGCACAATAAGTTTCAACATACATATCATTGTTGAAAAAATTACTGATTCTTTTTTGCTATTTTTGCAACTCACTCTTGCAAATTCACAGAACTTTGACTTGACCCTAATTTTGGAAAAAAACTTATACATTGCACAAACAATTTCACTGCAAACAAGTTAATAAATCAAATATGAAAAACAAGAAAATATTTATCAAAACTGAACATCTAGGGCACAAGTAATCCAAGAAAGAATCGAGATTCAAGCACAAATTAAATCAATAGTTGCTAATCTGAGAGAGCAAGAGACTTAGAGCAGTTTATACCTGCAAAGGCGACTGCAATTAAGCTGCATAATGAATATACTTGATGTTGTGAATGCGCCTTTAGTAGATTTTTGGTACCAAGAATTCAAGGAAGAACATCGAACACGATCTGCAAATCATAACAAACACCAGGGAAAAAAAATAAGATTGCATCATTGCACTTATTTATCATGAGAAAACTCAATGAAGCATAATGTTGATATAATGTTGATATTTTCAACAGTTAAAACCAAATCAAAAACCTCCGAAAATTTCCTTCTAAAATGGAAAACTATAACAAAACTTATTTTACCCAAAGCCTGTGACTGTAGAAGGCCTGAAATTCACCTATTTCTCACGATCTGGAAAAGGAAAATAGGCTTGATGAAGAAGGTAGGGTAGTCGGCCCTCTTTTCCAAAAACCTTCAATGGAGATCCACTGCAATATTGTAGAGGATGTTCAGATGCTCTGTTGATCTGAAGGATATTAGGGATCGGCTTCCACAATGAGCTACACGACAGATCTTAACCTCCAGGTAGTGCCGAAGAAGAAAGAAAAAACATGGGAAGTCTGTCGATCAGTTGAAGGCTGCCAATCTGGAGAAGGGGAAACTGATCCAGAAAAATGAAGAGATCGCATGTAGGTTTTTCCTCAAAACTAGTGATGAAGGAGATGACAGACCGTCAGTGATTTGTAAGGGAGGCTTATGCACTTGCCAGCGGTGGAGATCCAAACAAAAAGAAGAGGGTCATTGTCTGGGGACGGGAACGGTAAGAAGCCGATATAGGGCTTTACTGGTCTTAAGGCGAAATTGCGCGAAAATTACGCCCGGGCACGTGTCCGGGCGTGTCTAGGGCTGGGTCCGCCTATGCCTGGTGGGCCTCCATGGTGGCAGGCAGGTGTGACGCTTGTCCTGCATCAGCTTCTCTCTTGAAAGTAGATCATATCATTACTTCAGAACTACTTTTAATACTAATAATGCAAGTGTTCCATAAAAATTGTGGTATCACTGCTAGAGTTTCAAGAAATTTGTGGTATTCCAGTTTCAGTTGTGACGTAGGGTAGGCGGTGAGGGATGGTTGTGCCGAACTAATGAAAGCCTAAGTGAGTGTGGTTGGAATAGACTCAAACGCGCATAAACTATATGACGTATGGATACTTTAATTTTATTCTAGAATTGAACATATAGCAAATAAGTTTTATAACCTTAGCAAGACAACACGATGCGAGCGATAATTTTCCGGCGCACAAGCAAGTCACGCTCGATTTCACACAAAAATGCTTTCTACTACAATTTCCACGACTAAGTTTTATAAGATAAAAGAAAACGACGAAACAATTACACTAACGAATCAAAATACCCAAACAAATATGAAATATTTTCGCAACATTCAATATAGAAAAATAACACACTACAAAAATATACTCACAAGGAATCTGGTGGCGGTGGTAAATGTGGCTCTAAGCGATGAAGACACCGACTGTAGGAATGTAATCACCCTCAGGTTCAGATGGAGGGAGGTAGAGGAATGGGGCTCATGGATTTAGGTGGAGGGCACGACAGGGATAATACTTGCGGCTGGCAGTAAATGATAAGTGAAGGATTGCTGTAGTTGTAAGTGGCGAGGAAGAGAAAGCAGTGGGAGTAATTTGTTGCAGGAGGAGGTTTGGAATTGGGGGAAGGGGTGTTGGTTTACTGCAGGCGTGCGTGTAGATGTCAGTAATGGGAGCAGAAATCAGCAGGGAGAAGGCTCGAGAGAAATGGCACTCGCAAGGGTTTGCAGCTGGATGTAAACGACGGGAGAGGCGGGCTGTGGAGGAGTGTGGTCGATCGTGGAAACAGGGAGGAAGAAGTAGACGGGCGACCAGCGGGAGAAGGCGTCGTCTCTTGCAATGGAGTCGTGCAGCTGATCCCCATCAAGTTGTTCTTCTCTGCAACATAGGATAATTATTTGTAATTTGTTTAGTTTTGAAAATACTACTCTTTTTTGCCGAAAGTACAAACTACTCAAAATTTTATGCAAGCACACTATAATTAATATGGAAGGATTTTGAGTACAAATGAGTATTATCTAAGAAAATATGACGAAATTATAAAAAAGACTTGCAGATCAATCAAGCCAAACCGCATGTATCATTTAGCATCTATGAATTGAGAAGGGTTATAAAGTCCCAAGGTAGTTTGGGTTTACACCTTTATATGATCTCATGCTTTTGAATTGCATATTATTTTTAACTACTTGTGTGGATAAATTATGTAAATCTGGGTTGCTTTTCGAAATGGTTTGATTAGAAGACATTGCTTCTCAACTACTTGTAATGAATGTCAAAATGTTGATGGAGCTTTCTTTGAATTTCAGGAACAACTATGAATTATTTCTTAGATGGTAAAATAAATAAAGCTGCTATTCTGTTCCCTGGAGTTGGATGCTTCTTGGTTGCTGTGTTTCTTGGGTCTGCTGTTCATTCCTCCAATGCAGCTGACAATAAAGAGAAATTAAGTATCTGTTCAAGTAACAAGCTTGGCAATGCTTGGTACAGTGTTTCCAAACACATTTTATCTTGTTCCAATGTCCAAATAATGAAAAGAACAGCATGCTAATCAGGGAGTATATTTTGGATCCATCACTAGGGCCCTGTGCATGGGTTCACATTTTAAACCCCTTAATTTTATTCACGACTTTTACATGAAGATGATTTAGTTGATAGAACCTTTGCTTAAAAAACTAGAGAAGAGCTTGCAGTGACCGGAGTGTGAGGTTTTGACATTTATTCGAGCATAGATGACAGCGTATCGAGAGAGAGAAGAGATTTTGGTGGGTGAAAACAGTGAGTTGAGGGCGGGGATAGTCAAAAGGGCATGACTCTGAGGTAAAAGGTGGGTTGGAATTTGTTGTAATGTGAGGCCGGGCATGACTCTGAGGTAAAAGGTGGGTTGGAATTTGTTGTAATGTGAGGCCGGCCTGCTCACGCAGAGCCCCCCTGACCGGCCCACATTAGGACTGCAATCCGTACACCCCAACCTGCTCTCCACTCTCCGCAAGAGTGGTAGGTTGTTGAGGTCGGGCCTTGAACCGCCGACCTCCTTTATAAGAGGGGACTCACACCTTTGGGTATAAGAGAAGATGTGAGCCCTCTCTTATAAAGAAGGTCGGCGGTTCCAGGCCCGACCTCAACAACCTACCACTCTTGCGGAGAGTGGAGAGAAGGTTGGAGTGTACGAGCTGCAGTCCTGATGCGGGCCGTTTAGGGGGGCTCTGTGTGAGCAAGCCGGACCCACATTACAACAGAATTACTGTGAAGAAGCTAGTTGTTGTCCAGCAGAGGAAGAAACCTTGGGACAACGACTACAACTTGACGACAGAGTTGAAAGTCGCAACCATGAATGTTTATAGAAGAGAGCGATCAATGCTTCTGCTACCAGCAATGATAGCTTCATATAGTGACTATAACGACAATTTCATGCATGACAAACATCAACAACTTCATTGCAATGGTGAGGTTGTTCAATAACCACAATAACTCTCTGATTGGAACAACTTGGTTCTCGGAACACTAAAGAAATGAAGAAGGGGTGGTTTCTTAAATTTTTCGGAAAATGAAGGACCCGACAATGTCGAGGGATCGAAGAGAGTAGTTGTGGCTTGAAGTATGGTATGTACATTGAGGCTTGCGTCTTTGGCCACTCGTAAATAAAGTAGACATGGAGGAGGTATCATGGAGGTTGTATACGACGAGGTTGTAGTGTCATGACAACAGCTGGGAGTTGAGGGAAGAAGTAAAGGCTTGCGGAGAGATGAGGCGGATATTAGACCCATCATTTTGTAATGGGATATATAGACATTAGGCGACAATGCTCATATGCAAAGACCAAACCCTAGCTCTTATTGAACTTGTACGAAACCACAAGTTTAGAGAATAAACAGAGAGGAAATAAAATATTCTCAATTTTTATATATTCAAATTATATATATCACATATACAAGAGGCTCCTTATATAGATAGAGGGAGAAGGAGCAAGATTGAATATAAGATATGGGACTAAAGGAGCCTAAGAGAGAGGTGGCTCAATGGGTCATTTATACATATTAACGCTCAAGCCTTTATCCCACTATAGTGGGGGCGGCTGGCCATTTATACATATTATGAGTCTTTTTTCAGCACTCCCCCGCAAGCTGGAGCATGCAAGTCGTAGACACCAAGCTTGGAAAGACATTGTCGGTATAGTGAGCGAGGCAAGGCTTTAATAAGGACATCTAAAAGTTGATTTGCAGTTGGCACATGTCGTAAAAACTAAAAACAATCTTCGAAGTTAAACCTTTTCTCGAACAAAATGACAGTCGACTTTGATGTGTTTTGTGCATTCATGAAACACAGGATTTTCAGCAATATGGATACTAGCCTGACTATCACAAAAGAGAACGGCTAGTGAAGAAAGTTTGACTTTTAAATCAGTAAGGAAACTCTCTAGCCATGTGTGTTCTGATACAACGACGACCATGGAACGATATTCTGCTTCAGCAGAGGAGCGAGCGACCACAGTTTGTTTCTTGCTTTGCCAGGTAACCAAATTTTCACCAAAATACGTATAGTAACCACTAGTGGATCGACGATCATCGAGGGACCTAACATAATCGGCATCACAGTATGCAATGAGAGACAAAAATGTGGAAGGTTTGTACACTAGTCCTTGACCTGGAGCATTCTTCAAGTACCTAAGAATACGTTCGACCGTCTGAAGATGAGAGGTCCGTGGAGCATGCATGAAGTGACTGACTACACTGACCGCAAAACATTTATTGGGTCGTGTGACAGTGAGATAGATAAGCTTGCCAACGATGCGACGATAATACTCTGAATTAGAGAGAAATTGATCATGAGCACAAAG